>CM064057.1:45970383-47314883 GCA_032594955.1 Panicum miliaceum | reverse complement strand
ATCCCCAGCCTTGTAGGTCATGGCCAGCGATTGGGAGGCGCATGGGGTTTCCGTTAAGAGGTGAGGGAGGCCGTGGTGGAGTTGATTTGAAAACGATTGCACGGGTGAGGAGAATTTGGCCGAATAGCAGAGCTGGCTCGGCTCGACCTGATCTGATCAGGGAAGAAGAAGGGAGGGACAAGGAGAGGGAGAGGAAGGGGAATGGGGTGCTGGCGGTGGAGATAAGGCCGTGGCGATGCTGGTGGCCGCGCCCAGGGGTGCAGTGTGCGAGGATGGCGAGCAGTTCCGCAAGGACGGCCGGCTGGCGTCATCGCACGATGGTGTAGTGAGGGGCGCGGACGTCGGCGGCATGGGCGCGGCAGGCAGGTGGGCGAGGTCGTCTTGGGGTAATGCGGCTCGTGGCCGGGTTGCCGCGGAGGCCGGCGTGTGGCACGACACAGAATGCCGGCGAGCTGACGCTCGCCGCTCGTCGAGCGGCCATGGGCGTCGTACAGCAGTAGGTGAGGGTTCATGGCTCGTTTTTGACCCAAATTTGAAAATTCAAACTATGTTTAACATATGATGAAGCATCTAATTTAGCAGATGTTACAGTGACGACCGACTCGGATTGGAGGGCGCCTCTCCTGGCCTACCGCCTCGACGACGTCCTAGAGCCGGATCGAACTGCGGCTCGCAGGATCACTCGGCGGGCCAAGACGTTCGTCACGATCAACGGCGAGCTATAGAAGCGCAGCCTCTCAGCTGTTGGGATGTTCATGAAGTGCATTCCGACACGCCAAGGAAAGGATCTGCTCCTGGAGATCCATGCCGGCATCTGCAGGCACCACGCGGCCCCGCGTTCTCTGGTTGGCAAAGCCTTTGGTCAAGGGTTTTACTGGCCGACGGCATTGCGAGACGTATAGGAGATCGTCTGCACATGCAAAGGGTGTCAGTTCTACGCTCGGCAGATGCACCTGCCAGCTCTGGCGCTCCAAACTATTCCCCTCACATGGCCATTTGCAGTTTGGGGATTAGACATGATCGGGCCTCTCAAACAGGCTCCCGGTCGGTTCACTCGGCTGCTTGTCGCTGTAGACAAATTCACCAAGTGGATCAAGGCAAAACTATTGACGCAAAAAGCCGTAGGTTGGCCTTCAGTGCCGGCACACGCGAGGACCCGGGAGCCTCTTGCTTCGCTCCTGTGCGGCGTCCAAATCGGCTGCATGGTGGTGCAGGGCGTGCCAGTCAATTTGACCTACAATTGACTAGGGATAGGTAAAACGTTAAATTACCGGAACGTATCGGCTGGTGTTCCGAATCGTTCCGTCACGTGCATCGGCCAAGCATCCGATGCGTCAGTAGATCCATCGGCCAAAGCTCCGGCGGATTGTGCAGGCGAGACAGCGCTAAGCGGGTTAAACGAAGCTTCGGTAGAGAGCACCTAGATCTAAACCCGATCGGCCTGACGATGAGCAACAGGCAAGCTGGGTGTTGACCGATGGTATTTAGATGTAGGCTGGATAAATTGTGGTAAGAACTAAATAAAAACAAGATCAAATGAATCTAATCTTTCCAAATCTAGCAAATAACGATAACTTGTGATAATAGCAAGAAACAAGCTAGACTAAACAGATTAATCTAACAGGAACAAGCTGATATTGACAAATTGGTGAACAGACTAGACCTGTATCCAATCTACTCGATAACTTGAACTAATACAGGATAGAGAAAGAAGTGATTCGCCCTCAACCTTGAACCTATCTGCCCCATTCAACGCGGAACATACCAGCAAGTCGGATCGAAGTCGATGCAGCCCCACGTGTAAGAAAGAACTCGTAAAAAGAAAATCTATTACAACTAAGGCAAAGCCGCCGAAAAAAGAAAAAAGGAAAAAAAGGGTTTGTGTATTGATCATTGGATGGTTTGACACATGCCTGAAGGCAGCTATTTATAGCCTAAGCTACAAACCCTAGTCGATTATGACGTACATTACTTGATAACAAAGAAAACAAAACTTTCCTAAATTCTAACAAATTACTTGCTGACGTAGCTTCACCAGCTCCTTCCATGCTCCATCAGCCGCATCGCTTCTTCTGGCCCAAAAAGTCCAGTATGCTCTTTTCTTTGCTTCTGATCTAGCGTCGGCCCAATTTCTATCAGCCTTCAGTTCAACAGGCTGACACATGTCAAAAAATGGTGTCAACACATGCCCCCCAGCTTCGGAGTAAAATAACATTTTGCTCTTAAGGTCCTCCAGTTTCTTCTCCGCGTATCCTTTAATTCACACGGCTGATCCTTCGATTCTCATGCTTGCGGCGGGTGCAAAAACTCTTTTCTGCCCCTGGCTTCAACCCGTTCTCATCACAGATTTGCCTTGAGACGATTCACCTTCCATCGTTTCATCAGCCAAAACATTTTTTCCATTGACTACTTTGACCCGACGCGTGTTGGCATTTCTTAACGTCACCACTAGGAACGGGGGTGTTAATCCCATCCCTAGCAATGGCACCAAGAAACGCCGAGTGGTATGTCTTAACGATTACAGAAAAGGATCCACAAGGGCATGGATATACCGCTATAGCATTTCACCCGGCGAGTATTCGGGTATCGTTATTTATATTTTCCCAAGGGAGGGCATGATTGTAAGAGTTTACTAGGTACAAGAGCAAGACGATATGAATAAGTCATAGACTATAGCATAAACAGGAGTAAATCATGATAAAAGATATGAATAGGGGTAATGTGACACACACAAAGGCCAAACTCAGAATAAAGAATGAACGAATAAACCTACGGGTTAGCGGGAGCATAGGCATAGAAGGGGGCCTATTAGTATCTATTCATGCAAGCAAAGGTTACACTCTAAACATGCTTAGAACAGTAGGTGCCAGGAAAATAGGGACAACAGGAAGAATGTCCTGCCCTGGAGTACATCCAGGACATTACATCTTCCAGAACTCCTACCCCAAACCCGAACGTGGGGGGCTTCACTAACCATGACGGAACGTCATGGCGGACCAACAGAGTTGTCACCTTCTGCGGCCTACCCCTGCAATACCGTGGAGCACGGGCATATCCGAAGGATCCCGCATAACCGAGCACCACGTCCGTGTATGAGGTCACTACCTTAGTATCCCCGGGTCTCCCACCCTTTGGATGGACAAGTAAAACACTAAGGCAAGCCTGAAGGCACGACGAACCATTATCCTTACCCAGATCATCTGGCTTAAGCATAAAGAGAGTATATCTAATGAAGCAACAAGCTAAGGCATGACATATTACCAAGATAGTATAACATGCATGAGCATGATAGACAATCAAGGTAACATAACAACCAAAGCTCAGCTCTATAATAGGAATACGATATTGACAAGTCAAATACAAAGCCATACCAAGGACCGAGGATTGATCTCCGATCCCGAGGATGACTGGATTCGCTAAGAGATTCTAGCCTAGCTCCACTATCCTAGGAATACAAGTCACAAGTGAGAGTAGAGAGAATGGCACCAAGTGTGGGTGTGTTGAAATGAGTGTGAGGGCCTCCTTTTATAGCTCAAAGGGTCGGTTCCCGCCATCTCTTTGGATGGAAACTTCGCCCACTGATGTTGGGAGGATCAGATCTGCCTTTCAACCAAAGGGCACCTGGATGGGTTCCAGGGCAGGTGTGGCCGCACCCTGGGTGCGGCCGACCCCCCTTGACCGCCTTTCGCCACCGCCTTTGGGTGGGTGACTGCCTGGTGGGTCCTCTGCGCTGTGGGATGTGTTTCCTATTTTTTTACGTCGGTTAGCTATGTCATGTGGGCCTTCTCTTGGGTGTGTGACGCAGGATGTGATCTTCTGTTGTTTCTGTTGCGTCTTGTTCGTGTTTTTGTTCTTATTTCGGACTTGTATCCCTGAAATCATAAATTCTCCAAAACAACTGTGGAGCTAGGTTAGTGATATAAATATGTGTGTAAGAGGTATGGTTTCCCTTTGTTTGTGAGTATCGTTGACGGTCGGATTTGGCATTTAAGGACCGTCAACAACACCCCCAAACTAGCCTTTTGCTCGTCCCTAAGCAAAACAAGGCTTTATGTTGTTGATCAGGAGTTGCTTCAATGTTGCATTTCCAACCTATGCCTTAGGCACAACAAAGTGTTCTTACCATGAGTTTGAATAAGTAGGCCTTTGTCCTTACCTCTTGCCTTACTCCTGTAGGGCTTATAGCTTCTCCTCGTCTTTGGCAGTTGAGAGTCAGAACGGTTTTGTAGAGTGTTAATATCTCTTACTCCTTTGTTCAACCGTCAATCCGAAGGGTTTTTGTAAAGTTTTTCAAAAGAAATTTCAAAGTTCCTCAAATGATCTCTCGGATCATTCAAAAGCAAGTAAATATTTTTGGTCTTTTTGGTTTTGCAAATTTTTATTTTTTTTAGTTTTGCAGATTTTGTTTTGTTTCATGCATAAGCTTTTGAAAGCGAAAAGGAAGTTAAGATACAAGTTACCTCTCGGTGGGGGTCCTCCACAAGCTAGCTTTAGGCTCACTGTTGTTGGTCGGGGTTAAACCCTCTCCAACGGTAGTAAGCCCTCCACTCCTCCTGCTGCTGCAGCTGCTTCTGCTCCATGGCGTGGATCCTATCGCCGTGTATTGCTGCCATGCTTGGTTGCTCACGATGTGCTGGTGCAGCGTATTTTCGATGTTGTCGGCCTGGACCCGCATCTCTCCTATCTGCTGGGTGACGGCGCCGAAGTCACGGCTGGAGGCCGTGCATCGTGCGAGGATCGGGATTCTGCCGGAGCTGGAGCTGGTGGACCGGCGGCTTGGAGCCTGCCGTGCCCATTCCTTAGTGCTTGCGCTGTGCCAGGACGAACCACCCGCCTCATGATGGTATGAAGTCTGGTGTTGTGGCGGTGGTGGTGCTGGCTTGGTTTCTCTGCTGGCCCTGCTTCTTGTGGTCTTGCGAGGTAATCCAGAAACACTATGCCTTCTTGCCGCCTCTTCCAGAATGAGAGGGGCAGTAAGTGACTGGCAGTTATACAAATAATACCCCACGTTTGGCAACGAGATTTCATTTGCATAACCTAGAGAGAAGAAAATCAAGTAGTCATTCGGGCCCTTCTTGAGAATGTGGCCTTGAACCAAATAAGCTTCATCGATAAAAACACGGTCACCCTCAATGAAAGAAACATTGTTTTCTTCTAAGGCACCAATGCTTGAAGCGATGCGGGTTATCAAAGAAGTGCACTCAATAGGACCCGTCTCCTTGAAATATTGAAGCCAGCGGTTAACTATTTCTTTCATGGGAGAGACTCGAATCTTGTTGACCATGGTGTATAGGATCATCAACTCATTGTTGCGCACGACTCGGAAATCACCTCTTGGAAAGAGAGTGATGGCAAGCCACTTGTGCATCAAACGAAGAGTTGGATTTTGAATGTCATTGCACCGAGGTGCAAATTTGTCATGAACAACTTGACCCAAAATCAAACCCTAAAAATCATGACGATTAAAACCGTGACAAGCAAGTTCAAGAGAAACCGGCAAGCGTTTGATAAAACCAAGATGGTGACTCAACATTTTCCAAGTAAGATAATACTCTTTTTCAAAAAAGCAAACACCGTCATTCACCTCTTGAAGAGTGCAAAGAAACTGAAAGGTGAGGAGTCGAGAACCATACTCTTCAATGGGCACGAAACCTTCCCAACCGACCGCATGCCAAACATTAGCAAAGTCGAGATCCATACCTATTTTTGTTAGAAGTTCCGGGTCGAAGGCTTTGGTGTGACCAAAGCTTTGACGCTTGAGGATGGCGTAGGCTTGGCACTCGCGGTCGCTGTGCAAGTCGAGGTACGGGGCATCATCTTCATCTATCTCCATGTCCTCGGCTTGCACTTCTTCTTGCACTTCTTCTTGTTCGCCTTGTTCTTCGTAGTCCATCATGCTTGGGGCCGGAGTTGCCTCTGAAGAGTGATGGGAGCTTGAGCCACCTCGGGAATGAGATGAGCTTGCTCCCGTCATTTTCTTGAGTGCACCGGAGAGCTTTCGTCCCATGCCCTTCATGCTTGAACACGAGAACAACAAGAACAACTCGGTTCAGGTTACGTTAGTGAAAATGCAATGGAGATTCTTACCGAACGTTGCTCCTCTGGATGTGCGGAGTTTTTCTTGCAGCAAAGAAATGAGAGAGAGAGATTTCTTGAATCCAACTTTAAGCAAAAATCCAATGAAATTCCAAGAGAAAAGAGTGTGAGAGGGAGTGAGTGAAAGAAGTGAAGTGTGAGTGCTACACCCCTCTCTCTTGGCCTCTATTTAAAGACCTGAAGCATGAGCATGTCGGGAACGGTCATCTAACCACGGCTAGTAGCCGTTGGAAAAAGCTGGGCCTGAGAGCCGTTGGTGTGGGGTCGGCCGCACCTAGGGTGCGGCCGCACCCCGCACCTAGGCTGGCCCCACAGGTTGACAGCCTGGGCCCACTGCCCCCTAACGGTAACATGCTTTTGAATTTTTGGTGCTCGAAAAAAAGTTTGCTCCGAAAAGATGTTCAAATGAATTTTTCAAAGGAATTTTATGCTCAGAAATGTTTTTGGGATTTTTGTGGAAGGGAAAAATGGCTAGAAAAATTCCAGCATGCAAGAGAATTTCGGAAAATCAAATATGCAGTGGAAAAGTCAAATGGGGGTGAAAAATCAAATGGTGGAAAAATTAAATATGAGATAAACACCAATTTACCTTTGGCAAGGGCTTGTCATTGAAAGTCCGAAAGGCAAGACTCTTCTCCTGCATTAGTTACCATTTGTCGTCCCGTCGTGAAGAATTTGACAAAGACGAACTTTCAACCTTCCACCACATTTTCTTGGTCTTCTTTCTTTTGGTGGTCGAAGGTTCTTCGGGCTGGGGTTCTGGTGCTCCACAAAGCGGGCTTCTGTCATAAGCCTGCTGAATTATGAAGCGCTGCTCTTTCCTGTATTGAAATTTAAAGAAAATATTTTCCGTTCCGATGCGGAAACGGATGTCTCCTGTCCATACGTCTATCCTTGCCTTGATGTCCCTTAAAAAGGGCCGCCCAAGGATGAGCTGTATACCCGTGTCGCCTTCCATGTCGAGGACGATGAAGTTGGCGAGGACGAAGGAGTTTTTGACTCATACGAGCATGTTTTCAACTATCCCTTTGGGATATCAAATTGTAGAATCGGCTAGCTGCATGTACATGAGTGTTGGGGAAAGAGCAGGGTATTGAAATTGCTCAAATATCACCTTGGGCATGATGTTTATGCTTGCCCCAAGGTCAAAGAGGGCCCGGTTGTAGTGCTGATCATAGATGGAGTAGTGAATCATTGGCACCCCTGGGTCTCCGTGTAGTGCTGCTGTCAGTCCTCCCCATGCATTTGTTTTGGCATGTTAGGGTCTACATGCATGGTTAGCACGTGGTATCCTTTGGGACGGGTTGCCCCATCCGATAGACACCATACTGATATTTTCAACGGGAACTTCCGGTTGCCTCGGAATTTTCCCGTCATTCACAATAGGAACGGCTGGAACAATTTGAGCTAACTGGGTGGAACGAGGACACCCCGCGTGCGAAGTCTGTGGCAATGGTGGACACTCAGGGAATGACTGCCCCGAGACTCAGGGAATGACTGCCCCGAGTGTCCACCATTGCCACAGACTTCGCATGCGGGGTGTCCTTGTTCCAACCCTGGTTGGAGACCATCTTCTCGACCAGCGCATTTGCTTTGGAGATCGTGAGGTCGAGGAAGGATCCTCCAGCTATGGCATCTATGTGGGCTCTTGACGTTGGAGTCAGCCCGTTGTAGAAGGTTTGGAGCACGAGCCACTCATCCATCCCATGATGAGGACAAGCGAGTATGTATTCTTGCAGCCTCTCTCAAGCTTCGGGGATTGACTCCATCCCCGTCTGCTGGAAACTGGATATCTTTCCGTGTAAGGCATTGGTTTTGCCCAGCGGAAAGAACTTGGTGAGGAATGCCGTGGAACACTTGTCCCACGTACTGACGGCCTCTTTGTTCTTGTAGAACCACCGTTTCTCCTTCCCTAGCAGGGAGAAGGGAAACAAACGGAGCCTGATGGTGTCAGTCTCAACGCCCCGTATAGTAACGGTCTCACATAACTCCAGGAAGTTCTGGAGGTGGGTGTTGGCATCCTCGTTCTGCTTGCTGCAGAACGGGCTAGCCTGCACCATGTTTATGAGGCTGGACTTGAGCTCGAAGTTCATGTTCCCAACATTTATGTTGGGTCTATTTGCCACATTGGCGGCAGAGGGGACGGAGAAATCGCGAAGAGTCTTCTCAGCCATGGGTTCGGTTGAGGTTGTTGGTGCTCGAAGGACTGGTTCACTTGCTGAAAGAATGACTTGTTAGCAAGGATCCTCAACGAGCTTCTCTGGATCTTCAACGAAATTTGTTAGCAAGGAGAAACCAGTCATACACAACCCTGTTTTCATCCAATTCGGCTGAAAACAAAAAGGAACATTAGCCTGAATAAGCTACAACTATTTCTTGGACACATTGCCATGATCATGTACAAGTAAATCTTTTTAATCAATGCCACTCACCGGCAACGGCGCCAGAAATGCTTGTTGGCATTTCTTAACGTCACCACTAGGAATGGGGCTGTTTATCCTATCCCTAGCAGTGGCACCAAGAAACTCGTAAAAAGAAATCTACTGCAACTAAGGCGAAGCCGCCGAAAAGAGAAAAAAGGAAAAAAGGGTTTGTGTATTGATCATTGGATGGTTTGATACATGCCTGAAGGCAGCTATTTATAGCCTAAGCTACAAACCGTAGTCGATTACGACGTACATTACTTGACAACAAAGAAAACAAAACTTTCCTAAATTCTAACAAATAACTTGCTGACGTAGCTTCGCCAGCTCCTTCCATGCTCCATCAGCCGCGACGCTTCTTCTGGCCCAAAAAGTTCAGTATGCTCTTTTCTTTGCTTCTGATCTAGCGTCGGGCCAATTTCTATAGGCCTTCGGTTAAACAGGCTGACACATGTCAAAAAATAGTGTCAACACATGCCCCCAGCTTCGGAGTGAAATAACATTTTGCTCTGAAGGTCCTCCAGTTTCTTCTCCGTGTATCCTTTAATTCACACGGCTGATCCTTCGATTCTCGTGCTTGCAGCGGGTGCAAAAACTCTTTTCTGCCCCTGGCTTCAACCCGTTCTCACCACGGATTTGCCTTGAGATGATTCACCTTCCATCTTTTCATCTGCCAAAACATTTTTCCATTGACTGCGTTGACCCGACGCGTGTTGGCATTTCTTAACGTCACCACTAGCAACGGGGGTGTTAATCCCATCCCTAGCAGTGGCACCAAGAAACGCCGAGTGGTATGTCTTAACGATTATGGAAGAGGATCCGCAAGCGCATGGATATACCGCTGTAGCATTTCACCCGGTGAGTATTTGGGTATTGTTATTTATATTTTCCCAAAGGAGGGCATGATTGTAAGAGTTTACTTGGTACAAGAGCAAGACGATATGAATAAGTCATAGACTATAGCATAAACAGGGGTAAGTCATGATAAAAGATATGAACAGGGGTAATCTGACACACACAGGGGCCAAACTCAGAATAAAGAATGAACGAATAAACCTACGGGTTAGCGGGAGCATAGGCATACAAGGTGGCCTATTAGTATTTATTCATACAAGCAAAGGTTACACTCTAAACATGCTTAGAACTGCAGGTGCCAGGAAAATAGGGACAACAGGGAGAATGTCCCGCCCCGGATTACATCCAAAATGTTACATCTTTCAGAACTCCTACCCCAAACCCGAACGTGGGGGACTTCACTAACAATGATGGAACGTCATGGCGGACCAATAGAGTTGTCACCTTCTGTGGCCTACCCCTGCAATACCGTGGAGCACAAGCATATCCGAAGGATCCCGCATACCCGAGCACCACGCCCGTGTATGAGGTCACTACCTTAGTGTCCCCGGGTCTCCCACCCTTCGGATGGACAAGTAAAAAACTAAGGCAAGCCCGAAGGCATGACGAACCATTATCCTTACCCAGATCATCTGGCCTAAGCATATAGAGAGTATAACTAATGAAGCAACAAGTGTGGGTGTGTTGAAATGAGTGTGAGGGCCTCCTTTTATAGCTCAAAAGGTCGGTTCCCGCCATCTCCTTGGATGGAAACTTCGCCCACCGACCTTGGGAGGATCGGATCCGCCTTCCCGCCAAAAGGGCACCTGGATGGGTTCCAGGGCAGGTGCGGCCGCACCCTAGGTGCGGTCGACCCCCCTTGACCGCCTTTCGCCACCGCCTTCGAGTGGGTGACTGCCTGGTGGGTCCTCTGCATTGTAGGATGTGTTTCCTATTTTTTTACGTCGGTTAGCTATGTCATGTGGGCCTTCTCTTGGGTGTGTGATGCAGGATGTGATCTTCTGTGGTTTCTGTTGCGTCTTGTTCGTGTTTTCGTTCTTATTTCGGACTTGTATCCCTGAAATCATAAATTCTCCAAAACAACTGTGGAGCAAGGTTAGTCATATAAAAATGTGAGTAAGAGGTATGGTTTCCCTTTGTTTGTGAGTATTGTTGATGGTCGGATTTGGCATTTAAGGACCGTCAACAATGCGTTCCATCTTCCTTGAACCGATCTATCTGGGTCTCTCAGACCATAAATAGCACCCAATCGGCCTGGCCAACTCCCCAGACTCTATCGGCTTCATCCTTCTTGCTCTAGCTAGTCCAAAAAACCCTAGCCTCCCTCTTCATCAGTAATGGCTGGAAACAAGCGCGCGGGCAAGGGCCCCTCCAATCTCCCCTCAGCCTTCCGCCGACAAGGGTACGAATCTATTTTCTCGACTCATCCCGCATTTTGACTAGATCTGAATCGTTGCTTTGGCTTCTTACTTCTTCTTCAGGAATGACGAAGCTTCCAGTGCCCCACGGCAATCTCAGCGTTCTCCTCCTTCTTCATCGTCGAATCCATTTGACGATCTTGATGAAGGAACCAGTGACCTGATCAGAGATCTTCTCTGGGAAAAAGACGAGGCACGTTACAATTACTCGGAGCAGACTAACAAGACCAGCCGATTGGAGGCTCAACTGTCAACTGTTGAGGACATGGCGCACACTGCATGCGCCCAGCTCGTTGCCGCCGACTCCAGGGTAGCAGGTTAGACTTTCTTCCAGAACCTTTCTCCAGGAGTTGCCTGATCTCTCCTTCACCTTTCTCTATTCTTTCTTTTTCAGTCCTGGAATCTCAGGTTCAGGCCCTCCTTAGTGCGGCGGCCACCGCAACCGAAGCGGTAAATGCCTGAGGGGATACTGTCACTGCCCGTCTGCAAGACATCCCTAATTGGGTGCAGGAGGTTGCCGGTCACGAAGTCCATCGTGGCGCTGCCGTCGCGCTCGTGCTGACGGTCCTTAGGTGCCATATCTTACCGTCAACTCATGCATAGAACAGTGACAAAACAAACACCAAACTAGAGATAGGAGTTTAATACTAATCATTTCCACAAGTTTTGGTAAATCACTATTTTCAGGAGACCATGTCTGCATACGGAGGAAAACCGTGCTCAAGCAAAGATAAAAGTACACTTCAAAGCATTGTATGAGAGCACAAAAATTGGAGGGCCACACCCCAAATCAATTCAACCCCCAAGTCCAAGAGAAAAGTCACTTCTGACAAATCAGAGATAGGAACAAGGATCCAAGGGCCAAATGACATCCTAAACCCACTTAACTTCACGGAAGCACCCAATATCCCACACAAGGGGCCCACAAAGAGTTCACTCGCCGAAGAGGGGGCCAAACGGCCACAGAAAGGGGTCGGTCGACACCCTGGGTCGCTCGACCCCCTACTAGGCCCGAACAAGCCCAACTTTTGCCTGCAGACTCCCACCGCGCTGCCTACGCCAGCCCCGGATGGTACCACCTCGGAAGCTCACACAAAGATCCACTCTTGGAGGGCAATATAAGGAGGAGAAGAGCCCCTAATTCAAGACACCACAAGAAAAAGAGAAGAGCTCCACTCTAAGTCGAAGCCCTACCTCCGTTGTGCTTAGAAATTGGAGAGAGTGAGGGGTAGTACGGAGGGGCGCTGGCCTGTCGGCTTCTCCAGCCTGTACCTCGACGGATGCTTCTTTCTTAAGTAAGTGTTCGTGATCTTCTATGGTGGTGAGTCTCTTCGTTAAGTAAGTTTTATTCTTTACTTGCTTGCGGGTTCATCGTTCATCTTCGGATGTTTGCTTCTAGCCTAAAGACTTGAGTCTTTCAACGGAGTCTGACCGGGGTTAGAAGTAGTGATCGATAGCGTAGACGTGGTGTCTAGGCTTGAAGTCTCCTTGTTTGCTACCCTTCCCTACGGTCTGAGAGGTAGGTGGCAGATGGTGACAGCCCTGTCCGTCCTTCGTATCCCTCCACGTTCGGGTTGGGCGTAGAGCTAATAGCCGGATACTCTTGGCAGACCAGGAGTAAGCCGGTGCCTGAAGTAAGCAAGTAGAGGTTGAACCTTTCTTTACCAAAACTCTAAAGCCATAGGAATCCTCTCTATCCTCGCCTACTTACCTCTTATTTGTCCTTGGACGAACCAGTTAGAAGGCTAGTACCTCCGTTCCTCGTGGAAATACGATACCCTTGAATACTCACAAGTGAAGTGCTACAGCGGTATCTCTGTGCGCTTGCGGATTATTCTGTGAACGTTAAGAAATACCAACAAGCATTTCTGGTGCCGTTGCCGGGGAGCGGTTGTTGTATTTGCCTTGGAACCTAGTTCGTCCTCGTATCTTCAAAAAAAAAATCTTTTGTTCTTTCATTCTATCTTCACCCGTGCTACCCATTTTATCATCTATCCTTATCTTCAAAAAAAATATCTTTTGATTTTCTTCACTTCTACCATCACCCTCGCTACCCATGAAAGGTTATCCTTGTCCATACCTTTCAACCACCCAGGACGAGTTCTTAGAGCCACAACCATCTTCTAAGCCTACCACAGTTTCTGGCTTTGAACTCTGTCCTTATCATATTGCCTTGGTTCGGGAACAACCCTTCTCCGGAAGCAAAGATGAAGATCCCAATAATCATATGCGATTGTTCGAGGAACTGTGTTCGTGTCTGGTCATTCCAGGCATAACACAAGAAACCTTGAGGTGGAAGTTGTTTCCTTTCTCTCTCACAGAGAGGGCGGAGCAATGGTACATCCACCACGTGGGAAATTGGAATGGTAATTGGGGAAAGCTGCGAGATGACTTTTGTCACTCGTTCTCTCATTTATCCCCCACACCTTTTCCACGGAGTGACATTCTTGCATTTGAACAATTCGAGAAGGAGTCCCTCGGAGCAGCATGGGCTAGATTTTCACACCTTTTAGCAATTAGCCCAGGCATGCCTTTACCCGATGAAGTGTCCTTACACCTCTTTTGCACGGGTTTAAACATGACCTCTGCTCTACATCTTGACATAGCTGCTGGAGGTTCATTCGCATCTAAAACTCCGATGGAGGGGAAGAAGATTTTTTATCATATTCTAGAACAGCACACTTCCTCCACCATAGTTCCTAAATCCCTCCAGGAAAGCCATGTCATGCTTTGAGGAGCCCTCTTCAGCCGAATCCAACCCCGCACCCTCTCCATCTATAGATTCATCTGTAAGATCCTCAACCGAACCACGAGCACCGAAGGAAGGAGTAGTCCTCTACCCTTTGGATTTCCTTATTGAATTCGATGATTTTGGGAACACCTTGAACTACTGTTGGTACAAGAAGGCTATGACACCACCTCTATCTTGTCCTTCCAAACTTCACGAGGTGGATCTCCCTAGAAAGGAACCACGAAGAGAATGGTTAATGGAAGTAAAACGCTCTTCCGAAGCAATTCAGATTCGTTCTCCTTCGAAAACCATACCTTGTTCTATAAAGGGATCTGTTGTAGAAGCCCTTCACAACCCCACAATTAAGGCTAGTATCATGTCCCAATTTCTAGCAGAAACTCTTTTGGGTGACATGCCTCTAGCCCCGACCGATAGACTCTTCACAAGTCCTTCGGGACTTATCTTTGAATGTCATGGGATCGCAACAGCCATGCCAATCGTCATTGACAGAACCGAGGTGCACTTAGATATCCATATCTATCATATCATAGATTTTGATCTTCTGCTAGGCTTCCCATTGGTAGACCTCCTTCATACATCTCAAGGGAGCCTAGATGAAAAGCTTAGGGAAACTGCTTCCGCCACCTGTTCTTTGAAAAATCCCATGGCGAAGCCTCATCCTAAGCAAAATCCTCTCGAGACGGTGATGCGTGTATCTCCGTTCACATCATCCGAGCCAGCTTCATTTGAGGATGTAGAACTTTCTGCCCCCAAAGAAGATGACTTGGATGACCTTCACGAAGAAGACTGACCATCATCACCCTCGATTGGGTTTGAGCCTCTTTCCTCTGGCCCAGCATCAGTCCTTCATGATGATTCTCTTGAGATGGAGAACTCATGGGCCACGGAGCTTTGTGAGGAACTGACTCTAGAACCCAAAGAAAAAGTTTCCCTAGACGAGCATGGGAGCTTTATTCTCAAAACCCCTCAAGAATCATGCTCGCATAACACCCTTCTAGAGTCAGCCACGCTTTGTGCCATAAGCACGCGCGAGGACTACAACCACCCTAATGTCCTCCTTTGCAAAATGTTTAGATGGATGGTTGTAGATGCATTTGTTTATCATAAGCATTGCAGATTTCATGGGCACACTGCAGCACTAACCTTGCAGCTTGAGCAACGATGAGAAATCGACAAATGGTGGTGAAGCTGGGAACTACATCACCATTGATGGTTGCAGGATGAATCCCCCATGGTCGAGCTTGTGACCATAAACAAAGCACTACCGGAAGATGGCCCGAACTTTTATTTTCTTTTCCAATAAAAGTTTGAATAAAAGAAAGAACATGTTTTTAGGATAACCATGCACCTTCGGGTATTTTTGGTCGCTAACCATTTCAGGTTGAGATTGAAAAGAACAAGAAGCATGCGAGGCCCGAGAACATGGGAGCTACATCAGCTGTACACCCGGTCCTTTTTGGTGGTTGAACACACTTTGAAGGAAACACCAACACCGCACACTTGGCTCTTGGTGTCTCAACACACAAAAGTCTAAGTGTGGGGGAAATTGGTGAGCAACTCATGTTCCAATCATCCCGAGAGGAATCCTGGTTTAAAGAGGATGTCAGCTCTAGCTTGCTTATGAAAAAAAAGAGAGATGAGGAAGAAAGCAAACATGAAAAAAAAGAATAGAAAAAATATAAAAAAATAGGAGTGAGAAAAATAGAGAAAAGAGAAAAGAAAAGGGAGAGATAAAAAAAAGAGAGAGAAAGAAGAACAGGAACGAGATGAGGGTGAGAGCAAGCCAGCATGCACCACATTGATCAGAGGCCATATTACGCGCGCCTCCAAGCCATGGCATTGCACTTTAGCAGAAAAAATTATGCCACCTAGCTCCACACAACCTTACTCTCGCTTACGCTTGCAAATCCTCATTCGCTCCCAGCTTTGCATACCTTCGCTCAAGCAGCTCTTGCGCGCTTACAAGCAAGAGGAATGTTCCTCTTCCATTCCAAGCCTTTGCTGCTCCACTCCGTTTGGCACTTGCTCACCTGCACGAAAGGAGACATACTTGCGTCACCAATCATAAAGCATCATGCCATGCCTCAAAAGAACACGGTTCCCACACATGAGGCATGAATACCTCTCGTCTGAGTTGGCATGGTCAAAGGGCCTTCCTCCACTACAGACCACAACAAAATGGAGGAGCAATCGACCATCATACATGACCACGCCACTACTGCAGAAATTTCAGATCATCCATCCTCATGTACAGCTGGCAAGAATACTCAGGTATGTGAAGGTAAGGATCACCAATCCTTTGCTCACTGCTTATCTCCATATGAATAGAGCTTGATCATGCAAATTCATGCTTCCTTTGTCAACGTTTTTATGCTCTAGTTTGGATCTCTTTCCTGGAGGCACATCCATAGGCTTTTTAAATTAAGCATGGTGCTTAGGTTAAACAGCCTTAATCAAATTAGACATGGTGTTGAGTTTGATTAATGAACCATCAGAGTCTATATGAGCAAAGATTTTGGATGCATATGTTTCGTGGACTAACCCTTGCAGAAAAATTGTCAAAATTGTTGGATAAGTCCTCAAGTTCAAGTCATATGGGAGATAAACCAAGGCCCGGGACACATTTCAACAAAGATTGCATGACATGCAAGAGAGGCACAGGTCACCTATCAAGGTTCACTATGAGTATATTGCCAAATGCCCCTTGGTTATGTTCATGCAATTCTTATCTCAGCCTTGTTTGAGTTCTGCTGAAAAGATAAAAACTTGGTGAACCATATAAAAAAACAAAGATCTTTCTCAAATAAAAGAGTCTCTCTCAAAAAAAATATAAATGAAATAAAATACTGGCAAGAATTTTGGGATCCATGCTAGTTGAATCTTTGAGTTTGATCTTCTTTAAACATGAATGTGAGCAACAATCTCGAGGCAAAAATAAAATCGTTTCAAAATTCTTTCCAGCATTTGTTGTCCACTAACTTCTTGCAGGGAATAAAATGGCAACCAAGGAGCGGTGTGCAATAACTCTAGACACCACTCCAAACACTCCTTGGTTCAACAAAAGGAAAGATGCCCGAGGAACCAAGAAGAGCAAATGCAAGACTTTGTTTCGTTCATCATAACTTTGCATTTTGTTCTATCTTGAGGAGACCCATCAGGTAAGTATCACAAAGACCTCGTGCATCCCGGATCCATGAATCCACCCTGGTAAGTTACCCATTGTGCCATCTTGCCGTAATAAAATAAAAATAAAAATATAGAAATAAATAAATAATAATAATATAAAGAAAGTTAGGCCTTTAACATTTCATGCACCGAAACAAAACAAAAATTATTTGCAATAAATATTTAAACTCCCCGGTATTCAAACCAGTAGAGTTTTTTGTTTCCACCCTTTGTTTCTTCAGAATAAAAATAGGTACAAGAATAAGTGTGGGGGAGAGCTCTCAAGCTCAATGACCACTCATTCGAGATCTCCACCAACATGCTATGCAACATCAGATGGTCCAACATACTAAAGAACAGGACAAAGGGGGTCAAGAAGGAATGGCCGAACCTTTGGTTTCACCAAACCGCCTCTGACTCCCCTTAGTTTCCTCTTCTTCGTCTTCAACAATGGTTTGCGCAACACTACCCTCAAACTTCCTGATGCTTGAGTTTAAACAAATTTCATTTTGATCACTAAAACTTAAACTCAGCAAACCTTGCCATCCCCTCATGTTGAGCATGCCTTTCCCATGGTTGGCTTGCATATGCTTTATTCCTTGCTCATATTCCTGTTTCTTATGAACAATTTATCGTAGGGAAAGCATGCCATCTAAGTAATTGATGAATGAGATATGGTATGATGAAAGGAACCTTGCTTCTCTTTGCAAAGAACTTGGGAGTTTATCTTTCAAAAATGCAAAATCAATGGCTCGACTCCTCGATGATGCTAAATTCCTACCAAAGCCATATGTCGATCTTTTTTGAAAACCTTACACATATGCTACTTGACTTTGCATTGAGCTTTGTCAAATTGCTTGTGACCCTTGTGAGAATCTTTTCATACTCTCATGATCAAGATCACGTACACTCCACTTATACTTGCCGACTTCTACACTAGAAGTTGCGCAAAAATATTCCACCCATCCATCTTCTTCATTCCACAAAATAAATACTCCACCATATATGTTGATCTCTCCCTCAGGTTACCGTTACAAAAGAGACATGGGCTATCTTAAAAAAAAGAAAAAAAAGAGGTTGGACACATGAAGGTCCAAGCAAAAAAAAGAGAGAGAGATAAGTTGGACACATGAAGGTCCAAATTTATGAAAAGTAAGATGAAGATAGCCATGTCCACACAACCATTTCAAAAGGGAGAGAGATCATATAAAGAGGAGTTCCATAAATATTTTATCCTCATATTTTCACACACATGCACATCTTGATCAAAGTGTATGATCTGCTTCTCCTTGGATCCGATTTTGACTTTGCAACATATGCAATTCAAGTATGCCTCCTTTTCAATACCTACCCTAAAATCTACAAAAGCCTTATTAGAAGTAGGATGAAAAGAGGCAAATCAATGACTTGGTGAGGAACCAAACACATTGAGCGATCTGAGAGAATCATTCGAGGAGCAAGTCTAAGTTTGTTTTGAAAATATCTCCAAAAACCCCAAGTTATCTAAGCAGGTGAAGTAAGGAGGACTTGATTCTAATCCGTTCCATTCCTCAACTACCCAAGATGACATGGTAGACACTTCAAAAGTTCATAAGGGTGAGGCTTGGAATAACTTATATGCAGGAATCACACCAACTGAGGAGATGGACCACCTTAGTCCTCAAACCTTTACTCGAGGACGAGCAAAGGACTAAGTGTGGGGGTGTTGTTGACAGTCCTTAAGTGCCATATCTTACCATCAAATCGTGCAGAGAACAGTGACAAAAAAAACACCAAACTAGAGATAGTAGTTTAATACTAATCATTTCCAAGAGTTTTGGTAAATCACTGTTTTCAGGAGACCATGTCTGCATACGGAGGAAAACCATGCTCAAGCAAAGATAAAAGTACACTTCAAAGCATTGTATGAGAGCACAAGAATTGGAGGGCCACACCCCAAATCAATTCAACCCCCAAGTCCAAGAGAAAAGTCACTTCTGACAAATCAGAGATAGGACACAAGGATCCAAGGGCCAAATGACATGCTAAACCCACTTAACTTCAGGGAAGCACCCAATAGCCCACACAAGGGACCCACAAGGAGTCCACTAGCCCGAACAGGCCCAACTTTTGCCTGCAGACTCCCACCGCGCTGCCTACGCCAGCCCCGGATGGTACCACCTCGGAAGCTCACACAAAGATCCACTCTTGGAGGGCAATATAAGGAGGAGAAGAGCCCCTAATTCAAGACACCACAAGAAAAGAGAAGAGCTCCACTCTAAGGCGAAGCCCTACCTCCGTTGTGCTTAGAAATGGGAGAGAGTGAGGGTTAGTACGGAGGGGCGCCGGCCTGTCGGCGTTCTTCTCCAGCCTGTACCTCGACGGATGCTTCTTTCTTAAGTAAGTGTTCGTGATCTTCTATGGTGGTGAGTCTCTTCGTTAAGTAAGTTTAATTCTTTACTTGCTTGCGGGTTCATCGTTCGTCTTCAGACGTTTGCTTCTAGCCTAAAGACTTGAGTCTTTCGACGGAGTCTGGCCGGGGTTAGAAGTAGTGATCGATAGCGTAGA
Source organism: Panicum miliaceum (assembly GCA_032594955.1). Lineage (NCBI taxonomy): Eukaryota > Viridiplantae > Streptophyta > Magnoliopsida > Poales > Poaceae > Panicum > Panicum miliaceum. The sequence continues at coordinate 47,295,627 of CM064057.1, read as the reverse complement.
CGTGGTGTCTAGGCTTGAAGTCGCCTTGTTTGCTACCCTTCCCTACAGTCTGAGAGCTAGGTGGCAGATGGTGACAGCCCTGTCCGTCCTTCGTATCCCTCCATGTTCGGGTTGGGCATAGAGCTAATAGCCGGATACTCTTGGCAGACCAGGAGTAAGCCGGTGCCTGAAGTAAGCAAGTAGAGGTTGAACCTTTCTTTACCAAAACTCTAAAGCCATAGGAATCCTCTCTATCCTCGCCTACTTACCTCTTATTTGTCCTTGGACGAACCAGTTAGAAGGCTAGTACCTCCGTTCCTCGTGGAACTACGATACCCTTGAATACTCACAAGTGAAGTGCTACAGCGGTATCTCCGTGCGCTTGCGGATTATTCTGTGAACGTTAAGAAATACCAACAAGCATTTCTGGTGCCGTTGCCGAGGAGCGGTTGTTGTATTTGCCTTCGAACCTAGTTCGTCCTCGTATCTTTAAAAAAAACTTTTGTTCTTTCATTCTATCTTCACCCGTGCTACCCATTTTATCATCTATCCTTATCTTCAAAAAAAATATCTTAAGGGAGAAAGAAAGAAGAAAGCTAATCTAAGGACTTATGTACTCTTGGCTAAGCAAACATTCTATACTAGGGACACACATACATACACATGAATACAGACAAGTACTAAGCTTCTAGGCATCATCGGGAGACCACACAGGATATGGCAAGGTTGCCACTACACCCTCATGGCTATTTTATGCACCTCCTACCGCAACTACACGAACAGGGAGGGTTATAAAGGACGGACAGGGCTGTCACCACCCGCCGCCTACCTCAACTAACCATGGTATAGAGCCGCATCCAGCAACACTGATTAGCCCAGACACCACATATACGCTAATGAGCGATACTCTAGTGCCCCACGCGGAGCCCCCACCCTTCAGATGGACAGACATCACACTAGAGCAAACGTACAAATACTGGAGCCAATGCCTTAGCCTAGATATACTACCACGTCTAATCATTCAAGATATAGGTCCTAGATGTAAGCTAAGCATAGCATACACATCTGAATAAATAGGAAAGATACTATAAGAGTACATTACACTAGGAGATAACTCAACTAGAGAATTCAAAATATTACAAAGGAGAGGAAGAGCAAAACCCATTCCGAATACTCCTATGAAAACTCGGGAACCAAAGAAGAGCTACTTCACCTAAACTCCACTATCCTAAAGACTAAGCAAAGAGAGAAACTTGAGAATGAGCTTCAACTTGAGGTGTGTCTCTTAGTAACACCACCCCTTATATTTATAGGGTGAGTGAGGAGGGTGTGCAGCAGCTTCACGGCGCCAATCCACCCCCTAGCACCTGGAACCGACTTGGAGAACCAATGAAGAAGCTACACGTGGCAGAAGTATGTCGGTGGGGCCCGGCTTGGTTCGGCCGAACCAGGTTAGGCACCCACCGCCTCCAGCTTCTTCTGTGGGGCTGACACATGGGCCCTGGTCACTCCTGTAGGTCAGTCGAGTCTGTCCTAAGTTGGTTGTGCCTGTTTGTGGGCCCTTTGATCCGTGGGAGGTTGAACGACGCGCTCTGATTGGTCGACGCCATTTGCCTTGGATTGAAGTGCTGGTTTACACTTTATTTCTGGTCAATTTCCCTGCATTGCAAATGCTCCAAGGGGAATATGGAAGCGACATTATTCTAGATAAATATGCAAGTTAAGTATGCTAGTCATCCCAATTTTCTAATCAAATTGATGCTCAAAATAGGTCTGTATCGAGCATCAACAAGAACCCCCAAGCTATCCTTTGCTCATCCCTAGCAAATCAGGACAAATCAGGATGTTGATCAGAAAATTGTTAGACTCATTACTTGTTGTCGTGTCAAGTCTAAGGCATAGAAGATCTCCTTGAGGTTGAGTAATGTTGGCATGAGTACCTAGCCCTTGTTACCTTCATCATCTGTGGGGCTTATGAGCTTCTCCTCGTCTTGAGCTGTTGAAAGTTAGAATGGTCAACAGAGCAATACTTACCTTACCTTTGTCGGCAATCCATCTGGAGGTTTTCTTTTTGGAAATATTAAAACAAGACTAAGTTCCTCAAATGATTCACTCGGATCGCTCAATGGTGTATGAATCCTTACCAAGGCACTTCTCCTTTCTCATAACTAAAGCTTTTTGTGGAGCTCAAGGTACGGAATGGTTGAAGCATACCTGCATTTCATATTTTGCCAAGACAAAGAGTGGATCCATTAAGAAAACAAGTCATATCCCATGGTCAAGAGGTGCATGTGTGTGTGGATGATAGGTATGATTACTCCTTTTTTGGTTTTTGATCTCTCCCCCTTTTATTTTATTTTTGTATTTTTCTTTTAGACATGGCTACCCCCTTTTCTTATTCTTTCTTTCTCTTTTTTTGGGTCATGCTTCTCTGCCATGCCATCTTTTCTCCTCTTTTTTCTTTTCTTTTCGGGGATGACCAAGTCTAATTCTTTTTTTTCAGGAATAAAATGAGGAGAGACCACAAACTTCATGGAGCATTTATTTGGTGGATGGATGGATTTGCTAATTTCCAGTGTAGGAATATCGCAATGGGTGTAATGTGTGCGTGATCTTGATCAAGAGGATATGAAAAGCATCTCACTAGGGTCACAACAATTTGACAAAGCTCAATGAAATAGCAAGCAATATATGTATAGGGTTTTTCAATATAATTGACATATGGCTTTGGTAGGACTTGGAACGTCATTGAGGAACTTGTCTTTCCCTTTTTAAATTTTGAAAACAAAATACTCCGGATATCATGCTTCACTTAGGATAAGATCATAACGCTCCATCTTCCATATCTAAACTCACAACAACCTACACATTGACAAAGCCTATGCAACCCATGGGATGTTCGGGTTCATGGCACAAGGGTTTAAACAACCAGCAAACTCAAACTTAGGAAACATCATGCTTTAGGACGAAGCAAGACAGACAAGCAAGAGCATAACAATTATTCATCCTTTCAACTTAGGAATACTGAACATTCTTACCAAGCATATGGATAAATGAAATTAAAGCAAGAAATATTTGTTTGGTTTTTAGAGTTTTTTTATAATTTCATTGAAAGCAGTAAAGGATACAGTTGACTTGGTGGAGGAGCTCCCCCAAGCTAGCTCTTGGTTTAATGTCCGATGAGCAGGACCCTCTTCATACCTGTTCAGCGCGAGGTCGAATCGTCCATACCTAGAGAGGATGTAGAGGACGACGAAGTCATTTTCTTTCTCCACACCTTCTTGGTTTTCTTCTTTGGTGTTGTCAGTGGTGTGGGAGGCAGATCTTCCGCTAGGGGTAATGGCTCTGCCCACAGCCCATTCCCTTCATGGTCTTGATGGATCAGGTACATGTTTTCTTCCTTGGTTTTGAACCTGAATGTCATCTTTTTGCCCATGATCCGGAGATGAATCTTTCCTATTCCGACAATATCCGGGCCTTGGTGTCTCTCAGAAATGGTCGCCCAAGAATGAGTGATATTCCCAAGTCTCCTTCCATGTCAAGGACTACGAAGTCCGTGGGGATAATCGAGTCCTTGACTTGTACTAAGAGGTTCTCTACGATTCCCTTAGGGTACCAGATTGTCGAATCTGCAAGCTGCACACACATACAAGTCGGGGACATTGCAAGATATCCAAGATTCTCGAACGTTACCTTGGGCATGATATTAACACTTGCTCCAAGGTCGCAAAGAGCTTGCTTGAAGTGACAGTCGTAGATGGAACAACTAATCACTGGGTATCCTGGATCTTCCACTCTTGGTGCTATTAGTTCACCTCGCCGTGCCCTGCGGGGGCATGCATGGTTCCCTACATAGTTAGCAGTAGAAATTCAGTACGCTGGCTTACCCCAACATGTGCTGATGGCATTTACGCTCTCCAGGGGAGCCTCGGGTTGCCCCGGGATCTTCCTTGTTTCTGCAGAAGGAACAGCGGCTGCCAGCTGAGCGAGTTGAGTTTCAACCATCTTGTTGAAGCTCAGCTGGTTCTTGAGTGTTGAGGAGATGCCATCCATCTTCGTTTAGATAGTCTCCATGGTCTTGTCGTTGCCAGCAAGCTTCGTTGGTCTTAGCTTGGCTTAAGACAAGATCCCTCAAGGAAGGTTGGTTAGGATTAAACGAGTTTGAGTTACCGTTGCCTCCCAGATAGTAGGCGCGCGACTGGCTCCACCCCTGACCTCCTTGTAGACGAAACCCATTGTTGTTGTTCATGTACATGACATCTTCATGGGTTTCAGGGCAGTCGTTGCGCGAGTGTCCGACGTTCCCACAAACCTCGCAAGTCATGTGAGAATCTAAGGCTTGGAGTGCCTGACTCTGAGCCTTTTCTTAGGGTTGTTCATCAATCTTCTTGATGAGGAGGTCGAGCATAGTGGCGATCATGTCCATCTCCTTGACGGAGTGCATGCCCCGCTGGTGAGGTTTGAGACATTCGTTGTTCCACCCTTGGTTGGACACCATCTTCTCGATCAAGGTTTTGGCCCTGTCAATGGTTAGCGAGAAGAAGGCTCCACCTGCAGCATCGATGTGATCATGGGCTGTCGGCATCAGCCCATTGTAGAAGTTCTGAAGAATTAGCCAAGCGTCCATCCCATGGTGAGGACACGCAAGGATGTACTCCAGAAACCGCTCCCAAGCTTCAGTTATCGACTCATTTGACGCCTGCTGAAAACTGGAAATCCTTCCCTGAAGAGCGTTGGTTTTACCCAACGGGAAGAACTTCGCAAGGAATGCCTTGGCGCACTCATCCTAAGTAGTGACTGCACTTCTATTGGTGCAGAACCACTGCTTCACCTTCCCCAAAAGAGAAAATGGAAACAGACGGAGTCGGATTGCATCCTTTGTGACTCCCTTAATCACAAAAGTGTTGCATAGTTCCAGGAACTGTTGGAGATGTGCATTGGCATCCTCGTTGGCCATGCCACAGAATGGGCTGGCCTGCACCATCGTGATTAGACCCGTCTTGATCTCAAAATTTTCAGCTTCAGCACTGACATTTGGCCCGATTGGGACATTATCGGCCGACGGAGCTGAGTAATCACGGAGAGTCTTCTGAGCCATAATCCTGGAGGTTGACGGCGCGATAGTGACTGTTTCGCCTGTCGAGAGAGTAATCTGAGGAGGAATGACGTGAGGTCGGACTCATCTCAAGAGTGACTCCGGATTCTGAATGAAATTTTGCGGCAGGTCAAAACCAGTCATACAATACCCTGTCTTCACACACAAAGAGAGAAGACAAAGCCAAGTTAGCCTTTAGACAATTGAACACCATTTTAGAATTTCATCAACCACTTGGTCTATTCCTTTAACCCGAGCCTTCCCCGGCAACGGCGCCAAAAATCGCTGTTGACATTTTATAACGTAGTCACCAAGTATGGACATAGAATCCAGTCCCCGGCGACAGCGCCTAAAATCCATGTTGGCATTTCATAGCGTCATCACTAGGATAGGTGCTTCCAAACAATGGTGCCAAAAATGTTGTGGGATATTTCTTACATTATAGAAAGATCCGCAAGCGCACGGAATACCATCGTAGCATTTTACCCGTGAGTACGGGGTCGTATTTATATTTCCGCAGGGAAGGCGGTGGTTATTGGAATGGATTAGTGTGTTGATTGATTCTAGCATGGATATTCTATTGAATAAACAGGGGTAAGATAATAATTGGTAATGAGGTAGTGTGACACACAAGTTGCTCAAGTTCTACTCTATGGAAACTTACAAGAAGGGAGAAAGGAAGAAGAAAGCTAATCTAAGGACTTATGTACTCTTGCCTAAGCAAATAGTCTATACTAGGGACACACATACATACACATGAGTACTAGGCTTCTAGGCATCATCGGGAGACCGCATAGGATATGGCAAGGTGGACACTAGACCCTCACGGCTATGTTATGCACCTCCTGCAGCAACTACACGAACGGGGAGGGTTACAAAGGACGGACAGGGATGTCACCACCTGCCGCCTACCTCAACTAACCATGGTATGGAGCCGCATCCAGCAACACTGATTAGCCCAGATGCCACGTCTACAATAGTTAGCGACACTCTAGTGTGACAACCCTGGTAATTACTCTTCCAAAATAAATGTCATTAGCCTAACTCTATGATTAAACCAACTAATGAAAGGGTGGAAAGGATTAAAACGAGTTCAGTTGGAATTCAAATTTAATTTGAGCACATTGGTTACTTTTGAACATTTAAATTTAACTTTCAAACCATAAGCCAAATGAGATTTTGCCTGAAACCAAAGTTGTAGAACTTTTTATTTTGAACAACTTTCGTGTTCAAAAGTTTTTGAAATTCAAATCAGAAAGAGGAGAAAATGCCCTGTTTGCACCCAGCCCCCTGAAGTTTTTCAAATTTTTGCACTGAGGTCCCTCCCTCCTCTGCTGCACCGCACGCTCGCCCGACCGCCGCCGGCCACCTGGCCCTCGACGCCTGCGCGGCCCCAGGCGCCGAGCCAACCCCGGCGCCCTGCCTGCTGCCCGCCCCCGCTCGGCCAACCGCGGCCGCGCTTTCTTCTCCCTCCCGCACGGCATGCCCCGCACCACCGCACTGCCTTCCAGTCGCTGGCCGCCGCCGCCTGCCCAATAGCGCACCTCCACCCACCGCCGGCAGCGCCCAATGCCTCTGCTCGCCGCCCAGCTCGCCCAACCGTGGCCGTGCCCTCCTTCTTCCTCACACGGCAGCCCGCACGGCCAGTACGACGCCACCGCCACGACGCTCAATGGCGTGCCGCACGCCGCACGCCTCTGGCCGCCGCCCCCTTCACCCTGTGCCCCCGTCGTGCCGCCCGAGCTCCCCAACCGCCCGCCCGCGTCGCCTACACGCGACGTCGCGCCCCAGGCGCGCCCAGCGCACGCACGCCACGCGCACGACGCGCCTCTGGCCGCTGGTCACCGCCGGCCGCACCAATGGCGCCCAGCCTCGCCGCCCCCCTCCACCTCGCGCCCCGGCCGTGCCAAGCCCACCCCCACGAGCTCCACCGGCTATAAAGCCTGGCGCAGCGCCCCTCCCTCCCCTCCTTTCTTCTTCCCCGCAGAACAGAGAGCTCCATTGCCGCCGGCGCCCCCACATCGCCGTGGAACCCCCTGCTCCGGCCCGCCTCCGCCCGAGACAAGCGCTGAAACGGGTCCCCCTCCGTGCGCTGAAGCTCCCAAGCCCGAGCCCCGCCGCCCTCATCGCCGGAGCGCCGCCGTCCGCGCCACCCCACCGCCGCCGCCCCTGCTCTCCGCGGCCAGCCCGCCACCGGCCACCCCGAGCCACTCCAAGACCACCAATAGGTGCGCCCTTGTTCCCTCTCCGTGCTCCCCCACCTTGCCCTCGCCGCCGGCGACCCAGCTCACCGGAATTTGGCCGGACAGGATGACCCCGCCGTGAAATTGCGACCAGGGACCACATTGCAAACGCCCAAATCTTTCTAGGGGGTTTTCTGCTAGTTTTCAGGGACCCCTCTGTAAAGAAAGTTTTAACCAAATCAGTGAACTTGTAAAATTCGTATAAAATCGTAGAAAATTCAGAAAAATGCAAACTCAACTGTTCTGGAATCCTTAGAAGAAACTCTACAACTTGTGTTACATAAAGTTTCTCAGATTCTCAATATATTTTGCTCTAGATTAAATGGAAGGTTTAATGGACTTCTTTTGTACCCACTGTTGTAGATCATTGCTGACCCTAAATTTTGGGCAGTGAGTTACTTGCTTGATGTTTAGGACTGTGTAAAGAGATCAGGACCAAAAGCCATCTCTAGATACACCTTTTGTCCAACCTTGTTTTATGCCATAAAGTGATAGAGCTAATTTTTCCTGCTGTTCTGTGATGTTTAATGTCATGAAACTTTTTCTGTGTTGTTGTAGTAATACCTAGAGGCCATAGAAAAATTTAGAAACATTTTTAGTATATATAACCTGTTCATATGAATTTGTGGTAGGAAAACTTCACTAATTCAAAATAATTAGTAAATTGCTTAGAAAATGTTCATCTTTTTACTATGAAACACATTAGAGTAGCTCCAGCTGTACAAAAAGTTTCATACATAGAAACACTGTATAACATCCTGTAGAAAATAATCATTAATAACGTGAGTGTAGCTTGTCCCATTTATTATGCTCCATATCATGTGCAATAAAATCTGAAAACTTTACAGTAGCACAAATATGGTTATAGCAACACCCTGTAAAATATTTAGCATCAATACTTGCATGGTTTGTTCTGTGTAAAAATAACTAGATTCTAGCAGTGGCTGTGTATTACATTTTTCATATTTAACATGCTACACAAAAATGTCTGAAATTTTTACAGTGACCTTATCTCTGCATAATGTACTTTGAATAAAAATTTTATTACCAGAAGCTAACTAGATTAGTAATTGTGTTCAACTCATGTTTGTGTTTAAAAAGAAACTAAGTTTTCAATATAACACAACCCCTTCTTCTTTAATGAAGTTAAATAGATTAAGATAAAACTCTATTAACGATTGCCCAGGAAATGTTAAAGTAAATAACTTCACAGCAAAACTTATGTCTTATGAACTGCAACTTTATCGTGAAGGAAATAATGTCGTTTACCATCACCACTACTTAAACTTGTGCATTCATGTAGAAACGACGACTCTTGCCGACGGAACGTACGAGTTGGTGCCCGCGTCCGAGAGTGAGCAGCGTGAAGCTCAAGTGAATCTAACTGAAGTTGCCGAAGACCCGAGCCCAAGTTCGGAAGAGCCCCGGACTAACTTTTCGCAAGAAGGCAAGCCCCGGAGCATGAACCCTATTTTCTCAACTTATGCAACTTATTACTCTACTTTACTTGTGCATTAAGTTTATAGGAGTTGGATGAAAACTTAGTTGCATGATCCTAGGTACCCATGCTCTGAACACTAGATGCAAGGTTCGATAGAATGCTATGCTAATAGGACTCGGTAAAAGTCGAGTGATTTCCTGTCACTCGCGAGAAATTAGGAGTTGATTGTTTACTACACGCTGCAATCATAAGGACGACGGACGGGCTGTGGTACGATGTTTATGTTGATGATTGAGGCCCGTCTATCTAGTGAAAAATGCTAAGGCGGCAGTGTGTGGTAAGTGATGGTTAAGCCTTTGAACGTACTAACCACATGCCGAGAATATGGTAATCGGTAAGCTTAGTACTGGATTGAACCGAGGCCGGAATATACTCCCCACTATCTTGAATTCGTTCACATCTAGCTAATGGCGGGTGCATCGGCCGCCATGGCCCGGCTGCGTCCGTGGTCCATGGGGAGGTGTAGTCGAGGGCGGTGGGCCGTTTCCGTGAAGCGGGAATTGAAGGGAAAAGTTGTACGTGTGACTCTAGGGAGTAACCACGTGACGTGTGTTTCGGTTTCCCTTGCAAGGTTAAGAAATTCGATTCGAATCGTCCGTTTCTCGCGGCTATTGAGACTGCTTAACCACTTTTACCCACAGAGTAAGAAGAGGAACAACGATGATGAATAAACTTGTTGGATGAAAAGTTAATGCTTCACCATGTATGATATTGGATAGTTGCTTACCTAGAATGGTTAAAGAAAGCTAGAACTTGGAGCTAAAATCTGAAAGTAAGGACCTACTATATATGCTTTTTGGCAAAACAAACCCCTCAAGCCAAAAGCCTCGCATGTCTAGGAGTCAGCTAAGTATACCCCATTAGTCGGGTAAGCCTTGCTGAGTATTAGTATACTCAGCCTTGCTTGTGGCTTGTTTTCAGGTGAAACCTTCGAAGATTTGATTGCTAGGTTGACTTGGCCTTGTACTCTTCCCCCTGGTTGGTCGGTGGAATGGGATACGCCCCCGTCCAACGAAGATAATACCGAGTGATGTCTCGTACGGGCTTCATCGAGACATCCTTTATCGTCGAGTAGCTTTCGTTATTTTATTTCCGCTGCAATTTAAACTCTGAAGAACTTTTTGGATTTGATCACTGAAGTACTTGGTTTCTAAACTCAAACTTGGTCTGTAATAGTCACTTATGGTAATTTTGTAATATTTGCTGGAATGTGGTATTCTCTGGGCTCATCGTCGCGTGAGCATTTGTATGTATGGCGCTCGATCCGATTACCGTGGTTGTATCGGGAGGTTATACCCGACAGACCAGTGGATTACTCCGTTTGAAGTGTAGGGTTAACCGAGATTGCCTTAATGGTGATGGTTAATACACTTGAGCCGGATTAATTCAGGTGGTTCTGCCACAGCTGGTATCAGAGCCGTAGCTGGTGCCACAGCTGGCAACAGCGGACACCAGAGCCGAAATACATACGCCAGAGAATGCGACAAGCCTTAAAAACTCATTTTTCTAAAACTTGACTAGAAGGATGTGTTGCGAAATGCGTTGGTACGTTAAGGATGGTGCCTAGTTCGTAAAGCCCTAAGGGATTATGGGAAAGTTACTAGGTGGCTATCTGACTTATGAAATATTATCAACTGACTTCCAGCACATTACTTTCTGTCAAAACTTACTTTCATGCACAACCGACCTTAAGTTCTGTAACGACGCACTCATCGCTAAGGTAAGAAGGTGAGGATCCTCTGCCAACTGAGAGAGCTTGGCCTTTCTGTCGGTGATGCGAACCGAACGCTGCCCTCAAGCAGTGGCTTACTTGAGGTGCTGCCAATATGCCAACTGTTAGTTGAACATATTGGGAGTAGAAGGTTTGGCGCAGGGTATGGCGATCGCTGTTCATACCCCCGTCTCATGACGGTACCCCCGTGAATACGCTATCTCGATAGCGTATGTTAACGTCGTCTGTACGGCGGGAATTGTACAGATATCGTTTCTATAAGTAAACGGTAATGAATACGGACGCTTTCATGAGTGCTGGCATGAAAGGTTCATGAAATATATATGCGTTGTCAATCTTCTGCAGGTACACTAACCGCGATTACGATAAGTTAAGGGACGATTAGGAAGACTCGACTAGCTATTATAGCGAGAGCCGTATTGTGTATGCCACCGAAACTCTCTTCGTAAGACCAAAAGTATTTGGCAATTTTTTTTTTTGTGAGGACGAATAGGACGTGCATGCATCATAACCATATATATCTGAAATTGAAAATGCGTTGTATGAGAGTGGTAAGGTTCTTGCGTATCTAAGCGTGGTTTGCATAAGGACTATCTAGCGAATCTGTCACAAATCTGCCATGACCGAAAAGAAAGATTTATTGACCCAAGAAAATGACCTTTTCTGGTAAAGTTCATGTTGAAAGAATTGTTCAAAATTTCGTGTTCTATCCCCTGTTCAAAAATCAAAAATTCTGAACTCATGGATAGTAAGAAATAACAGAAACCACGGAATGTCAAAATTCTGTCTAGAATAAGCACTTCTGCCTCTTAAATTTTTAGGCCCCCTTCCTACAGTTTTCTGCAAAAGAGTACAACACAAACCTTGTTCCAAATTTACCCAAGTAGCTGCTGTTAAAATGTGGTAAATTTTGGCTGGGTAGATTTTCCCTGGTGCACGAAACATTAGCCCTCTGTTCACTGAAAATTCTGGGTAGACCGAGAAGTAAGACCTTAAGGGAACAGCCATCTTAGAGCCTAATCCAGCCAAAGGGTTGAATAGAAAAGTGGTGCACAAATACCTTAGAAATGCTCTGGTAAAAGTTGAGAATTTTTGGACCAGAACTTTTGAAGTTATAGGCCAGATACTATAACTCGTTCTGCTGAAAAACAGCCAACCAGCGAAGCGAAGAGCGAATCGTTTGACCATCTTAGCCATCAATTTAGCATCTTAACTGAATATCAAAGTTGTACATCCCTAAATTCCCTATCCACTGCCAAAATATGAGGAACTTTGGATGAACCTACCAGGAGTTATAAGGTTCTTATGGCAGACAGTTTTTATGCCCGTGATTCCATCCAGGACCTTTTGGAAGTCTACTATTCCGCGTTAGATCTTTTTGGAGTCAGGGAAGCAATATGGATCACGTTGCTAATGAAGAACATTCGCCTTTTCAGATAGTTGGAGCAACCCGTGGTAACCCGGATGGTTTTGGTGCTAGCGCAAGTGGATCACAACCACAGCCGCCACCACCACCCAGTTTGGTTGAAGTAATGGCCGCTCAAACCGAGTTGCTTCGTCAGCTGGTGCAAGGACAGCAACACCACCAGCAGGGTGGACAAAATGTCCCCCACCCCCAAGCTGCAGGATACACGGATTTCCTAGGGACCCAGCCTCCCTTGTTTCACGAGACAGAGGAACCCTTGGATGCGGACGCTTGGATTCGCACAATCGAGTCCAAGTTTTCTCTACTTGTGGCCCCATGTTCGGATGAAAACAAGGCCCGCTTTGCCGCGCAGCAGCTTCGCGGTACGGCTCGTCTATGGTGGGACCACTATTTTGCTATGCTCCCCGCTGATCACATTGTCACCTGGGATGAATTCAAGACTGCGTTCCGGGCGCACCATATTCCCGAAGGTCTCATAGAAAGAAAGCTAAATAAGTTTTTAGCTCTCACTCAGGATAACCACACTGTACTTCAGTATGCTCAGGCCTTCAACAACCTGTGCCAATACGCGGGCTATCACGCAGACACAGATGCTAAGAAGCGTGATCGTTTCCGTAGAGGTCTGAGTACTAAACTCAAGGAACGATTGAATCTTGTCAAAGCCGATACATATAATGAGCTAGTCAACATGGCCATCACTCAAGAGGACTGTATTGAGGCTCATCGTGCTGAAAAGAAGAGAAAGGCGCTAGCTGGACCCTCGGGTGCTCAGCCACCGAGGTATCGCTTGGTGCGAAATGTTGCGCCTACCGCTCCACCGAAGGCTCCTCAGCCAGGGCGTTGGATTATCAGGCCCCCGCAGCAGCCAGGCATGGTACGACCCCCGATGCCTCCACAGAATGGTCCGAGGCCCACTCTGCAACAACCTCTTCGACCCAGCCCCGCGAATCGTTGTTTCTAATGCGGGAGTTCCGGTCATTTCGCTCGCGAATGCCCTCAACCCAGGCTGCCAAATCAGGGCCAGGACTGTAACCAGAACAATAAGAACAAAGGCAAGAAGCAGACCCTCCAGGTCAAACAAGGACGGATCAACTTCACCACCCTTGCAGAACTTCCTGAAGGAGCACCTGTAATGACGGGTACATTCTCCATCCATAACAAGCCTGCAGTCATATTGTTTGATTCTGGTGCATCACATAGTTTCATTAGTGCAAAGTTTGGTGCAAAAGTAGGCCTGAATGTTTGGCACACCAAAGGGTCGTATATGATATCAACGCCGGGTGGAAAAATTGCTTCCAACCAAATAATAAGGCTGGTACCGATAAAATTGGGAAGTAAAGTCATCAACACAGATCTCGTACTTTTACCCCTTGACGGCATGGATATTATTTTGGGAATGAACTGGATGACTAGGCATGGAGTCACACTGGACCTTTCTTCCCGAGCCGTTGAGATAAATTCACCTAGTCACGGAGCCACTACCCTTTACCTACCGTTACGGGAGTGCACAAGTTCTTGCACTTTCGTGATGGAAGGGACCAACCTAGAGAATATTCCAGTGGTATGCGAGTATGCCGATGTCTTTCCGGATGACTTACCCGGAATGCCACCAGATAGGGACATTGAGTTCGTTATTGAACTACAGCCAGGCACTGCACCTATATCCAAGAGACCATATAGGATGCCCCCTAAAGAATTGGCAGAGCTGAAAATTCAACTCCAAGAACTACTGGACAAAGGTTTCATTCGCCCTAGCGCGTCACCTTGGGGATGTCCAGCCCTATTCGTAAAGAAGAAGGATGACAGTTTGAGGTTATGTGTTGACTACCGACCTCTCAATGCGGTAACTGTTAAAAATAAATACCCACTTCCTCGTATCGATGTACTCTTCGATCAATTAGCTGGAGCCAGAGTCTTCTCCAAGATTGATCTTCGTTCGGGATATCATCAAATCAAGATTCGCCCCTGCGATATTCCCAAGACTGCCTTCTCCACACGCTATGGACTATATGAATTCTTGGTTATGTCCTTTGGACTCACCAATGCCCCTGCCTACTTCATGTATCTCATGAATTCGGTATTCATGCCCAAACTTGACAAATTCGTCGTAGTGTTCATCGACGACATCCTTATCTATTCCAAGGATGAGGAAGAGCATGCCAAGCACCTTCGCATTGTTCTTCAGCGACTCAGAGACCATCAGCTCTATGCTAAGTTTTCTAAGTGTGAGTTTTTGTTGGACACTGTAAAGTTCTTAGGTCACACGATCTCCAGCGAAGGAATAGCTGTTGACCCCAGCAAGGTACAAGAGGTGATGGATTGGAAACCCCCTACCTCGGTTCATCAGATTCGCAGTTTTCTTGGCTTAGCCGGTTACTACCGTCGCTTCATCCCGGATTTCTCTCGAATTGCTAAGCCCATGACTGAACTGTTAAAGAAGGAAGTAAAGTTCGTATGGAATGAGAAATTTGAAGAAGCTTTCCACACTCTCAGAGAGCATCTGACTACTGCACCTGTATTAGCTCAACCCGATAATACCAAGTCGTTCGATGTGTATTGTGACGCATCGGGTACTGGTCTAGGATGTGTGCTTATGCAAGAGAATCGAGTGATTGCATATGCCTCACGAGCCCTACGGCCCCACGAACAGAATTATCCCACTCATGATCTTGAGCTTGCAGCTATCATCCACGCTCTGAAGATATGGAGGCACTATCTCATGGGTACACAGTGCAATATCTACACGGATCATAAGAGTCTCAAGTATATCTTCACACAAGCCGATCTGAATATGAGACAACGAAGATGGTTAGAATTAATCAAGGATTATGACCTTGAAGTGCACTATCACCCCGGTAAGGCTAATGTAGTCGCGGATGCACTAAGCCGCAAGTCCCATTGCCATTGCTTGTCCATGGAGTCCTACCATGGGACATTGTGTGCAGAAATGAGGAAGCTTAACCTGGAAATGGTTTCCCAAGGCACTCTAAATCACATCTCAGTTGAGCCCACTCTTCACGACCAAATCGTCATGGCACAACTACATGATGAAGGAATTAAGATCATCAAACAAAAACTCTCTCTAGGTGAGGAGAAGTATAAATGTTTCCGCCAGGACCATAAGGGAGTTCTATGGTTCGAAAGTCGTATAGTCGTTCCGAAGAATCGTGAACTCCGCAAGCAAATTCTTGATGAGGCACACCTTTCCAAATTCTCTATCCACCCCGGCAGTAGCAAAATGTATCAAGACCTAAGGCAAAACTTCTGGTGGACTAGAATGAAAAGAGAAATTGCTACGTATGTCTCAGAATGTGACACGTGCCAGAAAGTGAAAGCTAGCCACTTAAAGGTAGCCGGTACACTTCAACCTTTACCTATACCATCCTGGAAATGGGAAGACATAAGCATGGACTTCATCGTTGGACTACCAAACACTTCCCAGAAACATGATTCCATATGGGTTATCGTGGACAGACTCACGAAGACGGCACATTTTCTTCCGGTACACACCACCTATTCTACCAAGAAATATGCCGAGATTTACCTCGATCGTATTGTTTGCCTGCATGGAATACCTAAGACAATTATTTCCGATCGTGGTCCTCAGTTTGTAGCACGCTTTTGGGAACAACTGCAAACGTCTCTTGGGACTAAGCTGATTCGCAGCTCAGCATACCATCCTCAGACCGACGGACAAACGGAAAGAGTAAACCAAATTCTTGAGGACATGCTGAGAGCTTGTGTCATTCATTATGACAAGAATTGGGACAAATGCCTACCTCTGGCAGAGTTCTCGTACAACAACAGCTATCAAACGAGTTTGAAAATGGCACCATTTGAGGCCCTGTACGGACGAAGGTGTCGAACTCCTTTGAGCTGGTCACAAACCGGAGAACGTAAAATAATTGGACCCGACCTGGTAATCGAGGCAGAGGAGAAAGTAAAAGTAATACAAGCAAATCTTAAAGCCGCACAAGCCCGACAAAAGAGCTATTCTGACAAAAGGAGAAAACCCCTAAAGTTCGAAGATGGCGATCATGTCTATCTTCGAGTTTCACCAACCAAGGGAGTGCGAAGATTTGGAATCAAAGGCAATCTAGCTCCCCGTTATATTGGTCCCTACGAAATCATTGAGAGCTGCGGACCCGTAGCCTACAAATTACGACTGCCCCCTCAGCTCACGGCCACCCATGATGTCTTCCACGTATCTCAACTCAAGAAGTGTATTCGAGTCCCTACTGAGATTGTGGAACAGCAAGAAATATCGTTGGAACCCGACCTCTCGTATGTCGAACACCCAGTTAAGATTTTGGATCGAAAAGAAAGAGAGACCAGGAGGAAAGTGATTAGAATGTATAAAATACAATGGAATCACCACACGGAAGAAGAAGCCACCTGGGAAACGGAGAGCTACCTGAACCAACATTTCCCTAGGTTTCTTATCTCAACCACTGGTATGTGCACCCACGCCCACACTAAGAATTACCGAATCTCGGGGCGAGATTCTTGTTAAGGGGGGAAGGCTGTGACAACCCTGGTAATTACTCTTCCAAAATCAATGTCATTAGCCTAACTCTATGATTAAACCAACTAATGAAAGGGTGGAAAGGATTAAAACGAGTTCAGTTGGAATTCAAATTTAATTTGAGCACATTGGTTACTTTTGAACATTTAAATTTAACTTTCAAACCATAAGCCAAATGAGATTTTGCCTGAAACCAAAGTTGTAGAACTTTTTATTTTGAACAACTTTCGTGTTCAAAAGTTTTTGAAATTCAAATCAGAAAGAGGAGAAAACGCCCTGTTTGCACCCAGCCCCCTGAAGTTTTTCAAATTTTTGCACTTAGGTCCCTCCCTCACCCCTCCCTCCTCTGCTGCACCGCACGCTCGCCCGACCGCCGCCGGCCACCTGGCCCTCGACGCCTGCGCGGCC
Organism: Panicum miliaceum; assembly: GCA_032594955.1. NCBI lineage: Eukaryota > Viridiplantae > Streptophyta > Magnoliopsida > Poales > Poaceae > Panicum > Panicum miliaceum. Next base: position 47,278,718 of record CM064057.1, on the reverse strand, counting down.
CCAGGCGCCGAGCCAACCCCGGCGCCCTGCCTGCTGCCCGCCCCCGCTCGGCCAACCGCGGCCGCGCTTTCTTCTCCCTCCCGCACGGCATGCCCTGCACCACCGCACTGCCTTCCAGTCGCTAGCCGCCGCCGCCTGCCCAATAGCGCACCTCCACCCACCGCCGGCAGCGCCCAATGCCTCTGCTCGCCGCCCAGCTCGCCCAACCGTGGCCGTGCCCTCCTTCTTCCTCACACGGCAGCCCGCACGGCCAGTACGACGCCACCGCCCCGACGCCCAATGGCGTGCCGCACGCCGCACGCCTCTAGCCGCCGCCCCCTTCACCCTGTGCCCCCGTCGTGCCGCCCGAGCTCCCTAACCGCCCGCCCGCGTCGCCTACACGCGACGTCGCGCCCCAGGCGCGCCCAGCGCACGCACGCCACGCGCACGACGCGCCTCTGGCCGCTGGTCACCGCCGGCCGCACCAATGGCGCCCAGCCTCGCCGCCCCCCTCCACCTCGCGCCCCGGCCGTGCCAAGCCCACCCCCACGAGCTCCACCGGCTATAAAGCCCGGCGCAGCGCCCCTCCCTCCCCTCCTTTCTTCTTCCCCGCAGAACAGAGAGCTCCATTGCCGCTGGCGCCCCCACCTCGCCGTGGAACCCCCTGCTCCGGCCCACCTCCGCCCGAGACAAGCGCTGAAACGGGTCCCCCTCCGTGCGCTGAAGCTCCCAAGCCCGAGCCCCGCCGCCCTCATCGCCGGAGCGCCGCCGTCCGCGCCGCCCCACCGCCGCCGCCCCTGCTCTCCGCGGCCAGCCCGCCACCGGCCACCCCGAGCCACTCCAAGACCACCAATAGGTGCGCCCTGGTTCCCTCTCCGTGCTCCCCCACCTTGCCCTCGCCGCCGGCGACCCAGCTCGCCGGAATTTGGCCGGACAGGATGACCCCGCCGTGAAATTGCGATCAGGGACCACATTGCAAACGCCCAAATCTTTCTAGGGGGTTTTCTGCTAGTTTTCAGGGACCCCTCTGTAAAGAAAGTTTTAACCAAATCAGTGAACTTGTAAAATTCGTATAAAATCATAGAAAATTCAGAAAAATGCAAACGCAACTGTTCTGGAATCCTTAGAAGAAACTCTACAACGTTTGTTACATAAAGTTTCTCAGATTCTCAATATAGTTTGCTCTAGATTAAATGGAAGGTTTAATGGACTTCTTTTGTACCCACTGTTGTAGATCATTGCTGACCCTAAATTTTGGGCAGTGAGTTACTTGCTTGATGTTTAGGACTGTGTAAAGAGATCAGGACCAAAAGCCATCTCTAGATACACCTTTTGTCCAACCTTGTTTTATGCCATAAAGTGATAGAGCTAATTTTTCCCGCTGTTCTGTGATGTTTAATGTCATGAAACTTTTTCTGTGTTGTTGTAGTAATACCTGGAGGCCATAGAAAAATTTAGAAACATTTTTACTATATATAACCTGTTCATATGAATTTGTGGTAGGAAAACTTCACTAATTCAAAATAATTAGTAAAGTGCTTAGAAAATGTTCATCTTTTTACTATGAAACACATTAGAGTAGCTCCAGCTGTACAAAAAGTTTCATACATAGAAACCCTGTATAACATCCTATAGAAAATAATCATTAATAACGTGAGTGTAGCTTGTCCCATTTATTATGCTCCATATCATGTGCAATAAAATCTGAAAAATTTACAGTAGCACAAATATGGTTATAGCAACACCCTGTAAAATATTTAGCATCAATACTTGCATGGTTTGTTCTGTGTAAAAATAACTAGATTCTAGCAGTGGCTGTGTATTACATTTTTCATATTTAACATGCTACACAAAAATGTCTGAAATTTTTACAGTGACCTTATCTCTGCATAATGTACTTTGAATAAAAATTTTATTACCAGAAGCTAACTAGATTAGTAATTGTGTTCAACTCATGTTTGTGTTTAAAAAGAAACTAAGTTTTCAATATAACACAACCCCTTCTTCTTTAATGAAGTTAAATAGATTAAGATAAAACTCTATTAACGATTGCCCAGGAAATGTTAAAGTAAATAACTTCACAGCAAAACTTATGTCTTATGAACTGCAACTTTATCGTGAAGGAAATAATGTCGTTTACCATCACCACTACTTAAACTTGTGCATTCATGTAGAAACGACGACTCTTGCCGACGGAACGTACGAGTTGGTGCCCGCGTCCGAGAGTAAGCAGCGTGAAGCTCAAGTGAATCTAACTGAAGTTGCCGAAGACCCGAGCCCAAGTTCGGAAGAGCCCCGGACTAACTTTTCGCAAGAAGGCAAGCCCCGGAGCATGAACCCTATTTTCTCAACTTATGCAACTTATTACTCTACTTTACTTGTGCATTAAGTTTATAGGAGTTGGATGAAAACTTAGTTGCATGATCCTAGGTACCCATGCTCTGAACACTAGATGCAAGGTTCGATAGAATGCTATGCTAATAGGACTCGGTAAAAGTCGAGTGATTTCCTGTCACTCGCGAGAAATTAGGAGTTGATTGTTTACTACACGCTGCAATCATAAGGACGACGGACGGGCTGTGGTACGATGTTTATGTTGATGATTGAGGCCCGTCTATCTAGTGAAAAATGCTAAGGCGGCAGTGTGTGGTAAGTGATGGTTAAGCCTTTGAACGTACTAACCACATGCCGAGAATATGGTAATCGGTAAGCTTAGTACTGGATTGAACCGAGGCCGGAATATACTCCCCACTGTCTTGAATTCGTTCACATCTAGCTAATGGCGGGTGCATCGGCCGCCATGGCCCGGCTGCGTCCGTGGTCCATGGGGAGGTGTAGTCGAGGGCGGTGGGCCTGTTCCGTGAAGCGGGAATTGAAGGGAAAAGTTGTACGTGTGACTCTAGGGAGTAACCACGTGACGTGTGTTTAGGTTTCCCTTGCAAGGTTAAGAAATTCGATTCGAATCGTCCGTTTCTCGCGGCTATTGAGACTGCTTAACCACTTTTACCCACAGAGTAAGAAGAGGAACAATGATGATGAATAAACTTGTTGGATGAAAAGTTAATGCTTCACCATGTATGATATTGGATAGTTGCTTACCTAGAATGGTTAAAGAAAGCTAGAACTTGGAGCTAAAATCTGAAACTAAGGACCTACTATATATGCTTTTTGGTAAAACAAACCCCTCAAGCCAAAAGCCTCGCATGTCTAGGAGTCGGCTAAGTATACCCCATTAGTCGGGTAAGCCTTGCTGAGTATTAGTATACTCAGCCTTGCTTGTGGCTTGTTTTCAGGTGAAACCTTCGAAGATTTGATTGCTAGGTTGACTTGGCCTTGTACTCTTCCCCCTGGTTGGTCGGTGGAATGGGATACGCCCCCGTCCAACGAAGATAATACCGAGTGATGTCTCGTACGGGCTTCATCGAGACATCCTTTATCGTCGAGTAGCTTTCGTTATTTTATTTCCGCTGCAATTTAAATTCTGAAGAACTTTTTGGATTTGATCACTGAAGTACTTGGTTTCTAAACTCAAACTTGGTCTGTAATAGTCACTTATGGTAATTTTGTAATATTTGCTGGAATGTGGTATTCTCTGGGCTCATCGTCGCGTGAGCATTTGTATGTATGGCGCTCGATCCGATTACCGTGGTTGTATCGGGAGGTTATACCCGACAGACCAGTGGATTACTCCGTTTGAAGTGTAGGGTTAACCGAGATTGCCTTAATGGTGATGGTTAATACACTTGAGCCGGATTAATTCAGGTGGTTCTGCCACATCTAGTGCCCTACGCGGAGCTCCAACCCTTCGGATGGATAGGCATCACACTAGAGCAAATGTATGAATACTGGAGCCAATGCCTTAGCCTAGATATACTACCATGTCTAATCATTCAAGATATAGGTCCTAGATGTAAGCTAAGCATAGCATACACATCTGAATGAACAGGAAAGATACTATAAGACTACATTACACTAGGAGATAACTCAACTAGAGAATTCCGAATATTACAAAGGAGAGGAAGAGCAAAACCCATACCGAATACTCCTATGAAGACTCGGGAACCGTAGAAGAGCTATTTCACCTAAACTGCACTATCCTAAAGACTAAGCAAAGAGAGAAACTTGAGAATGAGCTTCAACTTGAGGTGTGTCTCTTAGTAGCACCCCCCTTATATTTATAGGGGTGAGTGAGGGGGGTGTGCAGCAGCTTCACGGTGTCAATCCACCCCATGGCACCTGGAATCGACTTGGAGGACCAATGAAGAAGCTACATATGGCAGAGGTAAGTCGGTGGGGCCCGGCCTGGTTCGGCCGACCTACCTGGTTCAGCCGACCTACTTGCTTCGACCGAACCAGGTTAGGCACCCACCGCCTCCAGCTTCTTCTGTGGGGATGACACGTGGGCCCTGGTCACTCCTGTAGGTGAGTCGAGTCTGTCCTATGTCGGTTGTGCCTGTTTGTGGGCCCTTGGATCCGTGAGAGGCTGAACGGCCTGCTCTGATTGGTCGACGCCGTTTTCCTTGGATTGAAGTGCTAGTTTACACTTGATTTCTGCTCAATTTCCCTGCATTGCAAATTCTCCAAGGGGAATGTGGAAACGACATTATTCTAGATAAATATGCAAGTTAGGTATGCTAGTCATCCCAATTTTCTTATTAAATTGACGCTCAAAATAGGTCCGTATCGAGCGTCCACAAGGAGCAGTCTTTTTCCTGCTCTGTCACATGAATGGTCCTCGTAACACACTAAGCTCGCTGAGTCCTCATCATGACCTATGGTGACTAGCAGCTGACGCTAACAGGGCTAGCCCCAGGCTATATGCTGCAGCCTACGGTTAACGAGCGGCTTGACGGTACAAAGTGCAAGTGCTAGACGGTTCAGGCGATAGAAATGAAACTAAGAACCAAAAAACACGAAAAATTTTAAACACGGTTTGAGTTAGAGTTTCCCAGCATTAAACATTTAAGACTGGTCACTCGGGGGCCAAAGGGATTTCCCCACACATTCAAAACTACAAAAAATCGACAAAATTCAAACTGATTTCACTGTTTTGTCCGCGTTCTGTCCCTCACTAGTCTGCACTAGTGCTGGGGGAGAGCGCTAGTCTGCACTGACAAATTCCACCAATGCTGGTCAACTTCTGTATGCAGGCGATTACGGGACGAAATTGCAGGAAATGAGCAACTAAGATCCAAGGCGTAATTCCAGAATGCGTAAACGGGAAAGGCAAACAGCAAAAGAGGCCAACAAGGCAAAGAACCAGCCTCGACCAGGGCCCACACACCTGCCAAGGACCATAGGACCCACCTACAGACCACGTGGCAAAGGGAGGGGCCGAGCTGGGCCAGGCCTGGTTCGACCGACCAACCCAGGTCGGCCGACACAGGGAGTCAGCAACCGACTTATCCCTTTGACATGGCGCTTCCTGATTGGTTGCTTAAGGTAGTTTGGGTAGGCTTCAGCTCGTTGCACGATAGAAACACCTCTCACTCACCCCTATAAATATAAGGGGGGTGCTTCTAAAGAGGACACACCTTAACATCCCTCTCAACTCCCTCTTGGAGTTTCTGTTGTGTTCATGAGCTCTAGGCTCATCTCTAGAGGTGATTATAGTTAGGGAGAGAGTGGGGAGGAGTTTGGGGAAGCGCCGGGTTTGTCGGCACTCTTCTCCAACTTGTACCTCGATAGATGCTTGTCAATCAAAGTAAGTGTTCATACTTTCATATGTGCTTAGATGCTTGTCAATCAAAGTAAGTAGCTCTTTAGTTGCTTAGATGGATCAGTAGTTCACTACTTTTAGTGGGTGCTTTAGTCTAAGGCCATAGGCTAGAGTAGTAACAATAGTGTGGACATGGTGTCTAGACTAGACTTACATGTTGGTTGTGGTATATCCCATGGTTAGATGAGGTAGGTAGTAGGTGGTGACAGCCCTGTCTATCCAGCGTAACCCTCCCCGTTCGGGTATATCCCAGTGCCGTATTACTAGAAGTCACCAGTCTTATTCTTTGGGAAGCTAGTAGACCGAAGCAAGCAACTAGGATAGTTCTATCTTATCTCTGAAACCCAGCCTTAGGAAATCTCTCTACCCTCACCTCTAGAGGGTGTGGTGTCCTTGGACAAACCTAAACTGTAGAGTTACACACGTTCCTCAGTGGATACGATACCCTTGGAATACTCCTGGGTGAAAGCTACAATGGTATCCGTGTGCTTGCGGATTTATTTTGTGACGCTAGGAAACATCAACAAGCTTTCCGGCGCCGTTGCCGGGGAACGGTTGCTATTTTCTCTTCGAACCTAGTTCGCCCCCGTATCCGTTTCTTTTCTTTGATTCTAGCTCTACCCCCGCTACCCATGGAGCAGCTATCCATGTTTCAGCTCTCCGCACCCAAGAGTTAATTTTGCAAACCAGCCCCGTCATCTGAACCAATTCTTAAGCAAAGTTCAGGAAAGTACCTTCCCAGGATGGGGGGATAAAAATCCCTACCATCATTTGCATGAATTCGAGCAAGTGTGTTCGTGTCTGAAAATCTCAGGCATGACACATGAGACTCTGAAGTGGAAGTTGTTTCCCTTTTCTCTCATAGAAGAGGCAAAGCAATGGTACACGTCTAACATGAGACTTGTAAATGGGGATTGGAAGAAGTTGCGAGACCGATTTTGTCTCAGATACTTTCCGATCACTCGTATATGCGCCTTACGAGCAGAGATTCTGACTTTCCGTTAGAACGAGAGGGAATCCCTTGGTGCATCGTGGGCTAGATTTTTCCTTCTATTTGATCTGGTCCTGACTTGTCTTTACCCGACCCTTTGTTACTTCAACATTTGTATGCGGGACTGAACAAGAAAAATGCACAGTAACTCGATAACGCAGCCGGAGGTTCGTTCTTGTACAAGAACTCAGTCGAAGGAAGAGAAATCCTCGACAAAATCTCAGAGAGAACTTCATACGTCTCTTACTGAGAACCACCTCAGGTAGAACAAGAGGTACAACAAGAGGAACCCAAGGTAGCCGAATCCAAGCCCGTAGGACACCAATCCTTAGATTCGACTCCCGTACCTCTTCCTAAACCAGAATCCGAAACACCCGAGGTAGAGGACCCTCTACCTTCAGAATTTGAGCATGGATTCGAGGAGGATCTCTTTGAAGATCTAGGCAACACCTCGAAGTACCTATGCCAAAAGCGACCACCAGTCCCTATCACTCCCTTAGAACCATATGAAAAGAACTACCTGTTGGGGCGAACATCATGTCCTGCAAATTCGCGCGCGCCTTCTTAGGAGGTGAAGCTCTAATCTCAACGGACAGGAACCTCAGGGGGTCTTCAGGTTCCCTTATAGGAAGCCATGGGGTACTTCAGAAGGTGTCGTTGCGACACAGTGATGTTAAGGTGAAACTAGATTTCCATGTGTTCGAAGTTCCCAACTTCAACATTCTTATCGGCCATCCAATCGTGAAGCTTTTTACGGACGTGCCGAATTCGGGAACCCTTAACATCAAACTGGGGAAAGAAACCCTCTCTGTTCCTATCACTCGATTAGTAAATTTAGTGGCAGAGGTTCCCCCCATAGTAGAGCCAATTAAGGAGGTGCTGGACACTGACCCTCTAGACTCATCAGAAATGGCCCTCGAGAAGGAAGCTGAAGAGTTCATCCAAGAAGAGGAAGATTCTGATGAAATCTTAGAGTTCAAGGAGTTCAAAGTTCCAGCCCGACCTCCAGTTGAATTTAAACCATTACCTTCTGGCCTTCGATATGCCTTTCTAAACAGCGATGTAGAAGCTCCCGTGATCATCAGTGACAAACTCTCAGAAGAGGAGACCTCAAAGCTCATCGCTGTTTTAGAAAAGCATCGAGCTGTTCTTGGTTATGCCATCCAAGAGCTCAAGGGCATTAGCCCTACTCTTTGCACTCATCGCATTCCCATAGATCCTGCTATGGCACCCTCTAGGGAGCCTCAACGCAGGTTGAACAATGAGATGCGTGAAGTAGTGAAGAAGGAGGTCCTGAAACTCCTACACGCCGGAATCATCTATCCAGTCCTGTATAGTGAGTGAGTGAGCCCAGTACAGGTAGTGCCCAAGAAAGGAGGTATGATGGTCATGGAGAACAGCAAGAATGAGCTGATCCCACAACGAACCGTCACGGGATGGCGAATGTGTATCGACTACAGGAAGCTCAACAAGGCCACAAAGAAGGATCACTTTCCATTTCCCTTCATTGACGAGATGCTCGAAAGGTTAGCAAAGCACTCCTACTTCTATTTCCTCGATGGCTATTCTAGTTTTCATCAAATCACAATCCATCCTGATGACCAAAGCAAGACTATGTTCACATGCCCTTATGGAACTTATGCACACTGATGAATGTCATTCGGGTTGTGTAATTCGCCCGCGTCGTTCCAAAGGTGCATGATGTCCATCTTTTTGGACATGATCGAAGAAATTATGGAAGTCTTCATGGATGACTTTTCAGTTTACAGTAAAACCTTCGATCATTGCCTCAAGAATTTGGATAGGGTCTTGCAGAGATGCCAAGAGAAGGACCTGGTACTGAATTGGGAGAAGTGCCACTTCATGGTCCGTGAGGGCATTGTTCTCGGACATCTCATCTCCAAGAAAGGAATCGAGGTGGACAAGGCAAAAATCGAAGTCATTGAATGACTTCTGCCTCCCACCAATGTGAAGGGAATCCGAAGCTTCTTGGGTCATGCAAGGTTTTATCGGTGTTTCATAGCCAACTTTTCCCATATTGCTAAACCCCTCACAAGCCTGCTAGCTAAGGATGCCCCTTTCCAATTCGATGATGAGTGCCTAACAGCCTTTCACACTCTCAAAAAGGCACTCATCTCAGCTCCAATCATTCAACCGCCAGATTGGAAGCTTCCCTTCGAGATCATGTGTGATGCTAGCAATTATGCGGTTGGGGCCGTACTTGGGCAAACTAATGACAAGAAGCATCACGCGATCTCCTATGCGAGCAAGACACTAACAGGAGCTCAACTTAATTATGCCACAACTGAAAAGGAGCTCCTGGCAGCTGTCTTTGCTATAGATAAGTTTAGATCTTACTTAGTGGGTGCATAGGTTATTGTATACACTGACCATGCAGCTCTGAAGTACCTTCTCACTAATAAAGATGCGAAGCCAAGGCTCATAAGGGGGATCCTTCTACTCCAAGAGTTTGATTTAGAAATTATAGATAAAAAGGGAGTAGAAAATTCGGTTGCAGATCATTTGTCGCGTATGAATATCACTAACACGCAGGAATTGCCGATAAATGATTTCCTCCGGGACGACATGCTACTCAAGGTAACATCTTCGAACTCCTGGTACGCAAATATTGTCAATTTTATGGTTTCAGGGTACGTCCCACCTTGGGGGAACAAGAAGAAGCTAGTGGCTGAGACCAGACGACACCTATGGGATGAGCCATACCTCTATAGAGTCTGTGCAGATGGATTACTCCGAAGATGTGTCCCCACAGTAGAAGGAATCAAGATTATTGAGAAATGCCATGCAACACTATACGGAGGGCACTATGGTGTGTTTCGCACTCAAATGAAAATATGGCAAAGTGGTTTCTATTGGCAAACAATGTACGAAGACACCAAGGACTTCGTTCGAAGGTGTCCCAGTTGCCAGAAACACAGAGGAATCTCAGCTCGCGATGCCATGCCTCTCACATACAACCTTCAAGTGGAGCTTTTTGATGTATGGGGCATTGACTATATGGGACCCTTCCTGAAGTCACATAGCTGTGAGTATATCTTGGTCGCTGTGGATTATGTCTCCAAATGGATAGAAGAAATGCCATGCAAGGCTGCCGATGCAAAGCATGCCCAGAAAATGTTTCAAGAGGTAATCTTTCCAAGGTTTGGGACACCTCGGATGGTAATCAGCGATGGAAGATCGCATTTCATCGATGCGGCTTTCCGAAGTTTCCTCAAGGAACCCGGGACACAACATAACATTGCAACCCCATATCACCCTTAGACAAGTGGTCAGGCAGAAACATCAAATAAGCAAATCAAGAATATTCTGCAAAAGACCGTCAATGAGATGGGTAAACAATGGAAGCCTAAGCTAGCGGATGCACTATGGGCATATCGCACCGCCTACAAGACTCCCATTGGTATGTCACCCTATCAACTTGTCTATGGGAAGACGTGTCATCTACCCGTCGAACTGGAGCATAGAGCACATTGGGCTATCCGAAAATGGAACATGAACTTGTACCTAGCAGGAGAGCACAGGAAGAGGCAGATATCAGAATTGGAGGAATGGAGAGACAAAGCCTATCACAGTGCCGCACTATATAAAGAAAGAACCAAGAGATGGCACGATAAGAGGCTAAAGCTGAAAGTCTTCACACCCAGAGATAAGGTACTACTTTTCAATTCCAAGGTAAAACTCTTCAGCCACGGGAAGTTAAGAAGCAAGTGGATGGGACCCTACCTCGTTATCGACACATCAACACATGGAGCCATAACAATCCAAGATGACGAAGGTAACATCCACAAGGTAAATGGCCATCGTCTGAAATTATTTTTAGATCATGATACAACTATAGATGAGGATATAGACGTGATTGAACTGGTTCAACACGACTATATACCTGATTAAAGGCTTTATAGGTCATATCCTAAGGTAAGCCACTTGTATAAACTCTCTAGACTCTCCCCACTGCTACCTAGAGAAGGAAGGTGGCCAGCTGGGCCAAGCCCAGGTCGGCCGACCTACCCAGGTCGGCCGAACCATGGTGGCAGCCCCAGCAGCCCATCTTCGGCAAGCCAGGCCACCCTCGCGTCTTAGCCCAAATTCAGGCTGCCTCGGGTCCTTTCAACGGCAGAAAATAGGGTTTTGTTGACGCCAGATTTTGACACGTGTTGAATCGACGTCAGGAAAGGAAGAGATTTGCCGATGCGGCAGATCTAAAGGCTACAGTGAGGAATTGGCCGATTGAGGCTACAGTTGGGAATCGGCCGATTGGCAATGCAACTTGCGCTAACAGGGAGGGTGAAAGCCATTGGGACCACAATAGAGGATCCCGGTCAAAAGTGGCCTGATGTGGGTCAACGGAACGATGCTGATTCGGTCTAGAAGCAATGGAAAGAATCGTGATTGGATTAGGAGATGGCGGCAGAAGATTTTGTGGTAGTCCGTTTAAAGCAAGTTTGTAACAAGTCGTAATCAATCAGGAATCCTGGTCTTAGGGTATAAATAGGAGTCGCCAGGGCGTTGTGATATCAACACATCAATCAACAACAATACTTCTACTTTTTCAGCAATTTACTTTCAAGTCGGTGACTTCGCCAATACCTTTTCTTCTTTCACGAGTTCGTACGGATTGGCAGGGCTGCATCAACTTGATCTCCGGCCAATTGGTAGGTTCCCCTTATCGAGTAATATCCGAGCTTTAACTACAGGCGCATCGCTGTGGTTTCATTTGGATTTATTCACCAATTATCGATATTTACTAGAATTGCAAGCTTTACCTGTTGTTCTAGTATTATCACCAGTTATCCAGCTTGAGATCAGAGTAATCGGCTTTGTCATCGCTCTTCTTTGATTTATCGTCTTACAGTTGATTAGATCTGTTTCAAGTGTTGCCTCTGTAGTAATTGTTTAGATCGCTCCAGCAGTCTTCTTTACAATTACTACACGATTATCGGCTGATCCATAGCAGATCATCTTCACAGCAAATCGGCCGATTCGCCGACGCGCTCTTTAGGACAGATCGGAACTCCAGCCGATCGGAGCGCCTGAAATTTAATACTTTATTTCCTTGTCAGTCAACAGGTCAGATTGACTGGCACGCCGCGCGAACCGTACCAGGGCGATAACCTGAACAGGAGCTAAGCAGATTCTCCTGGGTCGTGTGTCCGACGCTGAAGACCATCAGCCGATTCCTGTCTGGCCGATTTTTAGCGCCAACACACTTTTGGCACGCCCGGTGGGACAAACTTCAAGATCCGATATGTCGAAGAACGCGGAAATTTCCGAAAACAACATCATTGAGGTCATAGAAGCGGATCTCAAGGACGACCAGAAGGAAGAATTGGCTAAACATCTAGAAGATTATAAGATGATGTATCTGCAGTCGTTCAGTCGTACAAGAAGCGGGGAGACTGTCAAGGAAGCTCCTATTCCAGTTCCCCGCCACATCACCATTGCTGAGGATTCGGGCAAGATGTCCGATATGATCCAACAGTCCGTCTACCAGGCGTTCATCGACCAGTCCTTGGTGATGACCAACATGGTGTACAACACCGTCATCAGCTCTCTGGCCAGCGGAGCGGTTCAAGGCTATGAGGGGCCAGCGTATGCCCCGCCGATTACGCTTCCAGCCAGAAGCTTACCAGGCACGCCCCAATCGGCTCTCGGGCCGATGTTGACGCAACGCGAGGGATACAACACTCCGTTGCCTCCAGTGTCTCCAAGCTATAGCGGTGCACCATGTTTCCCATCACAGGCACCGCTTCAACCCATCCAGATTGCTTCTGTGCAATCGCTGCCCACAAGCTCAGTACCCTGGGGGGCATCGGCAATGATGGCTTTCCCCGATCCATCGACCGGGCATGGAAGCTATCCAATCCAGGCGCCGTTCCAATCGGCCGTCCAGCCGACGGTCCCTCAGTATCATCCAGTCTCATCAGAGATCGGCAGGGGGGCAGACGCTGCAGAGGCACTCAAAAGCGCGGCACCGATGATTACGTACGACGGGGGTGGCGGATTCACTTCGCCATCAACTGTCAGCTGCTTAGCAAAATTCGCCGCATGCTTCGATTCATCTCCCAGCCGTACCACCACCGGTCCTTCAACATATGCCGGCAGCTCGAACGGCCGTTCATCAGCAGCAGGTGGACTGGACAGCAAGAATAGCAGAGGTAATTCAGGACCAGTTTGGGTTGAAGCTGAAAGTGCAGACTTACGCATACAAGACGCCATATCCATCGGCCTATGACTGCCGTTTCCCCACCGGTACAAGGTTCCTGACTTTACCAAATTTTTGGGGCTGGACGACACCTCTACCGTGGAGCACATTAACAGATTCATCATCCAGTGCGGGGAAGCCGCCACACAAGATGCTCTGAGGGTGCGTCTGTTCTCATCGTCTCTGTCTGGATTGGCCTTCCAATGGTTCACCACTTTACCACCCAATTTCATTGTTACTTGGGCCGATCTAGAAAAGCACTTCCATAAGTACTTCTATGCAGGAGTACATCAGATGAAGCTCTCGGATTTGACCAGCCTCAGGTAGAGGAGCGACGAACCAGTAACTGGATACGTACAGAGGTTCAGAGAAATCAGAAACATATGCTATACTCTAGCTCTGACCGATGCCCGGTTGGCCGATATCGCTTTCCAAGGCCTCCTGCCGCATATCAAGGAGAGGTACGCCTCACAAGAATTTGAAAGCTTAAGTCAGATCATTCACCGGTTGGCCGGTCAGGAGGTACGCCTGTTTGATCAGCAGAGGAATTTGGAAGGGTCTGAATCTGAGGAAGGAGGAGAAATCGGCCTAGTAGAATAGGTGAAAGGGAAGAAACCAATATCGTGCCCTTTTGGCAAGAAAGAACCAGAGACATTCGGCTTTGACACATCAAAGGCCGATAAGATTTTTGACTTATTACTCCAGAAAGGGCAGATCAAGCTATCTCAATATCATACCATCCCTTCGGCCGATCAGCTCAGAAGATGAAGTACTGCAAGTGGCACAACGCCACGTCTCATGATACGAATGAATGCAAAATCTTTCGTCAACAGATACAATCGACCATCGAGCAGGGAAGGCTCAAGTTCAAAACCCCGGCTAAACCGGCAAAACCGATGAAGATAGATCAGCATCCTTTCCCGGCCAACATGGTTGACACGGGGAAAAATTCACTTCAAACCAAGGTGCTGGCGTCAAAATCGGCGAGAAGGAGCGCCGCCGTGGATCCCAGAAAGCAGGTCACGGTGGACGGTGTTAAAGGGAAAAGACGGACGGAAGATGAAGGTGAAGGATGAGAGCGATCGCGTAGACCCATCACTTCCCAATTCTTACTCAGCAAATATCGGCGACAACAGGAAAGGACGAGACACCACGATGAGATGATACGCCGACACAAAGATCATTGGCGATGTCCGTTTTTTATTCATTGCTGGGAAAATGACCTCAGATTGCCATCAGCCGATAATTGCCCTGAGTGCAGCGGGTCAAGTTGCGGCGATCGGCCGCTCAAAAGATCGCGCTTCAGAGATAAAGGATCAGAGCCGATCAGCAGAAACTGGCACGAACAAGAGGGTCGGCGCCTTTCAGTGCATGTTCGGTTGGAGGGCAAAGCTGACCGGTATGATCGGTCGAAAGGCAGGATCGACTGGGGAGCAGAATTAGCGTACACAGTCGGCTTTGTCAGATGAAAACCCCCTAGGAAGGGAATCAGATTGGGAGCATGCCAAATCATCGGCCATACCAATAAACGCCAGGCGGTGCTCTGATGGACTATCCAAATCGCAGAAATGGAGGATCCAACGCCTGCGCCGATGGGAGCAACAAGAAGAAGAGCAGAGGCGGGCGCTGGAAAAGAGAAACTTCAAGTGTCGGGTGTGGCGCCCCAAGCAAAATAACAGCAAGGAGGTTGAAAATCAAGAATCGGCAGCTAATGTCAAGAAAAAGGGTGGCCAGGTGGTATGATAAGAAGGTCAAGGTTAAACAATTCTCCCAAGGAGATTTGGTATGGGAGTTGGTGCTGCCGATAGGGTCTAAGGATCCCAAATTCGGTAAATGATCGCCCACTTGGGAAGGGCCGTATAGAATCGGCCGATCTGCTCCGGGAAATGCATATATCGAAGGGGAAGAGTTCACAAGAGCTTTAAACGAAAGGAGATTTTTACTGCGCTCGTTTTGGAGGAAAGATTAAAGAAAAGAGTTTCGAAGTAAAAGTTATGTTTTACTCCGAAACTGGGGGACACCTGTTGACGATAGATTTTGACACATGTTGAATCGACATCAGGAAAGGAAGAGATTGGCTGATGCGGCAGATCTAAAGGCTACAGTGAGGAATCGGCCGATTGAGGCTACAGCTGGGAATCGGCCGATTGGCAATGCAACTGTTGACGCCAGATTTTGACACGTATTGAATCGGCGTCAGGAGAAGAAGGTTGGCCGATGCAGAAGATCTGAGAGCTACAGTAAGGAATCGGCCGATCGGGGTAACAGTCGAAAATCGGCCGATTGGTGGCGCAGCCCACACCGACAGGATAGGATTATTCCAGAAGATCCTGGTCAAAAGCTGGTCAACGAGGTATGCTAAGACGGCCGGAAAGCAATTGAAGTTGTCCTGATTGGATTAGGAAGCGGCGTCGGAAGATTCTGCGGGAGTCCGTTTCCTTTTTAAAGTTATTATAGATATAGTAGTTTTCCTGTTTTAAATAAGGTTGTAACAAGTCGTAATCGACCAGGAGTCCTAGTTTCAGGGTATAAATAGGAGTCGCTAGGGTTTTGCAAAAGACAACCAACATCAATCAACAAAATACTTCTACTTTTTACCAGTACTTTACCTTTACTTTACCTTTCAAGTCGGCGACTTCGCCAATATTTTCTTCTTTCACGAGTTCGTACGGATTGGCAGGGCTGCATCAACCTGATCTCCGGCCAATTGGTAGGTTCCGATTATCGAGTAATATCCGAGCTTTAACTACGGGCGCATCGCTGTGGTTTCGTTTGGATTTATTCACAAGTTATCGATATTTACTAGAATTGCAAGTTTTACCTGTTATTCTAGTATTATCACCAGTTATCCAGCTTGAGATCAGGGTAATCGGCTTCGTCATTGTTCTCCTTCGATTCATTGCCATATAGCCGATTAGATCTGTTTCAAGTGTTGCTTCTATAGTAATTATTTAGATTGCTCCAGCAGTTTTTACAATTACCATACGATCATCGGCTGACTCATAGCCGATCATCTCTACAGCAAATCGGCCGATTTACCGCCGACGCGCTCCTCAGGACAGATCGGAAACCCAGCCGATCGATGCGCCTGGAATTTAATACTCTATTTCCTTGTCAATCAACAGGTCAGATTGACTGGCACGCCGCGCGAACCGCACCAGGGCGATAACCCGAACAGGAGCTAAGCAGATTCTCCCGGGTCGTGTGTCCGACGCTGAAGACCCATCGGCCGATTCCTACCCGGCCGATTTTAGCGCCAACACACTTTTGGCACGCCCGGTGGGACCATCCAAGACCCGATATGTCGAACAACGCAGAAATCTCTGACAGCAACATCATTGGGGTTACAGAAGCTGATCTCAAGGACGACCAGAAGGAGGAATTGGCCAAACATCTAGAAGATTACAAGAAGATATACCTCCAGTCGTTCAGTCGTACCAGAAGCGGGGAAACAGTTAGGAAGGCCCCTATTCCAGCACCTCGCCACATCACCATTGCTGAAGACTCGGGCAAGATGTCGGAGATGATTCAACAGTTCGTGTATCAAGCATTCATTGATCAATTCTCGGTGATGAGCAACACGGTGTACAACGCCGTCGTCAACTCTCTGGCTAGCGGAGCCGTTCAAGGTTATCAGGGACCGGCATATGCCCCTCCAACCACCCTGCCGGCCAGAAGCTTACCGTACACATCCCAATCGGCTTCTTAGCCGATATTGACGCAGCGCGAGGGGTACAGCTCTCCACCACTTCCGGCGTCTCCAAGATACAGCAGTGCACCATGTCTCCCGTCGCGAGCGCCGCTTCAACCCGTCCAGATGGCTTCGGTGCAAACACCGCCTACCAGCTCAGTACCTTGGGGGGCATCAGCCACGACGTATTTACCCGAGCCAGCGAACGGGCATAGCACTTATCCCTTCCAGGTGCCATACCAATCGGCCGTCCAGCCGGTGGTCTCCCAGTACCAGCCGATTTTACCAGAAATCGGCAGGGGGGCATCAGCCATGATGCATTTTCCCGAGCCAGCGAACGGGCATGGCACTTATCCATTTCAGGTGCCGTACCAATCGGCCGCCCGGCCGACGGTCTCCCAGGTGCCGTACCAATCGGCCGCCCAGCCAACGGTCTCCCAGTACCAGCCGATCTTACCAGAAGTCGGCAGGGGGTCAAGCACTGTGGAGGCATTCAGAGCCGCGGCGCCAGCAGCAACGTACGAAGGGGGTGCGGACGTGTTTCGCCAGCAGTTATCGGCCGTTCAGCAAACTTCGCCGATTCATCACCTGGCTGAACCAGCCCTTCAACACGTGCCCGCACCGCGAACAACTGTTCATCAGCAGCAGGTGGATTGGACGGCAAGAATAGCAGAAGTAATTCAAGATCAGTTTGGGCTGAAGCCGAAAGTTCAAACTTATACTTACAAGACGCCGTATCCATCGGCCTATGACTCGTTGTCGTTCCCACACCGCTACAAGGTTCCTGATTTCACCAAGTTCTCAGGGACGGATGACACATCCACTGTGGAACACATCAACAGATTCATCATCCAGTGCGGTGAAGCTGCCACGCAAGATGCTCTGAGGGTACGGTTATTTTCATCATCTCTATCCGGATCGGCCTTCCAGTGGTTCACCACTTTACCGCCAAATTCTATCGTCACGTGGGCCGATCTGGAGAAACAATTCCACAAGTACTTCTATGCGGGAGTACATGAGATGAAGCTTTCGGATCTAACCAGCCTCAGGCAGAGGAACGATGAGCCGGTGACAAGGTATATACAGAGATTCAGAGAGATCAAAAACAAGTGCTACAGCCTGGCCCTGACCGATCCACAGTTGGCCGATATCGCTTTCCAGGGCCTCTTACCGCAAATCAGAGAAAGATATGCCGCCCAAGAGTTTGAGAGCCTGAGTCAAATCGTCCACCGATTGTCAGGGCAAGAGATCCGACCGTTTGAATAGCGGAGGAGCTTTCAGAAGAAGGTGGCGTATTTGGAGGGATCTGAATCCGACGTAGAGGAAGAAATCGGCCTGGCGGAATGGGTAAAAGGGAAAAAACCAATATCCTGCCCCTTTGGCAAGAAGGAGCCAGAGACATTCGGCTTTGACACGTCAAAAGCCGATAAAATTTTTGATCTACTGCTTCAGGAGGGACAGATCAAGCTGTCGCAACATCACACCATCCCTACGGCCGATCAGCTAAAGAAGATGAAGTACTGCAAGTGGCACAACGCTACTTCTCATGACATCAACGAATGTAAAGTCTTTCGTCAGCAGATACAATCGGCCATTGAACAAGGGCGGCTCAAGTTTGAGACTCCAACCAAATCGGCAATGCCGATGAAGATAGATCAGCATCCCTTCCCGGCCAACACGGTCAACGCTGGAGAAGAATCAAGTCAAACCAAGGTGCTGACATCAGAATCGGCGAGAAGAGGTGGCGTCGTTGATCCCAAGAGGCAAATCACGACGGAAGAAATCAGAAGGAACAGGCGAGGACCAGAACGACCACACAGGCCTGTCACCTCCCGATTTCTACTCAGTAAATATCAGCGGCAGCAAGAACAAGCACAACACCAAGAAGAGATGATACGCCGGCGTGAAGATCACTGGCAGTGTCCCTTCATCCACTGCTGGGAGAACGATATCAGACTGCCCTCTACCGATAATTGTCCGGAGTGCAACGGATCAAACCGCAACGATCGCTCGAAGCCACACTCTAGGGACAGAGGATCAGAGCCGATCAACAGAAATCGGCGCGAAGAGCGGTGCGTTTCGGTGCATGATCGGCTGGGGGGCAGAGTTGACCAGTACGGCAGGTCAAAAACCAAGATCGGCCAGCAAGATGGACTGGGGGGCAGGATCAGCGCGCACGATCGGCTGGAAGAGGTGGCCGATGATAGGGTATCAGACGAAGATCCCCTAGGGAAGGAACCAAAGTGGGAACACGCTGGATCATCGGCCAAACCAGTAAATCCCAGGTGGTGTCCGAACAGGAGCTAAGAAGATTCTCCTGGGTCGTGTGTCCGACGCTGAAGACCATCGGCCGATTCCTGTCTGGCCGATTTTTAGCGCCAACAGGTTTCTTCCCTATTTCTTCTCCTTTGAAAACCCTTCCTCCTCCTCTCAACCTCTCTCCATCTATCTTCACCTCTCCACCTCCAAACCCATTTGCACTTCTTAAAACCATCCATGGCTGGCAAGGAAATCATTCCGTTCTTCAACTCCGACACCACTAACCACCCAATGGTAGCCCCGACACTGGCCAACAGTCCAAATTCCCAAATTATGATCGAGCCAGAGGTCGAGGAAGTCCATGCACTCTCGGTGGCACCCCTGGCAGTGGCACTTGCCGTGGTGCGCAACGGGGGGCCGAGGGGGGCCAGCCGTGGGTCGGCCGACCCCCAGGTCGGCCGAACCGTGGCCGTGACCTCTCGCGCCCCCGTTCGACGGTGCATTCTTGTGACACCTTAGGTGTTTAAATTACGAAATAAGCCTCATTAGCATAACAATATGCTTAACTAACTAAGAAAAGTTTAAAAGAAACAAATTATACTTGGTTTTGCATGTGATTTTGAATTTCTGTGTACATGTGCATAAGTACATGTACGTTAATCAAACAAATTAAATAACTTTCACATCGATGCTAACATAGCTACGAAATTGAATAGGCACATCATTATTTTTGCCCAGGAAATGACGTGCCCTCCTGTTGGCGCTAGAATCGGCCTGATAGGAATCGGCCGATGGGTCTTCAGCGTCGGACACACGACCCGGGAGAATCTGCTTAGCTCCTGTTCGGGTTATCGCCCTGGTGCGGTTCGCGCGGCGTGCTAGTCAATCTGACCTGTTGATTGACAAGGAAATAGAGTATCAAATTCTAGGCGCGTCGATCGGCTGGAGTTCCGATCTGTCCTGAGGAGCGTGTCGGCGGCAAATCGGCCGATTTGCTGTAGAGATGATCGGCTATGGATCAGCCGATGATCGTATAGTAATTGTAAAGAAAACTGCTAGAGCGATCTAAATAATTACTATAGAAGCAACACTTGAAATAGATCTAATCGGCTGTATGATGATAAATTGAAGAAGAAAAATGACGAAGCCGATTACCCTGATCTCAAGCTGGATAACTGGTGATAATACTAGAATAACAGGTAAAACTTGCAATTCTAGTAAATATCGATAACTGGTGAATAAATCCAAACAAAACTACAGCGATGCGCCCGTAGTTAAAGCTCGGATATTACTCGGTAAGCGGAACCTACCAATTGGCCGGAGATCGAGTTGATGCAGCCCTGTCAATCCGTACGAACTCGTAAAAGAAGAAAAGGTATTGGCGAAGTCGCCGACTTGAAAGTAAATTGCTGGAAAAGTAGAAGTATTGTTGTTGATTGATGTATTGATTTTTACAAAGCCCTGACGACTCCTATTTATACCCTAAAACTAGGACTCCTGGTCGATCACGACTCGTTACAACCTTATTTAAGAACGGGAAAACTACTATATCTATAATATCTTTTAAAAAGGAAACGGACTCCCGCATAATCTTCCGCCGCCGTTTCCTAATCAGGTGTTTTAATTGTTAAACAAGTCTTCCGGGCATAATAAAATGCATCACTAACTAAGAAAATAAAAGGAATGGATTAAGTTTGGTTTAGCTTTTACCTTTAAAAGTTTGTATGTGCATAAATGCATGTACTTTAATGAAACAAATTGGATAACTTTCACATCAAAGCAAATATGGCTATGAAATCAAATGAGCAAACCAGTATTAGCATGACCAATAAAAGTTTAGTTGAAGCCTAGGGAAGAAAATGAAATTTTGAAATAAAATGACGCGCCCTCCGAATAGAGTTTTCTTTAAGTTTTTAAAATAACTTTGGAACTAAAGCTCAAATGAACTTTGGCCTGAAATGAAACTTGTAGAACTTTTTATTCTGAACAACTTTCATGTTCAAAAGATTTTGAAATTCAAATTAGAAAGTGGAGAAAACGTCCTGTTTGCAACCAGCCCCCTGGAAATTTTCGAATTTTCGCATTTAGGCCCTTGCCCCTCCTCTGCTGCACCGCTCCCTCGCCCGACAGCCGCCGGCCACCTGGCCATCGACGCCTGCGCGGCAACAGGCGCCAAGCCAACCCCCGGCGCCCTGCTGCACCGCCCCCGCTCGCCCAACCGCGGCCGCGTCTTCTTCTCCCTCCCGCACGCCATGCCTCTGCCCAATCCGAGCGCCCCGGCCGCTACAGCCGCCCAGTCGCTGGCCGCCACCCCCGCCACCCAACGACATGCCCCCATCGTGCCGCCCCAGCTCGCCAATCGCTCGCCCGCGTCGTCCGCACGCGACGTCGCGCCCCGGTGCGCCAACCTGCCCGCCCAGCACGCCGGCCACTCGCAGGGGAGCGCCTCTGGCCGCCGTCCCGGCACCCAATGCCGCCCCAGCCTCGCCGCCCCCTCCACCCAGCGTCCCGGCCGTGCCAAGCTCGCCCCCATGAGCTCCACTGGCTATAAAGCCCGGCACAGCGCCCCTCCCTCCTCTCCCTGTTCCTCCTTCTTCCCCGCCAGAACAGAGCAGAGCAGAGCCGAGCTCCGCCCCACGACGCCGCCGTGGAACCCCCTCCTCCGCCCCTCCTCGACCCGAGCTAGGCCCAAAAATCGCTCTCCTACCTCCGCGCGAAGCCTCCCAGCCCGAGCCCCGCCGCCCAGCTCGCCGGAGCTCGCCGAAGCAGAGCTCCACCCGTCGCCGCCCCCCTGGTAGCCGCGGGCAGCCCCGCTCAGACCGCCTCCGCCCCAGCCGTGACCACCCAAAGGTAGCCCCCAACCTCCTCTTGTTCCTCCCCCACCTTGCCCTCGCCACCGGCGACTGAGCTCACCGGAATTCGGCCGGACAGGATGATCCCCGCCGTGAATCGCGACCAGGGACTACATTGCAAACGCCCAAATCTTCCTAGGGGGTTTTCTGCTAGTTTTCAGGGACCCCTCTGTAAAGAAAGTTTTAACCAAATCAGTGAATTTGTAAAATTTGTATAAAATCGTAGAAAATTTAGAAAAATGCAAACTCAACTGTTCTGGAATCCTTAGAAGAAACTCTACAACTTTTGTTACGAAACGTTTCTCAGATTCTCAATATATTTTGCTCTATATTAAATGGAAGTTTTAATGGACTTCTTTTGTACCCACCGTGGTAGATCAATGCTGACCCTAAATTTTGGGCAGTGAGTTAGTTGCTTGATGTTTAGGACTGTGTAAAAAGATCAGGCCCAAATTCCATCTCTATCTGCACTGTTTATTAAACTTAGTTTCATACCATAAGTGGCTAAATATTTTTATCCCTGCAGTAAGGTTATGAATCACCTAATGAAACTTTTTCTATGCTGGTGTAATAGCACCTAGATGCCAGAGGAAAATTTAGAGACTTTTTATCTCACAGGAACCTATTTATTTAATTTATGTGCTAATAACATGCATTAAATCAAGAAAATAGTATCTTAGCTTGGAAAATTCTCAAATTTTTGTTAGAAGACACTCAATGGTAGAGGTTGCTGTGTAAAATGTTTGATGGACAAAAACCCTGTGTAGGATCCTGTAAAAATAAATCTTTGACTAACTTAGGAGTGTAATGTCATATTTACTATGCTCTGAAAACTGCATAATAAATCCTGTAAAAATTACAGTAGCTCCTGCATAACTTTATGAAAGCTCTGTAAAAATCATAGACCCATTTGTTGCACCAATTGTTCTGTACAAAAAGAACAAGGATCTAGCAGCAACCATGTAATATATTTTTCATAATTAATCTGCTGCATGAAATTGTCTGAAAATTTTACAGTAAGCATATCTTTCTCTGATGTGCCTAGATCCAAGATTTCATGACCAGAAAATACCCACTGTAGTAGTTACGCTTAAATCTTGTCGTTTACCATCACCACTACTTAAACTTGTGCATTCATGTAGAAATGACTACTCTCGCCGACGGAACTTACGAGCTGGTGCCCGAGTCCGAGAGTGAGCAGCGAGAAGCCCAGGCGAATTTAACTGAAGCAGTTGAAGACCCGGGTCAACGTTCGGACGATCCCCGGACTAACTTTTCGCAAGAAGGCAAGCCCCGGAGCATAACCCATTTCTTTTCCTAAATTATGCAACTCACTACCCTTGCGCATGTGCATTAAGTTTATAGGAGTTGAATGAAAACTTAGTTGCATGATGTTAGGAACCCATGCTTGAAAACTAGATGTAAGGTTCGATAGAATGCTGTGCTAATAGGACTCCGGTAAAAGCCGAGTGATTTTCTGTCACTCGCGAGAAAATAGGAGTTGAATGTTTACTACACGCTGCAATCATAAGGACACGGACGGGCTATGGAGCGATGTTTATGATTGAGGCCCGTCTATTTAGTGAAAAATTTGCTAAGGCCGCAGTGTATGATAGTGATGGTTAAGTCTTTGAACGTACTAAACACATACCGAGAATATGGTAATCGGTAAGCTTAAGTACCTGATTGGCCCGGCAATGATGAGGAATAAACTTGTTGGATGAAATTTAAATGCTTCACCATGAAAGCTATTGGATAGCTGCTTATCTAGAATGGTTAATGAAACTAGAATCTTGAGCTAAAAGTTGAAAGTAAGGACCCACTTGTAGATGCTTTTTCAGCAAAACAAACCCCTGAGCCAAAAAGCCTTGCATGTCTAGAGTCGGTGGAATAGATTCCCCTCCACGGGTAAGTCTTGCTGAGTATTAGTATACTCAGCCTTGCTTGTGGCTCGTTTTCAGGTGAGACCTTCGAAGATATGATTGCTAGCTTGACGTGGCCGTGTACTCTTCCCCCTGGTTGGTCGGTGGAATGGGATACGCCCCCGTCCAATGGAGATAATGCCGAGTGATGTCTCGTACGGGCTTCATCGAGACATCCTGTATCGTCGAGTAGCTTTCGTTGTTTGTTTTCCGCTGCAACTTAAACTCTGAAGAACTTATTAGTATGATCACTGAAGTATTTGGTTACTAAACTCAAACTTGGCTTGTAATATTCACTTATGATAATTTTGTAATATTTGCTGGAATGTGGTATTCTCTGGGCTCATCGTCGCATGAGCATTTGTATGTACGGCATTCGATCCGCTCTACCGTGGTTGTATCGGGAGGTTATACCCGACAGACCAGTGGATTACTCCGTTTGAAGTGTAAGGTTAACCAAGATCACCCTAATGGTGATGGTTAATACACTTGAGCCGGATTAATTCAGGTGGTTCTGCCACACTTAGCGTCGCTCTGTTGACCAACTTTTGACCGGGACCGTCCGAAGTAGTCCCATCCTGTTGGCGCAAGCTGCATCACCCATCGGCCGATTTCCAACCGTTACCCCAATCGGCCGATTCTTTACTGTAGCCTCCAGATCTGCCGCATCGGCCGATCTTCTCCTCCTGACGCCGATTCAACACATGTCAAAATCTGGCGTCAACACATGCCCCCCAGTTTCGGAGTAAAACATAATTTTTCTTCGAAACTCCTTCCATAATCTTTCTCTTTAAGCTTCCCAATTGTGACAGGAGTAAACCTCAAAGTCAATTGCGCTACTTTTCCTCTACATCTGATCCTTCCTCTAGAATCGGCTCAATGACATGAAATCCTGAAACAGGATAAACATCATGTTGGCGTGCAGACTCAAACTTTGACCATCTCCCCTGGCAGCTTTACATTTATCAATGCCTTCACTTCATTAATGCTTTTTCTGCAAGCGTGGCATCTCTCCTGGCAGCTTTATATTTACTGATGCCTTTACTCCGATGGCACACATCTTGCCAACCCTTCGTCTCTTCCTTTCTATAAATACGATTCTCCGTACTATTTCCAAAAATACCTACCTTGTTCGTCTTCTTTTCCTTCTGAATCCCGACCTTCGCCTTCTTCGGTCAAACATTAAAATGTCTTCTCGATCCTCTTCTTCTGTTAACCAGGTATTAATTTTCCCTCTATCCCTTCCTGAGATATCTTACTCTGTTCCGACATGTTTGTCTGTTCTCTCTTTCAGCCGAACCATCTTAACCCTAGTTTGGAAAGAGCGATCGAAATCGTACATTCAGACAAACCATTATCGCAAGCTGATATAGATCTGATAAAAGCTCATTCTGAAGAACTCAAAGATAACGCTCCTGCCAATATCCGACCCATCTTGGACTATATGGATTTCGCCTGCTTTGAACAAATGCCATCCTTTGACGAGAATCCCTCATCTTCACATCGATTTGCTGAAGCTGAAGCGGCCTTGAAAGATATAGAAAAGAACAGTGCCCACCTCTTGAAGAAATTAGATCGTTTGAGAAAGAGACCAAGAAGAAACGTAACCATTAGACATATCGGTATTTTTACTCTAAGGGCGACTTATACCATGTCGGCCATGTAATCTGTAATTTCCATTTAATAATGAGTCCCAATGTTTCCTTCACCAGATGTGTAGCCAGAAAATCGATGAGGAATCGGCCATGTTACCTTGACATATCTTGTTGTAAGTTATGCGTCTACCCAAATGCTTGGATAGTACCTCTTCAGATATCGTCCATTTAAAGCTCTTGGGAATTCCTCCCCTTCGACTGTCTCCAGAATATATGCATTTCCAGGAGCACATCGGCCGATTCTATACGGCCCTTCCCACGTGGGTGACCATTTACCGAATTTGGGATCCTTAGATCCTATCGGCAGCACCAGCTTCCATACCAGATCTCCCTGAGAGAACTGTTTGGCTTTGACCTTTTTGTCATACCATCTGGCCACCCTTTTCTTGTTTTCTTCTATACTAATCAGGGCTCTTAACCGTAAACCCGCCGAATCGTCAAGTTCATCTTTCATGAGAAAGGAATAGTCATCGGCCGTTAACTGATCTTGTAGCGATATACGTCTTGACCCTATCCTTATCTCCCATGGCAAGACCGCTTCATGACCATAAACCAAATGATAGGGGGATATTTTAGTGGCCCCATGACAAGCCATCCTGTACGCCCATAAAGATTCAGCCAAAGACATATGCCACTTCTTGGGTTGCTCTTCTATCTTCCTCTTGATTAGCTTGATTATCCCCTTATTAGACGACTCCGCTTGGCCATTGGCTTGAGCATAGTATGGAGAAGAATTTAACAATTTAATCCCCATATCGGTGGCGAACTCTCCGAATTCTCCAGAAGTGAACATTGTCCCTTGATCAGTTGTGATGGTTTGAGGAATACCAAATTGATATATAATATGGCTTTTAACAAATTCAATCATATCGGCCGATGTCACGTTCCTTAAAGGAACTGCCTCCACCCACTTAGTAAAATAATCTGTAGCCACCAATATGAACTTATGTCCTTTGCTGGATGGAGGATGAATCTGTTCGATGAGATCTATTCCCCACCCTCTGAACGGCCACGGCTTAATTATTGGATTCATAGCCGATGCTTGTGCGCGCTGCACATTGCCAAACCTCTGACAGTCTCGGCATCCTTTGTAGTACTTGAAACAATCTTCAAGGATGGTCGGCCAGTAATATCCATTGTTCCTGATCATCCATTTCATTTTGTGAGCCGATTGATGAGCTCCACACACGCCTTCATGGATTTCTCCCATCAGAACCTTTGCCTCTTCCGTTCCCAGGCATTTGAGAAGGACTCCATCAATCGTCCGATAAAATAAATCATCCTCAAGCAACACGTATTTTGTAGCCTGAAAACGTGTTCGCCGATTCACCTTTTGGGATGGATTTCTCAGGTAATCGGCGATATCCTTTCGCCAGTCATCGGCCGCGAGCTCTAGCGTCATCGCTCCCTGAATCGGCCGATATCCAGAAGCATGTTGGGCCAGTCTGTTGGCTTCTTCATTATAATCCCTGGGGATATGCTCAATTATTGCAGACTTGAACTCTTTTAAAAGTTGAAGACAATCTTCATAATAAATCCTCAGGATATCATCCTTGCACTCAGATCGCCCCGTCAACTGATCCACAATGAGCTTGGAATCCCCGAAAATTTCGACTGCATCAGCTCTGACTTCCCTTAATAATTGGATGCCTTTTAGAACAGCTCGATATTCCGCCTGGTTATTAGTTGCAGAGGCTTCTATCGGCAGAGAGAAATCATAGGTTGCCCCCCGAGGCGACACAAGAACAATGCCGATTCCTGATCCGACCCCACATGAAGAACCATCAAAATATACAGTCCATGGAACTGGTTCAACGGTGGCAATTTTTGGTCCACAATGTTGAACTACGAAATCGGCCATCACTTGTCCTTTGACGGCTTTGGCCAATTCGTACCTTAGATCGAATTCTGACAAAGCCAGGATCCATTTTCCAATCCGCCCTTTCAAAATCGGCAATGATAGCATGTACTTCACCACATCATCCTTGCACACGACTATGCATTCTGCCGATAGCAAATAGTGCCTGAGCTTAGTACATGAAAAGTACAAGCACAAGCATAATCGCTCCACCGAGGAATATCTTGTTTCGGCGTCTAAAAGTCTTCTGCTGACGTAGTATACCACTCTTTCTTTCCCCTCAAACTCCTGTACCAACGCCGATCCAATAGCCTGTTTATCAGCTGATAAATATAACTTGAACGGCTTACCAGGCTGTGGCGGGACTAACACCGGAGGTGAAACCAGATACTGCTTGATATTCTCTAGTGCCTTGCGCTGTCCTTCTCCCCATATGAATTCCTGGTCGGGCTTTAATTTCAACAGAGGGGTAAAAGCCTGAATACGTCCTGATAGATTGGATATGAACCTTCTGATGAAATTGACCTGGCCGATGAGGGACTGCAGCTCAGTTTTATTTTGTGGGGCCACCACTTTGTTGATGGCGTCTATGGTCTTGCGGTTGACTTCTATCCCACGTTCATGGACCATAAATCCTAAGAATTGTCCGGCCGATACACCAAATGCACACTTATTTGGGTTCATCTTCAGCCTATGTTTCCTTGTGCACTCCAGCACTTCCCGTAAATCGGCCAGATGATCTTGGAGACCTTTTGACTTGACCACGACGTCATCTATATAAATTTCCACCGATGAACCAATAAGCTTGTGGAAGATGTAGTTCATGGCCCGTTGATATGTAGCGCCGGCGTTCTTCAAGCCGAAAGTCATAACCACCCATTCAAATAAACCAAGATGGCCTGGGCACCTAAAAGCCGTTTTCGAAATATCTTCCTCGGCCATTAATATCTGATTGTACCCGGCATTCCCATCCATGAAGCTTATGACTTTGTGGCCTGCGACAGCATCTACCAAGATATCGGCCGTTGGCATCAGATATCCATCCATCGGCGTAGCCTGATTTAAGTTCCTGAAATCAATGCACACACGCAATTTTCCATTCTTTTTGTATACAGGAACAATGTTAGATATCCATTCGGCGTAGCGGCACTGCCGCATAAATCCTGCCTCAATCAACTTTGTAATCTCGGCCTTTATGTCAGGTAGAATCTTAGGGTTACACCGTCGTGCAGGTTGCTGATATGGCCGATATCCTGATTTTATAGGTAACCGGTGTTCAACAATAGACCGGTCCAGTCCTGGCATCTCATGGTATTCCCAAGCAAAGCAATCCTTGAACTCTTTTAATAAACTTATCAATTTACATTTGTACTCAGAATCCAAATTGGCACTAATGTACATCGGCCTTGATTTGCTGCTATCTCCCAAATCTACCATCTCCAATAAATCGGCCGACGTAAACCCATGCCCAAGCTTCCCATCTTCTCGGACGAGCTGATCCATTTATTCTGAATCTTCAGAGCCGACTGCTTGGATCGGCTGTAGACCGAAATCGGACACTTTCAGGAAGCCAGTGTCCCAAGTCCTGCCAGATATACACTTGACGTGCTCGCAGCTCCACTGTTGCGTGTCGGCCGCTGCAACGCTGTAGACTGAATCGGCAGCGACTATCTCCGTACTGTCGCCGACCCATTGCACAAGGCATTGATGCATAGTGGATGGGACACAGCAGTTTGCGTGTATCCAGTCACGACCAAGCAGCATATTATAGGACCCCTTGCCATTAATAACGAAGAAAGTAGTAGGGAGGGTCTTACTGCCGATGGTGAGGTCGACGCAGAGCGCTCCGCGGGCGGGTGACATGTTGCCTTCGAAATCCTTTAGCATCATGTCCGTCTTGGTGAGGTCATTATCGCCCTTGCCCAGCTTGCGGAACATGGCGTATGGCATGATGTTAACTGCCGCGCCTCCATCTACCAGTAATTTGGTGACGGGTCTCCTGTTGACATAGCCCTTGAGAAACAACGCTTTGAGATGCTGCCGTTTTTCTTCTTCTGGTTTCTCAAACATAGCCGTCATCGGCTCTAATACCAGTTGTGCCATTTGTTCTTCTTCTGTTCTTGTTACTTTATCTCGATCGTTGGGTGCCATGAACTCCATCGGCAGTATGAATACCATATCAATTTCGGCTGCCGATTCTTGGTTGTTCGTTTCCTGATCGTTTTTCTTTGGGCACCAAACTCGAGATTTAACATTCCTTCTCTCTGGCACATGTCTTTGTTCTTCTTCTTGATGCTCCCACTGGCGTAGGCGTTGGATCCTTCGCTTCTGGGATCTGGATAGGCCATCGGGACACCACCTGGGATTCACTGGTTTGGCCGATGATCTGGCGTGTTCCCAATCCGGTTCCCTCCCTAGGGGATCTTCGTCTGATACCCTGTCATCGGCCATCTCTTCCAGCCGATCGTGTGCGCTGATTCTGCCCCCCAGTCCATCTCGCTGGCCGATCTTGCTTTTTGACCTGTTGTACTGGTCAACTCTGCCCCCCAGCCGTTCATGCACCGAAACGTGCCGTTCTTCGCGCCAATTTCTGTTGATCGGCTCTGATCCTCTGTCCCTAGAGTGTGGCCTCGGGCGATCGTTGCGGCTCAATCCGTTACACTCCGGAAAGTTGTCGGCAGATGGCAATCTGATATCATTCTCCCAGCAGTGGATGAAGAATGGACATTGCCAGTGATCTTCATGCCGGCGTATCGTCTCTTCCTGGTATCTTGCCTGTTCTTGCTGCTGCCGATATTTACTGAGTAAGAATTGGGAGGTGATGGGTTTGCGTGGTCGTTCTGGCCCTCGCCTATATCTTCTGATTTCTTCCGTCGTGATCTGCCTTCTGGGGTCGACAGCGCCGCCTCTTCTCGCCGATTCTGACGTCAGCACCTTGGTTTGACTTGAGTCTCCTCCAGCGTTAACCGTGTTGGCCGGGAAGGGATGCTGATCTATCTTCATCGGATTTGCTGATTTGGTTGGAGTTTCAAATTTAAGCCGCCCCTGTTCAATGGCCGATTGTATCTGCTGGCGGAAGACTTTACATTCATTTGTGTCATGAGAAGTAGCGTTGTGCCACTTGCAGTATTTCATCTTCTTGAGTTGATCGGCCGTAGGGATGGTGTGATGTTGAGACAGCTTAATCTGCCCCTCCTGAAGCAGTAGATCAAAAATTTTATCGGCCTTTGACGTGTCAAAGCCGAATGTCTCTGGCTCCTTCTTGCCAAAGGGGCAAGATATTGGTTTTTTCCCTTTTACCCATTCTGCCAGGCCGATTTCTTCTTCCGCATCGGATTCAGATCCCTCCAAGTATGCCACCTTCTTTTGGAAGCTCCTCCGCTGTTCAAACGGTC
The DNA here is from genome assembly GCA_032594955.1 of Panicum miliaceum. NCBI lineage: Eukaryota > Viridiplantae > Streptophyta > Magnoliopsida > Poales > Poaceae > Panicum > Panicum miliaceum. The sequence continues at coordinate 47,248,174 of CM064057.1, read as the reverse complement.
GGACCTCTTGCCCTGATAATCGGTGGACGATTTGGCTCAGGCTTTCAAATTCTTGGGCAGCATATCTCTCTTTTATTTGCGGCAAGAGGCCTTGGAAAGCGATATCGGCCAACTGTGCATCGGTCAAAGCCAGACTGTAGCATTTGTTCTTGATTTCTCTGAACCTCTGTATATACCCCGTCACTGGTTCATCGCTCCTCTGCCTGGGGCTGGTCAAATCCGAAATCTTCATCTCGTGTACCCCTGCATAGAAGTACTTGTGGAATTGTTTCTCCAGATCGGCCCAAGTGACGATAGAATTTGGCGGTAAAGTGGTGAACCACTGGAAGGCCGATCCGGACAGAGATGATGAAAATAAACGCACCCTCAGAGCATCTTGCGTGGCAGCTTCTCCGCACTGGATGATGAATCTGTTGATGTGCTCCACAGTGGATGTGTCGTCCATCCCTGAGAACTTGGTGAAATCAGGAACTTTGTAGCAGTGTGGGAACGGCAGCGAGTCATAGGCTGATGGATACGGCGTCTTGTAAGTATAAGTTTGAACTTTCGGCTTCAGTCCAAACTGATCCTGGATTACTTCTGCTATTCTTGCCGTCCAGTCCACCTGCTGCTGATGAACAGTTGTTCGCGGCGCGGGCATATGCTGAAGGGCTGGTATGGTCGGGTGATGAATCAGCGAATTTTGCTAAGTGGCCGATAGTTGATGGCGAAACGAGTCCGCACCCCCTTCGTACGTCACTGCTGGCGCCGTGCCTCTGAGTACTTCCACAGTGTTTGCCCCCCTGCCGATTTCTGATAAGATCGGCTGATACTGGGAGACCGTCGGCCGTGCGGCCGATTGGTATGGCACCTGAACCGGATAAGTGCCATGCCCGTTCGCTGGCTCGGGAAAATACGCTGTGGCTGACGTCCCCCAAGGCGCTGAGCTTGTAGGTAGTGTTTGCACAGAAGCCATCTGAACGGGTTGAAGCAGTGCTTGCGATGGGAGACATGGTGCACCTCTGTATCTTGGAGACGCCGGAAGTGGTGGAGAGCTGTACGCCTCGCGTTGCGTCAATATCGGCTGAGGAGCCGATTGGGGTGTGTATGGTAGGCTTCTGGCTGGCAGAGTAGTTGGAGGGGCATATGCCGGTCCCTGATAGCCTTGAACGGCTCCGTTGGCCAGAGAGTTGACGACGGCGTTATACACCGTGTTGCTCATCACCGAGGATTGGTCGATGAATGCTTGATACACGGACTGTTGAATCATCTCTGACATCTTGCCCGAGTCTTCAGCAATGGTGATGTGGCGAGGTGCCAGAATAGGAGCCTTCTTGACTGCCTCCCCGCTTCTGGTACGACTGAACGATTGGAGGTACATCTTCTTATAATCTTCCAGATGTTTGGCCAATTCTTCCCTCTGGTCGTCCTTGAGATCAGCTTCTGTGACCTCAATGATGTTGCTGTCAGAGATTTCTGCGTTTTTCGACATATCAGATCTTTGGATGGTCCCACCGGGCGTGCCAAAAGTGTGTTGGCGCTAAAATCGGCCGGATAGGAATCGGCCGATGGGTCTTCAGCATCGGACACACGACCCGGGAGAATCTGCTTAGCTCCTATTCGGGTTATCGCCCTGGTGCGGTTCGCGCGGCATGCCAGTCAATCTTGACCTGTTGATTGACAAGGAAATAGAGTACCAAATTCCACGCGCGTCGATCGGCTGGAGTTCCGATCTGTCCTGAGGAGCGCGTCGGCAGCGAATCGGCCGATTTGCTGTAGAGATGATCGGCTATGGATCAGCCGATGATCGTATAGTAATTGTAAAGAAAACTGCTAGAGCGATCTAAACAATTACTACAGAAGCAACACTTGAAATAGATCTAATCGGCTGTATGATGATAAATCAAAGAAGAACAATGACGACGCCGATTACCCTGATCTCAAGCTGGATAACTGGTGATAATACTAGAATAACAGGTAAAACTTGCAATTCTAGTAAATATCGATAACTGGTGAATAAATCCAAACGAAACCACAGCGATGCGCCCGTAGTTAAAGCTCGGATATTACTCGGTAAGCGGAACCTACCAATTGGCCGGAGATAGAGTTGATGCAGCCCTGCCAATCCGTACGAACTCGTGAAAGAAGAAAAGGTATTGGCGAAGTCGCCGACTTGAAAGTAAATTGTTGGAAAAGTAGAAGTATTGTTGTTGATTGATGTATTGATTTTTGCAAAGCCCTGACGACTCCTATTTATACCCTAAAACTAGGACTCCTGGTTGATCACGACTCGTTACAACCTTATTTAAGAACGGGAAAACTACTATATCTATAATATCTTTTAAAAAGGAAACGGACTCCCGCAGAATCTTCCGCCGCCGTTTCCTAATCCAATAAGGATTTTTTCAATTGCTTCCCGACCGACTTAGTGTCGCTCTGTTGACCAACTTTTGACCGGGACCGTCCGAAGTAGTCCCATCCTGTTGGCGCAAGCTGCATCACCCATCGGCCGATTTCCAACCGTTACCCCAATCGGCCGATTCTTTACTGTAGCCTCCAGATCTGCCGCATCGGCCGATCTTCTCCTCCTGACGCCGATTCAACACATGTCAAAATCTGGCGTCAACACCTCCGAATCATACTTTTTGAGTTTTTAAAATAACTTCTAAACTAGAACTCAAATGAACTTTGGCCTGAAACAAAACTTGTGTAACTTTTCATTTTAAACAACTTTCATGATCAGAGATTTTTGAGTTGCAACACAAAAATTTGAGAAACACTTGACTTTGCAAACCAGCCCCTGCCTTTTCTTCTATTTTCACTTCCAGTCCCTCCCCTTCTCTCGGCTTCGCCCGACACCCCCCGCCCATCGCGCCAGTCGCTGCTGGCCACCTGGCCGGCGATGCCTGCCGCCCACGCCGCGACAAGCCAATGGCCGGCCAGCTGTGCTGCACCCCCCCCCACGCCGCGTCCCTGCCCAGCCTATGTGCGCTACACGCATGACGCCGTCGCCGCCTCTGCTCACCGCCGCCGCGCTCAATGGACAAGCCGCGTCATGCCCGAGCCTCCGCCGCGTCACGCCAGTCGCAGCACTCGCCGCCCAGCAAGCCAGCCGCTGCAGCTGCTCGCCCAACCGCGCGCCGCGTGGTCCTCCGCTCCCCACGCCAAATCCCCGGTGCCCAATCCTCTGCTCACGACCGCCGCACACCGCGCTGGCTTTGCTCGACGCCCGCCACGCCCAATGGCACACCTCCGCCGTGCCATCCCGGCCCCAGCTTCACCCGGCCCGCTCCCTCCCTCCTGCAGCCTATAAAAGGCGGCACAAAGCCGCTCGCGCGTTCCCAGACACCAGAACGCCGCCGCCACCACCATTACTGCCGTCGTGCCCAGCTCACCGTGGAGCTCACCTCTCCGGCCACCCATTGCCAGAGCTGAGTCTCCAACCACCACCACACCGCCCCACCGCAGCTCACTGCCCCGCCCATCACCGCCCAGACCCGCCGAAGCACTGCCAGCGCCACCTCCACCACCGCCTCCCCTGACCGCAGTGGACACCCCACCTTCGGCCCTCCTCCGCCCGAACCAAGGCTCGGAACGGGACTACATCACCCTGCCGGAGCTTCCCGACCCGCCAGTGCTGCCCCAACCCTGTCGGAGCACCGTCGCCGACGCTCCACACCGCCGCCGCCCCCTGTTCCATGCCGACGAGCCCTTTCCAGCCACCCCCAACCCCGACCAAGGCCACCACAAGGTAGCTCTCGCCTCCCTGGTCCTCCCCCAACCCTTTCCCCTCGCCGCCGATGAGCCCCCTCGCCGGAATTTGGCCGGCCGCCGTGCCAACGCCGCCTAGGGACCCAATTGCAATGATTAAAATCTTTAAAAGGGTCTGCACGCAAGTTTCCTGGGGCATATCTATAAACCTGTGTTTAAACTTGGAATTCAAAAACAGTGAATTTGTAAAATTCATATAAAATCGTAGAAAAATCAGAAAAATACAGACTAAACTGTTCTGGAATCGTTAGAAGAAAATCTACAACTTTTGTTACATGCATTTCTTCAGATTTTTGCTATATTTTGTTCTACATTAAATGGAGTGTTTAATAGCTTTTAACTGAACCCACTGTTGTAGAATAGTGCTGCATCTGATTTTTGGATAGTAGATTGGCTGCTTGATGTGTAGGCCAGTGTAAAAATATTAGGACTAGAACACATCTCTAGCTAAACTTTTTTTTAAACTTTGTTTATGCCATGAAATAATGGAACTAATTTGTACTTGCTGATATATTCTGTTTCATGCTGTGAAACTTTTCCAGAGCTGTTATAGTGAAGCCTAAATACCATAGAAAAAGTTTAGAACCTTTTTCCTTCCTGTAATCTATTTATATATATTTGTGGTAGGAAAAATGCACGAATTCAAATAATTATTTGGAAAATGTTCAAATTTTTGCTGCGGGACACTTTAGAGTAGGTCTTGCTATATAACAATTTTTATACTTAGAAACCCTGTAAAACATCCTGTAGAAATTAATCTTTATTAACCTAAGTGTATCTTGTCCTATTTATTATGCTCTGTATCATGCACAATAAAATCTGAAACATTTACAGTAACATATATGTGCATAGGTTAACCCCCTGTAAAATGTTTGGCATCAATAATTGCATGGTTTGTTCTGTATAAAAATAACTAGGTTTTAGCAGTGGCTGTGTATTACATTTTTCATAATTACTCTGCTGCATAAAAATGTCTGAAGTTTTTACAGTGCTGTTGTCTCTGCATAAGGTACTCTAAATAAAAATTTCATCACCTGAAGTTACCTAGTCCAGAAGTTGTGTTTAATACATACTTGTACTTAGAAAATTAAGTTTCCAATATAACACAACCCCTTCTTGTTTAATGAAGTTAAATAGTTTAAGTTATACTCTATTAGCGATTGCCCAAGAAATCTTAACTAAGTAACTTCACAACCAAATCTATATTTTGTGGACTGCAACTTTATCGTGAAGGACAATAATCGTCATATACCATCACTACAACTTACACTTGTGCATTCATATAGAATCGACTACTCTCGCCGATGGAACGTACGAGTTGGTGCCCGAGTCCGAGAGTGAGCAGCGTGAAGCTCAAGTGAATCTAACTGAAGCTTTCAAAGACTCGAAACCGAGTTCGGACGAGCCCCAAACTAACTTTACCCAAGAAGGCAAGCCCCGGAGCATGAACCCTATTTTCTAAATTATGCAACTTATTACTCTACTTTACTTGTGCATTAAGTTTATAGGAGTTGAATGAAACCTTAGTTGCATGAACTTAGGTTCCTATGTTCTGAACACTAGATATAAGGTTCGATAGAATTCTATGCTAATAGGACTCCGGTAAAAGTCGAGTGATTTCCTATCACTCGCGAGAATGTAGGAGTTGAATGTTTACTACATGCTGCAATCATAAGGTTGACGGACAGGGCTATGGTGCGATGTTTATGTTGATGATTGAGGCCCCGTCTGTTTAGTGAAAAATGCTAAGGCCGTAGTGTGTGGTAGTGGTGGTTAAGCGTTTGAACGTACTAACCACATGCCGAGAATATGGTAATCGGTAAGCTTAAGTACTGGATTGAACCGAGGCCGGAATATACTCCCCACCGTCTTGAATTCGTTCACATCTAGCTAATGGCGGGTGCATGTGCCGCCATGGCCCGGCGGGGTCCGTGGTTGTGGCAGAACCACCTGAATTAATCCGGCTCAAGTGTATTAACCATCACCATTAAGGCATTCTCGGTTAACCTTACACCTCAAACGGAGTAATCCACTGGTCTGTCGGGTATAACCTCCCGATACAACCACGGTGAACGGATCGAGCGCCATACATACAAATGCTCATGCGACGATGAGCCCAGAGAATACCACATTCCAGCAAATATTACAACATTAGCATAAGTAAATGTTACAGACCAAGTTCTGAGTTTAGAAAACAAGTACTTCAATTAACATAAATAAGTTCTTCAGAGTTAAGTTGCAGCGGAAATAAACAACGGAAACTACTCGACGATACAGGATGCCTCGATGAAGCCCGTACGAGACATCACTCGGTCTTATCTCCGTTGGACGGGGGCGCATCCCATTCCACCGACCAACCAGGGGGAAGAGTGCAGGGCCAAGTCAAGCTAGCAATCATGTCTTCGAAGGGCTCACCTGAAATCGAGTCACAAGCAAGACTGAGTATACTAATACTCAGCAAGACTTACCCGTGTAGTGGAAACTACGCCACCGACTCTAGACATGCCAGGCTTTTTGGCTCAGGGGTTTGTTTTGCCGAAAAGCATCTACAAGTGGGTCCTTACTTTCAACTTTTAGCTCAAGATTCTAGTTTCGTTAGCCAGTCTAGGTAAGCAGCTATCTAAAGCATACATGGTGAAGCATTAAATTTTCCATCCAACCAGTTCATTCATCATCATTGTTCCTCTTCTTACTCTGTGGGTAAAAATGGTTAAGCAGTCTCAATAGCCGTGAGAAACGGACGATTCGAATCGAATTTCTTAACCTTGCAAGGGAAACCCAAACACACGTCACGTGGTTACTCCCTAGAGTCACACGTGCAACTTTTCCCCTTTCTTTCCGGGTCGTGGATCGGGGCTACCCTCCGAGAGTACAAGAGCTCCACGCCACGGTTCGGCGCCGGGTCGTGACCACTCTCTGCACTCGCCATATGCACATGGGACCGAAGTTCAAAGGGTAGGATGCCGTCCCCTTGCCGGGCCAATCAGGTACTTAAGCTTACCAATTCCCATAATCTCGGCATGTGTTTAGTACGTTCAAAGACTTAACCATCACTACCACACCCTGCGGCCTTAGCATTTTTCACTAGACAGACGGGCCTCAATCGTAACCATCGTTACATAACCCGTCCGTGTCCTTACGATTGCAGCTTGTAGTAGCCACTCAACTCCTATTTTCTCGCGAGTGACAGGAAATCACTCGACTTTTACCGGAGTCCTATTAGCACAGCAGTCTATCGAACCTTACATCTAGTTTTCACGCAAGGGTTCCTGACATCATGCAACTAAGTTTCCATCCAACTCCTATAAACTTAATGCACAAGCAAGAGTAATGAGTTGCATAATTTCGGAAAGAATGGGTTATGCTCCGGGGCTTGCCTTCGCAGTTCGCTTGGGGATCTTCCGAACTTGGGCTCGGGTCTTCAAAAACTTCAGTTAGATTTGCTTGAGCTTCACGCTGCTCACTCTCGGACGCGGGCACCAGCTCGTAAGTTCCGTCGGCGAGAGTCGTCGATTCTACATGAGTGCACAAGTTTAAGTCGTGGAAATGGCACTTGATTACGATTTGAGAGTAATTACTACAAGGGATAGTTTCTGGTCATGAAATTTTGGATTTAGGCACATCAGGGAAAGATGTGCTTACTGTAAAATTTTCAACCAATTTTATGTAACAGATTAATTCTGAAAAATATATTTCATTGTTGCTGTTAGATACTTGTTCTTTTTGTAAAGAACACTTGGTGCAACAATTGAGTCTAAGATTTTTACCGAGCTCTCACTTGAGCATGCAGAAGCTACTGTAATTTTTGTAGGATTTATCATGCAGTATCCAGACCATAGAAAATATGACATTCTACACCTAAGCTATTCAAAGATTCATTTTTACAGGACCCTACACAGGGTTTTTGTCCATGGAACTTTTTACACAGCAACCCCTCCCATATTGTATCTCCCAGTAAATATTTGAGAATTTTCCAAGCTAAGATACTATTTTCTTGATTTAATGTATGTTATTAGCACATAAATCAAATAAGTAGGTTACTGTGGGATAAAAATTCTCCTAATTTTTCTCTGGCTTCTAGGTACCAATACATTAGCATAGTAAAAGTTGCATTGGGTGATTCACCACCTAACTGCAGGGATAAAACATTTTACTTACACATGAATTAAAACTAAGTTTAACAAACAGTAGAGCTAGAGATGGAATTTGGGCCTGATCTTTTTACACAGTCCTAAACATCAAGCAACTAATTCACTGCCCAAAATCTAGGGTCAGCATTGTTCTAGAACAGTGGGTACAAAATAAGTCCATTAAAGCTTCTATTTAATGTAGAGCAAAATATTTTGAGATACTGAGAAAACTTTTGTAACAAAAGTGGTAGAGTTTGTTCTGAGGATTCCAGAACAGTTGAGTTTGCATTTTTCTGAATTTTCTAAGATTTTATACGAATTTTACAAATTCACTGAATTTGAATCTAGGTTTGAAACTTTCTTTTACAACTAGGTCCTTGAATCTTACGCGCAGACCCTTCTAAAGATTTAAATTCTTGCAATTGGGTCCTCGGGCGGCTCGGGTACGGCGGCCGGCCGAAATTCCGGCGAGGGGGCTCGCCGGCGGCGAGGGGCGAGGGTCGGGGAAGGTTCAGGGGTGCGAGGGCTACCTTGTGGGGGTGTTGTTCAGGTGGGGGACGGCCGGGAAGGGCTCGCCGGCGTTGGAGCAGAGGCGGCGGCGGCGCGGCTCGCGTCGACGGCGGTGCTCCGGCGGGCTTGGGGCGGCGTGGTCCGGTCGGTGAGCTTCAGTGGCGCGTGGGGAAGCTACTCAGGGGCTCGGCTTGGACGGAGGGGGTCGGGGTCGTGCTGTCCACGGCGAGCAGGGGCGGCGGCGGCGACGGCAGCGCGGGCGGCGGCGCTCCGGTGGCGCTGGGTGGCGTTGGGTGGGTCGGCGAGCTGTGGTGGGGTGATGTAGTGGTGGCTGGGGGCTCAGTTTGGGCAGTGGGCGGCGGCAGTGGGCTGTCCACGGACGGATGGTGCTCGGCGGCGGCGATGGCGACGGTGAGGCGTTCTGGGCTGCGGTGGCTCGCGCGCGTGGCCGTGGTGGTGCTTTTATAGGGACAGGAGGGGGTGTGGAGGTGCCTGGGCGACGCGCGGGGCGGGGCACGGCAACGGCGTGCACTGGGCGCGGCGGGCGGCGGCAGAACGCCGGCGCGGCGTGCGGCGAGCGGGCGCGGGCGACTGGGCGGCTGAGATTTTGGCGTGGGCGCGAGGAGATAGCGCGGCGTGCGGATTGGGGAGCAGCTGCTGCAGCGGCTCGGGCGGAGGCCAGGCGCGGCAGCTGGCGGGGCGCGGGTGTGGCAGAACCACCTGAATTAATCCGGCTCAAGTGTATTAACCATCACCATTAAGGCATTCTCGGTTAACCTTACACTTCAAACGGAGTAATCCACTGGTCTGTCGGGTATAACCTCCCGATACAACCACGGTGAGCGGATCGAGCGCCATACATACAAACGCTCATGCGACGATGAGCCCAGAGAATACCACATTCCAGCAAATATTACAACATTAGCATAAGTGAATATTACAGACCAAGTTTTGAGTTTAGAAAGCAAATACTTCAATTATCATAAATAAGTTCTTCAGAGTTTAAGTTGCAGCGGAAAATAAAACAACGGAAGCTACTCGACGATAAAGGATGTCTCGATGAAGCCCGTACGAGACATCACTCGGCATCTTCACCGTTGGACGGGGGCGCATCCCATTCCACCGACCAACCAGGGGGAAGAGTACAAGGCCAAGTCAAACTAGCAATCAATTCTTCGAAGGTTTCACCTGAAAACAAGCCACAAGCAAGGCTGAGTATACTAATACTCAGCAAGGCTTACCCGACTAATGGGGTATACTTAGCCGACTCCTAGACATGCGAGGCTTTTGGCTTGAGGGGTTTGTTTTGCCAAAAAGCATCTACAAGTGGGTCCTTACTTTCAACTTTTAGCTCAAAATTCTAGTTTCATTAACCATTCTAGATATGCGGCTATTCCCTAGCATTCATGGTGAAGCATTAATTTTCATCCAACAAGTTTATTCACCATCATTGTTCCTCTTCTTACTCTGTGGGTAAAAGTGGTTAAGCAGTCTCAATAGCCGCGAGAAACGGACGATTCGAATCGAATTTCTTAACCTTGCAAGGGAAACCTAAACACACGTCACGTGGTTACTCCCTAGAGTCACACGTGCAACCTTTCCCTTCAATTCCCGCTTCACGGAACAGGCCCACCGCCCTCGACTACACCTCCCCATGGACCACGGACGCAGCCGGGCCATGGCGGCCGATGCACCCGCCATTAGCTAGATGTGAACGAATTCAAGACAGTGGGGAGTATATTCCGGCCTCGGTTCAATCCAGTACTAAGCTTACCGATTACCATATTCTCGGCATGTGGTTAGTACGTTCAAAGACTTAACCATCACTTACCACACACTGCGGCCTTAGCATTTTTCACTAGACAGACGGGCCTCAATCATCAACATAAGCATCGTACCACAGCCCGTCCGTCGTCCTTATGATTGCAGCGTGTAGTAAACAATCAACTCCTAATTTCTCGCGAGTGACAGGAAATCACTCGACTTTTACCGAGTCCTATTAGCATAGCATTCTATCGGACCTTGCATCTAGTGTTCAGAGCATGGGTACCTAGGATCATGCAACTAAATTTTCATCCAACTCCTATAAACTTAATGCACAAGTAAAGTAGAGTAATAAGTTGCATAAGTTTAGAAAATAGGGTTCATGCTCCGGGGCTTGCCTTCTTGCGAAAAGTTAGTCCGGGGCTCTTCCGAACTTGGGCTCGGGTCTTCGGCAACTTCAGTTAGATTCACTTGAGCTTCACGCTGCTCACTCTCGGACGCGGGCACCAACTCGTACGTTCCGTCGGCGAGAGTCGTCGTTTCTACATGAATGCACAAGTTTAAGTAGTGGTGATGTTAAACGACATGATTTCCTTCACGATAAAGTTGCAGTTTGTAAAACATGAGTTTGTCGTGGAGTGAGTTACTTCATCAATCGTGGGTAATCGTTAATAGAGTTTATCTTCATCTATTTAACTTTATTAAAGAAGAAGGGGTTGTGTTATATTGAAAACTTAGTTTCTTTTTAAACACAAACATGAGTTGAACACAATTACTAATCTAGTTAGCTTCTGGTAATAAAATTTTTATTCAAAGTACATTATGCAGAGATAAGATCACTGTAAAAATTTCAGACATTTTTGTGTAGCATGTTAAATATGAAAAATGTAATACACAGCCACTGCTAGAATCTAGTTATTTTTATACAGAACAAACCATGCAAGTATTGATGCTACAAATTTTACAGGGTGTTGCTATAACCATATTTGTGCTACTGTAAATGTTTCAGATTTTATTGTACATTATTTAGAGCATAATAAATGGGACAAGCTACGCTCATGTTATAAAAGATTATTTTCTACAGGATGTTATACAGGGTTTCTATGTTTGAAACTTTTTGTACAGGTTGATCTACTCTATGGTGTTTCATAGTAAAAAGATGAACATTTTATAAGGGCTTTACTAATTATTTTGAATTAGTGAAGTTTTCCTACCACAAATTCATGTGAACAGGTTACATATAGTAAAAATGTTTCTAAATTTTTCTATGGCCTCTAGGTATCACTACAACAACACAGAAAAAGTTTCATGACATTAAACATCACAGAACAGCAGGAATAATTAGTTCTATCACTTTATGGCATAAAGCAATGTTGGACAAAAAGTGTATCTAGAGATGGCTTTTGGTCCTGATCTTTCTACACAGTCCTAAACATTAAGCAAGTAACTCACTGCCCAAAAATTAGAGTCAGCAATGATCTACAACAGTGGGTACAAAAGAAGTCCATTAAACCTTCCATTTAATCTAGAGCAAAATATATTGAGAATCTGAGAAACTTTATGTAACAAAAGTTGTAGAGTTTCTTATAAGGATTCCAGAACAGTTGAGTTTGCATTTTTCTGAATTTTCTACGATTTTATACGAATTTTACAATTTCACTGATTTGGTTAAAACTTTCTTTACAGAGGGGTCCCTGAAAATTAGCAGAAAACCCCCTAGAAAGATTTGGGCGTTTGCAATGTGGTCCCTGGTCGCAAATCACGGCGGGGAGCATCCTGTCCGGCCGAATTCCGGCGAGCTCGGTCGCCGGCGGCGAGGGCAAGGTGGGGGAGAACGGAGAGGGAACCAGGGCGCACCTATTGGTGGTCTTGGAGTGGCTTGGGATGGCCGGTGGCGGGCTGGCCGCGGAGAGCAGGGGCGGCGGCAGAGGGGCGGCGCGGACTGCGGCGCTCCGGCGAGGAGGGCGGTGGGGCTCGGGCTGGGAAGCTTCGCGCGGAGGTAGGAGAGCGATTTTGGGGCCTAGCTCGGGTCGAGGAGGGGCGGAGGAGGGAGTTCCACGGTGGCGGCGTGGGGCGGAGCTCGGCTCTGCTCTGCGGGGAAGAAGGAGGAACAGGGAGAGGAGGGAGGGGCGCTGCGCCGGGCTTTATAGCCGGTGGAGCTCGTGGGGGTGGGCGTGGCACGGCCGGGGCGCGAGGTGGAGGGACCGGCGAGGCTGGGCGCCATTGGGGGCGGCCGGCGGTGACCAGTGGCCAGAGGCGCGTCGTGCGCGTGGCGTGCGTGCGCTGGGCGCGTCCGGGGCGCGACGTCGCGTGTAGGCGACGCTGGCGGGCGGTTGGGGAGCTCGGGCGGCACGACGGGGGCACGCCGTTGGGTGGCGGGGCGGCGGCCAGTGGCTGGGCGGCGCGGCGGTGCAGCAGAGCCGCGGGTTGGGCAGGGGCATGCCGTGCGGGAGGGAGAAGAAAAGGCGCGGCCGCGGTTGGGCAGCGGGGGCGGCAGCAGGCAGGGCGTCGGGGGTTGGCTCGGTGTCTGGTGCTGCGCAGGCGTCGAGGGCCAGGTGGCCGGCGGCGGTCGGGCGAGCGCGCGGCGCAGCAGAGGAGGGAGGGGTGAGCGAGGGACCGAAGTGCAAGAATTTGAAAAACTTCAGGGGGCTGGGTGCAAACAGGGCGTTTTCTCCTCTTTCTGATTTGAATTTAAAAAACTTTTGAACACGAAAGTTGTTCAAAATAAAAAGTTCTACAACTTTGGTTTCAGGAAAAATTTCATTTGGCTTATGGTTTTAAAGTTAATTTAAAAGTTTCAAATGTGTCCAAATGTGCCCAAATTAAATTTGATTTCCAACTGTACCCGGTTTAATTCTTTCCACCCTCTCATTAGTGGTTTAAAACATAGAGTTAGGCTAATGACATTGATTTTGGAATTTTAATTACCAGGGTTGTCACAGCCTTCCCCCCTTAACAAGAATCTCGCCCCGAGATTCGGTAATTCTTAGTGTGGGCGTGGGTGCACCTACCAGTGGTTGAGATAAGAAACCCGGGGAAATGTTGGTTCAGGTAGCTCTCCGTTTCCCAGGTGGCTTCTTCTTCCGTGTGGCGATTCCATTGTATTTTATACATTCTAATCACTTTCCTCCTGGTCTCTCTTTCTTTTTGATCCAAAATCTTAACTGGGTGTTCGACATACGAGAGGTCGGGTTCCAACGATATTTCTTGTTGTTCCACAATCTCAGTAGGAACTCGAATACACTTCTTGAGTTGAGATACGTGGAAGACATCATGGGTGGCCGTGAGCTGAGGGGGCAGTCGTAGTTTGTAGGCTACGGGTCCGCGGCTCTCCATGATTTCGTAAGGACCAATATAACGGGGAGCTAGTTTGCCTTTGATCCCAAATCTTCGCACTCCTTTGGTTGGTGAAACTCGAAGATAGACATGATCGCCAACTTCGAACTTTAGAGGCTTTCTCCTTTTGTCAGAATAGCTCTTTTGTCGGGCTTGTGCGGCTTTAAGATTTGCTTGTATTACTTTTACTTTCTCCTCTGCCTCGATTACCAGGTCGGGTCCAATTATTTTACGTTCTCCGGTTTGTGACCAGCTCAGAGGAGTTCGACACCTTCGTCCGTACAGGGCCTCAAATGGTGCCATTTTCAAACTCGTTTGGTAGCTGTTGTTGTATGAGAACTCTGCCAGGGGTAGGCACTTATCCCAATTCTTGTCATAATGAATGACGCAAGCTCTCAGCATGTCCTCAAGGATTTGGTTTACTCTTTCCGTTTGTCCATCAGTCTGAGGATGGTATGCTGAGCTGCGAATCAGCTTAGTGCCAAGAGACGTTTGCAGTTGTTCCCAAAAGCGTGCTACAAACTGAGGACCACGATCGGAAATGATTGTCTTAGGTATTCCATGTAGGCAAACAATACGATCGAGGTAAATCTCGGCATATTTCTTGGCGGTATAGGTGGTGTGTACCGGAAGAAAATGTGCCGTCTTTGTGAGTCTATCAATGATAACCCATATGGAATCATGCTTCTGGGAAGTGTTTGGTAGTCCAACGATGAAGTCCATACTTATGTCTTCCCATTTCCATGATGGTATAGGTAACGGTTGTAGTGTACCGGCTACCTTCAAGTGGCTAGCTTTTACTCTCTGGCACGTGTCACATTCCGAGACATACGTAGCAATTTCTCTTTTCATTCTAGTCCACCAGAAGTTTTGCCTTAGGTCCTGATACATTTTGCTACTGCCGGGGTGGATAGAGAATTTGGAGAGGTGTGCCTCATCAAGAATTTGCTTGCGGAGTTCACGATTCTTCGGAACGACTATACGACTTTCGAACCATAGAACTCCCTTATGGTCCTGGCGGAAACATTTGTACTTCTCCTCACCTAGAGAGAGTTTTTGTTTGATGATCTTAATTCCTTTATCATGTAGTTGTGCCATGACGATTTGGTCGTGAAGAGTGGGCTCAACTGAGATGTGATCTAGTGTGCCTTGGGAAACCATTTCCAAGTTAAGCTTCCTCATATCTGCGCACAATGTCTCATGGTAGGACTCCATGGATAGGCAATGGCAATGGGACTTGCGGCTTAGTGCATCCGCGACTACATTAGCCTTGCCGGGGTGATAGTGCACTTCAAGGTCATAATCCTTGATTAATTCTAGCCATCTCCGTTGTCTCATATTCAGATCGGCTTGTGTGAAGATGTACTTGAGACTCTTATGATCCGTGTAGATATTGCACTGTGTACCCATGAGATAGTGCCTCCATATCTTCAGAGCGTGAATGACGGCTGCAAGCTCAAGGTCATGCGTGGGGTAATTCTGTTCGTGGGGCCGAAGGGCTCGTGAGGCATATGCAATCACTCGATTCTCTTGCATAAGCACACATCCTAGACCAGTACCTGATGCGTCACAATACACATCGAATGGCTTGGTATTATCGGGTTGAGCTAACACAGGTGCGGTAGTCAGATGCTCTCTGAGAGTGTGGAAAGCTTCTTCACATTTCTCATTCCATACAAACTTTACTCCCTTCTTTAACAATTCAGTCATGGGCTTAGCAATTCGAGAGAAATCCGGGATGAAGCGACGGTAGTAACCGGCTAAGCCAAGAAAACTGCGAATCTGATGAACAGAGGTAGGGGGTTTCCAATCCATTACCTCTTGTACCTTGCTGGGGTCAACAGCTATGCCTTCGCTGGAGATCGTGTGACCTAAGAACTTTACAGTATCCAACCAGAATTCACACTTAGAAAATTTAGCATAGAGTTGATGGTCTCTGAGTCGCTGAAGAACAATGCGAAGGTGCTTGGCATGCTCTTCCTCATCCTTGGAATAGATAAGGATGTCGTCGATGAACACTACGACGAATTTGTCAAGTTCGGGCATGAATACCGAATTCATGAGATACATGAAGTAGGCAGGGGCATTGGTGAGTCCAAAGGACATAACCAAGAATTCATATAGTCCATATCGTGTGGAGAAGGCAGTCTTAGGAATATCGCACGGGCGAATCTTGATCTGATGATATCCCGAACGAAGATCAATCTTTGAGAAGACTCTGGCTCCAGCTAATTGATCGAAGAGTACATCGATACGAGGAAGTGGGTATTTATTTTTAACAGTTACCGCATTGAGAGGTCGGTAGTCAACACATAACCTCAAACTGTCATCCTTCTTCTTTACGAATAGGGCTGGACATCCCCAAGGTGACGCGCTAGGGCGAATGAAACCTTTGTCCAGTAGTTCTTGGAGTTGAAGTTTCAGCTCGGCCAATTCTTTAGGGGGCATCCTATATGGTCTCTTGGATATAGGTGCAGTGCCTGGCTGTAGTTCAATAACGAACTCAATGTCCCTATCTGGTGGCATTCCGGGTAAGTCATCCGGAAAGACATCGGCATACTCGCATACCACTGGAATATTCTCTAGGTTGGTCCCTTCCATCACGAAAGCGCAAGAATTTGTGCACTCCCGTAACGGTAGGTAAAGGGTAGTGGCTCCGTGACTAGGTGAATTTATCTCAACGGCTCGGGAAGAAAGGTCCAGTGTGACTCCATGCCTAGTCATCCAGTTCATTCCCAAAATAATATCCATGCCGTCAAGGGGTAAAAGTACGAGATCTGTGTTGATGACTTTACTTCCCAATTTTATCGGTACCAGCCTTATTATTTGGTTGGAAGCAATTTTTCCACCCGGTGTTGATATCATATACGACCCTTTGGTGTGCCAAACATTCAAGCCTACTTTTGCACCAAACTTTGCACTAATGAAACTATGTGATGCACCAGAATCAAACAATATGACTGCAGGCTTGTTATGGATGGAGAATGTACCCGTCATTACAGGTGCTCCTTCAGGAAGTTCTGCAAGGGTGGTGAAGTTGATCTGTCCTTGTTGGGCCTGGAGGGTCTGCTTCTTGCCTTTGTTCTTATTGTTCTGGTTAGAGTCCTGGCCCTGATTTGGCAGCCTGGGTTGAGGGCATTCGCGAGCGAAATGACCGGAACTCCCACATTTGAAACAACGATCTGCGGGGCTGGGTCGAAGAGGCTGTTGCAGAGTGGGCCTCGGACCATTCTGTGGAGGCATCGGGGGTCGTACCATGCCTGGCTGTTGTGGGGGCCTGATAATCCAACGCCCTGGCTGAGGGGCCTTCGGTGGAGCTGTAGGCGCAGCATTTCGCACCAAGCGATACCTCAGTGGCTGAGCGCCCGAGGGTCCAGCTAGAGCCTTCCTCTTCTTTTCAGCACGATGAGCCTCAATACAGTCCTCTTGAGTGATGGCCATGTTGACTAGCTCATTATATGTGTCGGCTTTGACAAGATTCAGTCGTTCCTTGAGTTTAGTACTCAGACCTCTACGGAAACGATCACGCTTCTTGGCATCTGTGTCTGCGTGATAGCCCGCGTATTGGCACAGATTGTTGAAGGCCTGAGCATACTGAAGTACAGTGTGGTTATCCTGAGTGAGAGCTAAAAACTCGTTTAGCTTTCTTTCTATGAGACCTTCGGGAATATGGTGTGCCCGGAACGCAGTCTTGAATTCATCCCAGGTGACAATGTGATCAGCGGGGAGCATAGCAAAATAGTGGTCCCACCATAGACGAGCCGTACCGCGAAGCTGCTGCGCGGCAAAGCGGGCCTTGTTTTCATCCGAACATGGGGCCACAAGTAGAGAAAACTTGGACTCGATTGTGTGAATCCAAGCATCCGCATCCAAGGGTTCCTCCGTCTCGTGAAACAAGGGAGGCTGGGTCCCTAGGAAATCTGTGTATCCTGCAACTTGGGGGTGGGGGACATTTTGCCCACCCCGCTGGTGGTGTTGCTGTCCTTGCACGAGCTGGCGAAGCAACTCGGTTTGAGCGGCCATTACTTCAACCAAGCTGGGTGGTGGCGGCGGCTGTGGTTGTGATCCACTTGCGCTAGCACCAAAACCATCCGGGTTACCACGGGTTGCTCCAACCATCTGAAAAGGCGAAGGTTCTTCATTAGCAACGTGATCCATATTTCTTCCATGACTCCAAAAAGATCTAACGCGGAATAGTAGACTTCCAAAAGGTCCTGGATGGAATCACGGGCATAAAAACTGTCTGCCATAAGAACCTTATAACTCCTGGTAGGTTCATCCAAAGTTCCTCATATTTTTGCAGTGGATAGGGAATTTAGGGATGTACAACTTTGATATTCAGTTAAGATGCTAAATTGATGGGTAAGATGGTCAAACGATTCGCTCTTCGCTTCGCTGGTTGGCTGTTTTTCAGCAGAACGAGTTATAGTATCTGGCCTATAACTTCAAAAGTTCTGGTCCAAAAATTCTCAACTTTTACCAGAGCATTTCTAAGGTATTTGTGCACCGCTTTTCTATTCCACACTTTGGCTGGATTAGGCTCTAAGATGGCTGTTCCCTTAAGGTCTTACTTCTCGGTCTACCAAGAATTTTCAGTGAACAGAGGGCTAATGTTTCGTGCACCAGGGAAAATCTACCCAGCCAAAAATTTACCACATTTTAACAGCAGCTACTTGGGTAAATTTGGAACAAGGTTTGTGTTGTACTCTTTTGCAGAAAACTGTAGGAAGGGGGCCTAAAAATTTAAGAGGCAGAAGTGCTTATTCTGGACAGAATTCTGACATTCCGTGGTTTCTGTTATTTCTTACTATCCATGAGTTCAGAATTTTTGATTTTTGAACAGGGGATAGGACACGAAATTTTGAACAATTCTTTCAACATGAACTTTACCAGAAAAGGTCATTTCCTTGGGTCAATAAATCGCTCTTTTTGGTCATGGCAGATTTGTGACAGATTCGCTAGATAGTCCTTATGCAAACCACGCTTAGATACGCGAGAACCTTACCACTCTCATACAACGCATTTACAATTTCAGATATATATGGTCATGATGCATGCACGCCCTATTCGTCCTCACAACGAAAAATAATTGCCAAATACTTTTGGTCTTACGAAGATAGTTTCGGTGGCATACACAATACGGCTCTCCCTATAATAGCTAGTCGAGTCTTTCTAACCGTTCTTTAACTTATCGTAATCGCGGTTAGTGTACCTGCAGAAGATTGACAAAGCATATATATTTCATGAACCTTTCATGCCAGCACTCATGAAAGCGTCCGTATTCATTACCGTTTACTTATAGAAACGATATCTGTACAATTTCCGCCGTACAGACGACGTTGACATACGCTACCGAGATAGCGTATTCACGGGGGTACCATCATGAGACGGGGGTATGAACAGCGATCGCCATACCCTGCGCCGAACCTTCTACTCCCAATATGTTCAACTAACAGTTGGCATATTGGCAGCACCTCAAGTAAGCCACTGCTTGAGGGCAGCGTTCGGTTCGCATCACCGACAGGAAGGCCAAGCTCCCTCAGTTGGCTGAGGATCCTTACCTTCTTACCTTAGCGACGAGTGCGTCGTTACAGAATTTAAGGTTGGTTGTGCATGAAAGTAAGTTTTGACAGAAGGTAATGTGCTGGAAGTCAGTTGATAATATATATAGAAGTTAGATAGCCACCTAGTAACTTTCCCATAATCCCTTAGGGCTTTACGGACTAGGCACCATCCTTAACGTACCAACGCATTTCGCAACACAACCTTCTAGTCAAGTTTTAGTAAAATGAGTTTTTAAGGCTTGTAGCATTCTCTGGCGTATGTATTTCGGCTCTGGTGTCCGCTGTTGCCAGCTGTGGCACCAGCTACGGCTCTGATACCAGCTGTGGCAGAACCACCTGAATTAATCCGGCTCAAGTGTATTAACCATCACCATTAAGGCATTCTCGGTTAACCTTACACTTCAAACGGAGTAATCCACTGGTCTGTCGGGTATAACCTCCCGATACAACCACGGTGAGCGGATCGAGCGCCATACATACAAACGCTCATGCGACGATGAGCCCAGAGAATACCACATTCCAGCAAATATTACAACATTAGCATAAGTGAATATTACAGACCAAGTTTTGAGTTTAGAAAGCAAATACTTCAATTATCATAAATAAGTTCTTCAGAGTTTAAGTTGCAGCGGAAAATAAAACAACGGAAGCTACTCGACGATAAAGGATGTCTCGATGAAGCCCGTACGAGACATCACTCGGCATCTTCACCGTTGGACGGGGGCGCATCCCATTCCACCGACCAACCAGGGGGAAGAGTACAAGGCCAAGTCAAACTAGCAATCAATTCTTCGAAGGTTTCACCTGAAAACAAGCCACAAGCAAGGCTGAGTATACTAATACTCAGCAAGGCTTACCCGACTAATGGGGTATACTTAGCCGACTCCTAGACATGCGAGGCTTTTGGCTTGAGGGGTTTGTTTTGCCAAAAAGCATCTACAAGTGGGTCCTTACTTTCAACTTTTAGCTCAAAATTCTAGTTTCATTAACCATTCTAGATATGCGGCTATTCCCTAGCATTCATGGTGAAGCATTAATTTTCATCCAACAAGTTTATTCACCATCATTGTTCCTCTTCTTACTCTGTGGGTAAAAGTGGTTAAGCAGTCTCAATAGCCGCGAGAAACGGACGATTCGAATCGAATTTCTTAACCTTGCAAGGGAAACCTAAACACACGTCACGTGGTTACTCCCTAGAGTCACACGTGCAACCTTTCCCTTCAATTCCCGCTTCACGGAACAGGCCCACCGCCCTCGACTACACCTCCCCATGGACCACGGACGCAGCCGGGCCATGGCGGCCGATGCACCCGCCATTAGCTAGATGTGAACGAATTCAAGACAGTGGGGAGTATATTCCGGCCTCGGTTCAATCCAGTACTAAGCTTACCGATTACCATATTCTCGGCATGTGGTTAGTACGTTCAAAGACTTAACCATCACTTACCACACACTGCGGCCTTAGCATTTTTCACTAGACAGACGGGCCTCAATCATCAACATAAGCATCGTACCACAGCCCGTCCGTCGTCCTTATGATTGCAGCGTGTAGTAAACAATCAACTCCTAATTTCTCGCGAGTGACAGGAAATCACTCGACTTTTACCGAGTCCTATTAGCATAGCATTCTATCGGACCTTGCATCTAGTGTTCAGAGCATGGGTACCTAGGATCATGCAACTAAATTTTCATCCAACTCCTATAAACTTAATGCACAAGTAAAGTAGAGTAATAAGTTGCATAAGTTTAGAAAATAGGGTTCATGCTCCGGGGCTTGCCTTCTTGCGAAAAGTTAGTCCGGGGCTCTTCCGAACTTGGGCTCGGGTCTTCGGCAACTTCAGTTAGATTCACTTGAGCTTCACGCTGCTCACTCTCGGACGCGGGCACCAACTCGTACGTTCCGTCGGCGAGAGTCGTCGTTTCTACATGAATGCACAAGTTTAAGTAGTGGTGATGTTAAACGACATGATTTCCTTCACGATAAAGTTGCAGTTTGTAAAACATGAGTTTGTCGTGGAGTGAGTTACTTCATCAATCGTGGGTAATCGTTAATAGAGTTTATCTTCATCTATTTAACTTTATTAAAGAAGAAGGGGTTGTGTTATATTGAAAACTTAGTTTCTTTTTAAACACAAACATGAGTTGAACACAATTACTAATCTAGTTAGCTTCTGGTAATAAAATTTTTATTCAAAGTACATTATGCAGAGATAAGATCACTGTAAAAATTTCAGACATTTTTGTGTAGCATGTTAAATATGAAAAATGTAATACACAGCCACTGCTAGAATCTAGTTATTTTTATACAGAACAAACCATGCAAGTATTGATGCTACAAATTTTACAGGGTGTTGCTATAACCATATTTGTGCTACTGTAAATGTTTCAGATTTTATTGTACATTATTTAGAGCATAATAAATGGGACAAGCTACGCTCATGTTATAAAAGATTATTTTCTACAGGATGTTATACAGGGTTTCTATGTTTGAAACTTTTTGTACAGGTTGATCTACTCTATGGTGTTTCATAGTAAAAAGATGAACATTTTATAAGGGCTTTACTAATTATTTTGAATTAGTGAAGTTTTCCTACCACAAATTCATGTGAACAGGTTACATATAGTAAAAATGTTTCTAAATTTTTCTATGGCCTCTAGGTATCACTACAACAACACAGAAAAAGTTTCATGACATTAAACATCACAGAACAGCAGGAATAATTAGTTCTATCACTTTATGGCATAAAGCAATGTTGGACAAAAAGTGTATCTAGAGATGGCTTTTGGTCCTGATCTTTCTACACAGTCCTAAACATTAAGCAAGTAACTCACTGCCCAAAAATTAGAGTCAGCAATGATCTACAACAGTGGGTACAAAAGAAGTCCATTAAACCTTCCATTTAATCTAGAGCAAAATATATTGAGAATCTGAGAAACTTTATGTAACAAAAGTTGTAGAGTTTCTTATAAGGATTCCAGAACAGTTGAGTTTGCATTTTTCTGAATTTTCTACGATTTTATACGAATTTTACAATTTCACTGATTTGGTTAAAACTTTCTTTACAGAGGGGTCCCTGAAAATTAGCAGAAAACCCCCTAGAAAGATTTGGGCGTTTGCAATGTGGTCCCTGGTCGCAAATCACGGCGGGGAGCATCCTGTCCGGCCGAATTCCGGCGAGCTCGGTCGCCGGCGGCGAGGGCAAGGTGGGGGAGAACGGAGAGGGAACCAGGGCGCACCTATTGGTGGTCTTGGAGTGGCTTGGGATGGCCGGTGGCGGGCTGGCCGCGGAGAGCAGGGGCGGCGGCGGAGGGGCGGCGCGGACTGCGGCGCTCCGGCGAGGAGGGCGGTGGGGCTCGGGCTGGGAAGCTTCGCGCGGAGGTAGGAGAGCGATTTTGGGGCCTAGCTCGGGTCGAGGAGGGGCGGAGGAGGGAGTTCCACGGTGGCGGCGTGGGGCGGAGCTCGGCTCTGCTCTGCGGGGAAGAAGGAGGAACAGGGAGAGGAGGGAGGGGCGCTGCGCCGGGCTTTATAGCCGGTGGAGCTCGTGGGGGTGGGCGTGGCACGGCCGGGGCGCGAGGTGGAGGGACCGGCGAGGCTGGGCGCCATTGGGGGCGGCCGGCGGTGACCAGTGGCCAGAGGCGCGTCGTGCGCGTGGCGTGCGTGCGCTGGGCGCGTCCGGGGCGCGACGTCGCGTGTAGGCGACGCTGGCGGGCGGTTGGGGAGCTCGGGCGGCACGACGGGGGCACGCCGTTGGGTGGCGGGGCGGCGGCCAGTGGCTGGGCGGCGCGGCGGTGCAGCAGAGCCGCGGGTTGGGCAGGGGCATGCCGTGCGGGAGGGAGAAGAAAAGGCGCGGCCGCGGTTGGGCAGCGGGGGCGGCAGCAGGCAGGGCGTCGGGGGTTGGCTCGGTGTCTGGTGCTGCGCAGGCGTCGAGGGCCAGGTGGCCGGCGGCGGTCGGGCGAGCGCGCGGCGCAGCAGAGGAGGGAGGGGTGAGCGAGGGACCGAAGTGCAAGAATTTGAAAAACTTCAGGGGGCTGGGTGCAAACAGGGCGTTTTCTCCTCTTTCTGATTTGAATTTAAAAAACTTTTGAACACGAAAGTTGTTCAAAATAAAAAGTTCTACAACTTTGGTTTCAGGAAAAATTTCATTTGGCTTATGGTTTTAAAGTTAATTTAAAAGTTTCAAATGTGTCCAAATGTGCCCAAATTAAATTTGATTTCCAACTGTACCCGGTTTAATTCTTTCCACCCTCTCATTAGTGGTTTAAAACATAGAGTTAGGCTAATGACATTGATTTTGGAATTTTAATTACCAGGGTTGTCACAGCGGGGGCCGGGGCGGCACGGCGGAGCGCGGCTACTGGGTGGCCGGGCGGCGGGCTGGGCGCGGCAGCACGCGCGGGCTCTGACTGGCCGCGCGGCGTGGGGGCGGGGCAAAGCCGGCCGTGGCGGGGTGGTGCGGCGGCCACTGGCCTGGCGCTCCGCGCCGGTCAGGCGACGCCGGCCACCTAGCGCGCGGCGGGCGGGCGAGCGTGCGCGCGGTGCGGCAGAGGAGGGAGGGACCGAAGTGCAAAAATTCGAAAAACTTCAGGGGGCTGGGTGCAAACAGGGCGTTTTCTCCTCTTTCTGATTGGAATTTCAAAAAATTTTGAACACGAAAGTTGTTCAAAATAAAAAGTTCTACAACTTTGGTTTTAGGCAAAATCTCATTTGGCTTATGGTTTGAAAGTTAAATTTAAAAGTTCAAAAGTAACCCAATGTGCTCGATTTAAATTTGAATTCCAACTGAACTCGTTTTAATTCTTTCCACCCTTTCATTAGTTGGTTTAATCATAGAGTTAGGCTAATGACATTGGTTTTGGAAAAGTAATTACCAGGGTTGTCACAGCCTTCCCCCCTTAACAAGAATCTCGCCCCGAGATTCGGTAATTCTTAGTGTGGGCGTGGGTGCACATACCAGTGGTTGAGACAAGAAACCCAGGGAAATGTTGGTTCAGGTAGCTCTCCGTTTCCCAGGTGGCTTCTTCTTCCGTGTGGTGATTCCATTGTATTTTATACATTCTAATTACTTTCCTCCTGGTCTCTCTTTCTTTTTGATCCAGAATCTTAACTGGGTGTTCGACATACGAGAGGTCGGGTTCCAACGATATTTCTTGTTGTTCCACAATCTCGGTAGGGACTCGAATACACTTCTTGAGTTGAGATACGTGGAAGACATCATGGGTGGTCGTGAGCTGAGGGGGCAGTCGTAATTTGTAGGCTACGGGTCCGCAGCTTTCAATGATTTCGTAGGGACCTATATAGCGAGGAGCTAGCTTGCCTTTGATTCCAAATCTTCGCACTCCCTTGGTTGGTGAAACTCGAAGATAGACACGATCGCCAACTTCGAACTTTAGGGGCTTTCTCCTTTTGTCAGAATAGCTCTTTTGTCGGGCTTGTGCGGCTCTAAGATTTGCTTGTATTACCTTTACCTTCTCCTCTGCCTCGATTACCAGGTCGGGTCCAATTATTTTACGTTCTCCGGTTTGTGACCAGCTCAAAGGAGTTCGACACCTTCGTCCGTACAGGGCCTCAAATGGTGCCATTTTCAAACTCGTTTGGTAGCTGTTGTTGTACGAGAACTCTGCCAGGGGTAGGCATTTGTCCCAATTCTTGTCATAATGAATGACACAGGCTCTCAGCATGTCTTCAAGAATTTGGTTTACTCTTTCCGTTTGTCCATCGGTCTGAGGGTGGTATGCTGAGCTGCGAATCAGCTTTGTGCCAAGAGACGTTTGCAGTTGCTCCCAAAAGCGTGCTACAAACTGGGGACCACGATCGGAAATAATTGTCTTAGGTATTCCATGCAGGCAAACAATATGATCAAGGTAAATCTCGGCATATTTCTTGGTAGAATAGGTGGTGTGTACCGGAAGAAAATGTGCCGTATTCGTGAGTCTATCAACGATAACCCATATGGAATCATGTTTCTGGGACGTGTTTGGTAGTCCAACGATGAAGTCCATACTTATGTCTTCCCATTTCCATGATGGTATAGGTAACGGTTGAAGTGTACCAGCTACCTTTAAGTGGCTAGCCTTCACTCTCTGGCACGTGTCACATTCTGAGACATACGTAGCAATTTCTCTTTTCATTCTAGTCCACCAGAAGTTTTGCCTTAGGTCTTGATACATTTTGCTACTACCGGGGTGGATAGAGAATTTGGAAAGGTGTGCCTCATCGAGAATTTGCTTGCGGAGTTCACGATTCTTCGGAACGACTATACGACCTTCGAACCATAGAACTCCCTTATGGTCCTGGCGGAAACATTTGTACTTCTCCTCACCTAGAGAGAGTTTCTGTTTGATGATCTTAATTCCTTCATCATGTAGTTGTGCCATGACGATTTGGTCGTGAAGAGTGGGCTCAACTGAGATGTGATCTAGAGTGCCTTGGGAAACTATTTCCAAGTTAAGCTTCCTCATGTCTGCGCATAATGTCTCATGGTAGGACTCCATGGATAGGCAATGGCAATGGGACTTGCGGCTTAGTGCATCCGCGACTACATTAGCCTTGCCGGGGTGATAGTGCACTTCAAGGTCATAATCCTTGATTAGTTCTAGCCATCTCCGTTGTCTCATATTCAGATCGGCTTGTGTGAAGATATACTTGAGACTCTTATGATCCGTGTAGATATTGCACTGTGTACCCATGAGATAGTGCCTCCATATCTTCAGAGCGTGAATGACGGCTGCGAGCTCAAGGTCATGTGTGGGATAATTCTGTTCGTGGGGCCGAAGGGCTCGTGAGGCATATGCAATCACTCGATTCTCTTGCATAAGCACACATCCTAGACCAGTACCTGATGCGTCACAATACACATCGAATGGCTTGGTATTATCGGGTTGAGCTAACACAGGTGCAGTAGTCAGATGCTCTCTGAGAGTGTGGAAGGCTTCTTCACACTTCTCATTCCATACAAACTTTACTTCCTTCTTCAATAGTTCCGTCATGGGCTTAGCAATTCGAGAGAAATCCGGGATGAAGCGATGGTAGTAACCGGCTAAGCCGAGAAAACTGCGAATCTGATGAACAGAGGTAGGGGGTTTCCAATCCATCACCTCTTGTACCTTGCTGGGGTCAACAGCTATGCCTTCGCTGGAGATCGTGTGACCTAAGAACTTTACAGTATCCAACCAGAATTCACACTTAGAAAACTTAGCATAAAGCTGATGGTCCCTGAGTCACTGAAGAACAACGCGAAGGTGCTTGGCATGCTCTTCCTCATCCTTGGAATAGATAAGAATGTCGTCGATGAACACTACGACGAATTTGTCAAGTTCGGGCATGAATACCGAATTCATGAGATACATGAAGTAGGCAGGGGCATTGGTGAGTCCAAAGGACATGACCAAGAATTCATATAGTCCATATCGTGTGGAGAAGGCAGTCTTAGGAATATCGCACGGGCGAATCTTGATCTGATGATATCCCGAACGAAGATCAATCTTTGAGAAGACTCTGGCTCCAGCTAATTGATCGAAGAGCACATCGATGCGAGGAAGGGGGTATTTATTTTTAACAGTTACCGCATTGAGAGGTCGGTAGTCAACACATAATCTCAAACTGTCATCCTTCTTCTTTACGAATAGGGCTGGACATCCCCAAGGTGACGCGCTAGGGCGAATGAAACCTTTGTCCAGTAGTTCTTGGAGTTGAATTTTCAGCTCGGCCAATTCTTTAGGGGGCATCCTATATGGTCTTTTGGATATAGGTGCAGTGCCTGGTTGTAGTTCAATAACGAACTCAATGTCCCTATCCGGTGGCATTCCGGGTAAGTCATCCGGGAAAACATCGGCATACTCGTTTACCACAAGAATATCATCTAGCTTAAGTCCTTCCATCTTATAAGCACAGGAATTCGTGCAATCTAGGAACGGTAGGTAAAGGGCAGTGGCTCCGTGACTAGGTGAATTTATTTCAACGGCTCGGGAAGAAAGGTCCAGTGTGACTCCATGCATAGCCATCCAGTTCATTCCCAAAATAATGTCCATGCCGTCAAGGGGTAAAAGGACAAGGTCCGTGTCGATGGTTTTACTACCCAATTTGACTGGTACTTGTCTGGTCATTTGGTTTGAAGCAATTTTACCACCCGGTGTTGATATCATATATGACCCTTTGGTGTGACAAACATTCAAGCCTACTTTTGCACCGAATTTTGCACTTATGAAACTATGCGATGCACCAGAATCAAATAATATAATTGCAGGCTTGTTGTGGATAGAGAATGTACCCGACATCACTGGGGCTCCTTCAGGAAGCTCTGCAAGCGTGGTGAAGTTAATCCGTCCTTGCTTGACTTGCAGGGTCTGTCTCTTGCCCCTGTTCTTGGCGTTCTGGTTGGGTCCTTGACCTTGGTTGGGCTGTCCAGGCTGAGGGCATTCTCGTGCGAAGTGGCTGGAACTCCCGCATTTGAAACAGCGATTCGCGGGGCTAGGTCGAAGAGACTGCTGAAGAATGGGCCTCGGACCATTCTGTGGAGGCATCGGGGGTCGTACCATGCCTGGCTGCTGTGGGGGTCTGGCAATCCATCTTCCTGGCTGCGGGGCCCTTGATGGAGCTGTGGGTGCGGCATTTTGCACGATGCGATACCTTGGTGGTTGGGCACTTGATGGTCCTGCAGGTGCCTTTCTCTTCTTCTCTGCCCGGTGTGCCATGATACAGTCCTCCTGGGTAATGGCCATATTGACCAACTCGTTGTAGGTGTCAGCCCTGGCTAGGTTCAGACATTCCTTGAGCTTGGTATTCAGACCTCGGCGGAAACGATCACGCTTCTTGGCATCCGTATCAGCGTGATAGCTCGCATACTGACACAAGTTGTTGAACGCCTGGGCGTACTGCAGCACGGTGCGGGTGCCCTGGGTGAGTGCCAGGAACTCGTTCAGCTTCCTCTCCATGAGACCCTCGGGGATATGATGTGCCCGGAACGCGGTCTTGAATTCATCCCAGTCGACCACATGATCAGCCGGGAGCATCGCAAAATAGTGGTCCCACCATAGACGAGCGGTACCGCGAAGCTGTTGCGCGGCAAAACGAGCCTTGTTGGCCTCTGAGCATGGGGCCACAAGTAGTGTGAACTTGGATTCTATGGTGCGAATCCATGCATCTGCGTCCAGGGGTTCCTCGGTCTTATGGAACAAGGGAGGCTGGGTCCCTAGGAAATCCGTGTATCCTGCGGCTTGTGGTTGGTGAGCATTGTGCCCACCCCTCTGCTGGTGTTGTCCTTGCACAATCTGACGCAGCAGCTCGGTTTGAGCGGCCATCACTTCCACCAAACTGGGCGGGGGCGGTGGCGATTGTCGCGAGCGGCTGCCACCGGCACCAAAACCCTCGGGGTTGCCACGTGTTGATCCAACCATCTGAAACGTGAAAGGTTACCATTAGCAACGCGATCCATATTACTTCCTTGATAAATAATTGGTGTAGTCACAGACTTCCGAAGTCACAGCTAGACGTATGGGCAGAATCTCTATTTGCTACGAGAAAAATCATAGCCTGCTGTGGGTCCATCCAAAACATTTCAAACTTTTTGCAGTAGTCAGAGAATTTAGGAATGCACCACTTTGGTATTTAACTTCGGTGCTAGAGCTATGGCTAAGGTGGTTGAAAGGCTCGTCCTTTGCCTTGCTGCCTTAGCTGTTTTTCAGCAAATTGGTCGGTACGGTTTTGCCTATATCTTAAACTAGCGAGGTCCAATGATGCTGAATTTTTGTGAGAACCTAGATCACAAAATTTAGCACAAGTCTGGTATTCAACACTCAGCCAAGAAATGCAAGGAGACATGGGTAAAAATTCCGACAAGTCTCAGCGATTGTGGATTCCATCGTTACCAAATTACAACGAAATCACCCAAGTTTATCGCCGTTCCTTACATGCTGAGGGTGTCCACCTGGTTCAGGTGTACCCAACACAAAAGAGTTACTCAACTCCTAGTTAGCCTATTACAACACTTGCCAAAAGTTAGGCTACCCTATCGAGGAGTATGTGCAAAAGTCCTCCTAGGTCGTCCTCTAGAAATCATCCAAGTCGTTGACGGACGACTCGCTGTGAGCAGGAGAGTGGGCTCCCATCTGAGGTGCCTGTGGTACCTCACCCTCGAAATCCATACCTGAGATACCATCAATCTCCTGTGGCTCCTCCTCATCCTCCTCCATGTCGTCCTCATTGGGATGGTCATTCTGATCATGATGCCACTGAATGTGCTCATTAGCATCTTCCAACTCAAGGTTCAGATCATGGAGCTGCTCCTCCAACTGTGCTATCGTGGTATCTCTCTCACCCATGAGAGTGTCCTGCTCCTGGATTTGGCCCTCAAGTTGGCCAATCTGAGCATCTCTGTCCTCAAGATCCTGACTGAGTTCCTTTATCTGCTCATCCCTGGTATCTGCCATCATATGGTAGGCCTGAGCAAGATCAGTGAGCTGCTCGAGTGCCTGACTCTGGAGAGTCTGAAGCCGGTAGAGTGCACTCATGCACCGCACGGAGGTATGGATAGTCTCCTGGGCATGAAAGTCTACCAAGTACTGTGCGTGCTGCACCCTGTTGAGCCAAAAGGGGTCGTTGTCCTGGGCAGCAGGAAACAACCCAATGGGAGTGAGTGTGACAACCTCGGGAAGCTGCGCACAAAACGTGGTGAGCACCCTCATGGCTGCAAGCTCCCAAGTATCAGCCAAACGGCGACCAACAGCCTCAAGCTCCAAGGCGGGCCACTCCAGGTGTAGCGGGTGTGGAAAGATAGTCACATTGACACGGCACTGGGTAACTCCATTTTCTGCAAACTCCAGTCCGGCGTAACGTGGGGGAATTTGATAGCCCGCGGTACGCAGAACATCCCACAAAATAGAGGGAAGCCCTCCCAGTGGAGACACTGCGAGTGTACGCGTCCATCCTCATCCACCATCATATCAACAGGCTCGGCCATCTGAACAAAAGATCAAATGGAGTGAGATAGCGAAAAACTGTGAACAGCATAAGGACAGATTCTGTATAGTGTGCAAAAATAATCATAACTCCCACAGTTCTCATCCAAAAATTCTCAAATTTCACCAGATCACTCCTAAGGTATTTGTGAACAACTTTTCTAGTCAACTCCAGAGCTAATTGGGTCTCTAAGATGGTCTTTCTTTTCAGGTTTTACCTTACTGTCTACCCAGAATTTTCAGTGAACAGAGGGCTAGAGTTTCGTACACCAGGGAAAATCTACCCAGCCAAAATTTACCAAATTTTAACAGCAGCTTCCTGGGTAAATTTGGAACAAGTTTCGTGTTGTGCTCTTTTGTAGAAAACCGCAGGAAGGGGGCCTAAAAATTTAAGGGGCAGAAGTGCTTATTCCGGACAGAATTCTGACATTTCAAGGTTTCTGTTATTTCTCACTCTCCATAAGTTCAGAATTTTTCGTTTTTGAATAGAAGATAGAACACAAAATTTGGAACAATTTCTTCAACATGAACTTTATCAGAAATGGTCATTTTCTTTGGCCAATAAATCGCTCTTTTTGGTCATGGCAGAATTCGGACAGTTCCGCTAGATGGTCCTTATGCAAACTATGCTTTAGACACGCAAGAACCTTACCACTCTCATACAACGCATTTTTAATTTCAGATACATATGTTCATGATGTATGCACGTCCTATTCGTCCTCACAAAATAAAATAATTGCCAAATAGCTTTGGTCTTACGAAGATAGTTTCGGTGGCTTACACAATACGGCTCTCCTATAATAGCTAGTCGAGTCTTTCTACTCGTCCCTTAACTTATCGTAATCGCGGTTAGTGTACCTGCAGAAGATTGACCAAGCATATATATATTTCATGAACCTTTCATGCCAGCACTCATGAAAGCGTCCGTATTCATTACCGTTTACTTATAGAAACGATATCTGTAAAATTTCCGCCGTACAGACGACGTTTAACATACGCTATCTCGATAGCGTATTCACGGGGGTACCATCATGAGACGGGGGTATGAACAGCGATCGCCATACCCTGCGCCGAACCTTCTACTCCCAACATGTTCAACTAACAGTTGGCATATTGGCAGCACCTCAAGTAAGCCACTGCTTGAGGGCAGCGTTCGGTTCGCATCACCGACAGGAAGGCCAAGCTCTCTCAGTTGGCTGAGGATCCTTACCTTCTTACCTTAGCGACGAGTGCGTCGTTACAGAATTTAAGGTCCGTTGTGCGTGAAAGTAAGTTTTGACAGAAGGTAATGTGCTGGAAGTCAGTTGATAATATATATAGAAGTTAGATAGCCACCTAGTAACTTTCCCCATAATCCCTTAGGGCTTTACGAACTAGGCACCATCCTTAACGTACCAACGCATTTCGCAACACAACCTTCTAGTCAAGTTTTATGAAAACAAGTTTTTAAGGCTTGTCGCATTCTCTGGCGTATGTATTTCGGCTCTGGCGTCCGCTGTTGCCAGCTGTGGCACCAACTACGGCTCTGATACCAGCTGTGGCAGAACCACCTGAATTAATCCGGCTCAAGTGTATTAACCATCACCATTAAGGCATTCTCGGTTAACCTTACACCTCAAACGGAGTAATCCACTGGTCTGTCGGGTATAACCTCCCGATACAACCACGGTGAACGGATCGAGCGCCATACATACAAATGCTCATGCGACGATGAGCCCAGAGAATACCACATTCCAGCAAATATTACAACATTAGCATAAGTAAATGTTACAGACCAAGTTCTGAGTTTAGAAAACAAGTACTTCAATTAACATAAATAAGTTCTTCAGAGTTAAGTTGCAGCGGAAATAAACAACGGAAACTACTCGACGATACAGGATGCCTCGATGAAGCCCGTACGAGACATCACTCGGTCTTATCTCCGTTGGACGGGGGCGCATCCCATTCCACCGACCAACCAGGGGGAAGAGTGCAGGGCCAAGTCAAGCTAGCAATCATGTCTTCGAAGGGCTCACCTGAAATCGAGTCACAAGCAAGACTGAGTATACTAATACTCAGCAAGACTTACCCGTGTAGTGGAAACTACGCCACCGACTCTAGACAGGCCAGGCTTTTTGGCTCAGGGGTTTGTTTTGCCGAAAAGCATCTACAAGTGGGTCCTTACTTTCAACTTTTAGCTCAAGATTCTAGTTTCGTTAGCCAGTCTAGGTAAGCAGCTATCTAAAGCATACATGGTGAAGCATTAAATTTTCCATCCAACCAGTTCATTCATCATCATTGTTCCTCTTCTTACTCTGTGGGTAAAAATGGTTAAGCAGTCTCAATAGCCGTGAGAAACGGACGATTCGAATCGAATTTCTTAACCTTGCAAGGGAAACCCAAACACACGTCACGTGGTTACTCCCTAGAGTCACACGTGCAACTTTTCCCCTTTCTTTCCGGGTCGTGGATCGGGGCTACCCTCCGAGAGTACAAGAGCTCCACGCCACGGTTCGGCGCCGGGTCGTGACCACTCTCTGCACTCGCCATATGCACATGGGACCGAAGTTCAAAGGGTAGGATGCCGTCCCCTTGCCGGGCCAATCAGGTACTTAAGCTTACCGATTCCCATAATCTCGGCATGTGTTTAGTACGTTCAAAGACTTAACCATCACTACCACACCCTGCGGCCTTAGCATTTTTCACTAGACAGACGGGCCTCAATCGTAACCATCGTTACATAACCCGTCCGTGTCCTTACGATTGCAGCGTGTAGTAGCCACTCAACTCCTATTTTCTCGCGAGTGACAGGAAATCACTCGACTTTTACCGGAGTCCTATTAGCACAGCAGTCTATCGAACCTTACATCTAGTTTTCACGCAAGGGTTCCTGACATCATGCAACTAAGTTTCCATCCAACTCCTATAAACTTAATGCACAAGCAAGAGTAATGAGTTGCATAATTTCGGAAAGAATGGGTTATGCTCCGGGGCTTGCCTTCGCAGTTCGCTTGGGGATCTTCCGAACTTGGGCTCGGGTCTTCAAAAACTTCAGTTAGATTTGCTTGAGCTTCACGCTGCTCACTCTCGGACGCGGGCACCAGCTCGTAAGTTCCGTCGGCGAGAGTCGTCGATTCTACATGAGTGCACAAGTTTAAGTCGTGGAAATGGCACTTGATTACGATTTGAGAGTAATTACTACAAGGGATAGTTTCTGGTCATGAAATTTTGGATTTAGGCACATCAGGGAAAGATGTGCTTACTGTAAAATTTTCAGCCAATTTTATGTAACAGATTAATTCTGAAAAATATATTTCATTGTTGCTGTTAGATAATTGTTCTTTTTGTACAGAACAATTGGTGCAACAATTGAGTCTAAGATTTTTACCGAGCTCTCACTTGAGCATGCAGAAGCTACTGTAATTTTTGTAGGATTTATCATGCAGTATCCAGAGCATAGAAAATATGACATTCTACACCTAAGCTATTCAAAGATTCATTTTTACAGGACCCTACACAGGGTTTTTGTCCATGGAACTTTTTACACAGCAACCTCTACCATATTTTATCTCCCAGTAAAAATTCGAGAATTTTCCAAGCTAAGATACTATTTTCTTGATTTAATGTATGTTATTAGCACATAAATCAAATAAGTAGGTTACTGTGGGATAAAAATTCTCCTAATTTTTCTCTGGCTTCTAGGTACCAATACATTAGCATAGTAAAATTTTCATAGGGTGATTCACCACCTAACTGCAGGGATAAAACATTTTACATACACATGAATTAAAACTAAGTTTAACAAACAGTAGAGCTAGAGATGGAATTTGGGCCTGATCTTTTTACACAGTCCTAAACATCAAGCAACTAATTCACTGCCCAAAATCTAGGGTCAGCATTGTTCTAGAACAGTGGGTACAAAATAAGTCCATTAAAGCTTCTATTTAATGTAGAGCAAAATATTTTGAGATACTGAGAAAACTTTTGTAACAAAAGTGGTAGAGTTTCTTCTGAGGATTCCAGAACAGTTGAGTTTGCATTTATCTGAATTTTCTACGATTTTATACGAATTTTACAAGTTCACTGAATTTGAATCTAGGTTTGAAACTTTCTTTTACAACTAGGTCCTTGAATCTTACGCGCAGACCCTTCTAAAGATTTAAATTCTTGCAATTGGGTCCTCGGGCGGCTCGAGTACGGCGGCCGGCCGAAATTCCGGCGAGGGGGCTCGCCGGCGGCGAGGGGCGAGGGTCGGGGAAGGTTCAGGGGTGCGAGGGCTACCTTGTGGGGGTGTTGTTCAGGTGGGGGACGGCCGGGAAGGGCTCGCCGGCGTTGGAGCAGAGGCGGCGGCGGCGCGGCTCGCGTCGACGGCGGTGCTCCGGCGGGCTTGGGGCGGCGTGGTCCGGTCGGTGAGCTTCAGTGGCGCGTGGGGAAGCTACTCAGGGGCTCGGCTTGGACGGAGGGGGTCGGGGTCGTGCTGTCCACGGCGAGCAGGGGCGGCGGCGGCGACGGCAGCGCGGGCGGCGGCGCTCCGGTGGCTCTGGGTGGCGTTGGGTGGGTCGGCGAGCTGCGGTGGGGTGATGTAGTGGTGGCTGGGGGCTCAGTTTGGGCAGTGGGCAGCGGCAGTGGGCTGTCCACGGACGGATGGTGCTCGGCGGCGGCGATGGCGACGGCGAGGCGTTCTGGGCTGCGGTGGCTCGCGCGCGTGGCCGGGGTGGTGCTTTTATAGGGACAGGAGGGGGTGTGGAGGTGCCTGGGCGACGCGCGGGGCCGGGCACGGCAACGGCGTGCACTGGGCGCGGCGGGCGGCGGCAGAACGCCGGCGCGGCGTGCGGCGAGCGGGCGCGGGCGACTGGGCGGCTGAGATTTTGGCGTGGGCGCGAGGAGATAGCGCGGCGTGCGGATTGGGGAGCAGCTGCTGCAGCGGCTCGGGCGGAGGCCAGGCGCGGCAGCTGGCGGGGCGCGGGGGCCGGGGCGGCACGGCGGAGCGCGGCTACTGGGTGGCCGGGCGGCGGGCTGGGCGCGGCAGCACGCGCGGGCTCTGACTGGCCGCGCGGCGTGGGGGCGGGGCAAAGCCGGCCGTGGCGGGGTGGTGCGGCGGCCACTGGCCTGGCGCTCCGCGCCGGTCAGGCGACGCCGGCCACCTGGCGCGCGGCGGGCGGGCGAGCGCGCGCGCGGTGCGGCAGAGGAGGGAGGGACCGAAGTGCAAAAATTCGAAAAACTTCAGGGGGCTGGGTGCAAACAGGGCGTTTTCTCCTCTTTCTGATTGGAATTTCAAAACCTTTTGAACACGAAAGTTGTTCAAAATAAAAAGTTCTACAACTTTGGTTTCAGGCAAAATCTCATTTGGCTTATGGTTTGAAAGTTAAATTTAAAAGTTCAAAAGTAACCCAATGTGCTCGATTTAAATTTGAATTCCAACTGAACTCGTTTTAATTCTTTCCACCCTTTCATTAGTTGGTTTAATCATAGAGTTAGGCTAATGACATTGGTTTTGGAAAAGTAATTACCAGGGTTGTCACAGTGGTCCATGGGGACGTGTAGTCGAGGGCGGTGCGCCTGTTCTGTGAAGCGGGAATTGAAGGGAAAAGTTTCGCATGTGACTCCGGGAGTAACCACGTGACGTGTGTTTAGGTTTCCCTTGCAAGGTTAAGAAATTCGATTCGAATCGTCCGTTTCTCGCGGTTATTGAGACTGCTTGACCCTTTTACCACATAGAGTAAGAAGAGGAACAATGATGATGATTAATCTTGTTCGATGAAAAATTAAATTCTTTCACCATGTATGATATTGGATAGTTGCTTACCTAGAATGGTTAAAGAAAACTAGAATCTGGAGCTAAAATTTGAAAGTAAGGACCTACTTGTATAAGCTTTTCGGCAAAACAAATCCCTCAAGCCAAAAAGCCTTGTATGTCTAGGAGTCGGCTAAGTATATTCCACTAGTCGGGTAAGCCTTGCTGAGTATTAGTATACTCAGCCTTGCTTGTAGCTTGTTTTCAGGTGATACTTTCGAGGATATGATCGCTAGTTTCACTTGGCCGTGTACCCTTCCTCCTGGTTGGTCGGTGGAATGGGATACGCCCCCGGCCAACAATGATAATGCCGAGTGATGTCTCGTACCGGCTTCATCGAGACATCATGTATCATCGAGTAGTTATCGTTGTTTTCTATTTTTTTCGCTCCTTTGAACTCTGAAGAAACTGTTACTTTTGAACTCTGAAGTACCTTGTTTTACGAATTCGAACTCAGTTGTAATAATAATTTATGATGAACCCTGTGATGTAAAATCTGTGGAATGTTGTATCCTCTGGGCTCACCTTCGTGTGAGTACATGTATGTGTGGTTTCGATCGGCAAAAACCATGGTTGTATTGGGACGTTACCCGACAGACCAATGGATTATTCCGTTTGAAGTGCAAGTTAGCCCTGATTGCCCTCGTGGTGATGGTTAGCGCGCTTGAGCCGTATTAATTCAGGTGGTTCTACCACAACTCCGCCTCGCCACACAGAAGCCAGAAGGCCAGGGCTCGGGCCCCGAGCCCATACCAGCGTCCACCAAAGGGGGCTTCAACTCAGCGGAAGTTGGGAGCGCAGCGGAAGCTGAAGGAGAACGGCACACCCGGGCCATCTGCACCTCCCATGTTAGAGCCAAAGAGCCCACGACCGGAAGACCAGGTTCTGGTGTTCACCCCTTCATGGGCTGCCAAGGGAAAGGAGCCAGAGCAGCAGGCCGCCCTAGAGCGAGTTAGGCAACACCGGTCACAGCCGGCAGCCAAGAGAACTGGAGGCTACTTTGATAGTAGCGGTCACAGCCCCGAGCCAAGTGTATTAACTATCACCATTTAGGAAATCTCGGTTAACCTTACACTTCAAATGGAGTAATCCACTGGTCTGTCGGGTATAACCTCCCGATACAACCACGGTAGAGCGGATCGAATGCCATACATACAAATGCTCACGCGACGATGAGCCCAGAGAATACCACATTCCAGCAAATATTACAAAATTATCATAGGTGAATAATACAGACCAAGTTTGAGTTTAGAAACCAAATACTTCAGTGATCATAACTAATAAGTTCTTCAGAGTTTAAGTTGCAGCGGAAAATAAAACAACGAAAGCTACTCGACGATACAGGATGTCTCGGTGAAGCCCGTACGAGACATCACTCGGCGTTATCTCCGTTGGGCGGGGGCGTATCCCATTCCACCGACCAACCAGGGGGAAGAGTGCAGGGCCAAGTCAAACTAGCAATCAAATCTTCGAAGGTTTCACCTGAAAACAAGCCACAAGCAAGCCTGAGTATACTAATACTCAGCAAGGCTTACCCGACTAGTGGGGTATACTTAGCCGACTCCTAGACATGCGAGGCTTTTGGCTTGAGGGGTTTGTTTTGCCAAAAAGCATATATAGTAGGTCCTTACTTTCAGATTTTAGCTCCAAGTTCTAGCTTTCTTTAACCATTCTAGGTAAGCAACTATCCAATATCATACATGGTGAAGCATTAAATTTTCATCCAACAAGTTTATTCATCATCATTGTTCCTCTTCTTACTCTGTGGGTAAAAGTGGTTAAGCAGTCTCAATAGCCGTGAGAAACGGACGATTCGAATCGAATTTCTTAACCTTGCAAGGGAAACCTAAACACACGTCACGTGGTTACTCCCTAGAGTCACACGTGCAACTTTTCCCTTCAATTCCCGCTTCACGGAACAGGCCCACCGCCCTCGACTACACCTCCCCATGGACCACGGACGCAGCCGGGCCATGGCGGCCGATGCACCCGCCATTAGCTAGATGTGAACGAATTCAAGACAGTGGGGAGTATATTCCGGCCTCGGTTCAATCCAGTACTAAGCTTACCGATTACCATATTCTCGGCATGTGGTTAGTACGTTCAAGGACTTAACCATCACTTACCACACACTGCGGCCTTAGCATTTTTCACTAGACAGACGGGCCTCAATCATCAACATAAACATCGTACCACAGCCCGTCCGTCGTCCTTATGATTGCAGCGTGTAGTAAACAATCAACTCCTAATTTCTCGCGAGTGACAGGAAATCACTCGACTTTTACCGAGTCCTATTAGCATAGCATTCTATCGAACCTTGCATCTAGTGTTCAGAACATGGGTACCTAGGATCATGCAACTAAGTTTTCATCCAACTCCTATAAACTTAATGCACAAGTAAAGTAGAGTAATAAGTTGCATAAGTTGAGAAAATAGGGTTCATGCTCCGGGGCTTGCCTTCTTGCGAAAAGTTAGTCCGGGGCTCTTCCGAACTTGGGCTCGGGTCTTCGGCAACTTCAGTTACATTCACTTGAGCTTCACGCTGCTCACTCTCGGACGCGGGCACCAACTCGTACGTTCCGTCGGCGAGAGTCGTCGTTTTTACATGAATGCACAAGTTTAAGTAGTGGAGATGGTAAACGACATGATTTCCTTCACGATAAGGTTGCAGTTCATAAGACATAAGTTTTGCTGTGAAGTTATTTACTTTAACATTTCCTGGGCAATCGTTAATAGAGTTCGTCTTAATCTATTTAACTTTATTAAAGAAGAAGGGGTTGTGTTATATTGAAAACTTAGTTTCTTTTTTAAACACAAACATGAGTTGAACACAATTACTAATCTAGTTAGCTTCTGGTAATAAAATTTTTATTCAAAGTACATTATGCAGAGATAAGATCACTGTAAAAATTTCAGACATTTTTGTGTAGCATGTTAAATATGAAAAATGTAATACACAGCCACTGCTAGAATCTAGTTATTTTTACACAGAACAAACCATGCAAGTATTGATGCTAAAAATTTTACAGTGTGTTGCTGTAACCATATTTGTGCTACTGTAAATTTTTGAGATTTTATTGTACATGATTTAGAGCATAATAAATGGGACAAGCTACACTCATGTTATTAAAGATTATTTTCTACAGGATGTTATACAGGATTTCTATGTATGAAACTTTTTGTACAGCTTGAGCTACTCTATTGTGTTTCATAGTAAAAAGATGAACATTTTCTAAGCGCTTTACTAATTATTTTGAATTAGTGAAGTTTTCCCACCACAAATTCATATGAACAGGTTACATATAGTAAAAATGTTTCTAAATTTTTCTGTGGCCTCTAGGTATTACTACAACAGCGCAGAAAAATTTTCATGACATTAAACATCACAGAACAGCAGGAAAAATTAGTTCTAACACTTTATGGCATAAAACAAGGTTGGACAAAATGTGTATCTAGAGATGGCTTTTGGTCCTGATCTTTTTACACAGCCCTAAACATCAAGCAACTAACTCACTGCCCAAAATTTAGGGTCAGCAATGATCTACAACAGTGGGTACAAAAGAAGTCCTTTAAACCTTCCATTTAATCTAGAGCAAAATATATTGAGAATCTGAGAAACTTTATGTAACAAAAGTTGTAGAGTTTCTTCTAAGGATTCCAGAACAGTTGAGATTGCATTTTTCTGAGTTTTCTAAGAATTTATACGGATTTTAAAAGTTCACTAATTTGGTTAAAACTTTTTTTACAGAGGGGTCCCTGAAAACTAGCAGAAAACCCCCTAGGAAGATTTGGGCGATTGCAATGTGGTCCCTGGTCGCGATTCACGGCGGGGAACAGCAAATCCGGCCGAAATCCGGCGGGCTCGGTCGCCGGCGGCGAGGGCAAGGTGGGGGAGGAGCAAGAGGAGGTTGGGGGCTACCTTTGGGTGGGTTTTGTGCGAGTTGGGGCGGCCGGGAAGGGGTGCCGCGACGTGGAGCAGCGGCTCCGTCGAGGTGCGGCCGGAATTCCGGCGAACTCCGGCGAGCTAGGCGGCGGGGCTCGGGCTGGGAGGCTTCAGTGCGTCGAGGGGAATCCGTTTCAGTGCTTGTCTCGGGCGGAGGTGGGCCAGAGCAAGGGGTTCCACGGCGAGGTGGGGGCGGCGCTCGGCTCTGCTGTGCTCTGTTCTGCGGGGAAGAAGAAAGGAGGGGAGGAAGGGGCGCTGTGCCGGCTTTATAGCTGGTGGAGCTCGTGGGGGCGGGCTTGGCACGGCCGGGGCGCGGGGTGGAGGGGGCGGCGAGGCTGGGCGCCATTGGGTGCGGCCGGCGGTGACCAGCGGCGCTATTGGGCAGGCGGCGGTGCACGGGGTGCTGTGTCGCGTGCGACTACGCGGGCAGGCGACTGGGCGAGCGAGATAGCGGCGTGGGCGTGCTACTGGCAAGCTGGGGCGGCACGACGGGGCACTGGTGGAGGGGGCGGCGGCCAGCGACTGGGCAGCACGGTGGCGCACCGGGGATTGGGCAGAGACACGGCGTGGGGGGGAGGAGAAGAAGGCGCGGCCGCGGTTGGGCGAGCGGGGGCGGTGCAGCAGGACGCCGTGGGTTGGCTCGGCGCCTGGTGCCGCGCAGGCGTCGAGGGCTAGGTGGCCGGCGGTGGTCGGGCGAGGGTGCGGTGCAGCAGAGGAGGGGCAAGGGCCTAAGTGCGAGAATTCGAAAATTTCCAGGGGGCTGGTTGC
The DNA here is from genome assembly GCA_032594955.1 of Panicum miliaceum. Classification (NCBI taxonomy): domain Eukaryota; kingdom Viridiplantae; phylum Streptophyta; class Magnoliopsida; order Poales; family Poaceae; genus Panicum; species Panicum miliaceum. The sequence continues at coordinate 47,207,683 of CM064057.1, read as the reverse complement.
AAATAGGACGTTTTCTCCACTTTCCAATTTGAATTTCAAAATCTTTTGAACATGAAAGTTGTTCAGAATAAAAAGTTCTACAACTTTGGTTTCAGGCAAAATCTCATTTGGCTTATGGTTTGAAAGTTAAATTTAAAAGTTCAAAAGTGACCAAATGTGCTCAAATTAACTTTGAATTCCAACTGAACTCGTTCTAATTCTTTCCACCCTTTTATTAGTTGGTTTAAGCATAGGGTTAGGCTAATGATACTGATTTTAGAAATGAAATTTTTACCAGGGTTGTCACAAAGCGCCTCTACACGGCGATAGGACAGGAAGACCTATACTAGTATAGATCTTCCTTAGTTTAGTTTAGTCGAGCGCTAGGATCAGGTTTATTTCTTTTGATTAGTTTGCTTCATCTCATTTTGCTTTCATTGTAAGCGCCCCCATTTTATTTGAATAATTTACAAACTTTGTCTTCCCGGTGTTAATGCCGGTAGAGCCCCTTTGCATTTTACTTTTTGCTTTGATTGAATAAAAACAGGTTCAAAAACAAGTGTGGGGGAGATCCTCGCTACATCAAGTTACACACCCCCACGACTCACGTGCACCTCTTGACGGACTCGTACACAAGTGAATATCCAATACCGTCTCGTTCTGAACCCCCGGTTTGCACGACCTCACTCGTTTTCTCCCTGTTCTCCGAGATTTACAGTCGCTACTAAAACTGCCTAATCTAAAATGGTTTAACTCATGAGAACCCGCTGTGCTGCTGGGTGATTCATGCATAAATTTTATTCTTTACCATACTTGAGTTTGCGAACCACCAGTTAAGGAACCCATAATGCTAATGTTGTTGACTGATGAGATATGGTTTTGATTAAAGTTTCTCTACCTTTCTCTCTTACTGAACTTGTGAATTTTATTTTTAACTAAAAACAAACTATCCCATGGTCTGTTTATCCTTCTGCCTACCACAGCCATAAGCAGTTACCCTACATTGAAAAAAAACCCATATAAAAGCGCCTTGCTGTTACATTGAGCTTTATCAAATGTTGTGACCCAAGCGAGATCTATTTCTTTATGTGTTTGAAGAGACACGTACACGAATTATCATCCACAATAAAGTGTCCTCAAAAGGTATATGATCGCTCTCCAAGTATTCCCCTGAAAAAAAAGAGTAAGAAAAAAAAATATATATATATATAAAAGATGGCATGCCAAAGAAGCATGACCCAAAAAAAAGAAAAAGAGAGGAAGGGGAAAAGAAGAGAGGAAAAGATCAGTAACGAAAAAGATCACATCCGCCACATGTGCACTCTCTTGATCAAACAGGTAAATGATACAGAATCTCCGTTGATCCAACCTTTGATGTTGCAACAGATGTACCTTCAAGAGCGCCTTCATATACCTCCTATCGAGCTCCACTTCAGCTTTACACAAAAAAGGAGAGAGGGTTACACTTATGAGCTAAATAAATAAATGAGTGACTGAGAGTGCTGCCCGAAGGTAAGACCATGGAATGTTTTCTTTTCAAAAATCTTTCAAAAACATCCCAAGGTCAGCAGGTGAGCGGCGAGGACACTTAAGTCCTCATCATTCCATCCTTCAACCACCTATAGCATATTGGTAGACACTTCAAGGTTCATGAACAAAGGTAAGGGCTTAGAATAACTTTTATGCAGGCATATTACCAGAGTAGCCATTTCACCTTGGTTCTGTCGCCTTCACTCGAGGATGAGCAAAGGGCCAAGTGTGGGAAATCTTGTTGACGCTCGATACGGACCACTTTTCGACCATCAAAACCCACATAAAAGCAACAATTATCCAAGGATCAACACTAGAATAGGGCTTTATCTGAAAAATTCCACCAGTGCTGGTCAACTTCTGTATGCAGGCGATTGCGGGACGAAATTGCGGGAAATGAGCAACTAAGATCCAAGGCGTAATTCCAGAATGCGCAAACGGGAAAGGTAAAGAGCAAATGAGGCCAACAATGCAAAGAACCAGCCTCAACTAGGGCCCACTCACCTGCCAAGGACCATAGGACCCACCTACAGACCACGTGGCAAAGGGAGGGGCCGAGCTGGGCCAGGCCTGGTTCGACTGACCTACCCTGGTCGGCCGACCCAGGGAGTCAGCAACCGACTTACCCCTTCGACGTGGCACTTCCTGATTGGTTCCTTAAGGCGGTTTGGGTAGGCTTCAGCTCGTTGCACGGCAGAAACACCTCTCACTCACCCCTATAAATATAAGTGGGGTGCTTCTAAATAGGACACACCTTCACATCCCTCTCAACTCCCTCTTGGAGTTTCTGTTGTGTTCATGAGCTCTAGGCTCATCTTTAGAGGTGATTAGAGTTAGGGAGAGAGTGGGGAGGAGTTTGGGGAAGTGCCGGGTTTGTCGGCACTCTTCTCCAACTTGTACCTCGACGGATGCTTGTCAATCAAAGTAAGTTTTCGTACTTTCTTATGTGCTTAGTTTCTTAGTTAAGTTATAGTTCTAGCTCTTTAGTTTCTTAGCTGGATCAGTAGTTCACTAGTTTTAGTGGGTGCTTTAGTCTAAGGTCATAGGCTAGAGTAGTAACGATAGTGTAGACGTGGTGTCTAGACTAGACTTACCTGTTGGTTGTGGTATATCCCTTGGTTAGATGAGGTAGGTAGTAGGTATATCCAAGTGCCGTATTACTAGAACTCACTAGTCTTATTCTGTGGGAAGCTAGTAGCCCGAAGCAAGCAACTAGGACAATTCTATCTTATCTCTGAAACCCAGGCTTAGGAAACCTCTATACCCTCACCTCTAGCGGAAACGTCAACAGCCGGCCCGACGCCATCGAAGCCCTCCTCGTCCTCGACAGGAGAAGGAACTTCCTCAACGCGACATGCCGCCTTGATCCAGTCGACCGTGATGGACTCTGAGATCACCGCCGCAACAGGTTCCATGTGCAGGCCTACCTCGCGCACTCGATTGAAGGTCCACCCAGTCGTGTACCCATCGCCGACCACCTGGAAGTCGAGGTACGGGAAATGCGTAGCCGCCGAGGTAAGCACTTTTGATGCACTATGGAAGATACTGTCAGTGATGAGCCTTGACACCTCACTTGGGACCGCCTGGAGATCGGCAACGAGCAACTCCTCCACCTGGCGGGGCCCCAAGACGTCGACGATGACTCCACGCGCCGTGCACCCGAAGAGCTTCTAGCTCTGCCATCAAGTCATTGGCCGCCTTCTCCAGCCGGCTGGTCTCGCTCTCAAGGGTGCGCTCCCTCTCCTGGTAAAGCGCCAGGGCTGCCGAGCTCTTGTTTTCAGCCTGTAGAGAGGCAGCCAGCTTCGACTCAGAGGTCAGCCAAGTCTCCTCTGATCGCGACAACTTCTCCTACAGAATCTCGTTCCTCTGCTTCGATTCTGCAGAAATCAAAATTAGGAATCAGCAATCATCAGAAAGATCGACCAAGACAGACGAAGCCTCTTACCTTCCGCGGCAGCTTCCAACGCATGAATCCGCTCCTTCAGGGAGATCACCTCACCGGCCTGGGCCTGGGAGTGCTTCTCCGCAGACTCGCGAGCAGCCCGCTCCTCTTCCAGTGCCAACCGAGCCGTGGACTGTTGTTGCTCTGCGACGACTGCACGCTCGCGTTCCTGACCCTCTGCCGATCGTGCTGAGTCCATCTCTCGCGCCAGCTTCTCCGCCCTCTGACGGGCCCCAGCATCACGCTGCTCCCGAGCATGCTCCTCCGAAAGGAATTGCGATTTCTCATGGGAAATCGGCTCCAGACGACGAGTGAGCTCCTGGAGCTCCCCTGATGAGGTGAGGTGGGCAGTCTGAATCCTCTTCAGGGCATTAGTGAGCCCCGACTCCGCCTTGGTGAGATCATCAAGAGCAGATTGCCCGACTTGAGCAGCCCACCGCCAGAGCTCCGCCTCCGCCGGATCGCGGAGGACAAAGCGCGCCCGCTCAGGCTCCGATGGGTCGGGCCACACCAGCTCGCGCGACGCCCCACCTTGCAATGCCGATGGGTCGCCCACAAGTGTCAATGTGGAGCTGTCCGCTCCCGTTGTCAGGGCCTCACGCGAAGGGGAAGCTCGCGCCGCACAACCATCTTCAGTCAGAGCGTGTCCATCCACTGCGCTCACCGCGACTAGTGACGGCGGCGTCCGTCCGTCATCAACCTCACCCTCCAGCACCACGACAGTCGGGGACTTCGGGCATTCCTTGGCAAGTGAAGAAGGAGGAGTGGCATTCCGGCCTCCTCCTGTGTCGGCCGTAGACCGAATGGCCACCGTCACCTCCTGCTCTGGCACAAGGGGAATCGCCTCTGGAAGGGTGGTCGGATGGACAACTCCTCGCCCCCTCTCTCTTCCCATCATCGCAAGAAGGGTCTGGTCGGGAGTCCAATTGACCATTTCCAGGGCGCAACCCATGGAAATCTCCATCCTTCCCCTAAGACAAGGAAGGCAAAATGAGACACCAATTTATAGTGCATCGTGCCGACCAGGATTAGGGGGGAAGATCACATCCCCGAACTTGAGGGGAGGAGGTCCCGTCGACGAACAAATTCCTCCGACAGGAGCTCTTGCGACGCCGGACCCTCTCCCAAGCATCGGGGGCACCCCTCGCCCTGCTGGCACTGCGCGGCCGCCGCGGCGGGCTGGCATTTTCTCCCTGGAAGTCCTTGTAAGCGGCGTCGGTGCCACGGCCGGCTGTGGCGGCGGCGTCGGGTGGGGACGAAGAGCGGACACCTCCAGCACACGTGTCCTCACGGTTCACCTGCGACCCAGACGTAGGCAGCGATCGCGGCGACCCCGAACGCCGCTCTATCCGAGCGCACTTTTCCTCCTCGTCCTCTCGCTCCGCAACATCCGCTGCTGCATGCTTCCTCATGCCAGAGTCATCGGGGGACACTCCAGAGCCGCTGGCATCACACGGCCCGGAGCTGCTGGCTTCATGCGGCCCGTCGTCACCGACCCTACCCACCACAGTAAAGCACGGCCCCCTTCTCCATGTCTCCTCTGAGTCATCCCCATCACCAGAACTAGGGGCTGACTCGGTCTCGCTGGTAGAGGGGTACTCCTCCCGTATCTTGTCATGATCCTCGCCCTGCTGAGCACGGCGCATGATATCCTTCTCCTTCGCCTCTCGCTTCGCTACCCTATCACCCTTCTTCTTCCTCTTTTCCCGGGCAGCCTCCTGCTGTGCGGGCCTGCCTTGCCCTGCCCTTTGGGCCTCTAGGAAGACGAGGACGAGAGCGCGGGTGGCCGAGCCCCTGCGAAAACAGAGCAACCATGAACTACCGGACAAAGCTCTGCACCATCGACCAAAAACAGCAATCAAGGGAGGAATGCGTACCAAATTGGGAAGATTCTTGCAGTCGAAGGGAGCCAGCACCCTAAAATCTTCCCCGTCCGCCCTCTTGAGGAGCATCATTAGCCAGGAGTACACATCGTCCTCCGGAAGCTCCTCGACGAACGCTCGATCCGGGTCGGATGGACCAGAATACAACCACATCGGCATCCTCCGTTCTGCCAGCGGCATCACACGCCCCTCGTGCATGGTGAAGAAGAGCGTTGCGCCATTGAGCCCCGCCTCCACCACGCGCTTCCGGATAACTTCCTTTATCTTCCCCATGAGGGTCTTTTCCGTCGTCGGAATCCCCAAGTCCAACTCAGGTCCCTCAACGGCCGCTCTCCATGGAACTCGGGGAAGGGCGCCTCCGGCGGGTTCCTAATATAGAACCAGTCGCCATGCCACCACTTGTTCGTGTCGGCTCACTATGTAAGAAAAGCCCTATAGTGACGGGCATCATCTCCCTAAAGTAATTGGCAAAATGCCCGTCACTTCTACTGCATCACTGTTTTGAACAGAAGGTGACGGGTGTCTGCCCGTCACCTATGTAACGCAATAGGTGACGAACTTCACTAGAGAACCATCACCTTTCTTGGTGACCAGGCCCCCCCGTATGAAGTCTATGCCCGTCACCTTTCTCAAATACAAGTGACATCCTAACACAACGCCCGTCACCTATGGTGGAGCATAAGTGACAGGCGTAGAACATCACTCGTCACTTGGAATTTTTAAAGGTGACGGGCTATGCTTCTAGGTGCCATCACCTTGTGTATATTAAAGGGTCAACATGATCCATTACACAACATGATAAATTATAAGAACTTGATAAATTTAATTATACAGGTCCACATGATCCATTACACAACATGGTAAATTATAAGAACTTGATAAATTATATAGGTCCACATGATCCATTACACAACATGATAAATTATAAGAACTACATGATCCACTACACGACATGATTACATAAAAGAACTACACATGATCCATTACACGACATGATTACATAAAGTAACTATATGATCCATGACACAACATGATTGCACAAAAGGACTGCATGCAAATACAAACTACTCATGAGACCTATTAACCGATACCTCATGAATCGCCACATGAACTCTCGCCACGGAACGGTCAATTTCTGGCATCCCCGACGCTTCGCGCCTTTCATTATGTCGAACCATCAACTTGCGGTCATCATCCGTACCATGCAACTCGACATCAAATTCACGCTAAAATTTGCCAAGTGCGAGGCAATGGAATGTTTTCTTAATCCAACGACGAATACGACCACTAACAAGTCCAAGGCGCTCTTCAGGGCGGAACTCAAGGGAATCACCGGCGTGCTTCAAATTATTGCCTACCGATGCACGAGCAAACGCACGGCGCTCCAACCCATCATGATGCAAAGTCATTTCTTCGGATTAAACATTAACATTCCATTTGATGCCTAATACCAAGTACACACATTCATATCCATTCAAAAATAAACATTCAACTCAATATACCCATTTTCATCAACTAATACAAGTAAATCACATCTACACATGCAAATAAAAAAAGTTATTTCTAAAATCTAATTTTTTGATACTCCTTAGTTTGAGGCGAACACTCGTCGCCACATGTCATATGGGATGCAATAATAATGGTTCAGAACATTTATTCAGGCCCTTTATGCAAAAACCATTGAAAATAAAAAAATCCTTATTTAGGATATGCATATGTCGTCAACCGTGACCTTGCGGTGATGACACTATCATTCGGGGCTAGCATAGATATCCGTGACACAGTGCGGTATACGGTCATGACGAAAGAGTACAGCCTTGGTCCTAATAAAGAAGTCCCCAGCTAAAAAGTTGAGCATTTCTTCATTGGGACCAAGACCATACTCCTTCATCACGTCCCTGTACCGCACCGCATCGTAGGTATCGATGTTGGCCCCGAATGGCCGTATCAACACCGCAGGATCAAGGTTAACAACACATACATATCCAAAACAAAGATTTTTTTTAACTTTGCGATGGTTTCAATGGGAGCCTAAATAAATACATCATTAGAGTATCAAAATATAAAAACATTCAACTCAATATACTCATTTTCATCAACTAATACAAGTAAATCACATTATATAGCATTTCAAAAGGCATCAGAACTGGGAGAGATATGTTTGCATTATAACAATCCATGAAGACCTCACCCTCGAGATGCATAAGCTAATGTATTCTTGCCATGAACACCTCAGCCTCGCTGTGTGGCATGTGCTTCATGCCTTTTGAGGCAGAGGTGTTCATGTGCAAGTACACAGTAGCTTATAAGAATAATCTGCTTTAATTTGGATGTGCATGTGTATCGCCATATCATCATTTGCCAACAAATATCAGTAGGATTTTTTAACTTCACGATGGTTTCAAACATTCACATTTCACTAATAAAAGTATCTAGCAATGTCTAGAAGCAATATCAAATGCGGACAGCGGCGGAGAGGAACGACGGGCGGGCACCTGGTGGCGCGTCGAGGAGGCGCGACGGTGTGCCCCGCTCTCCTCCTTGCTTGCGGGCAGCGGCTCAGCGCCGGCGGGAGGGCAGCTGGTGGCGCGACAAGGAGGCGCGACGGCGTGCCTCGCTCTCCTCCTTGCCTGCGGGCGGCGGCTCGGCGCCGGCGGGCGGGCACCTGGTGGTGCGACGAGGAGGCGAGGAGGTGTGCCAAGGTCTCCACCTTGCCTGCAGGCGGGCACCTGGTGGCGCGACGAGGAGGCGAGGAGGTGCGCACTAACCTAGGGTTTCAAATGGATAAGGTAAGGAACTAAGTCAAAGGGGTGGCTTGAATGGGAGACATCAATTAGACCCGTCACCTACGTCATGAATACAGGTGACGGGCAACATATGAAGCCCGTCACCTATGTGTTGTTGGTGATGGGCGATATATGTTTCCCGTCACCTATGTCACATGAAACTGCATGCTGGGGACATTCAAAGATGCGGCTGCTGGGAATCGCAGCGGCTGGTTGTTGACACCGGTTTTTGACACGTGTTACCATCCTGGGTGAAGGCCGATAGAAGTTGGGCTGGCGCTGGATCAGAGACAGAAAATGAAGAATGATGGGCTTTTAGGCCAAGAGAAGCATCGCAGCTGATGGAGCCTGGAAGAAGCTGGCGAAGCTACGTCAGCAAGTTATCTTTTAGATTTTGTTTTAGGAAAGTTTGTTTTCTTTATTGTCAAGTAATGTACATCGTAATCGACTAGGGTTTGTAGCTTAGGCTATAAATAGCTGCCTCCGAGCATGTATCAAATCATCCAATGATCAATACAAAAACCCTTTTTTACCTTTTTTCCCTTTTCGGCGGCTTCGCCTTAGTTGCATTAGCTTTTTTCTTTTACGAGTTCTTTCTCGCAAGATCGGCTGCATCGTCTTTGCCACTGGTGTGCTGACCCAGTACGTTCAGGCTGCATCGACTACGACCACAGTTGTGCTGGTAAGTTCCGATCGAATGAGGCAGATAGGCTCAAGGTTGACGGCGCATCGCTTCTTCCTCTATCCTATATTAGTTCTAGTTATCGAGCAGATTGGATCTAGGTCTGGTCTGTTCACCAATTTATCGATATCAGCTTGTTCTTGTTACGTTAGGTCATTTAATCTAGCTTGTTTCTTGCTGTTATCACAAGTTATCGGTACTTACTAGATTTGGCAGGATTAGATTCGTTTGATCTTGTTTTTATTTAGTTTTACCACAATTTATCCAGCCTGGATATAAATACCATTGGCCGACGCGTAGCTTGCTTGTAGCTTCTAGTTTGGCCGATCGGGTTCGGATCTAGGTGTTGTTTACCAAGGCTTCGCTAACCTGTTTAGCGCTGCATCACCCGCACAATCGGCCGAAGCTGTGGTGGATTGATCTATCAGCGCATCAGACGTTTAGCCGACGCGTGCGATGGAACGATTCGGACAACAGCCGATACGTTCCGGTAATTTAACTGTTTCATCTGTCTCTTGTCAATTGTAGGTCAAATTGACTGGCATGCAGCTAGTTTTGGATGCCGCACAGGAGCGAAGCAAGAGGCTCCCGGGTCCTCGCGTGTGTCGGCGCTGAAGGCCGACCCACGACTTTTTGCGTCAACATGCTTGTGGCATGCCCAATGGGACACGATAACAACACCACAATGACCAAGAACCACGGGATGAATGGTCACAAGATCTTGTTGCCTACCATGGAAGACCTCAACAAAGAACAAAAGCGGCTAGTCGAAGAAGCCGTAAAGCAATCACGAGACGCCTGCCTCAGGTCGTTCACCTTGACCAAGGAGGGGCAGGTAATCCAGAAGCAGCCGCTACCAGGGCCAGGGGGGCATCTCTGTCACCCAAGACTTGGCCAAGTTCAAGGAGATGTTTGATCAGTCCATAAACCACGCTTTGGTCAATCAATCAAGGTTGCTGATCAAGACCATCAAGGACGCTGTCAAGAACGTCCTAGCAGAAGGCACTCAAAGGGGTAACATAGTGCCATCCTACTCCAATGAGGTGCCATCGGCCATTGCTGGCGTCACAATGATAGCAACGACAGCCGATGGCATGCTGCCCAGTACAACAAATGTGCCGATGATCGGCGCTTGACCAAGCTCTTCACCTTACGTACTGAAGCGCCCATGTCCATCGGCAACACATGCTTCATCGCTACCGACGACGACATTCGCTGCAGATCCAGCGATGAACGCGTCTACACCAAGCAGAGGCATGTTCAGCACTCGAACAGGGTTCATACCTTCTACGCTAGGCTTGCCAATGGAGTTCTGGCCGTACAGCTATCTGCAGATGTTCGGACAAGGAAGCAACACGGTAAACTTCCCTCCTGCCACACTGCCGTTGGTGTCGTCTGCTCCGATCATCCAACATCCACCACAGACTCTACCAGCGCCAACTCAGACTGGGGGGCATCGCGTAGATGCATCGGCCATCCAGCCGATGGTAGATACTATGGGACAGCCAATGAGTCCCCAAATTCAGAGGGCCCTTCAAAATACCAACCTTTAGATGCCAAACCTCATGGTGCAGCAGCCTGAAGTTGATTGGGCCAGCAAGATAGCCGACGTGATGAAGAATCAGATCGGCTTGAAGTCAAAGGAGCCTGCATTCATGTATAGAAAGCCTTACCCAGAAGCATACGATCAGATTCCACTACCTCATCGGTATAAGTTGCCAGACTTCACCAAATTCTCTAGACAGGGCGACATGTCATCCGTCGAGAAAATCAGAAGGTTCCTTATACAATACGGGGAAGCCACAGCGATGGACGCCTTGAAGATCTGCTTGTTCCCGCTATCTCTCTCTGGATCGGCCTTTGCCTGGTTTGCATCACTGCCAGCCAACTCCATAATTACTTGGGCCGATCTCGAGAAGCAGTTCCACAAGTACTTCTTCACATGAGTACAGGAGATGAAGATCACTGACCTAACTGCGGTGCAGCAGAGGAACAACGAGCCCGTCCTGGACTACATTCAGAGATTCAGGGATGTCAGGAGCCGTTGTTTCAACCTATCTCTTAGTGATGGCTAGTTAGCTAAATTGGCCTTTCAGGGGCTTCTCCCACACATCAAGGAGAAATTCTCATCCCAGGAGTTTGAGAGCCTGAGCCATCTAGCATTCCAGGCTAGCTAATGTTGATGTCCGAACCTACGACACCAAGAAGAACGTGTTCCAAAAGAAGATCAACTATGTTGGGGATTCTTCTAAATCAGAAAGTGAAGCTGAAATCGGCGTTGCTGAATGGGTCATAATGTGAACGAGGGTTCCCGATCTTCCGAAAGGTTTTGATAACTCTCGATTTGGTGGAGTCGCGACACGAATCAATCCGGCTTCCGGCAACACGCCCGAAACCCCGCAATCGTAGCACCACGTCTCCTCAGGTTATCGATGGCGAATACACGGTCGACCTCGCCAAGAAGGCTAATCCCTGCCTGCGAATCGAAGAACACAAGCAAGAACAAGGAAGATTGCAAACCAATTGCAGATGGATGATTAGCTCACGAGTTGGGGTCTCACAAGCCGAGTACGGCGAAACTGTTCTTGACAGAATAATCTAAGTAAAACCCGAATCCTAACGAGGGCAGCGGCTACTGATATATAGGTTTAGGGTCGTGTCCAAGTACCTGGACGCAACCCTAAAGGACTCGACGACGATACACGGCCCAAAGGCCAAAATACGGTGACGCAGCACCGGGACAGATTCTGGACGCCAACTTCCTCGGACGATTCCTGACGACTCACAATGAATTTGGGCCTCAAACCAACGCCATTGGAAGCTCTATCAAATTTTCTTTCCACCCATATGTAGATTGTCGAAATCGGACTTCGGATGCGGCCTGGGCGTCCAATTCAAGTCAAACTGCTCCTGGACTCCGAGGTGGACTCGAAGTTGAGTTGTATTGGGCCTCCACGTAGCTTGGACGTCCCTTGCTGTCCCTCCACGACTCCATGCTCCTCTCCATGTGTCATCTTATCTTCTCCTTGGTTTCTAATCACAATATAAACATTAGGTAGCAAACTATTCTCGAAACTATTAAGAGAAACACTTAGGAGCGAGCTCACCTCTAAATTTAATTGTCGCGCGCGAGCTCTTGTGATTGGACCTTGAATGGTTTGGATGTCCAGCGATGAAGCCTCGTGTATATCCGTAGGAGTGATGTCCTCATCATCCTCCCCCTCTTGAATTTGAGTCGTCCTCGACTCAAGCGCATCATCTTCTCCCAAGTAAGGCTTCAAATCTGAAATGTTAAAGGTGGGACTAACCCCGAACTCGGGAGGCAACTCAAGTTTGTATGCATTATCATTAATTTTCTTAATTATTTTGAAAGGACCATCAGCTCTAGGCATTAACTTGGACTTCCTCAATTCTGGAAAATGTTCTTTTCTCAAATGTAACCACACTAGATCACCTTGTTCAAGTTTTAACTCTCTTTTACCTTTGCTACCAGCAACTCTATATTTTTCAGTCATCTTTTCAATGTTGTGCTTAGTTGTTTCATGCATTTTCAATATAAATTCAGCACGTTTCTTAGCATCACTATGAATTCTCTCAGTAGTAGGTAAAGGTAAGATATCAATAGGAGCACGGGGGTTGAAACCATACACTACCTGAAAAGGACTTACCTTTGTGGTAGAATGTATTGCCCGATTGTATGCAAACTCCATGTGAGGCAAGCATTCTTCCCACATCTTCAAATTCTTCTTCAAAACAGTCCTCAACATGGTGCCCAAGGTACGGTTCACCACCTCTGTTTGTCCATCAGTTTGTGGATGACAAGTGGTAGAAAATAATAATTTTGTCCCCAACTTGTACCACAAAGTACGCCAAAAGTGACTCAAAAATTTCGCATCATGATCTGAAACAATAGTAGAAGGCATACCATGCAAGCGTACAATCTCGTGGAAAAAGAGGTTAGCAGTATGAACAGCATCATCACTTTTATGACATGGTATAAAATGAGCCATCTTAGAAAATCGATCCACCACAACAAAAATGCTATCCATCCCCCTCTTAGTCCTAGGCAATCCCAAAACAAAGTCCATAGAAATATCGGCCAAAGGAATAGAAGGAACAGGAAGAGGCATGTACAAACCATGTGGATTCAAACGAGACTTAGCTTTCTGACATGTAGTGCAGCGAGCAACGAACCTCTCAACGTCGGTCCTCATCTTTGGCCAAAAGAAATGTGTGGTCAAAACATCCTCCGTCTTCTTTGCGCCAAAATGTCCCATCAAACCTCCTCCATGTGCTTCCTGTATCAACAAAAGACGAACGGAACCAACTGGAATGCACAGGCGGTTAGCTCTAAACACAAATCCATCATTGACCACAAACTTGTTCCATGTACGTCCCTCTTTACAATTAAGCAACACTTCTGTAAAATAAGGATCAAGCACATATTGTTCTTTAATTGATTGAAGCCCAAAAATCCGACAATCAAGTTGGGACAGTAAGGTATATCGTCTAGACAAAGCATCAGCAATCACATTATCCTTCCCTTTCTTATGCTTAATAATGTAAGGAAAAGATTCAATGAACTCAACCCACTTAGCATGTCTACGGTTCAGATTATTTTGAGAACGAAGATACTTAAGCGCTTCATGATCAGAGTGTATAACAAATTCTTTAGGCCACAAATAATGACGCCACGTCTCTAAAGAACGTACAAGAGCATACAATTCTTTATCATATGTAGAATAATTCAGAACAGGGCCATTTATTTTTTCGCTAAAGTATGCAACGGGTTTACCATCCTGCATCAAAACACCACAAATACCAACTCCACTAGCATCACAAGCGAGTTCGAAAGTCTTACCAAAATGCGGAAGTTGCAGCAACGGCGCATGCGTAAGCTTGTCCTTCAAAGTGACAAATGACTCCTCTTGTGCTTTTCCCCAACGAAACACCACACCCTTCCTCGTCAACTCATGCAGCGGTGCAGCAATGGTGCTGAAATCTTTGACGAAGCGGCGGTAGAAACCTGCAAGACCAAGAAAACTCCTCACCTGTGTGATGTTTTGGGGCAACGGCCAACTCTCAATGGCTTCAATTTTTGTCTCATCCACCTCAATGCCCTGTGGAGTAACAACATAGCCAAGGAAAGAAACTCGATCGGTGCAAAAGGTGCACTTCTCAAGGTTAGCAAACAATTGCGCTACTCTCAACGCATCAAAAACAGCACGTAAGTGATCCATATGTTCATCCAAAGACTTGCTGTAAATCAATATGTCATCAAAGTAAACCACCACAAATCGACCAATAAAAGCCCTCAAAACCTCATTCATCAAGCGCATGAAGGTACTAGGTGCATTGGTTAAACCAAAAGGCATCACTAACCACTCATACAACCCAAATTTAGTTTTAAAAGCAGTTTTCCATTCATCTCCAAGCTTCATTCTTATTTGGTGGTAACCACTACGCAAATCAATCTTTGTGAAAATTATAGAACCACACAACTCATCAAGCATGTCGTCCAACCTAGGAATAGGATGACAATATCGAATAGTAATATTATTAATGGCTCTACAATCAACACACATACGCCAGGAACCATCTTTCTTAGGAACCAAAAGCACAGGAACAGCACAAGGACTAAGGCTCTCACGTACATACCTACGGTCCACAAGGTCTTGGACTTGTCGCTGAATTTCTTTAGTCTCCTCGGGGTTGGTTCTATAGGCAGCACGGTTTGGCAGAGCGGTGCCGGGGATCAAATCAATTTGATGTTCTATTACTCTCAAAGGTGGCAGCCCCGGAGGTATCTCAGCTGGAAAAACGTCCGCGTACTCCTGCAAAATGTTAGTACCCAAAGGAGGCAAAGAGCTAGCAATATCATGAAGTGAAAATAAGGTTCGTTTGCAAAACAAGGCATAGCAAATATCATCATCAGAAATTTCAGTGAGGTCACATTTTGTTGCGAGCATAACTTGACCCCCTAATTTAATTCCCTCGGCCTCAGATTTATGAGTGTGTTTCTCCTTTTTAGGTGGGAACATAGAATTAGCAACTTGCTGATTTTCAGATTTATCATTACTCAAACTAGCAGCTCTTTCTTGATCGGCTTGTGCAATTTCAGCAGGTGTCAAAGGAACCAAAGTAATTTTCTTCCCTTTATGCATGAAGGTATAATTATTACTTCTACCATGGTGTGTAGCATCATTATCATGTTCCCATGGACGACCCAACAAAAGTGAACAAGCTTGCATAGGTACCACATCGCAATCAGCAAAATCAGCATATGCACCAATGGAAAAAGAAACTCTGCAAGTTTGTGTTACCTTAGCTTTACCGGAGTCATTTAACCACTGAACATAGTATGGATGTGGATGTGGTCGTGTGGTCAAGCCAAGCTTCTTGACCAGATCTGAACTCACCAAGTTGTTGCAGCTTCCTCCATCAATAATCACACGAGCACGTCGCTGCTTGATGACGAAAAAGGTCTGGAACAAATTGTGTCGCTGCAACCTCTCAGGCTGCTGTATTTGCGTGCTGAGTACACACTGAACAATAATGTTCAAGAAGCCCGCAGTCTGTCCACCATGAATGACCAGGTTGTCGACGTCCTCAGCAGCGACCGCTTCATCATCATCTTCTATGTCGGAGGTGCTGATGTAACCTCCATCTTCTGTCGCCAAATATGCCCGCTGACTTGGGAAATCCTTCTTCACGTGTCCAATCCCATGGCAGCGATAGCATCGAATGCCGGAGGTGCGTCCCGTCGATGCAGCGGATGAAGAACTCTGAGCCAGGGCCTGCACAACATTGTTACCTGAATCTGCAGCACATGAAGAAGATTTGTTTGGTGTAGTCGAAACACCACTCGTCGTTGTTTTCTTGCCCGCTGGTGGAGGTGCTCGAAAACTCGAAGGCTTGGGCACCCCTGAAAGCGCCGGTGTGCGTGAGGCAAAGGACGTCCGGGCGCTGGTCCTGTCCTGTAGCTGACGACCCTGCAATTCCTTCTCTGCAAGCATAGCAAACTGGAACAACTGGTTGATAGTAGTGAAATCCTTATAATCAACTATGTCCTGAATCTAGCGTCTCAGACCCGAATAAAAACGAACGAGAGCATCCTCGGGTCCCTCAACTATCCCGCAACGCATCAAACCCTTCTGAAGCTCACCATAGTAGTCCTGCACAGATTTAGTACCCTGATCTAAACGCATCAAACTAGCACGCAGTTCTCTATGATAAGAAGGAGGAACAAACCTATCACGCATAGCAACCTTGAGGTGTTCCCAAGTAGTAGGTGCAAGATCTGAAGCAACTAAACCAGTCCACCAAATGATAGCAAAATCTTTAAATTCACTAGTGGCTTGTCGAACTCTATGTTGCTCAGGCACTAGGTGGGCACTAAATTTTTGGTCAACCGTCATCTCCCAATCAAGATATCCCTCAGCATCATAATGTCCAGGAAAAGACGGTATAGTAAATTTAACCTTAGCATAAGGATCAGCGGGGGCACGGTTACCTCCTGCGTTGTTCACGCGAACACGCGCTCGTATGCGGGCCTCTCGTGTAGCTGCCTCGTTAATGTTGCCATGGACGTCATACACCACGTCTTGAGGATCGGCTGGCTGACGTGGTGGACGGTTTTCCAACGCAGCAACTCTGTTAGTTAGCGTGGCTATCCGTCCGTTCAACTCCCCAACGAGGTCAGCAAGTCGGAGTTCGTTGATGTTCTCGGGGACGGCCCTGGTAACTGCCTCGCGTATCTCGTTTCGTGTGTCCTCCATGAAAGCATGCAGCTGAGCTTGGCTAACACACTCGTTTAAGTCCTTGGGAGTGTCTCCATCGTTGCCTGCCATTGTAGACACAAAAAAAAATAGGAACAAACAAACAGTGAAGGTTATCCCTAAAAATCTCCTACGCAGGTGTGGTGGTGCCTCTCAATTCAATCTACACAGCAAAGGAAACACCTTACCAAGCTCTTACAAAGTTCTTACCAGCAAGGCAAAGGATACCTGGAAGGCGTAGGCCACGATTGCAAGGGTTAAGAACCGGTGCTGCACAGAAGTAGTATGTAGAGTTCTAGGAAGGCCAAAAATATGTAAGTGGAACACAATTCACTAGCAGATAGCAATGCTGAATAAATGTCCAAAGGTACTTGTCCTTAGGTGCTGGTCTAACCGAGTCCTTAGTCAGTAGTGCTAACAAACAAGGAGGTAAGATGAAAAGGATGATCAGCAATGAGAGAAAATCAGCAATGAACCAGCCACAGCACATAAAACAGCAATTGTACCCTATCTCTGTGCTTCCCTGTTTTGTCTTTTAGCACTAGTAGAAATCAATTTTTTGTTTTTTTGCTTTTATTTTTATTCTATTTTTTTCACAACCAGGGGCACAAAAATAGGTACACCACAAAGGATCAACTCAATCAGAGGTAAGACGTGATCTGGAGAAAATCACGATTGTTCCCAAAAACTGTAGATGGAACTTCAGAGCTCGAATCAAGGACCTTCTGAATTTTTTTTGAGTTTTTTGAATTTTTCGTGACCGGCGAAGCAAGTGAATCGTATGTGCAAAATTTTGAGATCTTTCCGGGAAAAAAAAGAACACCTCAATCGGAGGTCCGAGCCGAAAGTTATGCCCGTTTTAAGGAGGACCCTCCGAATTAGGTTTTTGTGATGGCGTTGGTGAAACGGATGCGAATCGGTGGGAAACTTTTTGTGGGATGTTAGCCAGGGAAAGTGGATGCACAAAACCGAACCAAAGACACGGACTCAACCAGCACAAAAAGACGAGTATAGGACACAAACTCAACACTGCGGACTCTGAAAGAGAATTATGCAAAAGGCTAAACACGGTCTAGGACGGGAAAAACCTAACTACAAATTTTTTTGTTTTGCGGGTTCTGTGGACTATAGGACAAAGGCGAAAACAAAGGTAAGAGCGAACCTAACGGTAAACCTGTCTCTGAATACCACTTAATGTGAACGAGGGTTCCCGATCTTCCGAAAGGTTCTGATAACTCTCGATTTGGTGGAGTCGCGACACGAATCGATCCGGCTTCCGGCAACACGCCCGAAACCCCGCAATCGTAGCACCACGTCTCCTCAGGTTATCGACGGCGAATACACGGTCGACCTCGCCAAGAAGGCTAATCCCTGCCTGCGAATCGAAGAACACAAGCAAGAACAAGGAAGATTGCAAACCAATTGCAGATGGATGATTAGCTCACGAGTTGGGGTCTCACAAGCCGAGTACGACGAAACTGTTCTGGACAGAATAATCTAAGTAAAACCCGAATCCTAACGAGGGCGGCGGCTACTGATATATAGGGTTTAGGGTCGTGTCCAAGTACCTGGACGCAACCCTAAAGGACTCGACGACGATACACGGCCCAAAGGCCAAAATACGGTGACGCAGCACCGGGACAGATTCTGGACGCCAACTTCCTCGGACGATTCCTGACGACTCATAATGAATTTGGAAGCTCTATCAAATTTTCTTTCCACCCATATGTAGATTGTCGAAATTGGACTTCGGATGCGGCCTGGGCGTCCAATTCAAGTCAAACTGCTCCTGGACTCTGAGGTGGACTCGAAGTTGAGTTGTATTGGGCCTCCACGTAGCTTGGACGTCCCTTGCTGTCCCTCCACGACTCCATTCTCCTCTCCATGTGTCATCTTATCTTCTCCTTGGTTTCTAATCACAATATAAACATTAGGTAGCAAACTATTCTCGAAACTATTAAGAGAAACACTTAGGAGCGAGCTCACCTCTAAATTTAATTGCCGCGCGCGAGCTCTTGTGATTGGACCTTGAATGGTTTGGATGTCCAGCGAAGAAGCCTCGTGTATATCCGTAGGAGTGATGTCCTCATCAGGTCAAGTCCAAGAAGCCAATATCATGCCCATTCGCCGAAAAAGAAGCTGAAAGCTATGGGTTCAACATCACTAAGGCCGATAGGATCTTCGATCTACTGCTGCAAGAGGGTCAACTCAAATTGCCCTCCAACCACATGATCCCATCGGCCAACGAGTTGAAACGGTGCCAGTATTGTAAGTGGCATCACTCCGTCACTCATAATACTAACAAGTGCAAGACCATTAGGAAGGAGATCCAGACGGCCATTGAACAAGGGAGAATCAAGTTCGACAGGCCAATGAAGATTGATGAACATCCCTTCCCATCCAATGCGGTTGATGTGGGAGCCCAGGAAGTCGACGGAATGGCAAAGGTATCACCTTCTGATCATCCTAATCATAACGCTGATCCGAAGACCAATATATCGGCCAACAACTTGGGGAATCAAGGCCGATACCAGCAAGATGGAAACTTCAGGAAGCCACGCAGAGTTGTCACATCTCAGATGCTCCTGAATAAGTATCAACGCTAGCAAGAGAGGGAGAGACGTCATCAAGAAGAAGAAAGGCGTGATGAAGAACACTGGCGGTGCCCGTTGTTTGCATTCTGCTGGAATGAGGGTTTGCGCTTGCCGTCAGCCGACGATTGTCCTGAATGCAATGGGATATAGGAAGGCTAGTATGATATCAAGAGGCAACACCATGAAGAAGGTCGACAACGGCAGGCCATCAGGGGTAAATGTCATATCTATAGCCATGATCAGATAAGTCCCCACGTCACTAAGCGGGCGATAGTTGAAGAGCAAGGGGAAACATGTGTCTATAAAAAGAAACCAGTCAAGACGCAGATGTGGTGCGTAAAAACTGACGAAACTGCCGCGTCAACGTCACTCAGTACAATTTCTAGGCTTGAAACACCGGTTCACGATAATGATGGAGAGATAGAGGAAGAACTCGTGCCAGGGCCAGTTCAAGCATTGTTTAAAAGACTGAGTGAAGAAAAGCAGAAGCATCTGAGGACTTTGATCATAAAAGGGAATATTGATGATAAGCCGGTGACTAAAATAATGGTCGATGGAGGAGCCGCCGTCAATATTATGCTTTATGATGTTTTCCGTTGGCTTGGGTACGATGAAGAATCTATGATGGGGACTGATATGATGCTTAGAAGCTATGTGGTAACGCCAGATTTTGACACATGTTGAATCGGCGTCAGTAGAAGAGATTGACCGATATGGCAGATCTAAAGGCTACAGTAAAGAATCGGCCGATTGAGGTTACAGTTGGGAATCGGCCGATTGGCGATGCAACTTGCGCCAACAAGATTGGAACCATAATAGAGGATCCTGGTTAATAGTGGCCTAATGTTGGTCAACAGAATAATGCAGATTCGGTCAAGAGGCAAAAGAAAAGAGTCCTGATTGGATTAAGAGACGGCGGCAGAAGATTCTGCGGGAGTCCGTTTCCTTTATAAGAATATTGTAGATATAGCAGTTTTTAATAAGATTGTAACAAGACGTCATCGACCAGGAGTCCTGGTTTTAGGGTATAAATAGGAGTCGTCAGGGCTTCGTGAAGGCAATCAACAATCAATCAACAAAACACATCTACTTTTTCCTAGTACTTTACTTTCAAGTCGGCGACTTCGCCAATACTTTTTCTTCTTTCACGAGTTCGTACGGATTGGCAGGGCTGCATCAACTTGATCTCCGGCCGATTGGTAGGTTCCGCTTATCGAATAACATCTGAGCTTTAACCTCGGGCGCATCGCTGTGGTTTCGTTTGAATTTATTCACCAGTTATTGATATTTACTAGAATTATAGGTTTTACCTATTGTTCTAGTATTATCACCAGTTATCCAGCTTGAGATTGGAACTATCGGCTTTATCATCGCTCTTCCTCGTACATCGTTACATAGCCGATTAGATCTATTTCAAGTGTTGCATCTGTAATTATTGTTTAAGTTGCTCCAGTAGTTTTCTTTGCAATTATTACGTGGTTACCGGCTGATCCATAGCCGGTCATCTTCATAGCAAATCGGTCGATTCGCCGACGCGCTCTTCGGGATAGATTGGAAACCCAGCCGATCGGAACGCCCGGAATTTAATACTCTTATTTCCTTGTCAATCAACAGGTCAGATTGACTGGCACGCCATGCGAACTGCACCAGGGCAATAACCCGAACAGGAGCTAAGCAGATTCTCCCGGGTCGTGTGTCCGACGCTGAAGACCATCGGCCGATTCCTAGCCGATTTTTGCGCCAACACACTTTTGGCACGCCCGGTGGGACACAACTTCAAGACCCAATATGTCTAAGAACGCAGAGGTTTCCGAGAGCAATATCATTGAGGTCATAGAAACAGATCTCAAGGACGACCAGAAGGAAGAATCGGCTAAACATCTGGAAGATTACAAAAAGATGTATCTGTAGTCGTTCAGTCGTACCAGAAGCGGGGAAGCGGTCAAGAAAGCTCCTCTTCCTGATCCCCGCCACATCACCATCGCTAAGGATTCGGGCAAGATGTCCGATATGATCCAACAGTCCATCTATCAGGCTTTCATCGACCAATCCTCGGTGATGACCAACACGGTGTATAACGCCGTCATCAGCTCTCTCGTCAGCGGAGCAGCTCAAGGATTTCAGGGGCCAGCGTATGCCCCGCCTATTGCACCTCCAACCAGAAGCTCACCAGTCACATCCCACTCGTCTCCTCAGCCGATGTCAACGCAACGCGAGGGATACCACACTCCGTTGCCTCCAGCGTCTCCAAGGTATAACGGTGCACCATGTTTCCCATCGCAAGCGCCGCTTCAGCCTGTCCAGATTGCTTCTGTGCAATCGCTGCCCACAAACTCAGCACCCTGGGGGGCATCGGCAACGATGGCTTTTCCCGATCAATCAACCGGACATGGGAGCTATCCAATCCAGGCGCCGTTCCACTCGGCCGTCCGGCCGACGGTCCCTCAGTATCAACCAGCCCCGTCAGAAATCGGCAGGTGGGCAGGCGCTGTAGAGACACTCCAAAGCACGGCACCGATGACGATGTACGATGGGGCGGCGGATTCGCTTCGCCATCAGCTGTCAACTGCTCAGCCGGCCATGACGCAACAGAATTCGCCGCATGCTTCGATCCATCACCCGGCCGTACCACCACCGATCCTCCAACATATGCCGGCACCTCGAACGGCTGTTCATCAGCAGCAGGTGGATTGGACGGCAAGAATAGCGGAGGTAATTTAGGACCAATTTGGGTTGAAGCCGAAAGTGCAGACTTATACATACAAGACGCCATACCCATCGGCCTACCACCTGCTGCCGTTTCCCCACCGGTACAAGGTTCCTGATTTTACCGGTACAGATTCATCATCCAGTGCGGAGAAGCCGCCACGCAAGATGCTCTGAGGGTGCGCCTGTTTTCATCATCTCTGTCTGGATCAGCCTTCTAGTGGTTCACCACTTTACCACCTAATTCCATTGTTACTTGGGCCAATCTAGAAAAGCAGTTCCATAAGTACTTCTACGCGGGAGTACACGAGATGAAGCTCTCAGATTTGACCAGCCTCAGGCAGAGGAGCGATGAACCAGTAACTAGATACATACAGAGGTTCAGGGAAATCAGGAACAAATGCTACAGTCTGGCTCTGACCGACGCCCAGTTGGCCGATATCGCTTTCCAAGGCCTCTTGCCACAAATCAAGGAAAGGTATGCCTCACAGGAATTTAAAAGCCTAAGCCAGATCGTTCACCGATTGGCAGGTCAGGAAGTCCGTCCATTTGAGCAGCGGAGGAATTTCCAGAAGAAGGTGGCGTACCTGGAAGGGTCTCAATCGGAGGGAGAGGAAGAAATCGGCCTAGCAGAATGGGTAAAAGGCAAGAAGCCAATATCGTGATCTTTCGGAAAGAAAGAACCAGAGACATTCGGCTTTGATACGACAAAGGCCGATAAGATTTTTGACTTACTATTTCAGGAGGGCAGATCAAGCTATCACCATACCATACCATTCCTTCGGCCGATCAGCTCAAGAAGATGAAATACTGCAAGTGACACAACGCCACATCTCATGACACGAATGAATGCAAGATCTTCCGCCAGCAGATACAGTCGGCCATCGAGCAGGGAAGACTCAAGTTTGAAACTCCGGCGAAGCCAGCAAAGCCGATGAAGATTGACCAGCATCCTTTCCCAGCCAACATGGTTGACACGGGAAGAAACTCACTTCAAACCAAGGTGCTGACGTCGGAATCGGCAAGAAGAAGCGGCGCCGTAGATCCTAGGAAACAGGTCATGGTGGATGAAGTCAAAGGGAAAAGGCGGGCTGAAGACAAGGGCGAAGGATCGGGATGATCCCATAGACCCATCAGGAATCGGCATTGTTCTTGTATCGCCTCGGGGGGCAAGTTATGATTTCTCTTTGCCGATAGAAGCATCCGCAACCAATAACCAGGCGGAATATCGAGCCATCCTAAAAGGCATCCAATTATTAAGGGAAGTCAGAGCTGATGCAGTCGAGATTTTTGGAGATTCCATGCTCATCGTAGATCAGTTAACGGGGAAATCTGAATGCAAAGATGATATCTTGAGAATTTATTATGATGATTGTCTCGAGTTGTTAAAGGAATTCAAGTCTGCAATAATTGAGCATATCCCCAGAAATTATAATGAAGAGGCCAATAGACTGGCACAACACGCGTCCGGATATCGGCCGATTCAGGGAGCTTTGAGTTTAGAGCTCATGGCCGATGACTGGCGAAAGGAGATCGCCGATTACTTGAGGGATCCGTCCCAGAAGGTGGATCGGCGAGTACGTTTCCAGGCCACAAAATATGTGTTACTTGAAGAAAATTTGTTTTACCGGACGATTGATGGAGTTCTTCTCAAATGCCTGGGAACAGAAGAAGCAAAGGTCCTGATGGGGGAAATCCATGAAGGCGTATGTGGAGCCCATCAATCGGCTCACAAGATGAAGTGGATGATCAGAAATAATGGGTATTACTGGCCAACGATTCTTGAGGATTGTTTCAAATATTATAAAGGATGCCAAGACTGTCAGAAGTTTGGCAATGTGCAGCGCGCGCCAGCTTCGGCTATGAATCCAGTAATCAAACCGTGGCCATTTAGAGGTTGGGGAATAGATCTCATCGGACAGATTCACCCTCCATGAGTAAAGGGCATAAGTTTATATTGGTGGCCACCGATTATTTTACTAAGTGGATGGAGGCAGTTCCTTTAAGGAACGTGACATCGGCCGATATGATCGAGTTCGTTAAGAGCCATATTGTTTATCGATTCGGTATTCCTCCTCCTGGGCTGAGATTGGATCCATGCTAATTGTTGCATCCCGTCTACATTACATCAGTGCCTTATTCAGTGGCTAGAAGATGGTTCGGTTGAAGAAGTACATGCGGATTCATCTCTCAATGTTGCCCGGATTGATCCTCCGATTTGGGGGTTTAATGATATGGAGTGCATAACGGGGAAAGTTCTAAAAAAAGATTTCTTGAAGATGGAAGATTTTTTGCTTGGATCTGATTCAGAAGAATAAACCGTAAAATGCTCACTCCATAAAGGAGTTTGAATGAGCGTGTCACCGGCTGAAGAGAAAGCAATGCGGAGAAATCCACAGCCGATGAGTTACTCTTGTAGAGGCCGATCATAGTTGATCAAGCTCGAATGGCCGATACGTTACGTATCGCACTTAGTGCAAAAAATGAAAATAAATAAAATTGTTGGAAGCTGAAAGCCAGTTGTTCTTCATCGGTTATATTTAGATGCTTCAGCTAAATTTTGAAGAATCACTGTGTCAATCAGGGGGAGCACACATGGGTCGAAAGGAATCATGCAGAAAGCAAAACAGAAGAAGTTCATGAAGCCAATACATTATTACACATGGAAGAATCAGTCATCATAAAAGGCCGAGTTGATTACACTGATGTTTTTGGTAATGGCAGCAACAGTATATTCAAGGTCATCCCTGAGGTCCAAAAGATCAAGCAGAGCTTGCCCTTCAGCGTGAACAGGCTCCAGGTCTTGGATGTCGAGGCCCAATTGAATCTGAGCTGTGGCCAAGGCTGTAGCAGCCGTGACATGAATGCCTATTTCAGCAATCTCCCAGATACGAGTGGGAACGTCTTGTAGACGGTTGACAAGAGAAGTCCCTCGAGCATTGACGAAATTGACAGCTTGATTCGTTGATAACTGAAGATCCTGGAGCTGGACTTCAAGAGCTGAACAAGTTTGGGGGTCAGAGGTGAAGAAGATGGATCTAATTTAGCAATGCGGGAGAGATGTACCTACTAGTCTTGAGTTAGATTGCTCCAGCATAGCTTGAGCTGTGATGATCTTTGATTCCACAGCGGTCAAGGCAGCTCTAGAGGTACGCAGGGAGGATTCCAACTCCGTCACCTGGGGATTCAAAGAATCACCAGAGCTAGAAGAACTCGCAACTGGAATGATTGACGCGGGACGTGATGATGTACCGACATTGGCCGTCGAGGTGGCTCTAAAGCAACGAAGAAGTAAAATCAGGTTTGAAGCTAGGAAAAAGGAACATAATGCCAAGAAAATTCTTACCCTTGATGGCGTGGGATAGTTCGCAGGCGCTGAGTCGGCCTGGGAGATTCATCATTGGAGCGCCTGTTGCTGGCCATGGGAAACGATGAGGCAAGAAGCGCAGATGAGGAGAAGCTGAGGAAGCAGACGAGTAAGGTTGGGGTTTATCCTGTGCTCTGCTTTTTGAGAGAAGCAGCGGAGGCATTTGAGGCCTTTGTACGTAAAAGTGTACGTTGATGGCAGGACGATGACTAAGATGTTTGTCGATGGAGGGGCCGCTATCAATCTCGTGCCATACATTGTCTTTCGGAAGCTCGGGTTTGGAGAAGAAGACATGATGGGGACTGACATGGTTCTCAAGAGCTACGAGGGAAATACATCATCTGCTCGGGGGGAAATCACTATTGAACTAACGATTGGGAGCAAGACCCTGCCTACTACATTCTTTGTCATGGATGGCAAGGGATCATACAATCTGCTTCTGGGAAGAGACTGGATTCATGCCAATTGCTGCATTCCATCCACAATGCATCAATGAATTATTCAATGGCTGGAAAATGACTCAGTCGAAATAGTGCATGCAGATTCATCTTTGAGTGTTGCGTCGGCCGATCCACCAGTCTGGGGTTTCGACAACGTGGAATGCATATCGGGCAAAATCTGGGAAGGAGATTTCTTGAAGATGGAAGATTTTGGTCTCAGCCCGGTTCAAGAAGACAACTCAGAAATATCTACTCCGTGAAGAGTTTGAGCAGGCATCTCATTGGCTACGGAAAGGCAATGTAAAAAGTTTTTTGGCCAATGAAATACTCTTGTAAAAGCCAATCGTGTTGATCAGGCTCGAATGGCCGATATGATATATATCGCCCTTAGTGCAAAAAATAGAAAGTACACTATCAGATTCTATTGACAAGAAATATTTAAAGTTGGTAGCTCCTTGTTGGTTTTATTTGGTAATCCTCGCAGCTAGGTAGAGTAGATATAATTATCGTCAGAAAGGATGCGACTGGCCAGAGTTATGTCATAAGAAGGGTATCATCGCCAGGGAAGATCATACATGATTCACATGGTTTCATGATGGATAATCGTAAAGTGCTTAAGCTCCTGCTCATCGGAGTTCCACGCGAAGTGAAAGATGTTGATTTGAGAAATCTGCGAGGAGAATTAAATACAGAAGAAGAACTTTTTCATTCGAGACAAGGAAGTATTTACAGAAAGCCGATCTACAAATCAAGCTATTACATTAATTGCTACATTTATTCATCGGGGAAGACCATGCTGACTACGACGTCTAAGCTAACTTCTTCACTCATGCCAGCAGCGACTATGCCTATGTCATCGATGAGGTCTTAAAATTCTTCCCGTGCCTCGCCTCTGGGAAGATGGGATGCAGAGTCTGAAGATCATTCCCGGACAGTGTTTGCACCATGGCAAGCGCAACGGTAGCACCTCGATGGACTCTGTGGCCGGCGACCTCCTACACTCAGTTAGGAATGTTCTGCAGGATGGTGACAACAGTATCTCCTTGGGCATTCACTGCTTCAGTCGCAGTGGCCGCCGCACGAAGGAGGGCCTGAACTTGTGACTCCAGTGCTGGAAGAGGAAGAACAAGTAGAGATGAAGAAGAAGTCGGGCAATTATCAGAAAATCAAGGGACAAAGCAATTATCAGAAGAAAGCCTGACCTGTTACCCTGGATTCAGCGGTGACAGGCTGGGCGCGTGTGGTTTGCATCATGTCTTTGACAGTCGCCAATTGGGTTTCCAATCGGCTCATCTTCTTGGTCTCCTCTGAGTAATTATGGCCCGCCTCATCTTTCTCTCGGAGGAGATCCCTGATCAGGTCACGAGTTCCCTCATCAAGATCGTCGAAAGGATTTGACGAGGAAGGAGGAGAACGTGGTGGGGCGCTAGAGGCTTCATCATCCCTGGAGAAAAATGAAAGAACCGGGAAGCAAAAAGTCAGATCCGGTCAAGACACGAGGTGGATTAAGAAAAGCAGATTCCTACCCTCGTCGGCAAAGAGGTGGAAGAAGATTGGAGGGGCCTTCACCTGCGCGCTTGTTCCCGGCCATTACTGAAGATGAGGGCGGCTGGAGTTTCTTGGGCTAACTGAAGCAAAAAGAGAAGCTGATGGAGCTGGGAAGAACTGGCCAGGCCGATTGGTTACTATTTGTAATTCAGAGAGGTCGGTTCAAGGAAGGTGAAAATGCATCGGGTCAGAGCAGTCAATGGAAATAATCTTTGATGAAAAGACGGAAGGCGAATCATCCCGAGGCAGATATGTGGTGTGGTGAGCCAAGGATAGGGGCAGAAAAGGATTTTTATGCTCACCGTAAGCACAGAAACCAAGGAGTCGGCCGTGCGAACTAAAGAGCACGCGGAGAAGAGAATTGAGAAGTCTTCAGAGCAAAGTATTATTTTACTCCGAAGCTGGGGGGCATGTGTTGACACCGGTATTTGACACGTGTTACCATCCTGGGTGAAGGCCAATAGAAGTTGGGCCGACGCTGGATCAGAGACAGAAAATGAAGAATCTTGGGCTTTTGGGCCAAGAGAAGCGTCGCAGCCTTTGGAGCCTGGAAGAAGCTGGCGAAGCTACGTCAGCAAGTTATCTTTTAGATTTTGTTTTATGAAAGTTTGTTTTCTTTATTTTCAAGTGATGTACGTCATAATCGACTAGGGTTTGTAGCTTAGGCTATAAATAGCTGCCTCCGGGCATGTATCAAATCATCCAATGATCAATACACAAACCCTTTGTTCCCTTTTTTTCCCTTTTTGGTGGCTTCGCCTTAGTTGCGGTAGCTTTTTTCTTTTACGAGTTCTTTCTCGCAAGACAGGCTGCATCGTCTTCGACCACTGGCGTGCTGACCCCAGTACGTTCTGGCTGCATCGACTTCGACCACAGTTTTGCTGGTAAGTTCCGAATCGAACGAAGCAGATAGGCTCAAGGTTGATGGCGCATTGCTTCTTCCTCTATCCTATATTAGTTCTAGTTATCGAGCAGATTGGATTTAGGTTTGGTCTGTTCACCAATTTATCGATATCAGCTTGTTCTTGTTAGGTTAGCTTGTTTAATCTAGCTTGTTTCTTGTTGTTGTCACAAGTTATCGATACTTACTAGATTTGGCACGATTAGTTTCATTTGATCTTGTTTTTATTTAGTTTTACCACAATTTATCCAGCCTAGATCTAAATACCATCGGCCGACGCGTAACTTGCTTGTAGCTTCTGGTTCGGCCGATCGGGTTCGGATCTAGGTGTTGTTTACCGAGGCTTCGCTAACCTATTTAGCGCTGCTTCACCCGCACAATCAGCCGAAGCTGTGGCCGATTGATCTATCAGCACATCGGACGTTTGGCCGACGCGCGCGACGGAACGATTTGGACAACAGCTGTGACAACCCTGGTAATTACAAATCCAAAATCAATGACATAAGCCTAACTCCATGTGTTAAACCAACTAATGAGAGGGTGAAAAGAATTTAAAACGGGTTCAGTTGGAATTCAAATTAAATTTGGGCACATTTGGACACAATTGAAACTTTTAAAATAACTTTAAAACCATAAGCCAAATGAAATTTTGCCTGAAACCAAAGTTGTAGAACTTTTTATTTTGAGCAACTTTCGTGTTCAAAAGTTTTTTAAAATTCAAATCAGAAAAAGGAGAAAACGCCCTGTTTGCACCTAGCCCCCTGAACTTTTTCGAATTTTTGCATTCCAGTCCCTCGTCTGCTCTGCCGCGCCGCGCGCGCTCGCCCGCCCGCCGCGCGCCAGGTGGCCGGCGTCGCCTGACCGGCGTGAAGTGCCAGGCCAGTGGCCGCCGCACCACCCCGCCACGGCCGGCTTTGCCCCGCCCCGACGCCGCGCGGCCGGTCCCCGCCCGCGCGTGCTGCCGCGCCCAGGCCGCCGCCCGCCCGGCCAGTCTCCGCGCTCCGCCGTGCCGCCCCGGCCCCCACGCCCCGCCAGCTGACGCGCCTGCCCTCCGCCCGAGCCGCTGCAGCAGCTGCTCCCCAATCCGCACGCCGCGCTATCTCCTCGCGCCCACGCCACAATCGCGGCTGCCCAGTCGCCCGCGCCCGCTCGCCGCACGCCGCGCCGGCGTTCTGCCGCCGCCCGCCGCGGCCAGTGCACGCCGTGCCGTGCCTCCGCCCCGCACGCTAACCAGGCCCCTCCTGTCCCTATAAAAACGCCACCCCGGCCACGCGCGCGAGCCCCCGGCCACCAGAACGCCTCGCCGCGCCATCGCCGCCGCCGAGCACCACCCGCCCGCGGGCAGCCCTCCACAGCCGCCCACTGCCCAAACGGAGCCCCCAGCCACCACTACATCGCCTCACCGCAGCTCGCCGACCTACCCAACGCCACCCAGAGCCACCGGAGCGCCGCCGCCCGCGCTGCCGTCGCCGCCGCCGCCCCTGCTCGCCGTGGACAGCACGACCCCGACCCCCTCCGTCCAAGCCGAGACCATGAGTAGCTTCCCCACGCACCAGTGAAGCTCACCGACCGGACCACGCCGCCCCAAGCTGCCGGAGCACCGCCGTCGACGCGAGCCACGCCGTCGCCGCCTCTGCTCCAACGCCGGCGAGCCCTTCCCGGCCGTCCTCCACCTGAACAACACCCCCACAAGGTAGCCCTCGCATCCCTGAACCTTCCCCGACCCTCGCCCCTCGCCGCCGGCGAGCCCCCTCGCCGGAATTTCGGCCGGCCGCCGCACCCGAGCCGCCGAGGACCCAATTGCAAGGATTTAAATCTTTAGAAGGGTCTGAGCGTAAGATTCAAGGACCTAGTTGTAAAAGAAAATTTCAAACCTAGATTCAAATTCAGTGAACTTGTAAAATTCATATAAAATCGTAGAAAATTCAGAAAAATGCAAACTCAACTGTTCTGGAATCCTCAGAACAAACTCTACCACGTTGGTTACAAAAATTTTCTCATAATCTCAAAATATTTTGCTCTACATTAAATAGAAGCTTTAATGGACATATTTTATACCCACTGTTCTAGAACAATGCTGACCCTGAATTTTGGGCAGTGAACTAGTTGCTGGATGATTAGGACTGTGTAAAAAGATCAGGCCCAAATTCCGTCTCTAGATTTACTGTTTGTTAAACTTAGTTTCATATCATGTGTAAGAAGAATATTTTATCCCTGCAGTTAGGTGGTAAGTCACCCATTGAAATTTTTCCTATGCTAATGTATTGGTAACTAGAAGCCAGAGAAAAATTAGGAGACCTTTTATCTCAGAGTAACCTATTTATTTGATTTATGTGCTAACAACATACATTAAATCAAGAAAATAGTACCTTAGTTTGGAAAATCCCCAAATTATTACTGGGAGTTACACTGTGGTAGAGGTTGCTGTGTAAAAAGTTTCATGGACAAAAACCCTGTGTAGGGTCCTGTAAAAATGAATCTTTAAAAAGCCTAGGTGTAGAATGTCATATTTTCTATGCTCTAAATACTGCATGATAAATCCTACAAAAATTACAGTAGCTTCTGCATGCTCAAGTGAGAGCTCTGTAAAACTCTTAGCCACAATTTTTGCACCAATTGATCTGTACAAAAAGAACAATTATCTAACAGCAACAATGAAATCTATTTTTCAGAATTAATCTGTTACATAAAATTGGCTGAAAATTTTACAGTAAGCACACCTTTCCTTGATGTGCCTAAATCCAAAATTTCATGACCAGAAACTATCCCTTGTAGTAATTACTCTCAAATCGTAAACAAGTGCTATTTCCACGACTTAAACTTGTGCACTCATGTAGAATCGACGACTCTCGCCGACGGAACTTACGAGCTGGTGCCCGCGTCCGAGAGTGAGCAGCGTGAAGCTCAAGCAAACCTAACTGAAGCTCTTGAAGACCCGAGCCCAAGTTCGGAAGATCCCCAAGCGAACTGCGAAGGCAAGCCCCGGAGCATAACCCATTCTTTCCGAAATTATGCAACTCATTACTCTTTGCTTGTGCATTAAGTTTATAGGAGTTGGATGAAAACTTAGTTGCATGATGTCAGGAACCCTTGCGTGAAAACTAGATGTAAGGTTCGATAGAATGCTGTGCTAATAGGACTCCGGTAAAAGTCGAGTGATTTCCTGTCACTCGCGAGAAAATAGGAGTTGAATGACTACTACACGCTGCAATCATAAGGACACGGACGGGTTATGTAACGATGGTTACGATTGAGGCCCGTCTGTCTAGTGAAAAATGCTAAGGCCGCAGGGTGTGGTAGTGATGGTTAAGTCTTTGAACGTACTAAACACATGCCGAGATTATGGGAATCGGTAAGCTTAAGTACCTGATTGGCCCGGCAAGGGGACGGCATCCTACCCTTTGAACTTCGGTCCCATGTGCATATGGCGAGTGCAGAGAGTGGTCACGACCCGGCGCCGAACCGTGGCGTGGGGCTCTTGTACTCTCGGAGGGTAGCCCCGATCCACGACCCGGAAAGAAAGGGGAACAGTTGCACGTGTGACTCTAGGGAGTAACCACGTGACGTGTGTTTGGGTTTCCCTTGCATGGTTAAGAAATTCGATTCGAATCGTCCGTTTCTCACGGCTATTGAGACTGCTTAACCATTTTTACCCACAGAGTAAGAAGAGGAACAAGGATGATGAATGAACTGGTTGGATGGAAAATTTAATGCTTCACCATGTATTCTTGGATAGCTGCTTACCTAGACTGGCTAACGAAACTAGAATCTTGAGCTAAAAGTTGAAAGTAAGGACCCACTTGTAGATGCTTTTCGGCAAAACAAACCCCTGAGCCAAAAAGCCTTGCATGTCTAGAGTCGGTGGAGTAGTTTCCACTACTCGGGTAAGTCTTGCTGAGTATTAGTATACTCAGTCTTGCTTGTGACTCGTTTTCAGGTGAGCCCTTTGAAGACATGATTGCTAGCTTGACTTGGCCCTGCACTCTTCCCCCTGGTTGGTCGGTGGAATGGGATGCGCCCCCGTCCAACGGAGATAAGGCCGAGTGATGTCTCGTACGGGCTTCATCGAGACATCCTGTATCGTCGAGTAGTTTCCGTTGTTTATTTCCGCTGCAATTTAACTCTGAAGAACTTATTTATGTTAATTGAAGTACTTGTTTTCTAAACTCAGAACTAGGTCTGTAATATTTACTTATGCTAATGATGTAATATTTTCTGGAATGTGGTATTCTCTGGGCTCATCGTCGCATGAGCATTTGTATGTACGGCGCTCGATCCGTTCACCGTGGTTGTATCGGGAGGTTATACCCGACAGACCAGTGGATTACTCCGTTTGAAGTGTAAGGTTAACCGAGGATGCCTTAATGGTGATGGTTAATACACTTGAGCCGGATTAATTCAGGTGGTTCTGCCACAGCTGGTATCAGAGCCGTAGCTGGTGCCACAGCTGCCACAGCTGGCAACAGCGGACACCAGAGCCGAAATACATACGCCAGAGAATGCTACAAGCCTTAAAAACTCATTTTTCTAAAACTTGACTAGAAGGTTGTGTTGCGAAATGCGTTGGTACGTTAAGGATGGTGCCTAGTTCGTAAAGCCCTAAGGGATTATGGGAAAGTTACTAGGTGGCTATCTAACTTCTATATGTATTATCAACTAACTTCCAGCACATTACATTCTGTCGAAACTTACTTTCATGTACAACCAACCTTAAATTCTGTAACGACGCACTCGTCGCTAAGGTAAGAAGGTAAGGATCCTCAGCCAACTGAGGGAGCTTGGCCTTCCTGTCGGTGATGCGAACCGAACGCTGCCCTCAAGCAGTGGCTTACTTGAGGTGCTGCCAATATGCCAACTGTTAGTTGAACATATTGGGAGTAGAAGGTTCGGCGCAGGGTATGGCGATCGCTGTTCATACCCCCGTCTCATGACGGTACCCCCGTGAATACACTATCTCGATAGCGTATGTTAACGTCGTCTGTACGGCGGGAATTGTACAGATATCGTTTCTATAAGTAAACGGTAATGATTACGGACGCTTTCATGAGTGCTGGCATGAAAGGTTCATGATATATATATGCTTGTCGATTTTCTGCAGGTACACTAACCGCGATTACGATAAGTTAAGGAACGATTAGAAAGACTCGACTAGCTATTATAGCGAGAGCCGTATTGTGTATGCCACCGAGACTATCATCGTAAGACCAAAGCTATTTGGCAATTGTTTTATTTGTGAGGACGAATAGGACGTGCATACATCATAAACATGTGTATCTGAAATCAAAAAATGCGTTGTGTGAGAGTGGAAAGGTTCTTGCGTATCTAAGCGTGGTTTGCATAAGGACCATCTAGCGGAACTGTCCGAATTCTGCCATGACCAAAAAGAGTGATTTATTGACCCAAGAAAATGACCTTTTCTGGAGAAGTTCGTGTTGAAAGAATTGTTCCAAATTTTGTGTTCTATCTCCTGTTCAAAAATGAAAAATTCTGAACTTATGGATAATAAGAAATAACAGAAACCTTGGAGCGTCAGATTTCTGTCCAGAATAAGCACTTCTGCCTCTTAAATATTTAGGCCCCCTTCCTGCGGTTTTCTGCAAAAGAGCACAACACGAAACTTGTTCCAAATTTACCCAGGAAGCTGCTGTTGAAATTTGGTAAATTTTGGCTGGGTAGGTTTTCCCTGGTGTACGAAACTCTAGCCCTCTGTTCACTGAAAATTCTGGGTAGACAGTAAGGTAAAACCTGGAAAGAAAGACCATCTTAGAGACCCAATTAGCTCTGGAGTTGACTAGAAAAGTTGTTCACAAATACCTTAGGAGTGATCTGGTGAAATTTGAGAATTTTTGGATGAGAACTGTGGGAGTTATGATTATTATTGCACACTATACAGAATCTGTCCTTGTGCTGCTCACAGTTTTTCGCTATCTCATTCCATTTGATCTTTTGTTCAGATGGCCGAGCCTGTTGAGATGATGGTGGATGAGGATGGACGCGTGCACTCGTAGTGTCTCCACTGGGAGGGCTTTCCCTCTATTTTGTGGGATGTTCTGCGTACCGCGGGCTATCTAATTCCCCCACGTTACGCCGGACTGGAGTTTGCAGAAAATGGAGTTACCCAGTGCCGTGTCAACGTGACTATCTTTCCGCACCCGCTACACCCGGAGTGGCCCGCCTTAGAGCTTGAGGCTGTTGGTCGCCGTTTGGCCGATACTTGGGAGCTTGCAGCCATGAGGGCGCTCACCACATTTTGTGCGCAGCGTCCCGAGGTTGTCACACTCACTCCCATTGGATTGTTTCCTGCTGCCCAGGACAACGACCCCTTTTGGCTCAACAGGGTGCAGCACGCACAGTGTTTGGTAGACTTCCATGCCCAGGAGACTATCCATACCTCCGTGCGGTGCATGAGTGCACTCTACCGGCTTCAGACTCTCCAGAGTCAGGCACTCGAGCAGCTCACCGATCTTGCTCAGGCCTACCATATGATGGCAGATACCAGGGATGAGCAGATAAAGGAGCTCAGTCAGGATCTTGAGGACAGAGATGCTCAGATTGGCCAACTTGAGGGCCAAATCCAGGAGCAGGACACTCTCATGGGTGAGAGAGATACCACGATAGCACAGTTGGAGGAGCAGCTCCATGATCTGAACCTTGAGTTGGAGGATGCTAATGAGCACATTCAGTGGCATCATGATCAGAATGACCATCCCCATGAGGACGACATGGAGGAGGATGAGGAGGAGCCACAGGAGATTGATGATATCTCAGGTATGGATTTCGAGGGTGAGGTACCACAGGCACCTCAGATGGGAGCCCACTCTCCGGCTCACAGCGAGTCGTCCGTCAACGACTTGGACGATTTCTAGAGGACGACCTAGGAGGACTTTTGCACATACTCCTCGATAGGGTAGCCTAACTTTTGGCAAGTGTTGTAATAGGCTAACTAGGAGTTGAGTAACTCTTTTGTGTTGGGTATACCTGAACCATGTGGATACCCACAACATGTAAGGAACGGCGATAAACTTGGGTGATTTCGTTGTAATTTGGTAAACGATGAAATCCACAATCGCTGAGACTTGTCGGAATTTTTACCCATGTCTCCTTGCATTTGTTGGCTGAGTGTTGAATACCAGACTTGTGCTAAATTTTGTGATCTGGGTGCTCACAAAAATTCAGTATCGTTGGACCTCGCTAGTTTAAGATATAGGCGAAACAGTACCGATCAATCTGCTGAAAAACAGCGAAGACAGTAAGGCAAAGGATGAGCTTTTTGACCACCTTAGCCATAGTTCTAGCACCGAAGTTAAATACCAAAGTGGTGCATTCCTAAATCCGCTGACTACTGCAAAAGTTTGAGATGTTTTGGATGGACCCACAGCAGGCTATGATTTTTTTTTTCTCGTAGCAAACAGAGATTCTGTCCATACTTCTAGCTATGACTTCGGAAGTCTCTGACTACCCAATTAATTATGAAGTCAAGGAAGTAATATGGATCGCGTTGCTAATGGTAACCTTTCACGTTTCAGATGGTTGGATCAACACGTGGCAACCCCGAGGGTTTTGGTGCCGGTGGCAGCCGCTCGCGACAATCGCCACCACCCCCGCCCAGTTTGGTGGAAGTGATGGCCGCTCAAACCGAGCTGTTGCGTCAGATTGTGCAAGGACAACACCAGCAGAGGGGTGGGCACAATGCTCACCAACCACAAGCTGCAGGATACACGGATTTCCTGGGGACCCAGCCTCCCTTGTTCCATAAGGCCGAGGAACCCCTGGACGCAGATGCATGGATTCGCACCATAGAATCCAAGTTCACACTACTTGTGGCCCCATGCTCAGAAGCCAACAAAGCTCGTTTTGCCGCGCAACAGCTTCGCGGTACCGCTCGTCTGTGGTGGGACCACTATTTTGCGATGCTCCCGGCTGACCATGTGGTCGACTGGAATGAATTCAAGACCGCGTTCCGGGCACATCATATCCCCGAGGGTCTCATGGAGAGAAAGTTGAATGAGTTCCTGGCACTCACCCAAGGCACCCGCACCGTGTTGCAGTACGCCCATGCGTTCAACAACCTATACCAGTATGCGGGCTATCACGCTGATACGGATGCCAAGAAGCGTGATCGTTTCCGCCGAGGTCTGAATACCAAGCTCAAGGAACGTCTGAACCTAGCCAGGGCTGACACCTACAACGAGTTGGTCAATATGGCCATTACCCAGGAAGACTGTATCATGGCACACCGGGCAGAGAAGAAGAGAAAGGCACCCGCAGGACCATCAAGTGCCCAACCACCAAGGTATCGCATCGTGCAAAATACCGCACCTACAGCTCCACCAAAGGCCCCGCAGCCAGGAAGATGGATTGCCAGACCCCCACAGCAGCCAGGCCTGGTACGACCCCCGATGCCTCCACAGAATGGTCCGAGGCCCATTCTTCAACAGTCTCTTCGACCTAGCCCCGCGAATCGCTGTTTCAAATGTGGGAGTTCCAGCCACTTCGCACGAGAATGCCCTCAGCCTGGACAGCCCAACCAAGGTCAAGGATCCAACCCGAGCGCCAAGAACAGGGGCAAGAGACAGACCCTGCAAGTCAAGCAAGGACGGATTAACTTCACCACGCTTGCAGAGCTTCTAGAAGGCGCCCCAGTGATGTCGGGTACATTCTCTATCCATAACAAGCCTGCCGTTATATTATTTGATTCTGGTGCATCGCATAGTTTTATAAGTGCAAAATTCGGTGCAAAAGTAGGCTTGGATGTTTGTCACACAAAAGGGTCATATATGATATCAACACCGGGTGGTAAAATTGCTTCAAACCAAATGGTCAGACAAGTACCAGTCAAATTGGGAAGTAAAACCATCGACACGGACCTTGTCCTTTTACCCCTTGACGGCATGGACATTATTTTGGGAATGGACTGGATGGCTATGCATGGAGTCACACTGGACCTTTCTTCCCGAGCCGTTGAGATAAATTCACCTAGTCACGGAGCCACTACCCTTTACCTACCATTCATAGATTGCACGAATTCCTGTGCTTATAAGATGGAAGGACTTAAGCTAGATGAGATTCTTGTGGTGAACGAGTATGCCGATGTTTTCCCGGATGACTTACCAGGAATGCCACCGGATAGGGATATTGAGTTCGTTATTGAACTACAACCAGGCACTGCACCTATATCCAAAAGACCGTATAGGATGCCCCCTAAAGAATTGGCCGAGCTGAAACTTCAACTCCAAGAACTACTGGACAAAGGTTTTATTCGCCCTAGCGCGTCACCTTGGGGATGTCCAGCCCTATTCGTAAAGAAGAAGGATGACAGTTTGAGATTATGTGTGGACTACCGACCTCTCAATGCGGTAACAGTTAAAAATAAATACCCACTTCCTCGCATCGATGTGCTCTTCGATCAATTAGCTGGAGCCAGAGTCTTCTCAAAGATTAATCTTCGTTCGGGATATCATCAGATCAAGATTCGCTCGTGCGATATTCCTAAGACTGCCTTCTCCACACGATATGGACTATATGAATTCTTGGTCATGTCCTTTGGACTCACCAATGCCCCTGCCTACTTCATGTATCTCATGAATTCGGTATTCATGCCCGAACTTGACAAATTCGTCGTAGTGTTCATCGACGACATTCTTATCTATTCAAAGGATGAGGAAGAGCATGCCAAGCACCTTTGCATTGTTCTTCAGCGACTCAGAGACCATCAGCTCTATGCTAAGTTTTCTAAGTGTGAATTCTGGTTGGATACTGTAAAGTTCTTAGGTCACATGATCTCCAGCGAAGGCATAGCTGTTGACCCCAGCAAGGTACAAGAGGTGATGGATTGGAAACCCCCTACCTCTGTTCATCAGATTCGCAGTTTTCTCGGCTTAGCCGGTTACTACCGTCGCTTCATCCCGGATTTCTCTCGAATTGCTAAGCCCATGACGGAACTATTGAAGAAGGAAGTAAAGTTTGTATGGAATGAGAAGTGTGAGGAAGCCTTCCACACTCTCAGAGAGCATCTGACTACTGCACCTGTGTTAGCTCAACCCGATAATACCAAGTCATTCGATGTGTATTGTGACGCATCAGGTACTGGTCTAGGATGTGTGCTTATGCAAGAGAATCGAGTGATTGCATATGCCTCACGAGCCCTTCGGCCCCACGAACAGAATTATCCCACGCATGACCTTGAGCTCGCAGCCGTCATTCACGCTCTGAAGATATGGAGGCACTATCTCATGGGTACACAGTGCAATATCTACACGGATCATAAGAGTCTCAAGTACATCTTCACACAAGCCGATCTGAATATGAGACAACGAAGATGGCTAGAATTAATCAAAGATTATGACCTTGAAGTGCACTATCACCCCGGTAAGGCTAATGTAGTCGCGGATGCACTAAGCCGCAAGTCCCATTGCCATTGCTTATCCATGGAGTCCTACCATGAGACATTATGTGCAGACATGAGGAAGCTTAACTTGGAAATGGTTTCCCAAGGCACTCTAAATCACATCTCAGTTGAGCCCACTCTTCACGACCAAATCGTCATGGCACAACTACATGATGAAGGAATCAAGATCATCAAACAAAAACTCTCTCTAGGTGAGGAGAAGTATAAGTGTTTCCGCCAGGACCATAAGGGAGTTCTATGGTTCGAAAGTCGTATAGTCGTTCCGAAGAATCGTGAACTCCGCAAGCAAATTCTTGATGAGGCGCACCTCTCCAAATTCTCTATCCACCCCGGCAGTAGCAAAATGTATCAGGACCTAAGGCAAAACTTCTGGTGGACTAGAATAAAAAGGGAAATTGCTACGTATGTCTCGGAATGTGACACGTGCCAGAGAGTAAAAGCTAACCACTTAAAGGTAGCCGGTACACTTCAACCGTTACCTATACCATCATGGAAATGGGAAGACATAAGTATGGACTTCATCGTGGGACTACCAAACACTTCCCAGAAACATGATTCCATATGGGTTATCGTTGATAGACTCACGAAGACGGCACATTTTCTTCCGGTATACACCACCTATTCTACCAAGAAATATGCCGAGATTTACCTCGATCGTATTGTTTGCCTGCATGGAATACCTAAGACAATCATTTCCGATCGTGGTCCCCAGTTTGTAGCACGCTTTTGGGAGCAACTGCAAACGTCTCTTGGCACAAAGCTGATTCGCAGCTCAGCATACCATCCTCAGACCGATGGACAAACGGAAAGAGTAAACCAAATTCTGGAAGACATGCTGAGAGCCTGTGTCATTCATTATGACAAGAATTGGGATAAGTGCCTACCCCTGGCAGAGTTCTCATACAACAACAGCTACCAAACGAGTTTGAAAATGGCACCATTTGAGGCCCTGTACGGACGAAGGTGTCGAACTCCTTTGAGCTGGTCACAAACCGGAGAACGTAAAATAATTGGACCCAACCTGGTAATCGAGGCAGAGGAGAAAGTAAAAGTAATACAAGCAAATCTTAAAGCCGCACAAGCCCGACAAAAGAGCTATTCTGACAAAAGGAGAAAGCCTCTAAAGTTCGAAGTTGGCGATCATGTCTATCTTCGAGTTTCACCAACCAAAGGAGTGCGAAGATTTGGGATCAAAGGCAAACTAGCTCCCTCAGCTCACGGCCACCCATGATGTCTTCCACGTATCTCAACTCAAGAAGTGTATTCGAGTCCCTACCGAGATTGTGGAACAACAAAAAATATCGTTGGAACCCGACCTCTCGTATGTCGAACACCCAGTTAAGATTTTGGATCAAAAAGAAAGAGAGACCAGGAGGAAAGTGATTAGAATGTATAAAATACAATGGAATCACCACACGGAAGAAGAAGCCACCTGGGAAACGGAGAGCTACCTGAACCAACATTTCCCTGGGTTTCTTGTCTCAACCACTGGTATGTGCACCCACGCCCACACTAAGAATTACCGAATCTCGGGGCGAGATTCTTGTTAAGGGGGGAAGGCTGTGACAACCCTGGTAATTACAAATCCAAAATCAATGACATAAGCCTAACTCCATGTGTTAAACCAACTAATGAGAGGGTGGAAAGAATTTAAAACGGGTTCAGTTGGAATTCAAATTAAATTTGGGCACATTTGGACACAATTGAAACTTTTAAAATAACTTTAAAACCATAAGCCAAATGAAATTTTTCCTGAAACCAAAGTTGTAGAACTTTTTATTTTGAGCAACTTTCGTGTTCAAAAGTTTTTGAAATTCAAATCAGAAAGAGGAGAAAACGCCCTGTTTGCACCCAGCCCCCTGAACTTTTTCGAATTTTTGCATTCCAGTCCCTCGTCTGCTCTGCCGCGCCGCGCGCGCTCGCCCGCCCGCCGCGCGCCAGGTGGCCGGCGTCGCCTGACCGGCGCGAAGCGCCAGGCCAGTGGCCGCCGCACCACCCCGCCACGGCCGGCTTTGCCCCGCCCCGACGCCGCGCGGCCAGTCCCCGCCCGCGCGTGCTGCCGCGCCAAGGCCGCCGCCCGCCCGGCCAGTCTCCGCGCTCCGCCGTGCCGCCCCGGCCCCCGCGCCCCGCCAGCTGACGCGCCTGCCCTCCGCCCGAGCCGCTGCAGCAGCTGCTCCCCAATCCGCACGCCGCGCTATCTCCTCGCGCCCACGCCACAATCGCGGCTGCCCAGTCGCCCGCGCCCGCTCGCCGCACGCCGCGCCGGCGTTCTGCCGCCGCCCGCCGCGGCCAGTGCACGCCGTGCCGTGCCTCCGCCCCGCACGCTAACCAGGCCCCTCCTGTCCCTATAAAAACGCCACCCCGGCCACGCGCGCGAGCCCCCGGCCACCAGAACGCCTCGCCGCGCCATCGCCGCCGCCGAGCACCACCCGCCCGCGGGCAGCCCTCCACAGCCGCCCACTGCCCAAACGGAGCCCCCAGCCACCACTACATCGCCTCACCGCAGCTCGCCGACCTACCCAACGCCACCCAGAGCCACCGGAGCGCCGCCGCACGCGCTGCCGTCGCCGCCGCCGCCCCTGCTCGCCGTGGACAGCACGACCCCGACCCCCTCCGTCCAAGCCGAGACCATGAGTAGCTTCCCCACGCACCAGTGAAGCTCACCGACCGGACCACGCCGCCCCAAGCCCGCCGGAGCACCGCCGTCGACGCGAGCCACGCCGTCGCCGCCTCTGCTCCAACGCCGGCGAGCCCTTCCCGGCCGTCCTCCACCTGAACAACACCCCCACAAGGTAGCCCTCGCATCCCTGAACCTTCCCCGACCCTCGCCCCTCGCCGCCGGCGAGCCCCCTCGCCGGAATTTCGGCCGGCCGCCGCACCCGAGCCGCCGAGGACCCAATTGCAAGGATTTAAATCTTTAGAAGGGTCTGAGCGTAAGATTCAAGGACCTAGTTGTAAAAGAAAATTTCAAACCTAGATTCAAATTCAGTGAACTTGTAAAATTCATATAAAATCGTAGAAAATTCAGAAAAATGCAAACTCAACTGTTCTGGAATCCTCAGAACAAACTCTACCACTTTGGTTACAAAAATTTTCTCAGAATCTCAAAATATTTTGCTCTACATTAAATAGAAGCTTTAATGGACATATTTTATACCCACTGTTCTAGAACAATGCTGACCCTGAATTTTGGGCAGTGAACTAGTTGCTGGATGATTAGG
This sequence comes from Panicum miliaceum, assembly GCA_032594955.1. Classification (NCBI taxonomy): domain Eukaryota; kingdom Viridiplantae; phylum Streptophyta; class Magnoliopsida; order Poales; family Poaceae; genus Panicum; species Panicum miliaceum. The sequence continues at coordinate 47,165,918 of CM064057.1, read as the reverse complement.
ACTGTGTAAAAAGATCAGGCCCAAATTCCATCTCTAGATTTACTGTTTGTTAAACTTAGTTTCATATCATGTGTAAGAAGAATATTTTATCCCTGCAGTTAGGTGGTAAGTCACCCATTGAAATTTTTCCTATGCTAATGTATTGGTAACTAGAAGCCAGAGAAAAATTAGGAGACCTTTTATCTCAGAGTAACCTATTTATTTGATTTATGTGCTAACAACATACATTAAATCAAGAAAATAGTACCTTAGTTTGGAAAATCCCCAAATTATTACTGGGAGTTACACTGTGGTAGAGGTTGCTGTGTAAAAAGTTTCATGGACAAAAACCCTGTGTAGGGTCCTGTAAAAATGAATCTTTAAAAAGCCTAGGTGTAGAATGTCATATTTTCTATGCTCTAAATACTGCATGATAAATCCTACAAAAATTACAGTAGCTTCTGCATGCTCAAGTGAGAGCTCTGTAAAACTCTTAGCCACAATTGTTGCACCAATTGATCTGTACAAAAAGAACAATTATCTAACAGCAACAATGAAATCTATTTTTCAGAATTAATCTGTTACATAAAATTGGCTGAAAATTTTACAGTAAGCACACCTTTCCTTGATGTGCCTAAATCCAAAATTTCATGACCAGAAACTATCCCTTGTAGTAATTACTCTCAAATCGTAATCAAGTGCTATTTCCACGACTTAAACTTGTGCACTCATGTAGAATCGACGACTCTCGCCGACGGAACTTACGAGCTGGTGCCCGCGTCCGAGAGTGAGCAGCGTGAAGCTCAAGCAAACCTAACTGAAGCTCTTGAAGACCCGAGCCCAAGTTCGGAAGATCCCCAAGCGAACTGCGAAGGCAAGCCCCGGAGCATAACCCATTCTTTCCGAAATTATGCAACTCATTACTCTTTGCTTGTGCATTAAGTTTATAGGAGTTGGATGAAAACTTAGTTGCATGATGTCAGGAACCCTTGCGTGAAAACTAGATGTAAGGTTCGATAGAATGCTGTGCTAATAGGACTCCGGTAAAAGTCGAGTGATTTCCTGTCACTCGCGAGAAAATAGGAGTTGAATGACTACTACACGCTGCAATCATAAGGACACGGACGGGTTATGTAACGATGGTTACGATTGAGGCCCGTCTGTCTAGTGAAAAATGCTAAGGCCGCAGGGTGTGGTAGTGATGGTTAAGTCTTTGAACGTACTAAACACATGCCGAGATTATGGGAATCGGTAAGCTTAAGTACCTGATTGGCCCGGCAAGGGGACGGCATCCTACCCTTTGAACTTCGGTCCCATGTGCATATGGCGAGTGCAGAGAGTGGTCACGACCCGGCGCCGAACCGTGGCGTGGGGCTCTTGTACTCTCGGAGGGTAGCCCCGATCCACGACCCGGAAAGAAAGGGGAACAGTTGCACGTGTGACTCTAGGGAGTAACCACGTGATGTGTGTTTGGGTTTCCCTTGCATGGTTAAGAAATTCGATTCGAATCGTCCGTTTCTCACGGCTATTGAGACTGCTTAACCATTTTTACCCACAGAGTAAGAAGAGGAACAAGGATGATGAATGAACTGGTTGGATGGAAAATTTAATGCTTCACCATGTATTCTTGGATAGCTGCTTACCTAGACTGGCTAACAAAACTAGAATCTTGAGCTAAAAGTTGAAAGTAAGGACCCACTTGTAGATGCTTTTCGGCAAAACAAACCCCTGAGCCAAAAAGCCTTGCATGTCTAGAGTCGGTGGAGTAGTTTCCACTACTCGGGTAAGTCTTGCTGAGTATTAGTATACTCAGTCTTGCTTGTGACTCGTTTTCAGGTGAGCCCTTTGAAGACATGATTGCTAGCTTGACTTGGCCCTGCACTCTTCCCCCTGGTTGGTCGGTGGAATGGGATGCGCCCCCGTCCAACGGAGATAAGGCCGAGTGATGTCTCGTACGGGCTTCATCGAGACATCCTGTATCGTCGAGTAGTTTCCGTTGTTTATTTCCGCTGCAATTTAACTCTGAAGAACTTATTTATGTTAATTGAAGTACTTGTTTTCTAAACTCAGAACTAGGTCTGTAATATTTACTTATGCTAATGATGTAATATTTTCTGGAATGTGGTATTCTCTGGGCTCATCGTCGCATGAGCATTTGTATGTACGGCGCTCGATCCGTTCACCGTGGTTGTATCGGGAGGTTATACCCGACAGACCAGTGGATTACTCCGTTTGAAGTGTAAGGTTAACCGAGGATGCCTTAATGGTGATGGTTAATACACTTGAGCCGGATTAATTCAGGTGGTTCTGCCACAACAGCCGATACGTTCCGGTAATTTAACCGTTTCATCTGTCCCTTAACAATTGTAGTTCAAATTGACTGGCATGCCCAACACCACCATGCAGCAAGTTTTGGACGCCGCGCAGGAGCGAAGCAAGAGGCTCCCGGGTCCTCGCGTGTGCTGGCGCTGAAGGCCGACCCACAGCTTTTTGCATCAACACCGGTACTTTCTCTATGCATGCGCACACACATTCTTGGCAACCGCGCGTGCCGTCTCGGCAACCGCGCGCCGCGCTGCATTCCATTGCTGGGGATCGCAACCGCCACCCTACCCTCTCTGTGCATGACTCCACGCGCGCGTCGCCTCGGCAACCGCGTGCGCCCGTTTTGCATTCCCATGATCTCTGGCCGTCGCCATTATATACTACAAGGCCGGATGCTGTCCTCACACCCCTGCTGCTCTTGCTCTCTCCTCCCACCCCTACTCTCGCATTAGGTACAATGGCGGGTTCCGGTTCAAGCTCCAGGCACCGCTGCTACGTCGTGGTGGACTTGTCGTCGTCGTCGTCGTCGCCTTCTCCCTCCCCTCGTCGCCGTCGTCGGTCGTCGCCTCCTCTTGCTGCGGCTCCAGCCCGGGCTCCTGCGCTGGCCCCTGCTCCGGCCTCGGCCCCGGCCCCTACGCCGGCCCCTGCTCCGCCGCCGGCTCCGGACCCTTCTCCGGCGCTTGGCGATCCAGAGTTCGATCCCCTCCATCCCTTCGGCTACGGCGACGCCTGGGCGATCAGCGTCATGAGGGACTTGGGAAGCCGACGGTGAAGCCGCCACTGGTGGAGAACGTTGCCAGCTACGTCTACACCATCTTCAGGGTTGCAGAAGTTATCAAGGGCCTGCTATGAACTATGTATAACGTAGTTTGTATGTAGGTCCTTTGTATATATATAGCAGTATATATAAACTTCCGCCTTGTTATATATCGCGCATTGTTACCTCGCAATATAATCTCGGCATTGTTACCTCGCAGTTTTCACGTAATGCACATAATGCAAATGTGATGAACTATATATCTCGAAATAATCCCTTTTAATTTGTTAGATAGGGCATACACATAGGTGACGAACTATAGACGTAATGCGTCACCTTTCAAGGACCATAGGTTAAGCGCATCAGAAGACGAGGTGACGCGCTAAGTAAAGGCCATCACATTTACTTGGGGGTACCCACGATGGTACGACCCGTCACCTATTACATGACTACGGGTGACGGGCGCTAAATAAAGCCCGTCACCTGTAATATAGGTGACGGGCTTCATTAGCCGCGTCACTTTTGCTCGGTCATAGGTGATGGGCCACTTTTTGCTAGGGGCCCTAGGAGAATAGAAAGGTGAGACACCTAATCTGTGCGCGTCACTTTTTGAGTACAGGTGACGCGCAACAACCACACGTCACCTTTATGCGCGTCACTATAGGGTTGTCCTTACATAGTGGCTGGGTTGTACTCCGGGTAGACGTCATCATGGTGAGGCCTCCTTTGAAGATCGAAGCCACCAACGGGCGCGGCAGACGATGTCTCCCCCTTCGCCGGCGAGGTCTTGCCATAGAAGAATCCTCGAAATAAGCCCACATGTGGCTCGATCCCGAGGAACGCCTCGCACAGGGTAACGAAGCTGGCGATGTGCAGCACCCCATTCGGGTTTAGGTGCTGCAATCCCAATCCCCATTCATGGAGCAGCCCCTACAAAAACCAGTGAGCAAGGTACCCGAGCCCCCGCTCATGCAAGGCGAGGAAGCTCACCACCTCATGTGGTTCCGGGTGCGTCTCCTCGTGCTCCAGTGGCGGCGCTCTCCATCCCGCCACCTCTTTTGGAGGGAGGAACCCCTTCACCGTGAAATCCTCCAGCAGCGACTCATTCACATTCGATTGACGCTAGTACGACATCGCCGCTGCGCAGATCGCTCGGGCAACGGCTACGGAGTTGTCTAGAGCAGGGGAACAGGCCGTGGCGGCAGCGGCGGCGGAGACGGTGTGAACAGGCAAAAGGGGCAAAAAAGGCGTGGAAGGCGCAGAAAAGTAGTCAACTGACAAAACCCTCCCTCCCACAGCCTCATTAATAAGACGCGACCTATCACAAGTAGGGCCCGCGAGCCCTGCCAAAGCCGAACCGCCATGGCAGGCCACGCGGTCCGGGGGCCCCACCACTGGCACGCTTGCAGACACCGCATGCGAAGCGTCGTTCACACGCCTTGCCTCGAGAAATGTGACTCGCGACACTGTGTTCACACCGCAGAACGAATCGATTCGTACAAACGCGATTTGTAGGAGTCCATTCACGCTGCTGAATGGGCCCGTTTGGCTAAAAACGCAAGTCAACACTGGGATATACTAGTCGTTCGCGTCGGTCTACTGGCTTCCTCCAGAATAAGACTAGTGAGCTCCAGTACTGCGACACTGGGATATACCCGAACGGGGGGGGGGGGGGGGGTTCCGCTGGATAGACAGGGCTGTCACTACCTGCTACCTACCTCATCTAACCATGGGATATACCTCAACTAACAGGTAAGTGTAGTCTAGACACCACGTCTACACTATCATTACTAACTCTAGTCTTAGCTACAAACTAGAGCTACCCACTAAACTAGCGAACTATTGATCCGGCAAACAACTAGGAGGATCTAGCTCTAACTTAACTAGGAAACTAAAGCACAGAAGAACTCATGAACACTTACTATGATTGAAAAGCATTCATTGAGGTACAAGATGGAGAAGAGCACCAGTGCGCCCACCGGCTCCTCCCCGACTCCCCCTCACTCTCTCCCTAATTCTAAAGCACTACCTAGGTAGCACTATGGCTCTAAGGAGAGCTCCAACTCCAAAAGTGAGAGAGGAGAGAATGGAATGGTATGTCCCTATTCTTACCCCCGCCCCTTGTATTTATAGGGGTGAACAGGGGGTGTCTCAGCCAGCAAACTCGCGAACTCAGGTAGAACCGACCTTGGGAAGCAATCAGGAGGCGCCACGTGGAAGCTGGTAAGTTGGTTCGCCTTTACTGGGTCGGCCAACCTAGGGGGGTCGGCCGACCTGGGCCTGGCCCAGATTGGCTCCAGCTTCACCTGGGTGACTAGTAAGTGGGCCCTATGGTCCCTGGTTGATGAGTTGGCGTGGCCCCATGTCGGTTGCATGCTCTGGTGGGCCCTTTGATCCATGTGACTCCGAACAGTGCGTTCTGATTGGCCGGAGAGGTGTTCCCTTGGATTGAGGTGTGTTGCCTTTCTCTTGGTGTTTCCTTCTTTGGTTGAGTTGCATACACATATTCACGAACACATGTGGAGTTTGATAATTAAACACCTGCTCTTTGTTGGTCGGCGCGCTGCGATCGGTCGGCATTTTGTGGCTTGGATCCTGGAGCTTGTTTTACCTGCATTTCTTGCCCAAATCCCTACATTCCAAAATATCCAAGGGAAATGTGGAAATGATATTATTTGGGTTAAATACACAATTTAAGCATGGTAGTCATCCCACTTTTTGGGTCAAATTGATGCTCAAAATTGGTCCGTAGCGAGCGTCAACAAGATCCCCCACACTTCCTCTTTGCTCGTCCTCGAGCAAAGGTTAGGACTAGGGTGGAATAATACTTCCTTTTGATATGATACCTGCATATAGATTATTCCAAACTTCACCCTTACCGGTGAATCTTGATGTGTCTACCATAAGAGTTTGGGAAGTTGAAGAGCGGAACGGTATTGACTTGAGTCTCCTCCACTTATCTGCTGTATGACTGGGGTTTGAAAGATTTTTGAAAAGACCAACCATAGCTTTACTCCTCCATAGGATCTCTCATTTCACTCATTGTATTTATATCCTCACCAAGGCATTGCCTCTTTTCAACCTACTTCTAAAGATAGCTTATGTGGAGATCATGGTAGGAAGTTGGAAGCACGCACTTGTTTCACATATATTGCAAAATAAAAAATTGGATCCATGGAGATGACACATCATACAAGCTGATCAAGATTGTGCAAGTGTACGGAAGGTGGATGATGAAAAATGAAAGACTCCTTTTTTATGAAACTCTCTCTCCTTTATTTTGAAGACTTGAGGACATGGCTATATATTCTCTTTTTTTTCTTGGACCTTCATGTGTCAAAATTTTTTTTCAACACTTGGACCTTCATGTGTCCAGATTTTTTTCCTTTTTTTCATATAGCCCATGCCTCTTTCAAGGAGTGCTGGAGAGAAAGATCATTACACATGGAGATTTTATTTTGTGGATGGATGGAATGGAGTGGCTAACTTCCAATGTAGAAGTTTAGCATGTGGAGTGTACATGATATTGATCAAGCAAATATGAAATGATAGCTCACTAGGATCACAAAATTTGATGAAGCTCAATGCAACGACAAGGCACATATGTATATGGTTTCATTCATAAAGATTGACATATGGCTTTGGTAGGACAAACATAGGGAGTGTGTAAAGCTATGATGGAGTTTTCTTTTTAAAAATAAAATTCCTAGACATAAAAGCAAAGAAAGCAAGGGTTCCTTCATCAAACCATATCTCACTTTTCAAAAACTTAACAATTATGGGCTCCCTAAGATATGATTCACAAGTTCAAGTTTAGCAAGGAATAAAATATGAGCAAACCAATCCAACTTGAAGTATGCAACCAGCAAGCACCATTGAGTTTAATTTTTGTGGTTAACAAAGAATTTGATTTAAACTCATGGATTAGGGAGATTTGAGGGGTAGAGTACACAAACCGTCGCGATGTGATCTAGGCCTTTTGCGTCCTGGTTCTTTCGGTCTTGTGCATCTATCTGTGGGAGATCTCGACTGTATGTGCACCAAAACTTCGAGAGATCTCCCCCACACTTGTTCTTGTACCTGGTGCTTATTCAAAAACAAAAAGGTGGAAACAAAATAATGGCTCTACCGGTTTTAAGAACCAGGGAGCCCTAACATTTATTAGAACTAAAGTTTAATCTCACCATGAGACTTACTCAAGCAAGGCAGAGTCGATGTTGCATCAACATGAGCAAAGAAGGGCGTACTTACAGTGGAACCATGAGGGTGATATGTACCTCCTTCCTATGTTGCGCAACATGAATTCAATGCCTTGGCTTAACTTTCCATTTGAATTCAGCTCAATGACTTACCCATTTGGATTTGAACATTTTTCTGCAGGGGTTAGTCCACCTATATAACTGATATCTATACAAGTATTGACTCTAAGGTCCATTAATCAAACTTGACACCATGTCTAGTTTGATTCAAGAAGGCCTTTTAACCTAAGCACCATGCTTAATTTTAAAAACACCTATGAATGTACATCGATCATACACTCAAACCAGAGCAACCGAGCATAGATAAAGCAAGCATGAAAATATGATCAAGCTTTATTCAAAGAGAGAAAAGCATGAGTAAGAGAGTGGTGATCCTCGGGTTACCTCCCGGAAGGGCTTTGTTTAATGTCAAAAGCAGGACATACCTGAGAAAACTTACCATGGTGTTTTCTTGATGAAGAGCTTCAGTATTGCCACCGTGGTAACTCCTCTCTTTTTTATTTTTTTATGAAGCAAGATGAAAGAAAGAACACCATCTCCAAACCAAGATAAGAGTTGGCATGAAAGGAACTTACTTGGATCTCACATACCTCCCCCACACTTGGAGTTTGCATTGCTGGGCAACACAACTCAAGTGTGTGGAGTTCAAGCTTTCCTTCATAATCATTCCCTCACCAAGCATTACCATGGTGTTGTAGTTGTTGTAGCTCTCATGTTCTTTAGACATCACCTGTTCGTCGTTCTCTTTGATTTCCACCTAAAATGGTTAGCGACCAAAAATACCCGAAGGACAATCTTATCCTAGAACATGCTCTTGCTTTTTATTTGAAAGGGGAAAATCAAATGATAATCCGGGTTAACTCCCGGTAGTGCTTTCTATTGACGGTGCTTAAGTATCACTTTTAGGCCGTCAATTCCTGCATAAAACACCGGAAAGACAAGCGTCAACACTAGTGGTAGGGGTTTTTATTAACAAATTCCACGAGTGTTGGTTGCATTTTGTATGCAGACAAATACAGGGTGAAAATCCAGGAAACGAGCAACCAAGATTCAAGGCACAACTCCAGAATGCGCCAACCGGCATGGCAAGAGCAAAGAAGGCCCACCAGAGCAAAGAACTGACGTGGGACAGGGCCCACTTACCTGCTAGGTGTCCAAAGGAGAGGGTGAACCGGGCTGAGGCCGGTTCGGCCGACCTAGGGTTCGGCCGACCTAGCCAGGTCAGCCGAACCAGGGAAGAACCACCACCTTACCTCCTTTGATGTGGCACCTCCCCATTGGTCCTTGATGTCGGTTTGGGCAGGCTTCTGCGCGTTGCACAGCCGGAGCACCCCTCACTCACCCCTATAAATATAAGGGGGTGCTTCTAAAGGAGGTACACCATCGAAGTGAGTCTTGGCCTTGCCTAGCTTGTGTTAGAGTAGGGAAAGAGTGAGAGGATAGATTGGAGGGGCGCCCGGCCTGTCGGCGCTCTTCTCCTAGATTGGAGGGGCGCCGGGCCTATCGGCGCTCTTCTCCAGCTTGTACCTCTAGGGATGCTGCTACATTCTTCAGTGTTTAGTTAGTGTTCGTGATTCCTTCTCTTAGTGTTATACTTAATTTGCATGAGTAGTCTTAGTCCTTTGCTAGCATAGTATAGGCTTGAGTGCTCTCATGTATGTGTATAGTATACTCTATTAGTTCTAGTAGTTGAGTGAGATCAGTTCTCTTACTTGCGGGTTCGTCGTTTTGTATTTATACAGAGTGCTGTAGTTTGCTACGGGGATCCAAATGTAGTTAGACTGCAGTAGTAATCAATAGCGTAGATGTGGTGTTAGGCTAAGGGTTATCCTTCGTTTGCCTTATATCCCACGGATTGTTAGAGGTAGGTCGTAGGTGGTGACAGCCCTATCGGTCCTTTGTAATCCTCCACGTTCGGATATAGCGTAGAGTCGTTGGCCAGAGTCTCCTGGCAGACCAGGGGTAAGCCGGTGCCCGAAGTGAGTATTTTGCCCGAGAGATCGACCTTTAACTCACCTCTAGTGTTACGTTAGCAATCCTCTCTACCATTACCACCTATCTTGGTGTGTCCTTGGAGCGACTAGAATAGAAGTTAGTATACACACGTTCCCTTGGATTCGATAACCCTTGGAATACTCTGAGGTGAAAGCTACAACGGTATTCGTGCACTTGCGGATTCATTCGCACATCGCTAAAATACCCAACAAGCTTTCTGGCGCCGTTGCCGGGGAACGGTTGCTGTATCTATCTTCATACCTAGTCGTCCTCGTATATTTTGCTTTTCTTTCCTTCTACCTTTACCCCCGCTATCATGGAGCAACCATCTATCCAAAACTTATCTGCTCCTACGGGGGAGTTCCTTGAGCCGCCACCATCCGAACACCCAATTCTTACATCTAGCTATGAACTTTGTCCCGACCTTATCACTATGGTTCAGGAATCTTCCTTCTTTGGGTTAGAGAGCGAAAGCCCATACCATCATCTGCGATAGTTTGAGCAATTGTGTTCATGCTACGTTATCGCGGGCATGTCACATGATACCCTTAGGTCGAAGTTGTTCCCGTTTTCTCTTGTAGACGAGGCTAGACAATGGTACATGCGTACCGTAGAGAGTATGAATGGAAGTTGGGGTAAACTTAGAGACAAGTTTTGTCTCAAATATATACCCCAATCCCGTGTAGTCACTCTACGGAGGGAAATCCCCTGCTTTCAGCAGAATGAGATGGAACCCATAGGTGCGGCCTAGGCTAGATTTTCACTCCTAGTAAAGCCCGGCCCTGTCCTGTCGATGCACAATCATGTGTTGCTTCAACATTTTTACATGTGACTGAACATGAAATCTGCCTTCTACCTTGATGTAACCGCTGGAGGGTCTTTTTCTGACAAAACTCCATCCGAAGCTAGCTCCTCAATGTTATGCCTCCGTCCTACCAAAGCCATACAATGATCTTATTGAAAAAAACCTATACACATATGCTGCTTGTTGTCGTATTGAGCTTTGCCAAATTGTTTGTGACCCTTGTGGAATGCTTTTCATACTTCCATGATCAAGATCACGTACACTCCACTTCCACATACTAGACTTCTACACTGGAAGCTAGTATTATCCCATCCATACATCCACTGAATAAATGCTCCACAATATATGTGGTCTCTCTCTCTCTCTCTCTCCAGTTACTGTCACAAAGGAGACATGGGCTATGAAAAAAATTTGGACAAATGAAGGTCCAAGTAAAAAAAGGAAGAAAAAAAAGTTGGACACATGAAGGTCCAAGAAAAAAAAGAAGAAAAGATAGCCATGTTCTCAAGGGAATTTATAAAAAAAAGGGAGAGAGATCATACAAAAGTTCTCATTTCATCCACTATTCATCACCCACCATGTTCCATCCACACACACACACATCTTGATCAGATTGCGGTCTTTGGCTTTGCAACATATGTGATGCAGGTATGCCTCATCTTCATCCCTACCTTTAGCTCCACATAAGACTTTTTAGAAGTAGGGTGAAGAAGGTAGGTTAATGCCTTGGTGAGGATTACACACATTGAGCGATCTAAGAGAATCATTTGAGGAGCTAGGTAAGGTCATCTTTTGAAAAAAAACACATTGCCAAAAACCCAAGTTACTTAGACAAGAGTGGAGGGGATTTGGATCAAGACCGTTCCGGTCATCAACAGCCCAAGGTAACATGATAGACATTTCAAAAAGTTCACAAGTACAGGTATGGCTTTGAATATCTTACATGTTGATCCTTACCATAGGAAGTCATATTCCACCTTAAGTCCTTTCTTCTTCACTCGAGGACGAGCAAAGGCTAAGTGTGGGGGTGTTGTTGATGGCGCTTAAGTATCACTTTTAGGCCGTCAATTCCTGCATAAAACATCGGAAAGACAAGCATCTGTTCTTGTTCCATTCATATATTTGTTTTACCATATCCTACAGTCCACACAGACCCATACAAAAAAGTCCTAAAGCCTTTTTGTGGTACTGTTACTTTGTATTTGTTGCGTTCATCTTGTTGCTGGTCACCATCTTTGTTCTTCCGCCGTACTCTTGCTAAATTTGTTTTCCGCACCCCCGTTAGTATCAAAAAAATCAGAAAAAAAGTGTGAAAGAAAGAGTTTAAAAAGAAATAAAGATAAAAAAAAGAGAAAGAGAAGCGAAGTTGAAAGGGGCTGTTTTGCGGATTGTGTTATTGCAATATCAAGATTTGTAATCTCAGGTTTGTGGTGTACTTGACAGCAATATTTACATATCTTTTGAACGATTTACATCACTTGGTGCAGTACCATAGCCCCCCTTGAACAGCCACCTATAGCTCCACAAAAAGCCGTAAACCGGACCTCTCGTCTTGTATCCTTTCAACCGCTTACTCACAGCTGGGTTACACACTAGCACACTCACGGTACTTTGAGAACGAGTAAGAGCTTGGGTAAGCAAGAGGTGAGGTTGTGTGATTCCACAAATTTTTCCAATTCCACTATATATTGGCTTGAGCTAACATGGCAGGATCTGATTCGAGTGTTCATGGTGGTCGTTTTGAGGATGAAGAGCCCCCTGTTGCACGAGCTGAGTTACATCAAGTACAAAATTCGCTTTTGCAAGCTATGGAGAGGATGTTCAATGAACGTCTCCCTGCAGCGGTTGGACGGATTCCACACAATCAACATGAAGAATCGGATGGTGAAAATTCTGGTTTTGGTGATCCTTTTCATGACCATTTCAGAGATGGTCGTGGTCGTCGTGGAGGAGGTAGGCGTGGTGGTCGTGGTGATGGACATGCAGGAGGTGATCGTGGATGCGGTCGTCGTGTGCACTTTGACGATGAAGATGAATTTCAGGACAACTCTGATGAGGAATTTGAAAATCCATTTGCACACTACGGGCGGTTTGGACGTGATCATGATCGTCATCATCGTGGTCGCGATAGGAAGATGCCGATGCATATCTTGAATGGGAAGAGCAATGTGATCAGATTTTTAGAGTGCATAATCTCTCCGATCAGAAATGTGTAAGCCTTGCTTCTGTTGAATTTTCTAGTTATGCTCTTACTTGGTGGAATCAATTACAAGAAAACAAGCTTGGGTTGGGACGTGATCATATTCATACTTGGGCTGAAATGAAGAGAGTGATGAGAAGACGCTTTGTTCCATCAAGCCATCAGCGTGACCTTCGTAATAGGTTACAAACGTTGAGACAAGGCTCTAAATCAGTTGATGATTATTTCAAGGAAATGGAGTTGCTCTTGATCAGGTCGGGTATTAGAGAAGATGAAGAGTCAAAAATAGCAAGATTTTTGCATGGTCTTAATTCTGAAATTTCAGATTTGTTGAGATGTTTCCATATCATAATCTGCAAGTCCTTGTTGATCAAGCTATGTGCACCGAGAGGAAGATTCAGCAAGAAGGACATGGTCGGTCCTATGGGAGTCGATCTATCTCAACTCCATGGCGCCAGCAGCAGCCTGGTACCTCTGTTGGTGGTGGTCGGTCTCAAGGTGTTGCAGCTCGGCCTTCTCCATCTATTGGTGATGCAAAGACAGCAGCTTCTAGTGCTTCTTCACCTGCATTTCAGCGAGATAATCGACACCCTGCTACAAGTGCAGCAGCCCCTTTGGTTGCATCAGCCACTGCATCATCTTCGCATAGCCGAAGCATTGTGTGTCACAAGTGTCAAGGTCGTGGACATGTTGCTGCTAAATGTCCTAGTAGGAGGACCATGATTGTGAATGAGAAAGGTGAATGGGAATCTGAAAGTGAACCTGAGGATGAAGAACCAAAATATGATGAAGAAATTTTGGAGAATGAGAATGAGAATGAGATCCAACCCGAGGAAGGTGACAATAATTGTTTCATTTCTCGCCGTGTGCTTAGTATTACCGCTGCGAAAGAAGAGAATGAACAGCGGCATAATCTTTTTCACACCCGTGGCATGATCAAGGATAAGGTGTGTCGAATTATTGTGGATAATGGCAGCTGCAACAATATTGCAAGTCAAGAATTGGTTGAGAGAATGAGTCTAAAACAACATTGTCATCTTGATTCATACAAGATGCAATGGCTTAATGATAGTGGTGCACTACGTGTAACCAACATGGTGACGGTTCCCTTCTCTATTGGAAGGTATAATGATCAAGTGGAGTGTGATGTGGTGCCCATGCAAGCATGCCAGCTACTGTTGGGAAGACCATGGTTATATGACCGTGATGTTCAGATTTGCGGTCGAGCCAACAAGCTTATGCTAATGTACAAAGGAGAGCAAATTACTTTTCTTCCTTTGACACCAGAGGCAATATTGCAAGATGATATTAAAAGAAGACAGCAAGAGAGTGAGAAACACTTGCTGAGTGACCCACAAAAATAATGAGGGAGTGTTTCCAAAGCAAAATAAAACTCCACAGCCACAAATAACCGAGCCAAAGAGAAAAGAGGGTTTAGTGATGATGGCTAGAAAGGGAGATTTAAAAGAATTGAGTGAACTCAATGCCGTGTTCTATTTACTACTGTACAAGGACAATTTTCTTGTCACTAACAACTTACCCTCTACTTTGCCTAGTGTTGTTTTTGATGTGCTACAGGATTATGAAGATGTGTTTCCGAAGGAAGTACCACCATGGCTGCCACCAAAGAGAGGAATTGAACATCAAATCAACCTTGTTCCTGGTGCATCACTTCCAAACCGTGCACCGTACCGCACCAACCCAGAGGAAACAAAAGAAATTCAGCACCAAGTACAGGAGCTCATTGACAAAGGGTATGTAAAAGAAAGTCTTTCACCTTGTGCGGTCTCTATTCTTTTACTTCCAAGGAAAGATGGCTCATAGAGGATGTGTGTTGATTGTCGAGCCATTAACAACATCACCATTAGGTATAGACATCCCATACCTAGACTTGATGACATGCTTGATGAGCTTAGTGGTGCAATCTTTTTTACAAAGATTGATTTGCGTAGTGGCTATCACCAAATCAGAATAAGAGAAGGAGATGAATGGAAAACAGCCTTCAAAACCAAGTTTTGGTTGTATGAGTGGTTGGTTATGCCTTTTGGTTTGACCAATGCCCCAAGTACTTTCATGAGATTGATGAATCATGTGCCTAGAGCTTTCATTGGAAAATTTGTTGTGGTTTACTTTGATGATATCTTAATTTACAGCAAGTCTCTTGAAGAACATGTTGAACATATAAGATGTGTGCTTGCTGTTTTAAGGAAAGAATGCTTGTATGCTAACCTTGTTAAGTGCACCTTTTGCACCGACAAGGTAGTCTTTCTTGGTTTTGTTGTTTCAGCTCAAGGTGTGGAGGTGGATGAGGAAAAGATCAAAGCTGTACGTGAGTGGTTACCTCCACAAAATGTGAGTCAAGTCCGAAGCTTCCTTGGACTTGCTGGCTTCTACCGTCGGTTTGTGAAAGATTTCAGTACCATTGCTGCACCAATCAATGAGTTGACAAAGAAGGAAGTACCTTTCCAATGGGGTGCAGCACAAGAGAAGGCATTTGAAAAGTTGAAAAAGAAGTTGACAACAGCCCCACTCCTTACACTTCCAGATTTCGGTAAGACCTTGGAAATTGAATGTGATGCAAGTGGTGTAGGGATTGGAGGCATGCTGATGCAAGAAGGAAGGCCAATTGCCTACTTTAGTGAAAAGCTAGGTGGTCGAACTCTCAATTATTCAGTTTATGATAAAGAACTTTATGCTCTTGTGAAGAGTTTGGAAACTTGGCAGCACTATCTTTTGCCTTAAGAATTTGTGATACATTCAGACCATGAATCTTTGAAACATCTTAAGAGTCAATTAAAACTGAACAAAAGACATGCTAAATGGAGTGAATTTATTGAATCTTTTCCTTACATTGTTAAGTACAAAAAAGGGAAGGAAAATGTTATTGTTGATGCTTTGTCCCAACGTCATGTTTTGTTGTCTCAACTTGATGCCAAAATTCTTGGATTAGAAAGTGTTAAAGATTTATATGCTACTGATTCATACTTTGCTGAACCATTTCTAAAATGTGGAGATGGCAAAGGTTGGGAAAAATTCCATTTGCATGATGGATTTTTATTTCGAGCTAACAAACTTTGCATTCCAGATTGTTCTATTTGTCTATTGCTTTTGCAGGAAGCTCATGCCGGTGGACTGATGGGCCACTTTGGTGCCAAGAAAACAGAGCAAGTGCTGGCTGACCACTTCTTTTAGCCTAAGATGAGAAGAGATGTGGAGATACGTGCTATGCTGTGTAACCTGCCACAAAGTTAAGTCCCGCTTGAACCCTCATGGTTTATACACTCCTCTGCCTATTCCTAAAGTCCCATGGGAAGACATTTCTATGGACTTTATTCTAGGTTTACCTCGAACCAAGAGGGGGAGGGATTCAATCTTTGTTGTGGTTGATTGTTTTAGCAAAATGGCACACTTTATTCCCTGTCATAAGAGCGACGATGCTTCACATATTGCTAAATTATTTTTCAGGAAAATTGTGCGACTTCATGGTGTGCCACGAACCATTGTTTCAGATCGAGACGCTAAGTTTTTGAGCTACTTTTGGAAGACCTTGTGGGCAAAGCTTGGGACAAGGCTGCTGTTCTCCACAACATGTCATCCACAAACTGATGGGCAAACTGAAGTTGTGAACCGCATGTTATCAACAATGTCGCGAGCTGTCCTTAAGAAGAACTTGAAACTATGGGAAGAAAGTTTGCCTCATGTGGAATTTGCATACAACAGGGCTGTACACTCGACGACAAAATTTTGTCCATTTGAGATTGTATATGGCTTCAAACCTGTTGCTCCTATCGATCTTTTGCCTTTGCCTATGCAGGAACGTGTGAACTTTGATGCAAGCAAGAGAGCTGAATTTGTCAAGAACCTTCATGGTCGAGCTAGAGAAAATATTGAAAAGATGACCAAGCTATATGAGAAGCGCGCCAACAAGGGCCGCAAGAAGATGCTATTTGAACCAGGAGACTTGGTTTGGGTTCACTTACGCAAGGATCGTTTTCCTAAACAACGTAAGAGCAAGTTGCAGCCCAGAGCTGATGGTCCATTCAATGTGCTTCGCAAAATCAATGACAATGCATATGACATTGATCTGCCAAGTACTTATGGTGTGAGTACAAGTTTCAATGTCGCCGATCTATGTCCATTTTTTGGATTGGAAGAGTCGAGGACGACTCCTTTTCAAGAGGGGGAGGATAATGAGGACATCTCAGTCATGGCTACACCAAGTTCAAGCACTTCTACACGTGACAAAGTAGAGGAAGGACCGATCACACGAAGTCGTGCGAAGCAACTACAACAGCAGGTAAACTCACTCCTTACTACATTTAATGCATCTATAGATGAGAACTTTATACTGCCTAAATGTGCTACATTTGTTGTGCTTACGTTCACACTATTCTGCATAAAGATAACCGTTTGAAGATCAACAACGGACTCCCTGACTCCATTTCAAACTGATCAGCGAAGGCGAACTTCAAAGGTCGGAAACGGACTCCCTGATCCCGTTTCTGGCTGTTCAAGACTGCTATGAAGAATCAACCATAACTCTTGCTTCCCATAAGATCTGGAGACCCACGAGTACTCATTAGAAAGTTATTCAAGTCTACTTTCCAACGCAATAAACCTCATATCTTTTGGAGTTACCAATAAAGAGTTATGACGAATTTAGTGGAGCCTGCACAGAAGGTCAACAGTCTTCCCAAGACAGAATGTTGACACAAATTCTCGTACAAGTCTGTATTAATCTAGCACGTTCCTAGGTACAAGTTATACATGGCTGGAAAGCTTATCAAGTCTACTTTCCAACACAATAAACGGCGCATCTGATGGACTTTCGAGCAAAGAGTAATGAACATTTTACTGAAGACTGCGCAGAATCCTAGGAGACACGTGTGAACTGAAGACCAGTTCGTGAATGCCTCAACCAGTTGGCCTTCCACCTTCCAACGTGGTGACTTCTGTTCACACTTATCCCATACCCATCTAGGAGGGTTGTTCCTAGTATATATACCCCCTATGTACTACTGAAAACACTAGTTGAATATTGATGAATTGATAGCCTATATGGTTTTGCAGCCACGCTGCTGAGTGCCTTGCGCACCCATTGTTCTTCCTTGTTCTCTTAGACTTGTGAAGAGATTTCTCCGAGGTCCCCTACTCCGTGCTCTACGGTTGCCAGTTCAGCTGCACCGTTTTGTGTGGTTTAGTCCTGTAATCTGTGCTCTACGGTTGCCAGTTCGGCTGCGCCGTTTTGTGTGGTATTACACCCAGTTGTGATTTGGCGGTCGTTTGGAGATCGAGTCGAAGTCCTCAAGGTTTCGATGCCTCTCTCCTTGACATTTAGTTGCCACCACACATTTGTCAGGTATAAAGCTACTTACCGGCTACTTGCAGCAAGTTATCTTGATTATAAAGCCAACTGCCGTGAAGATCGGGACATCCCAGGACCTTTTCTTTGAAGCGGTCCGTATCATGGAGGAACCCCTTCGCCGCGAAATCCTCCAGCAGCAACTCATTCACATTCGATAGACACCAGTGCGACATCGCAGTGGCGCGGATCGCTCTGGCAACGGATGCGGAGTTATCTAGAGCAGGGGAATAGGCAGTGGCAGCAGCGGCGGCGGAGGCGGTGGAGACGGCGTGATCAGACGAAAGGGGCAAGAAAGGTGTGGAAGGCAAAGAAAAGTAGTCAACTGACAAAACCCTCCCTCCCACAGCCTCATTAATAATATGCGACCTATCACAAGTAGGGCCAGCGAGCCCTGCCGAAGCCGAACCGCCACGGCAGGCCACGCGGCGAAGCGTCGTTCGCATGCCTCGCCTTGAGATATGTGACTCGCGACACTCTGTCCACACCGCAGAACGAATTGATTTGTACAAACGCGATTTGTAGGAGTACATTCACGCTGCTGAACGGGCCCGTTTGGCTAAAAATGCAAGTCAACACACTCATAAGCCCAAACAAAGAGTTTTTACATTAAAATTTTATTTAGGACGTGTAAATGTTTGCTAGCGTCACGAAAATAAATCCGCAAGCTCACGGATGACGTTGTAGCTTTCATCTAATAGTATTCCAAGGGTATCATATCCACTGAGGAATGTGTGTATTCTCTAAGTTTCAGGTTCGTCCAAGGACACCGCACCAGTTAGAGGCAAGGGGTAGAGAGGATTCCTAAGGCTAAGGATCAAAGGTAAGATAGAACTATCCTAGTCGTTCATGTCGGGCTACTGGCTTCCCCAAAATAAGACTGGTGAGCTCCAGTACTGTGGCACTGGGATATACCCGAACGGGGAGGGTTCCGCTGGATAAACAGGGTTGTCACCACCTGCTACATACCTCATCAAACCATGGGATATACCGCAACCAACAAGTAAGTCTAGTCTAGATACCACGTCTACACTATCGTTATTAACTCTAGTCTTAGCTACAAACTAGAGCTACCCACTAAACTAGTGAACTATAGCTAGGAGGATCTAGCTCTAACTTAAGTAAGAAACTAAAGCACAGAAGAAGCCACGAACACTTACTATGATTAAAAAGCATTCGTCGAGGTACAAGATGGAGAAGAGTGTCGGTGCGCCCACCGGCTCCTCCCCGACTCCCCCTCACTCTCCCTAATTCTAAAGCACTACCTAGGCAGCACTAAGCCTCTAAGGAGAGCTCCAACTCCAAAAGTGAGAGAGGAGAGAATGGAATGGTGTGTCCCCATTCTTACCCCCTCCCCTTGTATTTATAGGGGTGAACAGGGGGTGTCTCGGCCAGCAAACTCACGAACTCAGGCAGAACCGACCTTGGGAAGCAATCAGGAGGTGCCACGTGGAAGCTGGTAAGTCGGTTCGCCTTTACTGGGTCGGCCGACCTGGGCCTGGCCAAGAATGGGTACAACTTCGCCTGGGTGACTGGTAAGCGGGCCCTATGGTCCCTGCTTGATGAGTTGGCATGGCCCCATGTCGGTTGCATGCTCTGGTGGGCCCTTTGATCCGTGTGACTCCGAACAGTGCGTTCTGATTTGCCGGAGAGGTGTTCCCTTGGATTGAAGTGTGTTGCCTTACTCTTGGAGTGTGTTTCCTCCTTTGCTTGAGCTGCATACACATATTCACCAACACATGTGGAGTTTGATAACTAACACTTGCTCTTTTTTGGTCGGCATTTTGTGGCTTGGATCCTGGAGCTTGTTTTACCTGCATTTCTTGCCCAAATCCCTACATTGCAAAATCTCCAAGGGAAATGTGGAAATGATATTATTTGGGTTAAATACACAGGTTAAGCATGGTAGTCATCCCACTTTTCGGGTCAAATTGACGCTCAAAATTGGTCCGCAGGGAGCATCAACAGGGCGATACATATTGGATTAGCTAGCATTATGTCCACTAATCCAAGTCCAAAGTACATAGCACTTGAGGGCCTTGCCTTACCCCTGGTCACTCAAACTAAAACAAAAGCGGCCTGCACCGTAGACGCCACCGTGCCCACGCAGGGGGCCACCTATGCGCCGCCCAGGTTCGGCCCGGCATCGCTGTAGAGGATGGCGTTGATGTCCACCTCTGTGGTGGTGCCCTCGCCCCATTCCCGGAAGCCGGCAGCAAGATGTCGCTTCTGCTATAGGACGAGGTGGGGCGGGAACATAGGCGGGATCATATGCAGGTCCCACGTGGAACGCACGTACACCCCCGCTAGGGAGACGGCACCTCCCTGGCGTACGCCCTCGGTCACCAAGTCGTGCACGCGGAAGGGGAGCGCGCGCAGATGGTCGGGCAGCAGCTACCCTCCCGTCTCTGTCGCCACCACCGCCGTCATCGCAGCACGCGAGAGGACGCCATGCTGTTTCTCCAGGTCGGGTGGCACCGCTGCAGACGCTCCAGTTCCGCCCGGACAGCGGCCACCTCCTCCTCTCGCCCTGCAGCGCAAGAACGATCAAACGGCGCTCTGCCTGGAAGACCAACCAAAAACAAACACGCCTCGAACACAGACCAACCTGCAGCGAGTGCCTGGGCATCCACCGCCTCGATGCGGGCCGCGGTGGTCTCCAGCTCCGTGGCATCCAGGGCCCCCTTGATGTCCATGGCCTTCTTCTCCACAGCCTCCAGCGCGGCCCTGACGCGGTCCAGCTCCCGTGTTGTCGCGCCATACCGCTCCCTCGCTTCGGCGCCCTCCCGAATGAGGACGCAGATCATCTCCCTCGTGTCCCCGTCGGACTCCGACGAGGATGCGGACCCTTAGGGCGATGATGACCGTGGTGGCGATGAGTCGGAGGAGGGATCGCTGCAGGGACCACGGCCCGCCAGGTACATCCTGGCGTCGGTCGAAGCAGCCCTTCATCAATCACAATGTCAGTCCATGATCTCGATCAAACGACAAGCCGAAAGAAGGAGGGACGCAACTCACCCTGGGAACGGAGCACCGCACGCAGAGGCGGAGGACGACGGCAACGTCCCCTCGAGCCCTCGCCGGTGACACACTTCCGGCCAGCCATCTCCGCACACAAGAACAGGAAGTGGAGGACTAGGGTTTTCTTTCTCTACCTCTTGCAGGAATGGTGCAACTGCCGCTCGCTGGTGAAGAGGCCAGAGGAGAGACGGGGTATTTATAGCCAAGAAATGACTCCACGTGACGCGTGAAACCTCGACTCCCGTGAAAAGGCCAAGAGGTACGACCCTTCCCACATTTCCGCCTGACCCATGGCCGCAATAGGAATGGGAGACGAAGCAGTTGCCTGACGTAAGTGCAGGGAGGTACGACAAGCAAAACGTCTCATCAAGTGCCACAGTGCAGCCTGACATGCGACGACGCTAAGCGTCCCCAGGTAAAACCGCACCGCGACCGTTGCCGCGCTGATGAGATCCGATGCACACCCCCACACTAGTCATTTGCAAATCCACTTTGCCTATTTGTTCTTGAATCTATTGTCAGGTACAAAACATGCCGAGTCCATGGACTCATAGACCGAGGTTCAACAGCCGGCTCCCATCGGGCTCCAGGCTGCATTGCGTTGAACAGAGCCAGGGGGGGAAAAAGATGGCCGACTCCAGCAGTCGCTAACCGACTCGCCCCGGCGACTCGGAACGCCATGATTTTCTCGTCCGATCCTCACCTCTAGCCAAACCCACAGAATCCCTACCGGAAGGGAGGCCAACGGGCCGCCAGAGTCGGTCGAATGCTTCGGGAGATCTGACTAGGATGGGCGGGTCATGGAGTAGTAATGCGCCCCATGTGGGTCCTGCCAACCTCGTCACTAACAATGAAACTGGGCGTCACTCAGATTGCTCAAAGCATTGCGCTCGAGCCCACCCGTTAGGAGCTCACCGAGCACATCACTTGGTCCACTCGGATAAGTGATGCTGACTCGACCCCTCCGACTGTGGAAGTCGCGAAGGGAAACTAAGTTGCACATCCGAACAAAAAAAGTTCGGTTTTCGCGACATCACTCGCGCAAAGGACCCTGCCAGCCAGGGCACGTCCGGCTCTGTCAAGATTCCGCGCGGATCAACGATGCCGACTCAACCCCTCAGACTGAAAAAGTCGCTGGGAAGGAACTGAACCAAGGGGTTGGATTCTTGTGACGTTGCTCACACTAACAAAGACCCTACCAGCTCAGGGCACTTTCGGCTCAGTCCAAAGTAACACGCGATGAAATCATTCCTTCCAGACATGTAGAATGAACGAAACAATCTGAATAACGAGAAAAATCATTTCATTTCTAGCAAAACAAACATTACAAAGTATACTTGGCTCAAGGCCGTTACAAGGTACAAATCCTATTACTCCCACTAAGGGAGTAAACCTAGAGTCCTAAGGAGCGGCTGCTTCAGGCGCGATGAGGTGTGGAGGCGCATCCGCCTCGCAAACCTTCCTCTAACACCGCCACCCTAACGGACGCCTAGGCAAGGGGACGCCACCAGGAACTGCTCGACGACACCGCCGGCCGAAGAAGAAGATGCTCCAAGAGCCCCTCCTCGGCTGCCGTCACCTCCAGCGGATGTGTCCTCCAGGAGACCGCCGTTCGACCGGGAAGAAGAGGAACCAGATCCCAACTTAGGGACACCCAAGTTCTTGAGAGCACGCTTGGCCCTCAAACAGAACGAGGAATTCCTCCCATCTTCCCGGTTGCAGCGGTCGAAGCACTGACACATCTACCGCAGGGCTACGACATTAAGCTCGAGATCGCCGCATAGGGTCGTGAAGAGTGGGCTCAACTGGGATGTGATTTAGAGTGCCTTGGGAAACCATTTCCATGTTAAGCTTCCTCATTTCTGCACACGATGTCTCATGGTAGGACTCCATGGATAAGCAATGGCAATGGGACTTGCGGCTTAGTGCATCCGCGACTACATTAGCCTTGTCGGGGTGATAGTGCACTTCAAGGTCATAATTCTTGATTAATTCTAGCCATCTTCGTTGTCTCATATTCATATCGGCTTGTGTGAAGATATACTTGAGACTCTTATGATCCGTGTAGATATTGCACTGTGTACCCATGAGATAGTGCCTCCATATTTTCAGAGCGTGAATGACAGCTGCAAGCTCAAGATCATGAGTGGGATAATTCTGTTCGTGGGGCCGAAGGGCTCGTGAGGCATATGCAATCACTCGATTCTCTTGCATAAGCACACATCCTAGACCAGTACCAGATGCGTCACAATACACATCGAACGACTTGGTATTATCGGGTTGAGCTAGCACAGGTGCAGTAGTCAGATGCTCTCTGAGAGTGTGGAAAGCTTCCTCACATTTCTCATTCCATACAAACTTTACTTCCTTCTTTAACAGTTCCGTCATGGGCTTAGCAATTCGAGAGAAATCCGGGATGAAGCAACGGTAGTAACCGGCTAAGCCGAGAAAACTGCGAATCTGATGAACGGAGGCAGGGGGTTTCCAATCCATCACCTCTTGTACCTTGCTGGGGTCAACAGCTATGCCTTCGCTGGAGATCGTGTGACCTAAGAACTTTACAGTATCCAACCAGAATTCAAACTTAGAAAACTTAGCATAGAGCTGATGGTCTCTTAGACGCTGAAGAACAATGCGCAGGTGCTTGGCATGCTCTTCCTCATCCTTGGAATAGATAAGGATGTCGTCGATGAACACTACGACGAATTTGTCATGTTCGGGCATGAATACCGAATTCATGAGATACATGAAGTAGGCAGGGGCATTGGTGAGTCCAAAGGACATGACCAAGAATTCATATAATCCATATCGTGTGGAGAAGGCAGTCTTAGGAATATCGCACGGGCGAATCTTGATTTGATGATATCCCGAACGAAGATCGATCTTTGAGAAGACTCTGGCTCCAGCTAATTGGTCGAAGAGTACATCGATACGGGGAAGTGGGTATTTATTTTTAACAGTTACCGCATTGAGAGGTCGGTAGTCAACGCATAACCTCAAACTGTCATCCTTCTTCTTTACAAATAGGGCTGGACATCCCCAAGGTGACGCGCTAGGGCGAATGAAACCTTTGTCCAGTAGTTCTTGGAGTTGAATTTTCAGCTCTGCCAACTCCTTAGGGGGCATCCTATATGGTCTTTTGGATATATGGTCCTTAGTACGTTCAAAGACTTAACCATCACTACCACACACTGCGGCCTTAGCATTTTTCACTAGACAGACGGGCCTCAATCGTAACCATCGTTCCATAGCCCGTCCGTGTCCTTATGATTGCAGCGTGTAGTAAACATTCAACTCCTATTTTCTCGCGAGTGACAGGAAATCACTCGACTTTTACCGGAGTCCTATTAGCACAGCATTCTATCGATCCTTACGTCTAGTTTTCAAGCATGGGTCCCTAAAATCATGCAACTAAGTTTTCATTCAACTCCTATACTTAATGCACAAGCAGAGGGTAATGAGTTGCATAATTTAGGAAAGAAATGGGTTATGCTCCGGGGCTTGCCTTCGCAGTTAGCTTGGGGCTCTTCCGAACTTGGGCTCGGGTCTTCAAGAGCTTCAGTTATATTCACTTGAGCTTCACGCTGCTCACTCTCGGACGCGGGCACCAGCTCGTAAGTTCCGTCAGCGAGAGTCGTCGATTCTACATGAATGCACAAGTTTTAGTCGTGGTAATGGTAATCGACATGATTTAAGCGTAATTACTACAGTGGATAGTTTCTGGTCATGAAATTTTGGATTTAGGCACATCGGGGAAAGATGTGCTTACTGTAAAATTTTCAGACAATTTTATGTAACAGATTAATTATGAAAAATATATTACATAGTTGCTGTTAGACTTTTGTTCTTTTTGCACAGGACAAATGGTGTAACAACTGAGTCTAAGATTTTTATAGAGCTTTCATTTAAGCATGTAGGAGCTACTGTAAGTTTTGTAGGATTTATTATGCAGTTTTCGGAGCATAGAAAATATGACATTACACACCTAGGTTAATCAAGGATTTATTTTTACAGGATCATCCACAGGGTTTTTGAGAATTTTCCAAGCTAAGATACTGTTTTCTTGATTTAATGTATGTTATTAGCACATAAATCAAATAAATAGGTTCCTGTGAGATAAAAAGTCTCCCAATTTTTCTCTGGCATCTGGGTTCCAATACACTAGCAGAGAAAAAGTTTCATTAGGTGATTCATCACCTAACTGCAGGGATAAAATATTCTACTTAAACATGGTATGAAATTAAGTTTAATAAACAGTAAAGCTAGAGATGGAATTTGGGCCTGGTCTTTTTACACAGTCCTAAACATCAAGCAGCTAACTTACTGTCCAAATTTTAGGGTCAGCGTTGACCTACAATAGTGGGTACAAAATAAGTCCATTAAAGCTTCCATTTAATGTAGAGCAAAGTATGTTGATATTCCGAGAAACTTTTTGTAACAAAAGTGGTAGAGTTTGTTCTAAGGATTCCAGAACAGTTGAGTTTGCATTTTTCTGAGTTTTCTACGAATTTATACGGATTTTAAAAGTTCACTGAATTTGAATCTAGATTTGAAACTTTCTTTCACAACTAGGTCCTTGAATCTTACGCGCAGACCCTTCTAAAGATTTAAATTCTTGCAATTGGGTCCTCGGGCGGCTCGGGTACGGCGGCCGGCCGAAATTCCGGCGAGGGGCTCGCCAGCGGCGAGGGGTGAGGGTCGGGGAAGGTTCAGGGGTGCGAGGGCTACCTCGTGGGGGTGTTGTTCAGGTGGGGGATGGCCGGGAATGGCTCGCCGGCGTTGGAGCAGAGGCGGCGGCGGCGGTGGCGCGCGTCGACGGCGGTGCTCCGGCGGGCTTGGGGCGGCCTGGTCCGGTCAGCGAGCTTCAGTGGCGCGTGGGGAAGCTGCTCAGGGGCTTGGCTTGGACGGAGGAGGTCGGGGTCGAGCTGCCCACGGCGAGCAGGGGCGGCGGCGGCGGCGGCGGCGCTCCGGTGGTTCTGGGCGGCGTTGGGCGGGTCGGCGAGCTTCAGGGGGATGATGTAGTGGTGGCTGAAGCTTCAAATTGGGCGGTGGGCGGTGGTGGAGGGCTGCCCACGGGCGGGCGGCGCTCGGCGGCGGCAATGGCGGCGGCGAGGGTGTTCTGGGTTCATGGCTCGCGCGGGCGGCCGGGGCGCGGCTTTTATAGGGGCAGGAGGGGGTGTGGAGGGGCCTGGGCAACGTGCGCGGCGGAGGCACGGCACGGCGTGCACTGGCCACGGCGGGCGGCAGCAAAGCGCCGGCGCGGCGTGCGGCGAGCGGGCGCGGGTGACTGGCGGCCGGAGATTTGGCGTGGGCGCGAGGGGATAGCGCGGGGCGTGGATTGGAGAAGGGGCTGCTGCAGCGGCTCGGGCGGAGGACAGGCGCAGCGACGGGCGGGGCGCGGGAGCCAGGGCGGCACGGCGCGTCGCGGTGGTTGGGCGCGGCGGGCGGCGAGGCGGGACGCGGCAGCGGCGTGCGCACGCGCGGGCGCGTACTGGGCAGCGCGGCGTGGGGAGGGGGCAAAGCCGGGCGTGGGGGAGTGGCGCGGCGGCCACTGGCCTGGCGCCTCGCGCCGGTCAGGCGTCGCCGGCCACCTGGCGCGCGGCGGTCGGGCGGGGAGGGGAGAGAGAGGGAGGGAGCGAGGGGCCTGAATGCAAAAATTCGAAAAACTTCAGGGGGCTGGGCGCAAACAGGGCGTTTTCTCCTCTTTCTAATTTGAATTTCAAAAACTTTTTAACACGAAAGTTGTTCAGAATAAAAAGTTCGACAAATTTGGTTTCAGGCAACAACTCATTTGGCTTATGGTTTGAAAGTTAAATTTAAAAGTTCAAAAGTATCCAAATGTGCCCAATTTAAATTTGAATTTCAACTGAACTCGTTCTAATTCTTTTCACCCTTTTATTAGTTGGTTAAGCATAGGGTTAGGCTAATGATACTGATTTTATAAATGAAATTTTACCAGGGTTGTCACAGCATCGCCTCCAACTTTTGTCATTCTGACAAGGCGATGAGTCACTTGGAGTAGCCTGGGCAAGATTCTTGCATTTAGCCACTTCTGGACCACCACACAGCATTCCAGAGGAGATGCTTATGCAACACTTCATTCAAGGGTTAAAGCCGGAGAGTGCTCAGTTTTTGGACAGCGCCTCTGAGGGATCGATCATGTACAAGACAGTGTCTGAAGCAAAGGAAATGCTGGAAAGAGTCCTTAACAGTACTCAGTACACGGGAGTCTTTGACGAGTTACCCGAACCAAGTGATCAGCCCAGAGAGAAGCAACAAATACACCACGTTTCAGCTGCAACCTATCCACCTCCACCTTACATAGAGGAAGTTACCAAACCACCCAAGACCTTCAATTTAGAGTCTCTCATCGAAGATATGCCGATGTTCATCCCTGATCTCTTCACAGAAGAAGAGTATATGGAGTTGGGCAATTCGATAAAGTTGCCCAAAGAGCACAGGTGTAAGTGCTCAGGATCCGAGGCGTTCGTTCCGGAAGCCACCTCGCATATTGAGGGCCTTACTGCGGTTATGAGCAAGGAATGGACAGAGGAAGCCGAATCATGTAGCAACATCATAAGACTCTACGAAGATATCAGAGTGCTCCTCTGCACTATTGGGGACGCTGGCCAACGAGAAGTTCCTTACGACCCGAAAGTTGGGGTGAATGTGACATCCAAAGCCATGGCTCGTCACATAGAACCAGAAGGACCCCTGGCTTTCTCGTGTAAGCACCTGAAGTGGATCGACGGCCAGATCGTGGAATGTCTAGGCATCCACCGAGTTATCCCTGCTCGCATGGGGACCAACAAGGTGTACCTAGACTTCCACCTCTTCGATATCCTGGAAGGTGAAGAGTTCGTCTTGATTGGACAGCCAATAGAGCCACTTGTCAGCCCGAACAAAGACCGAGCGATGCTCGAGGTTAAGGTTGGCAAAGATATCATCCCGATCAGCCTAGTTCGTTCATGCAACACATTCGCTGAGGCTAGACCGGAGAAAGACCCAGTTGAGGAAGCAGTGAAGATCATCCAAGAAGGGATTACTCAGCCCATTATTGAAGATGATGTCATACACTTTACCCAGAAAATAGAACTGGACGGCAAGAGTAAGCTCAACGTAGAGGAGAAACCGCAACCTTCACTGCCTGAGTTGAAGCCGCTGCCTTCTGGGTTAAAGTATGCATTCCTCCACAATAATCGAGCCACACCAGTTGTCATCAGTGATAAGCTGACAGAGAGTGAAACTCGGCGGCTCTTAACAGTCTTGGAGAAGTACAAATCTGTCATCGGGTACTCTCTACAAGTCTTGAAGGGGATCAGCCCCAACTTATGCACCCATCGCATCCCTATGGAACCGGACCATAAGCCGTCCAGAGAACATCAGCGACGACTCAATGATGCGATGAGGGAGGTAGTTAAGAAAGAGGTTCTGAAGCTACTGCACGTGGGCATCATCTACCCCGTGCAAGACAGTGAGTGGGTCAGTCCAATTCAAGTAGTCCCAAAGAAGGAGGGCATGACAGTAGTCCAAAACAAGAGAAATGATCTCATACCGCAGAGGACAGTTACTGGATGGAGGATGTGCATCGACTACCAGATGCTGAACAAGGCTACCCAGAAAGATCACTTCCCCCTTCCCTTCATCGACGAAATGCTTGAACAGCTGGCCAAACACTCCTTCTGTTACCTCGATGGCTACTCTAGGTATCATCAGATTCCTATTCATTCTGATGACCAGAGCAAGACTACCTTCACCTGTCCCTACGGCATGTTCGCGTACAGGCGAATGTCGTTTGGTCTCTGCAACGCACCTGCATCATTCCAACGGTGTATGATGGCGATATTCTGTGATCTGATTGAGAACATCATGGAAGTCTTCATGGATGATTTCTCAATCTATGGCAAGAGCTTCGAAGATTGCCTTGGGAATTTGTACAAAGTTCTCAAGAGGTGCCAAGAAATGCACTTAGTACTCAATTGGGAGAACTGCCATTTCATGGTCAGAGAAGGAATTGTCCTTAGACATAAAGTGTCAGAAAAAGGAATAGAAGTGGGTCGAGCAAAGATCGAAGTTATCGAGTAGTTACCACCCCCGACAAATGTCAAGGGAGTTCGAAGTTTTCTAGGTCATGCTGGCTTCTATCGGAGGTTCATCAAGGATTTCTCCCATATTGCCAGGCCTCTAACAAGTCTCCTAGCCAAGGAGAACCCATTCAACTTTGATGAAGACTGTCTCATTGCCTTCTATACCCTCAAAAAGGCACTAGTGTCCGCACCCATCATACTGCCGCCGAATTGGAATCTTCCATTCGAGATCATGTGCGATGCAAGTGACTACGCCGTCGGTGCAGTGCTCAGTCAATGCAAGGATAGACAGCATTATGCTATATCTTATGCCAGTAAGACATTGACCGGACCATAGTTGAACTATGCAACAACGGAGAAGGAACTTTTGGCGGTGGTGTTCGCCATAGATAAGTTCAGATCCTACTTGGTTGGTGCTAAGGTGATAGTATACATAGATCATGCTGCACTAAAGTACTTACTTACCAAGAAGGATGCAAAGCCACGACTCATCCGTTGGATTCTGCTCCTACAAGAATTTGACCTGGAAATCAGATATAAGAAAGGAGCAGACAATTGTGTGGCAGATCATCTCTCAAGGATGCAATTCAAGGGATTGGACCTCCCGATCGATGATTATTTGAGAGATGACACTCTCCTGAAGGTCTGTACATCCAGTCCATGGTATGCCAATTTAGTAAATTTCATGGTGGCTAGGTATATACCTCCAGGAGAAGATAGAAAGAAATTAGTCCACCTCAGCAAGTATCACCTATGGGACGATCCCTATCTCTTCAAGGTCTGTGCTGATGGTTTACTCCACCGCTGCATCCCTCTTTTTGAGACCCGCAAGATTCTTGAGCGTTGCCACTCCTCACCCTATGGAGGGCACTACGGAGCATTCCAGACCCATGCTAAGGTTTGGCAGAGTGGATTCTTCTGGCCAAACATGTATGGAGATGCAAAGAAATTTGTGCGGCGATGCCCGAGATGTCAGAAGCATGGGAATATCAACTCCCGAGATGCTATGCCACTGAAGAGCAACCTTCAAGTGGAGATATTCGATGACTGGGGAATTGACTTTCATGGGTCCTTTCCCGATGTCAGAGCAATGCGAGTACATCTTGGTGGTTGTGGACTATGTGTCCAAATGGGTTGAAGCACTTCCCTGCGTTGCGGCCGACTCGAAGAATTCAAAGAAGATGTTCCAGGAAATTATATTTCCTAGCTTTGGAGTTCCGAGAGTCGTGATCAGTGATGGTGGCTCACACTTCATTGATAAGACATTCAGGAAGTGTCTCAGCGAGTTGGGAGTAGACCACCGGGTTGCAACTTCATACCATCCTCAGACTAGCGGTCAAGCAGAAACATTGAATAAGCAAATCAAGAACATTCTGCAGAAGACAGTTGCCTCTATGGGAAAGGATGGAGGAGCAAATTACCCGAGGCACTTTGGGCTTACAGAACAACTTTCAAGACTCCAATAGGTATGACACCATACCAACTGGTGTATGGCAAGACTCGCCATCTACCGGTTGAGCTTGAATTTATGTCCCATTGGGCGATCAAGAAGTGGAACATGGACCTCCAATCAGCTGGAATGAAAAGACAAATCCAATTAGCTGAATTGGATGAATGGAGGGAGAAGACCTACCATAGCTCCAAGCTATACAAGGAACAAACAAAAAGATGGCACGACAAGGGTTTCAAGATCAAGCAATTCATGGCGGGAGATAAGGTACTGCTCTTTAATTCTTGCGTTCATTTGTTTGGTCATGGTAAGCTTAGGAGTAAGTGGGAAGGTCCTTTTCTAGTTACTAATGCGGCCGACCATGGCGCTCCCTCCAGGACGATGACAGAAATATTTTCAAGGCCAATGGCCAAAGGTTGAAAATATTTCTTGAGCCCGAAATACCGGAACTCGAAGAAATAGACGTCTGCGAGTTATCCGAGCTATAAACCCTCGTCTATGGTTATCGCCGGACCATAAAGAGGCCGTATCCTAGGATAGACTCTTTTTTCCCTTTTCGTTTCTTTCCCCTTTTCTGGCGAAATCCATCAAGAAAACAGGAAAGCGCTGACATTCGAGCGCTGCGAGAACAACTTGCAGCCCTCGAGTTAAAGCTCAAGGATTAGGCTAGATTAGGAGTTTTAGATTAGAATTTTAGGTGCTGCGCTTTATTTCCCTTCTTTAATTTTGTTTTCAATTATTTGTACTCCTGCAGCACCTCAAGTTTTAATTGAATAAAGAAGATTTAAATTTGATGCATGATTGCCCCGTGTGATTGATACACACTTGTGTGTCAATCACACGCCCCTGGATTAACAACTTCATCAAAGTGCAGCACGATTCGCAGGGTACATAATTAAATGAACCTACTGTGCGAAACTGAGCGCGTTTCGACCCGGACCTGAGCCGGGCGGCTTGCACCAGGCCGGCCTGCCTGACAGTACAAGAAATGTTCAAAAGGCACGATGCACCGGCACGCTGAGACCGAGCCTGACTCGGTGGGACCTGCCCTTCGGGCAGAAGCCCCAGAGCCAGGCCGGCCGGCCTCTACTATGCCGGCCGGCCCCAACTGGCAGCCACCATCATCGCCTTTCTCGTCATGAAGGTTTGCATCCCCCTGACCTCTATCCTTTGTGCCTTTGACTCAAATTCAAATCTTTTGCTAATCAAATTAAAATTTGAAGAAAACTGGCAGAAAGAGATGAAATCCATGATTGTGAATCAAGAACTTTCAAGTTGTATCTTGTTCGCAAAATACTCTAACCTTTGGAACTCAATGTTAGGATCGCCCGATCCTTTGCTTATTGATCCCTTTGATATAATGAATTGTGAGTTTTGACCTTTCTGAATTTTGAAGTTCTGGAGATTTAATAAGAATGACAAAGGCAACTCTCATTCATACTCAGCTTTGCCAAGTCCATTTCCAAAGCCATATACAAAGTCATGAGAAAATTCTGAGCCCTACATATTCTTTCTGTGCCCTTGAGCTCGATCAAATGCTCTTTGCCTCATGAGAAATGCTATGCATCCTGGCACTTTTGGTCAATCACGTACATGGAAAGCCTGAAGTCCCAAAGTGTGGTCCTCAAGCAGCACCATCCCCCTAAAAGAAAAAGAAACCGAGCAAGGAAAATCATTCAACTCGAGTCAAAAAAAAGAGAGAGAGAGAAGGGGAAAGATGGAAGAGCTGGAGTACTTACCACAAAAGGACAGATGCTTTCACTTGCACATGACCAAAGTTCCCGAGAAGCATAGTCCCTCAGAGACAAGGCATTTGACCCTGCAACAAAGGAGACACAGAATGAACAAAATATCCCTATCCAGAGCTCCATATTCAGCCTTTAGAAAGGTAGGAGAAGTGAGTGAGGCTCAATAATTTCCACCTCATTTTGAGTGATCGAGTGCCATGAGTGAATGAGAGCATACCTTGGAACTCTAAGAAATTCTCCAGAAACCGAGAATAAGAAGGATCATACTTCGCGATGACTTGTTCTTGGAATCAATAGGTGAAAGAGAAGGTGTTAGCCACCCAGAATCCTAGGTATGAGGAAAAGCTTCGAGATATGCTTGATGATTCTTGAGGATCATGACCCTAGACTTACTTGTTCCCCGGGTTCTATCTCAACCCTTTTGCTCGGGACAAGCAAAGTCTAGGTGTGGGAGTGTGTTGGCGGTCGATATTGATAATTTTTACCGCCAACATTTCTCCTGTTTCTATGGTTTTCAAGCTCATTTCAAGATAGAACTAACCACACTAACAAGTTCCACAAGTTTTGGTAATTATTTCATTTCAAGAACAAAATGTGAGAAAATGAGCCAAAGTGGGACCAAACCCAGGCCGACCGGCCTCCCCTAGCCCGGCCGGCCCCACTTTGCAGCCTCTCAGGCTCAACTTCGCGTGGAAGTTACACCAACCGCCAAGGATTCATGGTCTTGACGCTTTTCACCAGTTACCGACCTCAAGCTAGTATAAATAGACCCCCACTTCACACTTCTAACACACACCATCCAAGAGAGAAGTGAGATTCTTAGTCACTCCAGTTCGAGTGTAGAATTGGGAGAGTGTGAGGTGAGAGGTTGAGCAAGAGCTGAGCTAGGAAAGGTGCCGGGGTTTTCTTGGTCCTTCTCCACTGGTATCCACCTCAGGGGAATATTTATCAAAGTAAGTTCCTCATTTATCTTTAGTGTCTCGCTAATTATTCTCTTACTTTCAGTACCTAGTTAGTTTACTTATTTGATCTGCGGGATCCCTTATCTGCGTGGCTTAGCTTATTCTGGCCATTTGGGGTTTCTTCTTGCCTTAATGTGAGGCGGAAGTCAGTAACTGAATAGTTGAAGAGTGGTGCTTAGGCTTGATAGTTATCTTGGGTTGTGTTCCACCCCATGGAACCGCTGTGGTAGGCGGCAGGTGGTGACAGCCCTATCCGTCCTTTGTAGTCCACCACATTCGGGTGTTTTCATAGCAGTAGATCGTTGGCCGAGTTGAACTCCCCATTTCTCCCTCAGTCTGTAGTCCTTCCGCCCCAGCCGCCGAAGCAGATCAAGTTAGTTTAAACTACTAGTTATCTGGGTAACGACTTGGCTAACTGAAGTTAAGCCCTCTACCCTCTTACCTCCTCTCTTTAGGTGGGTCCGGTTGAATAGTTCTAGGATTAGTTGCGTCTGTCGTTCCATGGATTCGATATCCCATGTAAACTCTCCGGTGAAAGCTACATTGGTATCCGTCCGCTTGCGGATTAGTTTGTAAAGGATATGGAGTGCCAACATCTGGCGACTGGTTCCTGTGTTCACAGCCACAGCAGCTCTCCGCTTCCGCGTCGCCACTCGCTGTGTGCGCGGTGGGTTGGCTGTAGCATCGCCTGCGTCTCTCTCAGCGGGCGGATCCTAGGCTGGCTCCTCAAAATCTAGCTCAGGCAGGTCAGACCTAAACCATTCCAAGTCGGCCTACAGTCAAGAGCAAGTTATCAATAACTCGGGTCAATACTTACCGGATCTGGTGAGTTGTCCACACCGAACAGCCTTGGGATGTAAGGCTCCGAGTTCACCCCCGTAAACAGGCGGGTAACCCGGCACATGATCTCCTCATCGGATGGCACATCCCTGGCCAATCGTGATGGGTCCCGAATCCCTTGGTACTCGAAACCAAGGTGGACACGTTGCTTGAGGGGCTGGATGCGCCTCTCAATAAACGAGTACTCCACAGACTCCCCAGTAACGCCCTTGTCCTTCAGGGCTTTGATCCGCTTCATCAGCTCAGGGATGTCGAGGCTCTCTTCTTCAGTCAGCTTCTTCATCCAGCACTCCTGGCACCAAGGCAGGGGGTTGTCCCATCCGGGGAGGCTGGGCTGGTGGTTCCCGATGTAGAACCACTGAGCGTGCCACCTGGACAGGTTACTCGAGGTTGTATACTCGAGGTACAGCGCCTTGTTGCGCAGCTGTACCCTGGCACCCCCGACTAGCGTAGGATTGTCCTCGTCCGGTTGGGGTTTCAGGCGGAAGAGGTGGCGGAACAAATTAAAATGCGGGCGGATTCCAAGGAATGCCTCGCAAAATGCACAAAAATAGAAATGTGCAAAATAGAGTTTCGGGGAAGATGGTAGTGCTTGATTTTGTAAAAACCAAGCAAACCGTGAAAAAAATCAGAAGATGGCAGAGCGAGGCCGCGGTCGGCAGAAGGGGCGAACATCACGGTCTCACCTGTGTTCTCCTATGGCGATGAGTCGGTGCTGGCGGTCCGCCACTGCACCACCCCCTCCTCTTGCAGGACTCGCTCGGCAACGAGCCGGAGCAGGTCCTTCTCCCGGATGGTCGAGGCCCTCCACTCACCTTCCACCACCGTCTTGGCAATCTTCGCCAACAGCGGCGATCCACCTTCGCCTTCGCCCTCCTTCTTCTTCCCGCGACCGGCGGCGGACTTCCTCGGCATGGTGGGACAAAATGTCACACAAAGCTTTGTGCGCATGCCCTGGGGAACTCACGCGCGTGTAAGTGAGGACGGGGAGTAAAGATTCTGGCTACTCTTAGCTTGGGATCTAGGCGGCAGAGTGCTCGATTTGGGCGCGATGGTGGTGGCTAGGGTTCTTGGCTGTAGATCTGTTATTACTGCAGTGAAAAACAGAGATGGGTAAAACCCTAAGGGTAACATGGGGTTATTTATAACAAGCGGGTCCCCATTTTTTTATTGGAAGTCGAAGAGACTTTCTTGGGATAACGATTCAATTTCGAGCGGTTTTTACAGGTTCTGTGCAACGAATAATGGAAACTAGCCGTTTCTCTGGGATAGGCTCCCGAGAATTCGTACTTTTCAACATCCGGAGCAAATTAACCCTAAAAATCATCAAATTGAGTTCAAAAATATACATTCCATGCCACGACTCTTTAGATCCTTTATTTCCAAATAGTGGAATTTGGATTAAAGGCTCGGGGGCTGCTGGATACGTGTCACCAATGGCTTATTTTTCAAAAATTCTTGGAAGATACAGACGGACGATTCAAGACTGGTTTGACCCTCAGCTTGATTCTTCGATTCAACCTAAGGCTCGGGGGCTACTTCATATGGAATATGAGTTCATCGCACCCCATATAAAGAAGACTTGAAACTACTCGGGACATGAGCACCTCACAGCCTCGATGCAGCCAAGGCAGTACTCGGAAGACACCTTCTCAAGGGGACTCAGCAGGGACCTGAAGACACCTTCCAGAAATACTCGGAAACCTGCAGTACTCGACTACGAAGAGCTCGGGTTCTTGTCAGATCCGGGGCAATGGGACTGCACACTTGGCGTACATATTCTTGTAGTAGGGGATGGCGCATGGGTCATACCTTATCCTCATTGTAACTAGTCGTATAGGGCTAGGACTAGTCGAACGTAAGGAAACTTCCTGACAACGTACTCGGGTAGGACTCCTCAGACCTTCCCCGACTAGGACTTCCATGTAACCCTATCCCCCCAGACTATATAAGGGTGGGCAGGGACCCCTCTAAAACACATCGTGCATACGCATAACCTCTAAAGGCAGTACAAACCACACAGGACGTAGGGTATTACGCTCTCGGTGGCCCGAACTTGTCTAAACTTTGTGTTCATTGCACCTTCGACTTCCTGATCTCGGCGACACCCTACCCACAACCTACCACCTCGGGGGTATCCCTCGGTGGGCTTGGCGGTAAAACACCGACACACTGGGTTGGGTGGGAGGGTGAACAGAACCTCTTAGTAACCAGCTTGTGGTCCTGGGACTGTGTTAGATCCAATCTGATCAACGTTGGGTCGACTTAGGTTAGAAAGATGTAGTTTTTCCATCAAGGTTCGCATTTGTTCCGAATAGATGGAGGCGTTGTTGCGGAGTCTGAACTGGGCCTTAGAGGCTGAGCCACCAGGGTGGCAGAGTGCTGACTCCGCGAGCCCAATGCACTCCGCAAGAGAGGCATCAACTTGGTCCAGACCAACGATGATATCGCCAATGTTGATGCGTGGACGACGGGTCATCCGGTAGTAGCTTTGGACTTCATCGCTGATAGACACGTGTAACACCCAAAAATATAGGAGTTAAAATTTTTAAAAGTATTTTCATAAAAATCATAAATTAAAATTTTGCATGCATCTTTATTTCTTTTCCTCTCCTATTCTTTCTTCCAGCCAGCCCAATTCCTTTTTCCTCTACTTCTTTTCTTTTTCCGCGGCCCACTTAGTGGCCGATTCCCTCACCAGACCCTTGCTTTCACCGACGTCTAGGCCCCACCTGTCGGCGCCTTCTTCTTCTTTCTTCTTTCCTTACCCAGAGTCCGGATCGATCCTGCGCCGTTGTTCGCGCCCCTTCTTTCTTTCTCTTACCCCGAGTCCTGATCGATTCCGTAGCACCGCCTTCCTACTCTCGGCCGATCCGGCCCTATAAAATCCTGCTGAAACCCCGCTTTGCAACCAGAGCCAAGCTCAAATCTTTTTCCCTACACAACATCGTCGCACGCCGCTGGAAGTTGCACATCGGAGGAACGCCGCCATCCCTTGTCGCCGATTCTCCGTCGACTCGCCGATCTGTAGTTTCTCCACCGTCATCAACTCCAGCCAGAACTCCACGAGTTGGTGAGTATCAAGCCGTACCAGATTCCCCTCTCTCTTGCTCCGCCGCCAACCAGATTTCTCGCCGGACCCCTATTTCCGCCCGCTGCCGTGCCGCCAGCATACAGCCGCCACACAGCCACCCCGTGATCACCCGCACCTTTGCCGTACCGCCCACTCACTTCCTGGCATGAACCCAGCTTGAATTGAGCCCCAGAACATCGGATTCGGTGAAGCTCCGGCCGTCCACCGCTGCAATCGCTCACCGCCGACGCCCAGTAAAACTCCGCTTCGCCCGACCCCTTTTTGTTCCGTCGAGCCGACCCTTCCTCTGCCGCTCGATCTAGATCCAACGGCCAGAATCAATCTTCACTTTACACTGCCGATTTACCCGACCTTTTCCTTACTCAGCCGATTTATCCGACCCACTCTTCACACCGCCGATTTGCCCGACCCTTACCCGCCGATTCGACCGACCTACCGTTCGATTCTGATCTAACGGATAAGATTCACCCGACCCTAGCCATTCCCGAAACTTTTGCAGGAAGATCCCTAGGTTTTCCAGAAATCGACCCGCAGTCCAGATCAGTAGAAAATAATTAGAGTTGAGCCCTTTCTTTTTTCTGACCCGACCCCTGACTTTTCTAGAATTAGTACTCGCCAACCAGAATCTCTAGTTTTGTACCCCGACCCTCTGTTTAAGGTTTTATTATGCTTTAGCCCCTGATTCCTTCAGATTTAGCCTCGGGAAATTCAAAACTCTCGCAGTTAGGCCCCTAGACCACTGTTTTAACCATATCTTCATCGCTTCAACTCCAATTTCAGCGATTCTCGAGCCCACATGATCTTTGCATCATGAACTACGACTTTAGTATCTTTTTACTTTCTGTTTGTAATGTTTGTTGTATTGTTTCTTATTTGTTTGTGTATGCTTGTTTGTGTGATCGCGTAGACAACGTGACGTTCGAGTCAAATCAAGAGCAAGCTTACGAGGAAGAGAATCAGCAGCCGTTTGAAGAAGGCAAGTGGATTTCCCCCTCTGCATATTCTATTTGAACCCAACAACAACATGATAATTCACTTTACTTTACTGTTGCTTGCATAAATTTGATGGGTTACCTATGCTAAGGACATACCTAGTCTTTTACCCCAAACCTTGAAACACCTGGGTTTACTACTTTGTTGGGTAGTTACGCTTAGTTGCCAACTTTGGGATTGGTATTGGTTTACTCTTTTAACGACGTTGGTCATGTTTCATATTGTGGTTTTGTCGCATAAGTTCAAGATCAACTTTGTTTAATGGGAACATGGAGAACCACCCAAGTGAACAGTGCAACCACAAAGTCATATGGCTCTGACCTTAGCCAATTAATTAGATGTGTAGTTTGCTGGTGGCCTTACCGAAAGGGCAAGGAGGGGGTCGGTGATAGGGGCCATAGCCCGGTCCTCTTGGGGTAGCTGCCTTTGCTAAGGAGCTGACCATTAGGGAGGTTTATGGACCACGCCGCTACTGAAACTCTAGCGGGCTGCCTAGCTCTTGACATGTCTTTGTAAAGGCTTCGTAGTGTACCCTCGCCACTCACCTCGGAAGTGTTTAAGGGCCTTGCAAACCCGGGCGACTCAGGGAAATACGATTTGTGGGTAAAGTGTACAACCTCTGCAGAGTGTAAAACTGTTATAACAGTCGTACTCACGGTTAAGAGTGGCTTGGACCCTCACATGATAATGAAACTTGAAGATTAATTAAATTGTGGTTCGTGGTTTATGTTATTGTTGATGGTATCTTTATGATTTTGCTAAAGTGGGATGGTATAAACTTAAACCTAGTTAATAGGTGCTTGATAATAAATCCCTGACCAACTAAAAGCAACTGCTGCTGCAAACCTTAGCCTATCCTTGATGGCCTTGCATTTTCACCCCACTTGAGTACCAACCATGAGAGAACTCACCCTTGCCCCCTGCTGTTTAGAAGATAACTTTGAAGAGGAGATCTTCGACGACTTCGAGGAGTTCTAGGTCCTGCGTTCACCAGTCATCGCCTGTGGAAGACGGAGTTGTTGAAGACTTCGTATAGGGTACAACGGTGTATCGTTTAAAGACAATTGTGTCTCTTTTATACGGAGTGTAATATTGTTATATACTTTAGTTACATTTTGAGCATTGTCTTTGATATATTACACTTTCCGTCTACCATATGTGTTTGAACGAGATCCTAGCGCACATATGAGATGCATCTGTTTCTTTCTAGAATCGGGTGTGACAGGAGTGGTATCAGAGCTATGTTGACTGTAGGACGCTAGCCTAGATAGAAATGGTCGAAATTAAGGATTTATCTTCTAGAAAGCCATATCAGCATCAAAAATTCCTTTTATATTTCCACATAAAAACCTATGTTTACATAAACCTTCTACCATTTTCTTTTCTTTAAAAATAAAAATATCCTGAATTTTACTCCCGCTATGCCAGATGGTCAGAATTTACGAAACTGCTCGCAAACGCACCGGAGGTCGCCAAGTTCGTATTGCCCCAGCTGAACCAACTTCTCCTACCCCAGTTCCAGCCCCTGTTGAAGAGGAGGAAACTATGGTGGAAGAACCCAAGGAAGTCTATTATTTCGTGGATGGTGAAGATGGTCGCATCATGGCAATTGATGAAGAAGGAAACCAGTTCACCCCACCGGTGTTGGCGCTAAAATCGGCCGGATAGGAATCGGCCGATGGGTCTTCAGCGTCGGACACACGACCCGGGAGAATCTGCTTAGCTCCTGTTCGGGTTATCGCCCTGGTGCGGTTCGCGCGGCGTGCCAGTCAATCTGACCTGTTGATTGACAAGGAAATAGAGTATTAAATTCCAGGCGCGTCGATCGGCTGGATTTCCGATCTGTCCTGAGGAGCGCGTCGGCGGTAAATCGGCCGATTTGCTGTAGAGATGATCGGCTATGAGTCAGCCGATGATCGTATGGTAATTATAAAAACTGCTGGAGCAATCTAAACAATTACTATACATGCAACACTTGAAACAGATCTAATCGGCTATATGGCGATGAATCAAAGGAGAACGATGACGAAGCCGATTACTCTGATCTCAAGCTGGATAACTGGTGATAATACTAGAATAACAGGTAGAACTTGCAATTCTAGTAAATATCGATAACTTGTGAATAAATCCAAACGAAACCACAGCGATGCGCCCGTAGTTAAAGCTCGGATATTACTCGATAATCGGAACCTACCAATTGGCCGGAGATCAGGTTGATGCAGCCCTGCCAATCCGTACGAACTCGTAAAAGAAGAAAATATTGGCGAAGTCGCCGACTTGAAAGGTAAAGTACTGGTAAAAAGTAGAAGTATTTTGTTGATTGATGTTGGTTGTCTTTTGCAAAACCCTAGCGACTCCTATTTATACCCTGAAACTAGGACTCCTGGTCGATTACGACTTGTTACAACCTTATTTAAAACAGGAAAAACTACTATATCTATAATAACTTTAAAAAGGAAACGGACTCCCGCAGAATCTTCCGCCGCCGCTTCCTAATCCAATCAGGACCTCTTCAATTGCTTTCCGGCCGACTTAGCATACCTCGTTGACCAGCCTTTGACCAGGATCTTCTGGAATAATCCTATCCTATCGGTGCGGGCTGCGCCACCAATCGGCTGATTTTCGACTGTTACCCCGATCGGCCGATTCCTCACTGTAGCTCTCAGATCTCCTGCATCGGCCAATCTTCTTCTCCTGACGCCGATTCAATACGTGTCAAAATCTGGCGCTGTGGCAGAACCACCTGAATTAATCCGGCTCAAGTGTATTAACCATCACCATTAAGGCATCCTCGGTTAACCTTACACTTCAAACGGAGTAATCCACTGGTCTGTCGGGTATAACCTCCCGATACAACCACGGTGAACGGATCGAGCGCCGTACATACAAATGCTCATGCGACGATGAGCCCAGAGAATACCACATTCCAGAGAATATTACATCATTAGCATAAGTAAATATTACAGACCTAGTTCTGAGTTTAGAAAACAAGTACTTCAATTAACATAAATAAGTTCTTCAGAGTTAAATTGCAGCGGAAATAAACGACGGAAACTACTCGACGATATAGAATGTCTCGATGAAGCCCGTACGAGACATCACTCGGCCTTATCTCCATTGGACGGGGGCGCATCCCATTCCACCGACCAACCAGGGGGAAGAGTGCAGGGCCAAGTCAAGCTAGCAATCATGTCTTCAAAGGGTTCACCTGAAATCGAGTCACAAGCAAGACTGAGTATACTAATACTCAGCAAGACTTACCCGTGTAGTGTGAACTACTCCACCGACTCTAGACATGCCAGGCTTTTTGGCTCAGGGGTTTGTTTTGCCGAAAAGCATCTACAAGTGGGTCCTTACTTTCAACTTTTAGCTCAAGATTCTAGTTTCGTTAACCAGTCTAGGTAAGCAGCTGTCTAATGCATACATGGTGAAGCATTAAATTTTCCATCCAACCAGTTCATTCATCATCATTGTTCCTCTTCTTACTCTGTGGGTAAAAATGGTCAAGCAGTCTCAATAGCCGTGAGAAACGGACGATTCGAATCGAATTTCTTAACCTTGCAAGGGAAACCCAAACACACGTCACGTGGTTACTCCCTAGAGTCACACGTGCAACTTTTCCCCTTTCTTTCCGGGTCGTGGATCGGGGCTACCCTCCGAGAGTACAAGAGCTCCACGCCACGGTTCGGCGCCGGGTCGTGACCACTCTCTGCACTCGCCATATGCACATGGGACCGAAGTTCAAAGGGTAGGATACCGTCCCCTTGCCGGGCCAATCAGGTACTTAAGCTTACCGATTCCCATAATCTCGGCATGTGTTTAGTACGTTCAAAGACTTAACCATCACTACCACACCCTGCGGCCTTAGCATTTTTCACTAGACAGACGGGCCTCAATCGTAACCATCGTTACATAACCCGTCCGTGTCCTTATGATTGCAGCGTGTAGTAGTCATTCAACTCCTATTTTCTCGCGAGTGACAGGAAATCACTCGACTTTTACCGGAGTCCTATTAGCACAGCAGTCTATCGAACCTTACATCTAGTTTTCACGCAAGGGTTCCTGACATCATGCAACTAAGTTTTCATCCAACTTCTATAAACTTAATGCACAAGCAAGGAGTAATGAGTTGCATAATTTCGGAAAGAATGGGTTATGCTCCGGGGCTTGCCTTCGCAGTTCGCTTGGGGATCTTCCGAACTTGGGCTCGGGTCTTCAAAAGCTTCAGTTAGATTTGCTTGAGCTTCACGCTGCTCACTCTCGGACGCGGGCACCAGCTCGTAAGTTCCGTCGGCGAGAGTCGTCGATTCTACATGAGTGCACAAGTTTAAGTCGTGGAAATAGCACTTGATTACGATTTGAGAGTAATTACTACAAGGGATAGTTTCTGGTCATGAAATTTTGGATTTAGGCACATCAAGGAAAGGTGTGCTTACTGTAAAATTTTCAGCCAATTTTATGTAACAGATTAATTCTGAAAAATAGATTTCATTGTTGCTGTTAGATACTTGTTCTTTTTGTACAGATCAATTGGTGCAACAATTGTGGCTAAGATTTTTACAGAGCTCTCACTTGAGCATGCAGAAGCTACTGTAATTTTTGTAGGATTTATCATGCAGTATTTAGAGCATAGAAAATATGACATTCTACACCTAGGCTTTTTAAAGATTCATTTTTACAGGACCCTACACAGGGTTTTTTGTCCATGAAACTTTTTACACAGCAACCCCTACCACAGTGTAACTCCCAGTAATAATTTGGAGATTTTCCAAACTAAGGTACTATTTTCTTGATTTAATGTATGTTGTTAGCACATAAATCAAATAAATAGGTTACTGTGAGATAAAAGGTCTCCTAATTTTTCTCTGGCTTCTAGTTACCAATACATTAGCATAGGAAAAATTTCAATGGGTGACTTACCACCTAACTGCAGGGATAAAATATTCTTCTTACACATGATATGAAACTAAGTTTAACAAACAGTAAATCTAGAGATGGAATTTGGGCCTGATATTTTTACACAGTCCTACGCATCCAGCAACTAATTCACTGCCCAAAATTCAGGGTCAGCATTGTTCTAGAACAGTGGGTATAAAATATGTCCATTAAAGCTTCTATTTAATGTAGAGCAAAATATTTTGAGATTCTGAGAAACTTTTTGTAACAAAAGTGGTAGAGTTTGTTCTGAGGATTCCAGAACAGTTGAGTTTGCATTTTTCTGAATTTTCTACGATTTTATACGAGTTTTATAAGTTCACTAAATTTGAATCTAGGTTTGAAATTTTCTTTTACAACTAGGTCCTTGAATCTTACGCTCAGACCCTTCTAAAGATTTAAATCCTTGCAATTGGGTCCTCGGCGGCTCGGGTGCGGCGGCCGGCCGAAATTCCGGCG
Source organism: Panicum miliaceum (assembly GCA_032594955.1). Lineage (NCBI taxonomy): Eukaryota > Viridiplantae > Streptophyta > Magnoliopsida > Poales > Poaceae > Panicum > Panicum miliaceum. The sequence continues at coordinate 47,122,647 of CM064057.1, read as the reverse complement.
AGGGGGCTCGCCGGCGGCGAGGGGCGAGGGTCGGGGAAGGTTCAGGGATGCGAGGGCTACCTTGTGGGGGTGTTGTTCAGGTGGAGGACGGCCGGGAAGGGCTCGCCGGCATTGGAGCAGAGGCGGCGACGGCGTGGCTCGCGTCGACGGCGGTGCTCCGGCGGGCTTGGGGCGGCGTGGTCCGGTCGGTGAGCTTCACTGGTGCGTGGGGAAGCTACTCATGGTCTCGGCTTGGACGGAGGGGGTCGGGGTCGTGCTGTCCACGGCGAGCAGGGGCGGCGGCGGCGACGGCAGCGCGGGCGGCGGCGCTCCGGTGGCTCTGGGTGGCGTTGGGTAGGTCGGCGAGCTGCGGTGAGGCGATGTAGTGGTGGTTGGGGGCTCCGTTTGGGCAGTGGGCGGCTGTGGAGGGCTGCCCGCGGGCGGGTGGTGCTCGGCGGCGGCGATGGCGCGGCGAGGCGTTCTGGTGGCCGGGGGCTCGCGCGGGCGGTCGGGGCGGGGCTTTTATAGTGTCAGGAGGGGGCGTGGAGATGCCTGGGCGACGCGCGGGGCGGGGCACGGCAGCGGCGTGCACTGGGCGCGGCGGGCGGCGGCAGAACGCCGGCGCGGCGTGCGGCGAGCGGGCACGGCGACTGGGCGGCCGCGATTGTGGCGTGGGCGCGAGGAGATAGCGCGGCGTGCGGATTGGGGAGCAGCTGCTGCAGCGGCTCGGGCGGAGGGCAGGCGCGGCAGCTGGTGGGGCGCGGGGGCCGGGGCGGCACGGCGGAGCGCGGAGACTGGCCGGGCGGGCGGCGGCCTGGGCGCGGCAGCACGCGCGGGCGGGGACTGGTCGTGCGGCGTCGGGGCGGGGCAAAGCCGGCCGTGGCGAGGTGGTGCGGCGGCCACTGGCCTGGCGCTCCGCGCCGGTCAGGCGACGCCGGCCACCTGGCGCGCGGCGGGCGGGCGAGCGCGTGCGGCGCGGCAGAGCAGAGGGGGAGAAAACGAGGGACCGAAGTGCAAAAATTCGAAAAAGTTCAGGGGGCTGGGTGCAAACAGGGCGTTTTCTCCTCTTTCTGATTTGAATTTCAAAAACTTTTGAACACGAAAGTTGCTCAAAATAAAAAGTTCTACAACTTTGGTTTCAGGCAAAATTTCATTTGGCTTATGGTTTTAAAGTTATTTTAAAAGTTTCAATTGTGTCCAAATGTGCCCAAATTTAATTTGAATTCCAACTGAACCCGTTTTAAATTCTTTCCACCCTCTCATTAGTTGGTTTAACACATGGAGTTAGGCTTATGTCATTGATTTTGGATTTGTAATTACCAGGGTTGTCACAGCCTTCCCCCCTTAACAAGAATCTCGCCCCGAGTTTCGGTAATTCTTAGTGTGGGCGTGGGTGCACATACCAGTGGTTGAGACAAGAAACCCAGGGAAATGTTGGTTCAGGTAGCTCTCCGTTTCCCAGGTGGCTTCTTCTTCCGTGTGGTGATTCCATTGTATTTTATACATTCTAATCACTTTCCTCCTGGTCTCTCTTTCTTTTTGATCCAAAATCTTAACTGGGTGTTCGACATACGAGAGGTCGGGTTCCAACGATATTTCTTGTTGTTCCACAATCTCGGTAGGGACTCGAATACACTTCTTGAGTTGAGATACGTGGAAGACATCATGGGTGGCCGTGAGCTGAGGGGGCAGTCGTAATTTGTAGGCTACGGGTCCGCAGCTCTCCATGATTTCGTAAGGACCAATATAACGGGGAGCTAGTTTGCCTTTGATCCCAAATCTTCGCACTCCTTTGGTTGGTGAAACTCGAAGATAGACATGATCGCCAACTTCGAACTTTAGAGGCTTTCTCCTTTTGTCAGAATAGCTCTTTTGTCGGGCTTGTGCGGCTTTAAGATTTGCTTGTATTACTTTTACTTTCTCCTCTGCCTCGATTACCAGGTCGGGTCCAATTATTTTACGTTCTCCGGTTTGTGACCAGCTCAAGGGAGTTCGACACCTTCGTCCGTACAGGGCCTCAAATGGTGCCATTTTCAAACTCGTTTGGTAGCTGTTGTTGTATGAGAACTCTGCCAGGGGTAGGCACTTATCCCAATTCTTGTCATAATGAATGACACAGGCTCTCAGCATGTCTTCCAGAATTTGGTTTACTCTTTCCTTTTGTCCATCGGTCTGAGGATGGTATGCTGAGCTGCGAATCAGCTTTGTGCCAAGAGACGTTTGCAGTTGCTCCCAAAAGCGTGCTACAAACTGGGGACCACGATCGGAAATGATTGTCTTAGGTATTCCATGCTGGCAAACAATACGATCGAGGTAAATCTCGGCATATTTCTTGGTAGAATAGGTGGTGTGTACCGGAAGAAAATGTGCCGTCTTCGTGAGTCTATCAACGATAACCCATATGGAATCATGTTTCTGGGAAGTGTTTGGTAGTCCCACGATGAAGTCCATACTTATGTCTTCCCATTTCCACGATGGTATAGGTAACGGTTGAAGTGTACCGGCTACCTTTAAGTGGTTAGCTTTTACTCTCTGGCACGTGTCACATTCCGAGACATACGTAGCAATTTCCCTTTTCATTCTAGTCCACCAGAAGTTTTGGCTTAGGTCCTGATACATTTTGCTACTACCGGGGTGGATAGAGAATTTGGAGAGGTGCGCCTCATCAAGAATTTGCTTGCGGAGTTCACGATTCTTCAGAACGACTATACGACTTTCGAACCATAGAACTCCCTTATGGTCCTGGCGGAAACACTTATACTTCTCCTCACCTAGAGAGAGTTTTTGTTTGATGATCTTGATTCCTTCATCATGTAGTTGCCATGACGATTTGGTCGTGAAGAGTGGGCTCAACTGAGATGTGATTTAGAGTGCCTTGGGAAACCATTTCCAAGTTAAGCTTCCTCATGTCTGCACATAATATCTCATGGTAGGACTCCATGGATAAGCAATGGCAATGGGACTTGCGGCTTAGTGCATCCGCGACTACATTAGCCTTACCGGGGTGATAGTGCACTTCAAGGTCATAATCTTTGATTAATTCTAGCCATCTTCGTTGTCTCATATTCAGATCGGCTTGTGTGAAGATGTACTTGAGACTCTTATGATCCGTGTAGATATTGCACTGTGTACCCATGAGATAGTGCCTCCATATCTTCAGAGCGTGAATGACGGCTGCGAGCTCAAGGTCATGCGTGGGATAATTCTGTTCGTGGGGCCGAAGGGCTCGTGAGGCATATGCAATCACTCGATTCTCTTGCATAAGCACACATCCTAGACCAGTACCTGATGCGTCACAATACACATCGAATGACTTGGTATTATCGGGTTGAGCTAACACAGGTGCAGTAGTCAGATGCTCTCTGAGAGTGTGGAAGGCTTCCTCACACTTCTCATTCCATACAAACTTTACTTCCTTCTTCAATAGTTCCGTCATGGGCTTAGCAATTCGAGAGAAATCCGGGATGAAGCGACGGTAGTAACCGGCTAAGCCGAGAAAACTGCGAATCTGATGAACAGAGGTAGGGGGTTTCCAATCCATCACCTCTTGTACCTTGCTGGGGTCAACAGCTATGCCTTCGCTGGAGATCGTGTGACCTAAGAACTTTACAGTATCCAACCAGAATTCACACTTAGAAAACTTAGCATAGAGCTGATGGTCTCTGAGTCGCTGAAGAACAATGCGAAGGTGCTTGGCATGCTCTTCCTCATCCTTTGAATAGATAAGAATGTCGTCGATGAACACTATGACGAATTTGTCAAGTTCGGGCATGAATACCGAATTCATGAGATACATGAAGTAGGCAGGGGCATTGGTGAGTCCAAAGGACATGACCAAGAATTCATATAGTCCATATCGTGTGGAGAAGGCAGTCTTAGGAATATCGCACGGGCGAATCTTGATCTGATGATATCCCGAACGAAGATCAATCTTTGAGAAGACTCTGGCTCCAGCTAATTGATCGAAGAGCACATCGATGCGAGGAAGTGGGTATTTATTTTTAACTGTTACCGCATTGAGAGGTCGGTAGTCCACACATAATCTCAAACTGTCATCCTTCTTCTTTACGAATAGGGCTGGACATCCCCAAGGTGACGCGCTAGGGCGAATAAAACCTTTGTCCAGTAGTTCTTGGAGTTGAAGTTTCAGCTCGGCCAATTCTTTAGGGGGCATCCTATACGGTCTTTTGGATATAGGTGCGGTGCCTGGTTGTAGCTCAATAACGAACTCAATATCCCTATCCGGTGGCATTCCTGGTAAGCCATCCGGGAAAACATCGGCGTACTCGTTCACCACAAGAATCTCATCTAGCTTAAGTCCTTCCATCTTATAAGCACAGGAATTCGTGCAATCTATGAATGGTAGGTAAAGGGTAGTGGCTCCGTGACTAGGTGAATTTATCTCAATGGCTCGGGAAGAAAGGTCCAGTGTGACTCCATGCATAGCCATCCAGTTCATTCCCAAAATAATGTCCATGCCGTCAAGGGGTAAAAGGACAAGGTCCGTGTCGATGGTTTTACTTCCCAATTTGATTGGTACTTGTCTGACCATTTGGTTTGAAGCAATTTTACCACCCGGTGTTGATATCATATATGACCCTTTTGTGTGACAAACATCCAAGCCTACTTTTGCACCGAATTTTGCACTTATAAAACTATGCGATGCACCAGAATCAAATAATATAACGGCAGGCTTGTTATGGATAGAGAATGTACCCGACATCACTGGGGCGCCTTCTGGAAGCTCTGCAAGCGTGGTGAAGTTAATCCGTCCTTGCTTGACTTGCAGGGTCTGTCTCTTGCCCCTGTTCTTGGCGCTCGGGTTGGATCCTTGACCTTGGTTGGGCTGTCCAGGCTGAGGGCATTCTCGTGCGAAGTGGCTGGAACTCCCACATTTGAAACAGCGATTCGCGGGGCTAGGTCGAAGAGACTGTTGAAGAATGGGCCTCGGACCATTCTGTGGAGGCATCGGGGGTCGTACCAGGCCTGGCTGCTGTGGGGGTCTGGCAATCCATCTTCCTGGCTGCGGGGCCTTTGGTGGAGCTGTAGGTGCGGTATTTTGCACGATGCGATACCTTGGTGGTTGGGCACTTGATGGTCCTGCGGGTGCCTTTCTCTTCTTCTCTGCCCGGTGTGCCATGATACAGTCTTCCTGGGTAATGGCCATATTGACCAACTCGTTGTAGGTGTCAGCCCTGGCTAGGTTCAGACGTTCCTTGAGCTTGGTATTCAGACCTCGGCGGAAACGATCACGCTTCTTGGCATCCGTATCAGCGTGATAGCCCGCATACTGGCATAGGTTGTTGAACGCCTGGGCGTACTGCAACACGGTGCGGGTGCCTTGGGTGAGTGCCAGGAACTCATTCAACTTTCTCTCCATGAGACCCTCGGGGATATGATGTGCCCGGAACGCGGTCTTGAATTCATTCCAGTCGACCACATGGTCAGCCGGGAGCATCGCAAAATAGTGGTCCCACCACAGACGAGCGGTACCGCGAAGCTGTTGCGCGGCAAAACGAGCTTTGTTGGCTTCTGAGCATGGGGCCACAAGTAGTGTGAACTTGGATTCTATGGTGCGAATCCATGCATCTGCGTCCAGGGGTTCCTCGGCCTTATGGAACAAGGGAGGCTGGGTCCCCAGGAAATCCGTGTATCCTGCAGCTTGTGGTTGGTGAGCATTGTGCCCACCCCTCTGCTGGTGTTGTCCTTGCACAATCTGACGCAACAGCTCGGTTTGAGCGGCCATCACTTCCACCAAACTGGGCGGGGGTGGTGGCGATTGTCGCGAGCGGCTGCCACCGGCACCAAAACCCTCGGGGTTGCCACGTGTTGATCCAACCATCTGAAACGTGAAAGGTTACCATTAGCAACGCGATCCATATTACTTCCTTGACTTCATAATTAATTGGGTAGTCAGAGACTTCCGAAGTCATAGCTAGAAGTATGGACAGAATCTCTGTTTGCTACGAGAAAAATCATAGCCTGCTGTGGGTCCATCCAAAACATCTCAAACATTTGCAGTAGTCAGAGAATTTAGGAATGCACCACTTTGGTATTTAACTTCGGTGCTAGAACTATGGCTAAGGTGGTCGAAAAGCTCGTCCTTTGCCTTACTGTCTTAGCTGTTTTTCAGCAGATTGATCGGTACGGTTTCGCCTATATCTCAAACTAGCGAGGTCCAATGATGCTGAATTTTTGTGAGAACCTAGATCACAAAACTTAGCACAAGTCTGGTATTCAACACTCAGCCAATAAATGCAAGGAGACATGGATAAAAATTCCGACAAGACTCAGCGATTGTGGATTTCATTGTTTACCAAGTTACAACGAATTCACCCAAGTTTATCGCCGTTCCTTACATGCTGAGGGTATCCACATGGTTCAGGTGTACCCAACACAGAAGAGTTACTCAACTCCTAGTTAGCCTATTACAACACTTGCCAAAAGTTAGGCTACCCTATCGAGGAGTATGTGCAAAAGTCCTCCTAGGTCGTCCTCTAGAAATCGTCCAAGTCGTTGACGGACGACTCGCTGTGAGCCGGAGAGTGGGCTCCCATCTGAGGTGCCTGTGGTACCTCACCCTCGAAATCCATACCTGAGATATCATCAATCTCCTGTGGCTCCTCCTCATCCTCCTCCATGTCGTCCTCATGGGGATGGTCATTCTGATCATGATGCCACTGAATGTGCTCATTAGCATCCTCCAACTCAAGGTTCAGATCATGGAGCTGCTCCTCCAACTGTGCTATCGTGGTATCTCTCTCACCCATGAGAGTGTCCTGCTCCTGGATTTGGCCCTCAAGTTGGCCAATCTGAGCATCTCTGTCCTCAAGATCCTGACTGAGCTCCTTTATCTGCTCATCCCTGGTATCTGCCATCATATGGTAGGCCTGAGCAAGATCGGTGAGCTGCTCGAGTGCCTGACTCTGGAGAGTCTGAAGCCGGTAGAGTGCACTCATGCACCGCACGGAGGTATGGATAGTCTCCTGGGCATGGAAGTCTACCAAATACTGTGCGTGCTGCACCCTGTTGAGCCAAAAGGGGTCGTTGTCCTGGGCAGCAGGAAACAATCCAATGGGAGTGAGTGTGACAACCTCGGGACGCTGCGCACAAAATGAGGTGAGCGCCCTCATGGCTGCAAGTTCCCAAGTATCGGCCAAACGGCGACCAACAGCCTCAAGCTCCAAGGCGGGCCACTCCGGGTGTAGCGGGTGCGGAAAGATAGTCACGTTGACACGGCACTGGGTAACTCCATTTTCTGCAAACTCCAGTCCGGCGTAACGTGGGGGAATTAGATAGCCCGCGGTACGCAGAACATCCCACAAAATAGAGGGAAAACCCTCCCAGTGGAGACACTGCGAGTGCACGCGTCCATCCTCATCCACCATCATCTCAACAGGCTCGGCCATCTGAACAAAAGATCAAATGGAATGAGATAGCGAAAAACTGTGAGCAGCACAAGGACAGATTCTGTATAGTGTGCAATAATAATCATAACTCCCACAGTTCTCATCCAAAAATTCTCAAATTTCACCAGATCACTCCTAAGGTATTTGTGAACAACTTTTCTAGTCAACTCCAGAGCTAATTGGGTCTCTAAGATGGTCTTTCTTTCCAGGTTTTTTCCTTACTGTCTACCCAGAATTTTCAGTGAACAGAGGGCTAGAGTTTCGTACACCAGGGAAAACCTACCCAGCCAAAATTTACCAAATTTCAACAGCAGCTTCCTGGGTAAATTTGGAACAAGTTTCGTGTTGTGCTCTTTTGCAGAAAACCGCAGGAAGGGGGCCTAAAAATTTAAGAGGCAGAAGTGCTTATTCTGGACAGAAATCTGACGCTCCAAGGTTTCTGTTATTTCTTATTATCCATAAGTTCAGAATTTTTCATTTTTGAACAGGAGATAGAACACAAAATTTGGAACAATTCTTTCAACACGAACTTCTCCAGAAAAGGTCATTTTCTTGGGTCAATAAATCGCTCTTTTTGGTCATGGCAGAATTCGGACAGTTCCGCTAGATGGTCCTTATGCAAACCACGCTTAGATACGCAAGAACCTTTCCACTCTCACACAACGCATTTTTTGATTTCAGATACACATGTTTATGATGTATGCACGTCCTATTCGTCCTCACAAATAAAACAATTGCCAAATAGCTTTGGTCTTACGATGATAGTCTCGGTGGCATACACAATACGACTCTCGCTATAATAGCTAGTCGAGTCTTTCTAATCGTTCCTTAACTTATCGTAATCGCGGTTAGTGTACCTGCAGAAAATCGACAAGCATATATATATCATGAACCTTTCATGCCAGCACTCATGAAAGCGTCCGTAATCATTACCGTTTACTTATAGAAACGATATCTGTACAATTCCCGCCGTACAGACGACGTTAACATACGCTATCGAGATAGCGTATTCACGGGGGTACCGTCATGAGACGGGGGTATGAACAGCGATCGCCATACCCTGCGCCGAACCTTCTACTCCCAATATGTTCAACTAACAGTTGGCATATTGGCAGCACCTCAAGTAAGCCACTGCTTGAGGGCAGTGTTCGGTTCGCATCACCGACAGGAAGGCCAAGCTCCCTCAGTTGGCTGAGGATCCTTACCTTCTTACCTTAGCGACGAGTGCGTCGTTACAGAATTTAAGGTTGGTTGTACATGAAAGTAAGTTTCGACAGAAAGTAATGTGCTGGAAGTTAGTTGATAATACATATAGAAGTTAGATAGCCACCTAGTAACTTTCCCATAATCCCTTAGGGCTTTACGAACTAGGCACCATCCTTAACGTACCAACGCATTTCGCAACACAACCTTCTAGTCAAGTTTTAAAAAAAATGAGTTTTTAAGGCTTGTAGCATTCTCTGGCGTATGTATTTCGGCTCTGGTGTCCACTGTTGCCAGCTGTGGCAGCTGTGGCACCAGCTACGGCTCTGATACCAGCTGTGGCAGAACCACCTGGATTAATCCGGCTCAAGTGTATTAACCATCACCATTAAGGCATCCTCGGTTAACCTTACACTTCAAACGGAGTAATCCACTGGTCTGTCGGGTATAACCTCCCGATACAACCACGGTGAACGGATCGAGCGCCGTACATACAAATGCTCATGCGACGATGAGCCCAGAGAATACCACATTCCAGAGAATATTACATCATTAGCATAAGTAAATATTACAGACCTAGTTCTGAGTTTAGAAAACAAGTACTTCAATTAACATAAATAAGTTCTTCAGAGTTAAATTGCAGCGGAAATAAACGACGGAAACTACTCGACGATACAGAATGTCTCGATGAAGCCCGTACGAGACATCACTCGGCCTTATCTCCGTTGGACGGGGGCGCATCCCATTCCACCGACCAACCAGGGGGAAGAGTGCAGGGCCAAGTCAAGCTAGCAATCATGTCTTCAAAGGGTTCACCTGAAATCGAGTCACAAGAAGGACTGAGTATACTAATACTCAGCAAGACTTACCCGTGTAGTGTGAACTACTCCACCGACTCTAGACATGCCAGGCTTTTTGGCTCAGGGGTTTGTTTTGCCGAAAAGCATCTACAAGTGGGTCCTTACTTTCAACTTTTAGCTCAAGATTCTAGTTTCGTTAACCAGTCTAGGTAAGCAGCTGTCTAATGCATACATGGTGAAGCATTAAATTTTCCATCCAACCAGTTCATTCATCATCATTGTTCCTCTTCTTACTCTGTGGGTAAAAATGGTCAAGCAGTCTCAATAGCCGTGAGAAACGGACGATTCGAATCGAATTTCTTAACCTTGCAAGGGAAACCCAAACACACGTCACGTGGTTACTCCCTAGAGTCACACGTGCAACTTTTCCCCTTTCTTTCCGGGTCGTGGATCGGGGCTACCCTCCGAGAGTACAAGAGCTCCACGCCACGGTTCGGCGCCGGGTCGTGACCACTCTCTGCACTCGCCATATGCACATGGGACCGAAGTTCAAAGGGTAGGATACCGTCCCCTTGCTGGGCCAATCAGGTACTTAAGCTTACCGATTCCCATAATCTCGGCATGTGTTTAGTACGTTCAAAGACTTAACCATCACTACCACACCCTGCGGCCTTAGCATTTTTCACTAGACAGACGGGCCTCAATCGTAACCATCGTTACATAACCCGTCCGTGTCCTTATGATTGCAGCGTGTAGTAGTCATTCAACTCCTATTTTCTCGCGAGTGACAGGAAATCACTCGACTTTTACCGGAGTCCTATTAGCACAGCAGTCTATCGAACCTTACATCTAGTTTTCACGCAAGGGTTCCTGACATCATGCAACTAAGTTTTCATCCAACTTCTATAAACTTAATGCACAAGCAAGGAGTAATGAGTTGCATAATTTCGGAAAGAATGGGTTATGCTCCGGGGCTTGCCTTCGCAGTTCGCTTGGGGATCTTCCGAACTTGGGCTCGGGTCTTCAAAAGCTTCAGTTAGATTTGCTTGAGCTTCACGCTGCTCACTCTCGGACGCGGGAACCAGCTCGTAAGTTCCGTCGGCGAGAGTCGTCGATTCTACATGAGTGCACAAGTTTAAGTCGTGGAAATAGCACTTGATTACGATTTGAGAGTAATTACTACAAGGGATAGTTTCTGGTCATGAAATTTTGGATTTAGGCACATCAAGGAAAGGTGTGCTTACTGTAAAATTTTCAGCCAATTTTATGTAACAGATTAATTCTGAAAAATAGATTTCATTGTTGCTGTTAGATACTTGTTCTTTTTGTACAGATCAATTGGTGCAACAATTGTGGCTAAGATTTTTACAGAGCTCTCACTTGAGCATGCAGAAGCTACTGTAATTTTTGTAGGATTTATCATGCAGTATTTAGAGCATAGAAAATATGACATTCTACACCTAGGCTTTTTAAAGATTCATTTTTACAGGACCCTACACAGGGTTTTTTGTCCATGAAACTTTTTACACAGCAACCTCTACCACAGTGTAACTCCCAGTAATAATTTGGGGATTTTCCAAACTAAGGTACTATTTTCTTGATTTAATGTATGTTGTTAGCACATAAATCAAATAAATAGGTTACTGTGAGATAAAAGGTCTCCTAATTTTTCTCTGGCTTCTAGTTACCAATACAATAGCATAGAAAAAATTTCAATGGGTGACTTACCACCTAACTGCAGGGATAAAATATTTTGAGATTCTGAGAAAATTTTTGTAACAAAAGTGGTAGAGTTTGTTCTGAGGATTCCAGAACAGTTGAGTTTGCATTTTTCTGAATTTTCTACGATTTTATACGAGTTTTATAAGTTCACTAAATTTGAATCTAGGTTTGAAATTTTCTTTTACAACTAGGTCCTTGAATCTTACGCTCAGACCCTTCTAAAGATTTAAATCCTTGCAATTGGGTCCTCGGCGGCTCGGGTGCGGCGGCCGGCCGAAATTCCGGCGAGGGGGCTCGCCGGCGGCGAGGGGCGAGGGTCGGGGAAGGTTCAGGGATGCGAGGGCTACCTTGTGGGGGTGTTGTTCAGGTGGAGGACGGCCGGGAAGGGCTCGCCGGCGTTGGAGCAGAGGCGGCGACGGCGTGGCTCGCGTCGACGGCGGTGCTCCGGCAGGCTTGGGGCGGCGTGGTCCGGTCGGTGAGCTTCACTGGTGCATGGGGAAGCTACTCATGGTCTCGGCTTGGACGGAGGGGGTCGGGGTCGTGCTGTCCACGGCGAGCAGGGGCGGCGGCGGCGACGGCAGCGCGGGCGGCGGCGCTCCGGTGGCTCTGGGTGGCGTTGGGTAGGTCGGCGAGCTGCGGTGAGGCGATGTAGTGGTGGTTGGGGGCTCCGTTTGGGCAGTGGGCGGCTGTGGAGGGCTGCCCGCGGGCGGGTGGTGCTCGGCGGCGGCGATGGCGCGGCGAGGCGTTCTGGTGGCTGGGGGCTCGCGCGGGCGGTCGGGGCGGGGCTTTTATAGGGTCAGGAGGGGGCGTGGAGATGCCTGGGCGACGCGCGGGGCGGGGCACGGCAGCGGCGTGCACTGGGCGCGGCGGGCGGCGGCAGAACGCCGGCGCGGCGTGCGGCGAGCGGGCGCGGCGACTGGGCGGCCGCGATTGTGGCGTGGGCGCGAGGAGATAGCGCGGCGTGCGGATTGGGGAGCAGCTGCTGCGGCGGCTCGGGCGGAGGGCAGGCGCGCCAGCTGGTGGGGTGCGGGGGCCGGGGCGGCACGGCGGAGCGCGGAGACTGGCCGGGCGGGCGGCGGCCTGGGCGCGGCAGCACGCGCGGGCGGGGACTGGTCGCGCGGCGTCGGGGCGGGGCAAAGCTGGCCGTGGCGGGGTGGTGCGGCGGCCACTGGCCTGGCGCTCCGCGCCGGTCAGGCGACGCCGGCCACCTAGCGCGCGGCGGGCGGGCGAGCGCGTGCGGCGCGGCAGAGCAGAGGGGGAGAAAACGAGGGACCGAAGTGCAAAAATTCGAAAAAGTTCAGGGGGCTGGGTGCAAACAGGGCGTTTTCTCCTCTTTCTGATTTGAATTTCAAAAACTTTTGAACACGAAAGTTGCTCAAAATAAAAAGTTCTACAACTTTGGTTTCAGACAAAATTTCATTTGGCTTATGGTTTTAAAGTTATTTTAAAAGTTTCAATTGTGTCCAAATGTGCCCAAATTTAATTTGAATTCCAACTGAACCCGTTTTAAATTCTTTCCACCCTCTCATTAGTTGGTTTAACACATGGAGTTAGGCTTATGTCATTGATTTTGGATTTGTAATTACCAGGGTTGTCACAGGCGTCAACACATGCCCCCCAGTTTTGGAGTAAAATATAACTTTTTCTTCGAAACTTGTTCTTTAATCCTTCTCTCTAAGCTTCCCCATTGCGACAGGAGTAAACCTCGGAATCAGTTGTGTTACCTTTCCCTCTGCATCTGATCTTTTTCTAGAATCAGCTCTATGACATGGAATCCGGTAACAGGATTTATGTTGGCGTGTAGATTCAGACTTTGACCGTCTCCCCTGGCAGCTTTACATTTACTGATGTCTTTACTCCGGCGGTACACGTCTTGCCAACCCTCTGTCTCTTCCTTTGTATAAATACGATTCTTCGTATTATTTCCAAAAATGTTCATCTGGCTTGTCTTCCTTTCCCTCTGAAACCCGCCGCTCGCCGTCTTTGGTCAAGCATTAAAATGTCTTCTCGATCCTCCTCTTCCGTTAATCAGGTATCAATTTCCTCTCCATCCCTTCCTGAGACATCTCACTTTGTTCCAACATATTTGCCTATTCCTTCTTTCAGCCGAACTGTCTCAGCCCTGTTTTGGAAAGAGCGATCGAAATCATGCATTCAGGCAAGCCTTTGTCGCAAGCTGATATAGATCTGATAAAAGCTCACTCTGAAGAACTCAAAGATCATGTTCCTGCCAGTGTCCGATCAATCTTGGACCATATGGATCTCGTTTGCTTTGAACAAATGCCATCCTCTGACGAGAGTTCCTCATCTTCACACCGACTTGCTGAAGCTAAGACTGAAGCCACCATGAAAGATTTGGAAGAGGAGAAGGCCCGCCTGCTGAAAGAACTCTGCGACCAAGCTGAAGCTGGAGTCACTGCAAAGGACTTGAAAGATGAAAGGCTCTCCCTCATGATAAGATTAGGTCGCGTCGAAAGAGAAATCCAACGCAGGCGTAACCAGTAGTGTTTTTATTCTAAGGGCGACTTACACCATGTCGGCCATGTAATCTTGATATATCTTGCTGTAAGTTATGCATCTACCCAAATGCTTGGATAGTACCTTTTCAAATATCGTCCATTCAGAGCTCTTGGGAATTCCTCCCCTTCTATCGTCTCCAGAATGTATGCATTTCCGGGAGCACATCGGCCGATTCTATACGGCTCTTCCCAAGTGGGTGACCACTTACCGAATTTGGGATCCTTAGATCCTATCGGCAGCACTAGCTTCCATACCAGATCTCCCTGAGAGAACTGTTTGACTTTGACCTTCTTGTCATACAATCTGGCCACCTTTTTCTTGTTCTCCTCTATGCTGATTAGAGCTCTTAACCGCAAACCCGCTGAATCGTCAAGTTCATCTTTCATGAGAAAGGAATAATCATCGGCCGTTAACTGATCCTGTAGCGATATGCGTCTTGACCCTGTTCTTATCTCCCATGGTAAGGCTGCTTCATGGCCATAAACCAAATGATAAGGGGATATTTTAGTGGCCCCATGACAAGCCATCCTGTACGCCCATAAAGATTCAGCCAAAGACATATTCCACTTCTTGGGTTGTTCTTCTATCTTCCTCTTAATTAGCTTGATTATCCCCTTGTTAGATGACTCCGCTTGGCCATTGGCTTGAGCATAGTATGGAGAGGAATTTAATAATTTAATCCCCATATCGACGGCGAACTCTCCGAATTCTCCAGAAGTGAACATTGTCCCTTGATCAGTTGTGATGGTTTGAGGAATACCAAATCGATATATAATATGGATTTTAACAAACTCAATCATATCGGCTGATGTCACGTTCCTCAAAGGAACTGCCTCCACCCATTTGGTAAAGTAATCTGTAGCCACCAATATGAACTTATGCCCTTTGCTAGACGGAGGATGAATCTGTCCGATGAGATCTACTCCCCAACCTCTGAACGGCCACGGCTTAATTATTGGATTCATAGCCGATGCTGGTGCGCGCTGCACATCGCCAAACCTCTGACAGTCTTGGCATCCTTTGTAATACTTGAAACAATCTTCCAGGATGGTCGGCCAGTAATATCCATTGTTCTTGATCATCCACTTCATTTTATGGGCCGATTGATGAGCTCCACACACGCCTTCATGGATTTCTCCCATTAGGACCTTTGCGTCTTCTGTTCCCAGGCATTTGAGAAGAACTCCATCGATCGTCCGAAAAAATAAGTCATCCTCAAGCAACACATACTTTGTAGCCTGAAAACGTGTTCGCCGATCCACCTTTTGGGATGGATTTTTCAAATAATCGGCGATCCCCTTCCGCCAGTCATCGGCCGCAAGTTCTAGCGTCATCGCTCCCTGAATCGGCCGATACCCAGAAGCATGTTGAGCCAGTCTGTTGGCTTCTCCATTATAATCTCTGGGGATGTGCTCAATTGTTGCAGATTTGAAGCCTTTCAAAAGTTGAAGACAATCTTCATAATAAATCCTCAAGATGTCGTCCTTGCATTCGGATCATCCTGTTAACTGATCCACAATGAGCATGGAATCCCCAAAGATCTCGACTGCATCCGCCCTGACTTCCCTTAACAATTGGATGCCTTTCAGAACAGCTCGATACTCCGCCTGGTTGTTGGTTGCAGAAGCCTCTATCGGCAGAGAGAAATCATAAGTTGCCCCCCGAGGCGACACAAGAACGATGCCGATTCCTGATCCGACCCCACACGAAGAACCATCAAAATATAGAGTCCATGGAACTGGTTCAACGGCGGCAATTTCTGGTCCACAATGCTGAACTACGAAATCGGCCATCACTTGACCTTTGACGGCTTTGGCCGATTCGTACCTTAGATCGAATTCTGATAAAGCCAGGATCCATTTTCCAATCCGCCCCTTCAAAATCGGCAATGATAGCATATACTTTACCACATCATCCTTGCATACGACTATGCATTCTGCCGATAGCAAATAGTGCCTGAGCTTAGTACATGAAAAGTACAAGCACAAGCATAATCGCTCCACCGAAGAATATCTTGTTTCAGCGTCTAAAAGTCTTCTGCTGACGTAGTACACCACTCGTTCTTTCCCCTCAAACTCCTGTACCAACGCCGATCCAATAGCCTGCTTGTCAGCCGATAAATATAACTTGAACGGCTTACCAGGCTGTGGCGGGGCTAACACTGGAGGTGAGACCAGATACTGCTTGATACTCTCCAGTGCCTTGCGTTGCTCTTCTCCCCATGTGAACTCTTGGTCGGGCTTTAATTTCAACAGAGGAGTAAAAGCCTGAATACGTCCCGATAGATTGGATATGAATCTTCTGATGAAATTGATCTTGCCGATGAGGGACTGTAGTTCAGTTTTATTCTGTGGGGCCACTACTTTATTGATGGCGTCTATAGTCTTGCAGCTGACTTCTATCCCACGCTCGTGGACCATAAATCCCAAGAATTGTCCAGCCGATACACCAAACGCACACTTGTTTTGGTTCATCTTCAGCCCATGCTTCTTTGTGCACTCCAGCACTTCTTGTAAATCGGCGAGATGATCCTGGTGACCTTTTGACTTGACCACGACGTCATCTATATAAATTTCCACTGATGAACCAATGAGTTTGTGGAAGATGTAGTTCATGGCCCGTTGATATGTAGCGCCGGCGTTTTTCAGACCAAAAGTCATAACTACCCATTCAAATAAACCAAGATGGCCTGGGCACCTAAAAGCCGTTTTCGAAATATCTTCTTCGGCCATTAATATCTGATTGTACTCGGCATTCCCATCCATGAAACTTATGACTTTGTGGCCTGCGGCAGCATCCACCAAGATATCGGCCGTTGGCATCGGATAACCATCCATTGGCGTCGCCTAATTTAAATTCCTGAAATCGATGCACACACGCAACTTTCCATTCTTCTTGTATACAGGCACAATGTTAGAAATCCATTCGGCGTAGCGGCACTGCCGAATAAATCCTGCCTCAATCAACTTTGTAATCTCGGCCTTTATGTCAGGTAGAATTTTGGGGTTACACCGTCGTGCAGGTTGCTGATACGGCCGATATCCTGATATTATAGGTAACCGGTGTTCAACAATAGACCGGTCTAGTCCTGGCATCTCGTGATATTCCCAAGCAAAGCAATCCCTGAACTCTTTCAATAATTTTATCAATTTGCATTTGTACTCAGGATCCAAATTGGCACTAACGTATGTCGGCCTCGATTTGCTGCTATCTCCCAAATCTACCATCTCTAACAAATCGGCCGACGTGAACCCGTGTCCTTGCTTCCCATCTCCTCGGATGAGCTGATCCATTTATTCTGAATCTTCAGAGCCGACTGCTTGGATCGGCTGTAGACCGAAATCGGACACTCTCAGGAAGTCAGTGTCCCAAGTCCTGCCAGATATTCACTTGACGTGCTCGCAGCTCCACTGTTGTGTGTCGGCCGCTGCAACGCTGTAAATGGAATCGGCAGCTACCACCTCTGTACTGTCGCCGACCCATTGCACAAGGCATTGATGCATAGTAGATGGGACACAGCAATTTGCATGTATCCAGTCGCGACCGAGCAGCATATTATAGGACCCCTTGCCATTAATGACGAAGAAAGTAGTGGGGAGGGTCATACTGCCGATGGTGAGGTCGACGCAGAATGCCCCGCGGGCAGGCGACACGTTGCCTTCGAAGTCCTTCAGCATCATGTCCGTCTTGGTGAGGTCGTCCTCGCCCTTGCCCAGCTTGTGGAACATGGCATACGGCATGATGTTGACTGTCGCGCCTCCATCTACCAGTAGTCTGGTGACGGGTCTTCCGTTGACATAGCCCTTGAGAAACAGCGCTTTGAGGTGCTGTCTTTTTTCTTCCTCTGGCTTCTCAAACATAGCCGTCATCGGCTCTAACACCAGTTGTGCCATTTGCTCTTCCTCTGTATTTGTCACTTTGTCCCGATCGCTTGGCGCCATGAACTCCATCGGCAGTATGAAAACCATATTGATTTCGGCCGCCGATTCTTGGCTGTTTGCTTCCTGATCATTTTTCTTTGGGCGCCAAATTCGAGATTTCACATTCCTTCTTTCTGGCACGTGTCTTTGTTCTTCTTCTCGATGTTCCCACTGGCGTAGGCGTTGGATCCTTCGCTTATGGGATCTGGATAAGCCGTACAGACACCACCTGGGATTTACTGGTTTGGCCGATGATCCAGCGTGTTCCCACTTTGGTTCCTTCCCTAGGGGATCTTCGTCTGATACCCTATCATCGGCCACCTCTTCCAGCCGATCGTGCGCGCTGATCCTGCCCCCCGGTCCATCTTGCTGGCCGATCTTGGTTTTTGACCTGCCGTACTGGTCAACTCTGCCCCCCAGCCGATCATGCACCGAAACGCGCCGTTCTTCGCGCCGATTTCTGTTGATCGGCTCTGATCCTCTGTCCCTAGAGTGTGGCTTCGGGCGATCGCTGTGGTTTGATCCATTGCACTCCGGACAGTTATCGGCAGAGGGCAGTCTGATATCATTCTCCCAGCAGTGGATGAAGAAGGGACACTGCCAGTGATCTTCATGCCGGCGTATCATCTCTTCTTGGTGTTGTGCTTGTTCTTGCTGCCGCCGATATTTACTGAGTAGAAATCGGGAGGTGACAGGCCTGTGTGGCCGTTCTGGTCCTCGCCTATTCCTTCTGATTTCTTCCGTCGTGATCTGCCTCTTGGGATCGACGACGCCACCTCTTCTCGCCGATTCTGATGTCAGCACCTTGGTTTGACTTGACTCTTCTCCAGCGTTGACCGTGTTGGCCGGGAAGGGATGCTGATCTATCTTCATCGGCATTGCCGATTTGGTTGGAGTCTCAAATTTGAGCCGCCCTTGTTCAATGGCCGATTGTATCTGCTAACGAAAGACTTTACATTCGTTGGTGTCATGAGAAGTAGCGTTGTGCCACTTGCAGTACTTCATCTTCTTCAGCTGATCGGCCGTAGGGATGGTGTGATGTTGCGACAGCTTGATCTGTCCCTCCTGAAGCAGTAGATCAAAAATTTTATCGGCTTTTGACATGTCAAAGCCGAATGTCTCTGGCTCCTTCTTGCCAAAGGGGCAGGATATTGGTTTTTTCCCTTTTACCCATTCCGCCAGGCCGATTTCCTCCTCTGCGTCAGATTCAGATCCCTCCAAATACGCCACCTTCTTCTGAAAGCTCCTCCGCTGTTCAAACGGTCGGATCTCTTGCCCTGACAATCGGTGGACGATTTGACTCAGGCTCTCAAACTCTTGGGCGGCATATCTTTCTCTGATTTGCGGTAAGAGGCCCTGGAAAGCGATATCGGCCAACTGTGCATCGGTCAGGGCCAGGCTGTAGCACTTGTTTTTGATCTCTCTGAATCTCTGTATATACCCTGTCACCGGCTCATCGTTCCTCTGCCTGAGGCTGGTTAGGTCCGAGAGCTTCGTCTCGTGTATTCCCGCGTAGAAATACTTGTGGAATTGTTTCTCCAGATCGGCCCACGTGACGATAGAATTTGGCGGTAAAGTGGTGAACCACTGGAAGGCCGATCCGGATAGAGATGATGAAAATAACCGTACCCTCAGAGCGTCTTGCGTGGCAGCTTCACCGCACTGGATGATGAATCTGTTGATGTGCTCCACAGTGGATGTGTCATCCGTTCCTGAGAACTTGGTGAAATCAGGAACCTTGTAGCGGTGTGGGAACGGTAACGAGTCATAGGCCGATGGATACGGCGTCTTGTAAGTATAAGTTTGAACTTTCGGCTTCAGCCCAAACTGATCTTGAATTACTTCTGCTATTCTTGCCGTCCAATCCACCTGCTGCTGATGAACAGTTGTTCGTGGTGCGGGCACGTGTTGAAGGGCTGGTTCAGCCAGGTGATGAATCGGCGAAGTTTGCTGAACGGCCGATAACTGCTGGCGAAACGCGTCCGCACCCCCTTCGTACGTTGCTGCTGGCGCCGCGGCTCTGAATGCCTCCACAGTGCTTGACCCCTTGCCGACTTCTGGTAAAATCGGCTGGTACTGGGAGACCGTCGGCCGGGCGGCCGATTGGTACGGCACCTGAAACGGATAAGTGCCATGCCCGTTCGCCGGTTCGGGAAAATGCGTCGTGGCTGATGCCCCCCTGCCGATCTCTGGTAAAATCGGCTGGTACTAGGAGACCGTTGGCCGGGCTGCCGATTGGTACGGCACCTGGAACGGGTAAGTGCGATGCCCGTCCGCTGGCTCGGGGAAATACGTCGTGGCTGATGCCCCCCAAGGCACTGAGCTTGTAGGCAGTGTTTGCACCGAAGCCATCTGGACGGGTTGAAGCGGCGCTCGCGACGGGAGACATGGTGCACCGCTATATCTTGGAGACGCCGGAAGTGGTGGAGAGTTGTACCCCTCGCGCTGCGTCAACATCGGCTGAGAAGCCGATTGGGATGTGTAGGGTAAGCTTCTGGCCGGCAGGGTAGTTGGAGGGGCATATGCCGGTCCCTGATAACCTTGAACGGCTCCGCTGGCCAGAGAGTTGACGACGGCGTTGTACACCGTGTTGCTCATCACCGAGGATTGGTCAATGAACGCTTGATATACGGACTGCTGAATCATCTCTGACATCTTGCCCGAGTCTTCAGCAATGGTGATGTGGCGAGGTGCTGGAATAGGGGCCTTCCTAACTGCTTCCCCGCTTCTGGTACGACTGAACGACTGGAGGTATATCTTCTTGTAATCTTCTAGATGTTTGGCCAATTCCTCCCTCTGGTCCTCCTTGAGATCAGCTTCTGTGACCCCAATGATGTTGCTGTCAGAGATTTCTGCGTTGTTTGACATATCAGGTCCTGGATGGTCCCACCGGGCGTGCCAAAAGTGTGTTGGCGCTAAAATCGGCCGGATAGGAATCGGCCGATGGGTCTTCAGCGTCGGACACACGACCCGGGAGAATCTGCTTAGCTCCTGTTCGGGTTATCGCCCTGGTGCGGTTCGCGCGGCGTGCCAGTCAATCTGACCTGTTGATTGACAAGGAAATAGAGTATTAAATTCCAGGCGCGTCGATCGGCTGGATTTCCGATCTGTCCTGAGGAGCGCGTCGGCGGTAAATCGGCAATGAGTCAGCCGATGATCGTATGGTAATTGTAAAAACTGCTGGAGCAATCTAAACAATTACTATAGAGGCAACACTTGAAACAGATCTAATCGGCTATATGGCGATGAATCGAAGGAGAACGATGACGAAGCCGATTACCCTGATCTCAAGCTGGATAACTGGTGATAATACTAGAATAACAGGTAGAACTTGCAATTCTAGTAAATATCGATAACTTGTGAATAAATCCAAACGAAACCACAGCGATGCGCCCGTAGTTAAAGCTCGGATATTACTCGATAATCGGAACCTACCAATTGGCCGAAGATCAGGTTGATGCAGCCCTGCCAATCCGTACGAACTCGTAAAAGAAGAAAATATTGGCGAAGTCGCCGACTTGAAAGGTAAAGTACTGGTAAAAAGTAGAAGTATTTTGTTGATTGATGTTGGTTGTCTTTTGCAAAACCCTAGCGACTCCTATTTATACCCTGAAACTAGGACTCCTGGTCGATTACGACTTGTTACAACCTTATTTAAAACAGGAAAAACTACTATATCTATAATAACTTTAAAAAGGAAACGGACTCCCGCAGAATCTTCCGCCGCCGCTTCCTAATCCAATCAGGACCTCTTCAATTGCTTTCCGGCCGACTTAGCATACCTCGTTGACCAGCCTTTGACCAGGATCTTCTGGAATAATCCTATCCTATCGGTGCGGGCTGCGCCACCAATCGGCTGATTTTCGACTGTTACCCCGATCGGCCGATTCCTCACTGTAGCTCTCAGATCTCCTGCATCGGCCAATCTTCTTCTCCTGACGCCGATTCAATACGTGTCAAAATCTGGCGTCAACAACCGGCATCACCAGTTGTTGAGGCAACGCTACCACCCTCAGTTGTCCCTGCTCCAGCCCCCTCCCCAGCACCGGACGTCGCTGAAGGAAGCCCGAGTAACTTCGAAGATATTAGAAGAGACGATGACGAGGACAACAACAACGATGAAGACAACGACGATCAGAGTGATGAAACTCCAGGGATGAGGCAACTCTGCTGTGTTCACACCTCGGACAGAGAACCCGGCCACTTGTCTATAGTGCTACAAGGTGTTCTTCAAGAGTTGGGCAACCGCGTGAGAGCTCACTACCACACGCATCACTACACCGACCCTGCGCTCGGCGACTACTACCTCTCTCGCGTCCACATCAGGATGGAAAGTGCTAGAGGCCTGAGGACTCTTACTGCACACGACTCCACCACACCCCACGCTACTTACGACGCCGCCATCAGCAGTGCCGCCAGGAGAGCTCTATGGTCCATCTGCCATACCTACCGTCAGGAGCTTCAGAACACGGAGTATCGCCACCTTCCTCGCCGCCTCAGTGGAACTGAAGAAACTATGATTACTCTGGGTGAAGATAATGAAGACCGCCTCAACACTCTTGCTCGAGTCACCGCCGCTCTCAACACTGAGTTGGAAAGCGTCATCACTGAGCTGGATGACACTCAGGACAAGCTACTGGAGGCCCATGAAAAGATCCGCATGCTGGAAGCTCGACTTGAGGGAAGAACGCTGCCATCCCCATAGATGGATGAACCCCACTTCCCCGCTTTGTCACCACCCCGCAAGAAGCTTCGTCGTGGCGAACCCGGCTCCATAACTCGCCCCGAGGAATAGGCACTTAGGCTCTTAGGCTAGTATCTCTTAAAGTTCTCGTTAGGATCATTTTCACTTGGGAGGACGACGATGTAATGATTGCTTGAGAACAAATATTTGCTTTGAGTGCTATAAGAATTGCTTGACATAATATATCCATTAATATCAGTTGGATTTTTATAAATCCATATTTTGTTAAGATATTATCTTCTGTCTACCTATATCTAGTACACCTGTCTTATCCTGGGTTTATTCCCTAACAGTCAGATGGTGAACACCAGGACAGGTGGAGGACAGAATATTCCTAGCTGTAGGCGTGCTCGCGTAGTCAACCGACAGAGTCAGTTGCCAGCACCGCCCAATCCAACAATGGAGCAATTCTTGGCAGCACAGATGCAGGTGTTGCAGAACCTCACTGCCACCATCCAGAGCATACAAGCTCAGCAGAATCAGCAAGCACCACAGCAAAACCCGCCGCCAAGAGACAAACACAAAGAATTCATGAGCCACCACCCTCCTACCTTTTCTCACTCCGTGGACCCCTTGGACGCTGATTATTGGTTGAAGGTCATCACTAAGAAGCTGGACATCACGCAGTGCAGTGACCGTGAAAGGGTCCTGTATGCTGCAGGACGTCTGGAAGGTGCAGCCGCTGATTGGTGGGATGCTTTCACTGCTGCCCACGCCAACGCCAGCACTATCACCTGGGAAGAGTTTAGAACCAACTTCCGCAGCCACCATATTCCAGTAGGACTGATGAAGCTCAAGCAGAAGGAGTTCCTGAACCTGAAGCAAGGTAGCATGACTGTCAGTGAGTACCGGGACAAATTCACTCAGTTGTCTCGTTACGCGCCCCATGAAGTGGATAGTGACGCAAAGAGGCAGGAGCGCTTCTTGGAAGGTCTAATAGGGCCGCTCAACTATCAGCTGCACAGTCACACTTTCCCAAATTTCCAGACTTTGCTGGACAAAGCCATTGGTCTAGAGAGTAAGCGCAAGGAGCTTGGGGAACACAAGCGAAAACTTCAGTCCCAGGGATAATCCAGCAGCAACACCCGACCCCGCTACAACACACCCCAGGGATTTCAGTCGCGCTTTGGAGGACAAGGTGGAGGAAATCAGCAGAGTCAACAGAATCAACGAACTCCGCAGCAGCCTCAACGCTACAACCAGCAGACTCAGCGCAACTCCAACCCGCAATCGTACCATCCAAGCTATGCCACAGGTGCACCAGTGCGGACCAACAATCCAGTCACCCCGGTCCAACCTAACGGATGTTTCAAATGTGGAGAACTGGGTCATTACGCTAACAACTGCCCAAAGCGTAACGTGCAAACTCCTCAGAATCAGAGAAACAGTGGACCAAAGCAGACTCCTCAGCAGCAGCAGCCGCGCAACAGCAACCAGACACCCCTGGGCAACAAAGGACAGCAGAACTGCGTGCGCGGAAAGGTGAATCATGTGGCTGCAGAAACAGCTGAAGAGGCTCCCGACGTTGTGCTTGGTACGTTTCTTGTTAATTCTGAACCTGCATCAGTTTTATTTGATTCTGGAGCATCACATTCATTCATTACTGAGTAATTCGCTGCAAAACATAATTTACCAATGAGCCCTATGAAACAAATATTACTAGTAAGCTCCCCGGGCAAGGAATTGAAAGCAGCCACTTATGCCCAAGGGTCAGCATGAATATTATGGGGATAGAATTCCTAGCCAATATAATAGTCCTAAAGACTAACGGCATCGATGTGATCCTCGGAATGGATTGGTTATCAGGATGTGATGGTGTTATTCAGTGTCGAAAGAGATCAGTGCTCTTGACCAGTCCTCAAGGAGATAAAATAGAGTTTGTGGCATCAGCTTTGCCCAGTGCAGTTGGGACAGTGAACCAAATAAAGGGAATGCCTCTAGAAGATATCAGAGTTATTAGTGAGTATCCCGATGTCTTCCCGGAAGATTTACCAGGTATGCCACCTGTTCGCGACATTGAGTTCAGTATTGATCTTTTACCTGGTACTGCACCTATCTCTAAAAGACCCTATAGAATGGATGTTAAGGATCTAAGCGAACTAAAGAAACAAATAGAAGAAATGTTAGCTAAGGGATTTATCCGCCCTAGCTCATCCCCGTGGGGAGCACCCGTGATCTTTGTCGATAAGAAAGATGGCAGCAGAAGGATGTGTGTAGACTACAGGTCGCTGAATGATGTGACATTCAAGAATAAGTATCCACTGCCTCGGATTGAAGATTTGTTTGATTAGATGAGAGGTGCCAAGGTTTTCTCCAAGATTGATCTGAGATTAGGATATCATCAGCTAAGGATTCGACCAGAGGATATACCCAAGACAGCCTTCACTACCAGATATGGTCTGTACAAGTTTACTGTGATGTCGTTCGGATTGACAAACGCAACAGCATACTTCATGTACCTGATGAACAAGGTTTTCATGGAATACATTGACAAGTTTGTGGTTGTGTTCATTGATGACATCTTGGTGTATTCACAGAACGAGGAAGAACATGAAGAGCACTTGAGGATAGTGTTACAGAAACTCCGAGAGAATCAGTTATATGCCAAGCTGAGTAAATGTGATTTTTGGTTGAGGGAAGTTTCTTTCCTTGGACATGTTATCACAGATGGAGGAATTGCAGTAGACCCAAGTAAAGTTCAAGATGTTCTGAATTGGAATCCACTGAAGACTGTGCCTGAAATCAGAAGTTTTCTCGGACATGCAGGCTACTACCGCAGATTTATTAAAGGCTTCTCAAAGATTGTGAAACCTATGACTTCTCTGTTGGAAAAAGGGAAATAATTTAAGTGGGATGCTACATGCCAGAAGTGTTTTGAAGAGCTGAAGACAAGATTGACCATGGCCCCTGTGTTGATAATGCCAGATATCCACAAAGGGTTTGATGTGTATTGCGACGCTTCACGGATGGGTCTTGGATGTGTGTTAATGCAAGAAGGCAAAGTTGTGGCCTATGCTTCAAGACAGTTGAGAAAGCATGAGCAGAACTATCCTACCCATGACTTGGAATTGGCTGCCGTCGTCCATGCATTGAAGATTTGGAGGCACTACATGATCGGGAACAAGTGTCAGATCTTCACGGACCATAAGAGTCTGAAATACATTTTCACGCAACAGGATCTTAACCTAAGACAGCGCAGATGGCTAGAATTAATCAAGGACTATGAATTGGATATTCAGTATCATCCTGGCAAGGCTAATGTTGTGGAAGACGCCCTAAGCCGGAAAGGACAAGCTAATATGATGATTGCTCGATTAATGCCTCAAGAATTATGTTGGGAGATGGCACATTTGAACTTGGGAATTGTCACACAAGCGGAAGCCATAAGCATGGAGATGGAACCAACATTAGAGCAAGAGATCAGAAAAGGACAGTTGATAGATGCTAAGATCAAGGAGATCAAGATTCAAATTGGTTTAGGCAAAACTAAGGACTTCACCGAAGATGAACAAGGAACTGTTTGGTTCAGAAAAAGGATCTGTGTACCCGAAATTGATCACCTTCGTGAACTTATTTTGAAGGAAGCACATGATTCCGCTTATTCCATTCACCCTGGAAGTACCAAAATGTATCAAGACTTGAAAGAAAGGTACTGGTGGTATGGTTTGAAAAGAGACGTAGCAACTCACGTAGCTTTGTGTGATGTATGCCAGAGAGTGAAAGCAGAACACCAGAGACCAGCAGGTTTACTCCAGCCTTTGAAAGTACCTGAATGGAAATGGGAAGAGATTGGTATGGATTTCATTGTAGGGTTACCTCATACTCGTGATGGTTACGAATCGATATGGGTTATTGTGGACATATTGACAAAAGTCGCACATTTCATCCCAGTCAAAACCACATACACTGGAGCCAAGTTAGCAGAACTATACATGTCACGGATTGTGTGTCTGCACGGTGTTCCAAAGAAGATAGTGTCTGATCGAGGTACTCAGTTCACGTCGCGGTTCTGGCAGAAGTTGCATGAATCCATGGATACAAAGCTCAAATTCAGTTCTGCATATCATCCGCAAACAGACGGTCAGACTGAGTGAACAAATCAAGTATTGGAGGATATGTTGAGAGCATGTGCCCTCAAACATGGAGGTAGTTGGCATAAAAGTTTGCCATATGCAGAATTCTCCTACAACAACAGTTATCAGGCAAGTCTCAAGATGGCCCCATTTGAAGCATTATATGGAAGAAAATGCAGGACACCCTTGTATTGGAATCAGACAGGAGAAAGTCAAGTTTTTGGACCAGAGATTCTTCAAGAAGCGGATAGACAAGTCCAGATAATCAGGGATAATCTCAAGACTGCCCAGTCATGACAAAAAAGTTATGCTGATACACGAAGAAGGGAATTGACGTTTGAAGTTGGAGATTTTGTGTATTTGAAGGTATCACCCATCAGAGGTTTACGTAGATTCAAAGTGAAAGGAAAGTTGTCACCACGTTATATTGGTCCTTTTCAGATTCTGGAAAGGAAAGGTGAAGTGGCATACCAATTGGAGTTACCGGCACGATTGTCAGATGTCCATGATGTGTTTCACGTGTCACAGTTAAAGAAGTGTTTGAGAGTACCAGAGGAGCATTTACCGTTGGAAGAACTAGATGTGCAAGAAGATTTAACTTATGCAGAGCACCCGGTTAGAAATTTGGAAACATCTCACAGGATGAGGCTACTTGGGAAAGAGAAGATGAACTGATTGCAGAATTCCCCCAACTGTTCCCTAATCTTCCTCAATCTCGAGGACGAGATTCTTTTTAAGGGGGGTAGGTTTTGTAACACCCAAAAATATAGGAGTTAAAATTTTTGCATGCATCTTTATTTCTTTTCCTCTCCTATTCTTTCTTCCAGCCAGCCCAATTCCTTTTTCCTCTACTTCTTTTCTTTTTCCGCGGCCCACTTAGTGGCCGATTCCCTCACCAGACCCTTGCTTTCACCGACGTCTAGGCCCCACCTGTCGGCGCCTAATTCTTCTTTCTTCTTTCCTTACCCAGAGTCCGGATCGATCCCGCGCCGTTGTTCGCGCCCCTTCTTTCTTTCTCTTACCCCGAGTCCTGATCGATTCCGTACCACCGCCTTCCTACTCTCAGCCGATCCGCCCCTATAAAATCCCGCTGAAACCCCGCTTTGCAACCAGAGCCAAGCTCAAATCTTTTCCCCTACACAACATCGTCGCACGCCGCTGGAAGTTGCACATCGGAGGAACGCCGCCGTCCCTTGTTGCCGATTCTCCGTCGACTTGCCGATCTGTAGTTTCTCCACCGTCATCAACTCCCGCCAGAACTCCACGAGTTGGTGAGTATCAAGCCGTACCAGATTCCCCTCTCTCTTGCTCCGCCGCCAACCAGATTTCTCGCCGGACCCCTGTTTCCGCCCGCCGTCGTGGCCGCCAGCTTACAGCCGCCGCACAGCCACCCCGTGATCACCCTCACCTTCGCCGTACCGCCCACTCACTTCCTGGCATGAACCCAGCCTGAATTGAGCCCTAGAACACCGGATTCGGTGAAGCTCCGGCCGTGCACCGCCGCAATCGCTCACCGCCGACGCCCAGTAAAACTCCGCTTCGCCCGACCCCTTTTCGTTCCGTCGAGCCGACCCTTCCTCTGCCGCTCGATCTAGATCCAACGGCCAGAATCAATCTTCACTTTACACTGCCGATTTACCCGACCTTTTCCTTACTCAGCCGATTTATCCGACCCACTCTTCACACCGCCGATTCGCCCGACCCTTACCCGCCGATTCGACCGACCTGCCGTTCGATTCTGATCTAACGGATTAGATTCACCCGACCCTAGCCGTTCCCAAAACTTTTGCAGGAAGATCCCTAGGTTTTCCAGAAAATCAATCCGCAGTCCAGATCAGAAGAAAATAATTAGAGTTGAGCCCTTTCTTCTTTCTGACCCGACCCCTGACTTTTCTAGAATTAGTACTCGCCAACCAGAATCTCTAGTTTTGTACCCCGACCCTCTGTTTAAGGTTTAATTATGCTTTAGCCCCTGATTCCTTCAGATTTAGCCTCGGGAAATTCAAAACTCTCGCAGTTAGGCCCCTAGACCACTGTTTTAACCATATCTTCATCGCTTCATCTCCGATTTCAGCGATTCTCGAGCCCACACGATCTTTGCATCATGAACTACGACTTTAGTATCTTTTTACTTTATGCTTGTAATGTTTGTTGTATTGTTTCTTATTTGTTTGTGTATGCTTGTTTGTGTGATCGCGTAGACAACGTGACGTTCGAGTCAAATCAAGAGCAAGCTTACGAGGAAGAGAATCAGCAGCCGTTTGAAGAAGGCAAGTGGATTTCCCCCTCTGCATATTCTATTTGAACCCAACAACAGCATGATAATTCACTTTACTTTACTGTTGCTTGCATAAATTTGATGGGTTACCTATGCTAAGGACATACCTAGTCTTTTACCCCAAACTTTGAGACACCTGGGTTTACTACTTTGTTGGGTAGTTACGCTTAGTTGCCAACTTTGGGATTGGTATTGGTTTACTCTTTTAACGACGTTGGTCACGTTTCATATTGTGGTTTTTTCGCATAAGTTCAAGATCAACTTTGTTTAATGGGAACATGGAGAACCACCCAAGTGAACAGTGCAACCACAAAGTCATATGGCTCTGACCTTAGCCAATTAATTAGATGTGTAGTTTGCTGGTGGCCTTACCGAAAGGGCAAGGAGGGGGTCGGTGATAGGGGCCATAGCCCGGTCCTCTTGGGGTAGCTGCCTTTGCTAAGGAGCTGACCATTAGGGAGGTTTATGGACCACGCCGCTACTGAAACTCTAGCGGGCTGCCTAGCTCTCGACATGTCTTTGTAAAGGCTTCGTAGTGTACCCTCGCCACTCACCTCGGAAGTGTTTAAGGGCCTTGCAAACCCGGGCGACTCAGGGAAACACGATTTGTGGGTAAAGTGTACAACCTCTGCAGAGTGTAAAACTGTTATAACAGCCGTACTCACGGTTAAGAGTGGCTTGGACCCTCACATGATAATGAAACTTGAAGATTAATTAAATTGTGGTTCGTGGTTTATGTTATTGTTGATGGTATCTTTATGATTTTGCTAAAGTGGGATGGTATAAACTTAAACCTAGTTAATAGGTGCTTGATAATAAATCCCTGACCAACTAAAAGCAACTGCTACTGCAAACCTTAGCCTATCCTTGATGGCCTTGCATTTTCACCCCACTTGAGTACCAACCATGAGAGTACTCACCCTTGCCCCCTGCTGTTCAGAAGTTAACTTTGAAGAGGAGATCTTCGACGACTTCGAGGAGTTCTAGGTCCTGCGTTCACCAGTCATCGCCTGTGGAAGACGGAGTTGTTGAAGACTTCGTATAGGGTATAACGGTGTATCGTTTAAAGACAATTGTGTCTCTTTTATACGGAGTGTAATATTGTTAAATACTTTAGTTACATTTTGAGCATTGTCTTTGATATATTACACTTTCCGTCTACCATATGTGTGTGAACGAGATCCTGGCGCACATATGAGATGCATCTGGTTCTTTCTAGAATCGGGTGTGACAACAGGTCCTCGACTTGGTGCAGCACTGAGCTGGAGAAGGTCATATTGGATCTAGAACCCTGGGAATTCCCTGTCTCTGAGATAGAAGAGCTTGGTAGCGGGCTCCTGGGAGTTGACATCTCGAGAAAGCTCCCGAAGATGATGGAGTGGCCGGTGGTGGCCTGGATTTGAAGCGTCACTTACATGGAGAAGAAGACACCAGAGTTGGATGCCATCAAGCTTGCCATGAGGACCCTGGACATCCCCCTACCTGGCGTGCCAACTATCAGATTTGCACTCCGACAAGTCTGCCTAGGGTAGCCCCAAGTAGTAGATTTGTAGGCGGGGTGGATCAGAGGGCTGTGAGCTTGATGGTAACACAAGGACGCAAGGACTTAGACAGGTTCGGGCCGCACAGAGCGTAACACCCTACGTCCTGTGTTCAGGGGTTTGTATTAGGGTTTGTGTAATGAGTAGCAATGGCTAGGGTTTCGTGCGTTCTATGGGTACCCCCACGGCTCCCTTATATATCCGAGTTCCCGTGGGCTACAAGTTACGGTAAATCTACTCGGGTTTGTTACAAAGAATTCGATCAGTCAAGATACACAAGATTACGCCTATCCAATTCAACCTAGATCCTGACCTCGGAGGATCCCACCCATCGTCCAACCGAGTGCCTGTACGCCGGGACATTCATGCAGAGTCGTCTAGCTGGTAGCCGTCTCCACTTGGCAAAGAGGTACCTGGATCTACCTCCGTCGGTAGGATCAAGGATACCGACTAGAGGGGGGTGAATAGGCAGTTTCAACTAAAAACACAAACACTAGGCAATTTAATTAGAACCACAAGAAAGCCCCATTCCTACTAAAACCTAGCACTAGTGGGGTTTTGCAACCTAGGATGAAAAGATGCAATTCAAGCTCTAGTAAAGTAAAATGCTCAAATTAAATTGGAAGAATGAAATGAGCAAAGAAATAACCGAGCACAATACAAGAATTTTTTCCGTGGTGTCGATGACTTGCCGGTCAACCCTAATCCATGTTGAGGTGGACTCAAAGCTTTCAACCGCTCCTCTATGAAGAACCACTCTTGATCTTGAGCCGGCTTGAAACAATGAGCCTCTCCAAACCTCGATTCCACTAGAGTTGCTCTTCACCACTCCGGCGAGGCAAGCACAAGAACCTCTCACAATCAATCTGGGGCTCCTTCTCTACCTTCTTGAAGGGCTCAATGGATTCACCTTCTCCAAGCCATCTAGGAGGTGGCAACCTGCAAGAGTAACAAGTCGATGATGCTTGCTTAAAGACTCCCTAGTGCCACAAAGCTCAGACACTTGATGCAATGCACTAGGATGCTCTCACACTCTCAAGACTACAACCTCTAAGAAAAGTGAGTGATAGAGAGGAGGGAGGTGGCTCTAATATGTCAAGAAAGCTTTTCAATGTGCCAAGAGACCTCACGCATGGCCGGGCATGAGGTATATATAGCCAACCCCTCAAAAACTAGCAGTTGCCTTCAAAACACGTGAAAACAGAGGAATCACGGACCGTCCGCCTCACAAGAACCAGACCGTCCGCTATTCAAAATCAACAGCTAAAATAGCAGTCAGAAAGTGTTAGGAGTGACCATTGAAGCCCTCGCGGATCGTCCACCCAGAGCTCACGGACCGTCCACAGTACAAAGTGTCTGACCACCCAGAACAACCCGAGTTCTGTCTGATTTCAAAAATTAGCCGGCGGACCGTCCGCTGTTCAATCTCAGCGCACCACTAGAAACCACAAAGGTTCTGACAAAAAACTCATATAGGCTGGCGGACCGTCCGCCCACGGGGGCCGGACTGTCTGCCCTAGCATGTTAGCTCTCAACCAAGTCACCATCTCTCAAACGAAGTTAGCCCTCATGCATGCAATGCAATTGTTTGAGCAAAATGGCACTATAGAATCATTCTGCAAAGGCACATTGACCCCTCTTGATAGTACGGCTATCTATCTTATTAATTCGGCCATATGTCATCCACTAATTACCTTATGATCGACAAAAATAGAAAATTTCTATCAATATACATTTGCCTTGAGCATATTTCATTTACATCATCTCTAAGTACTCCATGTCGGTGTTTTACCGTCAAGCCCACCGAGGGATACCCCCGAGGTGGTAGGTTGTAGGTAGGGTGTCGCCGAGATTAGGAACTCAAAGGTTCATGGAACACAAAGTTTAGACAGGTTCAGGCCACCGAGAGCGTAATACCCCTACGTCATGTGTGGTTTGTATTGCCTTAGAGGTTATGAGATTTTTTGAGGGGTCCCTGCCCGCCCTTATATAGTCTGGGGGGACAGGGTTACATGGAAGTCCTAGTCGGGACGGCCTGAAGAGTCCCACCCGAGTACAACTCGGGTAGTTTCCTTATGTCCGACTAGTCCTAGTTCTATACAACTAGTTACAATGCTAGTGACGCGCGCCTCTGCTCGCCGCCCGCCGCTCCCAATGGCCAGTCCGCGCCGTGACCGAGTCCCCGCCGCGTCCCGCCAGTCGCCGCGCTCACCGCCCGGCAAGCCAGCTGTTGCAGCTCCTCGCCCAACCCGCGTCCGCGTGATCTCCTCTGTCCCCACGCCAAATCCCCGGCGCCGAATCCCCTGCCCTCGCTCGCCGCTCGCCGCGCCGGCACTGCTCGCCGCCCACCGCGACCAGTAATACGTCCCCATCGTGCCGCTCCTCCCCAGCGTCGCCCGACCCTCTCCCTCCCTCCTGCAGCCTATAAAAGGCGACACAAGGCCACTGCGCGCGCCTCAACCCACCAGAACGCCGCCGCCGCTGCCATTGCCGCTGCCGTGCACCACCTACCCGTGGAGCCCCATCCTCCAGCCTCCCACTGCCCAAACCCATCACCCAGCGAGCTTTCCCTCCCTCCACTGAAGCTCACCGGCCTCTTCCCCGACCATCTCGACCGCCGGAGCACCGCCAGCGCCGCCCACGCCGCCGCCGCTCCCCTGCTGCTCCGTGGACAACCCACTCCGACGCTCCTCCGTCCGAGCCAAGCCTCAGAACGGGTTCTCCTTGACGCCGCGAAGCTCATCGACCCGCCCACGCCCTCCCATCCTCGCCGGAGCACCGTCGCCGACGCTCCGCACCGCTGCCACCCCTCTGCTCCGCGCCGACGAGCCACCTCCGGCCGCCCCCAACCCCGACCAAGGCCACCACAAGGTAGCTCTCACCTCCCTGGATCTCCCCGACCCTTTTCCCCTCGCCGCCGATGAGCCCCCTCGCCGGAATTTGGCCGGCCGCCGTGCTAGCGCCGCCCAGGGACCCAATTGCAACGATTGAATTCTTTAAAAGAGTCTGCACGCAAGTTTCCAGGGGCATAACTGTAAACCTGTGTTTAAACTTTGAATTTAAAAACAACGAACTTGTAAAATTCATATAAAATCATAGAAAATTCATAAAAATACAAACTCAACTGTTATGGAAAGTTTTGTTACATGTTTTTCTTCAGTTGCTTGTTAAATCTTGCTCTAAATTAAATAAAAAGTTTAATAGATTTTAATTGTACCCACTGTTGTAGACCAGTTCTGAACCTGATTTTTGGACAGTAGATTGGTTGCTTGATGTGTAGGCCAGTGGAAAAATATTAGGACCAGAACCCATCTCTAGCTAAACTTTTTGTTAAACTTTGTTCATGCCATGAAATAATAGAACTAATTTGTACCTGCTGGTATAATTAGTTTCATGCTGTGAAACATTTCCAGAGTTGTTATAGTGATGCCTAAATACCACAGAAAAATTTTAGAACCTTTTTCCTTTCTGTAACCTATTTATGTAATTTTGTGGTAGGAAAAATGCACTAATTCAAATAATTAGTTTCTATGCTTGGAAAATGTTCAACTTTTTACTGTGGGACACCCTAGAGTAGCTCCTGCTATATAAAAAGTTTCATACTCCGAAACCCTGTAAAACATCCTGTAGAAATTAATCTTTATTAACATCAGTGTAGCTTGTCCTCTTTATTATGTTCTTTATCATGCACAATAAAATCTGAAAAGTTTACAGTAATACATATATGGATAGGTTAACACCCTGTAAAAGTTTTAGCATCAAAACATGCATTGTTTTTCCTGTATAAAAATAACTATGTTCTAGTAGTGGTTGTGTATTACATTTTTCAAAATTAATCTACTGCACAGAAATTTCTGAAATTTTTACAGTGTTGTTGCCTCTACATTATGTACTCTAAATAAAAATTTCATCACCAGAAGTTACCCAGTCCCAAAGTTGTGTTTAATCCATGTTGTGCTTAGAAAAATTAGTTTCCAAAAGAACACAACCGCCAACCCCCTTCTTGTTTAATGGAGTTAATTAGTTTAAGTTATACTCTATTAACAATTGCCCAAAGAAATCTTAACTAAGTAACTTCACAACCAAATCTATGTTATTGTGGACTGCAACTTTATCGTGAAGAAAATGAATGTCATATACCATCACTACAACTCACACTTGTGCATTCATATAGAATCGACTACTCTCGCCGACGGAACGTACAAGCTGGTGCCCGAGTCCGAGAGTGAGCAGCGTGAAGCTCAAGTGAATCTAACTGAAGCTTTCGAAGACCCGAACCCGAGTTCGGAAGAGCCCAAGGCTAGCTTTGCTCAGGAAGGCAAGCCCCGGAGCATGAACCCTATTTTTCAAATTATGCAACTTATTACTCTATTTTACTTGTGCATTAAGTTTATAGGAGTTGAATGAAAACTTAGTTGCATCATCCTAGGTACCCATGCTCTAAACACTAGATGTAAGGTTCGATAGAATGCTATGCTAATAGGACTCCGGTAAAAGTCGAGTGATTTCCAGTCACTCGCGAGAATATAGGAGTTGAATGTTTACTACATGCTGCAATCATAAGGTCGACGGACGGGGCTATGGTACGATGTTTATATTGATGATTGAGGGCCTGTCTGTTTAGTGAAAAATGCTAAGGCCGCAGTGTGTGGTAGTGGTAGTTAAGTCTTTGAACGTACTAACCACATGCCGAGAATATGGTAATCAGTAAGCTTAAGTACCGGATTAAACCGAGGCCGGAATATACTCCCCACCGTCTTGAATTCGTTCACATCTAGCTAATGGCGGGTGCATGTGCCGCCATGGCCGGGTCCATGGGGACGTGTAGTCGAGGGCGGTGGGCCTGTTCCGTGAAGCGGGAATTGAAGGGAAAAGTTGCACGTGTGACTCTGGGAGTAACCACGTGACGTGTGTTTAGGTTTCCCTTGCAAGGTTAAGAAATTCGATTCGAATCGCCCGTTTCTCGTGGTTATTGAGACTGCTTGACCCTTTTACCACATAGAGTAAGAAGAGGAACAATGATGATGATTAATCTTGTTGGATGAAAAATTAATTCTTTCACCATTTATGATATTGGATAGTTGCTCACCTAGAATGGCTAAAGAGAACTAGAATCTGGAGCTAAAAATTTAAAAGTAAGGACCTACTTGTATATGCTTTTCGGCAAAACAAACCCCTCAAGGCAAAAGCCTTGCATGTCTAGTAGTCGGCTAAGTATATTCCACTAGTCAGGTAAGCCTTGCTGAGTATTAGTATACTCAGCCTTGCTTGTGGCTCGTTTTCAGGTGATACTTTCGAGGATATGATCGCTAGTTTGACTTGGCCGTGTACCCTTCCTCTTGGTTGGTCGGTGGAATGGGATGCGCCCCCGGCCAACGATGATAATGCCGAATGATGTCTTGTACGGGCTTCATCGAGACATCGTGTATCGTCGAGTAGTTTATCGTTATTTTTCCGCTGCATTGAACTCTGAAGAACTCAATTACTTTGAACTCCGAAGTACCTTATTTCACGAACTCGAACTCAGTTGTAATAATAATTTATGATGAACTCTGTGGTGTAAAATTTGTGGAATGTTGTATCCTCTGGGCTCACCTTTGTGTGAGTACATGTATGTGTGGTTTCGATCGGCAAAACCCGTGGTTGTATCGGGAGGTTACCCGACAGACCAATGGATTATTCCGTTTGAAGTGTGAGTTAGTCCTGATTGCCCTCGCGGTGATGTTTAGCGCGCTTGAGCCGGATTAATTCAGGTGGTTCTGCCACAGCTGGCATCAGAGCCGAAATGCATACGGCAGAGAATGCAATAAGTCTTAAAAACTTGTGTTCATAAAACTTGACCAGAAAAATGTGTTTGCAAATGCGTTGGTTCGTTAAGGATGGTACCTAGTTCGTAAAGCCCTTAGAAATTATGGGAAAGTTATTAGGTGGCTATCTAACTTGTGAATATTATCAACTAACTTCCAGCACATTACTTTCTGTCAAAACATACTTTTATGCACAACCGACCCTTAAATTCTATAACGATGCACTCATCGCTAAGGTAAGAAGGTAAGAATCCTCAGCCAACTGAGAGAGCTTGGCCTTCCTGTTGGTGATGCGAGCCGAACGCTACCCTCAAGCAGTGGCTTACTTGAGGTGCTACCAATATACCAACTATTAGTTGATTATATTGGGAGTAGAAGGTTTGGCGCAGGGTATGGCGATCGCTGTTCATACCCCCCGTCTAAGATGGTAGCCCCGTGAATACGCTATCTTGATAGCGTATGTTAACGTCGTCTGTACGGCGGGAATTGTACGGATGCCATTTCTATAGTGAACGGTAATGAATACGGACGCTTTCATTAGTGCTGGCATGAAAGGTTCAATGGATATATATATATATATATGCTATATCAATCTTCTGCAGGTACACTAACCGCGATTATGATAAGTTAAAGAACGGTTAGAGAATTTTCGACTAGCTATTATAGTGAGAGATGTATTGTGTATGCGACCAAAACTAACTTCGTAAGACCAAAGCTATTTGGCAATTATTTTATTTTGTGAGGACGAATAGGAGGTGCATGCATCATGACTATATAAATCTGAAATTGAAAATGCGATGCGTGAGAGTGGTAAGGTTCATGCCCACACATTTGTCTTTGCATAAGGATTATCTAGCAAATCTGTCACATTTCTGCCATATCTGAAAAGATGAATTTATTGAGCTTAGAAAATGATCCTTTCTTGTGGCAGAACCACCTGAATTAATCCGGCTCAAGTGTATTAACCATCACCATTAAGGCAATCTCGGTTAACCTTACACTTCAAACGGAGTAATCTACTGGTCTGTCGGGTATAACCTCCCGATACAACCACGGTAGAGCGGATCGAATGCCATACATACAAATGCTTATGCGACGATGAGCCCAGAGAATACCACATTCCAGCAATATTACAACATTATCATAAGTAAATATTACAGACCAAGTTTTGAGTTTAGAAACTAAGTACTTCAATGATCATAACTGATAAGTTCTTCAGAGTTCAAGTTGCAGCGGAAAATAAAACAACGAAAGCTACTTCGATGATAAGGATGTCTCGATGAAGCCCGTACGAGACATCACTCGGCATTATCTCCGTTGGACGGGGCCGTATCCCATTCCACCGACCAACCAGGGGGAAGAGTGCAGGGCCAAGTCAAGCTAGCAATCATATCTTCGAAGGTCTCACCTGAAAACGAGCCACAAGCAAGGCTGAGTATACTAATACTCAGCAAGACTTACCCGAGTAGTGGAATCTACTCCACCGACTCTAGATATGCAAGGCTTTTGGCTCAGGGGTTTGTTTTGCCGAAAAGCTTCTACAAGTGGGTCCTTACTTTCAACTTTTAGCTCAAGATTCTAGTTTCGTTAACCATTCTAGATAAGCAGCTATCCAAAAGCATACATGGTGAAGCATTAAATTTTCATCCAACCAGTTCATTCATCCTCATTGTTCCTCTTCTTACTCTGTGGGTAAAAATGGTTAAGCAGTCTCAATAGCCGTGAGAAACGGACGATTCGAATCGAATTTCTTAACCTTGCAAGGGAAACCCAAACACACGTCACGTGGTTACTCCCTAGAGTCACACGTGCAACTTTTCCCCTTTCTTTCCGGGTCGTGGATCGGGGCTACCCTCCGAGAGTACAAGAGCCTCACGCCATGGTTCGGCGCTAGGTCATGATCACTCTCTGCACTCGCCATATGCACATGGGACCGAAGTTCAAAGGGTAGGATGCCGTCCCCTTGCCGGGCCAATCAGGTACTTAAGCTTACCGATTCCCATAATCTCGACATGTGTTTAGTACGTTCAAAGACTTAACCATCACTACCACACACTGCGGCCTTAGCATTTTCCACTAGACAGACGGGCCTCAATCGTAACCATCGTTCCATAGCCTGTCCGTGTCCTTATGATTGCAGCGTGTAGTAAACATTCAACTCCTATTTTCTCGCGAGTGACAGGAAATCACTCAGCTTTTACCGGAGTCCTATTAGCACAGCATTCTATCGATCCTTACGTCTAGTTTTCAAGCATGGGTTCCTAACATCATGCAACTAAGTTTTCATTCAACTCCTATAAACTTAATGCACAAGCAGAGAGTAATGAGTTGCATAATTTACGAAAGAAATGTGTTATGCTCCGGGGCTTGCCTTCGCAGTTAGCTTGGGGCTCTTCCGAACTTGGGCTCGGGTCTTCAAGAGCTTTAGTTAGATTCACTTGAGCTTCACGCTGCTCACTCTCGGACGCGGGCACCAGCTCGGAAGTTCCGTCAGCGAGAGTCGTCGATTCTACATGAATGCACAAGTTTAAGTCGTGGTAATGGTAATCGACATGATTTAAGGGTAATTACTACAGTGGATAGTTTCTGGTCATGAAATTTTGGATTTAGGCACATCGGGGAAAGATGTGCTTACTATAAAATTTTCAGACAATTTTATGTAACAGATTAATTATGAAAAATATTTACATAGTTGCTGTTAGACTTTTGTTCTTTTTGTACAGGACAAATGGTGCAACAACTGAGTCTAAGATTTTTACCGAGCTTTCATTTAAGCATGCAGGAGCTACTGTAATTTTTGTAGGATTTATTATGCAGTATTCAGAGCATAGAAAATATGACATTACACACCTAGGTTTACAGGACCCTACACATGGTTTTTGTCCATGGAACTTTTTACACAGCAACCTCTACCACAGTGTATCTCCTAGTAAAAATTTGAGAATTTTCCAAGCTAAGATACTATTTTCTTGATTTAATGTATGTTATTAGCACATAAATCAAATAATTAGGTTCCTGTGAGATATAAATTCTCCCAATTTTTCTCTGGCATCTAGGTACCATTAAACTAGTATAGAAAATGTTTCATTAGGTGATTCATAACCTAACTGCAGGGATAAAAATATTCTACCTAATCATGGTATGAAACTAAGTTTAATAAACAGCACAGCTAGATATGGAATTTGGGCCTGACCTTTTTACACAGTCCTAAACATCAAGAAACTAACTCACTGTCCAACTTTTAGGGTCAGCATTTATCTACAACAGTGGGTACAAAATAAGTTCATTAAAGCTTCCATTTAAGGTAGAGCCAAATATGTGGAGAATCTGAGAAACTTTTTGTAACAAAAGTTGTAGAGTTTATTCTAACGATTCCAGAACAGTTGAGTTTGTATTTTTCTGAATTTTCTACGATTTTATACGAATTTTACAAGTTCACTGAATTTGAATCTAGATTTGAAACTTTCTTTTACAACTAGGTCCTTGAATCTTACGCGCAGACCCTTCTAAAGATTTAAATTCTTGCAATTGGGTCCTCGGGCGGCTCGGGTACGGCAGCCGGCCGAAATTCCGGCGAGGGGCTCGCCGGCGGCGAGGGGTGAGGGTCGGGGAAGGTTCAGGGGTGCGAGGGCTACCTCGTGGGGGTCTTGTTCGGGTGGGGGACGGCCGGGAATGGCTCGCCGGCGTTGGAGCAGAGGCGGCGGCGGCGGTGGCGCGCGTCGATGGCGGTGCTCCGGCGGGCTTGGGGCGGCCTGGTCCGGTCAGCGAGCTTCAGTGGCGCGTGGGGAAGCTGCTCAGGGGCTTGGCTTGGGCGGAGGAGGTCGGGGTCGAGCTGCCCACGGTGAGCAGGGGCGGCGGCGGCGGTGACAGTGCGGGCGGCGGCGCTCCGGTGGTCCTGGGCGGCGTTGGGTGGGTCGGCGAGCTTTAGTGGGGTGATGTAGTGGTGGCTGGAGGCTCAATTTGGGCAGGGGGCAGCGGTGGAGGGCTGTCCACGGGCGGGCGGCGCTCGGCGGCGGCAATGGCGGCGGCGAGGCGTTCTGGGTGCGGTGGCTCGCGCGGGCGGCCGGGGCGCGGCTTTTATAGGGGCAGGAGGGGGTGTGGAGGGGCCTGGGCGATGCGCGGGGTGGAGGCACGGCACGGCGTGGCACTGGCCACGGCGGGCGGCAGCAGGGCGCCGGCGTGGCGTGCGGCGGGCGGGCGCGGGTGACTGGCGGGCGGAGATTTGGCGTGGCAGAGAGGAGATAGCGCGGTGCGCGGAGTGGGTAAGCAGTTGCTGCAGCGGCTCGGGCGGAGGGCAGGCGCAGCGACGGGCGGGGCGCGGGAGCCGGGGCGGCACGGCGCGTCGCGGCGGTTGGGCGCGGCGGGCGGCGAGGCGGGACGTGGCAGCGGCGCGCGCACGCGCGGGCGCGTACTGGGCAGCGCGGCGTGGGGAGGGGGCAAAGCCGGGCGTGGGGGAGAAGCAGGGCGGCCACTGGCCTGGCGCCTCGTGCCGGTCAGGCGTCGCCGACCACCTGGCGCATGGCGGTCGGGCGGGGTGGGGAGAGAGAGGGAGGGAGCGAGGGGCCTGAATGCAAGAATTCGAAAAGTTTCAGGGGTCTGGGTGCAAACAGGGCGATTTCTCCTCTTTCCAATTTGAATTTCAAAAACTTTTGAACATGAAAGTTGTTCAGAATAAAAAGTTCTACAAGTTTGGTTTCAGGCAACATCTCATTTGGCTTATGGTTTGAAAGTTAAATTTAAAAGTTCAAAAGTATCCAAATGTGCCCAAATTAAATTTGAATTTCAACTGAACGCGTTCTAATTCTTTTCACCCTTTTATTAGTTGGTTAAACATAGGGTTAGGCTAATGACAATGATTTTGAACTGTAAATTATCAGGGTTGTCACAGCCTTCCCCCCTTAACAAGAATCTCGCCCCAAGATTCGGTAAATCTTAGTGTGGACATGGGTGCACATACCAGTGGTTGAGATAAGAAAACCGGGGAAATTTTGGTTTAGGTAGCTCTCGGTTTCCCAGGTGGCTTCTTCTTCAGTGTGATGATTCCATTGAACTTTATACATTTTAATCACTTTCCTCCTGGTCCCTCTTTCTTTTCGATCCAAAATTTTAACTGGGTGTTCGACATACGAGAGGTCGGGTTCCAACGATATTTCTTGTTGTTCCACAATCTCGGTAGGGACTCGAATACACTTCTTGAGTTGAGATACGTGGAAGACATCATGGGTGGCCGTGAGCTGAGGGGGCAGTCGTAATTTGTAGGCTACGGGTCCGCAGCTCTCAATGATTTCGTAAGGACCAACATAACGGGGAGCTAGTTTGCCTTTGATTCCAAATCTTTGCACTCCCTTGGTTGGTGAAACTCGAAGATAGACATGATCGCCAACTTCGACTTTTAGGGGCTTCCTCCTTTTGTCAGAATAGCTCTTTTGTCGGGCTTGTGCGGCTTTAAGATTTGCTTTAAGATTTACCAGGTCGGGTCCAATTATCTTACGTTCTCCGGTTTGTGACTAGCTCAAAGGAGTTCGACACCTTCGTCCGTACAGGGCCTCAAATGGTGCCATTTTCAAACTCGTTTGATAGCTGTTGTTGTACGAGAACTCTGCTAGGGGTAGGCATTTGTCCCAATTCTTGTCATAGTGAATGACGCAAGCTCTCAGCATGTCTTCAAGAATTTGGTTTACTCTTTCTGTTTGTTCATCAGTCTGAGGATGGTATGCTGAGCTGCGAATCAGTTTGGTACCAAGAGACGTTTGCAGTTGTTCCCAAAAGCGTGCTACAAACTGAGGACCACGATCGGAAATAATTGTCTTAGGTATTCCATGTAGGCAAACAATACGATCGAGGTAAATCTTGGCATATT
Organism: Panicum miliaceum; assembly: GCA_032594955.1. NCBI lineage: Eukaryota > Viridiplantae > Streptophyta > Magnoliopsida > Poales > Poaceae > Panicum > Panicum miliaceum. The sequence goes on along the minus strand of CM064057.1, from coordinate 47,080,791 downwards.
TCCTGGTAGAATAGGTGGTGTGTACCGGAAGAAAATGTGCCGTCTTTGTGAGCCTATCCACGATAACCCATATGGAATCATGTTTCTGGGACGTGTTTGGTAGTCCAACGATGAAGTCCATACTTATGTCTTCCCATTTCCAGGATGGTATAGGTAGCGGTTGTAGTGTACCGGCTACCTTCAAGTGGCTAGCTTTTACTCTCTGGCACGTGTCACATCCGAGACATACGTAGCAATTTCTCTTTTCATTCTAGTCCACCAGAAGTTTTGCCTTAGGTCTTGATACATTTTGCTACTGCCGGGGTGGATAGAGAATTTGGAAAGGTGCGCCTCATCAAGAATTTGCTTGCGGAGCTCATGATTCTTCGGAACGACTATACTACTTTCGAACCATAGAACTCCCTTATGGTCCTGGCGAAAACATTTATACTTATCCTCACCTAGAGAGAGTTTTTGTTTGATGATCTTAATTCCTTCATCATGTAGTTGTGCCATGACGATTTGGTCGTGAAGAGTGGGCTCAACTGAGATGTGATTTAGAGTGCCTTGGGAAACCATTTCCATGTTAAGCTTCCTCATTTCTGCACACAATGTCTCATTGTAGGACTCCATGGATAAGCAATGGCAATGGGACTTGCGGCTTAGTGCATCCGCGACTACATTAGCCTTGCCGGGGTGATAGTGCACTTCAAGGTCATAATCCTTGATTAATTCTAGCCATCTCCGTTGTCTCATATTCAGATCGGCTTGTGTGAAGATATACTTGAGACTCTTATGATCCGTGTAGATATTGCACTGTGTACCCATGAGATAGTGCCTCCATATTTTTAGAGCGTGAGTGACAGCTGCAAGCTCAAGATCATGAGTGGGATAATTCTGTTCATGGGGCCGAAGGGCTCGTGAGGCATATGCAATCACTCGATTCTCTTGCATAAGCACACATCCTAGACCAGTACCTGATGCGTCACAATACACATCAAACGACTTGGTATTATCGGGTTGAGCTAACACAGGTGCAGTAGTCAGATGCTCTCTGAGAGTGTGGAAAGCTTCTTCACATTTCTCATTCCATATAAACTTTACTTCCTTCTTTAGTAGTTCAGTCATGGGCTTAGCAATTCGAGAGAAATCCGGGATGAAGCGACGGTAGTAACCGGCTAAGCCGAGAAAACTGCGAATCTGATGAACAGAGGTAGGGGGTTTCCAATCCATCACCTCTTGTACCTTGCTGGGGTCAACAGCTATGCCTTCGCTGGAGATCGTGTGACCTAAGAACTTTACAGTATCCAACCAGAATTCACACTTAGAAAACTTAGCATAGAGCTGATGGTCTCTTAGACGCTGAAGAACAATGCGCAGGTGCTTAGCATGCTCTTCCTCATCCTTGGAATAGATAAGGATGTCGTCGATGAACACTACGACGAATTTGTCAAGTTCGGGCATGAATACCGAATTCATGAGATACATGAAGTAGGCAGGGGCATTGGTGAGTCCAAAGGACATGACCAAGAATTCATATAATCTATATCGTGTGGAGAAGGCAGTCTTAGGAATATCGCACGGGCGAATCTTGATTTGATGATATCCCGAACGAAGATCAATCTTTGAGAAGACTCTGGCTCCAGCTAATTGATCGAAGAGTACATCGATACGGGGAAGTGGGTATTTATTTTTAACAGTTACCGCATTGAGAGGTCGGTAGTCAACGCATAACCTCAAACTGTCATCCTTCTTCTTTACGAATAAGGCTGGACATCCCCAAGGTGAAGCGCTAGGGCGCATGAAACCTTTGTCCAGTAGTTCTTGGAGTTGAATTTTTAGCTCTGCCAACTCTTTAGGGGGCATCCTATATGGTCTTTAGGATATAGGTGCAGTGCCTGGTTGTAGTTCAATGATGAACTCAATATCCCTATCCGGTGGCATTCCTGGTAAGTCATCCAGAAAAACGTCGGCATACTCGTTTACCACAGGAATATCCTCTAGCTTAAGTCCTTCCATCTTGTAAGCACAGGAATTCGTACAATCTAGGAATGGTAGGTAAAGGGTAGTGGCTCCGTGACTAGGTGAATTTATCTCAACGGCTCGGGAAGAAAGGTCCAGTGTGACTCCATGCATAGTCATCCAGTTCATTCCCAAAATAATATCCATGCCGTCAAGAGGTAAAAGGACAAGGTCTGTGTCGATGGTTTTACTACCCAATTTGACTGGTACTTGTCTGACCATTTGGTTTGAAGCAATTTTACCACCCTGTGTTGATATCATATATGACCCTTTTGTGTGACAAACATCCAAGCCTACTTTTGCACCGAATTTTGCACTTATGAAACTATGCGATGCACCAGAATCAAACAATATAACTGCAGGCTTGTTATGGATAGAGAATGTACCCGATATCACTGGGGCTCCTTCACGAAGCTCTGCAAGCGTGGTGAAGTTAATCCGTCCTTGCTTGACTTGCAGGGTCTGTCTCTTGCCCCTGTTCTTGGTGTTCGGGTTGGATCCTTGACCTTGGTTGGGCGGTCCAGACTGAGGGCATTCTCGTGCGAAGTGGTTGGAACTCCCGCATTTGAAACAGCGATTCGCGGGGCTAGGTCGAAGAGACTGTTGAAGAATGGGCCTCGGACCATTCTGTGAAGGCATCGGGGGTCGTACCATGCCTGGCTGCTGTGGGGGTCTGGCAATCCATCTCCCTGGCTGAGGGGCCCTAGGTGGAGCTGTGGGTGCGGCATTTTGCACGATGCGATACCTTGGTGGCTGAGCACTTGAGGGTCCAGCGGGTGCCTTTCTCTTCTTCTCTGCCCGGTGTGCCATGATACAGTCTTCCTGGGTAATGGCCATATTGACCAATTCGTTGTAGTTGTCAGCCCTGGCTAGGTTCAAACGTTCCTTGAGCTTGGTATTCAGACCTCTGTGGAAACGGTCACGCTTCTTAGCATCCGTATCAGCGTGATAGCCCGCATACTGGCATAGGTTGTTGAACACCTGGGCGTACTGTAGCACGGTGCGGGTGCCCTGGGTAAGTGCTAGGAACTCCCAACTTCCTCTCCATGAGACCCTCGGGAATATGATGTGCTCGGAATGCGGTCTTGAATTCGTCCCAGTCGACAATGTGATCAGCGGGGAGCATAGCAAAATAGTGGTCCCACCATAGACGAGCGGTACCGCGAAGCTGTTGCGCGGCAAAACGAGCTTTGTTGGCTTCTGAGCATGGGGCCACAAGTAGCGTGAACTTGGATTCGATGGTGCGAATCCATGCGTCTGCGTCCAAGGGTTCCTCGGTCCTATGGAACAAGGGAGGCTGGGTCCCCAGAAAATCCGTGTATCCTGCAGCTTGGGGTTGGTGAGCATTGTGCCCGCCCCTCTGCTGGTGCTGTCCTTGCACGATCTGACGCAGCAGCTCGGTTTGAGCGGCCATCACTTCCACCAAACTGGGCGGGGGTGGTGGCGATTGTCGCGAGCGGCTGCCACCGGCACCAAAACCCTCGGGGTTGCCACGTGTTGATCCAACCATCTGAAACGTGAAAGGTTACCATTAGCAACACGATCCATTTTACTTCCTTGATTCATAAATGGTTGGTGTAGTCATAGACTTCCGAAATCACAGCTAGAAGTATGGACGGAATCTCTGTTTGCTACGAGAAAAATCATAGCTTGCTGTGGGTCCATCTAAAACATCTCATACTTTGGCAGTGGTCAGAGAATTTAGGAATGCACCACTTTGGTATTTAACTTCGGCGCTAGAACTATAGCTAAGGTGGTCGAAAGGCTCGTCCTTTGCCTTACTGTCTTAGCTGTTTTTCAGCAGATTGATCGGTACTGTTTCGCCTATAACTTAAACTAGCGAGGTCCAATGATGCTGAATTTTTGTGAGAACCTAGATCACAGAATTTAGCACAAGTTTGGTATTCAACACTCAGCCAAGAAATGTAAGGAGACATGGATAAAAATTCCGACAAGTCTCAGCGATTGTGGATTTCATCGTTTACCCACTTACAACGAAATCACCCAAGTTTATCGCCGTTCCTTACAAGCTGAGGGTATCCACAGGGTTCAGGTGTACCCATCACAAAAGAGTTACTCAACTCCTAGTTAGCCTATTACAACACTTGCCAAAAGTTAGGCTACCCTATTGAGGAGTATGTGCAAAAGTCCTTCTAGGTCGTCATCTAGAAGTCATCCAAGTCGTTGACGGACGACTCGCTGTGAGTAGGAGAGTGAGCTCCCATCTGAGGTGCCTGTGGTACCTCACCCTCGAAATCCATACCGGAGATACCATCAGTCTCCTGTGGCTCCTCATCATCTTCCTCCATGTCCTCCTCATGGGGATGGTCATTCTGATCATGGTGCCACTGAATGTGCTCATTAGCATCCTCCAACTCAAGGCTCAGATCATGGAGCTGCTCCTCCAACTGTGCTATCGTGGCATCTCTCTCACCCATGAGGGTGTCCTGCTCCTGAATTTGGCCCTCAAGTTGGCCAATCTGAGCATCTCTGTCCTCAAGATCCTGACTGAGCTCCTTAATCTGCTCATCCCTGGTATCTGCCATCATGTGGTAGGCCTGAGCAAGATCAGTGAGCTGCTCAAGCGCCTGACTCTGGAGAGTCTGAAGTCGGTAGAGTGCACTCATGCACCGCACGGAGGTATGAATAGTTTCCTGGGCATGAAAGTCTACCAAATACTGTGCGTGCTGCACCCGGTTGAGCCAAAAGGGGTCGTTGTCCTGGGCAGCAGGAAACAAGCCAATGGGAGCGAGTGTGACAACCTCGGGACGCTGTGCACAAAAAGTGGTGAGCGCCCTCATGGCTGCAAGCTCCCAAGTATCGGCCAAACGGCGACCAACAGCCTCAAGCTCCAAGACGGGCCACTCCGGGTGTAGCGGGTGCGGAAAGATAGTCACGTTGACACGGCACTGGGTAACTCCATTTTCTGCAAACTCCAGTCCGGCGTAACGTGGGGGAACTAGATAGCCCGCGGTACGCAGAACATCCCACAAAATAGAGGGAAAGCCCTCCCAGTGGAGACACTGCGAGTGCACGCGTCCATCCTCATCCACCATCATATCAACAGGCTCGGCCATCTGAACAAAAGATCAAATGGAGTGAGATAGTGAAAAACTGTGAACAGCATAAGGACAGATTCTGTATAGTGTGCAAAAATAACCATAACTCCCACAGTTCTCATCCAAAAATTCTCAAATTTCACCAGATCACTCCTAAGGTATTTGTGAACAACTTTGCTAGTCAACTCCAGAGCTAGATAGGTCTCCAAGATGGTCTTTCCTTTCGGGTTTTACCTCTCTGTCTACCCAGAATTTTCGGTGAACAGAGGGCTAGAGTTTCGTGCACCAGGGAAAATATACCCAGCAAAAATTTACCAAATTTTAACAGAAGCTACCTGGGTAAATTTGGAACAAGTTTCATGTTGTGCTCTTTCGCAGAAAACCGCAGGAAGGGGGCCTAAAAATTAAAGGGGCAGAAGTGCTTATTCGGGACAGATTTCTGACATTCCAAGGTTTCTGTTATTTCTTACTATCCATAAGTTCAGAATTTTTGATTTTGGAACAGGGGATAGAACACGAAATTTGGAATAATTTCTTCAACATGAACTTTATCAGAAAAGGTCATTTTCTTTGGCCAATAAATCGCTCTTTTCGGTCACGGCAGATTTCGGACAGTTTTGCTAGATGGTCCTTAGGCAAACCATGCTTAGATACGCAAGAACCTTACCACTCTCATACAACGCATTTCGATTTCAGATATATGTGGTCATGATGCATGCACGTCCTATTCGTCCTCACAAAATAAAATAATTGCCAAATAGCTTTGGTCTTACGAAGATAGTTTCGGTGGCATACACAATACGGCTCTCGCTATAATAGCTAGTCGAGTCTTTCTAATCGTTCCTTATCTTATCGTAATCGCGGTTAGTGTACCTGCAGAAGATTGACAAGCATATATATATCTCATGAACCTTTCATGCCAGCACTCATGAAAGCGTCCGTATTCATTACCGTTTACTTATAGAAACGATATCTGTACAATTCCCGCCGTACAGACGACGTTAACATACGCTATTGAGATAGCGTATTCACGGGGGGTACCGTCATGAGACGGGGGTATGAACAGCGATCGCCATACCCTGCGCCAAACCTTCTACTCCCAATATGTTCAACTAACAGTTGGCATATTGGCAGCACCTCAAGTAAGCCACTGCTTGAGGGCAGCGTTCGGTTCGCATCACCGACAGGAAGGCCAAGCTCTCTCAGTTGGCTGAGGATCCTTACCTTCTTACCTTAGCGATGAGTGCGTCGTTACAGAATTTAAGGTCGGTTGTACATGAAAGTAAGTTTTGACAGAAAGTAATGTGCTGGAAGTCAGTTGATAATATTTCATAAGTCAGATAGCCACCTAGTAAACTTTCCCATAATCCCTTAGGGCTTTACGAACTAGGCACCATCCTTAACGTACCAACGTATTTCGCAACACATCCTTCTAGTCAAGTTTTATTAAATCGAGTTTTTAAGGCTTGTCGCATTCTCTAGCGTATGTATTTTGGCTCCGGCGCCAGCTGTTGCCAGCTATGGCACCAGCTACGGCTCTGATACCAGCTGTGGCAGAACCACCTGAATTAATCCGGCTCAAGTGTATTAACCATCACCATTAAGGCATTCTCAGTTAACCTTACACTTCAAACGGAGTAATCCACTGGTCTGTCGGGTATAACCTCCCGATACAACCACGGTGAACGGATCGAGCGCCATACATACAAACGCTCATGCGACGATGAGCCCAGAGAATACCACATTCCAGCAAATATTACAACATTAGCATAAGTGAATATTACAGACCAAGTTTTGAGTTTAGAAAGCAAGTACTTCAATGATCATAAACAAGTTCTTCAGAGTTTAAGTTGCAGCGGAAATAAACGACGGAAACTACTCGACGATACAGAATGTCTCGATGAAGCCCGTACGAGACATCACTCGGCCTTATCTCCGTTGGACGGGGGCGCATCCCATTCCACCGACCAACCAGGGGGAAGAGTGCAGGGCCAAGTCAAGCTAGCAATCATATCTTCGAAGGTCTCACCTAAAAACGAGCCACAAGCAAGGCTGAGTATACTAATACTCAGCAAGACTTACCCGTGTAGTGGAAACTACTCCACTGACTCTAGACATGCAAGGCTTCTTGGCTCAGGGGTTTGTTTTGCCGAAAAGCATCTACAAGTGGGTCCTTACTTTCAACTTTTAGCTCAAGATTCTAGTTTCATTAACCATTCTAGATAAGCCGCTATCCAAAAGCATACATGGTGAAGCATTAATGTTCATCCAACCAGTTCATTCATCATCATTGTTCCTCTTCTTACTCTGTGGGTAAAAATGGTTAAGCAGTCTCAATAGCCGTGAGAAACGGACGATTCGAATCGAATTTCTTAACCTTGCAAGGGAAACCCAAACACACGTCACGTGGTTACTCCCTACAGTCACACGTGCAACTTTTCCCCTTTCTTTCCGGGTCGTGGATCGGGGCTACCCTCCGAGAGTACAAGAGCCCCACGCCACGGTTCGGCGCCGGGTCGTGACCACTCTCTGCACTCGCCATATGCACATGGGACCGAAGTTCAAAGGGTAGGATGCCGTCCCCTTGCCGGGCCAATCAGGTACTTAAGCTTACCGATTCCCATAATCTCGGCATGTGTTTAGTACGTTCAAAGACTTAACCATCACTACCACACCCTGCGGCCTTAGTATTTTTCACTAGACAGATGGGCCTCAATCGTAACCATCGTTCCATAGCCCGTTCGTGTTCTTATGATTGCAGCGTGTAGTAGTCATTCAACTTCTATTTTCTCGCGAGTGATAGGAAATCACTCGGCTTTTACCGGAGTCCGATTAGCACAGCATTCTATCGAACCTTACGTCTAGTTTTCAAGCAAGGGTTCCTGATATCATGCAACTAAGTTTTCATTCAACTCCTATAAACTTAATGCACAAGCAAAGAGTAATGAGTTGCATAATTTCGGAAAGAATGGGTTATGCTCCGGGGCTTGCCTTCTTGCGAAAAGTTAGTCCGGGGCTCTTCCGAACTTGGGCTTGGGTCTTCAAGAGCTTCAGTTAGATTCGCCTGGGCTTCTCGCTGCTCACTCTCGGACTCGGGCACCAGCTCGTAAGTTCCGTCGGCGAGAGTCGTCGATTCTACATGAATGCACAAGTTTAAGTCGTGGTAATGGTACTTGATACGATTTAAGAGTAATTACTATAATGGATAGTTTCTGGTCATGAACTTCTGGATTTAGGCACATCAGAGAAAGATGCGCTTACTGTAAAATTTTCAGGAAATTTTATGCAACAGATTAATTATGAAAAATATATTACACATTCGCTGTTAGATCCTTGTTCTTTTTGTACAGAACAAAAGGTGCAACAACTGAGTCTAATATTTTTACAGAGCTTTCACATATGCATGCAGAAGCCACTGTAATTTTTGTAGGATTTATTATGCAGTATTCAGAGCATAGAAAATATGACATTCCACACCTAGACTATTCAAGGATTCATTTTTACAGGACCCTACACAGGGTTTTTGTCCCTGCAACTTTTTACACAGCAACCTCTACCAAAGTGTATCTTCTAGTAAAAATTTGGGAATTTTCCAAGCTAAGATACTAGTTTCTTGATTTAACGTATGTTCTTAGCACATAAATCAAATAAATAGGTTACTGTGAGATAAAAGTCTCCTAATTTTTCTCTGGCTTCTAGGCACCAATATACTAGCAGAGAAAAAGTTTCATTAGGTGATTCACCACCTAACTGCAGGGATAAAATATTTTACTTAAACATGGTATGGAACTAAGTTTAATAAACAGTAAAGCTAGAGATGGAATTTGGGCCTGATCCTTTTACACAGTCCTAAACATCAAGCAACTAACTCACTGACCAAAATTTAGGGTCAGCATTGTTCTACAACAGTGGGTACAAAATAAGTCCATTAAAGCTTCCATTTAATGTAGAGCAAAATATGTTGAGATTCTGAGAAACTTTTTGTAACAAAAGTGATAGAGTTTGTTCTAAGGAATCCAGAACAGTTAAGTTTGCATTTTTCTGAATTTTTTACGATTTTATTCGAATTTTACAAGTTCACTGAATTTGAATCTAGGTTTGAAACTTTCTTTTACAACTAGGTCCTAGAATCTTACGCGCAGACCCTTCTAAAGATTTAAATTCTTGCAATTGGGTCCTCGGGCGGCTCGGGTACGGCGGCCGGCCGAAATTCCGGCGAGGGGTGAGGGTCGGGGAAGGTTCAGGGGTGCGAGGGCTACCTTGTGGGGGTGTTGTTCAGGTGGGGGACGGCCGGGAAGGGCTCGCCGGCGTTGGAGCAGAGGCGGCGGCGGCGCGGCACGCGTCGACGGCGGTGCTCCGGCGGGCTTGGGGCGGCCTGGTCCGGTCAGCGAGCTTCGGTGGCGCGTGGGGAAGCTGCTCAGGGGCTTGGCTCGGACGGAGGAGGTCGGGGTCGCGCTGTCCACGGCGAGCAGGGGGCGGCGGCGGCGGGCGGCAGCGCGGGCGGCGGTGCTCCGGTGGCTCTGGACGGCGTTGGGTGGGTCGGCGAGCTTCAGGGGGATGATGTAGTGGTGACTGAAGCGTCAGTTTGGGCGGTGGGCGGCGGTGGAGAGCTGTCCACGGGCGGGCGGCGCTCGGCGGCGGCAATGGCAACGGCGAGGGCGTTCTGGGTGCTGGGGCTCGCGCGCGTGGCCGGGCGGGGCTTTTATAGGGGCCGGAGGGGGTGCGGAGGGGCCTGGGCAGCGCGCGGGGCGGAGGCACGGCACGGCGCGCACTGGCCACGGCGGGCGGCAGCGAAACGCCGGCGCGGCGTGCGGCAGCGCGGGCACGGTGACTGGGCGGCCGAGATATGGCGTGGGCGCGAGAGATAGCGTGGCGCGCGGAGTGGTGGAGCAGCAGCTGCAGCGGCTCGGGCGGAGGGCGGGCGCGGCGACTGGCGGGGCGCGGGAGCCGGGGCGGCACGGCGGGGCGCGGCGACTGGGCGCGACGGGCAGCGGGGCTGGACGCGGCAGCGTCGCGTGCACGCACGGGCGTTCACTGGGCCGCGCGGCGTGGGGGGGGGGGGGGGGGGGGGGGGCAAAGCCGGCCGTGGCGGGGTGGTGCGGCGGCCACTGGCCTGGCACCTCGCGCCGGTCAGGCGTCGCCGGCCACCTGGCGCGCGGCGGTCGGGCGGGGAGGAGAGAGAGGGGGGGGGGGCGAGGGCCTGAATGCGAGAATTTGGAAAACTTCAGGGGGCTGGGTGCAAACAGGGCGTTTTATCCTCTTTCTGATTTGAATTTCAAAAACTTTTGAACACGAAAGTTGTTCAAAATAAAAAGTTCTACAACTTTGGTTTCAGGCAAAATCTCATTTGGCTTATGGTTTGGAAGTTAAATTTAAAAGTTCAAAAGTAACCAAATGTGCTCAAATTCAATTTGAATTCCAATTGAACTCGTTCTAATTCTTTCCACCCTTTCATTAGTTGGTTTTAATCATAGAGTTAGGCTAATGACATTGATTTTGGAAATGTAATTACCAGGGTTGTCACAGCAGTTCCTCTGTCTGACGATGAAGAAGTCGCTTCACGCCAAGTTCCATCGAGCTCAATTCCTGATGACGTCCGCGCCAAGCTCGAGAGTATGCGGACCCTCCTCCAAGATGATATCGGCCGATTAGTGGGAGATGCCTCACCGATTCGGCGGCTTCTCAACGACATCAGAGGCCAAGTTCCGGAGGAAGCAACGGAGACTCTACAACGTGCTGCATTCATAGAGTCGATACAGATTCCGGTGTTCAGGGCCCTGCGTCATGTGGCCGATCGTGCCCAGCTAGCAAAGACCCGAGAGGAAGCCGATTCTTACAAACACCAAGCCCAAGAAGTACATCAACAGATCAACTTCCTCGAGAACTCCCGCCCAGATATCGTCGGCACAATAGATCGCCTCAAACGGAGGAGGGCAGAGCAAGCCAAAGAGATGGAGCAGGTAACCAAGGACATAGCTGCTGAAGAAAAGAGACTTCAAGAGCTTCCATCTGTCATCGCCGGGCTAAAGAAAGAAAGACAGAACCTGGCCCGTGAAGCGATAAAACTTCATCGTCATATGCCGGAAATTCCCGGATCGGCCGACGATGACCAAAGAGTATTAGACTCGGCCGATCAGATTAGGCAACGAGCTATTGCGACTATAGATGCCCTCCTTGGGTTGTAAAGAATCTTGTAAACATTTACTGCTCTCTTAATGTTGATGCGCCGATTCGAACTTGGACCGCCTCCTTTGGCAGTTTTGCATTTATGACCGCTTTTACTCTGATTGGACACATCCTACTATCACCTTACCTCTTTCTTTCTATAAGTACAAGATCCCATATCGTTTCCAGAGGCGTCTGTATCACCCATCTCCTTCTCCTCCAATAATTCGATCTCTATCCTCCCAGGCTGGACATCAAGATGTCTTCCTCATCTTCCTCCTCCTCTGTCAACCAGGTATGAACCTTCTTCTATCTCTCCCCTTGACATCTCAATCGCTCTGATATTGGGTAGTTGTTTATCCCTCTTTAGCCAAAGCGCCTTAGTCCCAGTCTGGAACGAGCGATTGAAGTTATGCATTCAGACAAACCACTATCGCAGGCAGACATAGATCTGATAAGAGCTCACTCTTAAGAACTCAAAGGTCATGTTCCTGCTGATGTCCAGAAAATCTGGGACCAAATAGACGCTAACTGCACCAGGCGACCGCCAACTGGAAGGAGTCATCCACTCCCTCGCTCAGTTGCCCTTGAAGATGCCGCGGCAGGAACATCCCAACCACCTCGCGACAGGAGTCATCCACTCCCTCATCACGTCAAGGCTGAAGCCGCCATGGAAGATCTGGAGGAGAAGACCATCCGCCTTCTGATAAAATTAGGCCGGATTGAGAGAGAGTTCAAGAAAAAGCATGATCAGTAGATATATTGGTACTTTTTATTCTAAGGGCGACTTGTACCATGTCGGCCATGTATTCTGCTGTTTTTCACCGAATAATGAATCGGTCAGACCAAACCAAAATTTTTCCTCCTTAAGGCGATGTCATTTTTACATCGGCTATGTAGGCAAAAGCCGATAGGAGTCGGCCACGTTGTCTTGATGCATCTTACTGCAAGTTATGCACCTACCCAAATGCTTGGATAGTACCTCTTCAGATATCTTCCATTTAAGGCTCTTGGGAATTCTTCCCCTTCGATAGTTTCTAGAATATATGCATTTCCCGGAGCACACTGGCCGATTCTATACGGCCCTTCCCAAGTGGGCGACCATTTACCGAACTTGGGATCTTTAGACCCTATCGGTAGCACCAACTTCCATACCAGATCTCCTTGAGAGAATTGCTTAACTTTGACCTTTTTGTCATACCACCTGGCCACCCTATTCTTGTTTTCTTCGATGCGAATCAGGGCCCTCAACCACTGACCTGCCGAGTCATCGAGCTCATCCTTCATAAGGAAGGAATAGTCATCGGCCGTCAACTGATCTTGAAGCGATATACGCCTTGACCCCGTCCTTAATTCCCAAGGCAAGACTGCCTCGTGACCATATACCAACTGATAAGGAGATATCTTAGTGGCCCCGTGGCAAGCCATCTTATAAGCCCATAGAGATTCAGCCAAAGACATGTGCCACTTTCTGGGTTGTTCCTCTATCTTCCTCTTGATCAACTTGATTATCCCCTTATTGGACGATTCGGCCTGGCCATTGGCTTGAGCATAGTATGGAGAAGAATTCAACAATTTAATCCCCATATCAGCGGCAAATTCTCCAAATTCTCCAGAAGTGAACATCGTTCCTTGATCAGTTGTGATAGTCTGAGGAATACCGAATCGATAAACAATGTGGTTCTTAACGAACTCGATCATATCGACCGATGTCATTGTCCTTAGCGGAACTGCCTCCACCCATTTAGTGAAATAATCAGTGGCTACCAATATAAACTTATGCCCTTTGCTCGATGGAGGGTGAATCTGTCCGATGAGATCTATTCCCCAACCTCTGAACGGCCACGGCTTGATTACCGGATTCATAGCTGAAGCTGGCGCGCGCTGCACATTGCCAAACTTCTAACAGTCTTGGCAACCTTTATAATATTTGAAACAATCTTCAAGAATCGTTGGCTAGTAATACCCATTGTTCCTGATCATCCATTTCATTTTGTGAGCCGATTGATGGGCTCCACATGTGCCTTCATGGATTTCTCCCATCAGGACCTTTGCTTCTTCCGTTCCCAGGCATTTGAGAAGAACCCCATCAATCGTCCGGTAAAACAAATCGTCTTCAAGTAACACATATTCTGTGGCCTGGAAACGCACTCGCCGATCCACCTTCTGGGACGGATCCTTCAAGTAATCGGCAATCTCCTTTCGCCAATCATTGGCCGCGAGCTCCAAAATCATAGCTCCTTGAATCGGCCGATATCCGGACGCGTGTTGGGCCAGCCTATTGGCCTCTTCATTGTAATTTCTGGGGATATGCTCAATTATTGCAGACTTGAATTCCTTTAACAGCTGGAGGCAATCTTCATAGTAAATCCTTAAGATATCATCTTTGCATTCAGATTTCCCCGTTAACTGATCAACGATGAGCATGGAATCCCCAAAAATTTCGACCGTATCAGCCTTGACTTCCCTTAATAATTGGATACCCTTTAGGATGGCTCGGTATTCTGCCTGGTTATTGGTTGCGGATGCTTCTATCGGCAGAGAGAAATCATAACTTGCCCCCCGAGGCGATACAAGAACGATGCCGATTCCCGATCCGGCCCCACATGAAGAACCATCGAAATACAAAGTCCATGGAACCGGTTCAACGACAGCAATTTCCGGTCCACAATGCTGAGCTACGAAATCAGCCATGACTTGACCCTTGACAGCTTTGGCCGATTCGTACCTTAAGTCAAAATCTAACAGAGCCAGGATCCACTTTCCAATCCGTCCTTTCAAAATCGGCAGTGATAGAATATATTTCATCACATCATCTTTGTATACGACTATGCACTCTGCCGATAAGAAATAGTGCCTGAGCTTGGTACACGAGAAGTTTGTACCTTAAGTCAAACTCTGACAGAGCCAGGATCCACTTTCCAATCCGTCCTTTCAAAATTGGCAGTGATAGCATATATTTCACCGCATCATCTTTGTATACGACTATGCACTCTGCCAATAACAAATAGTGCCTGAGCTTGGTACACGAGAAGTATAAACACAGGCACAGCCGTTCCACCGGGGAATATCTTGTTTCGGCGTCCAGGAGTCTTCTGCTGACATAATATACCACTCGTTCTTTCCCCTCGAACTCCTGTACCAACGTCAATCCAATAGCTTGTTCATCAGCCGATAAGTATAATTTGAACGGCTTACCGGGCTGTGGCGGGACTAACACGGGAGGTGAAATCAGATATTGCTTGATATCTTCTAACGCCCTGCGTTGTTCTTCTCCCCACACGAATTCCTGGTCGGGCTTCAATTTCAACAAAAGAGTGAAAGCCCGAATACGCCCGGACTGGTTGGATATGAATCTTCTGATAAAATTGACCTTGCCGATGAGGGATTGCAGCTCAGTTTTATTTTGTGGGGCTACAACTTTGTTGATGGCGTCTATGGTCTTCCGGTTAACTTCTATCCTGCGCTCATGGACCATGAATCCTAAGAATTGCCCGGCCGATACACTGAATGCACACTTGTTCGGGTTCATTTTCAACCCATGCTTCCTTGTGCACTCCAGTACTTCTTGTAAATTGGCCAGATGTTCCTGATGACCCTTCGAATTGACCACAACATCGTCGATGTAGATTTCCACCGATGCACCAATGAGCTTGTGAAAGGTATAGTTCATGGCCTGCTGATATGTAGCACCGGCGTTCTTTAACCCAAAGGTCATTACAACCCACTCGAATAGACCAAGGTGACCCGGACACCTGAAAGCCGTTTTCGAGATATCTTCTTCGGCCATTAATATTTGATTGTAACCAGCATTACCATCCATGAAACTAATGACTTTGTGTCCTGCGGCAGCATCTATCAAGACATCGGCCGTCGGCATTAGATATCCGTCCATTGGTGTAGCCTGATTTAGGTTCCTGAAGTCGATGCATACGCGCAACTTTCCGTTCTTCTTATATACGGGCACAATATTAGAAATCCATTCAGCGTAACGGCACTGCCGAATAAATCCTACTTCAATCAATCTTGTGATCCCGGCCTTTATATCAGGTAGATCTTTAGGATTGCACCGTCGCGCAGGTTGCTGATATGGCCGATATCCTGATTTTATAGGCAACCAATGTTCGACAATGGACCGGTCTAGACCAGGCATCTCATGGTATTCCCAAGCAAAGCAATCCTTGAATTCTTTTAGTAAACTTATCAATTTACACTTGTATCCAGGGTCCAAGCTAGCACTAATATACGTCGGCCTTGGCTTGCTACCATCTCCTAAATCCACCATCTCCAATGAATCGGCCGACGTAAATCCATGCCCAAGCTTTCCGTCTTCTCGGACGAGCTGATCCATCTATTCTGAATCTTCCGAGTCGACTGCTTGGATCGGCTGTAGACCAAAATCGGACACTTTCAGGAAATCAGTGTCCCAAGTCCTGCCGGATATACACTTGACGTGTTCACAGCTCCATTGTTGTGTGTCGGCCGCCGCAACACTGTAGGTGGAATCGGCGGTGACTATCTCTGTACTGTCGCCGACCCACTGCACCAGGCATTGGTGCATTGTAGATGGGACACAACAATTCACGTGTATCCCGTCGCGACCGAGCAACATGTTGTAGTACCCCTTACCATTAATAATAAAGAAGGTAGTGGGAAGGGTCTTACTGCCGATGGTGAGGTCGACGCAGAGCGCTCCACGGGCGGGAGACACGTTGCCTTCAAAGTCCTTGAGCATCATGTCCGTCTTGGTCAGGTCTTCATCACTTTTGCCTAACTTCCGGAACATGGCATATGGCATGATGTTGACTGCGGCGCCTCCATCCACTAGTAGCCTGGTAACGGGTCGTCCGTTAACGTGCCCTTTGAGAAATAGTGCCTTGAGATGTTGCCGTTTTTCATCTTCTGGTTTTTCAAAGGTGGCTGTCATCGGCTCTAATACCAACTGCGCCATCTGCTCTTCCATCCTTGTCGCCTTGTCTCGATCAGCAGGCGCCATGAACTCCATCGTCAATATGAACACCATGTTAACATCAGCTGCCGATTCTTGATTTTCAACCTCCTTGCTGTTGTTTTTCTTGGGGCGCCAGACCCAAGACTTGACGTTTCTCCTATCCAGCACCTGCCTCTGCTCTTCTTCTTGTTGCTCCCATTGGTGCAGGCGTTGGATTCTCCATTTCTTAGACTTAGACAATCCCTTAGGGCACCATCTGGGGTTTATTGGTCTGGCCGACGGTCTAGCGTGTTCCCCGTCTGGTTCCCTTCCTAGAGGGTTTTCATCTGGCACCCTGTCATCAGCCATTTCTTCCAGCCGATCATGTATGCTGGTTCTGCCCCCAGTCGCTCCCGCTGGTTGATCCTTGCCTTTCGACCGGTGACACCGGTCAACTCTGCCCCCCAGCCGATCATGCACTGAAAGGCGTCGTCCTTCTTGTTCGCGCCAATTTCTGCTGATCGGCTCTGATCCCCTGTCTCTGGAGCGTGATCTTTTGAACGGGCGATTATTGCGACTTGATCCGCTGCACTCAGGACAGTCATCGGCTGATGGCAATCTGAGGTCGTTTTCCCAGCAATGGATGAAGAACGGACATCGCCAGTGATCCTCGTGTCGGCGTATCGTCTCATCGTGGTATCTTGACCGTTCCTGCTGCCGCCGATATTTGCTGAGCAAGAATTGGGAAGTGACGGGTCTGCGCAATCGTTCTGATCCTTCGCCCTCGTTTTCAGCCCGCCTTTTCCCTTTGACTTCATCCACCGTGACCTGCTTCCTGGGATCTACGGTGCCGCTCCTTCTAGCCGATTCCGACGTCAGCACCTTGGTTTGAAGTGAGTTTCTTCCCGTGTCAACCATGTTAGCCGGGAAAGGATGCTGGTCAATCTTCATCGGCTTTGCCGGTTTTGCCGGGGTTTCGAACTTGAGTCTTCCCTGCTCAATGGCCGACTGTATCTGCTGACGGAAGATTTTGCATTCATTCGTGTCATGAGATGTGGCGTTGTGCCACTTGCAGTACTTCATCTTTTTGAGCTGATCGGCCGAAGGAATGGTATGGTATGGTGATAGCTTGATCTGCCCTTCCTGGAGTAGTAAGTCGAAAATCTTATCGGCCTTTGATGTGTTAAAGCCGAATGCTTCTGGTTCTTTCTTTCCAAAAGGGCATGATATTGGCTTCTTGCCTTTTACCCATTCTGCTAGGCCGATTTCTTCCTCTCCCTCAGATTCAGATCCTTCTAAGTATGCCACCTTCTTCTGGAAATTCCTCCGCTGCTCAAACGGACGCACTTCCTGACCGGCCAATCGGTGAACGATCTGGCTTAAGCTTTCAAATTCCTATGAGGCATACCTTTCCTTGATATGTGACAAGAGGCCTTGGAAAGCGATATCGGCCAACTGGGCATCGATCAGAGCCAGAGTATAGCATTTGTTTCTGATTTCTCTGAACCTCTGTATGTACCCAGTTACTGGTTCGTCGCTTCTCTGCCTGAGGCTGGTCAAATCCGAGAGCTTCATCTCATGTACTCCTGCATAGAAGTACTTATGGAATTGCTTTTCTAGATCGGCCCAAGTAATAATGGAATTGGGTGGTAAAGTGGTGAACCACTGGAAGGCCAATCCAGACAGAGACAATGAAAATAGACGCACCCTCAGAGCATCTTGTGTGGCAGCTTCCCCGCACTGGATGATAAATCTGTTAACGTGCTCCACGGTAGAGGTGTCGTCCAGCCCAGAAAACTTGGTGAAGTCAGGGACCTTGTACCAGTGGAGAAACGGCAGCAGGTCATAGGCCGATGGGTATGGCGTCTTGTATGTATAAGTCTGCACTTTCGGCTTCAACCCGAATTGGTCCTGAATTACTTCTGCTATTCTTGCCGTCCAATCCACTTGTTGCTGATGAACAGCTGTTCGAGGTGCCGGCATATGTTGGAGGATTGGCGGCGGTACGGCCGGGTGATGGATCGAAGCATGCGGCGAATTCTGTTGCGTCACGGCCGTCTGAGAAGTTGATAGTTGATGGCGAAGCGAATCTGCCGCCCCATCGTACATCGTCATCGGCGCCGTGGTTCTGAGTGCCTCTACAGCGCCTGCCCCCCTGCCGATTTCTGTCGGGGCTGGTTGATACTGAGGGACCGTCGGCCGGACGGCCGAATGGAATGGCGCTTGGATCGGATAGCCCCCATGTCCGGTTGATTAATCGGGAAAAGCCGCCGTTGCCGATGCCCCCTAAGGTACTGAGTTTGTGGGCAGCGATTGCACAGAAGCAATCTGGACAGGCTGAAGCGGTGCTTGTGATGGGAAACACGATGCACCGTTATACCTTGGAGACACTGGAGGCAACAAAGTGTTGTATCCTTCGCGTTGCGTCGACATCGGCTGAGGAGCCGAGTGGGACGTGCCTGGTGAGCTTCTGGCTGGAGGTGCAATAGGTGGGGCGTACGCTGGCCCCTGATATCCTTGAGCTGCTCCGCTGACCAGAGAACTGATGATGGCGTTATACACTGTGTTGGTCATCACCGAGGATTGGTCGATAAAAGCCTGGTAGACGGACTGTTGGATCATATCGGACATCTTGCCCGAATCCTCAGCAATGGTGATGTGGCAGGGAACTGGAAGATGAGCTTTCTTGATTGGCTCCCCGCTTCTGGTACGACTGAAAGACTGTAGATACATCCTTTTGTAATCGTCCAGATGTTTTGCCAGTTCTTCTTTCTAGTCGTCCTTGAGATCTGCTTCTGTGACCTCAATGATGTTGTTTTCAGAAACTTCTACGTTCTTTGACATATTGGATCTTGAAGTGGTCCCACCGGGCATGCCAAAAGTGTGTTGGCGCTAAAAATCGGCCGGGAATCATCCGATGACCTTCAGCATCGAACACACGACCTGGGAGAATCTGCTTAGCTCCTGTTCGGGTTATTGCCCTGGTGCGGTTCGTGAGGCGTGCCAATCAATTTGATCTGTTGATTGACAAGGAAATAAGAGTATTAAATTCCGGGCGTTCCGATCGGCTGGGGTTCCGATCTGTCCCGAAGAGCGTATCGGCGAATCGATCGATTTGCTATGAAGATGACCGGCTATGGATCAGCCGATAATCAAGTAATAATTGCAAAAGAAAACTGCTGGAGCAATTTAAACAATTATTACAGATGCAACACTTGAAATAGATCTAATCGGCTGTATGACAATGAACGAGGAAAAGCGATGACAAAGCCGATAGTTTCAATCTCAAGCTGGATAACTGGTGATAATACTAGAACAACAGGTAAAACCTATAATTCTAGTAAATATCGATAACTGGTGAATAAATCCGAACGAAACCACGGCGATGCACCCGAAGTTAAAGCTCAGATGTTATTCGATAAGCGGAACATACCAGTTGGCCGGAGATCAAGTCGATGCAGCCCTGCCAATCCGTACGAACTCGTGAAAGAAGAAAAAGTATTGGCAAAGTCACCGACTTGAAAGTAAAGTGCAATGAAAAAGTAGATTGTATTGTTGATTGATTCGTTGTTTTTTACAAAGCCCTGACGACTCCTATTTATACCCTAGGACCAGGACTCCTAATCGATTACGACTTGTTACAATCTTGTTTTAAACAGAAAAACTACTATATCTATAATATTTTTATAAAGGAAACGGACTCCCGTAGAATCTTCTGCCGCCATCTACTAATCCAATCAGGACTCTTTCCACTGCTTCTCGACCGAATTGGCATCGTTCCGTTGACCAACATCAGGCCACTTTTGACCGGGATCCTCTGTTGTGGTTCCAATGGTTTCACCCTCCCTATCTGTTGGCGCAAGTTGCATCGCCAATCGGCCGATTCCCAACTGTAGCCTCAATCGGCCGATTCCTCACTGTAGCCTTTAGATCTGCCGCATCGGCCAATCTCTTCCTCTCCTGGCGCCGATTCAACACGTGTCAAAATCTGGCGTCAACACGGATGTATCGCTGTCGTTGGCTCTGGTTCTTGTCCACCACTTATCGATTCTCATCATATCTTGTAAGGCTGCATCAATTTGATCTCTTGCCAGGTGTGGTAGAATCACAGTTATCCAGCTCCGATTAACCTTTCCAATCAGTCGTCTATCAAGTCTGATTATTCCAATTATTGCGTACGGTGTAGCCTATTGGATCTTATTCTTAGTGTTATTTCGTGAAGCTTTATTAAGTCTGCGCTTTAGTATTCTTAATATTGCTTTGCACTTGTATCGGCTGTCTAACCGATAGTCTTCACGGTTTATGGATTCAGATTTATTTTGGATAGCCGATGAGTCGCTCATGCTCATCAGGATGCTGTAATCGGCCTTGTTGCCGATTATTTATTGGCTACGTCATCACAGCTATTGGTGCCAGATAGCATGGGCCTAATTGGCAGATCGCCTGAATCTTCAAAAGGATTATCTTCACCTCGTTAGTTGAATGGTCAAGCTGACTGGTACGCCGCACACACCACGCGCGCCAATATGGACGCTACGCAGGAGCAAAGCAAGAGGCTCCCAGGTCCTCATGTGGGTGGACGCAGGGTCTGTCAGAGTTAGGATTTTGGGTCAACACATTTTTGGCACGTCCGGTGGGACCAAATTAAATTGAATATTGCTATTGACCCAGCTGGTGATATTCAAGCCGATATGTCTGAAGAGGAAGACATGATGGAGAATTCAATGAAGATATGTCACGCCTCCTGGTGTTAGACATTCAGGAAAGATGTGCTAGTAACTACGAGATAGCCGATACATCTATCGGCTCCACAGTGAGACCGAAAGAAGTAATTGTCAAACTCATCTCAATGAATCAGATTACAATATTGAAAGCCGATGAGATGTATCTATCAGCTACATGGTATTCAGATGGATTTGATTGCCAAGTTAATTATGGAAGAGGCTGACACGTAATGATGGATTGCATGTGAACTTATTTGTTTAATCGGTCACTGGAATCAATCAGTGTTCGTCATGTCGTGTACGTGCCTGTGTTGATATGGCCTATATACAACGGATGATGATGGAATTTATTCAAGATGATCTGGTGATAGATTGCCATTCCAAATTGGTGCATCGGCTGTTCGGTTCAAGAAGTAAAAATTGTTGCCTTATGTGGCCATTACCCCTTGGCCGATGCATCTAGAAGGTACATGAAGCAAGGATGCACGTGCCCGCAGCCTAGCAACGTTCAGCAATGACTGTTACTGTATTAATGTGCTATGCATGCATATGGCCGGAGGCTCTCACATTGATTGTTCACTGATTGATTAAGAGAGAGATTGATGTCCGACAGATAGGAAATTGTTCTCCGGATACTCGGACGACTTGAGCATCATGGATAGTTTCGTCGATCAGTTGCTCTTTTCGAAGCCAGGCAATCAAGCAAGATTTGTCAAGGAAATATGCAATCGAGGGACTCACCAAGGAATCTTTGGAAGGCTTAGTCTGGTGTACGTACTGCTTTGATAATAATGATGCATGCTGATGTTTGGACGACCATACCGTGGCTACTTGTTTCTTGCGTCGTCAGGCTCCTTGCGAAGACTTTGGTTTGGCTGCTCAAGATACTCGTCCTCGGCTTTACCGTGCTCTCCGTTATCAGACGAGAGAGAGTGCCTCCATAAGGCCGTCATCGGAGCCAGCGGCGGTGCTTGCCTTCCCGGTGTTCAGACACTGAATTGTAATGATGGTCACAGTAATTTCCACAATTTATCGGCGTACGGAGGAGGAGCTACTATCAGAAGATTCGATGAATAAGAGCATGAAGCCGTTTACCACTACTGAGGAGCCGGATTGCCAACATACTGAGGAGCCGGATTGTCAACATAAATAGCCTGGCGTAATATGCATAACGGCAACCTGCTGCTTATGCCGATCAACACCAGTGGCGGCGAACGAGCCGATTATAGCCACATTACAATTGCCGATAGAACTGAATCCTTCGGCGAGCTCCAGTAGCCTCATATTTCAATCAAATTATTGAGGATGCAGTACTTAAAGGTTCATCATTGCTGCTGAGTATTACAAACACGCCGCATGATCTTTTATGAGTGACCGTCGGAGGAAGCAAGAATTGAGCGGAGGCTAATATCGGAAGCTGCGACTTATTAACACATCGGCCGGATAGCCGATGGCTATAAATTTTTATTTGCGTGAGAAGCCAGAGGATTAGTTCAAGATAGATTTTATATGTGAAGATCTATAACACCTAAAAATATAGGAGTTGAAACTTTTAAAAGTATTTTCATAAAAATCATAAATTAAAATTGTACATGCATCTTTATTTCTTTTCTTCTCCTATTCTTTCTTTCAGCCAGCCCAATTCTTTTCCTCTTCTTCTTTTCTTTTCCCGCGGCCCACTCAGTGGCCGATTCCCTCACCCGACTCTTTCTTCCATTGACAGCTAGGACCCACCTGTTGGCGCCTTCTCCTTCTTTCTTCTTTCCTTACCAGAGTCCGGATCGATCCTGCGCCGTCGTTCGCGCCCCTTCTTTCTTTCTTCTTACCCCGAGTCCTGATCGATTCCGCGACACCGCCTTCATAACTCCCGGCCAATCCACCCCTATAAAATCCCGCCGAAGCGCCGCTTTGCAACCAGAGCCAACTTCAATCTCGTTTGCTACTCAACATCGTCGCACGCCGCTGGAAGTTGCACACCGGAGGAACGCCGCCGTCCCGATATGCCGCCTCTCCGTCGACTCGCCGTTCCGCAGCTTCTCCGCCGTCATCAACTCTCGCTAGAGCTCCACAAGTTGGTGAGCATGAAGCTGCACCAGATTCCTCTCTCTCTCTTGCCCCGCCGCAAACCAGATTCCTCGCCGGACCCCTGTTTCCACCCGCCACCGTGGCCGCCAGTTCACAGCCGCCGCACAGCCATCCCGTGACCACCCTCATCTTCGCCGTACCGCCCACTCACTCCCCGGCATAAACCCAGCTTGAATCGAGCCCCGGAACACTGGATTCGATGAAGCTCCGACCGTCCGCCGCCGCACTCGCTCGCCGCTGACGCCCAGCAAAGCTCCGCTTCGCCCGACCTTTTCGTTCCGTCGAGCTGATCCTTCCTCTGCCGCTCGATCTAGATCTAACGGCCAGAAGTGATCTTCACTTTACACTGCCGATTTACCCGACCCACTCTTCATGCCGCCGATTCATCCGACCCTTACCCCGCCGATTCATCCGACCCGCCGCACGATTCTGATCTAGCCATCCCCGTAACATTCGCAGAAAGACCCCTAGGTTTTCCAGGAATCAACCCGCAGTCCAGATCAGTAGAAAATAATTAGAGTTGAGCCCTTTCTTTTTCTGTTCCGACCCCTGACTTTTCTAGAATTAGTACCCGCCGTCAAGAACCTATAGTTTTGCACCCCGACCCTTTGTATAAAGTTTAATTATGTTTAGGCCCCTAATTCCATCAGATTTAGCCCCTGGAAGTTCAAAACTCTCGCAGTTAGGCCCCTAGATCACTGTTTAGGCCATATCTTCATCGTTTCAACTCTGATTTCAGCGATTCTTGCGCCTACCTGATCCTTGCATCATGAACTACAACTTTAGTATCTTTTTACTATCTATTTGTATTGTTTGTTGTGTTGTTTCTTATTTGTTTGTGTATGCTTGTTTGTGTGATCGCGTAGACAACGTGACGTTCGAGCCAAATCAAGAGCAAGCTTTCGAGGAAGAGAACCAGCAGTTGTTTGAAGAAGGCAAGTGGATTTCCTCCCCTGCATATTCTATTTGATCCCAACAACAGCATGAAAATTTACTTTACTTTAATGTTGCTTGCATAAACTTGATGGGTTACCTCTGCTAAGGACATACCTAGTCTTTTACCCCAAACCTTTAAACACCTGGGTTTACTATACATGTTGGGTAGTTACGCTTAGTCGCAAACTTTGGGATTGGTATTGGTTTACTCTTTTAACAACGTTGGTCACGTTTCATACTGTTGTTATCGCATAAGTTCAAGATCAACTTTGTTTAATGGAAACATGGAGAACCACCCAAGAAAACAGTGCAACCACAAAGTCATATGGCTCTGACCTTAGCCAATTAATTAGATGTGTAGTTTGCTGGTGGCCTTACCGAAAGGGCAAGGAGGGGGTCGGTGATAGGGGTCATAGCCCGGTCCTCTTGGGGTAGCTGCCTTTGCTAAGGAGCTGACCATTAGGGAGGTTTATGGACCACACTGCTACTGAAACTCTAGCGGGCTGCTTTGCTCTCGACATGTCTTTGTAAAGGCTTCGTAGTGTACCCTCGCCACTCACCTCGGAAGTGTTTAAG
The DNA here is from genome assembly GCA_032594955.1 of Panicum miliaceum. Lineage (NCBI taxonomy): Eukaryota > Viridiplantae > Streptophyta > Magnoliopsida > Poales > Poaceae > Panicum > Panicum miliaceum. The sequence goes on along the minus strand of CM064057.1, from coordinate 47,056,315 downwards.
GGCCTTGCAAACCCGGGCGACTCAGGGAAACACGATTTGTGGGTAAAGTGTACAACCTCTGCAGAGTGTAAAACTGTTATAACAGCCGTACTCACGGTTAAGAGTGGCTTGGACCCTCACATGATAATGAAACTTTAAGATTAATTAAATTGTGGTTCGTGGTTAATACTTATGGGGATGGTATCTTTGTGTTCTTGCTAAAGTGGGTTGGTATAAATTTAAACCTAGTAATAGATGCTTGTTAACAAATATTTGACCAACTAAAAGCAACCACTGCTGCAAACCTTAGCCTACCCTTGATGGCCTTGCATTTTCACCCCACTTGTTGAGTACCAACCATAAGAGTACTCACCCTTGCCCCCTGCTGTTCAGAAGAGAACTTTGAAGAGGAGCACTTCGACGACTTCGAGGAGTTCTAGGTCTTGCGTTCACCAATCATCGCCTGTGGAAGACGGAGTTGTTGGAGACTTCGTATAGGGTATAACGGTTTATCGTTTAAAGATATTTGAGTCTCTTTTATACGGAGTGTAATATTGTTAAATACTTTATTTAGTTACTTTTTTGAGCATTGTCTTTGATATATTACACTTTCCGTCTACCATATGTGTGTGAACATGATCCTGGCGCACATATAAGATGCATCTGGTTCTTTCTAGAATCGGGTGTGACAAGATCTTACGCCGATGGATCAGTTACCGATACCTTCATCTTGGTTTGTTCTTCTGGCGCGAAGACATGGGCTGGGTTTTCTTCAGTTATTGGCAACACAATATTCTCGACCTGAACAGTGTATTGGACTATCGGCTGTCAGTTTCTTTTATGTGAAAAGCCGATGGATGCACAGGAAGCAAATAATTATGGGATGAGCCATACAACGCTTGCACAACTTTCATCGGATTATTTAATGGGGTAATCAGAGCTAGTTGGACAACCGTACTACCAGGTTGATCTTAGTTGGCAAAACAAGAGCCGATGGAGGTTGTTGTGATTACACAAAACAAACTGAGAAGCTACAGAGAGAATAAATATAAGCATAGCATATCACAGGCACAAAGATCCAGTAGCCGATGGGGGCACTAATCGGCTGTCCAATAGCCAACATATTACTACAACATGTACAAGATAGCCGTTGGGGTCAATGGCTAGAGCTTTGTCCGGCCATCCAGGCGCCCTCAAGAGTCAAAGGCCGACGCCCCCCGCCGAAAAGCCAGCGTCCATTATTTCCAAACCAGCCACGGCTTGCCTAGGAACTGATGACCGCAACAGATCGAAGTCTAGCCAAAGGACAATGAACGAGGCAAGCAAGCGAAGGGGAAGCCATGGCCTTCATCTTCAGGGGTGCAGCCGTCCTTTGAGATGCTGCATTGGTGAGAGCAGCTTGCTGTATAATCAGGAGGCTAGCAGAACCTCTGAACGACGTGGCGTTCCACGGCTCCGACGGTTACATAGTCCACATCGACTATGGAGTAGCAACGCCACTACCGATGCGAGGTTTCCGGAGATGCCAGATACGATTGATGTTGCCGTCGATAGCATCATGCTGGAAGAGCCGTTGTGATGCTGCAGAACTACCGGAGCTGAAGAAAAGGATGGCACCTTTGATGATGACGAGGCTGTGTGGTCGATGAAAACAACATTCCGGTGCCAAGACAACGGGTGCGACGATGACAGGACATCACAAAGGGAAGCACACCCTTATTATGGTGATTGCCGAAGGTGATTTATCGGCATAACTACAAGATTGAAGTCCAACACAAGCAAGTCACATAGTACTGCTACCTATGTAATGGCATGTACATGCACCGGATCGGCGTGAGGCGTTGTAGATGGTTGCTTCCTTTGCCGGCTGGGATAGGCCGATGGGATTACCTGATGAATCAACACTTGTCACTCGGCTGATCGACCATCATATTGTACGGGATCAAAGTCGATGATTACAACTCAAGAAGGGGACCAGGATTTGATGATCAGTCAATGGTCCAGTTATGCTACAGTAGATGATTATTGAGCAGCAAGTACTGACAATCACAAATCTATGATGCTGCCGCCGTCGTTGATACTACTGCCGATACTGAACTTGAAGCAAGAGTGCAAGACATCGGCTATGAGGAGCAGTACCAGAAAAGTCAAGGTGTTAAGTCCATGGAACGATAAGGCAAATTCAATCGGCTAGAAGATTGAGACACTGGATTTATAAAGTTTCGAAGCATGAAGTCTTCGTACTTCAAAACTGGGGAGCTTGTGTTCACACCAGATTTTGACCAGCGAATCCGATGTAAGAAGAGATGATCAGCTAAAAGCATATGCCTGCAAAGTCACAGGAAACGAGAGGGACCAAGTCGATGATCTTGTTCGTATGATGACCGGAGGCCTGCAAGTGTATATGGCAGATATATATTGAGATAAATGCTGCATGCGTCATGGAGATTATTTGCGTGTGTGCGTGCATTATATTGGAGACGGACGGCAGGCCGCATGCAAGGTAATTAAAGAAAGGGTAGTGGCCGGTTTAAATAATTAAGAGGCATGCATACGTGGGATGGAATACAAGGGAAGAAGAGATGAGCAGAATAAACAAACCACACGCAGAGGGTCCGAGCCGTCACATATATGCAGAGGCGATTAAAATAAAAGAGGCAAGTTCAGGCGTGGAGTCCAAGATTAATCGTACATGCCGATCGATCTTTCTGCAGGGGGGCCACCGGAATAAGCTTAGTCGAGGAGGATTCTACACAAAGGAAGTTAGAGTTTATGTATCTTAATATTTCCTTTTAGTTTAGATTTTTCGTGTTAGTCAAGTTTGTTGCCTACGTGGCGACCAAGCTAGCTGTCCCTATAAATATAAAGGGACGAGGGTCATTGTAACTTCATCTCTCGATCAATCAAACACCTTTACCTTTTTACCTTTAGCTTTTTGCCCTAGGAGTAGGAGTAATGTAGTTTCTCGATGAGTTCTTCAGCAAGCTGGGTTGCATCATCTCGACCTCCAGTTCGCCATGGTCTTCGTCACCGGATATCCTAGATCCCCAACTTCCAGGCGCATCGCTGTCATTGGCTCTGGTTCTTTTCCACCACTTATCGATTCTCATCATATCTTGTAAGGATGCATCAATTTGATCTCTTGCCAGGTGTGGTAGAATCACAGTTATCCAGCTCAGATTAAGCTTTCCAATCGGTTGTCTATCAAGTCTGATTGTTCCAATTATTGTGTGCAGAGTATCCGATTGGACCTTATTTTGAGTGTTGTTTCCTGAAGCTTTATTAAGTCTGCACTTTAGTATTCTTAATATTGCTTTGCACTTGTATCGGCTGTCTAGCCGATAGTCTTCACGGTTTATGGATTCGGATTTGTTTTGGATAGCCGATGAGTCACTCATGCTCATCAGGATGTTGTAATCGGCCTCGTGGCCGATTATCTATTCGCTATGTCATCACCGCTATTGGTGCCAGATCGCATTGGCCTGATCATCCGATCGCTTGAAGCTTCAAAAGGATTATCTTCACCTCGTCAGTTGAATGGTCAAGCTGACTGGCATGCCACGCACACCACGTGCGCCAATATGGACGCCGCGCAGGAGCAAAGCAAGAGGCTCCCAGGTCCTCATGTGGGTCGACACAGGGTCTGTCATCGTCAGGATTTTGCGTCAACACCGCGGGTTCTTGTCCTCACTCTCGACATCTGACACGGCATCATCGGGCATGCGGGCGGCCATCTGGTCGATGTCGGCATCATGGCGTGCCCGCTGCCACGTATGGATGACGCTCCGTGCATCGTAGTTGGGGCCTAGGCAGCCCTGGATTGGCGCTGGCCGCGGTGCGGGCGCTGGGTTGGCCTGAGGGGCGGTGACCGCTCCTCAGGCTCGCAGGGCTTGAGGCCCCTGCGGTTGAAGCACCGAGGGGTTGGGTTGCTGAGGACCCGCACCCCCGACAGGGTAGGAAATCGGTCATCGCTGACGCGTCAACGAGCTTTCTGCTTGCTGGAGGGCGGCTCGCTCTACCAACGCCCTGATGTTGCGGTGGATCTCCTGCTGCTGAGGGTCGGTGGGAGGTGGCAGGTTGCGAAGTAGCATGACTTCCACCGCGATGTTCTGTCCAGCCCGTTCGAACTGCGGGACACCATCACCTCCTGCGGTGATGCTACGCTGAACCTGCTGCGCGCGCTCCCGAGCGGCGCTTGCTGCGCCACGGGGGGTTCACTGGAGGTGGCGGTGCCTGCTGGGGATCACCTTGCGGCTTTCGCAACTCTTCCGCATGGGCCTGTGCGTTGTCCAGAGCTTTTGCGCGGGGGTCCGTAGCGGTATGGGTGTGCTCTGAGCTTTCCACGGACGGATGTTCCCCTGGAAGGTCCGCCATGGCGCATCTTGGCCACATGGTGCACCCGGGCGTTGACGCGTCCCTAACGCTCGAGGCGTCGCTGAGGTCGTCGGCTCCGTCAGGAAGGAGTTCTAGGAATGATGCGGGGTTGTACCCTATCATGGTTGTTGGCATTTCTTATGCCCAATAGAATAAGGATTCCGCAAGCGCACAGAATACACTGTTGTAGCACTTCACCTTGGAGTATTCCAGGGTATCGAATTTCCACGGGGAAGCGTTATGGTCAAAAGAGTATTGATTGAATGAATTGTAAACTTTATTGGGAATAATCACCAGCTAGATAACAGGAGTAAGCCAGATATATGATAGGTGTTGGCGCTAAAAATCGGCCAGAAATCGGCCGATCACCTTCAGCGTCGGACACACGACCCGGGAGAATCTGCTTAACTCCTGTTCGGGTGATCGCCCTGGTGCGGTTCACACGGCGTGCCAGTCAATCTAACCTGTTGATTGACAAGGAAAGAAATGTGTTAAATTCCGGGGTCTCGATCGGCTAAAGGTCTGATCTATCCCAAAAAGCGTATCAGTGAATCGGACGATTTGCTATGAAGATGACCGGCTATAGATCAGCCGATAATCACGTAGCGATTGCAAAGAAACTACTGGAGCAACTAAAACAATCGCCACCGATGCAACACTCGAAATAGATCTAATCGGCTATACGATGATAAATAAGAAAATATAATGATAAAGCCGACAGTTCGATCTCAAGCTGGATAACTGGTGATAAAACTAGAACAATAGGTAAAACCTATAATTCTAGTAAATATCGATAACTGGTGAATAAATCTAAACGAAACAACGGCGATGCACCCGAAGTTGAAGCTTAGATATTATTTGATAAACGGAACCTACCAATTGGCCGGAGATCATGTCGATGCAGCCCTGCCAACCCGTATGAACTCGTGAAAGAAAAAGATGTATTGGCGAAGTCGCCGACTTGAAAGTAAAATACGATGAAAAAGTAGATTGTTTGTATTGGTTGATGTATATCCTTCTACAAAACCCTGACTGCTTCTATTTATACCCTAGGACTAAGACTCCTGATCTATCACGATCCGTTACAAACTTGATTTAAATGAAAACTACTATATCTATAAGACTTTCCTAAAGGAAACGGGCTCCCGCAGGATCTTCTGCTGCCATCTCCTAGTCCAATCCGAGCTCCTTCCATTGCTCCTCGACCGAGTTGGCGTCATTCTTTGACCAACATCAGGTCATCTTTGACTGGGATCCTCTGTCATCTTGACTCAACATCCCCTCTTGGGATTCCATTGGCTTCATCCCCTATCTGTTGGCGCAAGCCCATATTAGTCCAAATGCTCTAGCCTTTCAATCGGCTGACCCCCACCAATTCCATTCGCCAATCATCCGAAACACTGCAGCGCCAACCGGCCGATTCCTAACTGTAGCATCAATCGGCCGATTCCCGATTGTAGCCTTTAAGTCTGCCGCATCGGCCAATCCCCTCCTTCCCTGACGCCAATTTAACACATGTCAAAATCTGGCGTCAACACATACCCTCCAGTTTCGGAGTAAAACATGACTTTTACTTCGAAATTCTCTTTTAATCTCTCCTCTGCGGCAAAAATCTCCTTTTGTTTTGCGGTCTTCTACATGATGATTGCAATCTTTTCGAACTGGGCGCCTGAGACAACTGTTTCCCCGGAATTCGTGTAGACAGAGCGGTAAAAATCCCGCCTTTTTCCCCCTTCTCTCTCGGACCGTCCTTAAATACTAGCGTTCTCCGCCGCTTCTTCTCCACGAGCTCAGTAATTTCTTCCCCGGCAAATCACTTCCTATCTCCTCATAGCGCCCTTTTGGCTTCCAACCGCAATCTCCGGTGATCCTTCTTTCATCTACATTCCGCTTCATTCCTTCAATGGCGGCACCATCAACAATCCACCAACCACGGAGGCTCCGCCAGCAATTCCATCGGCGATGGCGGTTCCATCAGCGACTCCATCGGAGATGATGAGCTTCATCCCGGAGGTAAACATCCGAAACTTTCCCCTTTTACTTTTTACCGCCCAGACATCTTTTAGATCTATTCTCAGTTCCTCCCTTTTTTACCTTTTTTAGGCAGTTAGACACCAAATCACTATTCCCCTTTCCGAAGCTTCTGGTCTCATCTGCTTAGGCCCTATGGGGAATCCAGACTCGACTGATCTGATTAACTTAGAAACCCATAGAATCCGTTTCAAGCGATCACCTATGGATTTGGGTCAGTGGTCAGGCACTTTTAGATCTTGGCTAAATGAAACCCCCGGTTGGAAAGAGTGGTACCAAAGAATGGCCAACTCTAACAGAGTTCAATGGGATGAATTAAAAATCGACCAGTGCATCAATCTCTCTTTGTCCCAGATGGAGAAGAATGAACCCCTGGTAATAGCAGCCTCCTATTTCTGGTCTGACGTGCTCAACGCATTTCTCTTTGGGCACGGTCCCATGACCCCAACTCTGGCCGATGTCCCGATGCTGACCGGCCTCGACATTTCCTCCCCCGATACAGCTTTTGATTATCTGATCAAGCCGACCCATCGGCTAGAGACGAAAGGAATCGGCGGGTGGAAAGGGTATATCAACAGAAACATGAGGACTGGGACGATTTTGGAGAGAGAACATTCAGCGTTCTTGATGATGTGGCTAGAGAAGCACCTCTTCTGCGGCCGAGCGGTTGGCCCTTCTTCCAATACACAAGCTTTGACCGAAGCCCTGTCAAGAGGATCCGTCATCCCTCTCAAGAAGCATCTGCTAGGATCGGCCTACCACATGATGCATCAGACCAGCGTCAAACTGTCAAAGGGAGAGCCGATTGGTAACCCTGGTAGCCCCTAGTGGTTAATCACCCTCTGGCTCAAATTGTACATGAGCAAAATCTCCCAGCAGCAGATAGAGACCAAGACATTCCCCAACATCGAGTCAGAGGAGAACCCCACAGTACGACGACGGTGCACCTCTTTCGGCAAAGCGGCATCAGTTTTTCCTGGTTTCCAGTTCACCACCACCCAAACAGCCGAGTATTTCAGATGTTTTTACAACGGCTATAGTGAAAAAACCACCAGTTGGTACCCGTACCAGAGAACAGAGCCACTTTTTGAGCTTCCCTTCTGCTATGACTCGACGTCCAACTCCTTTGATAATGATCTCATGGACGCCTTGATCAAACCATGGATCTTACTGGCGAACTTCTTCTCTGGGAAAGACTCCCCAACTTATGAGTTTTACAACCCATCAGTTGCAGCACGGCAGTTCGGCCTTGGTCAGCTGCCGATTCAAGTTTATTTTGCCGGCCGCGCAAAATTCCGAGATGATCTCACTAAGGGCCTCGACTACAGTCGGCTGTGAAATTTAGTGCCGGACTCCAATACCATTGATCTAAGCAATTGGATAGTGGCTCCTTTTAACGTCCAACAATTCAAGTTATGGTGGGCAGAATGGAAGCAGCATCTCTTTTGTGCATCTCCTTCAACATATTGCAATGATCTGGATCCTGACAACATCGACTCAAACGCAGCGGTACTGCCCTTTTCCCGGCAAATTTTGATTTTATTACTTTTTATGCTACAAATTTGCCGCTAACTCTCATTTCCCTTTTCAGTCCGAAAGTCGACTTCCCCCGACGCGGAGCCGAAGTGGTAGGCCGATAGAGAATAGCCGCCCATACACACCATTCCCACTCATCGGCTACCATGCCCCAACCATCAAAGACATCATCACCGGTTGATTGAAACAAACGCCGAAGAAACCTTCTTTAAAGAAGACGAGCTGCCGAGTGCGTACCCGTATAGAACCGGCTGATCAATCGGCGGCGGCATCGGCTGAACCTTTAGCTGCACCGACTCTGCCGATTATTGAGGAAGTCGATCTCCAGGCTGCTACAGAAGTTGGAGCAGCTGCTGCATCATTGATAGTAGAAGCTGTTCAGGTAATTTCGCATACCTCACATACATCCAAGTATTCTATCGATATTAACTCCTTCCTTCTGCCAGGCTACGCAAATCGCCCCAGTGCAGTCTCCGCAGCAATCGGCTACATCCCAGGCGGAAATCGGAACGCCAGCAATTCCTCCCACCGAGGTAGAGAGTCTCTTAACTCTTTTTTTGATACTTAACCAAAAACTAACCGATTTTTTATGCAGGCTACCCTGGGTGCATCGATTGTACCTTTCCAACAACCATCGGCCGGACGACTCATAGAGGTACGGCAGTAATTATATATCATCAGACTTAATCATTTGCATTATACTTATAAAATTCGCTTCCCATACCTTTCTAGGAGGCTGGCCCGAGCCGGGCACCGATAGTCATTGAATCTTCTTCTTCCAATGAACCAATCGTGCCAGTTCCCGAAATGAGGGTAGCACTCCCACCGACGCAAGTAGAAGAAATCCGCTTCAAAGAGGTAAGGAACTTGTCACCCAAATTAGCCGATTTCCCCTTACCATCGGCTAATCCATATTTTTATTTCTTTTATTCTTTGTTAGGAGCAGGACACTCCCAACAACAGTCTTTTTTTTTTTTGCAGTTGCACTTTCTGACGATGAAGAGGTTGCCTCGCACCAAATCACACTGAGCTCGATCCCTGATAACGTCTATGCCAAGCTCGAGAGTATACGGACCCTCCTCCAAGACGGCATCGGCCGATTAGTGGAAGACGCCTCGCCGATTCGGCAACTTCTTAGTGAAATCAGAGGCCGAATTCCAGAGGAAGCGACAGAGGCTCTGGAACCTGCCGCATACATAGAGTCAATGCAGACTCCAGTGTTCAGAGCCTTGCGCCATATGGCCGATCGTGCCAAACTAGCGAAAGCCCACGAGGAGGAAGACTCCTACAAACATCGAGCTCAAGAGGTGCATCGACGAATCAACTTCCTTGAAAACTCTCGTCCAGATATCGTCGGTGCCATAGACCGCCTTAAACGGCGAAGGGCAGAACTAGCCAAGGAGATGGAGTAGGTGACCGAGGCCATAGCTGCTGAAGAGATAAGACTCCAAGACCTCCCATCTGTCATCGCCGAGCTGAAGCAGGAGAGGCAGAACCTGGCCCATGAAGCAATAAAAATCCATCGTCGTATGCCAGAAGTCTCCGGATCGGCTGATGACGACCATAGAACCTTAGACTCGGCCGATCAAGTTAGGCAACAGGCAATTGCGGCTATTAATGCCCTCCTCGGATGAACTGTATGGTCAATAAATATGTTGGTACTTTTGTTCTAAGGGCAACTTGTACCGTGTCGGCCATGTACCCTGTTGTTCTTACCGAATAATAAATCGGTCAGACTAATCGAATGTTTCGTCCTCAAGGCGATGTTATCTTTGCATCGGCTATATAGATAGGAGCCAATAGGAGTTGGCTACGTTGTCTTGATGCAACCTATCATAAGTTATGCACTGTGGCAGAACCACTTGAATTAATCCAGTTCAAGCGCGCTAACCATCACCACAAGGGCAATCGGGCTAACTCGCACTTCAAACGGAGTAATCCACTGGTCTGTCGGGTAACCTCCCGATACAACCACGATTTTTGCCGATCGAAACCACACATACATGTACTCACATGAAGGTGAGCCCAGAGTATACAACATTCCACACTTTTACACCACAGGGTTCATCATAAATTAACATTACAATGGAGTTCACATTCTTAAACAAGGTACTTCAGAGTTCAAAATAAATGAGTTCTTCAGAGTTCAAAGCAGCGGAAAAGATAACGACAACTACTCGACGATAAAGGATGTCTCGATGAAGCCCGTACGAGGCATCACTCGGCATCACCACCGTTGGCTGGGGGCGTATCCCATTCCACCGACCAACCAGGAGGAAGGGTACAAGGCCAAGTCAAACTAGCAATCATGTCCTCGAAAGTTTCACCTGAAAACAAGCCACAAGCAAGGCTGACTATACTAATACTCAACAAGGCTTACCCGACTAGTGGAGTATACTTAGCCGACTCCTAGACATGCGAGGCTTTTGGCTTGAGAGGTTTGTTTTGCCGAAAAGCATATATAGTAGGTCCTTACTTTCAGATTTTAGCTCCAAGTTCTAGCTTTCTTTAACCATTCTAGGTAAGCAACTATCCAATATCATACATGGTGGAAGAATTATTTTGCATCAAACAAGATTAATCATTATCATTGTTCCTCTTCTTACTCTATGTGGTAAAAGGGTCAAGCAGTCTCAATAACCGCGAGAAACGGACGATTCGAATCGAATTTCTTAACCTTGCAAGGCAAACCTAAACACACGTCACGTGGTTACTCCCAGAGTCACACGTACAACTTTTCCCTTCAATTCCCGCTTCACGGAACAGGCCCACCGCCCTCGACTACACCTCCCCACAGACCTCGGTACGTCGGGCCGTGGCGGCAAATGCACCCGCCATTAGCTAGATGTGAACGAATTCAAGACGGTGTGAAGCTGGAGATCACGCGGCGCGCGGGTTTGGCGAAGAGTTGCAGCAGCTGCCTTGCCGGGCGGCGAGCGCGGCGACTGGCGGAACGCTGCGGAGACACGGGCACGGCGCGGTTCGTCCATTGGGCACGGCGGGCGGCGAGCAGGGGCGCGGGTCGCCGGCGCGTGCGTGGCGTGCGCGGACTCGGGAGGAACGCGGCGTGCGGGCGCGCGTGTGGGCGTGGCCAAGCATTGGCTTGGCACCTCGCGCGGTCAGGTATCGCCGGCCAAGTGGCCTGCGGTGACTGCGCGGCGGCGAGGGTCGGGCGAAGCGAGGGCCGCACCGAAGCTGAGGGTTGGGCGAAGCGAAAAGGGTCGGGCGAGATGGAAGGGTCTGCAGCGAAATAGAAGAAAAGGCAGGGGCTGGTTCACAAATCCAAGTGTTTCTTCAAATTTTTGTGTTGCAACTCGAACATCCTTCAATGCGAAAGTTGTTCAAAAAGGAAAGTTCTACAAGTTTCGTTTCATGCCAAAGTTTGTTTGAGTTCTAGTTTAGAAGTTATTTTAGAAACTTATTTCGTTGAAAGTTCTCCTAATTATTTATGCACCGCGTTAAGGTAAAGAGGCTTATTTCGTAATTTAAAAACCTGAGGTGTTACAGCCTCCCCCCTTAAAAAGAATCTCGCCCCAAGATTCGGACAATAGGCTTAGGGTGGAGGGGGTGTGTACCTTCGGTGGAGTTGAGAAAACCCGGGAAATTCTGTTTTAGAAAACCTTCAGTTTCCCATGTGGCTTCTTCCTCAGTGTGATGATTCCATTGAATTTTGTACATTTTAATCACTTTCCTCCTAGTGCTTCTTTCTTTTTGATCCATGATTCTGATAGGGTACTCAACGTATGAGAGGTCGGGCTCTACTAAGATCTCTTGTTGTTTAATAACCTCGGTAGGGACTCGAACACACTTCTTGAGTTGAGATACGTGAAAGACATCGTGGATGGCTGCAAGCTGAGGGGGCAGTCGAATTCTATAGGCTACGGGTCCATAGCTCTCGATGATTTCGTAGGGACCAACGTAACGGGGAGATAGTTTTCCTTTGACTCTGAATCGTTGGACACCCTTGGTTGGTGAAACTCGAAGGTAGACGTGGTCACCAACTTCGAATTTCAGTGGCTTTCTCCTTCTGTCGAAATAGCTCTTTTGTCTGGATTGTGCGGCTCTAAGGTTTTCTTGTATTACTTTCACTTTTTCTTCTACCTCGATTACCAAGTCTGGTCCAAATATTTTGCGTTCTCCGGTCTGTGACCAAGTCAAAGGGGTTCGGCACCTTCGTCCGTATAAGGCCTCAAATGGTGCCATTTTCAAGCTCGCTTGATAGCTATTGTTATATGAGAACTCTGCTAGGGATAGGCATTTGTCCCAACTCTTGTCGTAGTGAATGACACAAGCTCTAAGCTTGTCTTCGAGAATCTGGTTTACTCTTTCCATTTGTCCGTCAGTTTGAGGATGATAAGCTGAGCTTCGAATCAATTTAGTACCAAGAGAAGCTTGCAATTGTTCCCAAAAACGTGCTACAAATTGAGTACAACGATCGGAAATAATAGTCTTTGGCACTCCATGTAGTCAAACAATGCGATCGAGATAAATCTCAGCATATTTCTTGGCGGTATAGGTGGTGTGTACTGGAAGAAAATGTGCCGTCTTTGTGATCCTATCAACGATAACCCATATGGAATCATGTTTCTGTGCGGTACTTGGCAATCCAACAATGAAATCAATACTTATGTCCTCCAATTTCCATGAGGGTATAGGCAACGGTTGAAGTGTACCGGCTACTTTCAAGTGGCTGGCTTTTACTCTCTGACATGTGTCGCATTCTGAGAGATATTTAGCGATTTCTCTTTTCATCCTAGTCCACCAGAAATTTTGCCTAAGGTCTTGATACATTTTGTTACTGCTAGGGTGAATGGAAAATTTGGAAAGGTGTGCCTCATCCAAAATTTTCTTACGGAGTTCATGATTCTTCGGAACGACTATGCGACTTTCGAACCATAGAACTCCCTTATAGTCCTGGCGGAAACATTTGTATTTCTTTTCTCCTAGAGAGAGTTTTTGTTTGATGATCTTAACTCCTTCATCGTGCAGTTGTGCCATGATGATCTGGTCGTGAAGAGTGGGCTCGACTGAGATGTGATTCAGAGTACCTTGGAAAATCATTTCCAAACTAAGCTTCCTTATTTCTGAACATAATGTCTCATTATAGTTTTCCAATGATAGGCAATGGCAATGGGCCTTGCGGCCGAGCGCATCCGCGACTACATTGGCCTTGCCAGGGTGATAGTGCACCTCGAGATCATAATCCTTGATTAATTCTAACCATCTTCTTTGTCTCATATTCAGATCGGCTTGGGTGAAGATATATTTGAGACTCTTGTGATCGGTGTAGATATTACAACGAGTGCCCATGAGATAATGTCTCCATATTTTTAGAGCATGAATGACTGCTGCTAACTCGAGATCATGGGTCGGATAATTCTGCTCATGGGGCCGAAGGGCTCGTGAAGCATAGGCGATAACTTGATTCTCTTGTATAAGCACACAACCAAGACCAGTGCGAGATGCGTCACAGTAAACATCGAATGGTTTGGTGTTATTGGGTTGAACTAACACAGGGGCTGTAGTCAAACATTCTCTGAGAGTGTGGAAAGCTTCTTCACACTTCTCATCCCATACAAACTTCACTCCCTTTTTCAATAGTTCAGTCATAGGCTTAGCAATCCTGGAAAAATCCGGAATGAAATGGCGATAGTAGCCGGCTAAACCAAGAAAACTGCGAATCTGATGAACAGAGGTGGGAGGTTTCCAATCCATCACTTCTTGTACCTTGCTGGGGTCAACGGCTATGCCTTTGCTGGCAATAGTGTGACCCAAGAACTTCACACTATCCAACTAGAATTCGCACTTAGAAAATTTAGCATAGAGCTGATGGTCTCTGAGACGCTGAAGAACAACGTGCAGGTGCTTAGCGTGCTCTTCCTCATTCTTGGAATAGATCAGGATGTTGTCAATGAAAACTACGATGAATTTGTCGAGTTCGGGCATGAATACCGAATTCATGAGATACATGAAGTAGGCAGGGGCATTGGTGAGACCAAAGGACATGACCAAGAATTCATATAGTCCATATCGTGTGGAAAAGGCGGTCTTAGGAATATCGCATGGACGAATCTTTATCTGATGATATCCAGATCGAAGGTCAATCTTTGAGAAAACTCAAGCTCCAAATAATTGATCAAAGAGAACGTCGATGCGGGGAAGTGGGTATTTATTCTTAAAGGTTACCGCATTGAGAGGTCGGTAGTCCACACATAATCTTAAAATGTCATCCTTTTTCTTTACAAAAAGGGCTAGACATCCCCAAGGTGATGCGCTAGGATGAATGAAGCCTTTGTCCAGTAGTTCTTGGAGTTGTGTTTTCAGTTCGGCCAATTCCTTAGGTGGCATTCTATAGGGTCTTTTGGAGATAGGTGCGGTGCCTGGTTGCAGTTCAATAACGAACTCAATATCCCTATCTGGTGGCATTCCTGGCAAATCGTCCGGAAAAACATTTGCATACTCGCATACCACTGGAATATCCTCTAGGTTGATTCCTTCCATCACGAAAGCACAAGAATTCATGCACTCCCGGAACGGTAGGTAAAGGGTAGTGGTTCCGTGAGTAGGTGAATTTATTTCACAGCTCGGGAAGAAAAGTCCAGTATGACTCCATGCATAGTCATCCAATTCATACCCAAAATAATATCCATGCCTTCAAGGGGTAAGAGAACAAGGTCCGTGTTGATGATTTTACTACCCAATTTTATCGGTACCAGCCTTATTATTTGGTTGGAAGCAATTTTTCCACCCGGTGTTGATATCATATATGACCCTTTTGTGTGACAAAAATCCAAGCCTACTTTCGCACCAAACTTTGCACTAATGAAACTATGTGATGCACCAGAATCAAACAATATAACTGCAGGCTTGTTATGGATAGAAAATGTACCCGTCATTACTGGTGCTCCTTTAGGAAGTTCTGCAAGAGTGGTGAAATTGATCCATCCTTGTTTGACCTGAATGGTTTGCCTCTTGCCTTTGTTCTTATTGTTCTGGTTAGAGCCTTGGCCCCGAATTGGCTGCCTAGGCCGAGGGCATTCTCTAGCAAAATGACTGGAACTTCCACAATTGAAACAATGATTGACGATGTTTGGATGAAGGAATTGCTGAGTAGCAGGCCTTGGACCAGTTTGCTGAGGCACAGGGGGTTGTACAACACCTTGCTGTTGTGGGAGCCTGACAATCCAACGTCCTGGCTGAGGGGCCTTCTATGGAGCTGTAGGTGCAGCATTTTGCACTAAGCGATACCTCGGTGGCTGAGCTCCCGAGGGTCCAGTTGGCGCCTTTCTCTTCTTCTCGGCACGGTGAGCCACAATACAATCCTCTTGGGTAACCCAGGAAGTTCTGCAAGGGTGGTGAAATTGATCCGTCCTTGTTTGACTTGAAGGGTCTGCCTCTTGCCTTTGTTCTTATTGTTCTGGTCAGAGTCCTGGCCCTGATTTGGCTGCCTGGGTTGACGGCATTCGCGAGCGAAATGACTGGAACTCTCGCACTTGAAACAACGATTGGTGATGCTCGGTCGAAGAAACTGCTGAGTAGCGGGCCGGGGTCCAGTTTGTTGAGGCATAGAGGGTAGTTGTCCTGGGCAGCAGGAAACAAACAATTAGGAGTGAGCGTGATAGCCTCGGGGCACTGCGCACAGAAAGTGGTGAGCGCCCTCATGGCAGAAAGCTCCCAAGTATCGGTCAAATGGTGACCAACAGCCTCAATCTCCAAGGCGGGCCACTCCGGGTGTAGCGGGTGCGGAAAAATGGTCACGTTGACACGGCACTGGGTAACTCCATTCTCTGCAAACTCCAGTCCGGCGTAACGTGGTGGAATTGGATAGCCCGCGGTGCGCAGAACATCCGACAAGATAGAGGGAAAACCCTCCTAGTGGAGACACTGTGAGTGAACACGTCCATCCTCATCCACCATCATGGCAACAGGCTCGGCCATCTGAACAAAAGATCAAATGGGGTGAGATAGCGAAAAACTGTGAATAGTATAGCGAACAGGTTCTGGACTGTGCACTAAAATAGCCATAACTTCAACAGTTCTGGTCCAACAATTCTCATATTTTATCAGAGCACTCCTAAGGTATTTGTGACCAACTTTTCTAGTCAACTCCAGAGCTAAATAAGTCTCTAAAATGGTCTTTCTTTTCAGGTTTTACTTTACTGTCTACCCAGAAATTTCAGCGAACAATGGGCCAATGTTTCGCGCACCAAGGAAAATCTACCCAGCCAAAAATTACCAAATTTTAACAGTAGCTACCTGAGTAAATTTACAACAAGTTTTGTGTTGAACACTTTTGCAGAAAACTGTAGTAAGGGGGCATAAAAATTTATGTGGCTGAACTGCTCATTTTGGATAGAAAACTGACACACCAAGGTCTTTGTTGTTTCTCATTATCCATATGTCCAGAATTTTTCATATTTAGACAGGAGGTAGAATATGAATTTTGAAACAAAGATTTCAACCTGATTTTCTTCAGAAAGGGTCATCTTCTAAGCTTAATAATTTCATCTTTTCAGATAAGGCAGAAATGTGACAGATTTGCTAGATAATCCTTATGCGTGACAATCGTGTGGGCGCATAAACCTTGCCACTCTTACGCATCGCATTTTCAATTTCAGATTTATATAGTCATGATGCATGCACGTCCTATTCGTCCTTACAAAATAAACAATTGCCAAATAGCTTTGGTCTTACGAAGTTAGTTTCGGTGGCATACACATTACGGCTCTCACTATAATAGCTAGTCGAGAAAACTCTAACCGTTCTTAAACTTATCGCAATCGCGGTTAGTGTACCTGAAGAAGATTGATATAGCATATATATATCCACTGAACCTTTCATGCCAGCACTCATGAAAGCATCCGTATTCATTACCGTTCACTATAGAAACGGCATCCGTACAATTCCCGCCGTACAGACAACGTTAACATATGCTATCGAAATAGCGTATTCACGGGGGTACCGTCTTGAGACGGGGGTATGAACAGTGATCGCCATACCCTGCGCCAAACCTTATACTCTTAATATAATCAACTAAACGTTGGTATATTGGCAGCACCTCGAGTAAGCCACTGCTTGAGGGCAGCGTTCGGCTCGCATGACCGACAGGAAGGCCAAGCTCTCTCAGTTGGCTGAGGATTCTTACCTCCTTACCTTAGCGATGAGTGTGTCGTTACAGAATTTAAGGGTCGGTTGTGCATAAAAGTAAGTTTTGATAGAAAGTAATATGCTGGAAGTCAGTTGGTAATATTCGTAAGTTAGATAGCCACCTAGTAACTTTCCCAATAATCCCTTAGGGCTTTACGAACTAGGCACCATCCTTAACGAACCAACGCATTTTCCAAACACAATTTCTTTGTGGTCTAGTTTTAGGAAAACAAGCTTTTAAGGCTTGTTGCATTCTCTGGCGTATGCATTTTGGCTCTGATACCAGATGTGGCAGAACCATCTGAAATAATCCGGTTCAAGCGCGCTAACCATCACCACAAGGGCAATCGGGCTAACTCGCGCTTCAAACGGAGTAATCCACTGGTCTGTCGGGTAACCTCCCGATACAACCACGATTTTTGCCGATCGAAACCACACATACATGTACTCACACGAAGGTGAGCCCAGAGTATACAACATTCCACACTTTTACACCACAGGGTTCATCATAAATTAACATTACAATGGAGTTCACATTCTTAAACAAGGTACTTCAGAGTTCAAAATAAATGAGTTCTTCAGAGTTCAAAGCAGCGGAAAAGATAACGACAACTACTCGACGATAAAGGATGTCTCGATGAAGCCCGTACGAGGCATCACTCGGCATCACCACCGTTGGCTGGGGGCGTATCCCATTCCACCGACCAACCAGGAGGAAGGGTACAAGGCCAAGTCAAACTAGCAATCATGTCCTCGAAAGTTTCACCTGAAAACAAGCCACAAGCAAGGCTGACTATACTAATACTCAACAAGGCTTACCCGACTAGTGGAGTATACTTAGCCGACTCCTAGACATGCGAGGCTTTTGGCTTGAGAGGTTTGTTTTGCCGAAAAGCATATATAGTAGGTCCTTACTTTCAGATTTTAGCTCCAAGTTCTAGCTTTCTTTAACCATTCTAGGTAAGCAACTATCCAATATCATACATGGTGGAAGAATTATTTTGCATCCAACAAGATTAATCATTATCATTGTTCCTCTTCTTACTCTATGTGGTAAAAGGGTCAAGCAGTCTCAATAACCGCGAGAAACGGACGATTCGAATCGAATTTCTTAACCTTGCAAGGGAAACCTAAACACACGTCACGTGGTTACTCCCAGAGTCACACGTACAACTTTTCCCTTCAATTCCCGCTTCACGGAACAGGCCCACCGCCCTCGACTACACCTCCCCACAGACCTCGGTACATCGGGCCGTGGCGGCAAATGCACCCGCCATTAGCTAGATGTGAACGAATTCAAGACGGTGGGGAGTATATTCCGGCCTCGGTTCAATCCAGTACTTAAGCTTACCGATTACCATATTCTCGGCATGTGGTTAGTACGTTCAAAGACTTAACCACCACTACCACACACTGCGGCCTTAGCATTTTTTCAACTAAACAGACGGGGCCTCAATCATCAACATAAACATCGTAACATAGCCCCGTCCGTCGACCTTATGATTGTAGCATGTAGTAAACAATCAACTCCTAATTTCTCGCGAGTGACAGGAAATCACTCGACTTTTACCGAGCCCTATTAGCATAGCATTCTAGCGAACCTTGCATCTAGTGTTCAGAGCATGGGTACCTAGGATCATGCAACTACGTTTTCATCCAACTCCTATAAACTTAATGCACAAGTAAGGTAGAGTAATAAATCGCATAAGTTTAGAAAAATAGGGTTCATGCTCCGGGGCTTGCCTTCTTGTGAAAAGCTAGCTTGGGGCTCGTCCGAACTTGGGCTCGGGTCTTCGAGAGCTTCAGTTAGATTTACTTGAGCTTCACGCTGCTCACTCTCGGACGCGGGCACCAGCTTGTACGTTCCATCGGCGAGAGTCGTCGATTCTATATGAATGCACCAATATAAGTTATAGTGATGGTATATGACGATTATTTTCATTCATGTCAAAGTTGTAGTTCACAAAATATCAATTTGGTTGTGAAGTTACTTAGTTGATATTTCTGTGGGCAATTGTTAAAAGAGTATAACTTAAACTATTAACTTCATTAAACAAGAAGGGGTTGTATTATATTAGAAACTTAATTTTTTTAAGCACAACATGGATTAAACACAACTCCTGGATTAGATAACTTCTGGTGATGAAATTTTTATTTAGAGCACACTATGCAGAGAAAAAAGCACTGTAAAAAAATTTTCAGACATTTTCACGCAGCAGATTATTTATAAAAAATGCATTACACAGCCACTGCTAGAACCTAGTTATTTTCATACAGAACAAACCATTCGGGTATTGACACCAAAAATTTTATGGGGAATTAATCTATCCATAAGTGTGTTGCTGTAAATTTTTCGGATTTTACTGAGCAAGATACAAAGCATAATAAATAGGACAAGATACACCTAGTTTAATAAAGATTCATTTCTACAGGATGTTTTACAGGGTTTCTGTGTATAAACTTTTTATACAGCAAGGGCTACTCTAAAACGTGCTACAGCAAAAAGTTGAACATTTCCCAAGCACAGAAACTAATTATTTGAATTAGTTTTATTACTTCATGCCATAAACAAGTTTTATTAAGAAGTTTAGCTAGAGAAGGGTTCTGGCCCTAACATTTTTACACTGGCCTACAAACCAAGCAACCAAACTACTGTTAAATTTTTAGTTTTAGACTTTGTCTACAAAAGTGGGTACAATTTATAGAAAGATTTAGCAAGCAACTGAAGAAATGCATGTTACAAAAGTTGTAGATTTTCATCTAAAGATTCCAGAACAGTTGAGTTTGTATTTTTCTGATTTTTCTATGATTTTACATGAGTTTTACAAGTTCACTGATTTTTAATTCAAAGTTTAAACACAGGTTTACAGATATGCCCTTGGAAACTTGCGTGCAGACTCTTTTAAATATTGCAATCGAAGCAATTGGGTCCCTGGGCGGTGCTGGCATGGCGGCCGTCCAACTTCCGGCGAGGGGGCTCGTCGGCGGCGAGGGAAAAATGGTTTGGGAGATCCAGGGAGGTGAGAGCTACCTGGGGGTGGCCTTGGTCGGGGTTGGGAGTGGCCGGAGGTGGCTCGTCGGCGCGGAGCAGAGGGGCGGCGACAGGGCGGAACGTCGGCGGTGGTGCTCCGGCGGGAAGGGAACAGCGTGGGCTGATCGAGTAGCTTCGCGGCGTCGAGGGGAACCCGTTTCGAAGCTTGGCTTGGACGGAGGGGCTTCGGTGTGGGCTGTCCACGGAGCAACAAGGAGCGGCGGCGGCGCGGGCGGCGCTGGCGGTGCTCCGGTAGCTCTGGGCGACGATGGGTGGTGCAGTGAGCTGCGGTGGGGTGCTGTGGTGGTGGTGGAAGACTCAGCTCTGGCAAAGGGTGGCCGGAGAGGTGAGCTCCACGGTGAGCTGAGCACGACGGCGTTAATGGTGGCGGCGGCGGCGTTCTGGTGTTTGGGTGCGCGAGGGGGAACTCAGCGCGGCCTTTTGTAGGCAGCAGAGGGGCGGGAGGAGGGGCGGGACTTGACTGTGAGACGCGGGTGCGGGCGGCACGACGGGGGCGCGCGACTGGCCGCGGTGGGCGGTGAACAGAAGCCAGCGCGGCGTGCGGCAGGCGTGGGCAGGGGATTGGGCGCTGAGGATTTGGCGTGTGAAGCTGGAGATCACGCGGCGCGCGGTTTGGGCGAAGAGTTGCAGCAGCTGCCTTGCCGGGCGGCGAGCGCGGCGACTGGCGGAATGCTGCGGAGACACGGGCATGGCGCGGTTCGTCAATTGGTCACGGCGGGCGGCGAACAGGAGCGCGGGTCGCCGGCGCGCGCGTGGCGTGCGCGGACTGGGGAGGAACGCGGCGTGCGGGCGTGCGTGCGGGCGCGGCCAAGCATTGGCTTGGCACCTCGCGCGGTCAGGCATCGCCGGCCAAGTGGCCTGCGGCGACTGCACGGCGGCGAGGGTCGGGCGAAGCGAGGGCCGCAGCGAAGCTGAGGGTCGGGCAAAGCGAAAAGGGTCGGGTGAGATGGAAGGGTCTGCAGCGAAATAGAAGAAAAGGCAGGGGCTGGTTCGCAAATCCAAGTGTTTCTTCAAATTTTTGTGTTGCAACTCGAACATCCTTCAACACGAAAGTTGTTCAAAAAGGAAAGTTCTACAAGTTTCGTTTCATGCCAAAGTTTGTTTGAGTTCTAGTTTAGAAGTTATTTTAGAAACTTATTTCGTTGAAAGTTCTCCTAATTATTTATGCACCGCGTTAAGGTAAAGAGGCTTATTTCGTAATTTAAAAACCTAAGGTGTTACATGCACCCACCCATATACTAGGATAGTACCTCTTCAGATACCTTCCGTTTAAGGCTCTTGTAAATTCTTCCTCTTCGATAGTTTCTAGTATATATGCATTTCCCGGAGCATATCGGCCGATTTTATACAGCCCTTCCCAAGTGGGCGACCATTTACCGAATTTGGGATCCTTAGACCCTATCGGCAGCACCAACTTCCATACCAAATCTCCTTGGAAGAATTGTTTGACTTTGACCTTCTTGTCGTACCACCTGGCCACCCTTTTCTTGTTTTCTTCGATGCTGATCAGGGCCCTTAATCGCTGACCCGCCAAATCATCAAGCTCTCGCTTCATGAGGAGGGAATAGTCATCGACCGTCAACTGATCTTGAAGCGATGTGCGCCTTCACCCCATCCTTAATTTCAAAGGCAATACTGCCTCGTGACCATATACCAACTGATAAGGAGATATCTTAGTGGCCCCGTGGCAGGCCATTCTGTAAGCCCATAGAGATTCGGTTAAAGACATGTGCCACTTCTTGGGTCGTTCCTCTATCTTCCTCTTGATCAACTTGATTATCCCCTTATTGGATGATTCGGCCTGGCCGTTGGCTTGAGCATAATACAAAGAAGAATTCAACAATTTAATCCCCATATCGGCGGTGAATTCTTCGAACTCCCCTGAGGTGAACATCGTTCCTTGATTAGTTGTGATGGTTTGAGGGATGCCGAACCGATAAACAATGTGGTCCCTCACGAAATCGATCATAGCGGCCGATGTCACGATCTTTAACGGAACTGCCTCCACCCATTTGGTAAAATAATCAGTGGCTACTAATATAAACTCGTGCCCTTTGCTTGATGGAGGGTAAATCTGTCCGATGAGGTCTATCCCCCAAACTCTAAATGGCCATGGTTTGATTATCGCATTCATTGCCGAGGCTGGTGCACGCTGCACATTGCCAAACTTCTGACAGTCTTGAAAACCTTTATAATATTTAAAATAATCTTCGAGAATCGTCGGCCAATAATACCCGTTGTTTCTGATCATCCACTTCATCTTATGAGCCGATTGATGAGCTCCTCATATGCCCTCGTGGATTTCTCCCATCAGGACCTTTGCTTCTTCTGTTCCCAGGCATTTGAGAAGAACCCCATCAATCGTCCGATAAAACAAATCGTCTTCGAGCAACACATATTTCGTGGCCTGAAAATGCACTCGCCGATCCACTTTCTTGGACGGATCTTTCAAGTAATCGGCAATCTCCTTTCGCCAATCGTCGGCCACAAGTTCCAGAGTCATGGCCCCTTGAATCTGCCGATACCCGGATGCGTGTTGGGCAAGCCTATTGGCCTCTTCATTGTAATTTCTGGGAATGTGCTCAATAACCGCAGGCTTGAATTCCTTTAACAGTTAGAGGCAATCTTCGTAGTAAATCCTTAAGACATCATCTTTGCATTCAGATCTCCCCGTTAATTGATCCACAATGAGCATGGAATCTCCAAAAATTTCCACCGCATCGGCTTTGATTTCTCTTAACAATTGGATACCTTTTAGGACGGCTCGGTATTCCGCCTGGTTGTTGGTTGCGGATGCCTCTATCGGCAGAGAGAAATCATAGCTTGCCCCCCGAGGCGATACGAGAACGATGCCGATTCCCGATCCGGCTCCACATGAGGAACCATCGAAGTATAGAGTCCATGGAACTGGTTCAACGACAGCGATTTCCGGTCCACAATGCTGAGCCACGAAATCGACCATGACTTGACCCTTGATAGCTTTGGCCGATTCGTACCTTAGGTCAAACTCTGACAGAGCCAGGATCCACTTTCCAATCCGTCCTTTCTAAATTGGCAGTGATAGCATGTATTTCACCACGTCATCCTTGCATACGACTATGCATTCTGCCGATAACAAATAGTGCCTGAGCTTGGTACACGAGAAATATAGACACAGGCACAGCCGTTCCACCGGGGAATATCTCGTTTCGGCGTCCAGGAGTCTTCTGCTGACATAATATACTACCCGTTCTTTTCCTTCGAATTCCTGTGCCAGCGCCGATCCGATAGCCCGCTCGTCGGCCGATAAGTATAGTTTGAACGGCTTGTCAGCCTGTGGCGGGACTAATACAGGTGGCGAATTTAGATATTGCTAGATGTCTTCTAATGCTTTGCGTTGTTCTTCTCCCCACACGAATTCCTGATCGGGCTTCAATTTCAACAAAGGAGTGAAAGCTTGAATACGCCCAGACAAGTTGGATATGAATCTTCTGATAAAGTTGACCTTGCCGATTAGGGACTGCAGCTCAGTTTTATTCTGCGGGGCCACAACCTTATTGATGGCAACTATGGTCTTTTGGTTGACTTCTATCCCGCGCTCATGGACCATGAATCCTAAGAATTGCCCGGCCGACACACCGAATGCACACTTGTTCGGGTTCATTTTCAACCCATGCTTCCTTGTGCACTCCAACACCTCTTGTAAATCGGCCAGATGTTCCTGATGACCTTTTAACTTGACCACAACATCGTCGATGTAGATTTCCACCAATACACCAATAAGCTTGTGAAAGATATAATTCATAGCCTCTTGGTATGTAGCGTCGGCGTTCTTTAATCCAAAGGTCATTACCACCCACTCGAATAAACCGAGGTGGCCCGAACACCTGAAAGCCGTTTTTGAAATATCTTCTTCTGCCATTAATATTTGATTGTACCCAGCATTACCATCCATGAAACTGATGACTTTATGTTCTGCGGCAGCATCTATCAAAACGTCGGCTGTCGGCATTGAATACCCGTCCATCGGTGTAGCCTGATTTAGGTTCCTGAAGTCGATGCATACGCGCAACTTTTCGTTTTTCTTGTATACGGGTACAATATTAGAAATCCATTCTGCGTAACAGCACTGCCGAATAAATCTTGCTTCAATC
This sequence comes from Panicum miliaceum, assembly GCA_032594955.1. Classification (NCBI taxonomy): domain Eukaryota; kingdom Viridiplantae; phylum Streptophyta; class Magnoliopsida; order Poales; family Poaceae; genus Panicum; species Panicum miliaceum. The sequence goes on along the minus strand of CM064057.1, from coordinate 47,032,063 downwards.
AATCTTGTAATCTCGGCCTTTATATTAGGTAGAATTTTAGGGTTGCATCGTCGTGCAGACTGTGATACGGCCGATATCCTAGTTTTATAGGCAACCGGTGTTCGACAATGGACCGGTCTAGACCAGGCATCTCATGGTACTCCCAAGCAAAACAATCTTCAAATTCTTTTAATAAACTTGTCAATCTACACTTGTAGTCGGGATCCAAGCTGGCACTAATATACGTCGGCCTTGGCTTGCTACCATCTCCTAAATCCACCATCTCCATTGAATTGGCTGATGTAAATCCGTGCCCAAGCTTCCCGTCTTCTCGGACGAACTGATCCATCTAATCTGAATCTTCAGAGCCGACTGCTCGGATTGGCTATAGGCCAAAATCGGACACTTTCAGGAAATCGGTGTCCCAAGCCCTACCGGATATACACTTGATATGTTCACAGCTCCACTGTTGCGTATTGGCCGCTGCAACACTGTAGGAGGAATCGGCGGTGACTATCTCGGTATTGTCGCCGACCCACTGTACGAGGCATTGGTGCATTGTAGACGGGACGCAGCAATTCGCGTGTATCCAATCGCGACCGAGCAACATGTTGTAGGACCCCTTGCCATTAATAATAAAGAAGGTAGTGGGAAGGGTCTTAATGCCGATGGTGAGGTCGACACAAAGCGCTCCGCGGGTGCGAGATACGTTGCCTTCGAAGTCTTTGAGCATCATGTCCGTCTTGGTCAGATCTTCCTTGCTTTTGCCCAACTTCCGGAACATGGCATATGGCATGATATTGACTGCAGCGCCTCCTTCTACTAGTAGCCTGGTGACAGGTCGTTCGTTAATGTGTCCTTTGAGGAACAGAGCCTTGAGATGTTGTCGTTTTTCATCTTCCGGTTTCTCAAAAGTGGCTGTCATTGGCTCCAAAACCAATTGCTCCATCTGCTCCTCCATCCTTGTCGTGTCGTCTCGATCGGCGGGCGCCATGAACTCCATCGGCAAGATGAACACTATGCTGACGTCCGCTGCCGATTCTTGATTGTCACCTTCCTTATTGTTGTTTCTCTTGGGGCGCCAGACTCGAGACCTGTCGTCTTTCTCATCCCCCATCTGCCTCTGCTCCTCCTCTTGTTGTTCCCATTGGCGCAGACGTTGGATCCTTCGTTTTTGGGATTTGGACAGTCCATCAGGGCACCACCTGGGGTTCACTGGTTTGGCCGGTGGTTTGGCATGCTCCCAGTCTGGTTCCCTTCCTAGGGGGGTTCTCATCTAACACCCTAGCATCAGCCATTTCTCCTAGCCGATCGTGTGCGCTGATTCTGCCCCCAGTCGTTTGTGCTGGTCGATCCTGCCTCCCGGCCGAGCATACTGTTCGAGCCTGCCCCTCGGCCAATCATACCAGTCAACTCTGCCCCCCAGCCGATCATGCACTGAAAGGCGTTGACCCTCTTGTTCGCGCCAGTTTCTGCTAATCGGCTATGATCCTCTGTCTCTGGAGCGCGACCTTTTGAGCGAGCGATTGTTGCGATATGGTCCGCTGCACTCAGGGCAATTATCAGCTGATGGTAATCTGAGGTCATTTTCCCAACAATGGATGAAGAACGGGCATCGCCAATGATCTTCGTGTCGGTGTATCATCTCTTCGCGGTATCTCGATCTTTCCTGCTGCCGCTGATATTTGTTGAGGAAGAATTGGGAGGTGACGGGTCTACGCGATCGCTCTGATCCTTCGCCCTCGTCTACAACCCGTCTTTTCCCTTTGACATCGTCCATCGTAACCTGCTTTCTGGGGTCCACGACACCGCTTCTTTTAGCTGATTCCGACGTCAGCACCTTGGTTTGAAGCGAGTTTTTTCCCGTGTCAACCATGTTAGCAGGGAAAGGATGCTGATCAATTTTCATCGGCTTTGCTGGCTTCGCCGGGACTTCGAATTTGAGTCTGCCTTGCTCAATGGCCGACTGTATCTGCTGATGGAAGATTTTGCACTCATTTGTGTCGTGAGACGTGGCATTGTGCCACTTGCAATATTTCATCTTTTTGAGCTGTTCGACCGACGGAATGGTGTGGTAAGCTGAGAGCTTGATCTGCCCCTCTTGGAGAAGTAAGTCGAAGATTTTGTCGGCCTTTGACGTGTTAAACCCGAACGCTTCTGGTTCTTTCTTCCCGAAAGGGCATGATATCGTCTTCTTCCCTTTGACCCATTCTGCTAGGCCGATTTCCGCTTCCTCTTCAGATTCAGATCCCTCTAAATAAGCCACCTTTTTCTGAAAATTCCTCCACTGATTAAACGGACGTACTTCTTGAGCGGCCAATCGGTGAACGATCTGACTTAAACTTTCAAACTCCTTTGAGGCGTACCTCTCCTTGATGTGTGGCAGTAGACCTAGGAAGGCGATATCTGCCAGCTGAGCGTCGGTCAGGGCTAGGGTGTAGCATTTGTTTCTGATCTCTCTGAACCTCTGTACGTAATTAGTTACTGGTTCGTCGCTCCTTTGCCTAAGGCTGGTCAGATCTGAAAGCTTCATCTCATGGACCCCCGCGTAGAAGTACTTGTGGAATTGCTTCTCCAGATCGGCCCAAGTAACGATGGAATTGGGTGGTAGTGTAGTGAACCACTGGAAAGCCGATCCAGACAGAGACGACGAGAACAGACGCACCCGTAGAGCATCTTGTCTGGCGGCCTCCCCACACTGGATGATGAATCTATTTACGTGCTCCACAGTTGAGGTGTCATCCAGCCCTGAAAACATGGTGAAGTCAGGAACTTTGTACCGATGGGGAAACAACAGTAGATTGCAGGTAGGTGGGTATGGCGTTTTGTACGTATAGGTTTGTACCTTCGGCTTCAACCCGAATTGGTCTTGAATCACCTCCGCTATCCTTGTTGTCCAATCCACTTGATGCTGATGAACAACTGGTTGGGGGATCGGCACATGTTGATGGATCGGCGGTGGGACGGCCGGGTGATGGATCAAAGCGTGTGGCGGATTTTGTGGCAGCGTGGCCAGCTAAGCAGTTGACAGCTGGTGGCGTAGCAAATCTGCCATCCCATCGTACAACATCATCGGCGCTGCGCTTCTGAGTGTTTCCGCAGCATCTGCCCCCCTGCCGATTTCTGACTTGGCCGGTTGATATTGGGGGGCCGTCGGCCGGATGGCCGAATGGAACGGTGCCTGGATCGGAGAGCCCCCATGACCTGTTGATTGGTCCAGAACAGCCGCCGTTGCTGGTGGCCCCCCAAGGTACTGAGTTTGAGGGCAGTGATTGCACGAAAGAAATCTGGGTCAGCTGAGGCGGCGCTTGTGATGGAAAGCATGGCGCACCGTTATATCCTGGAGGCATTGAAGGCAATGAAGTGTTATATCCTCCATGTTGTGTTGATATCGGCTGAGGAGCCGAGTGAGATATGCCTGGTAAGCTTCTAACTGGAGCTGCAATAGGAGGGGTGTATGCTGGCCCCTGATATCCCTGAGCTACTCCGCTGACCAGAGAACTAATGACGGCATTGTATACCGTGTTGGTCATCACTAAGGATTGGTTGATGAAAGCCTGATAAACAGACTTTTGAATCATATCGGACATCTTGCCCGAGTCCTCAGCAATGGTGATCTGGTGGGGAGTTGGAAGAGGAGCTTTCTTGACGGTCTCCCCACTTCTGGTATGACTTAAAGATTGCAGGTATACGTTCTTGTAGTCTTCTAGGTGTCTTGTCAGTTGTTCTTTCTGGTCATCCTTGAGATCTGCCTCCGTAACCTCAATGATGTTGTTTTCAGAGATTACAACGGTCTTTGACATGTTGGATATTGAGGTGGTCCCACTGGGCGTGCCAAAAGTGTGTTGGCGCTAAAAATCGACCGGAAATCGGCCGATGACCTTCAGCGTCGGACACACGACCCGAGAGAATCTGCTTAACTCTTGTTCAGGTGATCGCCCTGGTGCGGTTCGCGCGGCGTGCCAGTCAATCTGACCTGTTGATTGATAAGGAAAGAAACGTATTAAATTCCGGGGTCTCGATCGGCTAAAGTTCCAATCTGTCCCAAAAAGCGTATTAGCGAATCAGCCAATTTGCTATGATGATGACCGGCTATAGATCAGCCGATAATCACGTAGTGATTGCAAAGAAACTATTGGAGCAACTAAAACAATCGCCACCGATGCAACACTCGAAATAGATCTAATCGGCTATACGATGATAAATAAGAAAATATAATGATAAAGCTGACAGTTCGATCTCAAGCTGGATAACTGGTGATAAAACTAGAACAATAGGTAAAACCTATAATTCTAGTAAATATCAATAACTGGTGAATAAATCTAAACGAAACAACGGCGATGCACCCGAAGTTAAAACTTAAATATTATTCGATAAACGGAACCTACCAATTGGCCGGAGATCATGTCGATGCAGCCCTGCCAACCCGTACGAACTCGTGAAAGAAAAAGATGTATTGGCGAAGTCGCCAACTTGAAAGTAAAATACGATGAAAAAGTAGATTGTTTGTATTGGTTGATGTATATCCTTCTACAAAACCCTAACTGCTTCTATTTATACCCTAGGACTAAGACTCCTGATCTATCACGATCCGTTACAAACTTGATTTAAATGAAAACTACTATATCTATAAGACTTTCCCAAAGGAAACGGGCTCCCACAGGATCTTCTCCTGCCATCTCCTAGTCCAATCCGAACTCCTTCCATTGCTCCTCGACCGAGTTGGCATCATTCTTTGACCAACGTCAGGTCATCTTTGACTGGGATCCTCTGTCATCTTAACTCAACATCCCCTCTTGGGATTCCATTGGCTTCATCCCCTATCTGTTGGCGCAAGCCCATATTAGCCCAAACGCTCCAGCCTTTCAATCAGCCGACCCCCACCAACTCTATTCGCCAATCATCCGAAACACTGCAGCGCCAACTGGCCGATTCCTAACTGTAGCGTCAATCGGCCGATTCCCAATTGTAGCCTTTAAGTCTGCCGCATCGGCCAATCTCCTCCTTCCCTGACGCTGATTTAACACATGTCAAAATGTGGCGTCAACAATAGGATAAGTGGCCAGGTAAATGACCGAATGACACACAGGAAACTCTACCTTAGAGCGGTAAGTAGCTGGGATGACAACGAGCGAGAAAGACTCCTAAAACACTTCTAAACCAATGAGCTAGCCTCTCTAACCTAAACCTGAACTGACCTAGTTGTCGGGAGAATAGAGCATGCTTCGGCGGCTGGGGCGGAAGGACTATAGACTGAGGAGAAATGGGGAGTCCAACTCGGCCAACGATCTACTGCTATAAAAACACCCGAACGTGGTGGACTACAAAGGACAGACAGAGCTGTCACCACCTGCCGCCTACCACAACGGTACCATGGGGTGGAACACACTTTCTAGCTAACACTATGCCAAAACCACATTTGTACTCGGTGTTATGATTTCCCCTGTGGCCGATAAGAGATACCACCCTCAACCTAGGGAACTAACTCAGAGCCCCCTAGTCCGGGGGAGAAAACCCGCAGGATAAGGTCTCGACAAACCATGATTTGAATAGAGTCTAAGCTAAAGGAAAGAACATCCGCACACAAGCAGGGCTTGGTAATAAATAAATAAAGGCGGAAGGTAAATCTGACTCGATAAATAAAGAAGATAACTTAAAATTGATAATGTCAAAGGAATGATACAAGAGCTATATTAGACTTCAGAGGACGACTCCGGATTCCCGAGACAAACTCGACTCGACTCTAACTCCCAGACTACCAAACCTAACTCTAGAACTGAATGTAGAGAGAATCCTTGTGAGTGTGTGTTTACAAGTGAGGATGGGAGGTCTATTTATAGCTTGTGAAGGTCGGTAGCCGGTGAAGCGCGTCAAGAATACTCTGCCTTGTTAGTTGCTTAGCTTCCACGCAAAGTTGGAGCACCAGAGGTTGCCAGGTGGGGCCGGCCGGCCTCCCCCAGGTCGGCCGGCTTGGAGTTGCTGCCGCGTGTCACCGCCTTTCGCTGAACGGTTGCTGATTGTCTGAATTAGTCCTTGACAGTTGCCTTTTCGGTTTTAACCACCTTTGTGCATGCAGGTGGGCCCTTGAATCCGTGGTTGAAGTTTTTCGGGTCCTCGAATCAAACCGACTTCAAGTGCACAACCAACTCTATTCGCCAATCATCCGAAACACTGCAGCGCCAACTGGCCGATTCCTAACTGTAGCGTCAATCGGCCGATTCCCAATTGTAGCCTTTAAGTCTGCCGCATCGGCCAATCTCCTCCTTCCCTGACGCTGATTTAACACATGTCAAAATGTGGCGTCAACAATAGGATAAGTGGCCAGGTAAATGACCGAATGACACACAGGAAACTCTACCTTAGAGTGGTAAGTAGCTGGGATGACAACGAGCGAGAAAGACTCCTAAAACACTTCTAAACCAATGAGCTAGCCTCTCTAACCTAAACCTGAACTGACCTAGTTGTCGGGAGAATAGAGCATGCTTCGGCGGCTGGGGCGGAAGGACTATAGACTGAGGAGAAATGGGGAGTCCAACTCGGCCAACGATCTACTGCTATAAAAACACCCGAACGTGGTGGACTACAAAGGACAGACAGAGCTGTCACCACCTGCCGCCTACCACAACGGTACCATGGGGTGGAACACACTTTCTAGCTAACACTATGCCAAAACCACATTTGTACTCGGTGTTATGATTTCCCCTGTGGCCGATAAGAGATACCACCCTCAACCTAGGGAACTAACTCAGAGCCCCCTAGTCCGGGGGAGAAAACCCGCAGGATAAGGTCTCGACAAACCATGATTTGAATAGAGTCTAAGCTAAAGGAAAGAACATCCGCACACAAGCAGGGCTTGGTAATAAATAAATAAAGGCGGAAGGTAAATCTGACTCGATAAATAAAGAAGATAACTTAAAATTGATAATGTCAAAGGAATGATACAAGAGCTATATTAGACTTCAGAGGACGACTCCGGATTCCCGAGACAAACTCGACTCGACTCTAACTCCCAGACTACCAAACCTAACTCTAGAACTGAATGTAGAGAGAATCCTTGTGAGTGTGTGTTTACAAGTGAGGATGGGAGGTCTATTTATAGCTTGTGAAGGTCGGTAGCCGGTGAAGCGCGTCAAGAATACTCTGCCTTGTTAGTTGCTTAGCTTCCACGCAAAGTTGGAGCACCAGAGGTTGCCAGGTGGGGCCGGCCGGCCTCCCCCAGGTCGGTCGGCTTGGAGTTGCTGCCGCGTGTCACCGCCTTTCGCTGAACGGTTGCTGATTGTCTGAATTAGTCCTTGACAGTTGCCTTTTCGGTTTTAACCACCTTTGTGCATGCAGGTGGGCCCTTGAATCCGTGGTTGAAGTTTTTCGGGTCCTCGAATCAAACCGACTTCAAGTGCACAACTCTTGATCAACTTGATTGTGTTTTCTTGCACCTGGATCAGTGACGTGGCAAGATGAGGTGGGTACAGGCTGGCCGGCCTGGGATTTCTCCCAAACTGGCTCACTTTTGGCACACCTTTTCCTGCTTAGACAACTCATCCAAAACTTATGGAACTTTATTAGTTTAAATAAAATATGTATGGAACATAGTTCAAAAACTCTGAATTATTCCCGAGATGCGTACGGACGATGGTCGTATATAGGCCGTCAACACGCCCCTAAGCTTAAACTCTTGCTCGTCCTCAAGCAAGGCTTAATACTTAGGCTCGGCGGATCAGGAGTTGCATCAATGTCCACCCCCTGCAGGTACCCTATGCATAGCAAATTACTCATACTCGTATGTATCTGAGGATGCTGATCGTACCTTGGTTTGGAGTGTGGGGCTTATTTGCAATTCTTCCCTTGCCTTGAGTGGTTGAGAAACTGAACAGTTCCACTGGATTTCCTTTGCTGCCTGTTCGGGTTCCTTCTCGGAATTTTTGATATTTTTTTGAAAAGAATGGTTTTGAGTTTTCCCCAGTGGCACTCTCAAGATCGCTCAAGGTGTATAGTCCTTACCATGGTAGGAACTTGTCCATTTTCTTCCTACTTCTAAGGTTGATATGTGGAGCTTAAGGGTAGGAGGAGTGTCGCATACCTTGGTTACGTTTGTTGCCGAGCTGAAGAGTGGTTCGAAGGAGGTAGGTACCTGATCAAATTCTGATCTTATGGAATATTTAATTTTTCAGGGGAGAGGGAGAGAATGGACTCACACTTGGAATATTTGGTCTTTTATTTGCACTCATGAGCTCTTTTGATTTTTGGAGAGTATGGGTTCTATCTCTTCTTTTTCTTTCTTTTCTCATACTCTTTTTTTTAATGATAGCCCATACTCTCATGATACAGATGGATACATGAGCGGAGTGACAGACTGCATAGACCTTTTCATGGATGGGTTCACAGTGGAGAATTTGGGATGAGGTATGGATGTGATATCTGGCGAAAGTGGATGTCGATACCCGGAGTAGGTGACCGACAGGCCAGATACTTTTTAGGCTAGCAAACAATGGGTACGCAAAGGAGAAAGATCGGTAGATTTCAGGTACCATTCCTCGGACGGACTCACTGTTCGACAAAGCTCAAAGCAACTCAAGATAGCATATATGTCTTAAAATGGCAATGAAAACTTTGTATGGCTCTGGATAGGACATTTAAACCAAAGGGGAACTCCTTACCATGTTTTTATTTTCAAAGAAATTTCCAAGAGGTTCCCTACTAGAGCATGCAGTTTCATTCCAGTTTTACTATCTCAAATTTTTCAAAACAACTTAGGCATGGAAATCATGTTCATGCTCCCACAAATCAAAAACAAAGTTTACCGTCAAGATCAAGTACTAAGCGAGTAACAAGCTATAAATGAGGCACATGCAGAACATGAACAGAGCAACTATTCATCATTTCCGAAGGTAGAGTTTGCACAAATTTCTACACATATAAGTTGGGAGTTCTTTTATTACAATATATTATTTATTTTTTTAGCATGGCGACTCAGAACGTAAAGGGTCGGTTGGACGACTTACCTGGATACTCCCCCAATCTTCGATGAAGCACGGTCCTGGTGCTCCCCCAAGCTTCAATGAAGCTCAGTTCTGCTGACTTGGGTCTTGTGGTGGCTGCTGGTAAGGGTACGTATATGGATAGTATGGAGGCGGGTGCGGATAGTACTACTGTGGACGTGGCTGCTGCTGAGGGTCATGCTGCTGCTGCTGCTGAGGGTAAGGATAGAATGGTGGAGGATATGGGTAGTGATGCTGTGGAGGTCGCTGAGGCTGCTGCGGTGGATGCAACTGAGGGCCTAGGCCTAGGTGGGTAAAGATGCTGGTGGTGTTATGGAGTAGAGAGGTGTTCATACTCCAGTTCTGCTGAGTGAGCTCGGTGTTGTGTGCGACGTCGATGCCGAGCTAGTCCTGTTGCTGTCCCATGGTGTTGACTCGAGCTGTGAGATCATTGATCCCACGCATGATCGGGTTCTCGAACCCGTAACATGCTGAGCTCGACGGACCATATGAACTCTGCATACCTAGGGGGTAGTAGGGTTCTTGGCCTGCACCTTGTTCAGATGTTTCTTCAGCAGTGCTTGTACCTCCTTGAGTATAGTACTCATATGTTTCTTCGAAGTTCATGTTGGAGGTTCCAGCATGGTGAGAGGGTCCTACTTGCTCTTGCTGCCGAGTGCTTGATCGCGTCTATCGCCGAGTTGTTGTACCAGTGACGCTGTGACGAGGTGGCTCCTTTTTCTACATCTGTAAGAGGTAGCTTTTCACCGAGTAGAGGGAGAATCTCGGGCATGGGAGCTCGACTTCTCCATCGTACCCAGGGTAAGTCATAAACAGTGAGTTACCTGGCCCCTCGCGCATCAGGTGTCCCTGCACAAAGTGTTCCAAACCCACCCGGAGCTGGTAATCTTCTCCCCATGGCAAGTAAGTGACCTAGGCATTGTCCAGTGCCTTGACATGCGTAGCGATACGCGTGACCAAGGTAGTGATATCAATGGGACTTTTGCCCGCGATCATATTCTGCCAGTGAGTAAGCATGCTCATGATCGGGGAGAGTTTTATCTTCTTTGCCATTGCAAAGAGATACTGCAGCTCGAGGAGGCTGCAAAGGCGCAGGTCAGAGCGCGGGTGTACCACCATAGCAATCCACTTTGCTAGCATCCTGAGAGTAGGGTGATGGATAGAGACTATACTATTCTTGCTACTCACAGGTTCCTCAGAAATTTCATTCCACCAAGTGGTTCGATCATATTTTTAAGTTTTAGCCAAAACACTTGGGTCAAGGTGGCACTTTTTATCAAAGCCTAGAGCAACACTAAGTTCTTTCACCGATAATTTAAACTGCTCATTGAAGAAGCAAAAATAAACATAGGTGGTGTTACCTTCTTCTTCGAAGCTGAGAGTCATGAGGAACTCCATGGTGAGAAATTTTGAACCTGGTTCCGTCAAGTCGGCAAAGTTGAACCACCCCACGTGGCTGAACGCACGAGTCATGTCCGCCTTCAAACCTGTCTTCATGAAAAATATGGGGTCGTAGACTCGGGCGTGGTGGTACGTCTGATTGTTTAGCAGCTCCAGTGCCTTGCGTTCGTAGTTGTTCCGCGGTACGATCTGCTCAACCGAGGTAAGGACGCGGATGCGACCCTAAACTTAGCTCCTTGGCACTGCAGGGGCAGCGTTCTGGGAGTCAGTATCCAGGTGACAGGAGTCAATCGACATATTATCCCTGGAGGATGCCGTCCCGTGTGAGCGCCGAGAGCTAGAGGGGCTGAGTTTTTTTGAGCTTATTCCTCGCGGACTTCCACATATTGCCTGCAAAATGTTAGCGCACACACAAGAAAAATACCCGAAGGACTAAACAAAAGAGTTAGTCATTAGTCGTTCTTGTGGGGGATTAACCTCCACAAACGTTCTCGTTTGAGCGCCAAGAGCTTTATTGAAACAAAAAGGGAAATATTTTGCTGTTTTCCTGCGGCTAAGCGAAAGTTTAGCACTAATTTTATTTTGCTTTTGGTGGGTGCAGCACTTAAGCTCCTCACTTAATTAACCCAAGGGCCAAATTAATTAAGGAATGCTTAAAGAGGGACAAGGGAACTCGAGCTCGGGCAAAAGCAGAAGGACCTGAGCTTGTGGTGCGACGAGGAAACGCTGGGAGCCTCGGCTTTTATAGCCGGACAACGAGGGCAGGCTGGCCGGCTCCATGAGCAGCGTAGCGAGCTCCAAATCACCTCCCTAGGCGTAAGGTGTTAGGTGAAGGTTGCCTCCGTCAGTGCTGATGGGACTGCAACGGTGAGGGGAGGCCGGCCGGCCGGCCTGCATGGGGCTGAACGGCCTGGCATGGTGCCTCCTCGTGCCCATCCTTCGCGTGCATGATGCCCTGTGACCAAGCTTCAATAGTTCTGCTGCCTTTCGTCGTTTTTCCTGCATGATGAGACATTTATGGTGCAAAGGAGGCCAACCATCCATGATGGGGTTAATTGGCCCTCCACATGCACGATCATGGGTGCAAATGCACCATGATTCCTGCCCCGCAAGTTAGTGTTCTCACCACGAACTGCACCTCGGGCCAGGGATGACAAGTGGGGCCGGCCGGCCTAGGTGGGGCCGCCTAGCCTGCACTTTGGCCGGTGTTTTCTGAATTTTTTATGCAGTGCAAAATGAAAGCAAAGTTTGAAAAATAAAAATGCATTTTGCGAAAATTTAAATATGCCATGATTGAAATGCAAAATTGAAGGAATCAAACAATCCTATATGCCAATGGAAGAATGGATAACCACCATGTACCTCATGGCGAGAGTTTGGGTTTTGAGTCTGGAGCGGGACTCTCCGTTCCTTGAGCTTGATTGTCATGACCTGCTGGAGTTGCTGTCGGTGGTGACACTTTCTCACGCCACACTTTCTTCATGGGCGCAGCTAATTCGACCTCTTTCATTTCCTCTAACGGAAATTTCTTACGTTGGATCCTTCGCTTCGCATTTCTTTTGTTGTGCACCTTGATTTCTCTCTCTCCAATCCGTATGCTTTCTACGAGTTCGATGAGGCTTTCAATGGCAGGAATAGCTAGATCCTCCAGTTTCTTCTTGGATCTTTTCTCGGGCTCTTTTTCAAGCTTCTTCTCAGAGTGTTGGCTCCGGTTGACTGACTTGACTTGGGAGCACTGTTCTACCTTCAGTCTGAAGGAGAACCTCTCTTTCTGCCCATTGATGTTGAGCTGGATTTCTCCGGCTCCTACATCAATATGCACACTTGTTGTGCTCAAGAACAGCCTCCCTAGGATGAGAGGGGTCTTGGTGTCAACTTCCATGTCCAGGACAACGAAGTCTACGGGGACGAAGAAGTTTCGGATTTTCACCGGAATATTCTCGGCGATCCCCGCGGGGTAGCGAACTGATTGGTCCGCTAGCTGCAAACACATGGCAGTAGGAGCAAGCGCATGATGGTTAAGTTTGTCATAGACTACCTAAGGCATGACGCTGACGCTTGCCCCCAAGTCGCAGAGTGCGTGCTTGAAGTACTGAGTCCCGATTGAGCATGTGATGGTGGGACATCCTAGGTCTTTCTTCTTCTCCGGGAGAGGATCGAGTATAGCTGCGCTACACTCTTCTATGAGGTGTACTACCTCGGTGGTCGGCAGGGTCTTTTTGTTTCCAAGAATATCCTTGATATACTTGGCATACGTCGGGACCTGCATTGCATCAAGCAGCGGTTTATTGACAAATAGCTTCTTGATTACCTCGACGAACTTGCCGAATTGTTCATCGGACACCGGCCTCCTTCTCTGTTCCGGAAACGGTAAGGCGGTTGTGTCATAGTATTCTCGAGGAGCCCTTGGGGCTTCCTCATCTTCTCCATGGGTAGCGGAGGTGCTTCCGTTAACCTCCTCCTGCACCTCGTCTTCAGCAATGGTATCCCTAGCGGTTACGGTCTCCCGCCATGAACCTGCATCGTGTGATAGAGGTGGATCCCGCGTGGACTTTCCGGCCCGCGTGGTAACTGCATTCACTTTTTCCTTAGGGTTAACTTCCGGTTGCCCGGGTAGTTTTCCCTCGTTAGGGTTAGGACAAGATGAAACTAGTTGAGCTACTTGAATTTCTATCATTTTGTTAAAGCTCAACTTGTTTTTAAATAATAGAGTTAAAACCCTCTAGTTGTGCGGCCAGAGACTCCAAAATTTTATCATTAGCTTGAAATTTCTTGCTAATGTTATCATTTATTTGTTTCTGGTCATACACTAGGTCTTTTAAAGAAGGTCGAAAATTGTTATTAAAATTGTTACCTTGCTGCTAACCGAAGGGGAGGTTGGGCTTGGAGTTCCACCCTTGCTGTTGAGGATGATATCCTGAATTGTTGCGGAAGTTGTTCCCAGCAAAGTTCGCATCCTCCTTTGTTAATGGGTAGCTGTTGCCCGAATGCCCAGTGTTGCCACATGTTTCACCGTTGATCCTTGAGTCCATGATCTGATTGACCTCCTGGTGTGGAGATTCTAGCTTCTTCCTAACTAGATCCATCTTGGCTGCCAGCATATCTACACCATCAATCTGGTGTACTCCTTTCGGGCGAGCTGGTTGCCTTTCCCCCTTCCAACTTTGGTTGGAGGCGATCTTGTCTATGAGTGTCTTGGCCCGTGCAACATGTAGAGAGAGGAATGCTCCTCTTGCTGCTGCATCGATGTGGTCTTGCGCTCTCTGTCTCAGGCCATGGAAAAAGTTCTGAATGATCAGCCACTCCTCCAAGCCGTGGTGTGGACATGCTGCTATATAATCCTGGAGTCTTTCCCAGGCTTCCGGGATGGTTTCATCCTGGAGTTGTTAGAAACTGGAGATCCTTTTCTTGAGGGCGTTGGTTTTGCCCACCGGGAAATACTTGGCCAGGAATGCATTGGAGCAATCATTCCAACTGTTGAAGTCTGCCTTGTTGGTGTAGAACCTCATCTTTGCCTTGCCCAGCAAAGAGAAACGAAACAGACGAAGGCGAACGTTATCCAACGTAGTGCCTTTGGGGTTGATTGTACTGCTCACTTCAATAAAATTCTGGAGGTGAGCATTGGCATCTTCAATTGCCTTCCCACAGAAGGGGCTAGCTTGGACCATGTTGACAAGTCCAGTCTTCAGCTTGAAGCCATCACTGCCTTGGGTATTGTCCAAACCAGTAGGGATATGACTGCTGGATGGGGCCGAGTACTAACAGAGTGTCTTCTGAGCCATTGGAAAGACATACGTTGACGAACCCCCTCCTAAGGTAAGCCTTTTCTAGGGTGGGACAATCCTCTTCCGAACAACATGCCTAATTCTTTCTGGATTAGGATTGAAGTTGCTTGGTAGGTCGAAACCGGTCATGCACTGCTCTTCATATATCAAAAGACAACGAGAGCACTGGGAAGCCCGCTAAAGCTAGCAGTGAATAAAATAGTAAAAATTTACCAAACGATTCAACGATATCTATAGCACCAAATTGCTTCCCGGCAACTGCGCCAGAAATGCTTGTTGGCGTTTCTTATGCCCAATAGAATAAGGATTCCGCAAGCGCACAGAATACACCGCTGTAGCACTTCACCTTGGAGTATTCCAGGGTACCGAATTTCCACGGGGAAGCGTTATGGTCTAAAGAGTATCGATTGAACGAATGGTAAACTTTACTGGGAATAATCACCAGCTCATAGGGGTAAGCCAGATATATGATAGGATAAGTGGCCAGGTAAATGACCGAATGACACACAGGAAACACTACCTTAGAGCGGTAAGTAGCTGGGAGGACAACAAGCGAGAAAGACTCCTAAAACACTTGTAAACCAACGAGCTGGCCTCTCTAACCTAAACCTGAACTGACCTAGTTGTCGGCAGAACAGAGCTTGCTTCGGCGGCTGGGGCGGAAGGACTACAGACTGAGGGAGAAATGGGGAGTCCAACTCGGCCAACGATCTACTGCTATGAAAACACCCGAACGTGGTGGACTACAAAGGACGGACAGGGCTGTCACCACCTGCCACCTACCACAACGTTACCGTGGGGTGGAACACACTTTCTAGCTAACACTAAGCCAAACACCATGTTTGTACTCAGTGTTAGGATTTCCCCTGTGCCCTACAAGAGAATCCCCCCTCAACCTAGGGAACTAACTCAGAGCCCCCTAGTCCGGGTGAGAAAACCCACTAGATAAGGTCCCGACAAACTATGATTTGAATAGAGTCTAAGCTAAAGGAAAGAACTTCCACACACAAGCAGAGCTTGGTAATAAATAAATAAAGGCAGAAGGTAAAGGTGACTCGATAAATAAAGAAGATAACTTAATATTGATAATGTCAAAGAAAGGATACAAGAGCTATACCAAGCATCCGAGGACGACTCCGAAATCCCGAGACAAGCTCGACTCGACTCTAACTCCCAGACTACTAAACCTAACTCTAGAACTGAGTTTAGAGAGAATGCTTCTGAGTGTGTGTTTACAAGTGAGGATGGGAGGTCTATTTATAGCTTGTGAAGGTCGGTAACCGGTGAAGCGCGTCAAGAATACGCTGCCTTGTCAGTTGCTTAGCTTCCACGCGAAGTTGGAGCACCAGAGGCTGCCAGGTGGGGCCTGCCGGCCTCCCCCAGGCCGGTCCGCCTTTCGCTGGACGGTTGCTGATTGTCTTAATTAGTCCTTGAAAGTTGCCTTTTTGGTTTTAACCGCCTTTGTGCATGCAGGTGGGCCCTTGAATCCGTGGTTGAAGCCTTTCGGGTCCTCTGATCAATCTGACTTCAAGTGCACGACTCTTGATCAACCTGACTGTGTTTTCTTGCACCTGGATCAGTGCCGTGGCCAGATGAGGTGGGTCCAGGCCGGCCCGCCTAGGGGAGGCCGGCCGGCTTGGGATTTCTCCCAAACTGGCTCACTTTTGGCACACCTGTTCCTGCATAGACAACTCATCCAAAAGTTGTGGAACTTTATTAGTTTAAATAAAATATGTATGGAACATAGGTGCAAAAACTCAGAATTATTCCTGAAATGTTGATGGACGATGGTTGAATAACGGCGGTCAACAATGGCCACGAACGGAGGCGCCACGGGGGGCATCGGCATGATCCTGCCAAGCTCCCGAGCGCTGGCTGCCACTGCGTTCTGGAGGCCGAACGGCAACGCAGCTCACAGTGTTGTGGGCGGCACCAGGGGCGCCCCACCTGAGAGCTGGTGAGCAACATTGTTCAGGCAGTACAGAACCAGATCCACATCGCTTGCGGAGGGATTGGCACCAAGCAGGAGCTCGATGCGATGAGCCAGTGCCTCGGGATCGAGCTCGGCAAGTGGGTTGATGATGAAGCCGGACTCCCTGGTCATCGCCGGAGCGATCACGTCCTCCCAGAGGTGGAGTGTGCCGAGGTGATCGGCGACGAAGTCCAAGCTTCCGAAGCGGAAGGCCTGGAAAGGCGCGACGGTCGGTGGTGACCATGGCCCAACGCGCGTTGGAGTGGAGAAGATCGGCGAACCAAGCAGTGCGAAGCGCTCGTGCCGTTGATTCCGGTGAGGTTGATGAAGAAAGCCATCCGATCGCCGCAGCAAAGGACGCGCGACGTCCTCCCCACAGACGGCGCCAAAACTGTCGCTCCCGGAATCGGGCAACAGGTAAACTACTCGACAGCATGTGTGTCGTGTGTCATGATCGGAGGTGGCCTAGCACACAATGACCTGAGGGATTATACTGGTTCAGGCGAGAACGCCCTACATCCAGTCGGGGGTCAGTCGGTTGTATTGCTCGAGCCCAGGTGCTCGAGAGAGTTGGGGAGTACAAGCCTTTCGAGTGCTAGAGAGATGGGTGTTCTATCTTACTTGAGTTCTCATGTCCTCCTAAATCTAAAGGGACCCCTCTTTTATAGCTCAAGGGGGCCCATGTTTACAGGGAATTCCTTGGAGGAGAAGGCTTCGGGGAAAAATATCTTTGACTCCGGCAGTCGGGTGTCTCAAATCGTCAATGGTCCCATATACATGGTCAGTCGGCGATGTCCTTGGTGGATTGTGTCATACTGAAATCCTGGGGGTCTTCTGGTCTTGAGGCTATCCGTCGGGTTTTGTCAATTGACAAGTACGGGGGCCCTGATGGGACGATGCAGCCGTCCCATCGGAGGAGGACTGTCTACATGCCAAGTCCCATCCTAGTTGATGGTTTCTTGGTGGTCAAGCCATGGTGACGGCAGGTCTGATCATCATAAGGACCAAGTGGACACCACAGTTCCAGTCCTCTGCCGTGGCAGAGGCACAGTGGCCCACTGTTCGAGTGTACGACCCCGGGAGGGCCGCGCCCACTTGGTACGGCTGGGTCTGACCCTTGCGGACCAAGCCTGGGCGTTCATAACCAAATGGGATTTCCCCTCCCAGTAGTGAATTGAGTCAGTAGGGAGTCTAAGAGGGGAGAGAGAGACAGAGAGAGACGGTGTCTGTGGTCCTTCAGCTGGCCCTGAGCGGGGGCACTCGGACTCGGCGCTGTGGGTTGTGGAGTTCGGTCTGAGGAAAAACCCCCTAAGGCTCATGGGCCGGGTCCACGGCCCACAAGTGTTGTGTGGCTAAAAAGGCCGCGGGTGCGGGAGTTGTTGGGGCCTTGGTCTGACAAGGCGGGCCCGCCGGTAACTCTTGTTCTAGGAACCCAACGTTGATGATTTCCTGTTATGTGTGCTATGTGTGTTATGTCTGTGAGTCAAACTATGTCCCTTATGTTGGTGATTTGAACATGTTAATTGTAGCAAGGTTGTTTGTTGAAGTTGAATTATGTTTGTGATGTTGGTTGGAAGTTGTTGGCATTCTATGTGCGAATTCTATGTTGGCATATGTTGGTTTGGGTACTACTGCATGAAGTTGTTTTATTGGGATTACTAACTCAGTTGATGTCATGATTTCATTGTTGACAGGAAAATGTTGCAGCTCCAACCAGGGCCATGGACACTAATGACTCTAAAGATGAGTTGGAGGAGTTTTTAATCAGAAATTTCCTTGATGATTCTGAAGATGTTGGTTTCATGTACGGTACGTTCCAGATTGCTATGCATCTTGACAAATACTGCAATAGGGCTGAGTATAGGGAAGTTGGCCTGGGGATGAGTGGATTGGAATGGGTAGAGAGGAAGCTGGCAAATCGGAAGGGATGTTACAACATGTTTAGAATGACCCCAAATGTGTTCTATCAGTTACATGATCTTTTGGTGCAAAATTATGGACTGAAATCTAGTGCCAAGTCTAGCTCAATTGAGGCTTTACGAATGTTCCTTTGGATGGTTGGAGCTCCACAGTCAGTAAGGTAAGCTGAGGACAAATTTGAGAGATCACTAGGCACAGGTCACAACATGTTTTACAAAGTCTTGAAGTGTGTGGTCAAGCTTGCTGTTGACATCATTAAACCAAAAGACCCATAGTTCACAACCATGCATTCCAGATTGAATCACCATAGGTTCTATCCCTTCTTCAAGGACTGTATTGGGGCAATAGATAGCACTCACATCCCTGTGGTGGTGCCCAAAGAGCTATTTGTCCAGCACTTGTGTCGTAAGAGCATAACTACCCAAAATGTGATGGCCTATTGTGACTTTGACATGATATTTACATTTATACTTGCTGGATGGCCTGGTTCAGTACATGATATGCGGGTGTTTAATGATGCAATGACTACGTACAGCCATGTCTTTCCTCATCCCCCCTGAAGGTACACGGCTGCCTGCTATTGTATTGTGATTTCTAACTTGAATCAATTTACACTTACATGTCTTGCCTGCTGCAGGAAAGTACTACCTGGTGGACTCGGGGTACCCAAACCGTCTTGGTTACCTTGCGCCCTACAGGGGGACCAAGTACCATCTTCAAGAGTATCAAAGCGCCGCAGAACCACAAGGTAAAGAGGAGCTATTCAACTATGCACATTCATCCCTTAGAAATGTGTAACACCTCAGGTGTTTAAATTACGAAATAAGCCTCCTTAGCTTAACACGATGCATAAATAATTAAGAGAAGTTTCAATGAAATGAGTTATAAATTGGTTTTGCCTTGAATTGAAAATAGTTGTGTATATGTGCATAAGTACATGTACTTTAATCAAGCCATTTAAATAACTTTCACATTGAGGCAAGCATGGCTACAAAATTGAATAGGCATGTCGTTATTGACATGTTAAAGAAAAGTCTAGTTGAAGCCTAGGAGTGAATGCTAAGTTTTGCCTAGGAAATGACGAGCCCTCCGAATTATACTTTTTGAGTTTTTAAAATAACTTCTAAACTACAACTCAAATGAACTTTGGCCTGAAACAAAACTTGTGTAACTTTTCATTTTGAGCAACTTTCATGTTCAGAGATTTTTGACTTGCATCACGAAAATTTGAGAAACACTTAGATTTGCAAACCAGCCCCTGCCTTTTCTTCTATTTCCACACGCCAAATCTTCAGCGCCCAATCCCCTACCCGCGCTCGCCGCACGCCGCGCCGGCTCAGCTCGCGGCCCACCGCGGCCAATCACGCGCTCCCGTCGTGCCGCCCGCGTCCGCGTCTCACAGTCCAGTCCCGCCCCTCCTCCCACCTCTCTGCTGCCTACAAAGGGCCGCACTGAGTCACCCTCGCGCGCCCAGACACCAGAACGCCGCCGCCGCCACCATTACTGCCGCCGTGCGTCACCTGCCCGTGGAGCCCCACTCCCCAGCCTCCCACTGCCCAAACCCATCGCCCAGCAAGCTTGCCCTCCCTCCATTGAAGCTCACCGGCCTCTTCCCCGGCCAGCTCAACCGCCGGAGCACCGCCAGCGCCGCCCGCGCCGCCGCCGCTCCCTTGCTGCTCCATGGACAGCTCGCTCTGAAGCTCCTCCGTCCAAGCCAAGCTTCAAAACGGGTTCCCCTCGATGCCGCGAAGCTCCTTAGTTGCTTGCTAAATCTTGCTATAAATTAAATGGAAGGTTTAATAGACTTTAATTGTACCCACTGTTGTAGACAAAGGCCAAACCTGAAAATTTAATAGTAGATTAGTTGCTTGATTTGTAGGCCAGTGTAGAAATATTAGGACCAAACCCCATCTCTGGCTAAACTTTTTGTTAAACCTTGTTTAGGCCATGAAATAGTAAAACTAATTTGTAACTGCTGTTATGTTATGATTCATGTGGTGAAACTTTTCCAGAGCTGTTATATTGATGCCAAAATACCACAGAAAAAGTTTAGAACCTTTTTCCTTTCTGTAACCTATTCATATAATTTTGTGGTAGGAAAAATGCACTAATTCAAATAGTTAGTTTCTGTGCTTGGAAAATGTTCAACATTTTACTATAGCACACTTTAGAGTGGCTCTTGCTGTATAAAAAGTTTCATACACAGAAACCCTATAAAACATCCTGTAGAAATTAATCTTTATTAAAGTGGGTGTATCTTGTACTATTTATTATGCTTTGTATCTTGCACAGTAAAATCTGAAACATTTACAGTAACACATTTATGGATAGATTAATCACCTGTAAAAGTTTTGGTATCAATACTTGCACGGTTTGTCCTGTATAAAAATAACTAGGTTCTAGCAGTGGCTGTGTATTACTTTTTTCGTAATTTTTCTGCTGCGTGAAAATGTCTGAAATTTTTATAATACTTTTGTCTCTACATAATGTGCTCTAAATAAAAATTTCATTATCAGAAGTTGCTTAGTCCAGAAGTTGTGTTTAATCCATGTTTTGCTTAGAAAATTAAGTTTCCAATATAACACAACCCCCTTCTTATTTAATGAAGTTAAGTTAATAGTTTAAGTCATACTCTATTAACAATTGTCCAAAGAAATCTTAACTCAGTAACTTCGCAACCAAATTGATGTTTTGTGGACTACAACTTTATCGTGAAGGAAAATAATCGTCTTATACCATCGCTATAACTTACACTTGTGCATTCATATAGAATCGACTACTCTCGCCGACGAAACATACGAGCTGGTGCCTGCGTCCGAGAGTGAGGAGCGTGAAGCTCAAGTAAATCTAATTGAAGCTCTCGAAGACCCGAGCCCAAGTTCGGACGAGCCCCAAAGTAGCTTTACCCAAGAAGGCAAGCCCCGGAGCATGAATCCTGTTTTTCTAAACTTATGCAACTTATTACTCTACTTTACTTATGCATTAAGTTTGTAGGAGTTGAATGGAAACTTAGTTGCATGATCCTAGGTACCCATGCTCTGAACACTAGATGAAAGGTTCGATAGAATGCTATGCTAATAGGACTCCGGTAAAAGTCGAGTGATTTCCTGTCACTCGCGAGAATATAGGAGTTGAATGCTTACTACATGCTGCAATCATAAGGTCAACAGACGGGGCTATGGTACGATGTTTATGTTGATGATTGAGGCCCCGTCTGTTAGTGAAAAACACTAAGGCCGCAGTGTGTGGTAGTGGTGGTTAAGTCTTTGAATGTACTAACCACATGCCAAGAATATGGTAATCGGTAAGCTTAAGTACTTAATCGGACCGGCAAGTGGACAGCATCCCACCATCTCAACTTCGGTTCCATGCGCGCACATGGTGGGTACAGAGCCGGGCTCTGTAGTCTCGGATGGTGGCCCTGATCCACAACCCAGGAAGAAAGGGGAAACGTTGCACGTGTGATTCTGGGAGTAACCACGTGACGTGTGTTTAGGTTTCTCTTGCAAGGTTAAGAAATTCGATTCGAATCGTCCGTTTCTCGCGGTTATTGAGACTGCTTGACCCTTTTACCACATAGAGTAAGAAGAGGAACAATGATGATGATTAATCTTGTTGGATGAAAAATTAATTCTTTCACCATGTATGATATTGGATAGTTGCTTACCTAGAATGGTTAAAGAGAACTAGAACTTGGAGCTAAAATTTGAAAGTAAGA
This sequence comes from Panicum miliaceum, assembly GCA_032594955.1. Lineage (NCBI taxonomy): Eukaryota > Viridiplantae > Streptophyta > Magnoliopsida > Poales > Poaceae > Panicum > Panicum miliaceum. Next base: position 47,010,292 of record CM064057.1, on the reverse strand, counting down.
ACCTATGTATATATGCTTTTCGGCAAAACGAACCCCTCAAGCCAAAAGCCTTGCATGTCTAGGAGTGGGCTAAGTATATTCCACTAGTCGGGTAAGCCTTGCTGAGTATTAGTATACTCAGCCTTGCTTGTGGCTTGTTTTCAGGTGAAACTTTCGAGGACATGATTGCTAGTTTGACTTGGCCGTGTACCCTTCCTCCTGGTTGGTCGGTGGAATGGGATACGCCCCCGGCCAACGGTGATAATGCCGAGTGATGTCTCGTACGGGCTTCATCGAGACATCCGTATCGTCGAGTAGTTATCTTTATTTTTCCGCTGCATTGAACTCTGAAGAACTCTATTATTTTGAACTCTGAAGTACCTTATTTTACGAATTTGAACTCCTTTGTAATAATAATTTATGATGAACCCTGTGGTGTAAAACTTGTGGAATGTTGTATCCTCTTAGCTCACCTTCGTGTGAGTACATGTATGTGTGGTTTCGATCAGCAAAAACCGTGGTTGTATCGGGAGGTTACCCGACAGACCAGTGGATTATTCCGTTTGAAGTGCGAGTTAGCCCTGATTGCCCTTGTGGTGATGGTTAGCGCGCTTGAGCCAGATTAATTCAGGTGGTTCTGCCACAAAATGTCATAGAAAGATCATTTGGAGTGTTGAAGCAGAAGTGGTGGATATTGAACAACATGCCTAGCTATCCCCCTGAAACGCAGACACATATTATTGTTGCTTGCATGGCTCTGCATAATTTCATCAGGATGAGTGGGTTACGTGATAGAGACTTTGGTCGTTGTGATTTTGATGAAAACTATGTGCCTCCTGAAGCCTCTGAAGACCAGCCTCCGTGCGAGCCGGCACCTAGTAGTTTTGAAAGTGCACAGATGAATGCATTTCGTGATACAATTGCCCTCGATATGTTGCTCCGAGTTTGAGAAATGTTTATGTTTCGGGACATGTATTTGTTGTTGTAATTTCTGAGGATTTGTATTGTTTGAGAACAGTTTTGATAACAGTTTTGATAAAGTCAATAAATTGATTGCTGTGCATTTGAATAAGTTGGTTGTTGTGGATTTGATTTAATTGATGGATGTCAGCATGCAGCAGCATGCGAGGTATGCATGCTGCATTCATGCAACAGCATGCAGCATTTATTATGGGGAATCTCTCTTTTGCCCACCTGTTCAAAAAAATTTGGAAGCCATCTAAACGGCTGTAAAGCTGTAAAATTTTGGACCAAAGTTTGGGCTGTAAAATTTTGGACCAAATTTTGGATCTAAACACTACCTTAATATTTCCTTTTACTGGTTTTTCATAGCACTGAAACAGCTTTTCGTATCACACTTGAATTGAGATGTCCTGTACAATCCTCTTCAACTCGTAATCAGCTTCCAGTACTTGACGCAACTGCTACCTATACAAATCTATTAAGGCTTTGCTCTCAAATCTTTCAAAAAAGGCTTTGCTCTCAACCATAGATCAATATGGTGGTACGAATGAGGAAGCAAGTAACGAAATGGTGATCTGCATGAAAGAGTTTATCCCATGGGCCATGGGTACGCACCTCTGCCTGCGCCCCGTTGCCATGCAGCCATCGCGCCGCCGCCGCCGCCTCTGATCCCATCTTGTCGGCAGCGGCACCCGCAGAGGAGGCCCCAGCTTTGGGCGGTCGCGTGCACAGGCAGGGGCCGGGCGCGACAGCGTAGCGGCTCGCCGCGGGCTGGCCATCGTAGCTCGCCGCGGGGCGTGGGCAACGGATGTGCTGGACCTCCATGCGCGCGGTCCTCTACGCTTGAGGCCCTGCGAGGCGCGTCAGCGACCGTCCCGTGCGCCAGGCTCTGCAGTGGGGAGCGTGGTGGAGGTCCAAGTTGAGGGGAATAGGGCGAGGAGGCGGAGTATGCAGAGGGAAGTGAGGAGCGTGTGCTCGGGCGCAGTGTTGACGGCGGCCATGACACGCAGGTGGCGAAGATCACTGCACATGACGATGACCGCGGCGCTGAAGGCACGGGCTAGGCAAATGGCGAAGTGGCACCTCAAGCACTTGGGGCACGCGTGCACCGAGGCCCGCGCTTCCCTTGCCCACCCAGGGTTCTAGGGAGAGCCTTCCCGCGATGGCGGTAAGAGAGCCCAAGGCGATCTGCTACGCCGACGCGGATGTGGGGGCGACCGAAGCATGGCAGCGATAACTAGATCCAAGAGCCTGGCCTGATTCGTCACACATCGAGGGAGCTCCTGATGGCTCTAGAATATCTGGAAGAAGAAGCTGCAGAGGTTGAATGCGATCGTTAGCATGGGAACAGACGGTCAAGAAAATTCGGGTGACGTGGCTCCTCCTGCGCTCGATCTCGACCTGATGGCAGGGTCATGTTTCATCTATTAGAGATTCTGCTTTGCTCTAGCATCAAATAATATGCCATGGCATTTTTGTCCTCGGCGCCTAGTTCTCCTAGGAGACTCGGGGTTCGGTTCTCGTGTGACAAGGGTTTTGCCGATGTTCCCACTCTGGATCATGTTCCTGATCGATCTCTTCGCAGGGATCAGATCGCGAGTCCACGTCCTAGTTCCTCCCTTGCGTCCACGTTGAAATCTCTCCGTTAAGGAGCCCAGCCTAGATCTGCTAGCCGTGTTCTTCCCTGGTCGCTATTTTCCCGGCGAAGATGGAGGCGGTGGAAGGTTTAATGGAGAAGTTGAAGCTGTCGGTGGCAAAGAAGAAGGGGATTAGGATTGGGGCTTCTGCATCAAAAAGGGCACAGTCGTCGGATCCTCAGGCGATTGGGAAGGTGATGGCAGAGAAATTGGTGAATGCAGATGGCTTAACCCAGACCTTGGGCAGGATCTGGTGCCCGATCAAGGGGGTGGTATGCAAGGACCTTGGTGAGAACCACTTCCTCTTCACCTTCCTGCAAGCGACAGGGAAATGACGGGCACTTGAGGAAGGTCCCTGGATGTTTGGCAAGGACCTCCTGATCATGGTGGATTTTGATGCAACCAAGTCGATTGAGGAGATGGAATTTCGGTGGATTCCAATCTGGATAAGAGTGAAACTGCCCTTTGGGATGATGAACAGGCGGTCGGGGGAGGCGGTCGGGGGTGGGGAGATTGGGGAGTATATGGCCACTGAGGTGGATGAGGATGGGATGGCAGTTGCCAGATTCCTGAGAATTAAGGTGAAGTTTGACATCACCAAGCTCTCATGAGGGGTGTTACAGTTTTTGCGGGAGATAATGAGGATAAACCACTATGGTGCCCAGTGGAATATGAATTCCTTCCAGATTTTTGCTACAGCCGTGGGCTAATTGTCCATGTCTACAAAGCTTGTGAGATTCAGTAGGAGAAGGGAGCCATATCGCAGTTCACTAAGAGTCTAAGGTGCATACCTGATAGGAGGAGATTTGTTGATCCCAATGGGGAGCGAACTGGAGGAGGTCGGGGCGCTCTGGCATGGAGGTCTGGGGGAGTGGGAGTCGGAACAGTTTTGGTGGGAGAAGCTCATTAGGGAGAGATGGAAGCGACGCTCCATCCTGGATGAAACCGGTTGCGGGGGACGGGGAGAAGATGGCTGATAGGAAGAAAAAGGGGGAGGAGGATGAAGTCACGAGCCCGCTGAAGACATCGGCAAGCAAAGGCACAAGCTCGAAAGCAAAAAAAAATTGTTCAACTCTGGTGATGGGATGGAGGTGGAAGGAACCGGGGGAGGAGGTTCGGAGGTGGTCACGAATGATGTTGTGGTGGTCGAAGGGGGTGCAGCGGTGGTCACAAGTGTTGCAACAGTGGTCGCAGGAGAAGAGAAGGTGGTCGTAGGCACGGAGAAGGTGATCGCAGGGAGTGAGGAGCTGGTCGCAACTGGTACTGGGGGGACTGCAAATGTATGGGGGGTGAGCATTGCACTGCAGAAGGTGAGGAAGGAGGGGAATATGACACAGTTGACCCCTGTTAAAAAAAGGAGTGTACAAGACAGTGATCGGAACGGCAAAAGGGAGTTCTGCAAAGAAGGAGGGAAAGAAAATGGAGGGAAGGAAGAGGCGGCTGGAAGAGTCTGCAATGGAGGTTGACGGGGAGGAGAGGGAGCTGATGAGCAGGGAGGAGGTGGAAGGATGTGAGTCGCACAAAAAAGCAAAATTAGCGGGACTGGTGGACCAATCCTGTAGCACCCAATGAAGATTGCAGCGTGGAACTGCCAGGGGTTGGGTAACCGCCCGGCAGTTCGGGGACTTCTGGATCTGCAGAAGTCGCAGAAGTTGGATATTATGTTCTTGTCGGAAACAAGATTAGACAAGCGTAGAATGGAAAAATTTAGATGGATGCTTGGACTTACAAACATGTTAGTCCAGGAATAGGACGGAAAAGGGGGGGGGGGGATTTGCTGTGTTTTGGCGGAGTGGAGTTGATGTTACAGTCCTAAATATCTCGAAGTATCACATCGATGTGGACGTGAAGGAGGAGGACGGGTTCAGTTGGCGGTTCACTAGAGTTTATGGGTCAAACGAACCGAGCTTTTGAAATGAAAACCCGACTTCCTGTATCATCGTGATAGTCCCTGGATATGTAGCTATCACATACAGAACTCATTTCAGGCAATAATCATAGTCATTCTTCGATAAATAAGCATTCAAGGGTTTAATTAATACATAAATCCATAGGATATGTAGTACGATTTCCCTTACAAGCCTCTAGGGCTAATTCGAGCAAACAAAAAGCGGAAAGCGATAACTAGGCTTCAAACCATACTTCTCGGACCAGCTTCATCCACAGGCGTCCTTGAGCGTAGCACCGGGTCTACTCGTCATACCATCCATCGTCAGTGGGGTCGTACTCCTTGTCCATCCCTGCATCGTACCAGTCTATCCCCAAGGAGTGGGATAGGTCCACGTCACCATCCATATGCAGCTTTATGTGGACTAGACTAAAGGCAATACAGTAAACCAAGGAAAGGCAAGGGCTTCCTATGAAATGCAATTATCAATAAGTCATCCATACTCCTCGACACGGGCCGTCCTGGCACTCCAGGTCACGGGTCACTCACACCTCTAAAACCCTCCAAGTCGGTGCGAGAACACCCACTCCTCGCACCTCAACTGCCTCCAGCAGGAAACCCAGTCTAGAGGGAGGTAGAAGATAAGTAACACTAACTATATAGGCGAAGTCGGATCAAGAGTTGTACATGACCGAGTACGCGTCTATACATATAGTTTTCAACCTGCAGGGGTTGTACACCTGTACCCACTTGACTCGGGGCCATCCGGAAGCCAACCGTCAAACACCGAGCCACCAGTCAATGAAACTAGCTGCAACGGCCCCCATCCTGCCTTCCCGGGTTTGGGATGCTTCCTCTCGCAAGAGGTTGCCCCGGGACTGTTATGCCTTCTATACCGGGTCCCACAAGACCCTGCAATTCGGGGGACGAGAGATCAGCACCTCCTCCCCTTACACTGATACCCTATCCTCCTACAGGTATGGTGCCGCGCGTCACTAGCTCGGATCGGATCTGCCCGCATAATAGAGAAGTGGTGTGCACGTTTGACATAGTTCCGTCTCCAGGTCCACCAACTCGGGCCTTAATCGCTAAGGCGAGTATCTTCACAATGACGTCTCTGCCGCAACGGTCCGTCGATGGCACCCATCACAGGTATAGCCCTCGAACTCCTCCAAACGTCCCAAAGGACCAACGTCCCGAAGGACTTGTACCCACCAAAGGTACTCCGTAGGAAGTGCCCAACGCACGACCCAAGCCCTCGATGTGAAGATCAAGTTAAGTTTAACTCGCCCAAGCTAGATTCCTATTCCCCAACTCCTCAAAAGAGTCTCCACTCACGCCAAGACTATAGCCACAATATCCCACAAAAACACATGCACATCAAGGGGTTCATCTCATATATATAAGCAAGTGGGGTACAAGGAATCAGGGCAAACAATAGGCCATGCAGGTTTATCTCATACAAAGCATCTCAGCAGCACTAGCAAATTAGCAAGCATGACTACTAGGTATTCAATTCATAGATGGGCGTGAACCTGGTGCCTCCTGGTTGTACTCCTGCTCCTCCGGGAAGTCCTGGTCATCATTCAGGTCTCCGACGTCTGGTCCTATGAATAAATACATATAAGTGTAGGGCCAAAGTGCAAAAGTGCACAAAAGGCAACCAAAAGAATGTCCAAATCACTCAATTCCTACTCTAACGTGTAGATCATGATTTTAGAAGAATTATGAAACTTGTTGCATAATTTTCGGAGGTCCGATTGATTTATTATGAATTTTTAAATGTTAAAATCATTTATGAAAATATTAAATAAATTTCGAAAAAAGAAAACACACAATGGCAACACGTGGAGCACCAGAATGCGTCACATGGCATGCTGACGTCAGCATGACGTCACCACGGGGGTCAGCCAATGCTGATGATAGCACGGGTCCTGCTGACGTCAGCGTTGATTGGTCAACGTTGCCCGGTCAACAGTCAACGGGGGCCACAGGTCGGAGGGCCCACCTGTCAGCCTTAGCCAGAGGCTGACATGTAGGGCCCGCGGGTCAGGTTAAAAGAAAAGGAAAGAGAAAAACAGGCTGGGGTTCTTGGGCTGAAAGGATCTCGGGCCGGCTCGCTGGCCCACTAAAACTCGGCTCAGCTCGTGGGTCGACTCGGGCTCTAAGTTCAACAGGCCGGCTCAGGTTGGCTTGGTCAGCAGGCCAGCTCTTAGTAATCGGCTTGGTCCGTGGCTCCTCGGGCTAGCTCGGGTCGGCTCCACATCGCAGATGGGGCCGGCTTCTTCTCCCTTGCTTCCTGGGCTGGTCCAGCCCGTCTTGGCCCACGTCGGTCCATCCGGTCCTCCTCTCCTCCGCCCAGCTGACGTGTGGGGTCCTCCCGTCGGTTGCCTCTTTGCTGACATGTGGGGCCCGGCGGTCATCGATTCGCCAGATCCGGCTGCGCTCGGATCCGGTGCGGCTACACGTGTGTGGTCGGCTTGGCTCGAACATGGCCACGACGCGTTCGGGCGGGCACGGCGTGGCGAGGAATGTGACTGGGATGTGTCCGTGCGTGCGCGTGTGCTCGTGCGCGCGTCGTTCCGGCAGCCCTGACCCACGGCGATGGCTCTACGGCGAGGCAAGGCCGGGGCTTGGCCTTGCGGCCGGCTCAGGTGTCGCATGCACGCGCAGGATCCTGGTCGCCCAGGTCCGCGGCGTGGTCGGCCGTGATTGGGGGGTCCCGGTGTCGTGGGCCCATTGCAACGGATCGACGGCGGGGACAGGGTATGGCGACAGTGGGGGGCAAGGCTACAAGGCGGCGCCGTGAGGCTCCTGCAGGCGACAGATAACATGGGAACAGGGTGGTCCTAGGGTTTGCTAAGGAAGGGTCGTCGGTGCAAGGGCCGGCAGCAGTAGGTTGACGTGGATGGGCGGCGCTACTCACCGGCGGGTGCGACGGTGAGGTACGTGACGCAGGTAGCCGGCGGGGCAGTGACGGGTCGAGGCAGTGCAGGCTCAAGCGGCTCCCCCTTTCCGGCGCCGGTGTCCTCCTCCCGGCAGCGGTGGTAGCTCCGGTTCCGGCGTCCTCCTCCCGACAGAGACGAGGGCAGTACACAGCGTCGGGCTGGCGGTGGTGTTGGGTCTGGCCGGCTGGGCTGGCTCGGGCCAGTTGGCGAGCGGGCCGGCGCGGGTGTGGGGAGGTAGCGCTTGGCGGGCTGGCTCGGCCAGGCCGGCTTGCCTGGGTTAGCTGAGTCGGGCTGGTTAGTTCAGGTGGGTTAGGGTTAGATGGTTAGGGGGCTTTAGGCTTGGTTAGAGGTAGGTTAGTTTGTTATTTTTGTTTTGTTTGAATTCAAATCAATGGCCAAATTGATTTGAATTCCACCCAATTCAAACAAAGATCAAACAAAATAAAATCCAACAATATTTAATCAAGGAGATGACAATAAATTCCAAATAAATTCGAATGCTCACACTATCATTATTCAACCTTAGGTTTTATTTATTTTACTTTCTAGGAATAAAGAGAGACATGGAGTTAACCTTACGGTTTTTCTAGGCTATTAACATAGTATTACAAAAAGTTTTAAAAATTTCTCAATTTTGGTTTATTTAACATGCCAGAAAAAGCTGGGATGTTACAGACTCCCCCCCTCACAAGAATCTCGTCCCCGAGATTAGAGGTCTACCTGGTTCTCGAAGAGGTGTGGGTATAGGTTCTTTAGGTCTGATTCTCTCTCCCATGTGGCTTCTCACTCAGTGTGGTTACTCCATAGCACTTTGCAATAGGGTATGGTGGTTCTTCTTGTCTGCTTCTTAGCCCTAGCTAGTATCTGCACTGGGTACTCGACGTACTCAAAGTTCTCTTGCAAGTCAACTGTCTCGGGTGGTATTTCTTCTGCGTCTGGCACTCGCAAACATTTGTGTAGGTGGGATATATGGAACACCAGATGTACTCCGGTAAGCTCTTCTGGTAGCTGCAGCTTGTATGCAAGCTTCCCGATCCTCTGAATGATCTGGTAGGGTCCAATGTATCTGGGGGCAAGTTTCCCTTTGATGTGGAACCTCTTAGTGCCTCGAAGTAGTGACACCTTCAGGTATACGTAGTCACCAACCTCAAAAGTTAGTTCTCGCCTTCGCTTGTCTGCGTAGCTCTTCTGCCTGCTCTGTCTGTCTTCAAGCTTTCTCTGATCTTGGTCACGTTCTGTTCGGCTTCGTCAATTGACTCAGGACCGAAGAATGGTCTTTCACCAGTTTCTGACCACATCAATGGCATTCTGCACTTTCTGCCATACAAAGCCTCAAACAGCGACATCTAGATGCTAGCCTGGTGGCTATTGTTGTATGTGAACTCAGCATATGATAAGCTCTTCTCAGAAGGTCCTCTAGAATTTGATTCACTCTCTCGGTCTGGCCATCAGTCTGCAGGTGATAAGCTGTGCTATACTCTAGGGATGTCCCCATTGACTCATGCAGCTTCTGCCAGAATCTAGCGGTGAACTGAGGTCCTCTGTCGGACAGGATGCTTCTTGGTGCTCCGTGCAATCTCAGGATATGCTCAACATACAACTCTGCTAGCTTGTCAACTCGATAGTCTTCTCTCACGGGTATGAAGTGAGCTACTTTGGTCAATCAATCTAAGATTACCCATATAGCATCGTGGCCCTTCTGTGTACGTGGTAAACCAACGACGAAGTCCATGCTGATATCATCCTATTTCCAAACAAGTATTTCCAAGGGTTTTGTGGCAGAACCACCTGAATTAATCCGGCTCAAGTGTATTAACCATCACCATTAAGGCAATCTCGGTTAACCTTACACTTCAAACGGAGTAATCCACTGGTCTGTCGGGTATAACCTCCCGATACAACCACGGTAGAGCGGATCGAATGCCATACATACAAATGCTCATGCGAAGATGAGCCCAGAGAATACCACATTCCAGCAAATATTACAAATTAACATTACATTAGAGTTCAAATTCGTAAAACAAGGTACTGCGGATTTCGAAATAAAAGAGTCCTTCAGAGTTTAAGTTGCAGCGGAAAACAAAACAACGAAAGCTACTTCGACGATAAGGATGTCTCGATGAAGCCCGTACGAGACATCACTCGGCATTATCTCCGTTGGACGGGGGCGTGTCCCTTTCCACCGACCAACCAGGGGGAAGAGTGCAGGGCCAAGTCAAGCTAGCAATCATATCTTCGAAGGTCTCACCTGAAAACGAGCCACAAGCAAGGCTGAGTATACTAATACTCAACAAGACTTACCCGAGTAGTGGAATCTACTCCACCGACTCTAGATATGCAAGGCTTTTGGCTCAGGGGTTTGTTTTGCCGAAAAGCTTCTACAAGTGGGTCCTTAATTTCAACTTTTAGCTCAAGATTCTAGTTTCGTTAACCATTCTAGATAAGCAGCTATCCAAAAGCATACATGGTGAAGCATTAAATTTTTATCCAACCAGTTCATTCATCATCATTGTTCCTCTTCTTACTCTGTGGGTAAAAATGGTTAAGCAGTCTCAATAGCCGTGAGAAACGGACGATTCGAATCGAATTTCTTAACCTTGCAAGGGAAACCTAAACACACGTCACGTGGTTACTCACAGAGTCACACGTGCAACTTTTCCCCTTTCTTTCCGGGTCGTGGATCGGGGCTACCTTCCGAGAGTACACGAGTCCCACGCCACGGTTCGCCACCGGGTCGTGACCACTCGTGCACTCGCCATATAGTGGGACCGAAGTTCAAAGGGTAGGATGCCGTCCACTTGCCGGGCCAATCAGGTACTTAAGCTTACCGATTCCCATAATCTCGGCATGTGGTTAGTACGTTGAAAGACTTAACCACCACTACCACACCCTGCGGCCTTAGCATTTTTTACTAAACAGACGGGCCTCAATTGTAAACATCTTACCATAGCCCGTCCGTTGTCCTTATGATTGCAGCGTGTAGTAAACATTCAACTCCTATTTTCTTGCGAGTGATAGGAAATCACTCGGCTTTTACCGGAGTCCTATTAGCACAGCATTCTATCGAACCTTACGTCTAGTTTTCAAGCATGGGTTCCTAACATCATGCAACTAAGTTTTCATTCAGGTCCTATAAACTTAATGCACAAGCAAAAGAGTAGTGAGTTGCATAATTTAGGAAAAGAAATGGGTTATGCTCCGGGGCTTGCCTTCTTGTGAAAAGTTAGTCCGGGGATCGTCTGAACGTTGACCCGGGTCTTCAACTGCTTCAGTTAAATTCGCCTGGGCTTCTCGCTGCTCACTCTCGGACTCGGGCACCAACTCGTACGTCCCGTCGGAGAGAGTAGTCGTTTCTACATGAATGCACAAGTTTGAGCAGTGGTGATGGTAAACGACATGATTTCCTTCACGATAAAGTTGCAGTTCATAAGACATAAGTTTTGCTGTGAAGTTATTTACTTTAACATTTCCTGGGCAATCGTTAATAGAGTTTATCTTAATCTATTTAACTTCATTAAAGAAGAAGGGGTTGTGTTATATTGAAAACTTAGTTTTTCTTTTAAACACAAACATGAGTTGAACACAATTACTAATCTAGTTAGCTTCTGGTAATAAAATTTTTATTCAAAGTACATTATGCAGAGATAAGATCGCTGTAAAAATTTCAAACATTTTTGTGTAGCATGTTAAATATGAAAAATGTAATACACAGCCACTGCTAGCATCTAGTTATTTTTATACAGAACAAACCATACAAGTATTGATGCTAAAAATTTTACAGGGTGTTGCTATAACCATATTTGTGTTACTGTAAATTTTTTAGATTTTATTGTACATGATATAGAGCATAATAAATGGGACAAGCTACACTCATGTTATTAAAGATTAGTTTCTACAGGATGTTATACAGAGTTTCTATGTATGAAACTTTTTGTACAGCTTGAGCTACTCTAATGTGTTTCATAGTAAAAAGATGAACATTTTCTAAGCGTTTACTAATTATTTTGAATTAGTGAAGTTTTCCTACCACAAATTCATATGAACAGGTTACATATAGTAAAAATGTTTCTAAATTTTTCTATGGCCTCTAGGTATTACTACAACAACACAGAAAAAGTTTCATGACATTAAACATCATAGAACGGCAGGAAAAATTAGTTCTATCACTTTATGGCATAAAACAAGGTTGGACAAAATGTGTATCTAGAGATGGCTTTTGGTCCTGATCTTTTGACACAGTCCTAAACATCAAGCAACTAACTCACTACCCAAAATTTAGGGTCAGCACTGATCGACAACAGTGGGTACAAAAGAAGTCCATTAAACCTTCCATTTAATGTAGAGCAAAATATGTTGAGATTCTGAGAAACTTTACGTAACCTCAGTTGTAGAGTTTATTCTAAGGATTCCAGAATAATTGAGTTTGCATTTTTCTGAATTTTCTACGATTTTATACGAATTTTACAAGTTCGCTAAATTTGAATCTAGATTTGAAACTTTTTTTACAACTGGGTCCTTGATTCTTACGCGCAGACCCTTCTAAAGATTTAAATTCTTGCAATTGGGTCCTCGGGCGGCTCGGGTACGGCGGCCGGCCGAAATTCCGGCGAGGGGCTCGCCGGCGGCGAGGGGTGAGGGTCGGGGAAGGTTCAGGGGTGCGAGGGCTACCTCGTGGGGGTGTTGTTCAGGTGGGGGACGGCCGGGAATGGCTCGCCGGCGTTGGAGCAGAGGCGGCGGCGGCACGACACGCGTCGACGGCGGTGCTCCGGCGGGCTTGGGGCGGCCTGGTCCGGTCAGCGAGCTTCAGTGGCGCGTGGGGGAGCTGCTCAGGGGCTTGGCTTGGACGGAGGAGGTCGGGGTCGAGCTGCCCACGGCGAGCAGGGGCGGCGGCGGCGGTGACCGTGCGGGCGGCGGCGCTCCGGTGGTCCTGGGCGGCGTTTGGTGGGTCGGCGAGCTTCAGGGGGATGATGTAGTGGTGGCTGAAGCTTCAATTTGGGCGGTGGGCGGCGGTGGAGGGCTGTCCACGGCGGGCGGCGCTCGGCGGCGGTAATGGCGGCGGCGAGGGCGTTCTGGGTGCGTTGCTCGCGCGGGCGGCCGGGGCGCAGCTTTTATAGGGGCAGGAGGGGGTGCGGAGGGGCTTGGGCGTCGCGCGGGGCGGAGGCACGGCACGGCGCGCACTGGCCACGGCGGGCGGCAGCAGAGCGCCGGCGCGGCGTGCGGTGAGCGGGCGCGGGCGACTGGGCGGCCGGGATTTGGCGTGGCAGAGAGGAGATAGCGCGGCGCGCGGAGTGGGTAAGCAGCTGCTGCAGCGGCTCGGGCGGAGGGCGGACGCAGCGACGGGCGGGGCGCGGGAGCCGGGGCGGCACGGCGCGGTGCGGCGGTTGGGCGCGACGGGCGGCGAGGTGGAACGCGGCAGCGGCGTGCGCACGCGCGGACGCTCACTGGGCAGCGCGGCGTGGGGGAGTGGCGCGGCGGCCACTGGCCTGGCGCCTCGCGCCGGTCAGGCGTCGCCGGCCACCTGGCGCGCGGCGGTCGGGCGGGGAGGAGAGAGAGGGGGGGAGCGAGGGGCCTGATTGCGAGAATTTGAAAAACTTCAGGGGGCTAGGTGCAAACAGGGGGTTTTCTCCTCTTTCTAATTTGAATTTCAAAAACTTTTGAACACGAAAGTTGTTCAGAATAAAAAGTTCTACAAGTTTGGTTTCAGGCAACATCTCATTTGGCTTATGGTTTGAAAGTTAAATTTAAAAGTTCAAAAGTAACCAAATGTGCCCAAAATAAATTTGAATTTCAACTGAACTCGTCCTAATTCTTTTCACCCTTTTATTAGTTGGTTAAGCATAGGGTTAGGCTAATGACAGTGATTTTGGAAATGTAATTTACCAGGGTTGTCACAGCCTTCCCCCCTTAACAAGAATCTCGCCCCGAGATTCGGTAATTCTTAGTGTGGGCGTGGGTGCACATACCAGTGGTTGAGGTAAGGAAACCAGGGAAATTTTGGTTTAGGTAGCTCTCGGTTTCCCAGGTGGCTTCTTCTTCAGTGTGAAGATTCCATTGAACTTTATACATTTTAATCACTTTCCTCCTGGTCCCTCTTTCTTTTTGATCCAAAATTTTAACCGGGTGTTCGACATACGAGAGGTCGGGTTCTAACGATATTTCTTGTTGTTCTACAATCTCAGTAGGGACTCGAATACACTTCTTGAGTTGGGATACGTGGAAGACGTCATGGGTGGCCGTGAGCTGAGGGGGCAGTCGCAATCTGTAGGCTACGGGTCCGCAGCTCTCAATGATTTCGTAAGGACCAACATAACGGGGAGCTAGTTTGCCTTTGATTCCAAATCTTCGCACTCCCTTGGTTGGTGAAACTCAAAGATAGACATGATCGCCAACTTCTAATTTTAGGGGCTTTCTCCTTTTGTCAGAATAGCTCTTTTGTCAGGCTTGTGCGGCTTTAAGATTTGCTTGTATTACCTTTACTTTCTCCTCTGCCTCGATTACCAGGTCGGGTCCAATTATTTTACGTTCTCCGGTTTGTGACCAGCTCAAAGGAGTTCGACACCTTCGTCCGTACAGGGCCTCAAATGGTGCCATTTTCAAACTCGTTTGATAGCTGTTGTTGTACGAGAACTCTGCTAGGGGTAGACATTTGTCCCAATTCTTGTCATAGTGAATGACGCAAGCTCTTAGCATGTCTTCAAGAATTTGGTTTACTCTTTCCGTTTGTCCATCAGTCTGAGGATGGTATGCTGAGCTGCGAATCAGTTTGGTACCAAGAGACGTTTGCACTTGTTCCCAAAAGCGTGCTACAAACTGAGGACCACGATCGGAAATAATTGTCTTAGGTATTCCATCCAGGCAAACAATACGATCGAGGTAAATCTCGGCATATTTCTTGGTAGAATAGGTGATGTGTACCGGAAGAAAATATGCCATCTTTGTGAGTCTATCCACGATAACCCATATGGAATCATGTTTCTGGGAAGTGTTTGGTAGTCCAACGATGAAGTCCATACTTATGTCTTCCCATTTCCAGGATGGTATAGGTAACAGTTGTAGTGTACCGGCTACCTTCAAGTGGCTAGCTTTTACTCTCTGGCACGTGTCACATTCCGAGACATACGTAGCAATTTCTCTTTTCATTCTAGTCCACCAGAAGTTTTTCCTTAGGTCTTGATACATTTTGCTACTGCCGGGGTGGATAGAGAATTTGGAAAGGTGTGCCTCATCGAGAATTTGCTTGCGCAGTTCACGATTCTTCGGAACGACTATACGACTTTCGAACCATAGAACTCCCTTATGGTCCTGGCGGAAACATTTGTACTTCTCCTCACCTAGAGCGAGTTTTTGTTTGATGATCTTAATTCCTTCATCATGTAGTTGTGCCATGACGATTTGGTCGTGAAGAGTAGGCTCAACTGAGATGTGATCTAGAGTCCCTTGGGAAACCATTTCCATGTTAAGCTTCCGTATTTCTGCACACAATGTCTCATTGTAGGATTCCATGGATAAGCAATGGCAATGGGACTTGCGGCTTAGTGCATCCGCGACTACATTAGCCTTGCCGGGGTGATAGTGCAGTTCAAGGTCATAATCCTTGATTAATTCTAACCATCTTCGTTGTCTCATATTCAGATTGGCTTGTGTGAAGATATACTTGAGACTCTTATGATCAGTGTAGATATTGCACTGTGTACCCATGAGATAGTGCCTCCATATTTTCAGGGCGTGAATGACAGCTGCAAGCTCAAGATCATGAGTGGGATAATTTTGCTCGTGGGGCCGAAGGGCTCGTGAGGCATATGCAATCACTCGATCCTCTTGCATAAGCACACATCCTAGACCAGTACCTGATGCGTCACAATACACATCGAATGACTTGGTATTATCGGGTTGAGCTAACATAGGTGCAGTAGTCAGATGCTCTCTGAGAGTGTGGAAAGCTTTTTCACATTTCTCATTCCATACAAACTTTACTTCCTTCTTCAATAGTTCCGTCATGGGCTTAGCAATTCGAGAGAAATCCGGGATGAAGCGACGGTAGTAACCGGCTAAGCCGAGAAAACTGCGAATCTGATGAACAGAGGTAGGGGGTTTCCAATCCATCACCTCTTGTACCTTGCTGGGGTCAACAGCTATGCCTTCACTGGAGATCGTGTGACCCAAGAACTTTACAGTGTCCAACCAGAATTCACACTTTGAAAACTTAGCATAGAGCTGATGGTCCCTGAGTCGCTGAAGAACAGTGCGAAGGTGCTTGGCATGCTCTTCCTCATCCTTGGAATAGATAAGGATGTCGTCGATGAACACTACAACGAATTTGTCAAGTTCGGGCATGAATACCGAATTCATGAGATACATGAAGTAGGCAGGGGCATTGGTGAGTCCAAAGGATATGACCAAGAATTCATATAGTCCGTATCGTGTGGAGAAAGCAGTCTTAGGAATATCGCATGGGCGAATCTTGATCTGATGATATCGCGAACGAAGATCAATTTTTGAGAAGACTCTGGCTCCAGCTAATTGATCGAAGAGTACATCAATACGAGGAAGTGGGTATTTGTTTTTGACAGTTACCGCATTGAGAGGTCGGTAGTCAACGCATAATCTCAAACTGTCATCCTTCTTCTTTACGAATAGGGCTGGACATCCCCAAGGTGACGCGCTAGGGCGAATGAAACCTTTGTCCAGTAGTTCTTGGAGTTGAATTTTCAGCTCTGCCAATTCTTTAGGGGGCATCCTATATGGTCTCTTGGATATAGGTGCAGTGCCTGGCTGTAGTTCAATAACGAACTCAATGTCCCTATCGGGTGGCATTCCTGGTAAGTCATCCGGAAAAACGTCGGCATACTCGTTTACCACAGGAATATCCTCCATCTTAAGTCTTTCCATCATGTAAGCACAGGAATTTGTGCAATCCAGGAATGGTAGGTAAAGGGTGGTGGCTCCGTGACTAGGTGAATTTATTTCCACAACTCGGGACGAGGGGTCTAGTGTGACTTTGTGCAAAACCATCCAATTCATGCCCAAAATAAGATCCATGCCGTCAAGGGGTAAAAGAATCAAGTTTGTGTTGATGGTTTTACTACCCAACTTGACTGGTACTTGTCTGATCATTTGATTCGAAGCAATTTTTACCACCCGGTGTGGATATCATATATGACCCTTTTGTGTGACAAACATTCAAGCCTACTTTTGCACCGAATTTTGCACTTATGAAACTATACGATGCACCAGAATCAAATAATATAACTGCAGGCTTGTTATTAAATAGAGGATGTGCGTGTTATTAAGGGTGCACCTTTAGGGAGCGCTTCAAGCTGATCAATCTGTCCTTTGCTCTTGACTTGCAGGGTCTGTCTCTTGCCCCTATTCTTGTTGTTCGGGTTGGATCCCTGACCTTGGTTGGGCGGTCCAGACTGAGGGCATGCTCGTGCAAAGTGGTTGGAACTCCCGCATTTGAAACAACGATTCGCGGGGCTAGGTTGAAGATACTGTTGAAGAGTGGGCCTCGGGCCATTCTGTGGAGGCACCGGGGGTCGTACCATGCCTGGCTGTTGTGGGGGTCTGGCAATCCACCTCCCTGGCTGAGGGGCCCTTGGTGGAGCTGTGGGTGCGGCATTTTGCACGATGCGGTACCTTGGTGGTTGAGCACTTGATGGTCCAGCGGGTGCCTTTCTCTTCTTCTCTGCCCGGTGTGCCATGATGCAGTCTTCCTGGGTAATGGCCATATTGACCAATTCGTTGTAGGTGTCAGCCCTGGCTAGGTTCAGACGTTCCTTGAGCTTGGTATTCAGACCTCGGCGGAAACGATCACGCTTTTTGGCATCCGTATCAGCGTGATAGCCCGCATACTGGCATAGGTTGTTGAACGCCTGGGCATACTGCAGCACGGTGCGGGTGCCCTGGGTAAGTGCCAGGAACTCGTTCAACTTCCTCTCCATGAGACCCTCGGGGATATGATGTGCCCGGAACGCGGTCTTGAATTCATCCCAGGTGACAATGTGATCAGCGGGGAGCATAGCAAAATAGTGGTCCCACCACAGACGAGCGGTACCGCGAAGCTGTTGCGCGGCAAAACGAGCTTTGTTGGCCTCTGAGCATGGGGCCACAAGTAATGTGAACTTGGATTCGATGGTGCGAATCCATGCATCTGCGTCTAGGGGTTCCTCGGTCTTATGGAACAAGGGCAGCTGGGTCCCTAGGAAATCCGTGTATCCTGCAGCTTGGGGTTGGTGAGCATTGTGCCCACCCCTCTGCTGGTGCTGTCCTTGCACGATCTGACGCAGCAGCTCGGTTTGAGCGGCCATCACTTCCACCAAACTGGGCGGGGGTGGTGGCGATTGTCGCGATCGGCTGCCACCGGCACCAAAACCCTCGGGGTTGCCATGTGTTGATCCAACCATCTGAAACGTGAAAGGTTACCATTAGCAACGCGATCCATATTACTTCCTCGATTCATAAATGATTGGTGTGGTCATAGACTTCCGAAATCACAGCTAGAAGTATGGACAGAATCTCTGTCTGCTACGAGAAAAATCAGAGCTTGCTGTGGGTCCATCCAAAACATCTCATACTTGGGCAGTAGTCAGAGAATTTAGGAATGCACCACTTTGGTATTTAACTCCGGCGCTAGAACTATAGCTAAGGTGGTCGAAAGGCTCGTCCTTTGCCTTACTGTCTTAGCTGTTTTTCAGCAGATCCATAGGTAATGTTTCGCCTATAACTTAAACTAGCGAGGTCCAATGATGCTGAATTTTTGTGAGCACCACGATCACAAAATTCCTGACAGGTTTGTTATTCAACTCACGGCTCAGAAATGTAAGGAGACATGGATAAAATTTCCGACAAGTTTCAGCGATTGTGGATTTCATCGTTTACCAACTTACAACGAAATCACCCAAGTTTATCGCTGTTCCTTACATGCTGAGGGTATCCACATGGTTCAGGTATACCCATCACAAAAGAGTTACTCAACTCCTAGTTAGCCTATTAGAATACTTGCCAAAAGTTAGACTACCCTATCGAGGAGTATGTGCAAAAGTCCTCCTAGGTCGTCATCTAGAAGTCATCCAAGTCGTTGACGGACGACTCGCTGTGAGCAGGAGAGTGAGCTCCCATCTGAGGTGCCTGTGGTACCTCACCCTCGAAATCCATACCGGAGATACCATCAATCTCCTGTGGTTCCTCCTTATCTTCCTCCATGTCCTCCTCAGGGGGATGGTCATTCTGATCATGGTGCCACTGAATGTGCTCATTAGCATCCTCCAAGTCAAGGCTCAGATCATGGAGCTGCTCCTCCAACTGTGCTATCGTGGCATCTCTCTCACCCATGAGAGTGTCCTGCTCCTGAATTTGGCCCTCAAGGTGGCCAATCTGAGCATCTCTGTCCTCAAGATTGTGGCAGAACCACCTGAATTAATCCGGTTCAAGTGTATTAACCATCACCATTAGGGCAATTTCGGTTAACCTTACACTTCAAACGGAGTAATCCACTGGTCTGTCGGGTATAACCTCCCGATACAACCACGGTAATCGGATCGAGCGCCATACATACAAATGCTCACGCGACGATGAGCCCAGAGAATACCACATTCCAGCAAATATTACAACATTACCATAAGTAAAAATTACAGACCAAGTTTTAAATTTAGAACCCAAGTACTTCAATTATCATAAATAAGTTCTTCAGAGTTTAAGTTGCAGCGGAAAATAAACAATGGGAGCTACTCGACGATACAGGATATCTCGATGAAGCCCGTACGAGACATCACTCGACATCATCTCCGTTGGACGGGGGCGTATCCCATTCCACCGACCAACCAGGGGGAAGAGTGCAGGGCCAAGTCAAGCTAGCAATCATGTCTTCGAAGGTCTCACCTGAAAACGAGCCACAAGCAAGGCTGAGTATACTAATACTCAGCAAGACTTACCCGTGTAGTGGAATCTACTCCACTGACTCTAGACATGCAAGGCTTCTTGGCTCAGGGGTTGGTTTTGCCGAAAAGCATCTACAAGTGGGTCCTTACTTTCAACTTTTAGCTCAATATTCTAGTTTCGTTAACCATTCTAGATAAGCAGCTATCCAAAAGCATACATGGTGAAGCATTAAATTTTCATCCAACCAGTTCATTCATCCTCATTGTTACTCTTCTTACTCTGTGGGTAAAAATGGTTAAGCAGTCTCAATAGCCGTGAGAAACGGACGATTCGAATCGAATTTCTTAACCTTGCAAGGGAAACCCAAACACACGTCACGTGGTTACTCCCTAGAGTCACACGTGCAACCTTTCCCCTTTCTTTCCGGGTCGTGGATCGGGGCTACCCTCCGAGAGTACAAGAGCTCCACGCCACGGTTCGGCGCCGGGTCGTGACCACTCTCTGCACTCGCCATATGCACATGGGACCGAAGTTCAAAGGGTACGATGCCGTCCCCTTGCCGGGCCAATCAGGTACTTAAGCTTACCGATTCCCATAATCTCGGCATGTGTTTAGTACGTTCAAAGACTTAACCATCACTACCACACCCTGCGGCCTTAGCATTTTTCACTAGACAGATGGGCCTCAATCATAACCATCGTTCCCTAGCCCGTCCGTGTCCTTATGATTGCAGCGTGTAGTAGACATTCAACTCCTATTTTCTCGCGAGTGACAGGAAATCACTCGACTTTTACCGGAGTCCTATTAGCACAGCATTCTATCGAACCTTACGTCTAGTTTTCAAGCAAGGGTTCCTAACATCATGCAACTAAGTTTTCATTCAACTCCTATAAACTTAATGCACAAGCAAAAGAGTAGTGAGTTGCATAATTTAGGACAGAGATGGGTTATGCCCCGGGGCTTGCCTTCACAGTTAGCTTGGGGCTCTTCCGAACTTGGGCTCAGGTCTCCAAGAGCTTCAGTTAGATTCGCTTGAGCTTCACGCTGCTCACTCTCGGACGCGGGCACCAGCTCGTAAGTTCCGTCGGCGAGAGTCGTCGATTCTACATGAATGCAGAAGTTTAAGTCGTGGTAATGGTAATCGATACGATTTAAGAGTAATTACTACAATGGATAGTTTCTGGTCATGAAGTTTTGGATTTAGGCACATCAGGGAAAGATGCGCTTACTGTAAAGTTTTCAGCCAATTTTATGTAACAGATTATTTATGAAAAATATATTACATAGTCGCTATTAGATCCTTGTTCTTTTTGTACAGAACAATTGGTGCAACAACTGAGTCCAAGATTTTTACAGAGCTTTCACTTAAGCATGCAGAAGCTACTGTAATTTTTGTAGGATTTATCATGCAGTATTCAGAGCATAGAAAATATGACATTCCACACCTAGGTTATTCAAGGATTCATTTTTACAGGACCCTACACAGGATTTTTGTCCCTGGAACATTTTACACTGCAACCTCTACCACAGTGTATCGCCTAGTAAAATTTTGAGAATTTTCCAAGCTAAGATACTATTTTCTTGATTTAATGTATGTTATTTGCACATAAACCAAATAAATAGGTTACTTTAATACATCAAGTCTCCCAATTTTTCTCTGGCATCTTGGTTCCAATATACTATCAGAGAAAAAGTTTCATTATGTGATTCATCACCTAACTGCAGGGATAAAATATTTTACTTAAACATGGTATGAAACTAAGTTTAATAAACAGTAAAGCTAGAGATGGAATTTGGGCTTGGTCTTTTTACACAGCCCTAAACACTAAGCAAATAACTCACTGTCCACATTTTAGGGTCAATATTGTTCTACAACAGTGGGTACAAAATAAGTCCATTAAAGCTTCCATTTAATGTAGAGCAAAATATGTTGAGATTCTGAGGATTCCAGAACAGTTGAGTTTGCATTTTTCTGAATTTTCTACGATTTTATACGGATTTTACAAGTTCACTGAATTTGAATCTAGATTTGAAACTTTCTTTTACAACTAGGTCCTTGAATCTTACGTGCAGACCCTTCTAAAGATTTAAATTTTTGCAATTGGGTCCTCGGGCGGCTCGGGTACGACGGCCGGCCGAAATTCCGGCGAGGGGCTCGCCGGCGGCGAGGGGTGAGGGTCGGGGAAGGTTCAGGGGTGCGAGGGCTACCTTGTGGGGGTGTTGTTCAGGTCGGTAACGGCCGGGAAGGGCTCGCCGGCGTTGGAGCAGAGGCGGCGGCGGCGCGGCACGCGTCGACGGCGGTGCTCCGGCGGGCTTGGGGCGGCCTGGTCCGGTCAGCAAGCTTCAGTGGCGCGTGGGGAAGCTGCTCAGGGGCTTGGCTTGGACGGAGGAGGTCGGGGTCGAGCTGTCCACGGCGAGCAGGGGCGGCGGCGGTGGCGGCAGCGCGGGCGGCGGCGCTCCGGTGGTTCTGGGCGGCGTTGGGCGGGTCGACGAGCTTCAGGGGGATGATGTAGTGGTGGCTGAAGCTTCAGTTTGGGCGGTGGGCGGCGGTGGAGGGCTGTCCACGGCGGGCGGCGCTCGGCGGTGGCAATGGTTGCGGCGAGGGCGTTCTGTGTGCGTGGCTCGCGCGGGCGGTCGGGGCTCGGCTTTTATAGGGGCAGGAGCGGGTGCGGAGGGGCCTAGGCAGCGCGCGGGGCGGAGGCACGGCACGGCGCGGACTGGGCGCGGCGGGCGGCAGCAGAACGCCGGCGCGGCGTGCGGCGAGCGGGCGCGGCGACTGGGCGGCCGGGATATGGCGTGGGCGCGAGGGGATAGCGCTGGGCGTGGAGTGGTGGAGCAGCAGCTGCAGCGGCTCGGGCGGAGGGCGGGCGCAGTGACGGGCGGGGCGCGGGAGCCGGGGCGGCACGGCGGGGCGCGGCGGTTGGGCGCGACGGGCAGCGGGGCTGGGCGCGGCAGCGGCGTGCGCACGCGCGGGCGCTCACTGGGCCGCGCGGCGTGGGGAGGGGGCAAAGCTGGCCGTGGCGGGGTGGCGCGGCGGCCACTGGCCTGGCGCCTCGCGCCGGTCAGGCGTCGCCGGCCACCTGGCGCGCGGCGGTCGGGCGGGGAGGAGAGAGAGGGGGGGCGCGAGGGGCCTGATTGCGAGAATTTGAAAAACTTCAGGGGGGCTGGGTGCAAACCGGGCGTTTTCTCCTCTTTCTAATTTGAATTTCAAAAACTTTTGAACACGAAAGTTGTTCAGAATAAAAAGTCCTACAAGTTTGGTTTCAGGCAAAATCTCATTTGGCTTATGGTTTGAAAGTTAAATTTAAAAGTTCAAAAGTAACCAATTGTGCTCAAATTACATTTGAATTCCAACTGATCTCGTCTTAATTCTTTCCACCCTTTTATCAATTGGTTTAAGCATAGGGTTAGGCTAATGATACTGATTTTAGAAATGGAATTTTTACCAGGGTTGTCACAGCCTTCCCCCCTTAACAAGAATCTCGCCCCGAGATTCGGTAATTCTTAGTGTGGGCGTGGGTGCACATACCAGTGGTTGAGATAAGAAACCCAGGGAAATGTTGGTTTAGGTAGCTCTCGGTTTCCCAGGTGGCTTCTTCTTCCGTGTGGTGATTCCATTGTACTTTATACATTCTAATCACTTCCCTCCTGGTCTCTCTCTCTTTTTGATCCAAAATCTTAACTGGGTGTTCGACATACGAGAGGTCGGGCTCTAACGATATTTCTTGTTGTTCCACAATCTCAGTAGGGACTCGAATACACTTCTTGAGTTGAGATACGTGGAAGACATCATGGGTGGCCGTGAGCTGAGGGGGCAGTCGTAACCTGTACGGGTCCGCAGCTCTCAATGATTTCGTAAGGACCAACATAACGGGGAGCTAGTTTGCCTTTGATTCCAAATCTTCGCACTCCCTTGGTTGGTGAAACTCGAAGATAGACATGATCGCCAACTTCGAACTTTAGGGGCTTTCTCCTTTTGTCAGAATAGCTCTTTTGTCGAGCTTGTGCGGCTCTAAGATTTGCTTGTATTACTTTTACTTTCTCTTCTGCCTCGATTACCAGGTCGGGTCCAATTATTTGACGTTCCCCGGTTTGTGACCAGCTCAAAGGAGTTCGACACCTTCGTCCGTACAGGGCCTCAAATGGTGCCATTTTCAAACTCGTTTCATAGCTGTTGTTGTACGAGAACTCTGCTAGGGGTAGGCATTTGTCCCAATTCTTGTCATAGTGGATGACGCAAGCTCTCAGCATGTCTTCAAGGATTTGGTTTACTCTTTCCGTTTGTCCATCAGTCTGAGGATGGTATGCTGAGCTGCGAATCAGTTTAGTGCCAAGAGACGTTTGCAGTTGTTCCCAAAAGCGTGCTACAAACTGAGGACCACGATCGGAAATAATTGTCTTAGGTATTCCATGCAGGCAAACAATACGATCGAGGTAAATCTCGGCATATTTCTTGGTAGAATAGGTGGTGTGTACCGGAAGAAAATGTGCCGTCTTTGTGAGTCTATCCACGATAACCCATATGGAATCATGTTTCTGGGAAGTATTTGGTAGTCCAACGATGAAGTCCATACTTATGTCTTCCCATTTCCATGATGGTATAGGTAACGGTTGTAGTGTACCGGCTACTTTCAAGTGGCTAGCTTTTACTCTCTGGCACGTGTCACATTCCGAGACATACGTAGCAATTTCCCTTTTCATTCTAGTCCACCAGAAGTTTTTCCTTAGGTCTTGATACATTTTGCTACT
Organism: Panicum miliaceum; assembly: GCA_032594955.1. Taxonomy (NCBI): domain Eukaryota; kingdom Viridiplantae; phylum Streptophyta; class Magnoliopsida; order Poales; family Poaceae; genus Panicum; species Panicum miliaceum. Next base: position 46,986,251 of record CM064057.1, on the reverse strand, counting down.
GCCGGGGTGGATAGAGAATTTGGAAAGGTGTGCCTCATCCAGAATTTGCTTGCGGAGTTCACGATTCTTCGGAACGACTATACGACTTTCGAACCATAGAACTCCCTTATGGTCCTGGCGGAAACATTTATACTTCCCCTCACCTAGAGAGAGTTTTTGTTTGATGATCTTAATTCCTTCGTCATGTAGCTGTGCCATGACGATTTGGTCGTGAAGAGTGGGCTCAACTGAGATGTGACCTAGAGTGCCTTGGGAAACCATTTCCATGTTAAGCTTCCTCATTTCTGCACACAATGTCTCATGGTAGGGCTCCATGGATAAGCAATGGCAATGGGACTTGCGGCTTAGTGCATCCGCGACTACATTAGCCTTGCCGGGGTGATAGTGCACTTCAAGGTCATAATCCTTGATTAATTCTAGCCATCTCCGTTGTCTCGTATTCAGATCGGCTTGTGTGAAGATGTACTTGAGACTCTTATGATCCGTGTAGATATTGCACTGTGTACCCATGAGATAGTGCCTCCATATTTTTAGAGTGTGAATGACAGCTGCGAGCTCAAGGTCATGCGTGGGATAATTCTGCTCGTGGGGCCGAAGGGCTCGTGAGGCATATGCAATCACTCGATTCTCTTGCATAAGCACACATCCTAGACCAGTACCTGATGCGTCACAATACACATCGAATGACTTGGTATTATCGGGTTGAGCTAACACAGGTGCAGTATTCAGATGCTCTCTGAGAGTGTGGAAAGCTTCTTCACATTTCTCATTCCATGCATACTTTACTTCCTTCTTTAACAGCTGTTGGCGCTAAAATCGGCCGGATAGGAATCGGCCGATGGGTCTTCAGCGTCGGACACACGACCCGGGAGAATCTGCTTAGCTCCTGTTCGGGTTATCGCCCTGGTGCGGTTCGCGTGGCGTGCCAGTCAATCTGACCTGTTGATTGACAAGGAAATAGAGTATTAAATTCCAGGCGCGTCGATCGGCTGGATTTCCGATCTGTCCTGAGGAGCGCGTCGGCGGTAAATCGGCCGATTTGCTGTAGAGATGATCGGCTATGAGTCAGCCGATGATCGTATGGTAATTGTAAAAACTGCTGGAGCAATCTAAACAATTACTATAGAGGCAACACTTGAAACAGATCTAATCGGCTATATGGCGATGAATCGAAGGAGAACGATGACGAAGCCGATTACCCTGATCTCAAGCTGGATAACTGGTGATAATACTAGAATAACAGGTAGAACTTGCAATTCTAGTAAATATCGATAACTTGTGAATAAATCCAAACGAAACCACAGCGATGCGCCCGTAGTTAAAGCTCGGATATTACTCGATAATCGGAACCTACCAATTGGCCGGAGATCAGGTTGATGCAGCCCTGCCAATCCGTACGAACTCGTAAAAGAAGAAAATATTGGCGAAGTCGCCGACTTGAAAGGTAAAGTACTGGTAAAAAGTAGAAGTATTTTGTTGATTGATGTTGGTTTTTTCTTTGCAAAACCCTAGCGACTCCTATTTATACCCTGAAACTAGGACTCCTGGTCGATTACGACTTGTTACAACCTTATTTAAAACAGGAAAACTACTATATCTATAATAACTTTAAAAAGGAAACGGACTCCCGCAGAATCTTCCGCCGCCGCTTCCTAATCCAATCAGGACCTCTTCAATTGCTTTCCGGCCGACTTAGCATGCCGCGTTGACCAGCTTTTGACTAGGATCTTCTGGAATAATACTATCCTGTTGGCATAGGCGGCGCCGCCAATCGGCCGATTTTCAACTGTTACCCCGATCGGCCGATTCCTTACTGTAGCTCTCAGATCTTCTACATCGGCCAACCTTCTTCTCCTGACGCCGATTCAATACGTGTCAAAATCTGGCGTCAACACATGCCCCCCAGTTTCGGAGTAAAATATAACTTTTCTTGGAAACTCCCTCTTTAATCCTTTTTTCCGAAACGGGTGCAGTAAAAGTCTCCTTCCATTCCGCGGCACAATGATTGAAATTTCCTCGATCCGAGCACGCGAAACGACCGCTCCCCTGGAACTCGTGTAGACGGTGCGGTAAGAATACCATCTTTGCCCTTACCCCCTTATCTTAAGTACTGGTTTTCTCCACCTTTTCTCCTCCACGAATCCAGCATCCTTTCTGCCGCATTACTGTTCATCTTCCCCCAAGTTCTTTCGATTTCCAAGCGCTTCCCCTTCTCCGACGACCTCGTCCGCAGCTTGCTCCGACCCCAATGGCGTCTCCATCAGCGACCACCCCATCTACAGAGGCTCCATCGGCTGCTCCTCTGGCGGCGGTGGCCCAATCGGCGGCTTCTCCAGCAGCGTCAGCGACGATGGCTTCCATCCCAGAGGTAAATGTCCGAAAAATCTTTTCCTTTTCGCCTTGCTGCTTCAGTATTTTCCGGTCCCTTTCTTAGTTTCTTCCCTTTTTCCCTTTCTTTTTAGGCCCTTAGGCACAGGATCACCATTCCCCTCTCAGAGTCTCCTGACCTCATCTGCCTAGGCCCTATGGGGAGTCCTGATCCAACAGTTCTAATTAGCTTAGAAACTCACAGAATCCCCTTCAAGCAGTCACCTATGGATTTAGATCACTGGGTAGGCGCATTCAGATCCTGGCCGAATGAAACACCCGGGTGGAGAGAGTGGTACCAGAGGGTAGCTGGGTCTTGGAAAGTCCAATGGGAAGAACTTAAAATCGGCCAGTGCATAGATCTGTCCCTGTCTCAGATGGAAAAGAACGAACCTTTGGTCATGGCGGCCTCTTACTTTTGGTCTGATGTGCTCAATGCATTTCTTTTTGGACACGGACCCATGACCCCGACCTTGGCTGATGTCTTGCTGCTGACCGGCCTAGATGTTTCCTCCGCCGATACCCCTTTCAACTACCTGTTCAAACCATCTCATAGGCTAGATACCAAAGGAATCAGCGGGTGGAAAGGATACATCAGTAAGAACATGAAGACAGGGACAGTCTCACAAAGAGAGCACACCGCCTTCCTGATGATGTGGCTGGAGAAACATCTCTTCTGTGGCAGAGTGGTCGGCCCCTCTTCCAACACTCAAGCTTTGGCAGAATCTCTCGCACAAGGATCGGCCGTTCCCCTCGGCAAACATTTGCTGGGATCGGCATATAATATGATGCATCAAATCGGCGCCAAGCTGTCGAAAGGAGAGCCGATAGGGAATCCAAGTGGTCCTTGGTGGTTCATCACCCTCTGGCTCAATCTATACATGAGCAAGGTCTCTCAGCAGAGGATAGAGACAAAGACCTTTCCCAACATTGAGTCAGAGGAGAACCCATCGGTCCGTCGCCGCTGCAGATCTGTCGGAGAGGCGGCATCGGCCTTTCCTGGCTGCAAGTTCACCGCTACCCGGGTAGCTGAATATTTCAGATGCTTCTATAATGGACTTAGCGAGGAGATGATCACCTGGTATCCATATCAAACCGCGGAGCCGATTTTTGAATTGCCTATATGCTTCGACTTCTCCACCCACACATTTGACAGAGAGTTGATGGATGTCCTGATTAAGCCGGGAATTCTGCCGGCTAACTTCTTCTCGGGGAAGGACTCACCCACTTATGAGTTCTACTGCCCATCAGCTGCAGCAAGGCAACTAGGTTTCGGCCAATTGCCGATCCGAGTCTATTTCGCCGGCCAAGCAAAATTCAGAGACGGATTAACCTCTAGTCTCGACTACAGCCGATTGTGCGATTTAGTACCTGACTCCAGCACTATTGACTTGAACGGCTGGTCAGTTGCCTCTTTCGCCACCCAACAGTACAAATTATGGTGGGCAGAATGGAAGCAGCATCTTTTCTGTAAATCCCCATCAATTTACTGCAACATTCTGGACCCAGAGAACATCGACCCAAATGCTGCGGTATGTCCTTTTCTTTTCAACCGATTTCAATGTTGCACTATCATCTTGCTGTTAACTTATGTTTACCTCTTCAGTCTGAAAGCCATGCTCCCCCAACACGGAGCCGAAGCGGCCGGCCGATTGATAGCCATCATCGATACATAGTGCAGCCACTCATCGGCTTCCATGCTCCATCTATCAGAGATATCTCCACCGGCCGATCAAAACGAGCGCCCAAGAGACCAACACCAAAGATATCCAGCCGTCGGATGCGGGCTCGCATTGAATCGGCCGATCAGACAACAATAGCATCGGCCGAAGTCTCTCGTATCGGATCGGCTAGCCAGATGGCAGCAGCATCGGCCGAGACTCCCCGTGTTGGATCGGCTGATCAGATGGGAGTGATGCGCGCCGAGACCCCAGACCCTTCACCTCCATCAGTGGTCGAGACGGCCGATCCCCAAGTCGCCGCCGAAGCCGGGGCTGCTGCAGCATCGCTCTTAGTAGAAGCTGTCCAGGTAACTTTATTTATCTCATGTATTCCCCAAAAACCTTCTGCTGACATCAATTTCGTCCCTCTACCAGGCGGCACGAGTTGTCCCACCACAATCTCCACGGCTGTCGGCCATGTCTCAAGTAGGGACTGAAACTATAGCAGCTCCTGTTGCCGAGGTAAATGATCTCTTACTCTGCATCCTCAATATTCAGGAAACTTAACCAATTCTGATGCAGGTTGACTTGGGTACGCCGATTGTAACTCCACAGCTGGAATCGGCCGGAGAACCCGCAGAGGCATGTCAAATTCCCATTACCATCTTATCTTATTTTCCATAGTACCTTCACGAGCATTTATATCTTTCTCAGGAAGCTGGCCCAAGCAGAGCACCAATAATGATCGAATCTTCTTCCTCTGGTGAACCCAGTGCACCAATCCCTGAAACAAGGGAAATACTTCCACCGGCGCAGGCAAGAGAGATTCGTTTCAAAGAGGTAACAATTTTACCATCAGAATCGGCTAATTTACTCCCACTACCTGCTTACCCTTTGCTTCGTTCCATTACAGGAGCAAGATTCTCCTAACAATAGTATCTTTTCTTTCGCTGTCTCCTTGGCCGACGAAGAAGAAACTGCCTCACATGTGGTTCCACTGAGTCCTGCCTCCGATGATGTCCGCTCTAAGCTCGAGAGCATCCGTACTCTCCTCCAAGGTGACATCGGCCGACTGGTGAAGGATGCATCGCCGATCCGACAACTTTTCAATGAGGTCGTAGATCACATTCCGGAGGAAGTGTCGGAAGACTTGGGGTACGCTGCCTATATAGAGGGCATGCGGATTCCGGTCTCGCGGGCGCTGCGACGTATGGCCGATCATGCTCAGATGGCCAAAACTCAGGAGGAGGTTGACTCGTACAAACACCAGGCCCAGGAAGTACATCACAAAATCAACTTCCTCGAGAACTGCCGTCCGGACATTGTTGGCACAATAGATCGGCTGAAACGAAGGAGAGCAGAACTAGCCAAGGAGATGGAACAGATAACCAAAGAGATAGCCGCTGAAGAGAAAAAGCTCCAAGAACTCCCAACCATGATCAGCGAGCTGAAGCAAAAAAGACAACATCTGGCCCGTGAAGCAATAAGACTCCGTCGCCGCGTGTCAGAAGTGTCAGGATCGGCCGAAAGTGATCAGAGGATATTAGAATCGGCCGATCAAATCAGACGACGAGCGATTGTAGCCATAGATACTTTCCTTGGGCTGTAATATGTTAAACATTGTTGTCCCTTAATGCCACCGCGCCGATTTGATTTTGAACTGCTTCCTGTAATCTGTGCTTTCCACCTAACAATGAATCCCAATATCTCTTTCACCGGGTGTGTAGCCAGAAAACCGATGAGAAATCGGTCATGTTAACTCGACACATTTTCTTTTTGTGCTCAGAATCCCCATCGGTACCAACGTACGTCGGCCTTGATCTGATGCTATCTCTTAAATCTCCCATTTCTAATGAATTGGCCGACGTGAACCCATGCCTCAGCTTCTCATTCTTTCGAACCAGCTGAATCCTCAGAGCCGACTGCTTGGATCGGCTGTAGACCGAAATCGGACACTTTCAGGAAGTCAGTGTCCCAAGTCCTGCCAGATATACACTTGACGTGCTCGCAGCTCCACTGTTGTGTGTCGGCCGCTGCAACGCTGTAAACGGAATCGGCAGCTACTATCTCTGTACTGTCGCCAACCCATTGCACGAGGCATTGATGCATGTTAGATGGGACACAGCAGTTTGCATGTATCCAGTCGTGACCGAGCAGCATATTATAGGACCCTTTGCCATTAATGACGAAGAAAGTGGTGGGGAGGGTCTTACTGCCGATGGTGAGGTCGACGCAGAATGCCCCGCGGGCAGGCGACACGTTGCCTTCGAAGTCTTTCAGCATCATGTCCATCTTGGTGAGGTCGTCATCGCCCTTGCCCAGCTTGCGGAACATGGCATACGGCATGATGTTGACTGCCGCGCCTCCATCTACCAGTAGTCTGGTGACGGGTCTTCCGTTGACATAGCCCTTGAGAAACAGCGCTTTGAGGTGCTGTCGTTTTTCTTCCTCTGGCTTCTCGAACATAGCCGTCATCGGCTCTAATACCAGTTGTGCCATTTGCTCTTCCTCTGTATTTGTCACTTTGTCCCGATCGCTTGGCGCCATGAACTCCATCGGCAGTATGAAAACCATATCGATTTCGGCCGCCGATTCTTGGCTGTTTGCTTCCTGATCATTTTTCTTTGGGCGCCAAATTCGAGATTTCACATTCCTTCTTTCTGGCACATGTCTTTGTTCTCCTTCTTGATGTTCTAACTGGCGTAGGCGTTGGATTCTCCGCTTTTGGGATCTGGATAGGCCGTCAGGACACCACCTGGGATTCACTGGTTTGGCCGATGATCTGGTGTGTTCCCACTTTGGTTCCTTTCCTAGGGGGTCTTCGTCTGACACCCTATCGTCGGCCATCTCTTCCAGCCGATCGTGCGTGCTGATCCTGCCCCCCAGTCCATCTTGCTGGCCGATCTTGCCCTCTGACCTGTTGCGCTGGTCAATTCTGCCCCCCAGCCGATTATGCACCGAAACGCGCCGTTCTTCGCGCTGATTTCTGTTGATCGGCTCTGATCTTCTGTCCCTAGAGTGTGGCCTCGGGCGATCGTTGCGGTTTGGTCCGTTATACTCCGGACAGTTATCGGCAGATGGTAACCTGATATCGTTTTCCCAGCAGTGGATGAAGAACGGGCACTGCCAGTGATCTTCATGCCGGTGTATCATCTCTTCTTGGTGTTGTGCTTGTTCTTGCTGCCGCAAATATTTACTGAGCAGAAATCGGGAGGTGACAGGCCTGTGTGGTCGTTCTAGTCCTCGCCTATTCCTTCTGATTTCTTCCATCGTGATCTGCCTCTTGGGATCGACGACGCCACCTCTTCTCGCCGATTCTGATGTCAGCACCTTGGTTTGACATGAATCTTCTCCAGCGTTGACCGTGTTGGCCGGGAAGGGATGCTGATCTATCTTCATCGGCATTGCCGGTTTGGTTGGAGTCTCGAACTTGAGCCGCCCTTGTTCAATGGCCGATTGTATCTGCTGATGAAAGACTTTACATTCGTTGGTGTCATGAGAAGTAGCGTTGTGCCACTTGCAGTACTTCATCTTCTTCAGCTGATCGGCCGTAGGGATGGTGTGATGTTGCGACAGCTTGATCTGTCCCTCCTGAAGCAGTAGATCAAAAATTTTATCGGCTTTTGACGTGTCAAAGCCGAATGTCTCTGGCTCCTTCTTGCCAAAGGGGCGGGATATTGGTTTTTTCCCTTTTACCCATTCCGCCAGGCCGATTTCTTCCTCTACGTCGGATTCAGATCCCTCCAAATATGCCACCTTCTTCTGAAAGCTCCTTCGCTGTTCAAGCGGTCGGATCTCTTGCCCCGACAATCGGTGGACGATTTGACTCAGGCTCTCAAACTCTTGGGCGGCATATCTTTCTCTGATCTGCGGTAAGAGGCCCTGGAAAGCGATGCCGGCCAACTGTGCATCGGTCAGGGCCAGGCTGTAGCACTTGTTTTTGATCTCTCTGAATCTCTGTATATACCCTGTCACCGGCTCATCGTTCCTTTGCCTGAGGCTGGTTAGATCCGAAAGCTTCATCTCATGTACTCCCGCATAGAAGTACTTGTGGAATTGTTTCTCCAGATCGGCCCACGTGACGATAGAATTTGGCGGTAAAGTGGTGAACCACTGGAAGGCCGATCCGGATAGAGATGATGAAAATAACCGTACCCTCAGAGCGTCTTGCGTGGCAGCTTCACTGCACTGGATGATGAATCTATTGATGTGTTCCACAGTGGATGTGTCATCCGTCCCTGAGAACTTGGTCAAATCAGGAACCTTGTAGTGGTGTGGGAACGGCAACGAGTCATAGGCCGATGGATACGGCGTCTTGTAAGTATAAGTTTGAACTTTCGGCTTCAGCCCAAACCGATCTTGAATTACTTCTGTTATTCTTGCCGTCCAATCCACCTACTGCTGATGAACAGTTGTTTGCGGTGCGGGCACGTGTTGAAGGGCTGGTTCAGCCAGGTGATGAGTCGGCGAAGTTTGCTGAACGGCTGATAACTGCTGGCGAAACGCGTCCGCACCCCCTTCGTACGTTGCTGCTGGCGCCGTGGCTCTGAATGCCTCCACAGTGCTTGACCTCCTGCCGACTTCTGGTAAAATCGGCTGGTACTGGGAGACCGTCGGCCGGGCGGCCGATTGGTACGGCACCTGAAACGGATAAGTGCCATGCCCGTTCGCCGGCTCGGGAAAATGCGTCGTGGCTGATGCCCCCCTGCCGATTTCTGGTAAAATCGGCTGGTACTGGGAGACCGTTGGCCGGGCTGCCGATTGGTACGGCACCTGGAACGGGTATGTGCGATGCCCGTCCGCTGGCTCGGGGAAATACGTCGTGGCTGATGCCCCCCAAGGCACTGAGCTTGTAGGCAGTGTTTGCACCGAAGCCATCTGGACGGGTTGAAGCGGCGCTCGCGACGGGAGACAGGGTGCACCGCTATATCTTGGAGACGCCGGAAGTGGTGGAGAGCTGTACCCCTCGCGCTGCGTCAACATCGGCTGAGAAGCCGATTGGGATGTGTAGGGTAAGCTTCTGGCCGGCAGGGTAGTTGGAGGGGCATATGCCGGTCCCTGATAACCTTGAACGGCTCCACTGGCCAGAGAGTTGACGACGGCGTTGTACACCGTGTTGCTCATCACCGAGGATTGGTCAATGAACGCTTGATATACGGACTGCTGAATCATCTCTGACATCTTGCCCGAGTCTTCAGCAATGGTGATGTGGCGAGGTGTTGGAATAGGGGCCTTCCTAACTGCTTCCCCGCTTCTGGTACGACTGAACGACTGGAGGTATATTTTCTTGTAATCTTCTAGATGTTTGGCAAATTCCTCCCTCTGGTCGTCCTTGAGATCAGCTTCTGTGACCCCAATGATGTTGCTGTCAGAGATTTCTGCGTTGTTTGACATATCAGGTCCTGGATGGTCCCACCGGGCGTGCCAAAAGTGTGTTGGCGCTAAAATCGGCCGGATAGGAATCGGCCGATGGGTCTTCAGCGTCGGACACACGACCCGGGAGAATCTGCTTAGCTCCTGTTCGGGTTATCGCCCTGGTGCGGTTCGCGCGGCGTGCCAGTCAATCTGACCTGTTGATTGACAAGGAAATAGAGTATTAAATTCCAGGCGCGTCGATCGGCTGGATTTCCGATCTGTCCTGAGGAGCGCGTCGGCGGTAAATCGGCCGATTTGCTGTAGAGATGATCGGCTATGAGTCAGCCGATGATCGTATGGTAATTGTAAAAACTGCTGGAGCAATCTAAACAATTACTATAGAGGCAACACTTGAAACAGATCTAATCGGCTATATGGCGATGAATCGAAGGAGAACGATGACGAAGCCGATTACCCTGATCTCAAGCTGGATAACTGGTGATAATACTAGAATAACAGGTAGAACTTGCAATTCTAGTAAATATCGATAACTTGTGAATAAATCCAAACGAAACCACAGCGATGCGCCCGTAGTTAAAGCTCGGATATTACTCGATAATCGGAACCTACCAATTGGCCGGAGATCAGGTTGATGCAGCCCTGCCAATCCGTACGAACTCGTAAAAGAAGAAAATATTGGCGAAGTCGCCGACTTGAAAGGTAAAGTACTGGTAAAAAGTAGAAGTATTTTGTTGATTGATGTTGGTTTTTTCTTTGCAAAACCCTAGCGACTCCTATTTATACCCTGAAACTAGGACTCCTGGTCGATTACGACTTGTTACAACCTTATTTAAAACAGGAAAACTACTATATCTATAATAACTTTAAAAAGGAAACGGACTCCCGCAGAATCTTCCGCCGCCGCTTCCTAATCCAATCAGGACCTCTTCAATTGCTTTCCGACCGACTTAGCATGCCGCGTTGACCAGCTTTTGACTAGGATCTTCTGGAATAATCCTATCCTGTTGGCATAGGCGGCGCCGCCAATCGGCCGATTTTCAACTGTTACCCCGATCGGCCGATTCCTTACTGTAGCTCTCAGATCTTCTACATCGGCCAACCTTCTTCTCCTGACGCCGATTCAATACGTGTCAAAATCTGGCGTCAACAACAGCTCAGTCATGGGCTTAGCAATTCGAGAGAAATCCGGGATGAAGCGGCGGTAGTAACCGGCTAAACCGAGAAAACTGCGAATCTGATGAATAGAGGTAGGGGGTTTCCAATCCATCACCTCTTGTACCTTGCTGGGGTCAACAGCTATGCCTTCGCTGGAGATCGTGTGACCTAAGAACTTTACAGTATCCAACCACAACTCACACTTAGAAAACTTAGCATAGAGCTGATGGTCTCTGAGTCGCTGAAGAACAATATGAAGGTGCTTGGCATGCTCTTCCTCATCCTTGGAATAGATAAGGATGTCGTCGATGAACACTACGACGAATTTGTCAAGTTCGGGCATGAATACCGAATTCATGAGATACATGAAGTAGGCAGGGGCATTGGTGAGTCCAAAGGACATGACTAAGAATTCATATAGTCCATATCGTGTGGAGAAGGCAGTCTTAGGAATATCGCATGGGCGAATCTTGATCTGATGATATCCCGAACGAAGATCAATCTTTGAGAAGACTCTGGCTCCAGCTAATTGATCGAAGAGTACATCGATACGAGGAAGTGGGTATTTATTTTTAACAGTTACCGCATTGAGAGGTCGGTAGTCCACGCATAATCTTAAACTGTCATCCTTCTTCTTCACGAATAGGGCTGGACATCCCCAAGGTGACGCGCTAGGGCGAATGAAACCCTTGTCCAGTAGTTCTTGGAGTTGAATTTTCAGTTCTGCCAATTCCTTAGGGGGCATCCTATATGGTCTTTTGGATATAGGTGCAGTGCCTGGTTGAAGTTCAATGATGAACTCAATGTCCCTATCCGGTGGCGTTCCTGGTAAGTCATCCGGAAAAACGTCGGCATACTCGTTTACCACAGGAATATCCTCTAGCTTAAGTCCTTCTATCTTGCAAGCACAGGAATTTGTACAGTCTAGGAATGGTAGGTAAAGGGTAGTGGCTCCGTGACTAGGTGAATTTATCTCAAAGGCTCGGAACGAAAGGTCCAGTGTGACTCCATGCATAGTCATCCAGTTCATTCCCAAAATAATGTCCATGCCGTCAAGAGGTAAAAGGACAAGGTCTGTGTCGATGGTTTTACTACCCAACCTGACTGGTACTTGTCTGACCATTTGGTTTGAAGCAATTTTACCACCCGGTGTTGATATCATGTATGACCCTTTTGTGTGACAAACATCCAAGCCTACTTTTGCACCGAATTTTGCACTTATGAAACTATGCGATGCACCAGAATCAAATAATATAACTGCAGGCTTGTTATGGATAGAGAATGTACCCGACATCACTGGGGCTCCTTCAGGAAGCTCTGCAAGCGTGGTGAAGTTAATCCGTCCTTGCTTGACTTGCAGGGTTTGTCTCTTGCCCCTGTTCTTAGCGTTCGGGTTGGATCCCTGACCTTGGTTGGACTGCCCAGACTGAGGGCATTCTCGTGCGAAGTGGTTGGAACTCCCGCATTTGAAACAGCGATTCGCGGGGCTAGGTCGAAGAGACTGCTGAAGAATGGGCCTCGGACCATTCTGTGGAGGCATCGGGGGTCGTATCATGCCTGGCTGTTGTGGGGGTCTGGCAATCCATCTCCCTGGCTGAGGGGCCCTAGGTGGAGCTGTGGGTGCGGCATTTTGCACGATGCGATACCTGGGTGGTTGGACACTTGATGGTCCAGCGGGTGCCTTTCTCTTCTTCTCGGCCCGGTGTGGCATGATACAGTCTTCCTGGGTTATGGCCATATTGACCAACTCGTTGTAGGTGTCAGCCCTGGCTAGGTTCAGACGTTCCTTGAGCTTGGTATTCAGACCTCGACGGAAACGATCACGCTTCTTGGCATCCGTATCAGCGTGATAGCCCGCATACTGGCATAGGTTGTTGAATGCCTGGGTGTACTGCAGCACGGTGCGGGTGCCGTGGGTAAGTGCCAGGAACTCATCCAACTTCCTCTCCATGAGACCCTCGGGGATATGATGTGCCCGGAATGCGGTCTTGAATTCATCCCAGTCGACCACATGGTCAGCCGGGAGCATCACAGAATAGTGGTCCCACCGCAGTCGAGCGGTACCGCGAAGCTGTTGCGCGGCAAAACGAGCCTTGTTGGCCTCTGAGCGTGGGGCCACGAGTAGTGTGAACTTGGATTCGATGGTGCGAATCCATGCATCTGCGTCCAGGGGTTCCTCGGTCTTATGGAACAAGGGCGGCTGGGTCCCTAGGAAATCCGTGTAGCCTGCAGCTTGGGGTTGGTGAGCATTGTGCCCACCCCTCTGTTGGTGCTGTCCTTGCACGATCTGTCGCAGCAGTTCGGTTTGAGCGGCCATCACTTCCACCAAACTGGGCGGGGGTGGTGGCGATTGTCGCGAGCGGCTGCCACCGGCACCAAAACCCTCGGGGTTGCCACGTGTTGATCCAACCATCTGAAACGTGAAAGGTTACCATTAGCAACACGATCCCTATTACTTCCTCGATTCATAAGTAATTGGTGTGCTCATAGACTTCCGAAATCACAGCTAGAAGTATGGACAGAATCTCTGTTTGCTACGAGAAAAATCATAGCTTGCTGTGGGTCCATCCAAAACACCTCATATTTTGGCAATAGTCAGAGAATTTAGGAATGCACCACTTTGGTATTTAACTTCGGCGCTAGAACTATAGCTATGGTGGTCGAAAGGCTCGTCCTTTGCCCTACTGTCTTAGCTATTTTTCAGCAGATTGATCGGTACTGTTTCACCTATAACTTAAACTAGCGAGGTCCTATGATGCTGAATTTTTGTGAGAACCACGATCACAAAATTTAGCACATGTTTGGCATTCAACATTCAGCCAAGAAATGCAAGGAGACATGGGTAAAAATTCCGACAAGTCTCAGCGATTGTGGATTTCATCGTTTACCAACTTACAACGAATCACCCAAGTTTATCGCCGTTCCTTACATGCTGAGGGTATCCACATGGTTCAGGTGTACCCAACACAAAAGAGTTACTCAACTCCTAGTTAGCCTATTACAACACTTGCCCAAAAGTTAGGCTACCCTATCGAGGAGGATGTGCAAAAGTCCTCCTAGGTCGTCCTCAAGAAATCATCCAAGTCGTTGACGGATGACTCGCTGTGAGCAGGAGAGTGAGCTCCCATCTGAGGTGCCTGTGGTACCTCACCCTCGAAATCCATACCGGAGATACCATCAATCTCCTGTGGCTCCTCCTCATCCTCCTCCATGTCCTCCTCATGGGGATGGTCATTCTGATCATGGTGCCACTGAATGTGCTCATTAGCATCCTCCAACTCAAGGCTTAGATCATGGAGCTGCTCCTCCAACTGTGCTATCATGGCATCTCTCTCACCCATGAGAGTGTCCTGCTCCTGAATTTGGCCCTCAAGGTGGCCAATCTGAGCATCCCTGTCCTCAAGATCCTGACTGAGCTCCTTAATCTGCTCATCCCTGGTATCTGCCATCATGTGGTAGGCCTGAGCAAGATCAGTGAGCTGCTCAAGCGCCTGACTCTGGAGAGTCTGAAGTCGGTAGAGTGCACTCATGCACCGTACGGAGGTATGAATAGTTTCCTGGGCATGGAAGTCTACCAAGTACTGTGCGTACTGCACCCTGTTGAGCCAAAAGGGGTCGCTGCCCTGGGCAGCAGGAAACAATCCAATGGGAGCGAGTGTGACAACCTCGGGACGCTGCGCACAAAAAGTGGTGAGCACCCTCATGGCTGCAAGCTCCCAAGTATTGGCCAAACGGCGACCAACAGCCTCAAGCTCCAAGGCGGGCCACTCTGGGTGTAGCGGGTGCGGGAAAACGGTCACGTTGACACGGCACTGGGTAACTCCATTCTCTGCAAACTCCAGTCCGGCGTAACGTGGGGGAATTAGATAGCCCGCGGTACGCAGAACATCCCACAAAATAGAGGGGAAGCCCTCCCAGTGGAGACACTGCGAGTGCACGCGTCCATCCTCATCCACCATCATATCAACAGGCTCGGCCATCTGAACAAAAGATCAAATGGAGTGAGATAGTGAAAAACTGTGAACAGCATAGGGACAGATTCTGTATAGTGTGCAAAGATAACCATAACTTCCACAGTTCTAATCCAAAAATTCCCAAATTTCATGTCTTCGGGGCTCGGCTTTTATAGGGGCAGGAGGGGGTGCGGAGGGGCCTGGGTAGCGCACGGGGCGGAGGCACGGCACGGCGCGCACTGGGTGCGGCGGGCGGCAGCAGAACGCCGGCGCGGCGTGCGGCGAGCGGGCGCGGCGACTGGGCGGCCGGGATATGGCGTGGGCGCGAGGGGATAGCGCTGGGCGTGGTGTGGTGGAGCAGCAGCTGCAGCGGCTCGGGCGGAGGGCGGGCGAAGTGACGGGCGGAGCGCGGGAGCCGGGGCAGCACGGCGGGGCGCGGCGGTTGGGCGCGACGGGCGGCGGGGCTGGGTGCGGCAGCGGCGTGCGCACGCGCGGGCGCTCACTGGGCCGCGCGGCGTGGGGAGGGGGCAAAGCCGGCCGTGGCGGGGTGGCGCGGCGGCCACTGGCCTGGCGCCTCGCGCCGGTTAGGCGTCGCCGGCCACCTGGCGCGCGGCGGTCGGGCGGGGAGGAGAGAGAGGGGGGGGCGCGAGGCGCCTGATTGCGAGAATTTGAAAAACTTTAGGGGGGCTGGGTGCAAACCGGGCGTTTTCTCCTCTTTCTAATTTGAATTTCAAAAACTTTTGAACACGAAAGTTGTTCAGAATAAAAAGTCCTACAAGTTTGGTTTCAGGCAAAATCTCATTTGGCTTATGGTTTGAATTCCAACTGATCTCGTCTTAATTCTTTCCACCCTTTTATCAGTTGGTTTAAGCATAGGGTTAAGCTAATGATACTGATTTTAGAAATGGAATTTTTACCAAGGTTGTCACAAAGATCCTGACTGAGCTCCTTAATCTGCTCATCCCTGGTATCTGCCATCATGTGGTAGGCCTGAGCAAGATCAGTGAGCTGCACAAGTGCCTGACTCTGGAGAGTCAAAAGTCGGTAGAGTGCATTCATGCACCGCACGGAGGTATCGATGGTCTCCTGGGCATGAAAGTCCACCAAGTACTGTGAGTGTTGCACCCTGTTGAGCCAAAAGGGGTCGTTGTCCTGGGCAGTAGGAAATAACCCTATGGGAGCGAGGGTGACATCCTCGGGACGCTGCGCACAAAAAGTGGTGAGCGCCCTCATGGCTGCAAGCTCCCAAGTATCGGCCAAACGGCGACCAACAGCCTCAATCTCCAAGGCGGGCCACTCCGGGTGTAGTGGGTGCGGAAAGATAGTCACGTTGACACGGCACTGGGTAACTCCATTCTCTGCAAACTCCAGTCCGGCGTAACGTGGGGGAATTAGATAGCCCGCGGTACGCAGAACATCCCACAAAATAGAGGGAAAGCCCTCCCAGTGGAGACACTGCGAGTGTACGCGTCCATCCTCATCCACCATCATATCAACCGGCTCGGCCATCTGAACAAAAGATCAAATGGAGTGAGATAGTGAAAAACTGTGAACAGCACAAGGACAGATTCTGTATAGTGTGCAAAAATAACCATAACTTCCACAGTTCTAATCCAAAAATTCTCAAATTTCACCAGATCACTCCTAAGGTATTTGTGAACAACTTTGCTAGTCAACTCCAGAGCTAGATAGGTCTCTAATATGGTCTTTCTTTTCAGGTTTTACCTCTCTGTCTACCCAGAATTTTCAGTGAACAGAGGGCTAGAGTTTCGTGCACTAGGGAAAATCTACCCAGCCAAAATTTACCAAATTTTAACAGAAGCTACCTGGGTAAATTTGGAACAAGTTTTGTGTTATGCTCTTTTGCAGAAAACCGCAGGAAGGGGGGCCTAAAAATTTAAGGGGCAGAAGTGCTTATTCTAGACAGAAATCTGACATCCCAAGGTTTTTGTTATTTCTTACTATCCATAAGTTCAGAATTTTTCGTATTTAGACAGGAGGTAGAATACGGATTTTGGAACAAAAACTTTCAACCTGAGTTTCTTCCGAAAGGGTCATTTTCTTAGCTTAATAATTTCATCTTTTCGGATAAGGCGGAAAGTGACCGGTTTGCTAGATAATCCTTAGGCAAGTCAATCGTGTGGGCGCATGAACCTTGCCACTCTCATGCATCATAGTTTCAATTTCAGATATATATGGTTATAATGCATGCACGTCCTATTCGTCCTCACAAAATAAAATAATTGCCAAATAACTTTGGTCTTACGAGGTTAGTTTCGGTGGCATACATGATACGGCTCTCATTATAATAGCTAGTCGAGATCTTTCTAACCGTTCTTTAACTTATCGTAATCGCGGTTAGTGTACCTGTAGAAGATCGACAAAGCATATATATTTCATAAACCTTTCATGCCAGCACTCATGAAAGCGTCCGTATTCATTACCGTTTACTTATAGAAACGATATATGTACAATTTCCGCCGTACAGACGACGTTAACATACGCCATCGAGATAGCGTATTCACGGGGGTACCGTCATGAGACGGGGGTATGAACAGCGATCGCCATACCCTGCGCCAAACCTTCTACTCCCAATATATTCAACTATCAGTTGGCATATTGGCAGCACCTCAAGTAAGCCACTGCTTGAGGGCAGCGTTCGGTTCGCATCACCGACAGGAAGGCCAAGCTCTCTCAGTTGGCTGAGGATCCTTACCTTCTTACCTTAGCGATGAGTGCGTCGTTACAGAAATTAAGGTCGGTTGTGCACAAAAGTAAGTTTTGACAGAAAGTAATATGCTGGAAGTCAGTTGATAATATATATAGAAGTTAGATAGCCACCTAGTAACTTTCCCATAATCCCTTAGGGCTTTACGAACTAGGCACCATCCTTAACGCACCAACGTATTTCGCAACACATCCTTCTAGTCAAGTTTTATAAAAATAAGTTTTTAAAGCTTGTCGCATTCTCTGGCGTATGCATTTCGGCTCTGGTGCCAACTGTTACCAGCTGTGGCACCAGCTACGGCTCTGATACCAGCTGTGGCAGAACCACCTGAATTAATCCGGCTCAAGTGTATTAACCATCACCATTAAGGCAATCTCGGTTAACCTTACACTTCAAACGGAGTAATCCACTGGTCTGTCGGGTATAACCTCCCGATACAACCACGGTAGAGCGGATCGAATGCCATACATACAAATGCTCATGCGAAGATGAGCCCAGAGAATACCACATTCCAACAAATATTACAAATTAACATTACATTAGAGTTCAAATTCGTAAAACAAGGTACTGCGGATTTCGAAATAAAAGAGTCCTTCAGAGTTTAAGTTGCAGCGGAAAACAAAACAACGAAAGCTACTTCGACGATAAGGATGTCTCGATGAAGCCCGTACGAGACATCACTCGGCATTATCTCTGTTGGACGGGGGCGTGTCCCATTCCACCGACCAACCAGGGGGAAGAGTGCAGGGCCAAGTCAAGCTAGCAATCATATCTTCGAAGGTCTCACCTGAAAATGAGCCACAAGCAAGGCTGAGTATACTAATACTCAGCAAGACTTACCCGAGTAGTGGAATCTACTCCACCGACTCTAGATATGCAAGGCTTTTGGCTCAGGGGTTTGTTTTGCCGAAAAGCTTCTACAAGTGGGTCCTTACTTTCAACTTTTAGCTCAAGATTCTAGTTTCGTTAACCATTCTAGATAAGCAGCTATCCAAAAGCATACATGGTGAAGCATTAAATTTTCATCCAACCAGTTCATTCATCATCATTGTTCCTCTTCTTACTCTGCGGGTAAAAATGGTTAAGCAGTCTCAATAGCCGTGAGAAACGGACGATTCGAATCGAATTTCTTAACCTTGCAAGGGAAACCTAAACACACGTCACGTGGTTACTCACAGAGTCACACGTGCAACTTTTCCCCTTTCTTTCCGGGTCGTGGATCGGGGCTACCTTCCGAGAGTACACGAGTCCCACGCCAAGGTTCGCCGCCGGGTCGTGACCACTCGTGCACTCGCCATATAGTGGGACCGAAGTTCAAAGGGTAGGATGTCGTCCACTTGCTGGGCCAATCAGGTACTTAAGCTTACCGATTCCCATAATCTCGGCATGTGGTTAGTACGTTCAAAGACTTAACCACCACTACCACACCCTACGGCCTTATCATTTTTTACTAAACAGACGGGCCTCAATTGTAAACATCGTACCATAGCCCGTCCGTTGTCCTTATGATTGCAGCGTGTAGTAAACATTCAACTCCTATTTTCTCGCGAGTGACAGGAAATCACTCGGCTTTTACCGGAGTCCTATTAGCACAGCATTCTATCGAACCTTACGTCTAGTTTCCAAGCATGGGTTCCTAACATCATGCAACTAAGTTTTCATTCAACTCCTATAAACTTAATGCACAAGCAAAAGAGTAGTGAGTTGCATAATTTAGTAAAAGAAATGGGTTATGCTCCGGGGCTTGCCTTCTTGCGAAAAGTTAGTACAGGGATCGTCTGAACATTGACCCGGGTCTTCAACTGCTTTAGTTAAATTCGCCTGGGCTTCTCACTGCTCACTCTCGGACTCGGGCACCAACTCGTACGTCCCGTCGGAGAGAGTAGTCGTTTCTACATGAATGCACAAGTTTGAGCAGTGGTGATGGTAAACGACATGATTTCCTTCACGATAAAGTTGCAGTTCATAAGACATAAGTTTTGCTGTGAAGTTATTTACTTTAATATTTCCTGGGCAATCGTTAATAGAGTTTATCTTAATCTATTTAACTTCATTAAAGAAGAAGGGGTTGTGTTATATTGAAAACTTAGTTTTTCTTTTAAACACAAACATGAGTTGAACACAATTACTAATCTAGTTAGCTTCTGGTAATAAAATTTTTATTCAAAGTACATTATGCAGAGATAAGATCGCTGTAAAAATTTCAGACATTTTTGTGTAGCATGTTAAATATGAAAAATGTAATACACAGCCACTGCTAGGATCTAGTTATTTTTATACAGAACAACCCATGCAAGTATTGATGCTACAAATTTTACAGGGTGTTGCTATAACCATATTTGTGTTACTGTAAATTTTTCAGATTTTATTGTACAAGATATAGAGCATAATAAATGGGACAATCTACACTCATGTTATTAAAGATTAGTTTCTACAGGATGTTATACAGAGTTTCTATGTATGAAACATTTTGTACAGCTTGAGCTACTCTAATGTGTTTCATAGTAGAAAGATGAAGATTTTCTAAGCGCTTTACTAATTATTTTGAATTAGTGAAGTTTTCCTACCACAAATTCATATGAACAGGTTACATATAGTAAAAATGTTTCTAAACTTTTCTATGGCCTCTAGGTATTACTACAACAACATAGAAAAAGTTTCATGATATTAAACATCATAGAACGGCAGGAAAAATTAGTTCTATCACTTTATGGCATAAAACAAGGTTGGACAAAATGTGTATCTAGAGATGGCTTTTGGTCCTGATCTTTTTACACAGACCTAAACATCAAGCAACTAACTCACTGCCCAAAATTTAGGGTCAGCACTGATCTACAACAGTGGGTACAAAAGAAGTCCATTAAACCTTCCATTTAATGTAGAGCAAAATATGTTGAGATTCTGAGAAACTTTACGTAACAACAGTTGTAGAGTTTCTTCTAAGGATTCCAGAATAGTTGATTTTGCATTTTTCTGAATTTTCTACGATTTTATACGAATTTTACAAGTTCGCTGAATTTGAATCTAGATTTGAAACTTTCTTTTACAACTGGGTCCTTGATTCTTACGCGCAGACCCTTCTAAAGATTTAAATTCTTGCAATTGGGTCCTCGGGCGGCTCGGGTACGGCGGCCGGCCGAAATTCCGGCGAGGGGTGAGGGTCGGGGAAGGTTCAGGGGTGCGAGGGCTACCTCGTGGGGGTGTTGTTCAGGTGGGGGACGGCCGGGAATGGCTCGCCGGTGTTGGAGTAGAGGCGGCGGCGGCGCGGCACGCGTCGACGGCGGTGCTCCGGCGGGCTTGGGGCGGCCTGGTCCGGTCAGCGAGCTTCAGTGGCGCGTGGGGGAGCTGCTCAGGGGCTTGGCTTGGACGGAGGAGGTCGGGGTCGAGCTGCCCACGGCGAGCAGGGGCGGCGGCGGCGGTGACCGTGCGGGCGGCGGCGCTCCGGTGGTCCTAGGCGGCGTTGGGTGGGTCGGCGAGCTTCAGGGGGATGATGTAGTGGTGGCTGAAGCTTCAATTTGGGCGGTGGGCGGCGGTGGAGGGCTGTCCACGGCGGGCGGCGCTCGGCGGCGGTAATGGCGGCGGCGAGGGCGTTCTGGGTGCGTGGCTCGCGCGGGCGGCCGGGGCGCAGCTTTTATAGGGGCAGGAGGGGGTGTGGAGGGGCTTGGGCATTGCGCGGGGCGGAGGCACGGCACGACGCGCACTGGCCACGGCGGGCGGCAGCAGAGCGCCGGCGCGGCGTGCAGCGAGCGGGCGCGGGCGACTGGGCGGCCGGGATTTGGCGTGGCAGAGAGGAGATAGCGCGGCGCGCGGAGTGGGTAAGCAGCTGCTGCAGCGGCTCGGGCGGAGGGCGGACGCAGCGAGGGGCGGGGCGCGGGAGCCGGGGCGGCACGGCGCGGTGCGGCGGTTGGGCGCGACGGGCGGCGAGGCGGAACGCGGCAGCGGCGTGCGCACGCGCCGACGCTCATTGGGCAGCGCGGCGTGGGGAGGGGGCAAAGCCGAGCGTGGGGGAGTGGCGCGGCGGCCACTGGCCTGGCGCCTCGCGCCTGTCAGGCGTCGCCGGCCACCTGGCGCGCGGCGGTCGGGCGGGGAGGAGAGAGAGGGGCCTGATTGCGAGAATTTGAAAAACTTCAGGGGGCTGGGTGCAAACATGGGGTTTTCTCCTCTTTCTAATTTGAATTTCAAAAACTTTTGAACACGAAAGTTATTTAGAATAAAAATTTCTACAAGTTTGGTTTCAGGCAACATCTCATTTGGCTTATGGTTTGAAAGTTAAATTTAAAAGTTCAAAAGTAACCAAATGTGCCCAAAATAAATTTGAATTTCAACTGAACTCGTCCTAATTCTTTTCACCCTTTTATTAGTTGGTTAAGCATAGGGTTAGGCTAATGACAGTGATTTTGGAAATGTAATTTACCAGGGTTGTCACAGGTTTGAGTAGTCCGGCTCGACGCTGATGTTCTGCCTTGATCCTTCTACAGATATCACACTTGGCCACAAACTCTGCTATCTCAGTCTTCATATCATTCCACCAAAATCGGTCCTTCAGGTCCTGGTACATCTTGGTACACCCTAGGTGTATCGAGTACTTGGAGTTGTGAGCTTCGTTCAGAATCTCCACTCGAAATCCTGGATCACCGGGCACAAATATGCAGTCATGAATCCATATAGTACCCTGGTCGTCGATTCTATAATCGGTGGCCTTGCCTTCTCGCATAAGCTTCTTGAGCTTCTCAATTTCTGGGCATATCTTCTAGGCTTGCCAGATTCGGTCTTCTAGGTCGAACTTGACAACTAGCTCATTTAGCTGCCCTTGTTCTACGATCTCGAGTCTCAGCTTCTCTAGCTCATCACAGAGATCGGGTTGCCCTTCACGAACCATCAAGTTGTTGTAGTAGCTCTTTCGGCTTAGTGCATCAGCTACAACATTGGCCTTGCCGGGGTGATACTGGATGTTGAGGTCATAGTCGTTGATCAGCTCTAGCCATCTTCTTTGCCTCATATTCAACTCTGCCTGGGTGAAGAAGTATTTTAGGCTCTTGTGGTCGGTGTAGATGTCACACTTATTGCTGATCGGGTAATGTCTCCATATCTTCAGGGCGTGCACAACGGCTGCAAGCTCAAGGTCATGTGTTGGGTAGTTTTCTTCATACTTTCTCAGCTGTCGCGAGGCATAAGCTACGACTTTGCCATCTTGCATCAAAACACAGCCGAGTCCTTGGTGCGAGGAGTCACAATACACGACGAAGTCTTTCCGAATACCAGGAAGGGTAAGAATGGGGGTAGTGGTGAGTCTGGAATTGAGCTCTTGAAAGCTAGCTACACACTTGGGTGACCAGACGAACGGCACGTTGTTCTTGAGCAACTCAGTCATTGGCCTAGTAATCTTGGAGAAGTTCTCGATGAATCTTCGGTAGTATCCGGCCAATCCTAGGAAGCTTCGGATGTTGGTGATGTGGCAGAACCACCTGAATTAATTCGGCTCAAGTGTATTAACCATCACCATTAGGGCAATCTCGGTTAACCTTACACTTCAAACGGAGTAATCCACTGGTCTGTCGGGTATAACCTCCCGATACAACCACGGTAGGGCGGATCGAGTGCCATACATACAAATGCTCACGCGACGATGAGCCCAGAGAATACTACATTCCAGCAAATATTACAACATTAACATAATTGAATATTACAAACCAAGTTTGAGTTTAGAAACCAAGTACTTCAGTGATCATAACTAATAAGTTCTTCAGAGTTTAAGTTGCAGCGGAAAATAAAACAACGAAAGCTACTCCGACGATAAGGATGTCTCGATGAAGCCCGTACGAGACATCACTCGGCATTATCTTCGTTGGACGGGGGCGTATCCCATTCCACCGACCAACCAGGGGGAAGAGTACACGGCCAAGTCAAGCTAGCAATCACGTCTTCGACAGTCTCACCTGAAAACGAGCCACAAGCAAGGCTGAGTATACTAATACTCAGCAAGGCTTACCCGACTAGTGGGGTATACTTAGCCGACTCCTAGACATGCGAGGCTTTTGGCTTGAGGGGTTTGTTTTGCCAAAAAGCATATATAGTAGGTCCTTACTTTCAGATTTTAGCTCCAAGTTCTAGCTTTCTTTAACCATTCTAGGTAAGCAACTATCCAATATCATACATGGTGGAGCATTAAATTTTCATCCAACAAGTTTATTCATCATCATTGTTCCTCTTCTTACTCTGTGGGTAAAAGTGGTTAAGCAGTCTCAATAGCCGTGAGAAATGGACGATTCGAATCGAATTTCTTAACCTTGCAAGGGAAACCTAAACACACGTCACGTGGTTACTCCCTAGAGTCACACGTGCAACTTTTCCCTTCAATTCCCGCTTCATGGAACAGGCCCACCGCCCTCGACTACACCTCCCCATGGACCACGGACGCAGCCGGGCCATGGCGGCCGATGCACCCGCCATTAGCTAGATGTGAACGAATTCAAGACAGTGGGGAGTATATTCCGGCCTCGGTTCAATCCAGTACTAAGCTTACCGATTACCATATTCTCGGCATGTGGTTAGTACGTTCAAAGACTTAACCATCACTTACCACACACTGCGGCCTTAGCATTTTTCACTAGACAGACGGGCCTCAATCATCAACATAAACATCGTACCACAGCCCGTCCGTCGTCCTTATGATTGCAGCGTGTAGTAAACAATCAACTCCTAATTTCTCGCGAGTGACAGGAAATCACTCGACTTTTACCGAGTCCTATTAGCATAGCATTCTATCGAACCTTGCATCTAGTGTTCAGAGCATGGGTACCTAGGATCATGCAACTAAGTTTTCATCCAACTCCTATAAACTTAATGCACAAGTAAAGTAGAGTAATAAGTTGCATAAGTTGAGAAAATAGGGTTCATGCTCCGGGGCTTGCCTTCTTGCGAAAAGTTAGTCCGGGGCTCTTCCGAACTTGGGCTCGGGTCTTCGGCAACTTCAGTTAGATTCACTTGAGCTTCACGCAGCTCACTCTCGGACGCGGGCACCAACTCGTACGTTCCGTCGGCGAGAGTCGTCGTTTCTACATGAATGCACAAGTTTAAGTAGTGGTGATGTTAAACGACATGATTTCCTTCACGATAAAGTTGTAGTTTGTAAAACATGAGTTTGCTGTAAAGTTATTTACTTTAACATTTCCTAGGCAATCGTTAATAGAGTTTATCTTAATCTATTTAACTTCGTTAAAGAAGAAGGGGTTGTGTTATATTGAAAACTTAGTTTCTTTTTAAACACAAACATGAGTTGAACACAATTACTAATCTAGTTAGGTTCTGGTAACAAAATTTTTATTCAAGGTACATTATGCAGAGATAAGATCACTGTAAAAATTTCAGACATTTTTGTGTAGCATGTTAAATATGAAAAATGTAATACACAGCCACTACTAGGATCTAGTTATTTTTATACAGAACAACCCACGCAAGTATTGATGCTACAAATTTTACAGGGTGTTGCTATAACCATATTTGTGCTACTGTAAATTTTTCAGATTTTATTGTACATGATTTAGAGCATAATAAATGAGACAAGCTACACTCATGTTATTAAAGATTATTTTCTACAGGATGTTATACAGGGTCTCTATGTATGAAACTTTTTGTACAGCTTGTGATACTCTAATGTGTTTCATTGTAAAAAGATGAACATTTTCTAAGCGCTTTACTAATTATTTTGAATTAGTGAAGTTTTCCTACCACAAATTCATATGAACAGGTTACATATAGTAAAAGTGTTTCTAAATTTTTCTATGTCCTCTAGGGATTACTACAACAACACAGAAAAAGTTTCATATCATTAATCATCACAGAACAGCAGGAAAAATTAGTTCTAACACTTTATGGCATAAAACAAGGTTGGATAAAATGTGTATCTAGAGATGGCTTTTGGTCCTTATTTTTTTACACAGCCCTAAATATTAAGCAAGTAACTCACTGCGCAAACATTAGGGTCAGCAATGATCTACAACAGTGGGTACAAAAGAAGTCCATTAAACATTCCATTTAATATAGAGCAAAATATATTGAGAATCTGAGAAACTTTATGTAACAAAAGTTGTAGAATTGCTTCTATGGATTCCAGAACAGTTGAGTTTGCATTTTTCTGAATTTTCTACGATTTTATACGAATTTTACAAGTTCACTGATTTGGTTAAAACTTTCTTTACAGAGGGGTCCCTGAAAACTAGCAGAAAACCCCCTAGAAAGATTTGGGCGTTTGCAATGTAGTCCCTGGTCGCAAAATCACGGCGGGGTCATCCTGTCCGGCCAAATTCCGGCGAGCTGGGTCGCCGGCGGCGAGGGCAAGGTGGGGGAGGAGCAAGAGGAGGTTGGGGGCTACCTTTGGGTGGTCACGGTTGGGGCGGAGGCGGTCTGAGCAGGGCTGCCCACGGCGAGCAGGGGCGGCGGCGGTGGGGCGGCGCGGACGGCGGCGCTCCGGCGATGAGGGCGGCGGGGCTCGGGCTGGGGAGCTTCAGCGCGTCGAGGGGAATCCGTTTCAGTGCTTGTCTCGGGCGGAGGTGGGCCGGAGCAAGGGGTTCCACGGCGAGGTGGGGGCGCCGGCGGCAATGGAGCTCTGCTCTGCTTTGCTCTGTTCTGCGGGGAAGAAGAAAGGAGGGGACGGAGGGGCGCTGCGCCGGGCTTTATAGCCGGTGGAGCTCGTGGGGGCGGGCGTGGCACGGCCAGAACGCGGGGTGGAGGGGGCGGCGAGGCTGGGCGCCATTGGTGCGGCCAGCGGTGACCAGCGGCCAGAGGCGCGCCGTGCGCGTGGCGTGTATGCGCTGGGCGCGCACTGGGGCTCGACGTCGCGTGCGGACGACGCGGTCGTGTGGTTGGCGAGCTGTGGCGGCACGACGGGGCACTGGGTGGAGGGGGCGGCGGCCAGTGACTGGGCGGCGGGGCGGTGCCGCAGGGAGCAGCGGGTTGGGCAGAGGCAAGGCGTGCGGGAGGGAGAAGAAAGGCGCGGTTGTGGTTGGGCGAGCGGGGGCGGGCAGCAGACAGGGCGCCGGGGGTTGGCTCGGCGCCTGGTGCCGCACAGGCGTCGAGGGCCAGGTAGCCGGCGGCGGTCGGGCGAGCTGGGCGGTGCAGCAGAGGAGGGGTAAGGGCCTAACTGCGAGAATTCGAAAATTTCCAGGGGGCTGGTTGCAAACAGGACGTTTTCTCCACTTTCTAATTTGAATTTCAAAATCTTTTGAACATGAAAGTTGTTCAGAATAAAAAGTTCTACAAGTTTCGTTTCAGGCCAAAGTTCATTTGAGCTTTACTTCTAAAGTTATTTTAAAAACTTAAAGAAAACTCTATTCGGAGGGCGCGTCATTTTATTTCAAAATTTCATTTTCTTCCCTAGGCTTCAACTAAACTTTTGTTGGTCATGCTAATACTGGTGTGCTCATCTAATTTCATAGCCATATTTGCTTTGATGTGAAAGTTATCCAATTTGCTTCATTAAAGTACATGCATTTATGCACATACAAACTTTTTTAAAGGTAAAAGCAAAACCAAACTTAATCCATTCTTTTTATTTTCTTAGTTAGAGATGCATTTTATTATGCCTATAAGACTTGTTTAATAATTAAAACACTTGAGGTGTTACAGGTGACATTCTTGGGTTGCTTCCACTCTGACACGGCTATGATCTTATCCGGGTCTACGGCTACTACTTCTGCAGTCAACACATGATCTAGGAAAGCCACCTTCTCTAACCAGAACACACACTTGCTGAACTTGGCATAAAGCTGGCTCTGCCTCAATCTTTCTAGCACTATCCTCAAGTGCTCGGCATGCTCTTCGGCAGTCTCTGAGTAGATCAAGATGTCATCGATGAAGACTATGACAAACTTGTCCAATTCTTCCATGAAGACCTTGTTCATCATGTTCATGAAGTAGGCCGGGGCATTCATGAGTCCGAAGGACACCACAGTGAACTCAAACTGGCCATATCTAGTCATGAAGGCGGTCTTCGGAATGACACACTCTCTAATCTTCATCTGGTGGTAACCGGATCTCAGATCAATCTTGCTGAAGTACTTGGCCTTCTTCAACTGATCAAGCAGGTCATCTATCCGGGGCAGTGGATACTTGTTCTTGATGGTCACCGCGTTCAAGGAGCGGTAGTCGATGCACAACCTCACAGATCCGTCCTTCTTCCTAATGAACAACACCGGTGCTCCCCATGGCGAAGCACTGGGTCTGATGTACTGCTTGTCCAGAAACTCCTTCAACTGAGTCTTCAGTTCTGAGAGTTCTTCGACAGACATATGGTAGGGTCTCTTCGCGATTGGTGCGGTGCCGGGCACTAGGTCAATCACGAACTCAACATCTCGGTCGGGCGATAGCCCTGGCAGTTCTTCTGGGAACACATCAGGGTACTCACAGACTACGGGCACATCTTCTAGGGTTTTGCTCTCAACGTTGTTTAGGTTGTAGGCTTGGGGTACCCTACTAGATTTCAGGGGTTCAACTTCCACTTTCTTCCCACTAGGGTGTTCTAGGGTCACTAATCTAGGTGAACAGGAGATAACTCCTTTGTGCTGGGTTAGCCAATGTATTCCCAATATTACATCTATCCCGTCTGATTTCAGCACGGTTAGATCAGCTTGAAAGGGTAAACCCCTTGATCATGATTTTTACTCCCTTACATATTTGGGTGCAACTGATATCTCCTAGGGGAGAACTAGTGATTATTGGGCGGTTTCTTATAGTCATTGGAAGAGATTTTTGTGCAACACATCTTGTAGAAATATATGAGCAAGTGGCTCCAGAATCAAACAACACTAAAGCTTTAGTTCCGTTTATGAGGTACTCACCTGTCACCACGTCGGGTGCGTCGCGGGTTTCTTCCTCGGTCATGTGGTTCAGGCATCCGCGGTCGGCGGTGCCTGGTGCTTGAGCTAGTTTGTTGATGGAGCCTGGTGCGCGTGCTGGCGTCTGCACCTTCTTCTCGGGGCACTCGAAGGACTTGTGACCCGGCTTGTGGCATGAGTAGCACATAGGCGGCGGGGGCCACTGTTGGTCCTCTACATGGGCTGTGGGCGCGGGTAGCCTCCTCCCTGGCCTTGTCCACCAGGGGCCCTGTAGCTCGAGTACGAGCCACCTCCTCCTCCACCGAAGTTTCGGTTTGGCTGACTCGAGCCTGAACGGAAGTTACCTCTGGGCGGAAGGCGTGGTGCGCTTCGGGGCCCCTGGTTGTTCCGGTCCCGGTGCGGCTGCTCGTTCCTTCTCTTCTTGGAGCGCTGACGGTCCTCCCAGGTCATTCTCTCACGTTTGACGGCTATGGCATGATTCACCAAGCCGCGAAGCGTAGAGAACTCGCATCCCACCAAGATCTGACGGATGTCGTGGTGTAGCCCTCGGAGAAACCAAAATTGCTTTTTCTCCTTGGTGTTGGTATCATCAGGCGTGTACCGCATCATCTTTCTGAAGTGACGCTCGTACTCCTCAACCTTCATCTCGCCCTGGGTCATCATGCGGAACTCCTGAGCCTTCTGAATGATGACTTGCCTTGGCACGTGTTGATCATGGAAGGCCATGGCGAAGTCATCCCAGGTAATGTAAGTGGGCTCTTCAAGCAAATCGCAATAGCTGTCCCACCAAGACTTGGCTGGTCCCTCAAGCTGGTGTACGGCTAGTGCAACGCACTCTTCGTCAGTGCAGTTGGTGAGGTCAAGCTTCGTCTCGATGACCCTGAGCCAGTCATCTGCCTCCATCGGGTCCTCTGAGTAGCTGAAGGTAGGGGCCTTCAAGCGAATGAAAGGCACGATCTTCCTCCGGAGGTCTTCTTCAGGTGGTTCGTTGTGGTTGCCTCTATTGTGGCGATGCTCAGCCACCTCGGCCAAGCGCTGTAGCAGCTGGGTGTGCGGCCATGACCTCGGCGAGATTTGGCGGTGGCGGTGGTGGCATCTGCTGCTAGTTGCCGTTTCCATTCTGATTGTCGTTCCCATTGTTCCCGGCGTCAGCATCAAACTCCTCGTCGAACTCCTCCTCGTTCTCGTGGTCGTTCTGCTCCTGCTGTTGTGCGGCGCCATGGGCATGAGCTAGTCCTCTTCCTCGGCCCGCAGCTTGTGCGGGTGCCGAAGGTGCGCGGCCACGTCCACAGCCGGCAGGGCGCCCACGTCCGCATCCAGCAGCTTCCTCACGAGCGGCCTCCTCAAGGCGTGCAGCCAAATGGTTGGATCTCCTAATCGACATCTTCAGACTAGAAGAGGCGAGGGTTTAGAGATTTGATTCAGCACTCACCACGTAGGAGTATAATACAAACATAGAAAATATATTTATAAGCACTCAATGAGAAAATCCATGAAATTTAGATAAAATCATCAATATAAGATCCAATCACTCATGCATTCAGTACAACAGAGACACTGGTGCTATCTCGAGGCAACTCCTAAGCCTTGGAGATCTTGCACCCTACACACGCTCTAAGGTACAACGCAAGTGGTACAAAAGGGAACTCCTAGTACAAGATCTAGACTCTCATGGTGACTCTAACAACTCAGCTGGTATATGACATCAGCTCTACACTAAACACATGCGACCACCTAGCCAACTCTCTCACTCCTCGAAGACGCGGCGCTTCTTGTAGGGAAGTATTCGCTCGTCCTCAGCTTGATCCCAAGCTTCTCGGATGTTGTATTCACTCAGCTGGGCGTGGTGTCGAGCTTGGATGTCGCTCTGGGCTCTCCGAAGGGTGGCGTAGGCCCATGCCTTCCAGTAGCGGGCCTCTTTCTCGTACTCCTCAGCGAGTTTGGTGCTCGTGTGGTACCCGTCGTGGATCACCTCGATCTCACGATCTCGGCTCTCCATCAAGCGGTCCAGGTCAGCGAGGTACGAGCTAGTAGCTCGAGACACGGTCAGAACCTCCTGGTCCAACGCTCCGGGGTCCTCGTCTGGCAAGACGGTGTGTGGGAACCGTCTGAAAGGGGTGTAGGACGTGCTCATCTGATACTTGGACACTAGGATCTTCATCATCTTCCTAGCTGCTGACTGCACGGCGGTCTCGTCGAGTGTCAAAGTACTATGCGTCATCTCTCCCTGAAACTCTAGCACCTCGGGGTCAGGGAGCACGACGAGTGTGGCAGTGTGGTAGAGGTAGGTACGCCACTCGTCCACTCTTACTGACAGCTTGACGCAGTCGGGGTTGATGCCGATCCCTCCTAGCAGGAGTCCGAGCCAGCGGAGGGCTCCTCTCCGGCTGTGCAACGCGTAGGTGGCGGGGTCGTGCGTCACACTCTCCATCGCGACTCTCTTCGCGTCCTCCACACTGCGCAAGAACGTAAGAACGGTGAGAGAAAGTCAAAAGCAGGAAGGAAAAGAATCAAGGTAAAGGTATAGTATAGGTCAAGGGGTGTATATAAAGTAGATGGAGTCGTAGAGACTTCCTAATTCTATCAGCCATAACTTAGACTCGTTGCTACGGTCAAGTATGGCTCTGATACCAACTGAAACAAACCGAGTTTTTGAAATGAAAACCCGACTCCCTGTATCATTGTGATAGTCCCTGGATCAATACCTATCACATACAGAACTCATTTCAAGCGATAATCATAGTCATTCTTCGATAAATAAGCATTCAAGGGTTTAATTAATACATAAATCAATAGGATTTGCAGTAGGATTTCCCTTACAAGCCTCTTGGGCTAATTCGAGCAAACAGAAAACAGAAAGCGATAACTAGGCTTCAAGCCATCCTTCTCGGACCAGCTTCATCCACAGGTGTCCTTGAGCGTAGCACCGGGCCTAGTCGTCGTACCATCCATCATCACTGCGGTCGTACTCCTGGTACATCCCTGCATCGTACCAGTCTATCCCCAAGGAGTGGGATAGGTCCACGTCACCATCCGTATGCAGCTTTAAGTGGACTAGACTAAAGGCAATACAGTAAAGCAAAGAAAGGCAAGGGCTTCCTATGCAATGCAATTATCAATAAGTCATCCATACTCCTCGACATGGGCCATCCTGGCACTCCAGGTCTCGAGTCACTCACACCTCAAAAACCCACCAAGTCGGTGCGAGAACTCCCACTCCTCGCACCTCAACTGCGTCCAGTAGGAAACCCAGTCTAGAGGGAGGTAGAAGATAAGTAACACTAACTATGAACGCGAAGCCGGATCAAGAGTTGTACATGACCGAGTACGCGGCTATACGTATAGTTTTCACCCTGCAGGGGTTGTACACCTGTACCTACTCAATGCGGGGCCATCCGGAAGCCAACTGTCAAACCCCGAGCCACCGGTCAACGAAACTAGCTGCAACGGCCCTCATCCTGCCTTCCCGGGTTTGGGATGCTCCCTCTCGCAAGAGGTTGCCCCGGGACTGTGATGCCTTCTACACCGGGTCCCGCAAGACCCTGCAATTCGGGGGATGTGAGATCAGCACCTCCTCCCCTTAGACTGATACCCTATCCTCCTACAGGTATTGTGACGACCCTGGTAATTGCAATTCCAAAAATCAATGACATTAGCCTAATTCTATGTTTTAAACCAACCAATGGGAGGGTGGAAAGAATTAAAACGGGTTCAGTTGGAATTCAAATTTAATTTGGGCATATTTGGACACATTTGAAACTTTTAAATTAACTTTAAAACCATAAGCCAAATGAGGTTTTGCCTGAAACCAAAGTTGTAGAACTTTTTATTTTGAGCAACATTCGTGTTCAAAAGTTTTTGAAATTCAAATCAGAAAGAGGAGAAAACGCCCTGTTTGCACCCAGCCCCCTGAACTTTTTCGAATTTTTGCACTTCGGTACCTCGTTTCTCCCCCTCCTCTGCCGCGCCGCGTGCGCTCGCCCGCCCGCCGCGCGCCAGGTTGCTGGCGTCGCCTGACCGGTGCGAAGCGCCAGGCCAGTGGCCGCCGCACCACCCCGCCACGGCCGGCTTTGCCTCGCCCCGACGCCGCGCGGCCAGTCCCCGCCCGTGCGTGCTGCCGCGCCCAGGCCGCCGCCCGCCCGCCCAGTGGCCGCGCTCCGCCGTGCCGCCCCGGCCCCCGCGCCCCGCCAGCTGCCGCGCCTGCCCCCCCGCCCGAGCCGCTGCAGCAGCTGCTCCCCAATCCGCACGCCGCGCTATCTCCTCGCGCCCACGCCACAATCGCGGCCGCCCAGTCGCCCGCGCCCGCTCGCCGCACGCCGCGCCGGCGTTCTGCCGCCGCCCGCCGCAGCCAGTGCACGCCGCTGCCGTGCCCCGCCCCGCGCGTCGCCCAGGCACCTCCACACCCCCTCCTATCCCTATAAAAGCGCCACCCCGGCCACGCGCGCGAGCCCCCGGCCACCAGAACACCGCGCCGTCGCCATCGCCGCCGCCGAGCACCACCCGTCCGTGGACAGCCCACTGCCGCCGCCCACTGCCCAAACTGCGCCCCCAGCCACCACTACATCACCTCAACGCAGCTCGCCGACCCACCCAACGCCACCCAGAGCCACCGGAGCGCCGCCGCCCGCGCTGCCGTCGCCGCCGCCGCCCCTGCTCGCCGTGGACAGCACGACCCCGACCCCCTCCGTCCATGCCGAGCCCCTGAGTAGCTTCCCCACGCGCCACTGAAGCTCACCGACCGGACCACGCCGCCCCAAGCCCGCCGGAGCACCGCCATCGACGCGAGCCGCGCCGCCGCCGCCTCTGCTCCAACGCCGGCGAGCCCTTCCCGGCCGTCCCCCACCTGAACAACACCCCCACAAGGTAGCCCTCGCACCCCTGAACCTTCCCCGACCCTCGCCCCTCGCCGCCGGCGAGCCCCCTCGCCGGAATTTCGGCCGGCCGCCGTACCCGAGCCGCCGAGGACCCAATTGCAAGGATTTAAATCTTTAGAAGGGTCTGAGCGTAAGATTCAAGGACCTAGTTGTAAAAGAAAGTTTCAAACCTAGATTCAAATTCAGTGAACTTGTAAAATTCGTATAAAATCGTTGAAAACTCAGAAAAATGCAAACTCAACTGTTCTGGAATCCTCAGAACAAACTCTACCACTTTTGTTACAAAAGTTTTCTCAGAATCTCAAAATATTTTGCTCTACATTAAATAGAAGCTTTAATGGACTTATTTTGTACCCACTATTGTAGAACAATGCTGACCCTAAATTTTGGACAGTGAGTTAGTTGCTTGATGTTTAGGATTGTGTAAAAAGACCAGGCCCAAATTCCATCTCTACCTTTACTGTTTGTTAAACTTAGTTTTATTTCATGTGTAGTAGAATGTTTTATCCCTGCAGTTAGGTGGTGAGTCACCCAATGAAATTTTTCCTATGCTAATGTATTGGTACCTAGAAGCCAGAGGAAAATTAGGATACTTTTTACCTCACAGTAACCTATTTATTTGATTTATGTGCTAATAACATACATTAAATCAAGAAAATAGTATCTTAGCTTGGAAAATTCCCAAATTATTACTGGGAGTTACACAGTGGTAGAGGTTGCTGTGTAACAAGTTTCATGGACAAAAACCCTGTGTAGGGTCCTGTAAAAATGAATCTTTAAAAAGCCTAGGTGTAGAATGTCATATTTTCTATGCTCTGAATACAGTATAATAAATCCTACAAAAGTTACAGTAGCTTCTGCATGCTTAAGTGAAAGCTCTGTAAAAATCTTAGACTCATTTGTTACACCAATTGTGCTGTACAAAAAGAACAAGTATCTATCAGCAACAATGTAATATATTTTTCAGAATTAATCGGTTACATAAAATTGGCTGAAAATTTTACAGTAAGCACATCTTTCCTTGATGTGCCTAAATCCAAAATTTCATGACCAGAAACTATCCCTTGTAGTAATTACTCTCAAATCGTAATCAAGTGTCATTTCCACGACTTAAACTTGTGCACTCATGTAGAATCGACGACTCTCGCTGACGGAACCTACGAGCTGGTGCCCGCGTCCGAGAGTGAGCAGCGTGAAGCTCAAGCAAATCTAACTAAAGCTTTTGAAGACCCGAGCCCAAGTTCGGAAGATCCCCAAGCGAACTGCGAAGGCAAGCCCCGGAGCATAACCCACTCTTTCCGAAATTATGCAACTCATTACTCTTGCTTGTGCATTAAGTTTATAGGAGTTGGATGAAAACTTAGTTGCATGATGTCAGGAACCCTTGCTTGAAAGCTAGATGTAAGGTTCGATAGAATGCTGTGCTAATAGGACTCCGGTAAAAGTCGAGTGATTTCCTGTCACTCGCGAGAAAATAGGAGTTGAATGGCTACCACACGCTGCAATCATAAGGACACGGACGGGTTATGTAACGATGGTTATGATTGAGGCCCGTCTGTCTAGTGAAAAATGCTAAGGCCGCAGGGTGTGGTAGTGATGGTTAAGTCTTTGAACGTACTAAACACATGCCGAGATTATGGGAATCGGTAAGCTTAAGTACCTGATTGGCCCGGCAAGGGGATGACATCCTACCCTTTGAACTTCGATCCCATGTGCATATGGCGAGTGCAAAGAGTGGTCACGACCCGGCGCCGAACCGTGGCGTGGGGCTCTTGTACTCTCGGAGGGTAGCCCCGATCCACGACCCGGAAAGAAAGGGGAAAAGTTGCACGTGTGACTCTAGGGAGTAACCACGTGACGTGTGTTTGGGTTTCCCTTGCAAGGTTAAGAAATTCGATTCGAATCGTCCGTTTCTCACGGCTATTGAGACTGCTTAACCATTTTTACCCATAGAGTAAGAAGAGGAACAATGATGATGAATGAACTGGTTGGATGGAAAATTTAATGCTTCACCATGTATGCTTTAGATAGCTGCTTACCTAGACTGGCTAACGAAACTAGAATCTTGAGCTAAAAGTTGAAAGTAAGGACCCACTTGTAGATGCTTTTCGGCAAAACAAACCCCTGAGCCAAAAAGCCTGGCATGTCTAGAGTCGGTGGAGTAGTTTCCACTACACGGGTAAGTTTTGCTGAGTATTAGTATACTCAGCCTTGCTTGTGGCTCATTTCAGGTGAGACCTTCGAAGACATGACTGCTAGCTTGACTTGGCCCTGCACTCTTCCCCCTGGTTGGTCGGTGGAATGGGATGCGCCCCCGTCCAACGGAGATAAGGCCGAGTGATGTCTCGTACGGGCTTCATCGAGACATCCTGTATCGTCGAGTAGTTTCCGTTATTTATTTCCGCTGCAACTTAAACTCTGAAGAACTTATTTATGATAATTGAAGTACTTGGTTTCTAAACTCAAAACTTGGTCTGTAATATTCACCTATGCTAATGTTGTAATATTTGCTGGAATGTGGTATCCTCTGGGCTCATCGTCGCATGAGCGTTTGTATGTACGGCGCTCGATCCGTTCACCGTGGTTGTATCGGGAGGTTATACCCGACAGACCAGTGGATTACTCCGTTTGAAGTGTAAGGTTAACCGAGGATGCCTTAATGGTGATGGTTAATACACTTGAGCCGGATTAATTCAGGTGGTTCTGCCACAGCTGGTATCAGAGCCGTAGCTGGTGCCACAGCTGGCAACAGCGGACACCAGAGCCGAAATACATACGCCAGAGAATGCTACAAGCCTTAAAAACTCATTTTACTAAAACTTGACTAGAAGGTTGTGTTGCGAAAAGCGTTGGTACGTTAAGGATGGTGCCTAGTTCGTAAAGCCCTAAGGGATTATGGGAAAAGTTACTAGGTGGCTATCTAACTTCTATATATAGTATCAACTGACTTTCAGCACATTACCTTCTGTCAAAACTTACTTTCATGCACAACCGACCTTAAATTCTGTAACGATGCACTCATCGCTAAGGTAAGAAGGTAAGGATCCTCAGCCAACTGAGAGAGCTTGGCCTTCCTGTCGGTGATGCGAACCGAACGCTGCCCTCAAGCAGTGGCTTACTTGAGGTGCTGCCAATATGCCAACTGTTAGTTGAACATATTGGGAGTAGAAGGTTCGGCGCAGGGTATGGCGATCGCTGTTCATACCCCCGTCTCATGACGGTACCCCCGTGAATACGCGATCTCGATAGCGTATGTTAACATCGTATGTACGGCGGGAATTGTACAGATATCGTTTCTATAAGTAAACGATAATGAATACGGACGCTTTCATGAGTGCTGGCATGAAAGGTTCATGAAATATTATGCTTTGTCAATTTTCTGCAGGTACACTAACCGCGATTACGATAAGTTAAGGGACGAGTAGAAAGACTCGACTAGCTATTATAGGAGAGCCGTATTGTGTAAGCCACCGAAACTATCATCGTAAGACCAAAGCTATTTGGCAATTGTTTTATTTGTGAGGACGAATAGGACGTGCATACATCATAAACATGTGTATCTGAAATCAAAAAAATGCGTTGTGTGAGAGTGGAAAGGTTCTTGCGTATCTAAGCGTGGTTTGCATAAGGACTATCTAGCGAAACTGTCCGAAATCTGCCGTCACCAAAAAGAACGATTTATTGACCCAAGAAAATGACCTTTTCTGGAGAAGTTCATGTTGAAAGAATTGTTCCAAATTTTGTGTTCTATCTCCTGTTCAAAAATGAAAAATTCTGAACTTATGGATAATAAGAAATAACAGAAACCTTGGAGCGTCAGATTTCTGTCCAGAGTAAGCACTTCTGCCTCTTAAATTTTTAGGCCCCCTTCCTGCGGTTTTCTGCAAAAGAGCACAACACGAAACTTGTTCCAAATTTACCCAGGAAGCTTCTGTTAAAATTTGGTAAATTTTGGCTGGGTAGATTTTCCCTGGTGTACGAAACTCTAGCCCTCTGTTCACTGAAAATTCTGGGTAGACAGTAAGGTAAAACCTGAAAAGAAAGACCATATTAGAGACCCAATTAGCTCTGGAGTTGACTAGAAAAGTTTTTCACAAATACCTTAGGAGTGATCTGGTGAAATTTGAGAATTTTTGGATGAGAACTGTGGAGTTATGATTATTTTTGCACACTATACAGAATCTGTCCTTGTGCTGCTCACAGTTTTTCGCTATCTCACTCCATTTGATCTTTTGTTCAGATGGCCGAGCCTGTTGATATGATGGTGGATGAGGATGGGCGCGTACACTCGCAGTGTCTCCACTGGGAGGGCTTTCCCTCTATTTTGTGGGATGTTCTGCGTACCGCGGGCTATCTAATTCCCCCACGTTACGCCGGACTGGAGTTTGCAGAAAATGGAGTTACCCAGTGCCGTGTCAACGTGACTATCTTTCCGCACCCGCTACACCCGGAGTGGCCCGCCTTGGAGCTTGAGGTTGTTGGTCGCCGTTTGGCCGATACTTGGGAGCTTGCAGCCATGAGGGCGCTCACCACATTTTGTGCGCAGCGTCCCGAGGTTGTCACACTCACTCCCATTGGATTGTTTCCTGCTGCCCAGGACAACGACACCTTTTGGCTCAACAGGGTGCAGCACGCACAGTATTTGGTAGACTTCCATGCCCAGGAGACTATCCATACCTCCGTGCGGTGCATGAGTGCACTCTACCGGCTTCAGACTCTCCAGAGTCAGGCACTCGAGCAGCTCACTGATCTTGCTCAGGCCTACCATATGATGGCAGATACCAGGGACGAGCAGATAAGGGAGCTCAGTCAGGATCTTGAGGACAGAGATGCTCAGATTGGCCAACTTGAGGGCCAAATCCAGGAGCAGGACACTCTCATGGGTGAGAGAGATACCACGATAGCACAGTTGGAGGAGCAGCTCCATGATCTGAACCTTGAGTTGGAGGATGCTAATGAGCACATTCAGTGGCACCATGATCAGAATGACCATCCCCATGAGGACGACATGGAGGAGGATGAGGAGGAGCCACAGGAGATTGATGGTATCTCAGGTATGGATTTCGAGGGTGAGGTACCACGGGCACCTCGGAGGGGAGCTCACTCTCCTGCTCACAGCGAGTCGTCCGTCAACGACTTGGATGATTTCTAGAGGACGACCTAGGAGGACTTTTGCACATACTCCTCGATAGGGTAGCCTAACTTTTGGCAAGTGTTGTAATAGGCTAACTAGGAGTTGAGTAACTCTTTTGTGTTGGGTACACCTGAATCAGGTGGACACCCTCAGCATGTAAGGAACGGCGATAAACTTGATGATTTCGTTGTAAGTTGGTAAACGATGGAATCCACAATCGCTGAGACTTGTCGGAATTTTTACCCATGTCTCCTTGCATTTCTTGGCTGAGTGTTGAATACCAAACTTGTGCTAAATTTTGTGATCTAGGTTCTCACAAAAATTCAGCATCATTGGACCTCGCTAGTTTAAGATATAGGCAAAACCGTACCGACCAATTTGCTGAAAAACAGCTAAGGCAGCAAGGCAAAGGACGAGCTTTTCAACCACCTTAGCCATAGTTCTAGCACCGAAGTTAAATACCAAAGTGGTGCATTCCTAAATTCTTTGACTGCTGCAAAAGTCTGAAATGTTTTGGATGGACCCACAGCAGGCTATGATTTTTCTCGTAGCAAACAGAGATTCTGTCCATACGTCTAGCTGTGACTTCGGAAATCTATGACTACACCAATTATTTATGAATCAAGGAAGTAATATGGATCGCGTTGCTAATGGTAACCTTTCACGTTTCAGATGGTTGGATCAACACGTGGCAACCCCGAGGGTTTTGGTGCCGGTGGCAGCCGCTCGCGACAATCGCCACCACCCCCGCCCAGTTTGGTGGAAGTGATGGCCACTCAAACCGAGCTGCTACGTCAGATTGTGCAAGGGCAACACCAGCAGAGGGGTGGGCACAATGCTCACCAACCACAAGCTGCAGGATACACGGATTTCCTGGGGACCCAGCCTCCCTTGTTCCATAAGACCGAGGAACCCTTGGACGCAGATGCATGGATTCGGACCATAGAATCCAAGTTCACACTACTTGTGGCCCCATGCTCAGAAGCCAACAAAGCTCGTTTTGCCGCGCAACAGCTTCGCGGTACCGCTCGACTGTGGTGGGACCACTATTTTGCGATGCTCCCGGCTGATCATGTGGTCGACTGGGATGAATTCAA
Organism: Panicum miliaceum; assembly: GCA_032594955.1. Lineage (NCBI taxonomy): Eukaryota > Viridiplantae > Streptophyta > Magnoliopsida > Poales > Poaceae > Panicum > Panicum miliaceum. The sequence goes on along the minus strand of CM064057.1, from coordinate 46,947,074 downwards.
GACCGCGTTCCGGGCACATCATATCCCCGAGGGCCTCATGGAGAGGAAGTTGAATGAGTTCCTGGCACTCACCCAAGGCACCCGCACCATGCTGCAGTACGCCCAAGCGTTCAACAACTTATGTCAGTATGCGGGCTATCACGCTGATACGGACGCCAAGAAGCGTGATCGTTTCCGCCGAGGTCTGAGTACCAAGCTCAAGGAACGTCTGAACCTAGCCAGGGCTGACACCTACAACGAGTTGGTCAATATGGCCATTACCCAGGAAGACTGTATCATGGCGCACCGGGCAGAGAAGAAGAGAAAGGCACCCGCGGGACCATCAAGTGTCCAACCACCAAGGTATCGCATCGTGCAAAATACCGCACCCACAGCTCCACCAAGGGCCCCGCAGCCAGGAAGATGGATTGCCAGACCCCCACAGCAGCCAGGCATGGTACGACCCCCGATGCCTCCACAGAATGGTCCGAGGCCCATTCTTCAGCAGTCTCTTCGACCTAGCCCTGCGAACCGCTGTTTCAAATGCGGGAGTTCCAGCCACTTCGCACGAGAATGCCCTCAGCCTGGACAGCCCAACCAAGGTCAAGGATCCAACCCGAACGCCAAGAACAGGGGCAAGAGACAGACCCTGCAAGTCAAGCAAGGACGGATTAACTTCACCACGCTTGCAGAGCTTCCTGAAGGAGCCCCAGTGATGTCGGGTACATTCTCTATCCATAACAAGCCTGCCGTTATATTATTTGATTCTGGTGCATCGCATAGTTTCATAAGTGCAAAATTCGGTGCAAAAGTAGGCTTGGATGTTGGTCACACCAAAGGGTCGTACATGATATCAACACCGGGTGGTAAAATTGCTTCAAACCAAATGATCAGACAAGTACCAGTCAAATTGGGTAGTAAAACCATCGACACGGACCTTGTCCTTTTACCCCTTGATGGCATTGGACATTATATTGGGAATGAACTGGATGGCTATGCATGGAGTCACACTGGACCTTTCTTCCCGAGCCGTTGAGATAAATTCACCTAGTCACGGAGCCACTACCCTTTACCTACCGTTCCTAGATTGTACGAATTCCTGTGCTTATAAGATGGAAGGACTTAAGCCAGATAGTATTCCTGTGGTAAACGAGTATGCCGATGTTTTCCCGGATGACTTACCAGGAATGCCCCCGGATAGGGATATTGAGTTCGTTATTGAACTACAGCCAGGCACTGCACCTATATCCAAAAGACCATATAGGATGCCCCCTAAAGAATTGGCAGAGCTGAAAATTCAACTCCAAGAACTACTGGACAAAGGTTTTATTCGCCCTAGCACGTCACCTTGGGGATGTCCAGCCCTATTCGTAAAGAAGAAGGATGACAGTTTGAGATTATGTGTGGACTACCGACCTCTCAATGCGGTAACAGTTAAAAATAAATACCCACTTCCTCGCATCGATGTACTCTTCGATCAATTAGCTGGAGCCAGAGTCTTCTCAAAAATTGATCTTCGTTCGGGATATCATCAGATCAAGATTCGCCCGTGCGATATTCCTAAGACTGCCTTCTCCACCCGATATGGACTATATGAATTCTTGGTCATGTCCTTTGGACTCACCAATGCCCCTGCCTACTTCATGTATCTCATGAATTCGGTATTCATGCCCGAACTTGACAAATTCGTCGTAGTGTTCATCGACGACATTCTTATCTATTCCAAGGATGAGGAAGAGCATGCCAAGCACCTTCGCATTGTTCTTCAGCGACTCAGAGACCATCAGCTCTATGCTAAGTTTTCTAAGTGTGAATTCTGGTTGGATACTGTAAAGTTCTTAGGTCACACGATCTCCAACGAAGGCATAGCTGTTGACCCCAGCAAGGTACAGGAGGTGATGGATTGGAAACCCCCTACCTCTGTTCATCAGATTCGCAGTTTTCTCGGCTTAGCCGGTTACTACCGTCGCTTCATCCCGGATTTCTCTCGAATTGCTAAGCCCATGACGGAACTATTGAAGAAGGAAGTAAAGTTTGTATGGAATGAGAGATGTGAAGAAGCTTTCCACACTCTCAGAGAGCATCTGACTACTGCACCCGTGTTAGCTCAACCCGATAATACCAAGTCATTCGATGTGTATTGTGACGCATCGGGCACTGGTCTAGGATGTGTGCTTATGCAAGAGAATCGAGTGATTGCATATGCCTCACGAGCCCTTCGGCCCCACGAACAGAATTATCCCACTCATGATCTTGAGCTTGCAGCCGTCATTCACGCTCTAAAAATATGGAGGCACTATCTCATGGGTACACAGTGCAATATCTACACGGATCATAAGAGTCTCAAGTACATCTTCACACAAGCCGATCTGAATATGAGACAACGGAGATGGTTAGAATTAATCAAGGATTATGACCTTGAAGTGCACTATCACCCCGGCAAGGCTAATGTAGTCGCGGATGCACTAAGCCGCAAGTCCCATTGCCATTGCTTATCCATGGAGTCCTACCATGAGACATTATGTGCAGACATGAGGAAGCTTAACTTGGAAATGGTTTCCCAGGGCACTCTAGATCACATCTCAGTTGAGCCCACTCTTCACGACCAAATCGTCATGGCACAACTACATGATGAAGGAATTAAGATCATCAAACAAAAACTCTCTCTAGGTGAAGAGAAGTATAAGTGTTTCCGCCAGGACCATAAGGGAGTTCTATGGTTCGGAAGTCGTATAGTCGTTCCGAAGGATCGTGAACTCCGCAAGCAAATTCTCGATGAGGCACACCTCTCCAAATTCTCTATCCACCCCGGCAGTAGCAAAATGTATCAAGACCTAGGGCAAAACTTCTGGTGGACTAGAATGAAAAGAGAAATTGCTACGTATGTCTCAGAATGTGACACGTGCCAGAGAGTAAAAGCTAGCCACTTGAAGGTAGCTGGTACACTTCAACCGTTACCTATACCATCCTGGAAATGGGAGGACATAAGTATGGACTTCATCGTTGGACTACCAAACACCTCCCAGAAACATGATTCCATATGGGTCATCGTTGATAGACTCACAAAGACGGCACATTTTCTTCCGGTACACACCACCTATTCTACCAAGAAATATGCCGAGATTTACCTCGATCGTATTGTTTGCCTGCATGGAATACCTAAGACAATTATCTCCGATCGTGGTCCTCAGTTTGTAGCACGATTTTGGGAACAACTGCAAACGTCTCTTGGCACTAAGCTGATTCGCAGCTCAGCATACCACCCTCAGACTGATGGACAAACGGAAAGAGTAAATCAAATTCTTGAAGACATGCTGAGAGCTTGTGTCATTCATTATGACAAGAATTGGGACAAATGCCTACCCCTAGCAGAGTTCTCGTACAACAACAGCTACCAAATGAGTTTGAAAATGGCACCATTTGAGGCCCTGTACGGACGAAGGTGTCGAACCCCTTTGAGTTGGTCACAAACCGGAGAACGTAAAATAATTGGACCCGACCTGGTAATCGAGGCAGAGGAGAAAGTAAAAGTAATACAAGCAAATCTTAAAGCCGCACAAGCCCGACAAAAGAGCTATTCTGACAAAAGGAGAAAGCCCCTAAAGTTCGAAGTTGGCGATCATGTCTATCTTCGAGTTTCACCAACCAAAGGAGTGCGAAGATTTGGAATCAAAGGCAAACTAGCTCCCCGTTATATTGGTCCTTACGAAATCATGGAGAGCCGCGGACCCGTAGCCTACAAATTACGACTGCCCCCTCAGCTCACGGCCACCCATGATGTCTTCCACGTATCTCAACTCAAGAAGTGTATTCGAGTCCCTACCGAGATTGTGGAACAACAAGAAATATCGTTGGAACCCAACCTCTCGTATGTCGAACACCCAGTTAAGATTCTGGATCAAAAAGAAAGAGAGACCAGGAGGAAGGTGATTAGAATGTATAAAATACAATGGAATCGCCACACGGAAGAAGAGGCCACCTGGGAAACGGAGAGCTACCTGAACCAACATTTTCCTGGGTTTCTTGTCTCAACCACTGGTATGAGCACCCACGCCCACACTAAGAATTACCGAATCTCGGGGCGAGATTCTTGTTAAGGGGGGAAGGCTGTGACGACCCTGGTAATTGCAATTCCAAAAATCAATGACATTAGCCTAATTCTATGTTTTAAACCAACCAATGGGAGGGTGGAAAGAATTAAAACGGGTTCAGTTGGAATTCAAATTTAATTTGGGCACATTTGGACACATTTGAAACTTTTAAATTAACTTTAAAACCATAAGCCAAATGAGATTTTGCCTGAAACCAAAGTTGTAGAACTTTTTATTTTGAGCAACTTTCGTGTTCAAAAGTTTTTGAAATTCAAATCAGAAAGAGGAGAAAACGCCCTGTTTGCACCCAGCCCCCTGAACTTTTTCGAATTTTTGCACTTCGGTCCCTCGTTTCTCCCCCTCCTCTGCCGCGCCGCGCGCGCTCGCCCGCCCGCTGCGCGCTAGGTGGCTGGCGTCGCCTGACCGGTGCGAAGCGCCAGGCCAGTGGCCGCCGCACCACCCCGCCACGGCCGGCTTTGCCCCGCCCCGACGCCGCGCGGCCAGTCCCCGCCCGCGCGTGCTGCCGCGCCCAGGCCGCCGCCCGCCCGCCCAGTGGCCGCGCTCCGCCGTGACGCCCCGGCCCCCGCGCCCCGCCAGCTGCCGCGCCTGCCCTCCGCCCGAGCCGCTGCAGCAGCTGCTCCCCAATCCGCACGCCGCGCTATCTCCTCGCGCCCACGCCACAATCGCGGCCGCCCAGTCGCCCGCGCCCGCTCGCCGCACGCCGCGCCGGCGTTCTGCCGCCGCCCGCCGCAGCCAGTGCACGCCGCTGCCGTGCCCCGCCCCGCGCGTCGCCCAGGCACCTCCACACCCCCTCCTGTCCCTATAAAAGCGCCACCCCCGGCCACACGCGCGAGCCCCCGGCCACCAGAACACCTCGCCGTCGCCATCGCCGCCGCCGAGCACCACCCGTCCGTGGACAGCCCACTGCCGCCGCCCACTGCCCAAACTGCGCACCCAGCCACCACTACATCACCTCAACGCAGCTCGCCGACCCACCCAACGCCACCCAGAGCCACCGGAGCGCCGCCGCCCGCGCTGCCATCGCCGCCGCCGCCCCTGCTCGCCGTGGATAGCACGACCCCGACCCCCTCCGTCCAAGCCGAGCCCCTGAGTAGCTTCCCCACGCGCCACTGAAGCTCACCGACCGGACCACGCCGCCCCAAGCCCGCCGGAGCACCGCCGTCGACGCGAGCCGCACCGCCGCCGCCTCTGCTCCAACGCCGGCGAGCCCTTCCCGGTCGTCCCCCACCTGAACAACACCCCCACAAGGTAGCCCTTGCACCCCTGAACCTTCCCCGACCCTCGCCCCTCGCCGCCGGCGAGCCCCCTCGCCGGAATTTCGGCCGGCCGCCGTACCCGAGCCGCCGAGGACCCAATTGCAAGGATTTAAATCTTTAGAAGGGTCTGAGCGTAAGATTCAAGGACCTAGTTGTAAAAGAAAGTTTCAAACCTAGATTCAAATTCAGTGAATTTGTAAACTTCGTATAAAATGGTAGAAAATTCAGAAAAATGCAAACTCAACTGTTCTGGAATCCTCAGAGCAAACTCTACCACTTTTGTTACAAACGTTTTCTCAGAATCTCAAAATATTTTGCTCTACATTAAATAGAAGCTTTAATGGACTTATTTTGTACCCACTATTGTAGAACAATGCTGACCCTAAATTTTGGACAGTGAGTTAGTTGCTTGATGTTTAGGATTGTGTAAAAAGACCAGGCCCAAATTCCATCTCTAGCTTTACTGTTTGTTAAACTTAGTTTTATTTCATGTGTAGTAGAATGTTTTATCCCTGCAGTTAGGTGGTGAGTCACCCATTGAAATTTTTCCTATGCTAATGTATTGGTACCTAGAAGCCAGAGGAAAATTAGAAGACTTTTTACCTCACAGTAACCTATTTATTAGATTTATGTGCTAATAACATACATTAAATCAAGAAAATAGTATCTTAGCTTGGAAAATTCCCAAATTATTACTGGGAGTTACACTGTGGTAGGGGTTGCTGTGTAAAAAGTTTCATGGACAAAAACCGTGTGTAGGGTCCTGTAAAAATGAATCTTTAAAAAGCCTAGGTGTAGAATGTCATATTTTCTATGCTCTCAATACTGCATAATAAATCCGACAAAAGTTACAGTAGCTTCTGCATGCTTAAGTGAAGGCTCTGTAAAAATCTTAGACTCATTTGTTACACCAATTGTGCTGTACAAAAAGAACAAGTATCTAACAGCAACAATGTAATATATTTTTCAGAATTAATCGGTTACATAAAATTGGCTGAAAATTTTACAGTAAGCACATCTTTCCTTGATTTGCCTAAATCCAAAATTTCATGACCAGAAACTATCCCTTGTAGTAATTACTCTCAAATCGTAATCAAGTGCCATTTCCACGACTTAAACTTGTGCACTCATGTAGAATCGACGACTCTCGCTGACGGAACCTACGAGCTGGTGCCCGCGTCCGAGAGTGAGCAGAGTGAAGCTCAAGCAAATCTAACTGAAGCTTTTGAAGACCCGAGCCCAAGTTCGGAAGATCCCCAAGCGAACTGCGAAGGCAAGCCCCGGAGCATAACCCACTCTTTCCGAAATTATGCAACTCATTACTCTTGCTTGTGCATTAAGTTTATAGGAGTTGGATGAAAACTTAGTTGCATGATGTCAGGAACCCTTGCTTGAAAGCTAGATGTAAGGTTCGATAGAATGCTGTGCTAATAGGACTCCGGTAAAAGTCGAGTGATTTCCTGTCACTCGCGAGAAAATAGGAGTTGAATGGCTACCACACGCTGCAATCATAAGGACACGGACGGGTTATGTAACGATGGTTACGATTGAGGCCCGTCTGTCTAGTGAAAAATGCTAAGGCCGCAGGGTGTGGTAGTGATGGTTAAGTCTTTGAACGTACTAAACACATGCCGAGATTATGGGAATCGGTAAGCTTAAGTACCTGATTGGCCCGGCAAGGGGACGACATCCTACCCTTTGAACTTCGGTCCCATGTGCATATGGCGAGTGCAAAGAGTGGTCACGACCCGGCGCCGAACCGTGGCGTGGGGCTCTTGTACTCTCGGAGGGTAGCCCCGATCCACGACCCGGAAAGAAAGGGGAAAAGTTGCACGTGTGACTCTAGGGAGTAACCACGTGACGTGTGTTTGGGTTTCCCTTGCAAGGTTAAGAAATTCGATTCGAATCGTCCGTTTCTCACGGCTATTGAGACTGCTTAACCATTTTTACCCACAGAGTAAGAAGAGGAACAATGATGATGAATGAACTGGTTGGATGGAAAATTTAATGCTTCACCATGTATGCTTTAGATAGCTGCTTACCTAGACTGGCTAACGAAACTAGAATCTTGAGCTAAAAGTTGAAAGTAAGGACCCACTTGTAGATGCTTTTCGGCAAAACAAACCCCTGAGCCAAAAAGCCTGGCATGTCTAGAGTCGGTGGAGTAGTTTCCACTACACGGGTAAGTCTTGCTGAGTATTAGTATACTCAGCCTTGCTTGTGGCTCATTTCAGGTGAGACCTTCGAAGACATGACTGCTAGCTTGACTTGGCCCTGCACTCTTCCCCCTGGTTGGTCGGTGGAATGGGATGCGCCCCCGTCCAACGGAGATAAGGCCGAGTGATGTCTCGTACGGGCTTCATCGAGACATCCTGTATCGTCGAGTAGTTTCCGTTATTTATTTCCGCTGCAACTTAAACTCTGAAGAACTTATTTATGATAATTGAAGTACTTGGTTTCTAAACTCAAAACTTGGTCTGTAATATTCACCTATGCTAATGTTGTAATATTTGCTGGAATGTGGTATCCTCTGGGCTCATCGTCGCATGAGCGTTTGTATGTACGGCGCTCGATCCGTTCACCGTGGTTGTATCGGGAGGTTATACCCGACAGACCAGTGGATTACTCCGTTTGAAGTGTAAGGTTAACCGAGGATGCCTTAATGGTGATGGTTAATACACTTGAGCCGGATTAATTCAGGTGGTTCTGCCACAGGTATGGTGCCGCGCGTTACTAGCTTGGATCAGATCTGCCCGCATAACAGAGAAGAGGTGTGCACGTTTGACATAGTTCCGTCTCCAAGTCCACCAACTCGGGCCTTAATCACTAAGGCGAGTATCTTCCACGATGACGTCTCCGCCGCAACGGTCCGTCGATGGCACCCATCACAAGTATAGCCCTCCAACTCCTCCAAACGTCTCGAAGGACTTGTACCCGCCACAGGTACTCCGTAGGAAGTGCCCAACACAGGACCCAAACCCTCGATCCGAAGATCTGGTCAAGTTTAACTAGCCCAAGCTAGATTTCAATTCCCCAACTCCTCAAAAGAGTCTCCACTCACGCCAAGACTATAGCCACAATATCCCACACAAACATATGCACATCAAGGGGATCATCTCATATATATAAGCAAGTGGGGTACAAGGAATCAGGGCAAACAATAGGCCATGCAGGTTTATCTCATACAAAGCATCTCAGAAGCACTAGCAAACTAGCAAGCATGACTACTAGGTATTCAATTCATAGATAGGCGTGAACCTTGTGCCTCTTGGTAGTACTCCTGCTCCTCCGGGAAGTCCTGGTCGTCATTCAGGTCTCCGGCGTCTAGTCCTATTCGTAAATACGTATAAGTGTAGGGCAAAAGTGCAAAAGTGCACAAAAGGCAACCAAAAGAAGGTCCAAATCACTCAATTCCTACTCTAACGTGTAGATCATGATTTTAGAAGAATTATGAAACTTGTTGCATAATTTTCGGAGGTCCGGTTGATTTATTATGAATTTTTAAAGGTTAAAATCATTTATGAAAATATTAAATGAATTTCGAAAAAGGAAAACACACAGTGGCGACACGTGGAGCACCAGAATGCGCCACATGGCATGTTGACGTCAGCATGACATCACCATGGGGGTTAGCCAAGGTGTTGACGCCAGATTTTGACACGTGTTGAATCGGCGTCACGAAAGGAAGAGACTGGCCGATGCGGTAGATTTAAAGGCTACAGTTGGGAATCGGCCGATTGAGGCTACAGTTAGGGATCGGCCGATTGGCGATGCAGCTTGCGCCAACAGATAGGGGATGAAGCCAATGGAATCCCAACAAAGGATCTCAGTCAACGATGACCTGACGTTGGTTAAAGAATGACGCCGACTCGGTCGTGAAGCAATGGAAAGAGTCCGGATTGGACTAGGAGATGGCGGCAGAAGATTCTGCGGGAGCCCGTTTCCTTTAGGAAAGTTTTATAGATATAGTAGTTTTTATTTAAGTCAAGTTTGCAACGGATCATAATAGATCAGGAGTCTTAGTCCTAGGGTATAAATAGAAGCAGTCAGGGTTTTGTAGAATATACATCAATCAATACAAACAATCTACTTTTTCATCGTACTTTAGTTTTCAAGTCGGCGACTTCGCCAATACTTCTTTTTCTTTCACGAGTTCGTACGGATTGGCAGGGCTGCATCGACATGATCTCCGGCCAATTGGTAGGTTCCGTTTATCGAATAACATCTAAGCTTTAACTTCGGGCGCATCGCCGTTGTTTCGTTTAGATTTATTCACTAGTTATCGATATTTACTAGAATTATAGGTTTTACCTATTGTTCTAGTTTTATCACCAGTTATCCAGCTTGAGATCGAACTGTCGGCTTCATCATTATTTCTCCTTGTTTACCATCATATAGCCGATTAGATCTATTTCGAGTATTGCATCTGTAACAATTATTTAAGTTACTCCAGTAGTTTCTTGGCAATCGTTACGTGATTATCGGTTGGTCCATAGCCGGTCATCCTCATAGCAAATCGGCCGATTCGCTGATACGCTTTTCGGGACAGATCGGAACTTTAGCCGATCGGAACCCCGGAATTTAATACGTTTATTTCCTTATCAATCAAAATGTCAGATTGACTGGCACGCCGCGCGAACCGCACTAGGGCAATCACCCGAACAGGAGTTAAACAGATTCTCCCGGGTCGTGTGTCCGACGCTGAAGGTTATCGGCCGATTCCCGGCCCATTTTTAGCGCCAACACACATTTGGCACGCCCGGTGGGACGTCCCTCAATATCCAACATGTCAAAGACCACGGAAATCTCTTAGAACAACATCATTGAGGTTACGGAAGCAGATCTCAAGGACAACCAGAAAGAAGAACTGGCAAGACACCTAGAAGACTACTAGAGGGTATATCTGCAATCTTTCAGTCGTACATGAAGCGGGGAGACCATCAAGAAAGCTCCTCTTCCAGTTCCCCGCCACATCACCATCGATGAGGACTCGGGCAAGATGTCCGATATGATTCAACAGTCCATTTATCAGGCTTTCATCGACCAATCCTCAGTAATGACCAACACGGTATACAATGCCGTCATCAGTTCTTTGTTCAGCGGAGTAGCTCAAGGATATCAGGGGCCAGCATACGCCCCATCTATTGTAGCTCCAGCCAGAAGCTTACCAGGCACGTCTCACTCGGCTCCTCAGCCGATATCGACGCAACACGAAGGATACAACACTTCATTGCCTTCAATGCCTCCAGGATATAACGGTGCACCATGCTTTCGATCACAAGCGCCGCTTCAGCCTGTCCAGATTGCTTCCATGCAATCACTGCCCTCAAACTCGGTACCTTGGGGGGCACCAGCAACGGCGACTTTTCCGGACCCATCAACCGGTCATGGGAGCTCTCCGATCCAGGCACCGTTCCATTCGGCTGTCCGGCCGACGGTCCCTCAGTATCAACCGGCCACGTCAGAAATCGGCAGGGGGGCAGACGCCGCAGAGACACTCAGAAGCGCGGCGCCGATGATGCTGTACGATGGGGCGGCAGATTTGCTACGCCACCAGCTGTCAACTGCTCAGCCGGCCACAATGCAGCAGAATCCGACACACGCTTTGATCCATCACCCGTCCGTACCGCCGCCGATCCACTAACATGTGCCGACGCCCCGACCAGTTGTTCATCAGCAGCAGGTGGATTGGACAGCAAGGATAGCGGAGGTAATTCAAGACCAATTTGGGTTAAAGCCGAAAGTACAAACCTATACGTACAAAACGCCATACCCACCCGCCTACGATCTACTGCCGTTTCCCCATCGGTACAAAGTTCCTCACTTCACCAAATTTTTGGGGCTGGATGACACCTCAACTGTGGAGCACATAAATAGATTCATCATCCAGTGCGGGGAGGCTGCCACACAAGATGCTCTGCGGGTGTGTCTGTTCTCGTCATCTCTATCTGGGTCGGCCTTCCAGTGGTTCACTACCCTACCACCCAACTCCATCGTTACATGGGCCGATCTAGAAAAGCAATTCCATAAGTACTTCTACGCGGGAGTCCACGAGATGAAGCTTTCAGATCTGACCAGCCTCAGGCAAAGGAGCGACGAACCATTAACTAGTTACGTACAGAGGTTCAGAGAGGTCAGAAACAAATGCTATACCCTAGCCCTGACCGACGCTCAGTTGGCCGACATCGCCTTCCAAGGCCTCCTGCCACATATCAAGGAGAGGTACGCCTCACAAGAGTTTGAAAGTTTAAGTAAGATCGTTCACCGATTGGCCGGTCAAGAAGTACGTCCGTTTGATCAGCGGAGGAATTTCCAGAAAAAAGTGGCATATTTAGAAGGGTCTGAATCTGAAGAAAAAGAGGAAATCGGCCTAGCAGAATGAGTCAAAGGGAAGAAGCCGATATCGTGCCCTTTCGGGAAGAAAGAACCGGAGGCGTTCGTCTTTGACACGTCAAAGGCCGATAAAATCTTTGACTTACTTCTCCAAGAGGGGCAGATCAAGCTCTCACCTTACAACACCATTCCCTCGGCCGATCAGCTCAAAAAGATGAAATATTGCAAGTGGCACAACGCCACGTCTCACGACACAAATGAGTGCAAAATCTTCCGTCAGCAGATACAGTCGGCCATTGAGCAAGGCAGACTTAAATTTGAAATCCCGGTGAAGCCAGCAAAGCCGATGAAAATTGATCAGCATCCTTTCCCCACTAACATGATTGATACGGGAAAAACTCGCTTCAAACCAAGGTGCTGACGTCAGAATCGGCTAAGAGAAGTGGTGCCGTGGACCCCAGAAAGCAGGTTACGATGGACGATGTCAAAGGGAAAAGACGGGTTGAAGACGAGGGTGAAGGATCAGAACGATCGCGTAGACCCGTCACTTCCCGATTCTTACCCAGCAAATATCAGCGGCAGCAGGAAAGATCGAGACACCGCGATGAGATGATACGCCGACACGAAGATCATTGGCGATGTCCGTTCTTCATCCATTGCTGGGAAAATGACCTCAGATTGCCATCAACTGATAATTGCCCTGAGTGCAGCGGATCAAATCGCAACGATCGCCCGCTCAAAAGATCGCGCTCCAGAGACAGAGGATCAGAGCCGATCAGCAGAAACTGGCGCGAACAAGAGGGTCGGCGCCTTTCAGTGCATGATCGGCTGGGGGGCAGAGTTGACCGGTATGACCGGTCGAATGGCAGGATCAACCAGCAGAAGCGACTGAGGGGCAGAACCAGCGTACACGATCGGCTAGAAGAAACGGCCAATGCTAGGGTGTCAGATGAGAACCCCCTAGAAAGGGAACCAGACTGGGAGCACGCCAAACCACCGGCCAAACCAGTGAACCCCAGGTGGTGCCCTGATGGACTGTCCAAATCTCAAAAACGAAGGATCCAACGTCTGCGCCTATGGGAACAACAAGAGGAAGAACAGAGGCAGGTGGTGGATAAGAAAAACGACAGGTCTCGGGTTTGGCGCCCCAAAAGAAACAACAACGAGGAGGGCGACAATCAAGAATCGGCAGCTGATGTCAACATGGTGTTCATCTTGCCGATGGAGTTCATGGCGCCCGCCGATCGAGATAACGCGACAAGGATGGAGGAGCAGATGGCGCAATTGGTTTTGGAGCCAATGACAGCCACTTTTGAGAAACCGGAAGACAAAAAATGGCAACATCTCAAGGCTCTATTCCTCAAAGGACACGTTAACGGACGACCCGTTACCAGGCTACTAGTGGACGGAGGCGCTGCAGTCAATATCATACCATATGCCATGTTCCGTAAGTGGGGCAACAGTGATGAAGATCTGACCAGGATGGACATGATGCTCAAAGACTTCGAAGGCAATGTGTCCCCCGCCCGCGGAGCGCTCTGCGTCGACCTCACCATCGGCAGTAAGACCCTTCCCACTACCTTCTTTATTATTAAGGGCAAAGGGTCCTACAACATGTTGCTCGGTCGCGATTGGATACACGCGAATTGTTGCGTCCCGTCTACAATGCACCAATGCCTCGTACAGTGGGTCGGCGACAGTACCGAGATAGTCACCGCCGATTCCGCCTACAGTGTTGCGGCGGCCGATACGAAACAGTGGAGCTGCAAACACGTCAAGTGTATATCCGGTAGGACTTGGGACACTGATTTCCTGAAAGTGTCCAATTTTGGTCTACAGCCGATCCAAGCAGTTGGCTCTGAAGATTCAGATTAGATGGATGAGTTTGTCCGAGAAGACGGGAAGCTTGGGCATGGCTTTACGTCGGCTGATTCATTAGAGATGGTGGATATAGGATATGGTAGCAAGCCAAGGCCGACGTATATTAGTGCTAGCCTGGATCCCGACTACAAATGTAGATTGATAAGTTTATTAAAAGAATTTAAGGATTGCTTTGCATGGGAATACCATGAGATGCCTGGTCTAGACCGGTCCATTATCGAACTCCCATTGCCTATAAAACCAGGATTCGGTGTGGCAGAACAACCTGAATTAATCTGGCTCAAGCGCGCTAACCATCACCACAAGGGCAATCAGGGCTAACTCGCACTTCAAACGGAATAATCCACTGGTCTGTCGGGTAACCTCCCGATACAACCACGGTTTTTGCCGATCGAAACCACACATACATGGACTCACACGAAGGTGAGCCCAGAGGATACAACATTCCACAAATTTTACACCACAGGGTTCATCACAAATTATTATTACACGGAGTTCAAATTCGTAAAACAAGGTACTTCAAAGTTCAAAATAAATGAGTTCTTCAGAGTTCAAAGCAGCGGAAAAGATAACGACAACTACTCGACGATAAAGGATGTCTCGATCAAGCCCGTACGAGACATCACTCGGCATCATCATCGTTGGCCGGGGGCGTATCCCATTCCACCGACCAACCAGGAGGAAGGGTACAATGGTCAAGCAGTCTCAATAATCGCGAGAAACGGACGATTCGAATCGAATTTCTTAACTTTACAAGGGAAACCTAAACACACGTCACGTGGTTACTCCAAGAGTCACACATGCAACTTTTCCCCTTTCATCCTGGGTTGTGGATCAAGGCCATCATTCGAGACTACAGAGCCAAGCTCTGTACCCACCATGTGTGCGCATGGAACCGAAGTTGAGATGATGGGATGTTGTCCACTTGCCGGTCCGATTAGGTACTTAAGCTTACCGATTACCATATTCTCGGCATGTGGTTAGTACGTTCAAAGACTTAACCACCACTACCACACACTGCGGCCTTAGCATTTTTCACTAAACAGACGGGGCCTCAATCATCAACATATACATCGTACCATAGCCCCGTCCGTCGACCTTATGATTGCAGCATGTAGTAAACATTCAACTCCTATATTCTCGCGAGTGACAGAAAATCACTCGACTTTTACCGAGTCCTATAAATCGATGGCTAAGATGGTCAAACGATTCACTCTTTGCTTCGCTGGTTTGGCTATTTTTCAGCAGGATGAGTTATAGTATCTTGCCTATAACTCAAACTAGCAAGATCCAATAGTGCTGAAATTTTGTGAGAACCTAGATCACAAAATTTAGGACAAGTTTGGTATTCAACACATAGTCCAGAAATGTAAGGAGACATGGGTAAAAATTCCGACAAGTTTCTGCAATTGCCGATTCAACTTTTTTCCAATATCACAATTAAACCACCAAGTTTATATAGCCATGGCCTACATGATTAGAGTATCTGTCACACCCGATTCTAGAAAGAACCAGATGCATCTCATATGTACGCCAGGATCTCGTTCACACACATATGGTAGACGGAAAGTGTAATATATCAAAGACAATGCTCAAAAGTACTAAATAAAGTATTTAACAATATTACACTCCGTATATAAGAGACACAAATGTCTTTATCGATAAACCGTTATACCCTATACGAAGTCTTCAACAACTCCGTCTTCCACAGGCGATGACTGGTGAACGCAGGACCTAGAACTCCTTGAAGTCGTCGAAGATCTCCTCTTCAAAGTTAACTTCTGAACAGCAGGGGCAAGGGTGAGTACTCTTATGGTTGGTACTCAGCAAGTGGGGTGAAAATGCAAGGCTATCAAGGATAGGCTAGGGTTTGCAGCAGCGGTTGCTTTTAGTTGGTCAAATATTTATTATCAAACATCTATTAACTAGGTTTAAGTTTATACCAATCCCACTTTAGCAAAATCATAACAGTACCATCAACTCAAGTATTAACCACGAACCACGGTTTATTTAATCTTCAAGTTTAAATTATCATGTGAGGGTCCAAGCCACTCATAACCGTGAGTACGGCTGTTATAACAGTTTTACACTCTGCAGAGGTTGTACACTTTACCCACAAATCGTGTTTCCCTGAATCGCCCGGGTTTGCAAGGCCCTTAAACACTTCCGAGGTGAGTGGCGAGGGTACACTACGAAGCCTTTACAAAGACATGTCGAAAGCTAGGCAGCCCGCTAGAGTTTCAGTAGCGGCGTGGTCCATAAACCTCCCTAATGGTCAGCTCCTTAGCAAAGGCAGCTACCCCAAGAGGACCGGGCTATGACCCCTATCACCGACCCCCTCCTTGCCCTTTCGGTAAGGCCACCAGCAAACTACACATCTAATTAATTGGCTAAGGTCAGAGCCATATGACTTTGTGGTTGCACTGTTCACTTGGGTGGTTCTCCATGTTCCCATTAAACAAAGTCGATCTTGATATTACGCGATAAAACCACAGTATGAAACGTGTTCAACATTAACATAAGAGTAAACCAATACCAATCCCAAAGTTTGCAACTAAGCGTAACTACCCAACAAAATAGTAAACCCAGGTGTTTCAAGGTTTGGGGTAAAAGACTAGGTATGTCCTTAGCATAGGTAACCCATCAAGTTTATGCAAGCAACAGTAAAGTAAAGTGTATTTTCATGCAGTTGTTGGGATCAAATAGAATATGCAGAGGGGAAAATCCACTTGCCTTCGTCAAATAGCGGCTGGTTCTCTTCCTCGTAAGCTTGCTCTTGATTTGGCTCGAACGTCACGTTGTCTACGCGATCACACAAACAAGCATACACAACCAAATAAGAAACAATACAACAAACAGTACAAACGGAAGGGTGAAAAGATGCTAAAGTTGTAGTTCATGATGCAAGGATCGTGTGGGCTCGAGAATCGCGGAAATCGGAATTGAAACGATGAAGCTATGGTTAAAATAGTGATCTGAGGACCTAACTGCTAGAGTTTTAAGTCTCCCGAGGCTAGATCTGAAGAATTCAGGGGCTAAAGCATAATTAAACCTTAAACAGAGGGTCCGGGTGCAAAACTATAGGTTCTGGACGGCGGGTTCTAATTCTAGAAAAGTCAGGGGTCGGGATAGAAAAAGAAAGGGCTCAGCTCAAATTATTTTCTACTGATCTGGACTGCGGGTTGATTCCTGGAAAACTTAGGGATCTTCCTGCAAAAGTTTCGGGATCGGCTAGGGTCGGATAAATCTGGTCCGTTGGATCAGAATCGGCGGCGGATCAGACGAATCGGCGGAGTAAGGGTCGGGCGAATCGGCTGAGTAAAGAGTGGGTCGGGTAAATCGGCTGAGTAAGGAAAAGGTCGGGTAAATCGGCCGGGTAAAGTGAAGATTGATTCTGGCCGTTAGATCTAGATCGAGCGGCAAAGGAAGGGTCGGCTCGACAGAACAAAAGGGTCGGGCGAGGCGGAGTTTTAACTGGGCATCGGCGGCGAGCGATTGCGGCGGTGGACGACCGGAGCTTCACCAAATCTGGTGTTTCGGGGCTCAATTCAAGCTGGGTTCATGACGGGAAGTGAGTGGGCGGTACGGTGAAGGTGTGGGTGATCACAGGTTGGCTGTGCGGCGGCTGTAAACTGGCGGCCATGGCGGCGGGCGGAAATAGGGGTCCGGCGAGCAATCTGGTGGGCGGCGGAGCAAGAAAGAGAGAGGGGAATCTGGTTAGCTTAATGCTCACCAACTTGCGGAGCTCTGGCGAGAGTTGAAGACAGCGGAGCAGCTGCAGATCGGCGAGTCGACGGAGAATCGGCGACACGGGTCGGCGGCGTTCCTCCGAGGCGCAACTTCCAGCGGTCGTACGACGATGTTGTGTTGAGGGGAAGATTTGAGTTTGGCGTGGGTTGCAAGGCGGGGCTTTGGCAGGATTTTATAGGGGCAGATCGGCCGAGATTAGGAAGGCGGTGCTGCGGAAATCGATCAGGACTCGGGATAAGAAGAAAGAAAGAGAACGGGGTATGAACAGCAGCTCGGAGTCGTTCTGGACTCTGGGTAAGGAAAGAAAAGAGAAGAAGAAGAAGACGCCGACAGGTGGGTCCTAGCTGTCGGTGGAAGCAAGGGTCGGCTGAGGGAAATCGGCCACTGGGTCGGCCGTGGAAAAAGAAAAGAAGGAGAAGAAAAGAATTGGGCCGGGCTGAAAGAAAGAAATAGGAGAAGAATGAAATAAAGATGCATGCACAATTTTAATTTATGATTTTTATGAAAATACTTTTTTAGAAATTTTAGCTCCTATATTTTGGGTGTTACAGTATCCAATGGTCAAGTTGTACTCATCACAAAAGAGGTACTCAACTCTTAGTTAGCCTATTACAACACTTGCCAAAAGTTAGGTTACACTATCGAGGAGTATATGCAAAAGTCCTCCTAGGTCATCGGCTAGAAGTCGTCGAGGTTGTTGACGGATGACTCGCTGTGAGTAGGAGAGTGAGCTCCCATTGGAGCTGGCTGCAGTGCCTCACCCTCAAAGTCCATTCCTGAAACACCATCAATCTCCTGTGGCTCCTCCTCATCTTCCTCCATAGCCACCACGTTGGGAGGGCATTCTGATCATGGTGCCACTGAATGTGCTCATTAGCATCCTCCAACTCAAGGTTTAGATCATGTAGCTGCTCCTCCAAGTGTGCTATCATGTCATCCCTCTCACCCATGAGAGTGTCGTGCTCCTGAACTTGGCCCTCAAGTTGGCCAATCCGGGTGTCTCTATCCTCGAGTTCCTCATTGAGTTCCTTAATCTGCTCATCCCTGGTATCTGCCATCATGTGGTAGGCCTGTGCAAGATTAGTGAGCTGCACAAGCGCCTGACTCTGGAGAGTCTGAAGTTGGTAGAGTGCATTCATGCACCGCACGGAGGTCTCGATGGTCTCCTGGGCATGAAAGTCCACCAAGTACTGTGAGTGATGCACCCTGTTGAGCCAAAAGGGGTCGTTGTCCTGGGCAGCAGGAAACAAACCAATAGGAGTGAGCGTGACGGCCTCGAGGCACTGCGCACAGAAAGTGGTGAGGGCCCTCATGGCAGCAAGCTCCCAAGTATTGGCCAAACGGCGACCAACAACCTCAATCTCCAAGGCGGGCCACTCTGGGGGTAGCGGGTGCGGAAAGATGGTCACATTGACACGGCACTAGGTAACTCCATTCTCTGCAAACTCCAGTCCGGTGTAACGTGGGGGGAATTGGATAGCCCGTGGTGCGCAGAACATCCCACAAGATAGAGGGAAAGCCCTCCCAATGTAGACACTGCGAGTGAACGCGTCCATCCTCATCCACCATCATGACAACAGGCTCGGCCATCTGAACAAAAGATCAAAGGGATGAGATAGCGAAAAACTGTTCAAGTATAGTGATCAGGTTCTGGACATTGCACTAAAATAGCCATAACTTCAACAGTTCTTGTCCAAAAATTAGCAACTTTTACCAGAACATTCCTAAGGTATTTGTGAACATCTTTCCTAAGATAATATAGATTATTATTTTACACATTAACCCTAATCTCAGATAACACTTGGATTCACTACTGCTATAAGAGTTTTTTAATGCAAAAATGAGTAAAGAACCAGCATTTTTTGAGTGGAATAATTCATTATGTGTCCTAGGCCATGATTTCTATGCGAAATAAAACATTCACAATATTTGTGTACAAGCATTTTAATTTTCATTCACCCATCATCAAAGATCATGCATTCATATTCATTTTCAAAAACTGGTAATTAGCATTCTTCTATAAAACTGGTAACAAATTTATGTAAAAGTGATGCTACAATGACTTGACTAATAGGAGAAAAAAAAGAATGTGACATGCAGTTACCTGTTGGAAGAATTTGGTAATCTCACTTGGAAGGAAAGGTGCAAAATTTTGACAATTTCTTCTAGGCATATCAGCATCATCAGTAAGGTCATCATCTCCATTGCGATACAGCAGCAACATCACTGACCTACTGATCAAGTTAACAGAAACTAACCACGCCTTCTGCACATTGTAGTCCAGCTCACAAACCAAAAAATATGCCACATATGGGTCTGACATGCTAACAACAGGTAACATCAATGGCCCGTGAGGCTTTGGAACAAACTTGCTAATGCATAGCTCATTATCACGAAGCACAAATTCATGTTTCCAATCCATACTGCCTGGTTCCACAACCAAGGTCCAAAAGTTGATTTCAAAACCGTCCGGACGTAGACGATTAACGTAGCCACGCGAGGGTTTCACGTCGACAAACTTCATCACTGGCACACCTTCATCTTGTACTATGGAGATGCTTCGATATTTTTTCATGCACACATTTGGAGCAAGATGATCAGGTATAGGCAAAGGACGATAAGTAACTCGGAGACGCTCTTGAGACATATCACAAAACAATATACCAGACTGATAATCGATCCAACAAAGATAAGTTCCAAATGCCAGTGCGGTGGTGGTGGACCAGCTGAACAATGCACCCATATCCTTGGGCTGACAGAAAATAGGTAGGGCATGCATTTCCCAATCGGAATCGTAGGAGTAGTAGAGGTAGAGTTGAGCTTCAATCTCCTCAGCTCCCGAGCCGATGGTGACCTCCCGGCTCAAGCATAGATATCCCACGACGTATTCCTTCTCTTCATTGTGCAGGACACAAAGCGCTTCGGCATCCCAGAACTTTACTTCGTCGGCCAACGGATCATACAGTTGCTGGGTAGCCACTTGGTTCTCAACCTCGTCCTCATAAGGCTTGGGACAGGGTGGGAGCAGCTTGAGCGAGGGCTTGTTGCCGGCAATGTAGATGAAGAGGTCCTGCTTGAAGAAACGAGGGATTGGCTCGCCCTCAGGGTTGGAAAGGTACTCCACCGGCACAGGCAAGGGCACGTAGATGCAGAAGAGCACGGCGTTCCGGTGAGCGGCTAGGATGCGGAAGCTGCTGTGGCAGGGCTCTGACAGATTACCTCCTTAGACGTAAACGTAGAAGCGGGAGGCGGCTGGTGGCGCGGCGAAGCAGAAGGAGACCCGGAAGGGGTCGCCCTGGCTGGTGTGGCACAGCGGCGAGGTGGTCTCGTCGTCCTTGCAGGAGTTGAGGTCGAGCCTGGAGAAGACGTGTCGATCCAGCATGATCCAGTTGGGGAGGGGGCACTCGCTGCTAGAGGACGAACCCGAGTCACCAACGGCGGTGGTGACGGCGACGGCGGTGGCCATGACTCCGTGGGATTGAGGGTTGGTTAGGGTTTGAGGCGGGCGCTGGTTTCTGTGGTGCTGCCTCTGCCTGCCGGGCAGGCAAGGCAGTCGACGAATCGACCCCCTGCTCCTCCTGCCGGCACCGCCGCCGCGGTCGCCGCCGCTGCCACGCCCAAGCAGGCAGGCCGCTGCAGTTCCTTCACGCCCCAATTCACCTGTGGAACGCAATCCTCTTGTCCTTCAGAATCTCAATCCATGTGTATTTATTTTCATTGGAACTGCTGGATTCAGGGAGAAGATTCGGTTTTGGGGGTTTGCTTGGTTCAGAGGAGGCGCGGCTAGCGGCGGCCGCGGGGAGGAGACAACACCGACACCGGCCGGATCCGATCCGATGTTCATCTTCGGGAGGAAAGCGTGTGAGCAAGAGCAAATCTAGCCTGGGCCGACGGTCTGGCCGGAGCCCGCTAGACTAAGCCCAGCCTTTGGCTATATTTGGGCCAGGTGGTGCTGGGTTAAATGGGCCAGACCAGCCCGACCTTACTTCTTTTTTCATTATATTTTATCAGACGCTGCTTCCTTATTTTTAGAAACACAGCACAGATGACACTGCTGGTAACACTCCAGCCCCTCAGACTTAACAGTAGCCTATTCCATATGAAAGTTTGATGGTTGAAATCTTTGTTTTCAAAGGCTCTTTGTATGATGAGAATTTTCAATCAGGGTTCAATCTGCAATGATTCTCTAATTCTCCTGAAGATCTTCCTTTAAAACTGGAGGAAACAACACTGGAGTCTGGATAAACAAACACGTGGAGAGTACCTTCCAACATTTCATGGGTAGCATCATCTTCATGTCTAAAGAATCGTTCAAGTATTTCTCAAAAATGTCCGAGAGTGCAAGATTGCTTCCCCCCCCCCCCCCCCCCCTTTTTCCTTTTTTACTTGTATAATTTTAAGAAAAGCGAATGTGCAACATAATAGGAGCAACACCTTGGGTCCATGTTTGGTTTTCCAAAGAAAAATAAAACTCCAACCTGATGCTACTGTCATTGAAAATTTAACTCAATGGAAATGAACTTTCAATGGAGGTACTAAAATAGCTAGAAATGAAATTCGCTCGTATTCATTTAAATGTATAAATGTTGGATGGTTCAGAGGAAATAAACCGGGTGGATTTGGAATTTCCAGCCCATGGGGATACAGATACTTGAAGCCTTTTTCTAGTTAGCAGCTGATCCTAAAAATTGTACTGGTGGTTAAGCTGTTTCAACAAGATCTTAAACTTTCAAAAGGTTCAAATCCTTTGGAGAAAAGAAAGGTTCCATATGACTCTTCATAACAGACTATTGATCAAATGGGTTTTAAGGGATTTCTATTATTGAGTCTAACCTCATGGAAGAACTTTCAACGTTATACATAGCTGGTGCCGCTGGTATATTCCAAGACACTATGTTTGCACCAGTACTACTACTAAATTATAATATCAGAGAACATATAACTTTGGAAGTGCCTGCAAGTAAAGGATGAGAAAGAGGTGTCCGTCGAGAAAGATTATACTGACAAAATGAGTTTACATTTTGAACACTGAATGTGGTACCGTGCAGTCAAAACTATGACTATGTACAAGAGTAACAAAACATATTATACTGATTAAAATGATTTTACAGTATGAACTCGGTGTGATGCCGTGTAGTCAAAATTATAACCACACACGGTACAAGAATAACAAAACAATCAGAACTTCAAGCATCTTACATTTCGGAACTATCTCGTACACACAATTACAGTACTAAATTACTTGAAGCCATTCAGATTTCAAAACCAGAAGTGCTTCAGCGTTTTTCACTGAAGGCTTAGGAGGAAGGCATGCCAATTCCCATGCCGTAATTTGCGCCTTGGAGAATCCGCGCCTTCAGGTGGCTGAAAGAAGTTCATTAGAAATAAAGTTCATGAGTCACACAAACTCATAAAACTAAAAGTTTAGATCATGATATGATTAGACATTAGTGAAAAGAAATCGAACAAATAGCTGAAACTGATATGCCACAGAAAATGAGATGGGAGGTGGGTTTGTAGCTGCTCCCTCCATTTACCTAGGGTATATTTTGGTTAGGAAAAATACTTCACAAATGGATTTTGACCCATAAATAATTTCACTGATATACTGCCAACTGCTAAAAATTCGATTATATCAAAACATTTCCAAAATAGAATGCTAATGATACAACTTTTGTACACTAAACACGCATATAATTCGACTGATTTGTTTGTCAAAATTCAAATCAGAACACGCCTCATGAGAATGAGTAACTATCAAGCAGGTACTTAAGGTGCAGAAAATTATGATGGTTGATTTTTTTTTATAGAAAAGATGGATCAATTTTCCTTCAGAGTGATGAGATGTTGACAGAAATGGAGTAGATGAAATGTTGGCAGTCTATTTGTTCGAGATGGGCAACCGGCAAGAAAACGTAGTAGTTTACTAATTTTCTATGATTGGAAGAACCAGACTGATGCTTAGTTGTTGTTTAGATCCAAAAAATTTTTGGCCAAAAACGTCACATCAAATGTTTGGACACATGCATGAAGTACTAAATGTGGGTAAAAAGAAAAACCAATTGCACAGATGTGTTGTAAATCACGAGACGAATCTAATGAGCCTACTTAATCCATGATTTGTAACAGTGATGCTACAGTAATCATCCGCTAATCATCCACTAATCATGGATTAATTAGGCTCATTAGATTCGTCTCGCGATTAGCAATCCATCCATGCAAAATCTAAACAACAGTTTAGTTCAAACGTGCATGACTGGAAAACACTGCCTGTTCCATATTCCAACACCCCAGTTGTAAGGGGATATCCCATGTCATGTCACATTCAGATCATAAACAATTAGTTGAGCCCTTCTTTGAAGATGATAGACTCAGGGCAGTTGCAACTGGAAAAGTAGTTTTCAGCTAAACTGATGCACTCAAATACAAAAATCGATCTTAATGGTTAAATTGGCCATCAAGAGATATAAATCTGCATTCCTGTACATAATCATTTTTGTTTCAACAGCCTAGCATTGCAACTGGGTGAGCGTTGGAATTTCGAAGTAAATCTAAGAACATAGTCTGCTAGATTACACTATGTGCTAGAAAAACGTTGGCCTAGTTAGAGGCTTATAGCTTGCTCATTATAAGTTCCAAGCACTGTTTCTTTTCCCTAACCTTCATCAAGTCCATTTTCTTTTCTGATTTTCTCTACTTTCCAATACACCAAACAAGCCTAAGGAGAACCCGCATCCTCATACAGTTTTCAATTTAGAATGGATTGAACAAAACTAAAAAAGAACTCATGTCCCAATAACTACAGTTACACTGATGGACTAACTTCTTGATACCACATAGAACACCACATAAAGATCGCATGTCAGAAATATAGCTATAGATGCCTAGATAACAGACCGGTGAAAATTCAGACTTACTAGGCTCACCGGTTGGTGCTCCCCTTTACAATTTGGGACTTGCAGATTTAGAGCTTCACTAAATTTGTCTAACAAGCCTAAAGTTTTATTGGAACAATAATATTAGAGATTGCGGTAGATACCTCTCGAAGACGTCAGTGGCGAAGCGCGAGCCATTCAAGCAGACGAACCAGAGCAGGATCAAGACCAATATGTCTGCTACAGTTAAGGATGCACATTCCTAGAACTAGATAGATAAACAGATGACACAAAGGACACTGTAGCAAACAAAACACAGTAGTTACTTGATGCGATTAACTAAATGAATACCCATGAACAACCAATTGGAATAAATGCTGGTAATCGCGACGAAACCAAGCAACGCCTGGCCGATTCAGAGACGGGATTCTTTTCCCCCCACATGAACGAATTGGACCAGTACCCAACCGAAATCTGAAATTTTTGGTGGAAGGGAAGCACCCAAACGTGGATCTAACAAAAGAACCCAAGGTGACGCTAGTTCTGAGCGCGGCGAGGATAAAATTCACAAAGAGAATGGCCAGAAACTGAATTCGGATCGAGAAGCAGTCGAAGGATACTGAACAGGCACCGCTCCCACCAATCGAGCATGTAGAGGCCCATGGTGACGTTGTAGAGGTGGATCTTCTTGCCCACCCAACTCATCTGGCCCGCCATCTCCTCTGCGGCAGTCTTCCTGCGCTAACCTTTCCGAATCGGGGGCGCGCGTGTTCCTCTGTTTCTCTAGTTGAAGTCTGAACTCTGAATCGATGGTGCTCTATCGGGGGATACAGAGGTTGTCGTTTATATAGGACGAACCGGATGGGAAATGTGCGCTGAACCCCCTGATGGATGTCATTATTAGAATTTTTTTACCAAGAGTATTTGATTCATGAAAAGAAAGCTATGCGTCCCTGTAACTTTATTGTTCTTTAGTGTTCAGCATATATCAAGCCATTTATGTCAAACCAGCTTTTGGCATAGGTTTCCTTAGTACTTCCCAAAAGCTAAACTAAAAAGAAAAGACGATCAATGTAACCTTTTTTCTAAAGTTCGTCTAGGCCATGTTTTTTGTGGGTGTTTGAACTTCCATTGTACCTTTTCATCCTGCTTCGTTAGTCTAAGAATTTTGAAAAATTCACTATATTTATCCATTAAGGATGTAGAAAATATAGTTATTACAATATTCCACTAACTAACCTAATTAAACGCTTTTGAGACTAGTTGTATCATATTGTTTGATAGGGGCGTGGATGATCCTTTCACATTGACCTTTACTTGGGACTGTATTCTCTTTGTCAAGTAACGGGGGAGTACATTGTGCAGTAGTAACGGTACACTCTCGCAGGGGTATATCTGGAATTACAAGAATCATCAGTCCTGTGAGCGCAAGAAAGGAAAGCCGTGTGCCTTGTTTAGTCCCTGCCTTGGTTTACTGGACCGGTTCCTTCTCGTTTTAGGCCCAGCCGATCCAGTTTGAAGTCAGCACCAGCCGGGTCCACTTTGGCCGCCGAGTGGACTTTTCTTCCAAGCACCCAACGGGAACGGCGGTCCAGAACGACTGGTTCCGGGACCCACATGAGAGGCACTGACACTGGAATGTGGCCCCATGCTCTGTGTTTAGAATTCTTTTTGTTCCATCTACACGAGCTGCTGTTGTTTGTTATAGAG
Source organism: Panicum miliaceum (assembly GCA_032594955.1). Lineage (NCBI taxonomy): Eukaryota > Viridiplantae > Streptophyta > Magnoliopsida > Poales > Poaceae > Panicum > Panicum miliaceum. The sequence goes on along the minus strand of CM064057.1, from coordinate 46,921,178 downwards.
AGATCCGGTCAATTTTGTTCTTCCCGTCCTGTGAAGATGCCATGGCTGGCAGACTCTGCGGAGACCCCTTACTCTGACACGAATTCTTCCAAATCGCAAGGCAGACCAGGCATGCTTTGGGATCTTTTTCCTGTGCACTCTTCATTATTTTTGCAGCTTCACTAAGTTTCACGGATATGTATGCAGGGGCGGACCTGGGCCGGCCCAGCGCCTGGGTCCACTCCGTAGGCCGAATACGCTAAGTCTTCTGGGTCTCCTTTATGCTACAGTGTTGACAGTGTAAAAAATCGGCCCACGCCTAGGGCGATGGCCCTAATGGCAGCACCAATATTAATACTTGAACCGCGAGAAAGGCAACACCTTTTCTTTCTTCTTTTTAACTTTATTTACTCTCTGTTCTTCTTTCCTCCAATTCCAACGAAACATGACCCCATGTTCCAAATTAGCGGCGCGGTAAATTTAATTAGTGGAACTAGGATCCATTTGAAGGTTTAGTTTAAATCTGAATAAGATAAATACTGAATAACAGAATCACCCTTTTTTGGAACACCACATTAAGGGAAGAGGTTTTGCTTCTTTCAATCTTTCTCACTCTGATGGTTTGCTGGACCCAGAATGCATAAACAGGCCAACAACATGGATTTCTGTAGCCCATAACTCAAATGGGCTACAGATAGGCCTTGGCCCAACAGTCGAGAAAAAACTATCCAGCCTCATTATTCGAGATTGCTTTCCCATATCTAGAACCCTTCATCAATTTATTATTAATGCACACCTTGTAAACAATTCTAGTCTGTGATACTAATTCAGTCAACAAATAGGTTGAATAGATTTGATATAGATATGGCTCCATCGGGGAAAGTACTTCTCCTGTAGTACAATGTACAAAATGCAGGACTACTACTTTCTCATGATCCCTTCTTACTGAAGCGCTACATGTACATGCACGCTTGCATTGTGAGAGCATGGTTAAGCATAGCACAACAACCTTGCTTGGGTATTGGAGGCAACCCTTAACTTTTTTATAAATAACCGTTTAGCATTCGCAATTCTCACACCGCTATCTTTGTATGCATGGGGTTTTTTTTTTGCAGCAACTTCTCATATTATTATTTAGGACAACGCCACCATGGAATAGTTGCTTGTTCCTAGCTCCACGCTACTCTTGAGATGGCTGAAACATAGAAGAGATGCTGCTATGTAATGATATATCACTTTATGGTTGAGTCAGAAATCACCAAACTATAGGCATGATGTGGGGAAAAAGAAAATATAGTTGTGCGCTTGTGTAATAATATAGTTTAAAAGAAAATTAAGGAGAATGAGAAAGGAAAACTTACATGTCAAATGCCTGCCACACAGATTTGGTACTATTGTAGCAGAAGAACCACAGGAGTATCAAGACAATGCTGTCTAATGTACGTTAAGGACAAGCGCAAGTACACCATCAGGAAAATACTTTCAACAATAAATCAGAAGTACCCCAAATTTAGCTCAAACAATGCTCAATGAACACCAAAATTCTTTAACTCCTTATGGGGAAAAAACATTCGCAATGATCATTTCATCATGGAGGAGGTCCAATGTGGAAGCTAATAATGTACTCATGTTGCAATCAAGACAGTCCAAGATGAATAATTCAATGTACAAAACCTTACAACAAACTGGGAAACCAGAAACATCATAATCCATGGTGTTCAATCCATATATCATTTTGCTCTCTAGAAATATAAAAGCTTCGGTAAAATCTTTATGGATAAATTTCAAAATATCTTTCAGATAAAGATAAATGTCACCCTATATATATCTTCGTTTATTTTTTTAGTTGGTGTCAAATCCTTTATTTAGGCAAAAAAAGGCAACACCATACCATCTCATCCAGAGCATAACACGGCCTATTACTAGTACACATGGCTCGATGTTCTGGTTGAATCATTGACCCACCATTGACCAGTATTTGTTTATATTTCACACGGGAGCACACAACTAGGATGACAGGAACTTATTTATGATTATTTCACCCCAGATAAAAAAATATCACTTCCTGCACTAAAACACCGACTAAAAGAAGCGTAATTTTGAGCAGTAAAGTATATTTGTAGAATGTTGAAAAAAATCCCAGTAAAATATATGCATATCGCTGACACTATGTAGCAACAAAATCATAAATAATGTCGACGGTATAGAACTCCCAAATTCTAAGTACACAATGTATCACTAGCTATTTAGAAAGACAACGATTATTTTAAGATGTATTACTAGCATATATCCATGTTTTGAATAGAGCTCGGGCAGGGCCGGTGTGTGTGGCACCTCAGGTGTGAATGGCGGCCGTAGGCCGGTCAGTTTGGTCAAATTTCCGAATCCAGCCTAGCAACTCACCTACCTAATAACCTGGATGGAGCTTGCTAAATTTCCAAGCACATCAGCAAAGATAGGTGGCCCTCGAGCATGGGCATGGAGCAAACATTCCATTTTACTGTAGTAGAAGTGTTTATCTGGGATCGATATCATCTTCATGAGACTTAATCATCCCTGAATAAACCTAGATTCTTTTGGACCTCTTCTCTTGAACTTTGGAGTGGAATAATTCGGCCCGAAACCAAGGAGACTCGTATGGCCGGATACTAATTTGCAAAGTAAACATGAAGAGTAATACAATCTCATGAATGCATGGAAACCATGAAAACTGATTGAGATGCATGTTTTTCGTCCTGACTAGGAAACATGCAGAACCAAATTAAGGGCAATTCCAACTCATGGTGTATATGAGTAGTGTCTATGGTGCCATATCATCGAGATACTACCCTTAGAAATCATACTACAACTCATGATGTCTTGGTATGGATTTCTACTAAACTCACTCTCTCCTCTACACCAATCATATTTGCTCTCTACTAAACTCACTCTCTCCTCTACACCAATCATATTTGCTCTCCATTAATTATGAAGATATCACCTCACTTCCAATGCACAATTTGTAGTGTCTAGTATATTGCTTTACGTGTTGACACTGTGTCTTGTATGAGACCCAGTTTCTTCCTCTTTCCAGTCTCTCTTATTTATTATGATGCCACATAAGCTAAAAATCCTATATGCCAGCATAATTAATACTATAGAAACCATCCTACATGGAGGGTTGGAACTGCCCTAAACGCAAAAGATCGAAAGGGAAACTTGTTGAGACCGATCGAGACAACACCCAGAGAAATTAATTAGGCGTTATTAGGAAATGAAGGATACTGAAGAGGTATCTCTCCCACCAATCCATGGCGTAGAGCCCAATGGTGACGTTGTACAGAAACAGCTTCCTGCCGATCCAGCTCATCTCTTCCCCACCCCTTTGCTTTGTTCCCGCCATGTCCTGATGTCCCCTGGAGAGAGAGAGAGAGAGAGCTGGAGAGAGAGAGAGAGAGATGACACTAGCTAGCTACTGGTACTTTTTGCTTGTAACTTAACTTGCTTGATTGCCTTTTAAGCACTAGTGCAGGGAAGCCGAAGAGGCTTGGTGTTGATATTTATAGTAGAAGGGAAGGAAGCTCAAGCATGTGTTCACACGGAGACGTCGTCCACTCACACTTGGATGAAACAGCAGGGCATAATCCAGCTCAAGCTCGTCAAGGTGCGTGTACTATTGGTCAGACTTGATGTGCAAGGGTCTCTGTCTGAAACACCACGACGACGACGTGCGTGTACAATGTCAACTCGTTGCGCCTGTGACAAGGATGTAGCTAAGCTAGCTGGTTGATCAACACATTACATCCAAACACGGACGATGAGCTAGGTCAACTAATCCCGGCCGGCGATCGGACCGGACCGACACGAAGAACAGTGCCGCATCAGCTCGTGCCGCCGCCATGGCGGGTCATGGGGGATTGATTGATTGATTATTACTCACTCATCACAAGTCAGCGGGAGGTAGCAACCTCAACTGTTCCATACTTGCATTGATTATCAGATCTGCTTAACTGTTCCATGCAACGCAAATGCCGCTCCGCCTTGTTTAATTTGACAAATTCGTTGGTGCACGGCCCGGCCAATTAATGGCAGTCCACCGTGGCTAGCTGTCTGCGTCCCAAAATAAGCGTAATTTTAGAAAAATTTCAGACATATTACTCATCCTAAGAAATGACCTTGTTACCCCTAATTATTTCTAGCAATTGTGATTGAAAACCATGTTATTTACTTGGGTTTTCTGGATTCTCAATTAATGCATATGTATTGGAACTAGAGAGGTAATATCTACTAAGTATTTGATTGGTTGTATGCATTTTTCTATATAATATTTTATTGGTACTTGGTATTGCTTTAATTAGATGGATCTCATTACAAGCTCAAACAATACTCTTTGTAGGATAAAATTTGAATGCTAAAACTACACTCTTTATGGGACGGAGGGAGTACGTCGATCTCGAGCGATCACGTCGGCATGCCGCCGCTTTATGGTACGAGCTAGAGTTAGTTTCTTCGAGATCTATCCATCCGTGTTGGTCTCTGATCTTCGACATCTATCCACCACGAGTTGAAGCAAGTATGTAGTTGGTATACGTTGCACCTATTGTAGACCAAGCACTCAAGCAGCTAGCATCAAGCACACTGTATGTACAGTGTCGGTGTCTTTGGCTTCCCAGTCCTGGGGGTATATATGGTACCATCTGGTACTTTGGCCAGCCAGCTAGAATTTCACTTCTATTATACTATTAACCCAGCTCAATTGGAGAAAATTTCCTCTGTTAGCATCATTGACCTAGGAGATTCGGAAAAGGCAGTGGAACAAAACATTACCATGATGCAGGAGGTGCATGAAGCTGCCAAGGCAACTCTTTGGCTGCAAAAGCAAAAATAGAGATGGACAAAAAATAAAAAACTAGAAGGGAGCAGGGAAAAAAAGCTCCAACACAGCCTGTATATGATGAAACTGATGACAAAGAAAATGCAAAGACAAAAGAGGTTGTGGGAGAAATAAAGGTGGCTGGCCCTTCCTCCAGGCCAACAGCAGAAGAAACAAAGATGAGCAAAATAAAAAGAAGTGCGGCAGCAGGTCGCAGCAATAAACAACAAAAGAAATGAAGATATTATTATCGAATGCGAGAGATTTGGGTGGTGCAGCAATAAGGAAACAACTGAGTGATCTGATGAGGGAAGACATGGTGGATAATATGCCTGCAGGAGACAATTAAACAAGATTTCACTCACAGTGAACTCAGAAATTTATGTGAAGGAGGCAACTTTGCTTGGAATTAGACTGCTGTAGAGGGCACTCTGGGAGTACATTAATAGGAGTCAAACAAGGAGACTTGGATGCAATCGAGATGGACGGTGGTACCTTCTTCTCCAACATAAAAATTGAAAAAAGAAGCAATAAACTTATATTATCTTCTCCAACATAAAATGTTTATGGTCCTATACCGATAGAGAGGAAAGTAGAGTTCTTGCAAGAGTTAAACAAAAACAAAATGAGATGGATTGGCCTTTTTTGATAGGAGAAGATTTCAACATGATCAGCCATTTAACAATTTTGATGTTGGGTGGATGGACATGTTTAATTCTTTTATCTCAGATTGTAACATAAAAGAACTTTTGAGAAAAGGGAGCAGGTTCACCTTGACAAATAAGCAAACCAACCCCATCACCTGTGTCTTGGATAGAGTGTTTTCTAGTGCTGATTGGGAACAATACAACCCTTTAACTACCTATGATGCTGGAACTAGGGTGGGTCTAACCACCATGTCATCCTTGTTAACATTAATGACAAAATAGTGAAGCAACCACGCCAATTTAGATTTGAAATAGCCTGGTTGGCACAAGAGGGTTTCATCTAGAAAAGTGGCATCAACGAGCGAATTTTGGAGTATAAGATTATTGGAGTCTGATTAAATCTACAATAACAAAATTCTGTCGGGGATGGAGTGCAAATCTAAACAACCAGATGAAGAAAGATAAGCAAAACCTAATGACTGAGCTAAAAAATTTAGATGAGAAAGCAGGAAATGTTGGTCTGTCACCAGACCAATGGTAGCCCTACTACGATCAACAAGATATCTACAAGGCGTTCGACGGTATCATGACCACAATGTCCAAGAAAGATCCTTCAACGTTAGGGACCTAGTCCTACGCTGCATCCAGGACGAGACTGGACTTCACAAGCTCAACTCTAGATGGGAAGGAACCCTCATCGTCATGAAGGTAACCAGCCCAGGGTCGTATCGACTACAGTACCCTGATGGCCTGGAAGTTCCAAACTTTTGGAACATCGAGCACCTACGCCATTTCTATGCCTAAGAAACTTGTACCAAAACCTATCAGCTGCAGCGCAGCTCAGTATAATAATACATGGTTGTTTCGGTAACCCAAATGACTACAACATTTTTATTTCTTTCAAGCTACATTGAGCAAACTCGGGGGCTGTCACCACAAGTTATGTCAATACGCTACTTCTTGCTAATCTTTGGAAAAACTCGGGGGCTGCGCCACGAGTACCTTCCGTCACGATTAAACCAAATATTCGCCTCTCGGGCTATCCCCTCGAAAGAGTTAAGGGATTTCTATCCGACTACCTCCTTTTACGGCTTATTCAAGCTACAAGGCAAGGTCTTCTAAGGTAAAGTCGAAGGGGTTCTCACACCTATACATAGAGGTTCTACGAACGCAACTCTGTACAAAAGTATAAGTCTAGTAGATAGTTAATGAACGGAAGCAATGCTTTCAGGGAAATTACACACTTGAGCTAACGTACTAAAGTGCTTAATGATTACGTTTCAACACGCTACTTCACAAGTCGAGCGTAGCAAACAAAAATCAAACAAGCATAAATATATTACATGAGCAACTGTTGTTTTACACAAAAAATGTACATAGTTCAACAATGCTCAAAAGAGCGGCAGATCATCTACTATCTGATGGGCAACTTCCTCCACCTCAGCACGGTACTCGTTGAATTGCTCCTCAGTGCACTCCTCGGAGACGCCCTCGGCGAACAGATGAACATCCATCCCCGGGAAGTACGACTTCACCACAGCCAGTGCATGAGTCAGCACAACCTTCGCGGTGCCGGATGCATACCCTGCGATGCTCCTAGGAGCATCAACAAGGCGTTGCACAAACGAACGGCCATCCGGCATCGGGTCAACGAACTCACAGAGCTGGTGAGCAGCAGTCGTGAGTTCCTCCATCTCCTTCTCCTTGCGCTCCTTGTCTCGGGCCATGGATTGGATCTACTTTAGAGTCTCTACGAGTTGCTTGTCAGCATCCTTTAGCTGGTGAGTCACAGTCTTGTGCTCCTCGTCCAGATCCGAGTACCTGAGCTGGAGATCCTCCAGTGCCTTCTGCAGCTGCTCCTTCTCCTCTGTATGTTCGTATATGTCACACTTCAAGTCAGTTAACGCTTTTTCAATACGAGCATACTCTGGGAAAAGGTACATGCATGCAACTTAGAGGCAGGACAGAAAGGTAATGCTACTCGGAATAGAGGAACATGCTACTTACTTTCTTTTTGAGTGGTCAAATCCTTGACTTTCCGGATCGCCAAGTCGTGCTTCCGCTGCTGGTCAATCATTGCGTCCCGATGCGAGGTCTTCAAGGCCTCGAGCTCCTCCTAGAGCTTGAGATTCTTGGCTTTTTCAGCCTCCAGTTGGTCCTCTGCATCGTGGGTCTGTGGCAGCACGTCTCCAATCCGGGAGAGCAGAGCAGACTTCTGTCTGGAGCGATCCACGAGGCTCTATAAAAAGCAGATATAACTCAGTATACCTCAGCAACACAAAAGCAACGACTAGAGGGAATACTCGACTACGTACCTTGGTGTAATTGGTGAAGCGGTGTCCTAGCTCCATCATGAGTGTGACGGTCTCCAGCTCCACCAATGGATCCTCGAAGAGCTCGGCGCGAGGAGGAGGGACTTCATCTTCTTGACGGTGAGGTACCCGGGAATCCTCTGGAACCTTCTCCTCCTGCTGCTGCACCCGAGAACCCTCCGGGGCATCCTGCACCTGGGAACTCCCACGGTCTTGTTGTTGTCCTCAGGTACTTGCGATCTCCTGCTGGACGATCCGAGTACCTTCTTCAGTGTTTGCCTCTGGAACATTCCCGGGGGCTTCCTTCTCCAGTTCCGCCTCCGCATCTACCGGAGGCTCGAGATCCCTTCCTCCGGTACTCACCGGCACATCCTTGGCGACGGCAGGGTCGACGGTGCTCGCGACCACAGGCTCCTTTGGCAACGAGCTCGCACTCGTGCCCGCCTGACCGGTACTGGAGGAAGCTGGGTTGGGAGAATCCGACTTCCTACAAAGACATGTTAGTACTCGGCATTAACACAAAAGATACAGAATGACATTTCTAGTTACTCACCTCGCGGACTTCTTGAGGGGGAGTGCCGATGGGACAACCAGCCCTCGCGGCGCGGTTACTAGCCCGACACGGGAGGACAGTCTGACAGTCGAGGGTGGTGTTTGCCCTGCTGCTGGACTCCTCTCCCCGGCTTCACCAATTTCCCCTTGCCTTGGGGGCTCGGGGTTCTCCTCAGGCTCACTACAAGAACGAGTTAACCAAGTACTCGTGGAAAAATAGCAAAATCAAGCAGACAAGAAGCAAAACACTACTTACATGGCCTGACCACTTCTTGGTGTTGTTGCCGCCGCAGCAGCTCTCCGCTCGGGATGTACGGCTCCGAGGTCACCCCCGTGAACAGCCGGGTGACCCGGCGCATGATTTCCTCAACGGATGGCACATCCTGAGCCATCCGTGACGAGTCCTGAATACCTTCATACTCGAAACCCAAGTGGACGCGTTGCTGGAGGTGCTGGATGCATCGCTCGATAAACGAGTACGCCACAGACTCCCTAGTGATGCCCTTCTCCTTCAGGTGTTGGATCCGCTCCATCAACTCGGGGATCCCTTGGTGCTCCTTTTCCTTGGGCTTCTTCAGCCAGCACTCCTGGCACTGGCGCGGGGAATTATCCCGTCCGGGGAGGCTAGGCTCATGGTTCCTGATGTAGAACCACTGAGCGTGCCATTCGGACAGGCTGCTCGGGGTCAAGTACTCGAGGTACAGTGCCTTGTCGCGTAGCTGTACCCCAGCTCCTCCGACTAGTGCGGGGTTGTCCTCGTCCGGCTGGGGTTTGAGGCGAAAGAGGTGGTAGAAGAGATTAAAGTGCAGGCGGATTCCTAGGAACGCCTCGCACAAATGCAGAAAAATAGAAATGTGTAGAATGGAGTTGGGGGGAAGATTGTAATGCTTGATTTTGTAAAAACCAAGCAGACCGCGAAAGAAGTTAGAAGAAGGAAGTGCAAGGCCGCGATCGGCAGAAGGGGCGAACATCACGGTTTCACCGATGTTCTCCAATGGCGACAAGTCGGTGCCGGCGGTCCACCACCGAACCACCCCCTCCTCTTGCAGTACCCGCTCGGCAACAAGCCGGAGCAGGTCCCTCTCCTTGACGGTTGAGGCCCTCCACGACGAGCCTTCCGCCATCATCCTGGCGGCCTTCGCTGACGGCGGCGAGGATCCGCCTTCTCCATCGCCTTCCCTCTTCTTCCGTCGACCGGCGGCTGACTTCCTTGACATCTTGGGTCGAAATGTCACCGGGGTCTTCGTGCGCATGCCATGGGGAACCCACGTGGGTGTGGATGAGGATGGGAATCGATGATTCGGGCTGTTCTCGGCTTGGATTTGGGTGGAGAAGTTCTCGGATTTGGGACGGCGGCGGTGGCTAGGGTTCTTGGCTACTAGTTTTGTTTTTACCGCGGTGAAAATAGAGTGGGGTAAAACCCTAAGGGGGTAACGTGGGGTTACTTATAACCAGTGGCTCCCCATTATTCCGTTGGAAGCTGAAGAGTTTTTCTCAGGATAATAATTCGATTTAAGAGGTTTTTAAGGGTTCTATGCAATGGATAAAGGAAACTAGCCGTTTTCTAAGGGATAGGCTCCCGAGAATTCGGACCTTTCAATTTCCAGTTTAGTTTAATCTTAAAAATCAGTAAAATTGAATTAAAAAAAATACATTACATACCACGACTCTTTTGATCCTTTTTTCCAAATCTAGGAATTTGGATTAAAGGCTCGGGGGCTGTGGGATACGTGTCATCGATGACTTAATTTTCAGAAATTCTTGGAAGATACAGATTAAAGATTCAAGACTAATTTGACCCTCAGCCTGATTTTTTGATTCAACCTAAGGCTCGGGGGCTACTCCATATGGAGTGCGAGTTCATCGCAGCCCATATAAAAGAAGACTTGAAAACTACTCACGGATTGAGCACCTCACAACCTCGATGCAGCCAAGGAAGTACTCGGAAGACACCTCCTCAAGGGGACTCAGCAGCGACCTGAAGACACCTTCCAGAAGTACTCGGAAGCCTGCAGTACTCGGCTACGAAGAGCCCGGGGGCTTGTCAGACCTGGGGCAGCGGGACTGCTCACTTAGCGTACATATACATGTAATATGGGATGGCGCATGGGTCATACCTTATCTTCATTGTAACTAGTCGTATAGAACTAGGACTAGTTAGACGTAAGGAAACTACCCGAGTCGTACTCGAGTAGGACTCCTCAGGCCATCCCGACTAGGACTTCCATGTAACCCTGTCCCCCAAGACTATATAAGAGCGGGTAGGGACCCCTCCAAAACATCTCATAACCTCTAAGGCAATACAAACCACACAAGACGTAGGGTATTACGCTCTCGGCGGCCCGAACCTGTCTAAACTTAGTGTGCCTTGCACCTTCGAGTTCCTGATCTCGGCGACACCCTACCTACACCCTACCATCTCGGGCGTATCCCTCGGTGGGCTTGGCGGTAAAACACCGACAGGGGGACCGACATGTGATGACCAGGTGTCACTATATGGTCCACCCAAGTGTCACTATATGGTCCGCCCAGGTGTCACTCGATGATTTTTCCTAGAAATCAATTGGTTCAAAATTCGAAAAAACCCCTTTTTTTGGGAGCCTATCCCTGGAAAAAATGGTTAATCAAATAAAATCCTCAGAAAACAAATCACACTCTTTTAGGGGAGATAACTCTTCGGCTTCCAAATAGTAGATCTGGGCCGCCTGTTGGCTATTTAACCGCGTGGTGACTCTAGGGTTTTTACCCCTTCAGTCTCTGCCTTAGCCATTTCATCTTCTCACCCTCCTGCGCTGCCAGCCATTTAGATCTAGGTTTAGCGCAACTCTTTGAGGTCGTCTTCCCCCCAAGCTGAACTAGTCGGAGATCTCATCCTTGCCACCCATCAGTGCTCGCGCCCCCCTCTCTTGAAACCCCCGAGCGCATGCGCGTGAAGCGGATCGTGACACTCAAGATGGGTAACAAGAAGCAGGCCAACAAGGGAAAAGAGGACGATTCACCAACCGGCGACTGGGAGAGAAGTAAGTGCACCCGAGCCAATCTCCTTAACTTAGTCGCTCAGGGTCTTCTTCAATCGGAGGAAATGGTTCAATGAAATCCTTCCTTCCGCCAATACATTCGGCAAGAAGATATAGATCAGACTGTCCTCTTTGAACATTTCATTGAAAGGGGATTGGCCCTCCCCGCCTCTGATTTCTTCCGCAGCCTTTCTTTACCACTGGGGTATTCAAGTCCATCACCTGAACCCTAATTCCATTGTCCATCTCTCCCTTTTTATTCAATTTTGTGAAGCTTTTCTGGGCATCGAGCCCCACTTCGATCTCTTTGTGGCAGAACCACCTGAATTAATCCGGCTCAAGCGCGCTAACCATCACCACAAGGGCAATCAAGGCTAACTCGAACTTCAAACGGAATAATCCACTGGTCTGTCGGGTAACTTCCCGATACAACCACGGTTTTTGCCGATCGAAACCACACATACATGTACTCACACGAAGGTGAGCCCAAAGTATACAACTTTCCACAAATTTTACACCACAGGGTTCATCATAAATTGTTATTACAATGGAGTTCAAATTCGTAAAAGAAGGCACTTCAGAGTTCAAAATAATAGAGTTCTTCAGAGTTCAATGCAGCGGAAAAATAACGATAACTACTCGACGATACGGATGTCTCGATGAAGCCCGTACGAGGCATCACTTGACATTATCACCGTTGGCCGGGGGCGTATCCTATTCCACCGACCATCCAGGAGGAAGGGTACACGGCCAAGTCAAACTAGCGATCATGTCCTCGAAAGTCTCACCTGAAAACAAGCCACAAGCAAGGCTGAGTATACTAATACTCAGCAAGGCTTACCCGACTAGTGGAATATACTTAGCCGACTCCTAGACATGCAAGGCTTTTGGCTTGAGGGGTTTGTTTTGCCGAAAAGCATATACGAGTAGGTCCTTACTTTCAAGTTTTAGCTCCAAGTTCTAGTTTTATTTAACCATTCTAGGTAAGCAACTATCCAATATCATACATGGTGGAAGGATTAATTTTTCATCCAACAAGATTAATCATCATCATTGTTCCTCTTCTTACTCTATGTGGTAAAAGGGTCAAGCAGTCTCAATAACCGCGAGAAATGGACGATTCGAATCGAATTTCTTAACCTTGCAAGGGAAACCTAAACACACGTCACGTGGTTACTCCCAGAGTCACACGTGCAACTTTTCCCCCTTTCTTCCTGGGTTGTGGATCAGGGCCACCATCTGAGACTATAGAGCCTGACTCTGTACCCACCATGTGTGCGCATGGAACCGAAGTTGAGATGGTGGGATGTTGTCCACTTGCTAGTCCGATTAGGTACTTAAGCTTACCGATTACCATATTCTCGGCATGTGGTTAGTACGTTCAAAGACTTAACCACCACTACCACACACTGCGGCCTTAGCATTTTTCACTAAACAGACAGGGACTTAATCATCAACATAAACATCGTACCATAGCCCCGTCCGTCGACCTTATGATTGCAGCATGTAGTAAGCATTCAACTCCTATATTCTCGCGAGTGACAGGAAATCACTCGACTTTTACCGGAGTCCTATTAGCATGGCATTCTACCGAACCTTACATGTAGTGTTCAGAGCATGGGTACCTAGGATCATGCAACTAAGTTTTCATCCAACTCCTATAAACTTAATGCACAAGTAAAGTAGAGTAATAAGTTGCATAATTTTAGAAAAATAGGGTTCATGCTCCGGGGCTTGCCTTCGTGGGAAAAGCTAGCTTGGGGCTCGTCCGAACTTGGGCTCGGGTCTTCGAGAGATTCAGTTAGATTTACTTGAGCTTCACGCTGCTCACTCTCGGATGCGGGCACCAGCTCGTATGTTCCGTCGGCGAGAGTAGTCGATTCTATATGAATGCACAAGTGTAAGTTATAGTGATGGTATATGACGATTATTTTTCTTCACAATAAAGTTGTAGTCCACAAAAAATATCGATTTGGTTGCGAATTTACTGAGTTAAGATTTCTTTGGGAAATTGTTAATAGAGTATGACTTAAACTATTAACTTCATTAAACAAGAAGGGGGTTGTGTTATATTAGAAACTTAATTTTCTAAGCACAACATGGATTAAACACAACTTCTGGATTAGGTTACTTCTGGTGATGAAATTTTTATTTAGAGCACATTATGCAGAGACAAAAGCATTGCAAAAAATTTCAGACATTTCTACGCAGCAGAAAAATTATGAAAACTGCAATACACAGCTACCACTGGAACCTAGTTATTTTTATACAGGACAAACCATGCATGTATTGAAGCTAGAAATTTTACAGGGTGTTAATCTATCCATACATGTGTTACTGTAAATTGTTTAGATTTTACTGTGCAAGATAAAAAGCATAATAAATAGGACAAGATATACCTTTTTTAATAAAGATTAATTTCTACAGGATGTTTTACAGGGTTTCTGTATATGAAACTTTTTATACAGCAAGAGTTACGCTAAAGTGTGCTATAGTAAAACGTTGAACATTTTCCAAGCATAGAAACTAATTATTTGATTTAGTGCACTTTTCCTACCACAAAATTATATAAATAGGTTACATAAAGGAAAAAGGTTCTAAACTTTTTCTGTGGTATTTAGGCATTAATAAAACAGCTCTGAAAAAGTTTCACCACATGAATCACAATATAACAGCAGTTACAAATTAGTTTTATTACTTCATGCCATAAACAAGTTTTATTAAGAAGTTTAGCTAGAGATGGGTTCTGGCCCTAATATTTTTACACTAGCCTTCAAATCAAGCAACCAAACTACTGTTAAATTTTCAGGTTTAGCCTTTGTCTACAACAGTGGGTAACGACGGCGGTAATGGTGGCGGCAGCGGCGTTCTGGTGTCTGGGCGCGCGAGGGGGACTCAGTGCGGCCTTTTGTAGGCAGCAGAGAGGCGGGAGGAGGGGCGGGACTCGACTGTGAGACGCGGGCGCGGGCGGCACGACGGGAGCGCGTGACTGGTCGCGGTGGGCGGCGAACCGAGCCAGCGCGGCGTGCGGCGGGCGCGGGCAGTGGATTGGGCGCTGAGGATTTGGCGTGGGGAGCAGGAGATCACACGACGCGCGGGTTGGGCGAGGAGCTACCGCAGCTGTCTCGCCGGGCGGCGAGCGCGGCGACTGGCGGGACGCGGCGGAGACACGGCATGGCACGGCTTGTCCATTGGGCGCGGCGGGCGGCGAGCAGAGGCGCGCGTAGCCGACGCGCGCGGACTGGGAAGGAACGCGGCGTGCGGGCACGGCTGGGCATTGGCTTGGCGCCTAGCGTTGTCAGGCATCGCCGGCCAAGTGGCCTGCGGCGACTGCGCCGCGGCGGAGGGTCGGGTGGAGCGAGGGTCTGGCGAAGCCGAGGGTCGGGCGAGCGTAGGGTCGGGCGAACGAAAGGGTCGCGCGATGCGAGGGTCGGGCGAGCGGCTGCGCGTCGGAGGGTCGGGCGAGGCGTAGAGAGAAGGGTCTGCAGTGTAAATAGAAGAAAAGGCAGGGGCTGGTTTGCAAATCCAAGTGTTTCTCAAATAGTAGATCTGGGCCGCCTGTTGGCTATTTAACCGCGTGGTGACTCTAGGGTTTTTACCCCTTCAGTCTCTGCCTTAGCCATTTCATCTTCTCACCCTCCTGCGCTGCCAGCCATTTAGATCTAGGTTTAGCGCAACTCTTTGAGGTCGTCTTCCCCCCAAGCTGAACTAGTCGGAGATCTCATCCTTGCCACCCATCAGTGCTCGCGCCCCCCTCTCTTGAAACCCCCGAGCGCATGCGCGTGAAGCGGATCGGGACATTCAAGATGGGTAACAAGAAGCAGGCCAACAAGGGAAAGGAGGACGATTCACCAACCGGCGACTGGGAGAGAAGTAAGTGCACCCGAGCCAATCTCCTTAACTTAGTCGCTCAGGGTCTTCTTCAATCGGAGGAAATGGTTCAATGAAATCCTTCCTTCCGCCAATACATTCGGCAAGAAGATATAGATCAGACTGTCCTCTTTGAACATTTCATTGAAAGGGGATTGGCCCTCCCCGCCTCTGATTTCTTCCGCAGCCTTTCTTTACCACTGGGGTATTCAAGTCCATCACCTGAACCCTAATTCCATTGTCCATCTCTCCCTTTTTATTCAATTTTGTGAAGCTTTTCTGGGCATCGAGCCCCACTTCGATCTCTTTGTGGCAGAACCACCTGAATTAATCCGGCTCAAGCGCGCTAACCATCACCACAAGGGCAATCAAGGCTAACTCGAACTTCAAACGGAATAATCCACTGGTCTGTCGGGTAACTTCCCGATACAACCACGGTTTTTGCCGATCGAAACCACACATACATGTACTCACACGAAGGTGAGCCCAAAGTATACAACTTTCCACAAATTTTACACCACAGGGTTCATCATAAATTATTATTACAATGGAGTTCAAATTCGTGAAAGAAGGCACTTCAGAGTTCAAAATAATAGAGTTCTTCAGAGTTCAATGCAGCGGAAAAATAACGATAACTACTCGACGATACGGATGTCTCGATGAAGCCCGTACGAGGCATCACTTGACATTATCACCGTTGGCCGGGGGCGTATCCTATTCCACCGACCAACCAGGAGGAAGGGTACACGGCCAAGTCAAACTAGCGATCATGTCCTCGAAAGTCTCACCTGAAAACAAGCCACAAGCAAGGCTGAGTATACTAATACTCAGCAAGGCTTACCCGACTAGTGGAATATACTTAGCCGACTCCTAGACATGCAAGGCTTTTGGCTTGAGGGGTTTGTTTTGCCGAAAAGCATATACGAGTAGGTCCTTACTTTCAAGTTTTAGCTCCAAGTTCTAGTTTTCTTTAACCATTCTAGGTAAGCAACTATCCAATATCATACATGGTGGAAGGATTAATTTTTCATCCAACAAGATTAATCATCATCATTGTTCCTCTTCTTACTCTATGTGGTAAAAGGGTCAAGCAGTCTCAATAACCGCGAGAAATGGACGATTCGAATCGAATTTCTTAACCTTGCAAGGGAAACCTAAACACACGTCACGTGGTTACTCCCAGAGTCACACGTGCAACTTTTCCCCCTTTCTTCCTGGGTTGTGGATCAGGGCCACCATCCGAGACTATAGAGCCTGACTCTGTACCCACCATGTGTGCGCATGGAACCGAAGTTGAGATGGTGGGATGTTGTCCACTTGCTAGTCCGATTAGGTACTTAAGCTTACCGATTACCATATTCTCGGCATGTGGTTAGTACGTTCAAAGACTTAACCACCACTACCACACACTGCGGCCTTAGCATTTTTCACTAAACAGACAGGGACTTAATCATCAACATAAACATCGTACCATAGCCCCGTCCGTCGACCTTATGATTGCAGCATGTAGTAAGCATTCAACTCCTATATTCTCGCGAGTGACAGGAAATCACTCGACTTTTACCGGAGTCCAATTAGCATGGCATTCTACCGAACCTTATATGTAGTGTTCAGAGCATGGGTACCTAGGATCATGCAACTAAGTTTTCATCCAACTCCTATAAACTTAATGCACAAGTAAAGTAGAGTAATAAGTTGCATAATTTTAGAAAAATAGGGTTCATGCTCCGGGGCTTGCCTTCGTGGGAAAAGCTAGCTTGGGGCTCGTCCGAACTTGGGCTCGGGTCTTCGAGAGCTTCAGTTAGATTTACTTGAGCTTCACGCTGCTCACTCTCGGATGCGGGCACCAGCTCGTATGTTCCGTCGGCGAGAGTAGTCGATTCTATATGAATGCACAAGTGTAAGTTATAGTGATGGTATATGACGATTATTTTTCTTCACAATAAAGTTGTAGTCCACAAAAAATATCGATTTGGTTGCGAATTTACTGAGTTAAGATTTCTTTGGGCAATTGTTAATAGAGTATGACTTAAACTATTAACTTCATTAAACAAGAAGGGGGTTGTGTTATATTAGAAACTTAATTTTCTAAGCACAACATGGATTAAACACAACTTCTAGATTAGGTTACTTCTGGTGATGAAATTTTTATTTAGAGCACATTATGCAGAGACAAAAGCATTGCAAAAAATTTCAGACATTTCTACGCAGCAGAAAAATTATGAAAACTGCAATACACAGCTACCACTGGAACCTAGTTATTTTTATACAGGACAAACCATGCATGTATTGAAGCTAGAAATTTTACAGGGTGTTAATCTATCCATACATGTGTTACTGTAAATTGTTTAGATTTTACTGTGCAAGATAAAAAGCATAATAAATAGGACAAGATATACCTTTTTTAATAAAGATTAATTTCTACAGGATGTTTTACAGGGTTTCTGTATATGAAACTTTTTATACAGCAAGAGTTACGCTAAAGTGTGCTATAGTAAAACGTTGAACATTTTCCAAGCATAGAAACTAATTATTTGATTTAGTGCACTTTTCCTACCACAAAATTATATAAATAGGTTACATAAAGGAAAAAGGTTCTAAACTTTTTCTGTGGTATTTAGGCATTAATAAAACAGCTCTGAAAAAGTTTCACCACATGAATCACAATATAACAGCAGTTACAAATTAGTTTTATTACTTCATGCCATAAACAAGTTTTATTAAGAAGTTTAGCTAGAGATGGGTTCTGGCCCTAATATTTTTACACTAGCCTTCAAATCAAGCAACCAAACTACTGTTAAATTTTCAGGTTTAGCCTTTGTCTACAACAGTGGGTAACGACGGCGGTAATGGTGGCGGCAGCGGCGTTCTGGTGTCTGGGCGCGCGAGGGGGACTCAGTGCGGCCTTTTGTAGGCAGCAGAGAGGCGGGAGGAGGGGCGGGACTCGACTGTGAGACGCGGGCGCGGGCGGCACGACGGGAGCGCGTGACTGGTCGCGGTGTGCGGCGAACCGAGCCAGCGCGGCGTGCGGCGGGTGCGGGCAGTGGATTGGGCGCTGAGGATTTGGCGTGGGGAGCAGGAGATCACACGACGCGCGGGTTGGGCGAGGAGCTACCGCAGCTGTCTCGCCGGGCGGCGAGCGCGGCGACTGGCGGGACGCGGCGGAGACACGGCACGGCACGGCTTGTCCATTGGGCGCGGCGGGCGGCGAGCAGAGGCGCGCGTAGCCGACGCGCGCGGACTGGGAAGGAACGCGGCGTGCGGGCACGGCTGGGCATTGGCTTGGTGCCTAGCGTTGTCAGGCATCGCCGGCCAAGTGGCCTGCGGCGACTGCGCCGCGGCGGAGGGTCGGGTGGAGCGAGGGTCTGGCGAAGCCGAGGGTCGGGCGAGCGTAGGGTCGGGCGAACGAAAGGGTCGCGCGATGCGAGGGTCGGGCGAGCGGCTGCGCGTCGGAGGGTCGGGCGAGGCGTAGAGAGAAGGGTCTGCAGTGTAAATAGAAGAAAAGGCAGGGGCTGGTTTGCAAATCCAAGTGTTTCTCAAATTTTTCTATTGTAACTCAAAAATCTCTGAACACGAAAGTTGTTCAAAATGAAAAGTTACACAAGTTTTATTTCAGGCCAAAGTTCGTTTGAGGTCTAGTTTAGAAGTTATTTTAAAAACTCAAAAAGTATAGTTCGGAGGGTACGTCATTTCCTGGGAAAAACTTTGCATTCACTCCTAGGCTTCAACTAGACTTTTGTTTAACATGTCAAAAACAATGTGCCTATTCAATTTTGTAGCCATGTTTGCATCGATGTGAAATTTATTTAATCGGTTTAATTAAAGTATATGTACTTATGCACATATACACAACTATTTTCAATTCAAAGCAAAACCAATTTATAATTCAATTATTTTAAACATTTCTTAGTTATTTATACATCGTGTCAAGCTAACGAGGCTTATTTCATAATTTAAACACCTGAGGTGTTACAGCCTTCCCACCTTAAAAAGAATCTCGCCCCGAGATTCGGACAATAAGCTTAGTGTGGACAGTGTGTGTACCTTCGGTAGAGTTGAGAAAACCCTGGAAATTTTGTTTTAGAAATCTTTCAGTTTCCCATGTGGCTTCTTCCTCAGTGTGATGATTCCATTGAATTTTGTACATTTTAATCACTTTCCTCCTAGTGCTTCTTTCTTTTTGATCCATGATTTTGATAGGATACTCAACATATGAGAGGTCGGGCTCTACTAAGATTTCCTGTTGTTTGACAACCTCGGTAGGGACTCGAACACACTTCTTGAGTTGAGATACGTGAAAGACATCATGGATAGCTGCAGGCTGAGGGGGCAGTCGAATTCTATAGGCTACGGGTCCACAGCTCTCGATGATTTCATAGGGACCAACATAACGGGGAGATAGTTTTCCTTTGACTCCGAATCGTTGTACACCCTTGGTTGGTGAAACTCAAAGGTAGACATGGTCACCAACTTCAAATTTTAGTGGCTTTCTCCTTCTGTTGAAATAGCTCTTTTGCCTGGATTGTGCGGCTCTAAGGTTTTCCTATATTACTCTCACTTTTTCTTCTGCCTCGATTACCAAGTCTGGTCCAAATACTTTGCGTTCTCCGGTCTGTGACCAACTCAAAGGGGTTCGACACCTTCATCCGTATAAGGCCTCAAATGGTGCCATTTTCAAACTCACTTGATAGCTATTGTTATATGAGAACTCTGCTAGGGATAGGCATTTGTCCCAACTCTTGTCATAGTGAATGACGCAAGCTCTAAGCATGTCTTCAAGAATTTGGTTCACTCTTTCAGTTTGTCCGTCAGTTTGAGGATGATAGGTTGAGCTTCGAATCAATTTAGTACCGAGAGAAGCTTGCAATTGTTCCCAAAAAAGCGCTACAAACTGAGTACCACGGTCGAAAATAATAGTCTTCGGTACTCCATGTAGGCAAACAATACGATCGAGATAAATCTCGGCATATTTCTTGGCGGTATAGGTGGTGTGTACCGGAAGAAAATGTGCCGTCTTTGTGAGCCTATCAACGATAACCCATATGGAATCATGTTTCTGTGCGGTACTTGGCAATCCAACAATGAAATCCATACTTATGTCTTCCCATTTCCATGAGGGTATAGGCAAAGGTTGAAGTGTACCGGCTACTTTCAAGTGGCTGGCTTTTACTCTCTGGCATGTGTCGCATTCTGAGACATATTTAGCGATTTCTCTTTTCATTCTTGTCCACCAGAAATTTTGTCTAAGGTCTTGATACATTTTGCTACTGCTGGGGTGAATAGAAAATTTGGAAAGGTGTGCCTCATCAAGAATTTGCTTACGGAGCTCATGATTCTTTGGAACGACGATGCGACTTTCAAACCATAGAACTCCCTTTGTATTTCTCTTCTCCTAGAGAGAGTTTTTGTTTGATGATCTTAACTCCTTCATCGTGTAGTTGTGCCATGATGATCTGGTCGTGAAGAGTGGGCTCGACTGAGATGTGATTCAGAGTGCCTTGGGAAATCATTTCCAAACTAAGCTTCCTCATTTCTGAACATAATGTCTCATTATAGAATTCCACTGATAAGCAATGGCAATGGGCCTTACGGCTGAGTGCATCTGCGATTACATTAGCCTTGACGGGGTGATAGTGCACCTCGAGGTCATAATCCTTGATTAATTCTAGCCATCTTCTTTGTCTCATATTCAGATCGGCTTGGGTGAAGATATATTTGAGACTCTTGTGATCGGTGTAGATATTACAATGAGCGCCCATGAGATAATATCTCCATATTTTTAGAGCATGAATGACTGCTGCTAACTCAAGATCATGGGTCGGATAATTCTGCTCATGGGGCCGAAGGGCTCGTGAAGCATAGGCGATAACTCGATTTTCTTGCATAAGCACACAACCAAGACCAGTGCCAGATGCGTCACAGTAAACATCGAACGGCTTGGTGTTATCGGGTTGAGCTAACACAGGGGCTGTAGTCAAACATTCTCTCAGAGTGTGGAAAGCTTCTTCACACTTCTCGTCCCATACAAACTTTACTCCCTTTTTCAATAATTCAGTCATAGGCTTAGCAATCTTGGAGAAATCCGGGATGAAACGGCGATAGTAACCGGCTAAGCCAAGAAAGCTGTGAATCTGATGAACAGAGGTAGGAGGTTTCCAATCCATCACTTCTTGTACCTTGCTGGGGTCAACGGCTATGCCTTTGCTGGAAATAGTGTGACCCAAGAACTTCACACTATCCAACCAGAATTCGCATTTAGAGAATTTTGCATAGAGTTGATGGTCTCTGAGACGCTGAAGAACAATGTGCAGGTGCTTAGTATGCTCTTCCTCATTCTTGGAATAGATAAGGATGTCGTCAATGAAAACTATGACGAATTTGTCGAGCTCGGGCATGAATACCGAATTCATGAGATACATGAAGTAGGCAGGGGCATTGGTGAGACCAAAGGACATGACCAAGAATTCATATAGTCCATATCATGTGGAAAAGGCAGTCTTAGGAATATCGCATGGGCGAATCTTTATCTGATTATATCCCGATCGAAGATCAATCTTTGAGAAAACTCTAGCTCCAGATAATTGATCAAAGAGAACGTCGATGCGGGGAAGTGGGTATTTATTCTTAACAGTTACCGCATTGAGAGGTCGGTAGTCCACACATAATCTTAAACTGTCATCCTTTTTCTTTACAAATAGGGCTGGACATCCCCAAGGTGATGCGCTAGGACGAATGAAACCTTTGTCCAGTAGTTCTTGGAGTTGTGTTTTCAGTTCGGCCAATTCCATAGAAAACAAGTACTTCAATTAACATAAATAAGTTCTTCAGAGTTAAATTGCAGCGGAAATAAACAACGGAAACTACTCGACGATACAGGATGTCTCGATGAAGCCCGTACGAGACATCACTCGGCCTTATCTCCGTTGGATGGGGGCGCATCCCATTCCACCGACCAACCAGGGGGAAGAGTGCAGGGCCAAGTCAAGCTAGCAACCATGTCTTCAAAGGGCTCACCTGAAAACGAGTCACAAGCAAGACTGAGTATACTAATACTCAGCAAGACTTACCCGTGTAGTGGAAACTACTCCACCGACTCTAGACATGCCAGGCTTTTTGGCTCAGGGGTTTGTTTTGCTGAAAAGCATCTACAAGTGGGTCCTTACTTTCAACTTTTTAGCTCAAGATTCTAGTTTCGTTAGCCAGTCTAGGTAAGCAGCTATCTAAAGCATACATGGTGAAGCATTAAATTTTCCATCCAACCAGTTCATTCATCATCATTGTTCCTCTTCTTACTCTGTGGGTAAAAATGGTTAAGCAGTCTCAATAGCCGTGAGAAACGGACGATTCGAATCGAATTTCTTAACCTTGCAAGGGAAACCCAAACACACGTCACGTGGTTACTCCCTAGAGTCACACGTGCAACTGTTCCCCTTTCTTTCCGGGTCGTGGATCGGGGCTACCCTCCGAGAGTACAAGAGCTCCACGCCACGGTTCGGCGCCGGGTCGTGACCACTCTCTGCACTCGCCATATGCACATGGGACCGAAGTTCAAAGGGTAGGATGCCGTCCCCTTGCCGGGCCAATCAGGTACTTAAGCTTACCGATTCCCATAATCTCGGCATGTGTTTAGTACGTTCAAAGACTTAACCATCACTACCACACCCTGCGGCCTTAGCATTTTTCAGTAGACAGACGGGCCTCAATCGTAACCATCGTTACATAACCCGTCCGTGTCGTTATGATTGCAGCGTGTAGTAGCCATTCAACTCCTATTTTCTCGCGAGTGACAGGAAATCACTCGACTTTTACCGGAGTCCTATTAGCACAGCATTCTATCGAAACTTACATCTAGTTTTCCAAGCAAGGGTTCCTGACATCATGCAACTAAGTTTCCATCCAACTCCTATAAACTTAATGCACAAGCAAAGAGTAATGAGTTGCATAATTTCGGAACGAATGGGTTATGCTCCGGGGCTTGCCTTCGCAGTTCGCTTGGGGATCTTCCGAACTGGGGCTCGGGTCTTCAAAAGCTTCAGTTAGATTTGCTTGAGCTTCACGCTGCTCACTCTCGGACGCGGGCACCAGCTCGTAAGTCCCGTCGGCGAGAGTCGTCGATTCTACATGAGTGCACAAGTTTAAGTCGTGGAAATAGCACTTGATTACGGTTTGAGAGTTATTACTACAAGGGATAGTTTCTGGTCATGAAAATTTGGATTTAGGCACATCAAGGAAAGGTGTGCTTACTGTAAAATTTTTGGCCAATTTTATGTAACAGATTAATTCTGAAAAATATATTTCATTGTTGCTGTTAGATACTTGTTCTTTTTTTACAGATCAATTGGTGCAACAATTGTGGCTAAGAGTTTTACAGAGCTCTCACTTGAGCATGCAGAAGCTACTGTAATTTTTGTAGGATTTATCATGCAGTATCTAGAGCATAGAAAATATGACATTCTACACCTAGGCTTTTTAAAGATTCATTTTTACAGGACCCTACACAGGGTTTTTGTCCATGAAAATTTTTACACAGCAACCACTACCACAGTGTAACTCCCAGTAATAATTTGGGGATTTTCCAAGCTAAGATACTATTTTCTTGATTTAATGTATGTTATTAGCACATAAATCAAATAAATAGGTTACTGTGAGATAAAAAGTCTCCTAATTTTTCTCTGGCTTCTAGTTACCAATACATTAGCATAGGAAAAATTTCAATGGGTGACTCACCACCTAACTGCAGGGATAAAATATTCTTCTTACACATGATATGAAACTAAGTTTAACAAACAGTAAATCTAGAGATGGAATTTGGGCCTGATCTTTTTACACAGTCCTAATCATCCAGCAGCTAATTCACTGCCCAAAATTCAGGGTCAGCATTGTTCTAGAACAGTGGATATAAAATATGTCCATTAAAGCTTCTATTTAATGTAGAGCAAAATATTTTGGGATTCTGAGAAAAGTTTTGTAACAAAAGTGGTAGAGTTTGTTCTGAGGATTCCAGAACAGTTGAGTTTGCATTTTTCTGAATTTTCTACGATTTTATACGAATTTTACAAGTTCACTGAATTTGAATCTAGGTTTGAAATTTTCTTTTACAACTAGGTCCTTGAATCTTGCGCTCAGACCCTTCTAAAGATTTAAATTTTTGCAATTGGGTCCTCGGCAGCTCGGGTACGGCGGCCGGCCGAAATTCCGGCGAGGGGGCTCGCCGGCGGCGAGGGGCGAGGGTCGGGGAAGGTTCAGGGGTGCGAGGGCTACCTTGTGGGGGTGTTGTTCAGGTGGGGGACGGCCGGGAAGGGCTCGCCGGCGTTGGAGCAGAGGCGGCGGCGGCGCGGCTCGCGTCGACGGCGGTGCTCCGGCGGGCTTGGGGCGGCGTGGTCAGGTCGGTGAGCTTCAGTGGCGCGTGGGGAAGCTACTCAAGGGCTCGGCTTGGACGGAGGGGGTCGGGGTCGTGCTGTCCACGGCGAGCAGGGGCGGCGGCGGCGACGGCAGCGCGGGCGGCGGTGCTCCGGTGGCTCTGGGTGGCGTTGGGTGGGTCGGCGAGCTGCGGTGAGGTGATGTAGTGGTGGCTGGGGGCTTAGTTTGGGCAGTGGGCGGCGGCAGTGGGCTGTCCACGGACGGGTGTTGCTCGGCGGCGGCGATGGCGACGGCGAGGCGTTCTGGTGGCCGGGGGCTCGCGCGCGTGGCCGGGGTGGCGCTTTTATAGGGACAGGAGGGGCCTGGTTAGCGTGCGGGGCGGAGCACGGCAGCGGCGGGCACTGGCCGCGGCGGGCGGCGGCAGAACGCCGGCGCGGCGTGCGGCGAGCGGGCGCGGGCGACTGGGCGGCCGCGATTGTGGCGTGGGCGCGAGGAGATAGCGCGGCGTGCGGATTGGGGAGCAGCGGCTGCAGCGGCTCGGGCGGAGGGCAGGCGCGGCAGCTGGCGGGGCGCGGGGGCCGGGGCGGCACGGCGGAGCGCGGCCACTGGGCGAGCGGGCGGCGGCCTGGGCGCGGCAGCACGCGCGGGCGGGGACTGGGCGCGCGGCGTCGGGGCGGGGCAAAGCCGGCCGTGGCGGGGTGGTGCGGCGGCCACTGGCCTGGCGCTTCGCGCCGGTCAGGCGACGCCGGCCACCTGGCGCGCGGCGGGCGGGCGAGCGCGCGCGGCGCGGCAGAGCAGAGGGGGAGAAACGAGGGACCGAAGTGCAAAAATTCGAAAAAGTTCAGGGGGCTGGGTGCAAACAGGGCGTTTTCTCCTCTTTCGGATTTGAATTTCAAAAAATTTTGAACACGAAAGTTGCTCAAAATAAAAAGTTCTACAACTTTGGTTTCAGGCAAAATTTCATTTGGCTTATGGTTTTAAAGTTATTTTAAAAGTTTCAAATGTGTCCAAAAGTGCCCAAATTAAATTTGAATTCCAACTGAACCCGTTTTAATTCTTTCCACCCTCTCATTAGTTGGTTTAAAACATGGAGTTAGGCTAATGTCATTGATTATTTTTGGAATTGCAAAATCCAGGGTCGTCACAGCCTTCCCCCCTTAACAAGAATCTCGCCCCGAGATTCGGTAATTCTCAGTGTGGGCGTGGGTGCACATACCAGTGGTTGAGGCAAGAAACCCAGGGAAATGTTGGTTCAGGTAGCTTTCCGTTTCCCAGGTGGCTTCTTCTTCCGTGTGGCGATTCCATTGTATTTTATACATTCTAATCACTTTCCTCCTGGTCTCTCTTTCTTTTTGATCCAAAATCTTAACTGGGTGTTCGACATACGAGAGGTCGGGTTCCAACGATATTTCTTGTTGTTCCACAATCTCGGTAGGGACTCGAATACACTTCTTGAGTTGAGATACGTGGAAGACATCATGGGTGGCCGTGAGCTGAGGGGGCAGTCGTAATTTGTAGGCTACGGGTCCGCAGCTCTCCATGATTTCGTAAGGACCAATATAACGGGGAGCTAGTTTGCCTTTGATCCCAAATCTTCGCACTCCTTTGGTTGGTGAAACTCGAAGATAGACATGATCGCCAACTTTGAACTTTAGAGGCTTTCTCCTTTTGTCAGAATAGCTCTTTTGTCGGGCTTGTGCGGCTTTAAGATTTGCTTGTATTACTTTTACTTTCTCCTCTGCCTCGATTACCAGGTCGGGTCCAATTATTTTACGTTCTCCGGTTTGTGACCAGCTCAAAGGGGTTCGACACCTTCGTCCGTACAGGGCCTCAAATGGTGCCATTTTTAAACTCGTTTGATAGCTGTTGTTGTACGAGAACTCTGCCAGGGGTAGGCATTTGTCCCAATTCTTGTCATAATGAATGACACAAGCTCTCAGCATATCTTCAAGAATTTGGTTTACTCTTTCCGTTTGTCCATCGGTCTGAGGATGGTATGCTGAGCTGCGAATCAGCTTTGTGCCAAGAGACGTTTGCAGTTGTTCCCAAAAGCGTGCTACAAACTGGGGACCACGATCGGAAATGATTGTCTTAGGTATTCCATGCAGGCAAACAATACGATCGAGGTAAATATCGGCATATTTCTTGGTAGAATAGGTGGTGTGCACCGGAAGGAAATGTGCCGTCTTCGTGAGTCTATCAACGATAACCCATATGGAATCATGTCCCTGGGACGTGTTTGGTAGTCCAACGATGAAGTCCATACTTATGTCTTCCCATTTCCATGATGGTATAGGTAACGGTTGAAGTGTACCGGCTACCTTTAAGTGGCTAGCTTTTACTCTCTGGCACGTGTCACATTCCGAGACATACGTAGCAATTTCCCTTTTCATTCTAGTCCACCAGAAGTTTTGCCTTAGGTCCTGATACATTTTGCTACTGCCGGGGTGGATAGAGAATTTGGAGAGGTGTGCCTCATCAAGAATTTGCTTGCGGAGTTCACGATTCTTCGGAACGACTATACGACTTTCGAACCATAGAACTCCCTTATGGTCCTGGCGGAAACACTTATACTTCTCCTCACCTAGAGAGAGTTTTTGTTTGATGATCTTGACTCCTTCATCATGTAGTTGTGCCATGACGATTTGGTCGTGAAGAGTGGGCTCAACCGAGATGTGATTTAGAGTGCCTTGGGAAACCATTTCCAAGTTAAGCTTCCTCATGTCTGCACATAATGTCTCATGGTAGGACTCCGTGGATAAGCAATGGCAATGGGACTTGCGGCTTAGTGCATCCGCGACTACATTAGCCTTACCGGGGTGATAGTGCACTTCAAGGTCATAATCTTTGATTAATTCTAGCCATCTTCGTTGTCTCATATTCAGATCGGCTTGTGTGAAGATGTACTTGAGACTCTTATGATCCGTGTAGATATTGCACTGTGCACCCATGAGATAGTGCCTCCATATCTTCAGAGCGTGAATGACGGCTGCGAGCTCAAGGTCATGCGTGGGATAATTCTGTTCGTGGGGCCGAAGGGCTCGTGAGGCATATGCAATCACTCGATTCTCTTGCATAAGCACACATCCTAGACCAGTACCTGATGCGTCACAATACACATCGAATGACTTGGTATTATCGGGTTGAGCTAACACAGGTGCAGTAGTCAGATGTTCTCTGAGAGTGTGGAAGGCTTCCTCACACTTCTCATTCCATACAAACTTTACTTCCTTCTTCAATAGTTCCGTCATGGGCTTAGCAATTCGAGAGAAATCCGGGATGAAGCGACGGTAGTAACCGGCTAAGCCGAGAAAACTGCGAATCTGATGAACAGAGGTAGGGGGTTTCCAATCCATCACCTCTTGTACCTTGCTGGGGTCAACAGCTATGCCTTCGCTGGAGATCGTGTGACCTAAGAACTTTACAGTATCCAACCAGAATTCACACTTAGAAAACTTAGCATAGAGATGATGGTCTCTGAGTCGCTGAAGAACAATGCGAAGGTGCTTGGCATGCTCTTCCTCATCCTTTGAATAGATAAGAATGTCGTCGATGAACACTACGACGAATTTGTCAAGTTCGGGCATGAATACCGAATTCATGAGATACATGAAGTAGGCAGGGGCATTGGTGAGTCCAAAGGACATGACCAAGAATTCATATAGTCCATATCGTGTGGAGAAGGCAGTCTTAGGAATATCGCACGGGCGAATCTTGATCTGATGATATCCCGAACGAAGATCAATCTTTGAGAAGACTCTGGCTCCAGCTAATTGATCGAAGAGTACATCGATACGGGGAAGGGGGTATTTGTTTTTAACAGTTACCGCATTGAGAGGTCGGTAGTCCACACATAATCTTAAACTGTTATCCTTTTTCTTTACGAATAGGGCTGGACATCCCCAAGGTGACGCGCTAGGGCGAATAAAACCTTTGTCCAGTAGTTCTTGGAGTTGAATTTTCAACTCTGCCAATTCTTTAGGGGTCATCCTATACGGTCTTTTGGATATAGGTGCAGTGCCTGGTTGTAGTTCAATAACGAACTCAATATCCCTATCCGGTGGCATTCCTGGTAAGTCATCCGGGAAAACATCGGCATACTCGTTCACCACAAGAATCTCATCTAGCTTAAGTCCTTCCATCTTATAAGCACAGGAATTCGTGCAATCTATGAATGGTAGGTAAAGGGTAGTGGCTCCGTGACTAGGTGAATTTATCTCAACGGCTCGGGAAGAAAAATCCAGTGTGACTCCATGCATAGCCATCCAGTTCATTCCCAAAATAATGTCCATGCCGTCAAGGGGTAAAAGGACAAGGTCCGTGTCGATGGTTTTACTACCCAATTTGACTGGTACTTGTCTGACCATTTGGTTTGAAGCAATTTTACCACCCGGTGTTGATATCATATATGACCCTTTTGTGTGACAAACATCCAATCCTACTTTTGCACCGAATTTTGCACTTATGAAACTATGCGATGCACCAGAATCAAATAATATAACTGCAGGCTTGTTATGGATAGAGAATGTACCCGACATCACTGGGGCTCCTTCTGGAAGCTCTGCAAGCGTGGTGAAGTTAATCCGTCCTTGCTTGACTTGCAGGGTCTGTCTCTTGCCCCTGTTCTTGGCGTTCGGGTTGGATCCTTGACCTTGGTTGGGCTGTCCAGGCTGAGGGCATTCTCGTGCGAAGTGGCTGGAACTCCCGCATTTGAAACAGCGATTTGCGGGGCTAGGTCGAAGAGACTGCTGAAGAATGGGCCTCGGACCATTCTGTGGAGGCATCGGGGGGTCGTACCATGCCTGGCTGCTGTGGGGGTCTGGCAATCCATCTTCCTGGCTGCGGGGCCTTTGGTGGAGCTGTAGGTGCGGTATTTTGCACGATGCGATACCTTGGTGGTTGGGCACTTGATGGTCCTGCGGGTGCCTTTCTCTTCTTCTCTGCCCGGTGTGCCATGATACAGTCTTCCTGGGTAATGGCCATATTGACCAACTCGTTGTAGGTGTCAGCCCTGGCTAGGTTCAGACGTTCCTTGAGCTTGGTATTCAGACCTCGGCGGAAACGATCACGCTTCTTGGCATCCGTATCAGCGTGATAGCCAGCATACTGACATAAGTTGTTGAACGCCTGGGCGTACTGCAGCACGGTGCGGGTGCCCTGGGTGAGTGCCAGGAACTCGTTCAACTTCCTCTCCATGAGACCCTCGGGGATATGATGTGCCCGAAACGCGGTCTTGAATTCATTCCAGTCGACCACATGGTCAGCCGGGAGCATCGCAAAATAGTGGTCCCACCACAGTCGAGCGGTACCGCGAAGCTGTTGCGCGGCAAAACGAGCTTTTTTGGCTTCTGAGCATGGGGCCACAAGTAGTGTGAACTTGGATTCTATGGTGCGAATCCATGCATCTGCGTCCAGGGGTTCCTCGGTCTTATGGAACAAGGGAGGCTGGGTCCCTAGGAAATCCGTGTATCCTGCGGCTTGTGGTTGGTGAGCATTGTGCCCACCCCTCTGCTGGTGTTGTCCTTGCACAATCTGACGCAGTAGCTCGGTTTGAGCGGCCATCACTTCCACCAAACTGGGCGGGGGTGGTGGCGATTGTCGCGAGCGGCTGCCACCGGCACCAAAACCCTCGGGGTTGCCACGGGTTGATCCGACCATCTGAAACGTGAAAGGTTACCATTAGCAACGCGATCCATCTTACTTCCTGGATTCATAAATAATTGGTGTAGTCATAGACTTCCGAAGTCTGAGCTAGAAGTATGGACGGAATCTCTGTTTGCTACGAGAAAAATCATAGCCTGCCGTGGGTCCATCCAAAACATTTCAAACTCTTGCAGTAGTCAGAGAATTTAGGAATGCACCACTTTGGTATTTAACTTCGGTGCTAGAACTATGGCTAAGGTGGTCGAAAAGCTCGTCCTTTGCCTTGCTGTCTTAGCTGTTTTTCAGCAGATTGATCGGTACGGTTTCGCCTATATCTTAAACTAGCGAGGTCCAATGATGCTGAATTTTTGTGAGACCCTAGATCACAAAATTTAGCACAAGTCTGGTATTCAACACTCAGCCAATACATGCAAGGAGACATGGATAAAAATTCCGACAAGACTCAGCGATTGTGGATTTCATTGTTTACCAAGTTACAACGAATTCACCCAAGTTTATCGCCGTTCCTTACATGCTGAGGGTATCCACATGGTTCAGGCGTACCCAACACAAAAGAGTTACTCAACTCCTAGTTAGCCTATTACAATACTTGCCAAAAGTTAGGCTACCCTATCGAGGAGTATGTGCAAAAGTCCTCCTAGGTCGTCCTCTAGAAATCATCCAAGTCGTTGACGGACGACTCGCTGTGAGCCGGAGAGTGAGCTCCCATCCGAGGTGCCTGTGGTACCTCACCCTCGAAATCCATACCTGAGATACCATCAATCTCCTGTGGCTCCTCCTCATCCTACTCCATGTCGTCCTCATGGGGATGGTCATTCTGATCATGATGCCACTGAATATGCTCATTAGCATCCTCCAACTCAAGGTTCAGATCATGGAGCTGCTCCTCCAACTGTGCTATCGTGGTATCTCTCTCACCCATGAGAGTGTCCTGCTCCTGGATTTGGCCCTCAAGTTGGCCAATCTGAGTATCTCTGTCCTCAAGATCCTGGCTGAGCTCCTTTATCTGCTCATCCCTGGTATCTGCCATCATATGGTAGGCCTGAGCAAGATCGGTGAGCTGCTCGAGTGCCTGACTCTGGAGAGTCTGAAGCCGGTAGAGTGCACTCATGCACCGCACGGAGGTATGGATAGTCTCCTGGGCATGGAAGTCTACCAAATACTGTGCGTGCTGCACCCTGTTGAGCCAAAAGGGGTCGTTGTCCTGGGCAGCAGGAAACAATCCAATGGGAGTGAGTGTGACAACCTCGGGACGCTGCGCACAAAATGTGGTGAGCGCCCTCATGGCTGCAAGCTCCCAAGTATCGGCCAAACGGCGACCAACAGCCTCAAGCTCCAAGGTGGGCCACTCCGGGTGTAGCGGGTGCGGAAAGATAGTCACGTTGACGCGGCACTGGGTAACTCCATTTTCTACAAACTCCAGTCCGGCGTAACGTGGGGGAATTAGATAGCCCGCGGTACGCAGAACATCCCACAAAATAGAGGGAAAGCCCTCCCAGTGGAGACACTGCGAGTGCACGCGTCCATCCTCATCCACCATCATCTCAACAGGCTCGGCCATCTGAACAAAAGATCAAATGGAGTGAGATAGCGAAAAACTGTGAACAGCACAAGGACAGATTCTGTATAGTGTGCAAAAATAACCATAACTCCCACAGTTCTCATCCAAAAATTCTCAAATTTCACCAGATCACTCCTAAGGTATTTGTGAACAACTTTTCTAGTCAACTCCAGAGCTAATTGGGTCTCTAAGACGGTCTGTCTTTTCAGGTTTTACCTTACTGTCTACCCAGAATTTTTAGTGAACAGAGGGCTAGAGTTTCGTACACCAGGGAAAATCTACCTAGCCAAACTTTACCAAATTTTAACAGCAGCTTCCTGGGTAAATTTGGAACATTTTCTTCAACATGAACTTTATCAGAAATGGTCATTTTCTTAGGCCATAAAATCGCTCTTTTTGGTGACGGCAGATTTCGGACAGTTTCGCTAGATAGTCCTTATGCAAACCATGGTTTAGATACGCAAGAACCTTACCACTCTCATACATCGCATTTTTGATTTCAGATACATATGTTCATGATGTATGCACGTCCTATTCGTCCTCACAAAATAAAATAATCGCCAAATAGCTTTGGTCTTACGAAGATAGTTTCGGTGGCATACACAATACGGCTCTCGCTATAATAGCTAGTCGAGTCTTTCTACTCGTCCCTTAACTTATCGTAATCGCGGTTAGTGTACCTGCAGAAAATCGACAAGCATATATATATCATGAACCTTTCATGCCAGCACTCATGAAAGCGTCCGTAATCATTACCGTTTACTTATAGAAACGATATCTGTACAATTTCCGCCGTACAGACGACGTTAACATACGCTATCGAGATAGCGTATTCACGGGGGTACCGTCATGAGACGGGGGTATGAACAGCGATCGCCATACCCTGCGCCAAACCTTCTACTCCCAATATGTTCAACTAACAGTTGGCATATTGGCAGCACCTCAAGTAAGCCGCTGCTTGAGGGCAGCGTTCGGTTCGCATCACCGACAGGAAGGCCAAGCTCCCTCAGTTGGCTGAGGATCCTTACCTTCTTACCTTAGCGACGAGTGCGTCGTTACAGAATTTAAGGTTGGTTGTGCATGAAAGTAAGTTTTGACAGAAAATAATATGCTGGAAGTCAGTTGATACTATATATAGATGTTAGATAGCCACCTAGTAACTTTCCCATAATCCCTTAGGGCTTTACGAACTAGGCACCATCCTTAACGTACCAACGCATTTCGCAACACAACCTTCTAGTCAAGTTTTAGTAAAATGAGTTTTTAAGGCTTGTAGCATTCTCTGGCGTATGTATTTCGGCTCTGGTGTCCGCTGTTGCCAGCTGTGGCACCAGCTACGGCTCTGATACCATCTGTGGCAGAACCACCTGAATTAATCCGGCTCAAGTGTGTTAACCATCACCATTAAGGCATCCTCGGTTAACCTTACACTTCAAACGGAGTAATCCACTGGTCTGTCGGGTATAACCTCCCGATACAACCACGGTGAACGGATCGAGCGCCGTACATACAAATGCTCATGCGACGATGAGCCCAGAGAATACCACATTCCAGCAACTATTACATCATTTGCATAAGTCAATATTACAGACCTAGTTCTGAATTTAGAAAACAAGTACTTCAATTAACATAAATAAGTTCTTCAGAGTTAAATTGCAGCGGAAATAAACAACGGAAACTACTCGACGATACAGGATGTCTCGATGAAGCCCGTACGAGACATCACTCGGCCTTATCTCCGTTGGACGGGGGCGCATCCCATTCCACCGACCAACCAGGGGGAAGAGTGCAGGGCCAAGTCAAGCTAGCAACCATGTCTTCAAAGGGCTCACCTGAAAACGAGTCACAAGCAAGACTGAGTATACTAATACTCAGCAAGACTTACCCGTGTAGTGGAAACTACTCCACCGACTCTAGACATGCCAGGCTTTTTGGCTCAGGGGTTTGTTTTGCCGAAAAGCATCTACAAGTGGGTCCTTACTTTCAACTTTTTAGCTCAAGATTCTAGTTTCGTTAGCCAGTCTAGGTAAGCAGCTATCTAAAGCATACATGGTGAAGCATTAAATTTTCCATCCAACCAGTTCATTCATCATCATTGTTCCTCTTCTTACTCTTTGGGTAAAAATGGTTAAGCAGTCTCAATAGCCGTGAGAAACGGACGATTCGAATCGAATTTCTTAACCTTGCAAGGGAAACCCAAACACACGTCACGTGGTTACTCCCTAGAGTCACACGTGCAACTGTTCCCCTTTCTTTCCGGGTCGTGGATCGGGGCTACCCTCCGAGAGTACAAGAGCTCCACGCCACGGTTCGGCGCCGGGTCGTGACCACTCTCTGCACTCGCCATATGCACATGGGACCGAAGTTCAAAGGGTAGGATGCCGTCCCCTTGCCGGGCCAATCAGGTACTTAAGCTTACCGATTCCCATAATCTCGGCATGTGTTTAGTACGTTCAAAGACTTAACCATCACTACCACACCCTGCGGCCTTAGCATTTTTCACTAGACAGACGGGCCTCAATCGTAACCATCGTTACATAACCCGTCCGTGTCCTTATGATTGCAGCGTGTAGTAGCCATTCAACTCCTATTTTCTCGCGAGTGACAGGAAATCACTCGACTTTTACCGGAGTCCTATTAGCACAGCATTCTATCGAACCTTACATCTAGTTTTCCAAGCAAGGGTTCCTGACATCATGCAACTAAGTTTCCATCCAACTCCTATAAACTTAATGCACAAGCAAAGAGTAATGAGTTGCATAATTTCGGAACGAATGGGTTATGCTCCGGGGCTTGCCTTCGCAGTTCGCTTGGGGATCTTCCGAACTTGGGCTCGGGTCTTCAAAAGCTTCAGTTAGATTTGCTTGAGCTTCACGCTGCTCACTCTCGGACGCGGGCACCAGCTCGTAAGTCCCGTCGGCGAGAGTCGTCGATTCTACATGAGTGCACAAGTTTAAGTCGTGGAAATAGCACTTGATTACGGTTTGAGAGTCATTACTACAAGGGATAGTTTCTGGTCATGAAAATTTGGATTTAGGCACATCAAGGAAAGGTGTGCTTACTGTAAAATTTTCGGCCAATTTTATGTAACAGATTAATTCTGAAAAATATATTTCATTGTTGCTGTTAGATACTTGTTCTTTTTGTACAGCACAATTGGTGTAACAAATGAGTCTAAGATTTTTACTGTAACTTTTGTAGGATTTATTATGCAGTATTCAGAGCATAGAAAATATGACATTCTACACCTAGGCTTTTTAAAGATTCATTTTTACAGGACCCTACATAGGGT
The DNA here is from genome assembly GCA_032594955.1 of Panicum miliaceum. Taxonomy (NCBI): domain Eukaryota; kingdom Viridiplantae; phylum Streptophyta; class Magnoliopsida; order Poales; family Poaceae; genus Panicum; species Panicum miliaceum. Next base: position 46,886,072 of record CM064057.1, on the reverse strand, counting down.
TTTTGTCCATGAAAATTTTTACACAGCAACCTCTACCACAGTGTAACTCCCAGTAATAATTTGGGGATTTTCCAAGCTAAGATACTATTTTCTTGATTTAATGTATGTTATTAGCACATAAATCAAATAAATAGGTTACTGTGAGATAAAAAGTCTCCTAATTTTTCTCTGGCTTCTACTTACCAATACATTAGCATAGGAAAAATTTCAATGGGTGACTCACCACCTAACTGCAGGGATAAAATATTCTTCTTACACATGATATGAAACTAAGTTTAACAAACAGTAAATCTAGAGATGGAATTTGGGCCTGATCTTTTTACACAGTCCTAATCATCCAGCAGCTAATTCACTGCCCAAAATTCAGGGTCAGCATTGTTCTAGAACAGTGGGTATAAAATATGTCCATTAAAGCTTCTATTTAATGTAGAGCAAAATATTTTGGGATTCTGAGAAAATTTTTGTAACAAAAGTGGTAGAGTTTGTTCTGAGGATTCCAGAACAGTTGAGTTTGCATTTTTCTGAATTGTCTACGATTTTATACGAATTTTACAAGTTCACTGAATTTGAATCTAGGTTTGAAATTTTCTTTTACAACTAGGTCCTTGAATCTTGCGCTCAGACCCTTCTAAAGATTTAAATTTTTGCAATTGGGTCCTCGGCGGCTCGGGTACGGCGGCCGGCCGAAATTCCGGCGAGGGGGCTCGCCGGCGGCGAGGGTCGAGGGTCGGGGAAGGTTCAGGGGTGCGAGGGCTACCTTGTGGGGGTGTTGTTCAGGTGGGGGACGGCCGGGAAGGGCTCGCCGGCGTTGGAGCAGAGGCGGCGGCGGCGCGGCTCGCGTCGACGGCGGTGCTCCGGCGGGCTTGGGGCGGCGTGGTCCGGTCGGTGAGCTTCAGTGGCGCGTGGGGAAGCTACTCAAGGGCTCGGCTTGGACGGAGGGGGTCGGGGTCGTGCTGTCCACGGCGAGCAGGGGCGGCGGCGGCGACGGCAGCGCGGGCGGCGGTGCTCCGGTGGCTCTGGGTGGCGTTGGGTGGGTCGGCGAGCTGCGGTGAGGTGATGTAGTGGTGGCTGGGGGCTTAGTTTGGGCAGTGGGCGGCGGCAGTGGGCTGTCCACGGACGGGTGTTGCTCGGCGGCGGCGATGGCGACGGCGAGGCGTTCTGGTGGCCGGGGGCTCGCGCGCGTGGCCGGGGTGGCGCTTTTATAGGGACAGGAGGGGCCTGGTTAGCGTGCGGGGCGGAGCACGGCAGCGGCGGGCACTGGCCGCGGCGGGCGGCGGCAGAACGCCGGCGCGGCGTGCGGCGAGCGGGCGCGGGTGACTGGGCGGCCGCGATTGTGGCGTGGGCGCGAGGAGATAGCGCGGCGTGCGGATTGGGGAGCAGCTGCTGCAGCGGCTCGGGCGGAGGGCAGGCGCGGCAGCTGGCGGGGCGCGGGGGCCGGGGCGGCACGGCGGAGCGCGGCCACTGGGCGAGCGGGCGGCGGCCTGGGCGCGGCAGCACGCGCGGGCGGGGACTGGGCGCGCGGCGTCGGGGCGGGGCAAAGCCGGCCGTGGCGGGGTGGTGCGGCGGCCACTGGCCTGGCGCTTCGCGCCGGTCAGGCGACGCCGGCCACCTGGCGCGCGGCGGGCGGGCGAGCGCGCGCGGCGCGGCAGAGCAGAGGGGGAGAAACGAGGGACCGAAGTGCAAAAATTCGAAAAAGTTCAGGGGGCTGGGTGCAAACAGGGCGTTTTCTCCTCTTTCTGATTTGAATTTCAAAAACTTTTGAACACGAAAGTTGCTCAAAATAAAAAGTTCTACAACTTTGGTTTCAGGCAAAATTTCATTTGGCTTATGGTTTTAAAGTTATTTTAAAAGTTTCAAATGTGTCCAAAAGTGCCCAAATTAAATTTGAATTCCAACTGAACCCGTTTTAATTCTTTCCACCCTCTCATTAGTTGGTTTAAAACATGGAGTTAGGCTAATGTCATTGATTATTTTTGGAATTGCAAAAACCAGGGTCGTCACAGTATGAGCTCGTTCCTGTCTTGCTTGCATTGGGACAGGTCATGCTGAGTACCTGCCCGTGCAATCGCCCCCTAGAAGTTGTCGATGAAGATGTCACGCAGTTGCTCCTAGGAGTCGATGGAGTTCTTGTTGAGGCTCTAGAGCCACGTGAGTGGGGCGGTCTCCAAGACCATCGGGAAGTAGATGACCTTGGTGGTGTTGGTGCTGCCTGCAACCTCAATGGCTATCGAGTAGATGCGTACCCATTGCTGAGGAGATTGCTTACCATCGTACTTGGTGATGCCGATCAGTTTGAATCCCTCCGGGTACTTGTAGTTGTCGAAATGGGAGGAGAACGCAGGGAAACGATCATTGTCGTCCCGCGCGGCATTCCCCTCCGCTCCGGCATGTTCCCTCCTCCGATTGTCGATGATGGAGCGGGCGTCAATCCCGGCCTTAATCTTGTCAGGGAGGTCACCCGTTGGCATCTTCTCGAGCTCCGAGCGGTGGTAGTTCCCAACGGATGCTTGGGGAGCTTGGAGGCTTCCTTGGGGTTCGGCAGGGCGACTACCCTGCGGAGCAACAGGGCGGCTTCCTTGTTGGTTGTCTTGGCATCTGGGGTGGCTTGGCTTTCACCCTGGCCCTCGCGCCTTTGTGAGATCGAGGGCATCGGGTTTTGCTGATTGATTTGGATGAGTACTTTCTGAGCCAAGCGCAGGGCGGTCTGAACTTGCGGGTCTGGATTGCCTGCTAGCACCATGGTTATAGCACCAGGTATTGAAGCCCGCGTCTTGAGCCGCCGCGAACTCGGCCTCAAGGTTGCGTTGGGCGCTGTTACAGCGTGCATTGGCGTCCCTTCTGATGAGGACATCACTCCTACGGATATACATGAGGCTTCTTCGCTGGACATCCAAACCATTCAAGGCCCAATCACAAGAGCTCGCGCGCGACAATTAAATTTAGAGGTGAGCTCGCTCCTAAGTGTTTCTCTTAATAGTTTCGAGAATAGTTTGCTACCTAATGTTTATAATATGATTAGAAACCAAGAAGAAGATAAGATGACACATGGAGAGGAGCATGGAGTCGTGGAGGGACAGCAAGGGACGTCCAAGCTACGTGGAGGCCCAATACAACTCAACTTCGAGTCCACCTCGGAGTCCAGGAGCAGTTTGACTTGAATTGGACGCCCAGGCCGCATCCGAAGTTCGATTTCGACAATCTACATATGGGTGGAAAGACAATTTGATAGAGCTTCCAATGACGTTGGTTTGAGGCCCAAATTCATTATGAGTCGTCGGGAATCGTCCGAGGAAGTTGGCGTCCAGAATCTGTCCCGATGCTGCGTCACCGTATTTTGGCCTTTGGGCCATGTATCGTCGTCGAGTCCTTTAGGGTTGCGTCCAGGTACTTGGACACGACCCTAAACCCTATATATCAGTAGCCGCCGCCCTCGTTAGGATTCGGGTTTTACTTAGATTATTCTGTCAAGAACAGTTTCGCCGTACTCGGCTTGTGAGACCCCAACTCGTGAGCTAATCATCCATCTGCAATTGGTTTGCAATCTTCCTTGTTCTTGCTTGTGTTCTTCGATTCGCAGGCAGGGATTAGCCTTCTTGGCGAGGTCGATCGAGTATTCGCCGGTCGATAACCTGAGGAGACGTGGTGCTACGATTGCGGGGTTTCGGGACGTGTTGCCGGAAGCCGGATCGATTCGTGTCGCGACTCCACCAAATCGAGAGTTATCAGAACCTTTCGGAAGATCGGGAACCCTCGTTCACATTAGGTGGTATTCAGAGACAGGTTTACCGTCAGGTTCGCTCTTACCATTGTTTTCGCCTTTGTCCTATAGTCCACAGAACAGCCGCAAAACAAACAAAAAATTTTTGTAGTTAGGTTTTCCCGTCCTAGACCGTGTTTAGCCTTTTGCATAATTCTCTTTCAGAGTCCGCAGTGTTGAGTTTGTGTCCTATACTCGTCTTTTTGTGCTGGTTGAGTCCGTGTCTTTGGTTCGGTTTTGTGCATCCACTTTCCCCGGCTAACATCCCACAAAAAAGTTTCCCACCGATTCGCATCTGTTTCACCCACGCCATCGCAAAAACCTAATTCGGAGGGTCCTCCTTAAAACGGGCCTAACTTTCGGCTCGGCCTCCGATTGGGGTGTTCTTTTTTTTCCCGGAAAGATCTCAAAATTTTGCACATACGATTCACCGGCTTTGCCGGTCACGCAAAATTCAAAAAACTCAAAAAAAATTCAGAAGGCCCTTGATTCGAGCTCTGAAGTTCCATCTATAGTTTTTGGGAACAATCGTGATTTTCTCCAGATCACGTATTACCTCTGATTGAGTTGACCCTTTGTGGTGTACCTATTTTTGTGCCCCTGGTTGTGAAAAAAATAGCAGAAAAATAAAAGCAAAAAAACAAAAAAATGATTTCTACTAGTGCTAAAAGACAAAACAGGGAAGCGCATAGAGGGGTACAATTGCTGTTTTATGTGCTGTGGAGGTTACATCAGCACCTCCGACAGCGGGCATATTTGGCGACAGAAGATGGAGGTTACATCAGCACCTCCGACATAGAAGATGATGATGAAGCGGTCGCTGCTGAGGACGTCGACAACCTGGTCATTCATGGTGGACAGACTGCGGGCTTCTTGAACATTATTGTTCAGCATGTACTCAGCACGCAAATACAGCAGCCTGAGAGGTTGCAGCGACACAATTTGTTCCAGACCATTTTCGTCATCAAGCAGCGACGTGCTCGTGTGATTATTGATGGAGGAAGCTGCAACAACTTGGTGAGTTCAAATCTGGTCAAGAAGCTTGGCTTGACCACACGACCACAACCACATCCATACTATGTTCAGTGGTTAAATGACTCCGGTAAAGCTAAGGTAACACAAACTTGCAGAGTTTCTTTTTCCATTGGGGCATATGCTGATTTTGCTGATTGCGATGTGGTACCTATGCAAGCTTGTTCACTTTTGTTGGGTCGTCCATGGGAACATGATAATGATGCTACACACCATGGTAGAAGTAATAATTATACCTTCATGCATAAAGGGAAGAAAATTACTTTGGTTCCTTTGACACCTGCTGAAATTGCACAAGCCGATCAAGAAAGAGCTGCTAGTTTGAGTAATGATAAATCTGAAAATCAGCAAGTTGCTAATTCTATGTTCCCACCTAAAAAGGAGAAACACACTCATAAATCTGAGGCCGAGGGAATTAAATTAGGGGGTCAAGTTATGCTTGCAACAAAATGTGACCTCGCTGAAATTTCTGATGATGATATTTGCTATGCCTTGTTTTGCAAATGAACCTTATTTTCACTTCATGATATTTCTAGCTCTTTGCCTCCTGTGGTTACTAACATTTTGCAGGAGTACGCGGACGTTTTTCCAGCTGAGATACCTCCGGGGCTGCCACCTTTGAGAGGAATAGAACATCAAATTGATTTGATCCCCGGCGCCGCTCTGCCAAACCGTGCTGCCTATAGAACCAACCCCGAGGAGACTAAGGAAATTCAGTGACAAGTCCAAGACCTTTTGGACCGTGGGTATGTACGTGAGAGCCTTAGTCCTTGTGCTGTTCCTGTGCTTTTGGTTCCTAAGAAAGATGGTTCGTGGCGTATGTGTGTTGATTGTAAAGCCATTAATAATATTACTATTCGATATCGTCATCCTATTCCTAGGTTGGACGACATGCTTGATGAGTTGTGTGGTTCTATAATTTTCACAAAGATTGATTTGCGTAGTGGTTACCACCAAATAAGAATGAAGCTTGGAGATGAATGGAAAACTGCTTTTAAAACTAAATTTGGGTTGTATGAGTGGTTAGTGATGCCTTTTGGTTTAACCAATGCACCTAGTACCTTCATGCGTTTGATGAATGAGGTTTTGAGGGCTTTTATTGGTCGATTTGTGGTGGTTTACTTTGATGATATATTGATTTACAGCAAGTCTTTGGATGAACATATGGATCATTTACGTGCTGTTTTTGATGCGTTGAGAGTAGCGCAATTGTTTGCTAACCTTGAGAAGTGCACCTTTTGCACCGATCGAGTTTCTTTCCTTGGCTATGTTGTTACTCCACAGGGCATTGAGGTGGATGAGATGAAAATTGAAGCCATTGAGAGTTGGCCGTTGCCCCAAAACATCACACAGGTGAGGAGTTTTCTTGGTTTTGTAGGTTTCTACCGCCGCTTCGTCAAAGATTTCAGCACCATTGCTGCACCGCTGCATGAGTTGACGAGGAAGGGTGTGGTGTTTCGTTGGGGAAAAGCACAAGACGAGTCATTTGTCACTTTGAAGGACAAGCTTACGCATGCGCCGTTGCTGCAACTTCCGCATTTTGGTAAGACTTTCGAACTCGCTTGTGATGCTAGTGGAGTTGGTATTGGTGGTGTTTTGATGCAGGATGGTAAATCCGTTGCATACTTTAGCAAAAAAATAAATGGCCCTGTTCTGAATTATTCTACGTATGATAAAGAATTGTATGCTCTTGTACGTTCTTTACAGACGTGGCGTCATTATTTGTGGCCTAAAGAATTTGTTATACACTCTGATCATGAAGCGCTTAAGTATCTTCGTTCTCAAAATAATCTGAACCGTAGACATGCTAAATGGGTTGAGTTCATTGAATCTTTTCCTTACATTATTAAGCACAAGAAAGGGAAGGATAATGTGATTGCTGATGCTTTGTCTAGACGATATACCTTACTGTCCCAACTTGATTGTTGGATTTTTGGGCTTGAATCAATTAAAGAACAATATGCGCTTGATCCTTATTTTACAGAAGTGTTGCTTAATTGTAAAGAGGGACATACATGGAACAAGTTTGTGGTCAATGATGGATTTGTGTTTAGAGCTAACCGCCTGTGCATTCCAGTTGGTTCTGTTCATCTTTTGTTGATACAGGAAGCACATGGAGGAGGTTTGATGGGACATTTTGGCGCAAAGAAGACGGAAGATGTTTTGACCACACATTTCTTTTGGCCAAAGATGAGGACCGACGTTGAGAGGTTCGTTGCTCGCTGCACTACATGTCAGAAAGCTAAGTCTCGTTTGAATCCACATGGTTTGTACATGCCTCTTCCTGTTCCTTCTATTCCTTGGGCCGATATTTCTATGGACTTTGTTTTGGGATTGCCTAGGACTAAGAGGGGGAGGGATAGCATTTTTGTTGTGGTGGATCGATTTTCTAAGATGGCTCATTTTATACCATGTCATAAAAGTGATGATGCTGTTCATATTGCTAACCTCTTTTTCCACGAGATTGTACGCTTGCATGGTATGCCTTCTACTATTGTTTCAGATCGTGATGCGAAATTTTTGAGTCACTTTTGGCGTACTTTGTGGTACAAGTTGGGGACAAAATTATTATTTTCTACCACTTGTCATCCGCAAACCGATGGACAAACAGAGGTGGTGAACCGTACCTTGGGCACCATGTTGAGGACTGTTTTGAAAAAGAATTTGAAGATGTGGGAAGAATGCTTGCCTCACGTGGAGTTTGCATACAATCGGGCAACACATTCTACCACAAAGGTAAGTCCTTTTCAGGTAGTGTATGGTTTCAACCCCCGCGCTCCTATTGATATCTTACCTTTACCTACTACTGAGAGAATTCATAGTGATGCTAAGAAACGTGCTGAATTTATATTGAAAATGCATGAAACAAAGAAAGTGTTGTAGGAGCTGGCCTGGGAGAGGGCTTTGAAAACAACCTCAGCACTAGGCATTCTTGACTACCCATCAGCAATAACGTCTACCTGTATAGTTTCCATTAACATCTACAAAAGGTAAACATGAACTATTAGCCTACTAATTATATTTGATAAACAATAAAAAAAAGGAATATCAAACAAACTGGGAACAAAGGCAGATTGGATAACTGGTACTAAAAAATGTTAAAAAACCTCAGAAATACAGGCAGTTATGCACGTTAACAATATATGATGTGGCATGTACAGAGTGTTGAACAAAGAAGGACAAAACTCTTGCTGAAGGAATGTAGAAGGACTTACAACTGCGTCTCTAGCCACGACACTCAAACCATTCTTGCTGCTGGTATGGCAGACCTTGAAGGCTAGCACGGCATCCACTTCAGTGGGTTCGACATCTTCATCAACTTGGAATTCTACATCCTCGGTGACTTCAGTGGATTGGGCATTGTTGCTCTTGTCCTAGCACTGATGATGTACCAAATGCATGAATCAAACTTAAAGAATAATGGGACTTGCTACGAGAGACAGACGAAAGTGCAACAATAAATGAAAGCAGAAGAATGAAGATGTTACACTAGAAGCGTGTTGACACTTACATATGAATGCAACTGCGCACCGTAGCAGCGTGATCCTGTTGCTGAAGGTAACAAGACTCTGCCCCGGTTTAGCTTGTTCTTCTCAGAAACCTCCTGCATGAGATGTATGTGTTAGTCTCTATAATAAGTTTACACCACTATGCATGAGTCATGTTGGAGACAGGAAAGCACATGAAGAGAAATTACCCTGTGGTGTGCACTTGACCACTTGTCAACAAGTCGGCACCATTGTGCATCAGTCATGCTGGGGACAGGAGAGGTTGTGCGGATCTCATTTGCAGCGACGCCAACAAAGTATACTTCTGCTTCAACTTATATCGCGTCTGTCGTATGGATTTTTGGAACACACTGCTACAAGCATCTGTTGCTGGCTGCTGCCTTGTGTCAATTGCTAACCTTCTCTGGTGATTAGAATCCAAATCAGACTTACATGTAAGAGTTGAATGTAAAACAGGGACTAGTACGTAGGCACTCACATATAGCCTTCCCACGAAGCCATCGAAAAGTTCAGGTTGTTCTTTGTATTCTTTCCAATAGGTCAAGATAGGAAATTGAGACCTAATAGCAACACCAGCCTCTGATGAAAATTTGGCATCTTGCACCGGAACATGGGGCATTTTGTTCCCCTCAAGAACAGAGATGCGCATCCTTGTCCCCATAGCTTCGTTCATCCTGTCAACCAAAACTTTCCATGTTGCTTTCCTCGCCTTCCTCTGGCCACCTCTTTGTGTAGGTGCTACAGAGATTTCATTCAAATTATCATCATTCATCAAATATGAAACCATGAGTGCTAAAAAGCTTTAGGGTCAACGAACTGGTCTTCATCTTCACTGATGGCATTACCATCATCTTCACATCATGCCCAGTCTCTGAAAGGACTTGAACAACCATTAAAGTGCTCATTACAGGTAGTGTTTTCTAGTACTGCTGGCGATTCTTCCTGCACAACATTGTCACCACCGCAACTGTTTTCTGCAATTGGATGCAACCTTTCATGCAACGTCCAGCCTTTTTCGTATCCTTGATAATGTTTCCTGTCTGACATGTGTTGGTGGGATTGATGTAACACCTCAGGTGTTTAAATTACGAAATAAGCCTCATTAGCTTAACACGATGCATAAACAACCAAGAAAAATTTAAAAGAAATGAATTATAAATTTGGTTTCACTTTGAATTGAAAATAGTTGTGTATATGTGCGTAGTACGTGTATTTTAATCAAGTCGTTTTAAAATAACTTCTAAACTACAACTCAAATGAACTCTGGCCTGAAACAAAACTTGTGTAACTTTTCTTTTTGAACAACTTTCGTGTTCAGAGATTTTTGAGTTGCAACACGAAAATTTGAGAAACACTTGAAATTGCAAACCAGTCCCTGCCTTTTCTTCTATTTCTACTGCAGACCCTTCTTCTCCGCCTCGCCCGACCCTACGCTCACCCGACCCTTTCGCTTCGCCCAACCCTCCGACGCGCAGCCGCTTCACCCAACCCTCGGCTTCGCCCGACCCTCCGACGTGCAGCCGCTTCGCCCGACCCTCGGCCGACGCGCAGTCACCGCAAGCCACTTGGCCGGCGATGCCTGACCGGCGCTAGGCGCCAAGCCCATGCCTGGCCGCGCCCGCTCGCCGCGCTCCTCCCCAGTCCGCGCACGCCACGCGCACGCTGGCAACGCGCGCCCCTGCTCGTCGCCCGCCGCGCCCAATGGGCAAGTTCCGTCGTTCCCGTGTCCTCGCCGCATCCCGCTAGTCGCCGCGCTCGCCGCCCGGCAAGACAGCTGCTGCAGCTCATTGCCAAACCCGCGAGCCGCGTGATCTCCCGCTCCCCAACCCAAATCCTCAGCACCCAATCCTCTGCCCGTGCCAGCCGCACGCCGCGCCGGCGCTGCTCGTCGCCCACCGCGGCCAGTCACGCACTCCCGTCGTGTCGCCCACGCCCTGTGGCAGAACCACCTGAATTAATCCGGCTCAAGTGTATTAACCATCACCATTAGGGCAATCTCGGTTAACCTTACACTTCAAACAGAGTAATCCATTGGTCTGTCGGGTAACCTCCTGATACAACCATGGTAGAGCGGATCGAATGCCATACATACAAATGCTCATGCGATGATGAGCCCAGAGAATACCACATTCCAGCAGATATTACAAAATTATCATAAGTGAATATTACAGACCAAGTTTGAGTTTAGAAACCAAGTACTTCAGTGATCATAACTAATAAGTTCTTCAGAGTTTAAGTTGCAGCGGAAAATAAACAACGAAAGCTACTCGACGATACAGGATGTCCCGGTGAAGCCCGTACGAGACATCACTCGGCATTATCTCCATTGGACAGGGGCGTATCCCATTCCACCGACCAACCAGGGGGAAGAGTGCAGGGCCAAGTCAAGCTAGCAATCATATCTTCAAAGGTCTCACCTGAAAACGAGCCACAAGCAAGGCTGAGTATGCTAATACTCAGCAAGACTTACCAGTGTAGTGGAAACTACTCCACCGACTCTAGACATGCAAGGCTTTTTGGCTCAGGGGTTTGTTTTGCCGAAAAGCATCTACAAGTGGGTCCTTACTTTCAACTTTTAGCTCAAGATTCTAGTTTCATTAACCATTCTAGATAAGCAGCTATCCAATAGCATTCATGGTGAAGCATTAATTTTCATCCAACAAGTTCATTCATCATCATTGTTCCTCTTCTTACTCTTTGGGTAAAGGGGGTTAAGCAGTCTCAATAGCCGTGAGAAACGGACGATTCGAATTGAATTTCTTAACCTTGCAAGGGAAACCTAAACACACGTCACGTGGTTACTCCCAGAGTCACACGTGCAACTTTTCCCCTTTCTTTCCGGGTCGTGGATCGGGGCTACCCTCCAAGAGTACAAGAGCCCCACGCCACGGTTCGGCGCCGGGTCGTGACCACTCTCTGCACTCGCCATATGCACATGGGACCGAAGTTCAAAGGGTAGGATGCCATCCCCTTGCCGGGCCAATCAGGTACTTAAGCTTACCGATAACCATATTCTCGGCATGTGTTTAGTACGTTCAAAGTCTTAACCATCACTACCACACACTGCGGCCTTAGCAAATTTTTCACTAAACAGACGGGCCTCAATCGTAAACATTGTTCCATAGCCCGTCCGTTGTCCTTATGATTGCAGCGTGTAGTAAACATTCAACTCCTATTTTCTCGCGAGTGACAGGAAATCGTTCGGCTTTTACCGGAGTCCTATTACCACAGCATTCTATCGAACCTTACATCTAGTTTTCAAGCATGGGTTCCTAACATCATGCAACTAAGTTTTCATTCAACTCCTATAAACTTAATGCACAAGCAAAAGAGTAGTGAGTTGCATAATTTAGGAAAGGAATTGGGTTATGCTCCGGGGCTTGCCTTCTTGTGCAAAGTTAGTCCGGGGATCGTCTGAACATTGACCCGGGTCTTCAACTGCTTCAGTTAAATTCGCCTGGGCTTCTCGCTGCTCACTCTCAGACTCGGGCACCAGCTCGTAAGTCCCGTTGGCGAGAGTAGTCGTTTCTACATGAATGCACAAGTTTAAGTAGTGGTAATGGTAAACAACATGATTTCCTTCACGACAAAGTTGCAGTTTGTAAAATACGAGTTTGTTGTGAAGTGAGTTACTTTATCATTCGTGGGCAATCGTTAATAGAGTAGAATAGTACAATGAGTAACTTCGTTAAGCAAGGTGGGGTGGGTGTTCGTGGGAACTTATGTTCCTCATGGAAACATGATTTAAGTGTAACTACTACAGTGGGTAGTTTCTGGTCATGAAATCTTGGATCTAGGCACATCAGGGAAAGATATGCTTACTGTAAAATGTTCAGACAATTTCATGCAGTAGATTAATTATGAAAAATATATTACAAGGTTGTTGCTAGATCCTTGTTCTTTTTGTACAGAACAAATGGTGCAAAAACTGAGTCTAAGATTGTTACAGTGCTTTCATTTAATCATGCAGGAGCTACTGTAATTTTTATAGGATTGATTATGCAGTTTTCAGAGCATAGTAAATATGACATTACACACCTAGGTTAAACAAGGATTTATTTTTACAGGATCCTACACAGGGTTTTTGTCCATGAAACGTTTTACACAGCAACCTCTACCACTGAGAATTTGAGAATTTGCCAAGCTAAGATATTATTTTCTTGATTTAATGCATGTTATTAGCACATAAATCAAATAAATAGGTTCCTGTGAGATAAAAAGTCTCCCAATTTTTCTCTGGCATCCAGGTACCATTACACCAGTATAGAAAAAGTTTCATTAGGTGATTTATAACCTAACTGCAGGGATAAAAATATTTAGCCACTTATGGTATGAAACTAAGTTTAATAAACAGTGTAGATAGAGATGGAATTTGGACCTGATCTTTTTACACAGTCCTAAACATCAAGCAACTAACTCACTGCCCAAAATTTAGGGTCAGCATTGATCTACAACAGTGGGTACAAAAGAAGTCCATTAAAACTCCCATTTAATATAGAGCAAAATATATTGAGAATCTTAGAAACTTTAAGTAAAAAAAGTTGTAGAGGTTCTTCTAAGGATTCCAGAACAGTTGAGTTTGCATTTTTCTGAATTTTCTACGATTTTATACGAATTTTACAAGTTCACTGAATTTGAATCTAGATTTGAAACTTTCTTTTACAACTGGGTCCTTGAATCTTACGGGCAGACCCTTCTAAAGATTTCAATTACTGCAATTGGGTCCTCAGGTGGCTCGGGTACGGTGGCCGGCCAAAATTCCGGCGAGGGGCTCGCCGGCGGCGAGGGGTGAGGGTCGGGGAAGGATCAGGGGTGCGAGGGCTACATCGTTGGGGTCTTGTTTGGGTGGGGGACGGCCGGGAGTAGCTCGCCGGCGTTGGAGCAGGGGCGGCGGCGGCGGCGGCACGCGTCGACGGCGGTGCTCCGGCGGGCTTGGGGCGGCCGGGTCTGGACGGGGAGCTTCAGTGGCGCGTGGTGAAGCTGCTGCAGCGGTTCGGGTGGAAGGCAAGCGCAGCGACGGGCGGGTCGCGGCGGGCGGGACGGCACGGCGCGGCGCGGCGGTTGGGGGGGGCAAAGCCAGTTCTGGGGGTGAGGCACGGCGGCCACTGGCCTGGCGGCTCGCGCCGGTCAGGCGTCGCCGGCCACCTGGCCGTGCTGTCGGGCGGGGAGGGGAGAGAGAGAGAGAGAGAGCGAAGGACCTTTTTGCGAGAATTTGAAAAGTTCCAGGGGGCTGGGTGCAAACAGGATGTTTTCTCCTCTTTCTAATTTGAATTTCAAAAACTTTTGAACATGAAAGTTGTTCAGAATAAAAAGTTCTACAAGTTTGGTTTCAGGCAACAACTCATTTGACTTATGGTTTGAAAGTTAATTTAAAAAAAAATTCAAAAGTATTCATATGTGCCCAATTTCAATTTGAATTTCAACTTAACTTGTTCTAATTCTTTTCACCCTTTTATTAGTTGGTTGAGCATAGGGTTGGGCTAATGACATTGCTTTAGAAATGTAATTTATCAGGGTTGTTACACGCCCGCGCCTCGCCGTCCAAGTCGCGCCCTCCTCTCGCCTCTCTGCTGCCTACAAAAGGGCGCACTGAGTCCCCCTCGCGTGCCCAGACACCAGAACGCCGCCGCCGCCACCATTACCGCCATCGTGCCCAGCTCACCGTGGAGCTCACCTCTCCGGCCACCCCTTGCTAGAGCTGAGTCTCTCACCACCACCACAACACCCCACCGCAGCTCACTGCCCTACCCATCATCGCCCAGAACCTCCGGAGCACCGCCAGCGCCGCCCGCGCCACCGCCGCTCCTCACCGCCGTCGCTCCTTGCTGCTTCGTGGACAGCTCACTCCGAAGCTCCTCCGTCCCAGCGAAGCATCGAAACGTGTTCCCCTCGACGCCGCGAAGCTCATCGACCAGCCCACGCTCTCCCCTCCTCGCCGGAGCACCGTTGCCGACGCTCCGCTCCGCCGCCGCCCCTCTGCTCCGCGCCGACGAGCCACCTTTGGCCACCCCCAACCCCGACCAAGGCCATCCCGAGGTAGCTCTCACCTCCTTGGATCTCCCCGACCCTTTTCCCCTCACCGCCGACGAGCCCCCTCGCCGGAATCTGGCCGGCCGCCATGCCAGTGCCGCCCAAGGACCCAATTGCATCGATTGAAATCTTTAAAAGAGTCTGCACGCAAGTTTCCAAGGACCCCTCTCTAAAAGAAAGTTTTAACCCTAGATTCAAAAATAGCGAAATTGTAAAATTCATGTAACATCATAGAAAAATCGTAAAAATACAAACTCAACTGTTCTGGAATCTTTAGATGAAAATCTACAACTTTTGTTACATGCTTTTCTTCAGTTGCTTGCTAAATCTTGCTATAAATTAAATAGAAGGTTTAATAGACTTTAAATGTACCCCTTGTTGTAGACAAAGTCTAAACCTGAAAATTTAACAGTAGATTGCCTGTTTGATTTCTAGGCCGGTGTAAAAATATTAGGGCCAAAACCCATCTTTAGCTAAACTTCTTAATAAAACTTGTTTATGACATGAAATAATAAAACTAATTTGCAACTGCTGTTATATTGTAATTCATGTGGTTAAACTTTTCCAGAGCCGTTTTATTGATGCCTAGATACCACAGAAAAAGTTTAGAACCTTTTTCCTTTCTGTAACCTATTTATATAATTTTGTGGTAGGAAAAATTTCACTAATTCAAATAATTAGTTTTTTATGCTTGGAAAATGTTCAACTTTTTGCTGTTGCACACTTTAGATTAGCTCTTGCTTTATAAAAAGTTTCATACACAGAAACCCTGTAAAACATCCTGTAGAAATTAATCTTTATTGAACTAGGTGTATCTTGTCCTATTTATTATGCTTTGTACCTTGTACAGTAAAATCTGAAAAATTTACAGTAACACATATTGGAATAGATTAACACCCTGTAAAAGTTTTAGCTTCAATACATGAATGGTTTTTCCTGTATAAAAATAACTAAGTTCTAGTAGTAGCTGTGTATTACTTCTTTTTTTTTATAATTATTCTGCTGCGTGAAAATGTCTAAACTTTTTGCAGTGCTTTTGTCTCTGCATAATGTGCTCTAAAAAAAATTTCATCACCAGAAGTTACCTAATCAAGAAGTTGTGTTTAATTCATGTTGTTCTTAGGAAATTAAGTTCCAATATAACACAACCCCTTTTGTTTAATGAAGTTAGTAGTTTAAGTTATACTCTATTAACAATTGCCCAAAGAAAACTTAACTAAGTAACTTCACAACCAAATCGATGTTGTGTGGATTGCAACTTTGTCGTGAAGAAAAATAATCGTCTTATACCATCGCTATAACTTACACTTGTGCATTCATATAGAATCGACTACTCTCGCCGATGGAACGTACGAGCTGGTGCCCGCGTCCGAGAGTGAGCAGCATGAAGCTCAAGTAAATCTAACTGAATTTCTCGAAGACCCGAGCCTGAGTTCGGACGAGCCCCAAGCTAGCTTTACCCAAGAAGGCAAGCCCAGGAGCATGAACCCTATTTTCCTAAACTTATGCAACTTATTACTCTATTTTACTTGTGCATTAAGTTTATAGGAGTCGAATGAAAACTTAGTTGCATGAACTTAGGTACCCATGCTCTGAACACTAGATGTAAGGTTTGATAGAATGCTATGCTAATAGGACTCGGTAAAAGTCGAGTGATTTCCTGTCACTCGCGAGAATATTGGAGTTCAATGTTTACGACATGCTGCAATCATAAGGTCGACGGACGGGGCTATGGTACGATGTTTATGTTGATGATTGAGGCCCCGTCGGTTTAGTGAAAAATTGCTAAGACCGCAGTGTGTGGTAGTGGTGGTTAAGTCTTTGAACGTACTAACCACATGCCGAGAATATGGTAATCGGTAAGCTTAAGTACCGGATTGAACCGAGGCCGGAATATACTCCCCACCGTCTTGAATTCGTTCACATCTAGCTAATGGCGGGTGCATGTGCCGCCATGGCCAGGCCATGGGGACGTGTAGTCGAGGGCGGTGGGCCTGTTCCGTGAAGCGGGAATTGTAGGGAAAAGTTGCATGTGTGACTCTGGGAGTAACCACATGACGTGTGTTTAGGTTTCCCTTGCAAGGTTAAGAAATTCGATTCGAATCGTCCGTTTCTCGCGGTTATTGAGACTTCTTGACCCTTTTACCACATAGAGTAAGAAGAGGAACAATGATGATGATTAATCTTGTTGGATGCAAATTAATTCTTCCACCATGTATGATATTGGATAGGTTCTTACCTAGAATGGTTATGGAAGACTAGAACTTGGAGCTAAAATTTGAAAGTAAGGACCTACTTATATATGCTTTTCGGCAAAACAAACCTCTCAAGCCAAAAGCCTTGCATGTCTAGTTGTCGGCTAAGTATATACCAATAGTCGGGTAAGCCTTGCTGAGTATTAGTATACTCAGCCTTGCTTGTGGCTTGTTTTCAGGTGAAACTTTTGAGGATATGATCGCTAATTTGACTTGGCCTTGTACCCTTCCTCCTGGTTGGTCGGTGGAATGGGATACGCCCCCGGCCAACAGTGATAATGCCGAGTGATGTCTCGTACAGGCTACATCGAGACATCCTGTATCGTCGAGTAGTTGTCGTATTTCTTTCCGCTGCTTTGAACTCTGAAGAACTCATTTATTTAGAACTCTGAAGTACTTTATTTTACGAATTTGAACTCCTTTGTAATAATAATTTGTGATGAACCCTGTGGTGAAAACTTGTGGAATGTTGTATCCTCTAGGCTCACCTTCGTGTGAGTACATGTATGTGTGGTTTCGATCGGCAAAGACCGTGGTTGTATCGGGAGGTTACCCGACAGACCAGTGGATTATTCCGTTTGAAGTGCGAGTTAGCCCTGATTGCCCTTGTGCTGATGGTTAGCGCGCTTGAACCGGATTAAGTCAGGTGGTTCTGCCACAATTGACCTCACCCTCTTGGATTGTCTTCCTCCAAGACCCAGGGCAACACTTGTTGTCCCCACCTTCCTACGCCCAGGGCCCTATAGATTTCCAAAGGTAGAACTTGTAAGCACGTTAATAAATTAGAAGCACTAGTAGTGGAAATATGTAGTCACTGCATTGGAAAAAAATAGTGCTGCTTGTAACCATAGGAAATATCTAGTTCACACATCCCCCGCCCCACAGCCAAGTATAGAAGATGCACCTGATTTCATAGGGGTGTCTGCTCCTCCTCTAAGTCCATATCATCATCTCCATTGTCGGGCTCTTCTTGAGGGATGTAATCTGCATCACTGCCAGATCTTCTCCCCTTGCTGCATTCACTACAACCCTTTGAAGTTATTTTTCTTCAAGTACTAAGAGCTGCTCTTATTTTAGACAATCCACTCGCCTTCAATACTCTGTTATTCTCCCTGATGTTGGCTTCCCGTGCCATTTCATAAGTGAGGTCATCCGGTTCATGATGTGTAGGTTCTAACGTGTGTGAAATAGATTTTAAGTGTTAGGGAGCATGCTAGAACCTCCAATCCTGAACCATGTATGAATGTGTCCCTACCTAGAACCACAGACCATTTGAAGTAGGTTTATTCCAGGAAATGCATTAATAGATGCTTTTATAGCAAACAATCTATTCTACGCTAATACTCTATCATTCTCCGGATGCGGGCGTGCCGTTGCATTTCGTATTCACTACAATCCCGTTAACTTTGTGTAGGTTTGTTGGCGGTCGATATTGATAATTTTTACCGCCAACATTTCTCCTGTTTCAATGGTTGTCAAGCTCATATCAAGTTAGAACTAACCACACTGACAAGTTGCACAAGTTTTGGTGAATATTTCATTTCAAGAACAAAGTGTGAGAAATTGAGCCAGATTGGGACAAAACCCAGGCCGACCGGCCTCCCCTAGGCCGGCCGGCCTGCCACCTCAGCAAACTTCCACGTCACTGATCCAGAAGCTTAGAAACACACTCAGAAGGATAACTAGTCGTGCACTTCAAACCGGTTTGATCCGAGGACCCGAAAGGCTCCACCCACGGATTCAAGGGCCCACCTGCATGTCCTAAACAGTTCCTTAACCGAATAGCAATTGTTACCGACCTCAGGAGGCAATCAGGAGCGTCCACGTGAAAGGCGGTGCCACATGGCGGCATCCCTAGGCCGGCCGGCCTAGGGGAGGCCGGCCGGCACCACTTTGCAGCCACTCAAGCTCAACTTCGCGTGGAAGTTACACCAACTGCCAAGGATGCGTCGTCTTGATGCTTTTCAATGGTTACCGACCTCAAGCTAGTATAAATAGACCCCCACTCCAGTTGAGTGTAGAATAGGGAGAGTATGAGGTGAGAGCTTGTGCAAGAGCCGAGCTAGGATAGGAGCCGGGGTTTACTTGGTCCTTCTCCACTTGTATCCACCTTAGGGGAATATTTATCAAAGTAAGTTCCTCGTTTATCTTCAGTGTCTCGCTAGTTCTTCTCTTTACTTTCAGTACCTAGTTAGTTTACTTCTTTGATCTGCGAGATCCCTTGTCCGCGTGGCTCAGCTAAGTCTGGCCATTTGGGGTTTCTTCTTGCCTTAATGTGAGGTGGAAGTCAGTAACTGGATGGTTGAAGCATGGTGCTTAGGCTTGATAGTTATCTTGGGTTGTGTTCCACCCCACTGAACCGCTGTGGTAGGCGGCAGGTGATGACAGCCTTGTCCGTCCTTTGTAGTCCACCACGTTCGGGTGTTTTCATAGAAGTAGATCATTGGCCGAGTTGGACTCCCCATTTCTCCCTCAGTGTGTAGTCCTTCCACCCCAGCGGCCGAAGCAAATCAAGTTAGTATAACTACTAGTTATCTGGTTAACGAGTTGGCTAACTGAAGTTAAGCCCTCTACCCTCTTACCTCCTCTCTTTAGGTGGGTCCGGTTGAATAGTTCTAGGATTAGTTGCGTCTGCCGTTCCTTGGATTCGATATCCCAGGTAAACTCCCTGGCGAAAGCTACATTGGTATCCGTGCGAAAGCTAACTCATTGGTTCATCAGTGGAAATTTATATAGATGACGTCGTGGTCAAGTCAAAAGGTCACCAGGATCATCTGGCCGATTTACAAGAAGTGCTGGAGTGCACAAGGAAGCATGGGCTGAAGATGAACCCAAACAAGTGTGCGTTTGGTGTATCGGCCAGACAATTCTTGGGATTTATGGTCCACGAGCGTGGGATAGAAGTCAGCTGCAAGACTATAGACGCCATCAATAAAGTAGTGGCCCCACAGAATAAAACTGAACTACAGTCCCTCATTGGCAAGGTCAATTTCATCAGAAGATTCATATCCAATCTATCGGGACGTATTCAGGCTTTTACTCCTTTGTTGAAATTAAAGCCCGACCAAGAGTTCACATGGGGAGAAGAGCAACGCAAGGCACTGGAGAGTATCAAGCAGTATCTGGTCTCACCTCCGGTGTTAGCCCCGCCACAGCCTGGTAAGCCGTTCAAGTTATATTTATCGGCTGATGAGCAGGCTATTGGATCGGCGTTGGTACAGGAGTTTGAGGGGAAAGAACGAGTGGTGTACTACGTCAGCAGAAGACTTTTAGACGCCGAAACAAGATATTCTTCGGTGGAGCGATTATGCTTGTGCTTGTACTTTTCATGTACTAAACTCAGGCACTATTTGCTATCGGCAGAATGCATAGTCGTATGCAAGGATGATGTGGTGAAGTATATGCTATCATTGCCGATTTTGAAGGGGCGGATTGGAAAATGGATCCTGGCTTTGTCAGAATTCGATCTAAGGAACGAGTCGGCCAAAGCCGTTAAAGGTCAAGTGATGGCCGATTTCGTAGTACAGCATTGTGGACCAGAAATTGCCACCGTCGAACCAGTTCCATGGACTCTATATTTTGATGGTTCTTCGTGTGGGGTCGGATCAGGAATCGGCATCGTTCTTGTGTCGCCTCGGGGGGCAACTTATGATTTCTCTCTGCCGATAGAAGCTTCTGCAACCAACAACCAGGCGGAGTATCGAGCTGTTCTGAAAGGCATCCAATTGTTAAGGGAAGTCAGGGCGGATGCAGTCGAGATCTTTGGGCACTCCATGCTCATTGTGGATCAGTTAACAGGACGATCCGAATGCAAGGACGACATCTTGAGGATTTATTATGAAGATTGTCTTCAACTGTTGAAAGGCTTCAAATCTGCAACAATTGAGCACATCCCCAGGGATTATAATGAAGAAGCCAACAGACTGGCTCAACATGATTCTGGGTATCGGCCGATTCAGGGAGCGATGACGCTAGAACTCGCAGCCGATGACTGGCGGAAGGAGATCGCCGATTATTTGAAAAATCCATCCCAAAAGGTGGATCGGCGAACACGTTTTCAGGCTACAAAGTATGTGTTGCTTGAGGATGACTTATTTTTTCGGACGATTGATGGAGTTCTTCTCAAATGCCTGGGAACAGAAGAGGCAAAGATTCTAATGGGAGAGATCCATGAAGGCGTGTGTGGAGCTCATCAATCGGCCCACAAAATGAAGTGGATGATCAGGAACAACGGATATTACTGGCCGACCATCCTGGAAGATTGTTTCAAGTATTACAAAGGATGCCAAGACTGTCAGAGGTTTGGCAATGTCCAGCGCGCACCAGCGTCGGCTATGAATCCAATAATTAAGCCGTGGCCGTTCAGAGGTTGGGGAATAGATCTCATCGGACAGATTCATCCTCCATCTAGCAAAGGGCATAAGTTCATATTGGTGGCTACAGATTATTTTACCAAATGGGTGGAGGCAGTTCCTCTGAGGAACGTGACATCAGCCGATATGATTGAGTTTGTTAAAAGCCATATTATATATCGATTTGGTATTCCTCAAACCATCACAACTGATCAAGGGACAATGTTCACTTCTGGAGAATTCGGAGAGTTCGCCGCCGATATGGGGATTAAATTATTAAATTCCTCGCCATACTATGCTCAAGCCAATGGCCAAGCGGAGTCATCTAACAAGGGGATAATCAAGCTAATTAAGAGGAAGATAGAAGAACAACCCAAGAAGTGGCATATGTCTTTGGTTGAATCTTTATGGGCGTACAGGATGGCTTGTCATGGGGCCACTAAAATATCCCCTTATCATTTGGTTTATGGCCATGGAGCAGTCTTACCATGGGAGATAAGGACAGGGTCAAGACGCATATCGCTACAGGATCAGTTAACGGCAGATGATTATTCCTTTCCCATGAAAGATGAACTTGACGATTCGGCGGGTTTGCGGTTAAGAGCTCTAATCAGCATAGAGGAGAACAAGAAAAGGGTGGCCAGATGGTATGACAAGAAGGTCAAAGTCAAACAGTTCTCTCAGGGAGATCTGGTATGGAAGCTGGTGCTGCCGATAAGATCTAAGGATCCCAAATTCGGTAAGTGGTCACCCACTTGGGAAGGGCCGTATAGAATCAGCCGATGTGCTCCCGGAAATGCATACATTCTGGAAACGATAGAAGGGGAGGAATTCCCAAGAGCTCTGAATGGACGATATTTGAAAAGGTACTATCCAAGCATTTGGGTAGATGCATAACTTACAGCAAGATATATCAAGATTACATGGCCGACATGGTGTAAGTCGCCCTTAGAATAAAAACACTACTGGTTACGCCTGCGTTGGATTTCTCTTTCGACGCGACCTAATCTTATCATGAGGGAGAGCCTTTCATCTTTCAAGTCCTTTGCAGTTACTCCAGCTTCAGCTTGGTCGCAGAGTTCTTTCAGCAGGCGGGCCTTCTCCTCTTCCAAATCTTTCATGGTGGCTTCGGTCTTAGCTTCAGCAAGAGGGTGAGAAGATGAAGAACTTTCGTCAGAGGATGGCATTTGTTCAAAGCAGACGAGATCCATATGGTCCAAGATTGATCGGACATTGGCAGGAACATGATCTTTGAGTTCTTCAGAATGAGCTTTTATCAGATCTATATCAGCTTGCGACAATGGTTTGCCTGAATACATGATTTCGATCGCTCTTTCCAAACCGGGGCTGAGACGGTTCGGCTGAAAGAAGGAATAGACAAATATGTTGGAACAAAGTAAGGTATCTCAGGAAGGGATGGAGAGGAAATTGATACCTGATTAACGGAAGAGGAGGATCGAGAAGACATTTTAATGCTTGACCAAAGACGGCGAGCGGTGGGTTTCAGAAGGAAAAGAAGACAAGCCAGATGAACATTTTTGGAAATAATACGAAGAATCGTATTTATAGAAAGGAAGAGACAGAGGGTTGGCAAGACGTGTACCGTCGGAGTAAAGGCATCAGTAAATGTAAAGCTACCGGGGAAGACGGTCAAAGTCTGAATCTACACGCCAAATCCTGTTACCGGATTCCATGTCATAAACCTGATTCTAGAAAAAGATCAGATGCAGAGGGAAAGGTAACACAACTGATTCCGAGGTTTACTCCTGTCGCAATGGGGAAGCTTAGAGAGAAGGATTAAAGAAAGAGTTTCGAAGAAAAAGTTATATTTTACTTCGAAACTGGGGGGCATGTGTTGACACCAGATTTTGACACGTATTGAATCGGCGTCAGGAGAAGAAGGTTGGCCGATGTAGAAGATCTGAGAGCTACAGTAAGGAATCGGCCGATCGGGGTAACAGTTGAAAATCGGCCGATTGGCGGCGCCGCCTATGCCAACAGGATAGGATTATTCCAGAAGATCCTAGTCAAAAGCTGGTCAACGCGGCATGCTAAGTCGGCCGGAAAGCAATTGAAGAGGTCCTGATTGGATTAGGAAGCGGCGGCGGAAGATTCTGCGGGAGTCCGTTTCCTTTTTTAACGTTATTATAGATATAGTAGTTTTCCTGTTTTAAATAAGGTTGTAACAAGTCGTAATCGACCAGGAGTCCTAGTTTCAGGGTATAAATAGGAGTCGCTAGGGTTTTGCAAAAAAAACCAACATCAATCAACAAAATACTTCTACTTTTTACCAGTACTTTACCTTTCAAGTCGGCGACTTCGCCAATATTTTCTTCTTTTACGAGTTCGTACGGATTGGCAGGGCTGCATCAACCTGATCTCCGGCCAATTGGTAGGTTCCGATTATCGAGTAATATCCGAGCTTTAACTACAGGCGCATCGCTGTGGTTTCGTTTGGATTTGTTCACAAGTTATCGATATTTACTAGAATTGCAAGTTCTACCTGTTATTCTAGTATTATCACCAGTTATGCAGCTTGAGATCAGGGTAATCGGCTTCGTCATCGTTGTCCTTCGATTCATCGCCATATAGCCGATTAGATCTGTTTCAAGTGTTGCCTCTATAGTAATTGTTTAGATTGCTCCAGCAGTTTTTACAATTACCATACGATCATCGGCTGACTCATAGCCGATCATCTCTACAGCAAATCGGCCAATTTACCGCCGACGCGCTCCTCTGGACAGATCGGAAATCCAGCCGATCGACGCGCCTGGAATTTAATACTCTATTTCCTTGTCAATCAACAGGTCAGATTGACTGGCACGCCGCGCGAACTGCACCAGGGTGATAACCCGAACAGGAGCTAAGCAGATTCTCCCGGGTCGTGTGTCCGACGCTGAAGACCCATCGGCCGATTCCTATCCGGCCGATTTTAGCGCCAACACCACCATACATAGAGGAAGTTACCGAACCACCCAAGATCTTCGATTCAGAGACTCTCATCGAAGATATGCCGATGTTCGTCCCTGATCTCTTCATAGAAGAAGAGTATATGGAGTTGGGCAATTTGACAAAGATGCCCAAAGAACATAGGTGTAAATGCTCAGGATCTGAGGCGTTCGTTCTAGAAGCCACCCCACAGTTTGAGGGTCTTACTGCGGTTATGAGCAAGGAATGGATAGAGGAAGCCGAATCAAGTAGTAGTATCATACGACTCTAAGAAGATTTCAGAGTGCTCCTTTGCGCTATTGGGGACGATGCCCATCGAGAAGTTCCTTACGACCCGAATGTTGGGGCGAATGTGATGTCCAAAGCCATGGCTCGTCACATAGCACCGGAAGGACCTCTAGCTTTCTCGCCTAAGCACCTAAAGTGGGTCGACGACCAGATCGTGGAATGTCTAGGCATCCACCGAGTTATCCCTATTTGCATGGGGACCAACAAGGTGTACCTAGACATCCACATCTTTGATATCTTGGAAGGTGAAGATTTTGTATTGATTGGACAGCCAATAGAGCCACTTGTCAGCCCGAATAGAGACCGAGCGATGCTCGAGGTTAAGGTTGGCAAAGATATTATCCCGATCAGCCTAGTTCGTTCATGCAACACATTTGCTGAGGCTAGACCGGATGAAGACCCAGTGGAGGAATAAGTGAAGATCATCCAAGAAGGGATTACTCAGCCCATTACTGAAGATGATGTCATACACTTTACCCAGGAAACAGAACCAGATGGCAAGAGTAAGCTCAATGTAGAGGAGAAACCGCAACCTTCACTACCTGAGTTGAAGCCGCTGCCTTCTGGGTTAAAGTATGCATTCCTCCACAACAATCGAGCCACACCAGTTTTCATCAGTGATAAGCTGACAGAGAGTGAAACTTGGTGGCTCTTAACAGTCTTGGAGAAGTACAGATCTGTCATCGGATACTCTCTGCAAGACTTGAAGTGGATCAGCCCCAACTTATGCACCCATCGCATCCCTATGGAACCGGACCATAAGCCGTCCAGAGAACATCAGTGACGACTCAATGATGTGATGAGGGAGGTAGTCAAGAAAGAAGTTCTGAAGGTACTGCACGTGGGAATCATCTACCCCGTGCAAGATAGTGGGTGGGTCAGTCCAGTTCAAGTAGTCCCAAAGAAAGGGGGCATGACAGTAGTCCAAAATGAGAGAAATGAGCTCATACCGCAGAGGACAGTTACTGGATGGAGGATGTGCATAGATTACCGGATGCTGAACAAGGCTACCCAGAAAGATCACTTCCCCCTTCCCTTCATCGACGAAATGCTTGAACGGCTGGCCAAACACTCCTTCTTCTGTTACCTCGACGGCTACTCTGGGTATCATCAGATTCCTATTCATCCTGATGACCAGAGTAAGACTACCTTCAATTGCCCCTACGGCACGTTCGCGTACAGGAGAATGTCGTTTGGTCTTTGCAACGCACCTGCATCATTCCAACGTTGTATGATGACGATATTCTCTGATCTGATTGAGAACATCATGGAAGTCTTCATGGATGATTTCTCAGTCTATGGCAAGAGCTTCGAAGATTGCCTTCAGAATCTGGATAAAGTTCTCAAGAAGTGCCAAGAAACACACTTAGTACTCAATTGGGAGAAGTGCCATTTTATGGTCAGAGAAGGAATTGTCCTTGGACATAAAGTGTCAGAAAAAGGGATAGAAGTGGATCGAGCAAAGATCAAAGTTATCGAGCAGTTACCACCCCCGACAAATGTCAAGGGAGTTCGAAGTTTTCTAGGTCATGCTGGCTTCTATCGGAGGTTCATCAAGGATTTCTCCCATATTGCCAGGCCTCTAACAAGTCTCCTAGCCAAGGAGACCCCATTCAACTTCGATGAAGACTGTCTCATTGCCTTCTACACCCTTAAAAAGGCACTGGTGTCCGCACCCATCATACAACTGCCGAATTGGAGTCTTCCATTCGAGATCATGTACGATGCAAGTGACTACGCTGTCGGTGCAGTGCTCGGTCAATGCAAGGATAGACAGCATTATGCTATATCTTATGCCAGTAAGATGTTGACGGGACCATAGATGAACTACGCAACAACGAAGAAGGAAATTTTGGCGGTGGTGTTCAGAACCTATTTGGTTGGTGCTAAGGTGATAGTATACACAGATCATGCTGCACTGAAGTACCTACTTACCAAGAAGGATGCAAAGCCATGACTCGTCCGTTGGATTCTGCTCCTACATGAGTTCGACCTGGAAATCAGAGATAAGAAAGGAACAGACAATTGTGTGGCAGATCACCTATCAAGGATGCAATTCAAGGGATCAGACCTCTCGATAGATGATTATTTGAGAGATGACACTCCTCTGATGGTCTGTACCGCCAGCCCCTGGTATGCCAACTTAGTAAATTTCATGGTGGCTGGATATATGCGTCCAGGAGAAGATAGAAAGAAATTGGTCCACCTCAGCAAGTATCACCTATGGAATGATCCCTATCTCTTCAAGGTCTGTGCTGATGGTTTTCTCCGCTGCTGCATCCCTCTTTGTGAGACCCGCAAGATTCTCGAGCGTATCCACTCCTCACCATATGGAGGGCACTACGGAGCATTCCGGACCCATGCTAAGGTTTGGCAGAGTGGATTCTTCTGGCCAAACATGTATGGAGACATAAAGGAATTTGTGCGGCGATGCCCAAGATGTCAAAAGCACGAGAACATCAACTCCCGAGATTCTATGCCACTAAAGAGCTACCTTCAAATGGAGATATTCGATGTCTGGGGAATTGACTTCATGGGTCCTTTCCCGATGTCAGAGCAATGCGAGTACATCTTGGTGGTTGTGGACTATGTGTCCAAATGGGTTGAAGCACTTCCTTGCATTGCGGCCGACTCAAAGAACTCCAAGAAGATGTTCCAGGAAATTATATTTCCTCGCTTCGGAGTTCCGAGAGTCGTGATCAGTGATGGTGGCTCACACTTCATTGATAAGACATTTAGGAAGTGTCTCAGCAAGTTGGGAGTACACCACCGGGTTGCAACTCCATACCATCCTCAAACAAGCGGTCAAGCAGAAACATCGAACAAGCAAATCAAAAACATTCTGCAGAAGACACTTACCGCTATGGGAAAGGGATGGAGGAGCAAATTACCCGAGGCACTCTAGGCTTACAGAACAGCTTTCAAGGCCTCGATAGGTATGACACCATACCAACTGGTTTATGGCAAGACTTGCCATCTGCCGGTTGAGCTTGAATACAAGTCCCATTGGGCGATCAAGAAGTGAAACATGGACCTCCAATCAGCTGGAGTGAAAAGACAAATCCAATTAGCTGAATTGGATGAATGGAGGGAGAAGGTCTACCACAGCTCCAAGCTAAACAAGGAACGAACAAAAGATGGCATGACAAGCGTATCAAGATCAAGCAATTCAAGGCGGGAGATAAGGTACTTCTCTTTAATTCTCACATTCGTTTGTTTGGTCATGGTAAGCTTAGGAGTAAGTGAAAAGGTCCTTATCTAGTTACAAATGCAACCGATCACGGCGTTATATCCCTCCAGGACGATGACGGAAATATTTTCAAGGCCAATGGCCAAAGGTTGAAAATATTTCTCGAGCCCGAAATATTGGAACTCGAAGAAATAGACGTCTACGAGTTATCCGAGCTATAAACCCTCATCTATGGTCATCGCCGGACCTTAAAGAGGTCGTATCCTAGGTTAGATTCTTTTCTTTTCTTTTCTTTCCACCCTTTCTAGCCAAAAACCTCAGAAAAGCAGAAGAGCACGAGGAGAGAGAGAAGCTTCGCGAAGACCGAAGCCCTCACCTGACAAGGTGGAGCTGGCCGGCCTCTACCAAGCTGGCCGGCCTGGCTCCGTGAGCCTTCGTGAAGATTCAAAAATCAGATCCTTCTATCCGTTCCCCGATCGTTTCACCCTCATTTTATACCGAAAGGCACCTGTTCTTCCTCAACTCAAAGCCTTTCAACCTTCCATTCCCTGAAAACCCAAATCCTCTCGAGACCACGACCATGTCATTGTCGTCTTCGCCCTCGACACCCAAGTTGTCATCCAGAGTCTCTGGGATGCTCTTGGAGCCCTCAAACTCCACCCAAACTCGCGCAACCTCAAGCAGCCTCCAGATAATCGATGCTGAAGAATTCGCCGGAGCCGTCATCCCACAGCCCGGAGACCGGGGAAACAAACACCAGGCCGATCGGCCTAGGGGAGGCCGGCCGGCCTCGCCATCGCGCCGTTCGTCGCCGTGTCACGTCGGGTCCCCCTCTAGAAGTCCAGGAGGAGGAACCCTGGTGCGCATCGGTGCGTGCACACCGACTCGTCCAACTACGGGGGTTTTGTCCCCGCGGAAGGCGATCGGCAAGTGCCTCGTCCCCTTGTCTCTGGGAGGGGGCATAGCGCGCGTTGCTGTGCTGCAGGTGGTAGAACCGCACTTGCTGGAATACACTCCGGCCAGCCCGAGCCCTCCACGTTACCGTGTGCGCGGGCAGCTGGGGATTGGGAAGGTCCTCTCGCCACCATTGGATCGTGGCGAGAGGGAGTCCACTGAATTGAGCACGAAATTAGTGAGACGCTTCCGGTCGCCGCCCCTGATCCGTGGCGCTCTTGAAATCCACGCCTATAGCAGCGATGAGGAGGAGGAAGATCCCGAGGAGCGGGATGAGGTGAAGGAGCTGAGGGAGCAGCTCGATGCGCTCAAGATTAAACAGAACAACATGGATGAGCGCGTGGCTGAGTCTGAGATCGAGCGCATGGATCTCGATGACAAGGTTGATGTCATTCTCAAGGCGTTGAGCTCTAAGATCAAACGCCTTGCGAAGGCTACCGGGCACGAGGACCTTCACAGGGTCCCGGACCCCGAGGATTGGCTAGATTAGGATTTTAGTGCTTTTTTATTTTCCTTCTTTAATTTTTTTCAATAATTTGTATTCCTGCAGCACCCCAAATTTAATTTGAATAAAGAGGAGTTAATTTTGATTCATGATTGCCCCGTGTGATTGATACACACTTGTGTGTCAATCACACACCCCTGGATTAACAATTCATCAAAGTGCAGCACGATTCGCAGGGTACAGAACGAAACAAACCTACTGTGCAAAACTGAGCGCATTTTGAACCGGACCTGTGCCAGGCGTCTTGCACTAGGCCGATCGGCCTGAGGATACAAGACAAGTTCAAAAGGCACGATGCAAAGGCTTGAGAAAAACGTTGAGCCCTACATATTCTTTCTGTGCCCTTGAGCTCGATCAAATGCTTTTTGCCTCATGAGAAATGCTATGCATCCTGGCACTCTTGGTCATTCATGTACACGAAAAGCCTGGAAGTCCCAAAGTGTGGTCCTCAAGCAGCACCATCCCCCTGAAAGAAAAAGAAATCGAGCAAGGAAAATCATTCAGCTCGAGTCAAAAAAAATAGAGAAAGGGGAAAGATGGAAGAGCTTGAGTACTTACCTACAAAGGAAAGACGCTTTCACTTGCACATGACCAAAGTTCTCAAGAAGCATAGTCTCTCAGAGACAAAGTATTTGACCCTACAACAAAGGAGACACAGAATGAACAAAATATCCCTACCCAGAGATCCACATTCAGCCTTAGAGAGGTAGGAGAAGTGAGTAAGGCTCAGAATAATTTTCACCTCATTCTGAGTGATCGAGTGCCCTGAGAGAATGAGAGAATGCCTTGGAATTCGAAAGGATTTCTCTAGAAACTAAGAATAAGAAGGATCATACTTCGCGATGACTTGTTCTGGGAATCAATAGGTGAAAGAGAAGGTGTTAGCCACCCGAAATCCAAGGTAGGAGGAAAAGCTTCGAGATATGCTTGATAATCCTTGAGGACCATGACCCTAGACTAACTTGTTTCCCGGGTTCTATCTAAACCCTTTTGCTCGGGACGAGCAAAGTCTAGGTGTGGGGGCGTGTTGGCGGTCGATATAGATAATTTTTACTGCCAACATTTCTCCTATTTCAATGGTTTTCAAGGTCATATCAAGTTAGAACTAACCACACTGACAAGTTTCACAAGTTTTGGTGAATATTTCATTTCAGGAACAATGTGTAACACCTCAGGTGTTTTAATTGTTAAACAAGTCTTCCGGGCATAATAAAATGCATCACTAACTAAGAAAATAAAAGGAATGGATTAAGTTTGGTTTTGCTTTTACCTTTAAAAGTTTGTATGTGCATAAATACATGTACTTTAATGAAACAAATTGGATAACTTTCACATCAAAGCAAATATGGCTATGAAATTAAATGAGCACACCAGTATTAGCATGACCAATAAAAGTTTAGTTGAAGCCTAGGGAGGAAAATGAAATTTTGAAATAAAATGACGCGCCCTCCGAATAGAGTTTTCTTTAAGTTTTTAAAATAACTTTAGAACTAAAGCTCAAATGAACTTTGTCCTGAAACAAAACTTGTAGAACTTTTTATTCTGAACAACATTCATGTTCAAAAGATTTTGAAATTCAAATTAGAAAGTGGAGAAAACGTCCTGTTTGCAACCAGCCCCCTGGAAATTTTCGAATTTATGCACTTAGGCCCTTGCCCATCCTCTGTTGCACCGTTCCCTCGCCCGACCGCCGCCGGCCACCTGGCCCTCGACGCCTGCGCGGCACCAGGCGCCGAGCCAACCCCCGGCGCCCTGCCTGCTGCCGCCCCAGCTCGCCAGTAGCACGCCCGCGTCGTCCGCACGCGACGTCGCGCCCCAGTGCGCGCCCAGCGCACGCACGCCACGCGCATGGCGCGCATCTGGCCACTGGTCACCGCCGGCCGCCCCCAATGGCGCCCAGCCTCGCCGCCCCCTCCACCCAGCGCCCGGCCGTGCCAAGCCCGCCCCCATGAGCTCCACCGGCTATAAAGCCCGGCGCAGCGCCCCTCCCTCCTCTCCCTGTTCCTCTTTCTTCCCCGCAGAACAGAGCAGAGCAGAGCCGAGCTCCGCCCCACGCCGCCGCCGTGGAACTCCCTCCTCCGCCCCTCCTCGACCCGAGACAAGCGCTGAAACGGGTCCTCCTCAATGCGCTGAAGCTTCCTAGCCCGAGCCCCGCCGCCCTCATCGCCGGAGCGCCGCCGTCCGCGCCGCCTCACCGCCGCCGCCCCTGCTCTCCGCGGCCAGCCCGCCACCAGCCACCCCGAGCCACTCCAAGACAACCAATAGGTGCGCCCTGGTTCCCTCTCCGTGCTCCCCCACCGTGCCGTCGCCGCCGGCGACTGTGCTCGCCGGAATTTGGCCGGACAGGATGTTCCCCCACCGTGAATCGCGACCAGGGACCACATTGCAATCGCCCAAATCTTCCTAGGGGGTTTTCTGCTAGTTTTCAGGGACCCCTCTGTAAAGAAAGTTTTAACCAAATCAGTGAACTTGTAAAATTCGTATAAAATCGTAGAAACCTCAGAAAAATGCAAACTCAACTGTTCTGGAATCCTTAGACGCAACTCTACAACTTTTGTTACATAGGGTTTCTCAGATTTTCAATATATTTTGCTCTAGACTAAATGGAAGGTTTAATGGACTTCTTTTGTACCCACTGTTGTAGATCAATGCTGACCCTAAATTTTGGGCAATGAGTTAGTTACTTGATGTTTAGGACCGTGTAAAAGGATCAGGACGAAAAGCCATCTCTAGATACACCTTTTGTCCAACCTTGTTTTATGCCATAAAGTAATAGAACTAATTTTTCCTACTGTTCTGTGATGTTTAATGTCATAAAACTTTTTCTGTGTTGTTGTAGTAACACCTAGAGGCCAAAGAAAAATTTAGAAACATTTTTACTATATGTAACCTGTTCATATGAATTTGTGGTAGGAAAACTTCACTAATTCAAAATAATTAGTAAAGCGCTTGGAAAATGTTCATCTTTTTACTATGAAACCCATTAGAGTAGCTCAAGCTGTACAAAAAGTTTCATACATAGAAATCCTGTATAACACCCTGTAGAAACTAATCTTTAATAACATGAGTGTAGCTTGTCCCATTTATTATGCTCCAAATCATGTACAATAAAATCTGAACAATTTACAGTAGCACAAATATGGTTATAGAAACACCTTGTAAAATTTTTAGCATCAATACTTGCATGGTTTGTTCTGTATAAAAATAACTAGATTCTAGTAGTGGCTGTGTATTACATTTTTCATATTTAACATGCTACACAAAAATGTCTGAAATTTTTACAGTGACCTTATCTCTGCATAATGTACTTTGAATAAAAATTTTATTACCAGAAGCTAACTAGATTAGTAATTGTGTTCAACTCATGTTTGTGTTTAAAAAGAAACTAAGTTTTCAATATAACACAACCCCTTCTTCTTTAATGAAGTTAAATAGATTAAGATAAACTCTATTAACGATTGCCCAGGAAATGTTAAAGTAACTCACTTCACAACAAAACTCATGATTTACAAACTGCAACTTTATCGTGAAGGAAATCATGTCGTTTACCATCACCACTACTTAAACTTGTGCATTCATGTAGAAACGACGACTCTCACCGACGGAACGTACGAGCTGGTACCCGCGTCCGAGAGTGAGCAACGTGAAGCTCAAGTAAATCTAACTGAAGCTCTTGAAGACCCGAGCCCAAGTTCGGAAGAGCCCCAAGCTAACTGTTCACAAGAAGGCAAGCCCCGGAGCATGAACCCTATTTCCTAAACTTATGCAACTTATTACTCTACTTTACTTGTGCATTAAGTTTATAGGAGTTGGATGAAAACTTAGTTGCATGATCCTAGGTACCCATGCTCTGAACACTAGATGCAAGGTTCGATAGAATGCTATGCTAATAGGACTCGGTAAAAGTCGAGTGATTTCCTGTCACTCGCGAGAAATTAGGAGTTGATTGTTTACTGCACGCTGCAATCATAAGGACACGGACGGGCTATGGTACGATGTTTACGATTGAGGCCCGTCTGTTTAGTGAAAAATGCTAAGGCCGCAGTGTGTGGTAGTGGTGGTTAAGTCTTTGAACGTACTAACCACATGCCGAGAATATGGTAATCGGTAAGCTTAAGTACTGGATTGAACCGAGGCCGGAATATACTCCCCACTGTCTTGAATTCGTTCACATCTAGCTAATGGCGGGTGCATGTGCCGCCATGGCCCGGCTGCGTCCGCGGTCCATGGGGACGTGTAGTCGAGGGCGGTGGGCCTGTTCCGTGATGCGGGAATTGAAGGGAAAAGTTGCACGTGTGACTCTGTGAGTAACCACGTGACGTGTGTTTAGGTTTCCCTTGCAAGGTTAAGAAATTCGATTCGAATCGTCCGTTTCTCACGGCTATTGAGACTGCTTAACCACTTTTACCCACAGAGTAAGAAGAGGAACAATGATGATGAATAAACTTGTTGGATGAAATTTAATGCTTCACCATGTATGATATTGGATAGTTGCTTACCTAGAATGGTTAAAGAAAGCTAGAACATGGAGCTAAAATCTGAAAGTAAGGACCTACTATATATGCTTTTTGGCAAAACAAACCCCTCAAGCCAAAAGCCTTGCATGTCTAGGAGTCGGCTAAGTATACCCCATTAGTCGGGTAAGCCTTGCTGAGTATTAGTATACTCAGCCTTGCTTGTGGCTTGTTTTTAGGTGAGACCTTCGAAGACATGATTGCTAGTTTGACTTGGCCTTGTACTCTTCCCCCTGGTTGGTCGGTGGAATGGGATACGCCCCCGGCCAATGGAGATAATGCCGAGTGATGTCTCGTACGGGCTTCATCGAGACATCCTTATCGTCGAGTAGCTTTCGTTAATTTTATTTCCGCTGCAACTTAAACTCTGAAGAACTTCTTAGTTAAGATCACTGAAGTACATGGTTTCTAAACTCAAACTTGGTTTGTAATATTCACCTATGATAATTTTGTAATATTTGTTGGAATGTGGTATTCTCTGGGCATGAGCATTTGTATGTATGGCATTCGATCCGCTCTACCGTGGTTGCATCGGGAGGTTATACCCGACAGACTAGTGGATTACTCCGTTTGAAGTGTAAGATTAACCAGTATTGCCCTAATGGTGATGGTTAATACACTTGAGCCGGATTAATT
Organism: Panicum miliaceum; assembly: GCA_032594955.1. Lineage (NCBI taxonomy): Eukaryota > Viridiplantae > Streptophyta > Magnoliopsida > Poales > Poaceae > Panicum > Panicum miliaceum. The sequence goes on along the minus strand of CM064057.1, from coordinate 46,852,101 downwards.
CAGGTGGTTCTGCCACAGCTGGTATCAGAGCCGTAGCTGGTGCCACAGCTGGCAACAGCTGGCGCCAGAGCCAAAATACATACGCCAGAGAATGCGACAAGCCTTAAAAACTCGATTTACTAAAACTTGACTAGAAGGATGTGTTGCGAAATACGTTGGTGCGTTAAGGATGGTGCCTAGTTCGTAAAGCCCTAAGGGATTATGGGAAAGTTTACTAGGTGGCTATCTAACTTCTATATATATTATCAACTGACTTCCAGCACATTACTTTCTGTCAAAACTTACTTTCATGCACAACCGACCTTAATTTCTGTAACGACGCACTCATCGCTAAGGTAAGAAGGTAAGGATCCTCAGCCAACTGAGAGAGCTTGGCCCTCCTGTCGGTGATGCGAACCGAACGCTGCCCTCAAGCAGTGGCTTACTTGAGGTGCTGCCAATATGCCAACTATTAGTTGAACATATTGGGAGTAGAAGGTTTGGCGCAGGGTATGGCGATCGCTGTTCATACCCCCGTCTCATGACGGTACCCCCGTGAATACGCTATCTCGATAGCGTATGTTAACGTCGTCTGTACGGCGGAAATTGTACAGATATCGTTTCTATAAGTAAACGGTAATGAATACGGACGCTTTCATGAGTGCTGGCATGAAAGGTTCATGAAATATATATTCTTATCAATCTTCTGCAGGTACACTAATCGCGATTACAATAAGTTAAGGAACGATTAGAAAGACTCGACTAGCTATTATAGCGAGAGCCGTATTGTGTATGCCACCGAGACTATCTTCGTAAGACCAAAAGTATTTGGCAGTTATTTTATTTTGTGAGGACGAATAGGACATGCATGCATCATAACCACATATATCTGCAATTGAAAATGCGTTGTATGAGAGTGGTAAGGTTCTTGCGTATCTAAGCGTGGTTTCCATAAGGACTATCTAGCGAACCTGTCACAAGTCTGCCATCACCGAAAAGAGCGATTTATTGATCAAAGAAAATGACCTTTTCTGGTAAAGTTCATGTTGAAAGAATTGTTCCAAATTTCATGTTCTATCCCCTGTTCAAAAATGAAAAAAATTCTGAACCCATGGATAGTAAGAAAGAACAGAAACATTGGAATGTCAGAATTCTGTCCAGAATAAGCACTTCTGCCCCTTAAATTTTTAGGCCCCCTTCCTACAGTTTTCTGCAAAAGAGTACAACACAAAACTTGTTCCAAATTTACCCAGCTAGCTGCTGTTAAAATTTGGTAATTTTTGGCCAGGTAGATTTTCCCTGGTGCACGAAATATTGGCCCCCTGTTCACTGAAAATTCTGGGTAGACAGAGAAGTGATACCTTAAGGGAACAGCCATCTTAGAGCCTAATCCAGCCAAAGTGTTGAATACCAAACTTGTCCTAAATTCTGTGATCTAGGTTCTCACAAAATTCCAACCCTATTGGATCTTGCTAGTTTGAGTTATGGGCCAGATACTATAACTCGTTCTGCTGAAAAACAGCCAACCAGCGAAGCAAAGAGTGAATCGTTTGATCATCTTATCCATCGATTTAGCATCTTGGCTGAATATCAAAGTTGTACATCCCTAAATTCCCTATCCACTGCCAAAATATGAGGAACTTTGGATGAACCTACCAGGAGTTATAAGATTCTTATGGCAGACAGTTTTTATGCCCGCGATTCCATCCAGGACCCTTTGGAAGTCTACTATTCCGCGTTAGATCTTTTTGAGTCATGGAAGCAACATGGATCACGTTGCTAATGAAGAACCTTCGCCTTTTCAGATGGTTGGAGCAACCCGTGGTAACCCGGATGGTTTTGGTGCTAGCGCAAGTGGATCACAACCACAGCCACAGCCACCACCTGGTTTAGTGGAAGTAATGGCCGCTCAAACCGAGTTGCTTCGCCAGCTCGTGCAAGGACAGCAACACCACCAGCAGGGTGGGAAAATGTCCACCACCCCCAAACTGCAGGATACACGGATTTCCTAGGGACCCAGCCTCCCTTGTTCCATAAGACAGAGGAACCCTTGGACGCAGACGCATGGATTCGCACCATTGAATCCAAGTTCACACTGCTTGTGGCCCCATGCTCAGAAGCCAACAAAGCTCATTTTGCCGCGCAACAGCTTCGCGGTACCGCTCGTCTGTGGTGGGACCACTATTTTGCTATGCTCCCCGCTGATCACATTGTCACCTGGAATGAATTCAAGACTGCGTTCCGGGCGCACCATATTCCCGAAGGTCTCATAGAAAGAAAGCTAAATGAGTTTTTAGCTCTCACTCAGGATAACCGCACTGTACTTCAGTATGCTCAGGCCTTCAACAACCTGTGCCAATACGCGGGCTATCACGCAGACACAGATGCCAAGAAGCGTGATCGTTTCCGTAGAGGTCTGAGTACTAAACTCAAGGAACGACTGAATCTTGTCAAAGCCGATACATATAATGAGCTAGTCAACATGGCCATCACTCAAGAGGACTGTATTGAGGCTCATCGTGCAGAAAAGAAGAGAAAGGCGCTAGTTGGACCCTCGGGTGCTCAGCCACCGAGGTATCGCTTGGTGCGAAATGCTGCGCCTACAGCTCCACCGAAGGCCCCTCAGCCAGGACGTTGGATTATTAGGCCCCCGCAACAAGGTGTTGTACGACCCCCTATGCCTCAACAAACTGGACCCCGGCCCGCTACTCAGCAGTTTATTCGACCGAGCAGCACCAATCGTTGTTTCAAATGCGGGAGTTCCGGTCATTTCGCTCGCGAATGCCCTCAACCCAGGCTACCAAATCAGGACCAGGACTCTAACCAGAACAATAAGAACAAAGGCAAGAAGCAGACCCTCCAGGTCAAACAAGGACGGATCAACTTCACCACCCTTGCAGAACTTCCTGAAGGAGCACCAGTGATGACGGGTACATTCTCTATCCATAACAAGCCTGCAGTCGTATTGTTTGATTCTGGTGCATCACATAGTTTCATTAGTGCAAAGTTTGGTGCAAAAGTAGGCTTGAATGTTTGGCACACCAAAGGGTCGTATATGATATCAACACCGGGTGGAAAAATTGCTTCCAACCAAATAATAAGGCTGGTACCGATAAAATTGGGAAGTAAAGTCATCAACACAGACCTTGTTCTTTTACCCCTTGACGGCATGGATATTATTTTGGGAATGAACTGGATGACTAGGCATGGAGTCACACTGGACCTTTCTTCCCGAGCCGTTGAGATAAATTCACCTAGTCACGGAGCCACTACCCTTTACCTACCATTCCTAGATTGCACGAATTCCTGTGCTTACAAGATGGAAGGACTTAAGCTAGATGATATTCCTGTGGTAAACGTGTATGCCGACGTTTTTCCGGATGACTTACCCGGAATGCCACCAGACAGGGATATTGAGTTCATCATTGAAGTACAACCAGGCACTGCACCTATATCCAAAAGACCATATAGGATGCCCCCTAAAGAATTGGCAGAGCTGAAAATTCAACTCCAAGAATTACTGGACAAAGGTTTCATTCGCCCTAGCGCGTCACCTTGGGGATGTCCAGCCCTATTCGTAAAGAAGAAGGATGACAACTTGAGGTTATGCGTTGACTACCGACCTCTGAATGCGGTAACTGTTAAAAATAAATACCCCCTTCCTCGCATCGATGTGCTCTTCGATCAATTAGCTGGAGCCAGAGTCTTCTCAAAGATTGATCTTCGTTCGGGATATCATCAGATCAAGATTCGCCCGTGCGATATCCCTAAGACTGCCTTCTCCACACGATATGGACTATATGAATTTTTGGTCATGTCCTTTGGACTCACCAATGCCCCCGCCTACTTCATGTATCTCATGAATTCGGTATTCATGCCCGAACTTGACAAATTCGTCGTAGTGTTCATCGACGACATCCTTATCTATTCCAAGGATGAGGAAGAGCATGCCAAGCACCTTCGCATTGTTCTTCAGCGACTCAGAGACCATCAGCTCTATGCTAAGTTTTCTAAGTGTGAATTCTGGTTGGATACTGTAAAGTTCTTAGGTCACACGATCTCTAGCGAAGGCATAGCTGTTGACCCCAGCAAGGTACAAGAGGTGATGGATTGGAAACCCCCTACCTCTGTTCATCAGATTCGCAGTTTTCTCGGCTTAGCCGGATACTACCGTCGCTTCATCCCGGATTTCTCTCGAATTGCTAAGCCCATGACTGAACTGTTAAAGAAGGAGGTAAAGTTTGTATGGAATGAGAAATGTGAGGAAGCTTTCCACACCCTCAGAGAGCATCTGACCACTGCACCTGTGTTAGCTCAGCCCGATAATACCAAGTCATTCGATGTGTATTGTGACGCATCGGGTACTGGTCTAGGATGTGTGCTTATGCAAGAGAATCGAGTGATTGCATATGCCTCATGAGCCCTTCGGCCCCACGAGCAGAATTATCCCACTCATGATCTTGAGCTTGCAGCTGTCATTCACGCTCTGAAAATATGGAGGCACTATCTCATGGGTACACAGTCCAATATCTACACGGATCATAAGAGTCTCAAGTATATCTTCACACAAGCCGATCTGAATGTGAGACAACGGAGATGGCTAGAATTAATCAAGGATTATGACCTTGAAGTGCACTATCACCCCGGCAAGGCTAATGTAGTCGCGGACGCACTAAGCCGCAAGTCCCATTGCCATTGCTTATCCATGGAGTCCTACCATGAGACATTGTGCGCCGAAATGAGGAAGCTTAACATGGAAATGGTTTCCCAAGGCACTCTAGATCACATCTCAGTTGAGCCCACTCTTCACGACCAAATCGTCATGGCACAACTACATGATAAAGGAATTAAGATCATCAAACAAAAACTCTCTCTAGGTGAGGAGAAGTACAAATGTTTCCGCCAGGACCATAAGGGAGTTCTATGGTTCAAAAGTCGTATAGTCGTTCCGAAGAATCATGAGCTCCGCAAGCAAATTCTTGATGAGGCGCACCTTTCCAAATTCTCTATCCACCCCGGCAGTAGCAAAATGTATCAAGACCTAAGGCAAAACTTCTGGTGGACTAGAATGAAAAGAGAAATTGCTACGTATGTCTCGGAATGTGACACGTGCCAGAGAGTAAAAGCTAGCCACTTGAAGGTAGCTGGTACACTTCAACCGTTACCTATACCATCCTGGAAATGGGAAGACATAAGTATGGACTTCATCGTTGGACTACCAAACACTTCCCAGAAGCATGATTCCATATGGGTTATCGTTGATCGACTCACAAAGACGGCACATTTTCTTCCGGTACACACCACCTATACCGCCAAGAAATATGCCGAGATTTACCTCGATCGTATTGTTTGCCTACATGGAATACCTAAGACAATTATTTCTGATCGTGGTCCTCAGTTTGTAGCACGCTTTTGGGAACAACTTCAGACGTCTCTTGGTACCAAACTGATTCGCAGCTCAGCATACCATCCTCAGACTGACGGACAAACCGAAAGAGTAAACCAAATTCTTGAAGACATGCTGAGAGCCTGCGTCATTCATTATGACAAGAATTGGGACAAATGCCTACCCCTAGCAGAGTTCTCGTACAACAATAGCTATCAAACAAGTTTGAAAATGGCACCATTTGAGGCCCTGTACGGACGAAGGTGTCGAACCCCTTTGAGCTGGTCACAAACTGGAGAACGAAAAATAATTGGACCCGACCTGGTAATCGAGGCAGAGGAGAAAGTAAAAGTAATACAAGCAAATCTTAAAGCCGCACAAGCCCGACAAAAGAGCTATTCTGACAAAAGGAGAAAGCCCCTAAAATTCGAAGCTGGCGATCATGTCTATCTTCGAGTTTCACCCACCAAGGGAGTACAAAGATTCGGAATCAAAGCCAAACTAGCTCCCCGTTATATTGGTCCTTACGAAATCATTGAGAGCTGCGGACCCGTAGCCTACAAATTACAACTGCCCCCTCAGCTCACGGCCACCCATGATGTCTTCCACGTATCTCAACTCAAGAAGTGTATTCGAGTCCCTACCGAGATTATGGAACAGCAAGAAATATTGTTAGAACCCGACCTCTCGTATGTCGAACACCCGGTTAAAATTTTGGATCAAAAAGAAAGAGGGACCAGGAGGAAAGTGATTAAAATGTATAAAGTTCAATGGAATCATCACACTGAAGAAGAAGCCACCTGGAAAACCGAGAGCTACCTAAACCAAAATTTCCCTGGTTTTCTTATCTCAACCACGGGTATGTACACACACTGCCCACACTAAGCTGATTGTCCGAATCTCGGGGCGAGATTCTTTTTAAGGGGGGAAGGCTGTAACACCTCAGGTGTTTTAATTGTTAAACAAGTCTTCCGGGCATAATAAAATGCATCACTAACTAAGAAAATAAAAGGAATGGATTAAGTTTGGTTTTGCTTTTACCTTTAAAAGTTTGTATGTGCATAAATACATGTACTTTAATGAAACAAATTGGATAACTTTCACATCAAAGCAAATATGGCTATGAAATTAAATGAGCACACCAGTATTAGCATGACCAATAAAAGTTTAGTTGAAGCCTAGGGAGGAAAATGAAATTTTGAAATAAAATGACGCACCCTCCGAATAGAGTTTTCTTTAAGTTTTTAAAATAACTTTAGAACTAAAGCTCAAATGAACTTTGTCCTGAAACGAAACTTGTAGAACTTTTTATTCTGAACAACTTTCATGTTCAAAAGATTTTGAAATTCAAATTAGAAAGTGGAGAAAACATCCTGTTTGCAACCAGCCCCCTGGAAATTTTTGAATTTACGCACTTAGGCCCTTGCCCATCCTCTGCTGCACCGTTCCCTCGCCCGACCGCCACCGGCCACCTGGCCCTCGACGCCTGCGTGGCACCAGGCGCCGAGCCAACCCCCGGCGCCCTGCCTGCTGCCGCCCCAGCTCGCCAGTTAGCACGCCCGCGTCGTCCGCACGCGACGTCGCGCCCCAGTGCGCGCCCAGCGCACGCACGCCACGCGCATGGCGCGCCTCTGGCCACTTGTCACCGCCGGCCGCCCCCAATGGCGCCCAGCCTCGCCGCCCCCTCCACCCAGCGCCCGGCCGTGCCAAGCCCGCCCCCATGAGCTCCACCGGCTATAAAGCCCGGTGCAGCGCCCCTCCCTCCTCTCCCTGTTCCTCTTTCTTCCCCGCAGAACAGAGCAAAGCAGAGCCGAGCTCCGCCCCACGCCGCCGCCGTGGAACTCCCACCTCCGCCCCTCCTCGACCCGAGACAAGCGCTGAAACGGGTCCTCCTCAATGCGCTGAAGCTTCCCAGCCCGAGCCCCGCCGCCCTCATCGTCGGAGCGCCGCCGTCCGCGCCGCCCCACCGCCGCCGCCCCTGCTCTCCGCGGCCAGCCCGCCACCAGCCACCCCGAGCCACTCCAAGACCACCAATAGGTGCGCCCTGGTTCCCTCTCCGTGCTCCCACACCGTGCTGTCGCCGCCGGCGACTGTGCTCGCCGGAATTTGGCCGGACAGGATGTTCCCCCGCCGTGAATCGCGACCAGGGACCACATTGCAATCGCCCAAATCTTCCTAGGGGGTTTTCTGCTAGTTTTCAGGGACCCCTCTGTAAAGAAAGTTTTAACCAAATCAGTGAACTTGTAAAATTCGTATAAAATCATAGAAAATTCATAAAAATGCAAACTCCACTGTTCTGGAATCCTTAGAAGAAACTCTACAACTTTTGTTACATAATGGTTCTCACATTCTTAATATATTTTGCTCTAGACTAAATGGAAGGTTTAATGGACTTCTTTTGTACCCACTGTTGTAGATCAATGCTGACCCTAAATTTTGGGCAGTGAGTTAGTTACTTGATGTTTAGGATCGTGTAAAAAGATCAGGACGAAAAGCCATCTCTAGATACACCTTTTGTCCAACCTTGTTTTATGCCATAAAGTAATAGAACTATTTTTTCCTGCTGTTCTGTGATGTTTAATGTCATGAAACTTTTTCTGTGTTGTTGTAGTAACACCTAGAGGTCATAGAAAAAATTAGAAACATTTTTACTATATGTAACCTGTTCATATGAATTTGTGGCAGGAAAATTCACTAATTCAAAATAATTAGTAAAGCGCTTGGAAAATGTTCATCTTTTTACTATGAAACACATTAGAGTAGCTCAAGCTGTACAAAAAGTTTCATACATAGAAATCCTGTATAACACCCTGTAGAAACTAATCTTTAATAACATGAGTGTAGCTTGTCCCATTTATTATGCTCCAAATCTTGTACAATAAAATCTGAAACATTTACAGTAGTACAAATATGGTTATAGCAACACCCTGTAAAATGTTTAGGATCAATACTTGCATGGTTTATTCTGTATAAAAATAACTAGATTCTAGTAGTGGCTGTGTATTACATTTTTCATATTTAACATGCTACACAAAAATGTCTGAAATTTTTACAGTGACCTTATCTCTGCATAATGTACTTTGAATAAAAATTTTATTACCAGAAGCTGACTAGATTAGTAATTGTGTTCAACTCATGTTTGTGTTTAAAAAGAAACTAAGTTTTCAATATAACACAACCCCTTCTTCTTTAATGAAGTTAAATAGATTAAGATAAACTCTATTAACGATTGCCCAGGAAATGTTAAAGTAACTCACTTCACAACAAAACTCATGATTTACAAACTGCAACTTTATCGTGAAGGAAATCATGTCGTTTACCATCACCACTACTTAAACTTGTGCATTCATGTAGAAACGACGACTCTCACCGACGGAACGTACGAGCTGGTACCCGCGTCCGAGAGTGAGCAGCGTGAAGCTCAAGTAAATCTAACTGAAGCTCTTGAAGACCCGAGCCCAAGTTCGAAAGAGCCCCAAGCTAACTGTTCACAAGAAGGCAAGCCCCGGAGTATGAACCCTATTTCCTAAACTTATGCAACTTATTACTCTACTTTACTTGTGCATTAAGTTTATAGGAGTTGGATGAAAACTTAGTTGCATGATCCTAGGTACCCATGCTCTGAACACTAGATGCAAGGTTCGATAGAATGCTATGCTAATAGGACTCGGTAAAAGTCGAGTGATTTCCTGTCACTCGCGAGAAATTAGGAGTTGATTGTTTACTGCACGCTGCAATCATAAGGACACGGACGGGCTATGGTACGATGTTTACGATTGAGGCCCGTCTGTTTAGTGAAAAATGCTAAGGCCGCAGTGTGTGGTATTGGTGGTTAAGTCTTTGAACGTACTAACCATATGCCGAGAATATGGTAATCGGTAAGCTTAAGTACTGGATTGAACCGAGGCCGGAATATACTCCCCACTGTCTTGAATTCGTTCACATCTAGCTAATGGCGGGTGCATGTGCCGCCATGGCCCAGCTGCGTCCGTGGTCCATGGGGACGTGTAGTCGAGGGCGGTGGGCCTGTTCCGTGAAGCGGAATTGAAGGGAAAAGTTGCACGTGTGACTCTATGAGTAACCACGTGACGTGTGTTTAGGTTTCCCTTGCAAGGTTAAGAAATTCGATTTGAATCGTCCGTTTCTCACGGCTATTGAGACTGCTTAACCACTTTTACCCACGGAGTAAGAAGAGGAACAATGATGATGAATAAACTTGTTGGATGAAATTTAATGCTTCACCATGTATGATATTGGATAGTTGCTTACCTAGAATGGTTAAAGAAAGCTAGAACTTGGAGCTAAAATCTGAAAGTAAGGACCTACTATATATGCTTTTTGGCAAAACAAACCCCTCAAGCCAAAAGCCTCGCATGTCTAGGAGTCGGCTAAGTATACCCCATTAGTCGGGTAAGCCTTGCTGAGTATTAGTATACTCAGCCTTGCTTGTGGCTTGTTTTCAGGTGAGACCTTCGAAGACATGATTGCTAGTTTGACTTGGCCTTGTACTCTTCCCCCTGGTTGGTCGGTGGAATGGGATACGCCCCCGGCCAATGGAGATAATGCCGAGTGATGTCTCGTACGGGCTTCATCGAGACATCCTTATCGTCGAGTAGCTTTCGTTAATTTTATTTCCGCTGCAACTTAAACTCTGAAGAACTTCTTAGTTAAGATCACTGAAGTACTTGGTTTCTAAACTCAAACTTGGTTTGTAATATTCACCTATGATAATTTTGTAATATTTGCTGGAATGTGGTATTCTCTGGGCTCATCTTCGCATGAGCATTTGTATGTATGGCATTCGATCCGCTCTACCGTGGTTGCATCGGGAGGTTATACCCGACAGACCAGTGGATTACTCCGTTTGAAGTGTAAGGTTAACCAGTATTGCCCTAATGGTGATGGTTAATACACTTGAGCCGGATTAATTCAGGTGGTTCTGCCACACAATGTGTGAGGACTTGAGCCAGATTGGGACAAAATACAGGCCGAGCGGCCTCCCCTTGGCCAGCCAGCGTGCCACCTCAGCAAACTTCCACGTCACTGATCCAGAAGCTCAGAAACACACTTAGAAGGATCACTGGTCGTGCACTTCATGTCGGTTTGATCCGAGGACCCGAAAGGCTCCACCCACGGATTCAAGGGCCCACCTGCATGTCCTAAATAGTTGCTTAACCGAAAAGCAACTGTTACCGACCTTAGAAGGCAATCAGGAGCGTCCACGCGAAAGGCGGTGCCAGATGGCGGCATCCCCAGGCCGGCCGGCCTAGGGGAGGCCGGCCGGTCCCCACTTTGTAGCCACTCAAGCTCACCTTCGCGTGGAAGTTACACCAACTGTCAAGGATGCATGGCCTTGACGCTTTTCACCAGTTACCGACCTCAAGCTAGTATAAATAGATCCCCACTTCATTCTTTTAACACACACCATCCAAGAGAGAAGTGAGATTCTTAGTAGCTCCAGTTCAAGGGTAGAATCGGGAGAGTGTGAGGTGAGAGCTTGTGCAAGAGCCGAGCTAGGAAAGGAGCCGGGGTTTTCTTGGTCCTTCTCCACTTGTATCCACCTCAGGGGAATATTTATCAAAGTAAGTTCCTTGTTTATCTTCAGTGTCTCGCTAGTTCTTCTCTTTACTTTCAGTACCAAGTTAGTTTACTTCTTTGATCTTCGGGATCCCTTGTCTGCGTGGCTCAGCTAAGTCTGGCCATTTGGGGTTTCTTCTTGCCTTAATGTGAGGCGGAAGTCAGTAACTGGATAGTTGAAGTGTGGTGCTTAGGCTTGATAGTTATCTTGGGTTGTGTTGCACCCCACGGAACCGCTGTGGTAGGCGGCAGGTGGTGACAGCCCTGTCCGTCCTTTGTAGTCCAACAGGTTCGGGTGTTTTCATAACAGTAGATCGTTGGCCAAGTTGGACTCCCCATTTCTCCCTCAGTCTGTAGTCCTTCCGCTCCAGCCGCCGAAGCAGATCAAGTTAGTTTAACTACTAGTTATCTGGGTAACGAGTTGGCTAACTAAAGTTAAGCCCTCTACCCTCTTACCTCCTCTCTTTAGGTGGGTCTGGTCGAATAGTTCTAGGATTAGTTGGATCTGTCGTTCCTTGGATTCGATATCCTAGGTAAATTCCCTGGTGAAAGCTACATCGGTATCCGTGCGCTTGCGGATTAGTTCGTAAAGGCTAAGTAGTGCCAACAAGGTTCTAACATGTGTGAAACAGATTTGAAGTGTTAGGGAGCTAGGTTGACTACATATTTATGCTTGGAAGTTGGAAGTAGAATGCAGAGCCACTAGAATGTACAATCCCGAACCGTGTCCCTACCTAGAATGACACCAAAGGTAGATGGATTTTGCATACCTCTTGCTTCTTGGCCTCGGGTTTCGACCATTGTGAATCGTCGGGGTAGCTGTGCATCGAAGATGGTGCGGCTGCTACGATGCTGCGGTCGTCGTCGACGTTGACGAGCGTCGTCGAAGGGGTAGCAGATCCGATGCGGCGGTAGTTGCGGACGGGGAAGCAGGTCCCGGGCGGCAGTAGTGGTCGAAGTGGAAGCAGATCCGGTGCGGCGGTAGCGGCGGACGGGGAAGCAGATCCGGTGCGGCGGTAGCGGCGGACGGGGAAGCAGATCTGGTGCGGCGGTAGCGGCCGACGAGGAAGCAGCTCCGGTGCACTCAGCGTCGTCGATGGGGTTGAAACTCCAACGCGATGGTCTCCAGTGGAGCAGAGGGGTCGAGTGCCGGCGCAGAGGGGAAAGGCGAGAGAGATTGAGCGGAAAGGCAAGAGGTGGAGAATGGATCGAAAACACGAAAAGGGGCAGAGGATATGGGGCGCGTGAGCGAGATTGTCACAAATACCCTTTAGAGTTTTGTTACCACCGGAGCGGTGTGGCTTTTACTTGAGGGGTACAAGGGACATTTCGAGCGAAAAGTTTTCGGCTTCGGCGGCAGAGTTGGCGCCAGGTGAAAATTTCAGAGCGTGGTGTCCCCTCTGACGCATGGACCCCACATGTCGGTCTTCTTAGAATGCGTTATGAATGTCTCGCCCATTTCTTGTGAACAAGACTCTTTCTCTTTTTAATATCCGATTTGAAATTTGGATTTGTCTTTCCCCTCCTACAACATCGAAATGACATGATTCTTTTTGTAAAGTGAATTTAAAATGAAGCTTGATCCAATCGTTGCTCTGTGTCACTCTCTTTATATGGAAATGCCGCATCCGTCATGAGTTCAACCACTTGACGCGGCGCATGAACAACCCAGTAACGAACGCCGTCAGCAGGATGCGATCGAGACACGCCCCAGGCCACGGCCAGAGCGAAGAAAGAAGCAAGAGATGCCTCGCCGTGTCATCGTTGTGGATCGCACGTGTGCTAAGTCCACACGGGAGCTAATTTTTGTTATTTGATGTTTGTATCTTAGTTTGCATGGTGAACATGATGGAGTTGTGAATATATTTTGTGCAAATCTTTTAAATGTGTGTCATCTCTAATATAGTCAGATGTGCCATTGCTAAGCAAATTAAAGGAGAACAGAGCTTCCCCAGTCATGCGCGTCTTGGAGAATTTTGAGGCGTTGGATCCCAACGCAATGGCCACGATCCCAAGTCAACGAATGGTCGTTTGGTTGACCCATATGTCCTCAGTCAAGCAAAGGCTAGCACGTCCTCTCTGACCCATGGACCCCACATGTCGGCGATGCGGGCGGCGATGGAGAAAAAACCCAGCATTGGGGGAAATGCGCCGCGTGTCCTCAAGGAAGAAGGCAAAGGGGTGGTTCGACTTCTCAAGGACGAAAGTTGGGACAGGACAGTTGTTTCCACCCAACAGCCATTGACATATCGGGCCAACAAGCCTTGGCCCACAAGCAAGTGACGCGACGTGCCTACCACGCGTCGGTTCGGCTTGTCAAGGAAGAAACCGGGGACACGGCAGTTGTTTCCACCCTACAGCCACTAAAATATGGGGCCCACAAGCAAGCGATGCGACGTGCTGATCAGGAGTTGCTGATTGGCTGAGACGCTTAAGATCTTGTAAATAGTCCATCTTTCTGTGGCAGAACCACCTGAATTAATCCAGCTCAAGCGCGCTAACCATCACCACAAGGGCAATCAGGGCTAACTCGTACTTCAAACGGAGTAATCCACTGGTCTGTCGGGTAACCTCCCGATACAACCACGGTTTTGCCGATCGAAACCACACATACAAAGTACTAACACGAAGGTGAGCCCAGAGGATACAACATTCCACAAATTTTACATCATAGAGTTCATCTTAAATTATTATTACAACTGAGTTCGAATTCGTAAAACAAGGTACTTCAGAATTCAAAGTAATTGAGTTCTTCAGAGTCCAATGCAGCGGAAAATCAACGATAAACTACTCGACGATACATGATGTCTCGATGAAGCCCATAAGAGACATCACTCGGCATTATCATCGTTGACCGGGGGCGCATCCCATTCCACCGACCAACCAGGAGGAAGAGTACACGGCCAAGTCAAACTAGCGATCATATCCTCGAAAGTCTCACCTAAAAACAAGCCACAAGCAAGGCTGAGTATACTAATACTCAGCAAGGCTTACCCGACTAGTGGAATATACTTAGCCAACTCCTAGACATGCAAGGCTTTTGGCTTGGAGGGTTTGTTTTGCCGAAAAGCATATACAAGTAGGTCCTTACTTTCAAATTTTAGCTCCAAGTTCTAGTTTTCTTTAACCATTCTAGGTAAGCAACTATCCAATATCATACATGGTGAAAGAATTAATTTGCATCCAACAAGATTAATCATCATCATTGTTCCATTTCTTACTCTATGTGGTAAAAGGGTAAAGCAGTCTCAATAACCGTGAGAAACGGACGATTTGAATCGAATTTCTTAACCTTGCAAGGCAGATAAACACATGTCACGTGGTTACTCCCGGAGTCACACGTGCAACTTTTCCCTTCAATTCTCGCTTCACGAAACAGGCCCACCACCCTCGACTACACGTCCCCATGGACCACGGACCCGGCCGGGCCGTGGCGGCACATGCACCCGCCATTAGCAAGATGTGAACGAATTCAAGACGGTGGGGAGTATATTCCGGCCTCGGTTCAATCCAGTATTTAAGCTTACCAATTACCATATTCTCGGCATGTTGTTAGTACGTTCAAAGACTTAAGCACCGCTACCACACACTGCGGGCTTAGCATTTTTCACTAAACAGACGGGGCCTCAATCATCAACACAAACATCGTACCATAGCCCCGTCCGTCGACCTTATGATTGCAGCATGTAGTAAACATGCAACTCCTATATTCTCGCGAGTGACAGGAAATCACTCGACTTTTACCGGAGTCCTATTAGCATAGCATTCTATCGAACCTTATATCTAGTGTTCAGATCATAGGAACCTAAGATCATGCAACTAAGTTTTCATTCAACTCCTATAAACTTAATGCACAAGTAAAATAGAGTAATAAGTTGCATAATTTAGAAAAATAGGGTTCATGCTCTAGGGCTTGCCTTCTTGAGCTAAGCTAGCCTTGGGCTCTTCCGAACTCGGGTTCGGGTCTTCAAAAACTTCAGTTAGATTCACTTGAGCTTCACGCTGCTCACTCTCGGACTCGGGCACAAGCTCGTACGTTCCGTCAGCGAGAGTAGTCGATTCTATATGAATGCACAAGTGTAAGTTGTAGTGATGGTATTTGACAAATTATTTTCCTTCACGATAAAGTTGCAGTCCACAAAACATAGATTTGGTTGTAAAGTTACTTGGTTAAGATTTCTTTGGGCAATCGTTAAGAGAGTACATCTTAAACTAATTGACTTCATTAAACAAGAAGGGGTTGTGTTATATCGGAAACATAATTTTCTAAGCACAAACATGGATTAAACACAACTTCTGGACTTGGTAACTCTGGTGATGAATTTTCATTTAGAGTACATTATGTAGAGACAACAGCACTGTAAAAGTTTCAGACATTTTTATGCAGCAGAATAATCATGAAAAATATAATACACAGGCACTTCTAGATCCTAGTTATTTTTATAAAGAACAAACTATGCAAGTATTGATGCTAAAACTTTTACAGAGTGTTAATCTATTCATATATGTATTACTGTAAATTTTTCAGATTTTATTATGCATGATACAGAGCATAATAAATAGGACAAGATACACCTATTTTAATAACAATTAATTTCTTTAGGATGTTTTACAGGGTTTCTGAGTATGAAACTTTTTATAAAGCATGTTCTAACCCAAAGTATCCTATAGTAAAAAGATGAACATTTTTCAAGCACAAAAACTAATTACTTTGATTTAATGTATTTCCCCATTCTAAAAATTATACAAGTGGTTACAGAAAGGTAAAAAGTTTCTAAATATTTTTGTGGCATCTAGGTATCAATAAAACGGCACAGAAAAAGTTTCATAACATGAATCATTATAGAACAGCAGGGAAAATTATTTATATGTCTTCATGGCATAAAACAAAGTTTAACAAAAAGCTTAGCTAGAGATGGGTTTTGGTCCTGAGATTTTTACATTGGTCTACACATCAAGAAACTAAACCACTGTCCAAAGATCAGATTCAGCACTAGTCTACAATAGTGGGTTCATTTAAATGCTATTTAACATATCATTTAACAAGCTAATGAAGGAATGCATGTAACAAAAGTTGTAGAGTTTCTTCTAAAGATTCCAGAACAGTTGAGTTTGTATTTTTCTGATTTTTCTATGATTTTATATGAATTTTAGAAGTTCGTTGTTTTTGAAACTAAAGTTAAAACACAGGTTTGCAGATATGCCCCTGGAAACTTGCATGCCGACCCTTTTAAAGATTTCAATCGTTGCAATGTGGTCCCTGGGAGGTGCTGGCACGGCGGCCGGCCAAATTCTGGCGAGGGCCTCGTCGGCGGCGAGGGGAAAAGGGTCGGGGAGAACCAGGGAGGCAAGAGCTACCTTATGGGGCCTTGGTCAGGGTTGGGGGTGGCCGGAAAGGGCTCGTCGACGTGGAGCAGGGGGCGGCGGCGGTGCGGCGGGTCGGGAAGCTCCGGTGGGGTGATGTAGTCCCGTTTTGAGCCATGGTTCGGGCGGAGGAGGGCTGGAGGTGGGGTGTCCACGGCGGTCAGGGGTGGCGGCGGTGGAGACAACGCTGGCAACGGTGCTCCGGCGGTTCTGGGCGACGATGGGCGGGGCAGTGAGCGTCAGTGGGATGCTGTGGTGGTGGTTGGGGGCTCAGCTTGAGCGGTGAATGACCGGAGGGGTGAGCTCCACGGTGAGCTAGGCACGACGGTGGTAATGGCGACGGTGGCAGCATCCTCATAGCCGGGCGAGCAAGCAAGGCTCGGGGCGACATTTATAGGGACAGGAGCGAGGGAGAGGGCAGGGTGAAGCTGGGGCCGGGACGGCACGACGGGGGCGTGCCATTGGGCGCCGTGGCGGCAGCCAGACGCTCGGCGCGGCGGGCGGCGGTAAGGACGGCCGATTGGGCGTGCTGGATTTGGCGTGGGGGAGCGGAAGATCTCACGGCGCGCGGTTGGGCGAGCAGCTGCAGCAGCTGGCATGCCGGGCGGCGAGCGCTGGGGTTGGCGTGGAGTGGCGGAGGCTCGGGCACGGTGCGGCCTGGCCATTGGGCGAGGCGGCGGCGAGCAGAGGTGGTGACGGAATCGCGCGCGTGGCACGCACGGGTTGGGCAGGGTCGCGGCGTGGGGAGCAGCGCAGCTGGTCGGGCGGGGCTTGGCCGGCGATTGGCTTGGCGCCTAGCGCCCGTCAGGCATCGCCGACCAGGTGGCCAGCGGCGCCTCGGTGGCCGGGGCAGAGCAAAGGGGAAGGGAGGGACTGGAAGAGTAAATAGAAGAAAAAGTAGGGGCTGGTTTGCAAAGTCAAGTGTTTCTCAAATTTTTGTGTTGCAACTCAAAAATCTCTAAACATGAAAATTGTTCAAAATGAAAAGTTACACAAGTTTTGTTTCAGGCCAAAGTTCATTTGAGTTATAGTTTGAAAGTTAATTGAAGACTCAAAAATTTATGATTCGGAGGGTACGACATTTTATGGGCAAAATTTACTATTCTTTCTGAGGTCTCAACTAGACTTTTGTTTATCGCCACTGATGATGTGCCTATTTGATTTCGTAGCCATAAGTGCTTCGATGTGAAAGTTATTCAATTTGTTCGATTAATTACATGTACTTGTGCAAATATATACATCTATTTTCAATTCAAAGCAAAACCAATTTAAAATTCATTTCTTTTAAACTTTTCTTAGTTCTTTATGCATCTTGTTAAGCTAATGAGGCTTATTTCATAATTTAAACACCTGAGGTGTTACAGCCTTCCCCCCTTAAAAAGAATCTCGTCCCAAGATTTGGACAATAAGCTTAGTGTGGACAGTGTGTGTACCTTTGGTAGAGTTGAGAAAACCGGGAAAGTTTTGGTTTAGATAGCTTTCAGTTTCCCATGTGGCTTCTTCCTCAGTGTGATGATTCCATTGAATTTTATACATTTTAATCACTTTCCTCCTAGTGCTTCTTTCTTTTTGATCCATGATTTTGATAGGATACTCAACATATGATAGGTCGGGTTCTACCAATATTTCTTGTTGTTCCACAACCTCGGTAGGGACTCGAACACACTTCTTGAGTTGAGATACGTGAAAGACGTCATGGATGGCTGCAAGCTGAGGGGGCAGTCGAATTCTATAGGCTACAGGTCCACAGCTCTCGATGATTTCGTAGGGACCAACATATCGGGGAGATAGTTTTCCTTTGACTCCGAATCGTTCTACACCCTTGGTTGGTGAAACTCGAAGGTAGACGTGGTCACCAACTTCAAATTTTAGTGGCTTTCTCCTTCTGTCGAAATAGCTCTTTTGCCTGGATTGGGCGGCTCTAAGGTTTTCTTGTATTACTCTCACTTTTTCTTCGGCCTCGATTACCAAGTCTGGTCCAAATATTTTGCGTTCTCTGGTCTGTGACCAACTCAAAGGAGTTCAACACCTTCATCCGTACAAGGCCTCAAATGGTGCCATTTTCAAACTAGCTTGATAGCTATTGTTGTATGAGAACTCTGCCAGGGATAGGCATTTGTCCCAACTCTTGTCATAGTGGATGACGCAAGCCCTAAGCATGTCTTTCAGTTTGTCCGTCAGTTTGAGGATGATAGGCTGAGCTTCGAATCAATTTAGTACCAAGAGAAGCTTGCAATTGTTCCCAAAAGCGCGCTACAAACTGAGTACCACGATCGGAAATAATTGTCTTAGGTACTCCATGTAGGCAAACAATGCGATCGAGATAAATCTCGGCATATTTCTTGGCAGTATAGGTGGTGTGTATCGGAAGAAAATGTGCCGTCTTTGTGAGTCTATCAACGATAACCCATATGGAATCATATTTCTGGGCGGTGCTTGGCAATCCAACAATGAAATCCATACTTATGTCTTCCCATTTTCAGGAGGGTACAGGCAAAGGTTGAAGTGTACCGGCTACTTTCAAGTGGCTGGCTTTTACTCTCTGAGATGTGTCACATTCTGAGATATATTTAGCAATTTCCCTTTTCATTCTAGTGCACCAGAAGTTTTGCCTAAGGTCTTGATACATTTTGCTACTACCGGGGTGAATAGAAAATTTGGAAAGATGTGCCTCATCAAGAATTTTTTTACAGGGCTCATGATTCTTTGGAACGACTATGCGACTTTCGAACCATAGAACTCCCTTATGGTCTTGGAGGAAACATTTGTATTTCTCTTCACCTAGAGAGAATTTTTGTTTGATGATCTTAACTCCTTCATCATATAGTTGTGTCATGATGATCTGGTCGTGAAGAGTGGGCTCAACTGAGATGTGATGCAAGGTGCCTTGAGGAATCATTTCCAAACTAAGCTTTCTCATTTCCGAACTAAATGTCTCATTATAGAACTTCACTGATAGG
This sequence comes from Panicum miliaceum, assembly GCA_032594955.1. Lineage (NCBI taxonomy): Eukaryota > Viridiplantae > Streptophyta > Magnoliopsida > Poales > Poaceae > Panicum > Panicum miliaceum. Next base: position 46,832,835 of record CM064057.1, on the reverse strand, counting down.
CTATGGCAATGGGCCTTACGGCTTAGTGCATCCGTGACTACATTAGCCTTGCCGCGGTGATAGTGCACCTCTAGGTCATAATTCTTGATTAATTCTAGCCATCTTCTTTGTCTCATATTCAGATCGGCTTGGGTGAAGATATATTTCAGACTCTTATGATCGGTGTAGATATTACAATGAGTGCCCATGAGATAATATCTCCATATTTTTAGAGCATTAATGACTGCTGCTAATTTGAGATCATGGGTTGGATAATTCTGCTCATGGGGCCGAAGGGCTCGTGAAGCATAGGCGATAACTCGATTTTCTTGCATAAGCACACAACCAAGACCAGTGCCAGATGCGTCACAGTAAACATCGAACGGCTTGGTGTTATCGAGTTGTGCTAACACAGGGGCAGTAGTCAAACGTTCTCTGAGAGTGTGGAAAGCTTCTTCACATCTCTCATCCCACACAAACTTTACTTCCTTCTTCAATAGTTTTGTCAAAGGCTTGCAATTCTGGAGAAATCTGAAATGAAACGGCGATAGTAACCGGCTAAACCAAGAAAATTGCGAATCTGATGAACCGAGGTAGGAGGTTTCCAATCCATCACCTCTTGTACCTTGCTGGGGTCAACGGCTATGCCTTTGCTGGAAATTGTGTGACCCAAGAATTTCACACTATCCAACCAAAATTCGCACTAAGAAAATTTAGCATAGAGCTGATGGTCTCTGAGACGCTGAAGAACAATGTGCAAGTGCTTAGCATGCTCTTCCTCATTCTTGGAATAAATAAGGATGTCGTCAATGAAAACTACGACGAATTTGTCGAGCTCGGGCATGAATACCGAATTCATGAGATACATGAAATAGGCAGGGGCATTTCTGAGACCAAAGGACATGACCAAGAATTCATATAGTCCATATCGTTTGGAAAAGGCGGTCTTAGGAATATCGCATGGACGAATCTTGATCTGATGATATCCAGATCGAAGATCCATCTTTGAGAAAACTCTAGCTCCAGATAATTGGTCAAAGAGAACGTCGATGTTGGGAAGTGGGTATTTATTTTTAACGGTCACCGCATTGAGAGGTCGATAGTCCACACATAATCTCAAACTGTCATCCTTTTTCTTTACAAAAAGGGCTAGACACCCCCAAGGTGATGCGTTAGGGCGAATGAAACCCTTGTCTAGCAGTTCTTGGAGTTGTGTTTTTAGTTCGGCCAATTCCTTAGGTGGCATCCTATAGGGTCTTTTGGAGATAGGTGCAGTGCCTGGTTACAGTTCAATAACAAACTCAATATCCCTATCTGGTGGCATTCCTGGCAAATCGTCCAGAAAAACATCGGCATACTTGCATACCACTGGAATATCCTCTAGTTCGATTCCTTCCATCACGAAAGCACAAGAATTGGTGCACTTTCGGAATGGCAAATAAAGAGTAGTGGCTCCGTGATTAGGTGAATTTATTTCAACGCTCGGGAAGAAAGGTCCAATATGACTCCATGCATAGTCATCCAATTCATACCCAAAATAATATCCATACCTTCAAGGGGTAAGAGAACAAGGTCCGTGTTGGTGATTTTACTACCCAATTTTATCGGTACCAGTCTTATTATTTGGTTGGAAGCAATTTTTCCACCCGGTGTTGATATCGTATATGACCCTTTTGTGTGACAAAAATCCAAGCCTACTTTCGCACCGAACTTTGCACTAATGAAACTATGTGATGCACCCGAATCAAACAATATAACTGCAGGCTTATTATGGATAGAGAATGTACCCGTCATTACTGGTGGTCCTTCAGGAAGTTCTGCAAGAGTGGTGAAATTGATCCGTCCTTGTTTGACCTGAATGGTCTGCCTCTTGCCTTTGTTCTTATTGTTCTAGTTAGAGCCTTGGCCCTGAATTGGCTGCCTTGGCCGAGGGCATTCTCGAGCAAAATGACTGGAACTTCCACAATTGAAACAACGATTGGCGATGTTTGGACGAAGGAATTGCTGAGTAGCGGGTCTTGGACCAGTTTGCTGAGGCACAGGGGGTCGTACAACACCTTGCTGCTATGGGGGCCTGACAATCCAACATCCTGGCTGAGGGGCCCTCTGTGGAGCGGTAGGCGCAACATTTTGCACTAATCGATACCTCGGTGGCTGAGCTCCCGAGGGTCCAGTTGGCGCCTTCCTCTTCTTTTCAGCACGATGAGCCACAATACAATCCTCTTGAGTGATTGCCATATTGACCAGCTCATTGTATGTATCGGCTTTGACAAGGTTCAGCCGTTCCTTGAGTTTCGTACTCAACCCTCTGCGGAAGCGATCACACTTCTTAGCATCCGTGTCTGCGTGATAGCCCGCGTACTGGCATAGGTTGTTGAAGGCCTGAGCATACTGAAGTACAGTGCGGGTACCTTGAGTGAGTGCCAGGAACTCATTTAGCTTTCTTTCCATAAGACCTTCTGGAATATGGTGTGCCCGAAACGCAGTTTTGAATTCGTCCCAGGTGACGACGTGGTTAGCAGGGTGCATAACAGAGTAGTTGTCCCACCAAAGAGGAGCTGTACCGCGAAGCTATTGAGCGGCATAGCGAGCCTTGTTTGCATCCGAACATGGGGCCATGAGCAGAGAAAACTTGGACTCGATTGTGCGAATCAAAGCGTGCGCATCCAAGGGTTCCTCCATCTTGTGAAACAAGGGAGGTTGAGTCCCAAGGAAATCCGTGTAACCGGCAGCTTGAAGTTGGTGAACATTGTGCCCACCACGCTGATGGTGCTGTCCTTGCACGAGCTGACGAAGCAACTCGGTTTGAGTGGCCATTACTTCCACCAAACTAGGTGGTGGCGGTGGCTGCTGTTGTGATTCACTAGCACTAGCACTAGCACCGAAACCTTCCGGGTTACCACGGATTGCTCCAACCATCTGAAATGTGAAGGTTTATCCTTAGCAACGTGATCCATATTGCTTAAATGATTCAAAAGGAGAGCGCGGAAAATGTAGAATCTCAAAAGATCATGGGTTGAATCGTGGTCCGAAAACTGTATGCCATAAGAAACTTATAATTCCTGGTAGGTTCATCCAAAATAGCTCATATTTTGGCAGTGGGTAGGGAATTTAGAGATGTGCAACTTCTGTATTAGATTCAGACGCTATCGATGGCCAAGATGGTTGAAAGATTCACTCTTTGCTTCGCTGGTTTGGCTATTTTTCAGCAGAATGAGTTATAGTATCTTGCCTATAACTCAAACTAGCAAGATCCAATAGTGTTGAAATTTTGTGAGAACCCAGATCACAAAATTTGTGACAATTTTGGTATTTAACACTCAGTCCAGAAATGTAAGGAGATATGGATAAAAATTCTGACAAATTTCTGCAATCGTAGATTCAACTGCTTTCCAACATTATATGGAACTACCCAGTCTTTAGCCATGGCCTACACGATTAGAGTATCCAAATGATCAAGTTGTACCCATCACAAAGGAGGTACTCAACTCTTAGTTAGCCTATTACAACACTTGCCAAATGTCACACCCGATTCTAGAAAGAACCAGATGCATCTCATATGTGCGCCAGGATCTCGTTCACACACATATGGTAGACGGAAAGTGTAATATATCAAAGACAATGCTCAAAAGTAACTAAATAAAGTACTTAATAATATTACACTCCGTATAAAAGAGACACAGATGTCTTTAACGTTAAACTGTTATACCCTATACGAAGTCTTCAACAACTCCGTCTTCCACAGGCGATGACTGATGAACGCAGGACCTAGAACTCCTCGTAGTCGTCGAAGATCTCCTCTTCAAAGTTCTCTTCTGAACAGCAGGGGGGGCAAGGGTGAGTACTCTTATGGTTGGTACTCAGCAAGTGGGGTGAAAATGCAAGGCTATCAAGGATAGGCTAGGGTTTGCAGCAGCGGTTGCTTTTAGTTGGTCAAATATTTATTATCAAGCATCTATTAACTAGGTTTAAGTTTATACCAATCCCACTTTAGCAAAATCATAACAGTACCATCAACTCAAGTATTAACCACGAACCACGGTTTATTTAATCTTCAAGTTTCATTATCATGTGAGGGTCCAAGCCACTCATAACCGTGAGTACGGCTGTTATAACAGTTTTACACTCTGCAGAGGTTGTACACTTTACCCACAAATCGTGTTTCCCTGAATCGCCCGGGTTTGCAAGGCCCTTAAACACTTCCGAGGTGAGTGGCGAGGGTACACTACGAAGCCTTTACAAAGACATGTCGAGAGCTAGGCAGCCCGCTAGAGTTTCAGTAGCGGCGTGGTCCATAAACCTCCCTAATGGTCAGCTCCTTAGCAAAGGCAGCTACCCCAAGAGGACCGGGCTATGACCCCTATCACCGACCCCCTCCTTGCCCTTTCGGTAAGGCCACCAGCAAACTACACATCTAATTAATCGGCTAAGGTCAGAGCCATATGACTTTGTGGTTGCACTGTTCACTTGGGTGGTTCTCCATGTTCCCATTAAACAAAGTCGATCTTGATATTACGCAATAAAACCACAATATGGAACGTGTTCAACATTAACATAAGAGTAAACCAATACCAATCCCAAAGTTTGCAACTAAGCGTAACGACCCAACAAAGTGGTAAACCCAGGTGTTTCAAGGATTGGGGTAAAAGACTAGGTAAGTCCTTAGCATAGGTAATCCCATCAAGTTTATGCAAGCAACAATAAGGTAAAGTGTATTTTCATGCAGTTGTTGGGATCAAATAGAATATGCAGAGGGGGAAATCCACTTGCCTTCGTCAAGCGACTGCTGATTCTCTTCCTCGTAAGCTTGCTCTTGATTTGGCTCGAACGTCACGTTGTCTACGCGATCACACAAACAAGCATACACAAACAAATAAGAAAGAATACAACAAACAGTACAAACGGAAGGGTGAAAAGATGCTAAAGTTGTAGTTCATGATGCAAGGATCGGGTGGGCTCAAGAATCGCTGAAATCGGAGTTGGAACGATGAAGATATGGTTAAAACAGTGATCTGGGGACCTAACTGCTAGAGTTTTGAGTCTCCCGAGGCTAGATCTGAAGAATTCAGGGGCCAAAACATAATTAAACCTTAAACAGAGGGTCGGGGTGCAAAACTATAGGTTCTGGACGGCGGGTTCTAATTCTTAGAAAAGTCAGGGGTCGGGATAGAAAAAGAAAGGGCTCAGCTCAAATTATTTTCTACTGATCTGGACTGCGGGTTGATTCCTGAAAAACTTAGGGATCTTCCTGCAAAAGTTTCGGGATCGGCTAGGGTTGGATAAATCTGGTCCGTTGGATCAGAATCGGCGGTGGATCAGACGAATCGGCGGAGTAAAGGTCGGGCGAATCGGCCGAGTAAAGAAAAGGTCGGGTAAATCGGCCGGGTAAAGTGAAGATTGATTCTGGCCGTTAGATCTAGATCGAGCGGCAAAGGAAGGGTCGGCTCGACAGAACAAAAGGGTCGGGCGAGGCGGAGTTTTAACTGGGCATCGGCGGCGAGCGTGTGCGGCGGCGGACAGCCGGAGCTTCACCGATTCCGGTGTTCCGGGGCTCAATTCAAGCTGGGTTCATGACGGGAAGTGAGTGGGTGGTACGGTGAAGGTGAGGGTGGGTACAGGTTGGCTGTGTGGCAGCTGTAAACTGGCGGCCACGGCGGCGGGCGGAAACAGGGGTCCGGCGAGAAATCTGGTGGGCGGCGGAGCAAAAGAGAGGGGGGGATTCTGGTTGGCTTGATGCTCACCAACTTGCGGAGCTCTGGCGAGAGTTGAAGACGGCGGAGAAGCTGCAGATCGGCGAGTCGACGGAGAATCGGCGACACGGGTCGGCGGCGTTCCTCCGAGGCGCAACTTCCAGCGGTCGTACGACGATGTTGTGTTGAGGAAAAGATTTGAGTTTGGCGTGGGTTGCAAGGTGGGGCTTTGGCAGGATTTTATAGGGGCAGATCGGCCGAGATTAGGAAGGCGGTGCTGCGGAAATCGATCAGGACTCGGGACAAGAAGAGAGAAAGAGAACGGGGTACGAACTGCAGCTCGGAGTCGTTCTGGACTCTGGGTAAGGAAAGAAGAGAGAAGAAGAAGAAGACGCCGACAGGTGGGTCCTAGCTGTCGGTGGAAGCAAGAGTCGGCTGAGGGAAATCGGCCACTGGGTTGGCCGCGGGAAAAGAAAAAAGAAGGAGAGAAAAAAAAAGAATTGGGCCGGGATGAAAGAAAGAAATAGGAGAAGAAAGAAATAAAGATGCATGCACAATTTTAATTTATGATTTTTATGAAAATACTTTTAGAAATTTTAGCTCCTATATTTTGGGTGTTACACCAAAAGTTAGGCTACACTATCGAGGAGTATATGCAAAAGTCCTCCTAGGTCCTCATCTAGAAGTCGTCGATGTCGTTGACGGATGACTCTCTACTAGTAGGAGAGTGAGCTCCCATCGGAGGTGGCTGCAGTGCCTCACCCTCAAAGTCCATACCCGAGACACTGTCGACCTCCTGTGGCTCCTCAATATCTTCCTCCATATCCACCACATCGGGAGGGGCATTCTGATCATGGTGCCACTGAATGTGCTCATTAGCATCCTCCAACTCAAGGTTCAGATCATGGAGCTGCTCTTCCAAGTGCGCTATCATGTCATCCCTTTCACCCATGAGAGTGTCATGCTCCTGAATTTGGCCCTCAAGTTGGCCAATCCGGGTGTCTCTGTCCTCAAGTCCCTCACTGAGCTCCTAAATCTGCTCATCTTTGGTATCTGCCATCATGTGGTAGGCCTGTGCAAGATCAGCGAGCTGCGCAAGCGCCTCACTCTGGAGAGCCTGAAGTCGGTACAGTGCATTCATGCACCGCACGGAGGTCTCGATAGTCTCCTGGGCGCGAAAGTCCACTAAATACTGTGAGTGCTACACCCTGTTGAGCCAGAAGGGGTCGTTGTCCTGGGCAGCAGTAAACAAACCAATAGGAGTGAGCGTGACAACCTCGGGACACTGCGCACAGAAAGTGATGAGCGCCCTCATGGCAGCAAGCTCCCAAGTATCGGCCAAACAGTGACCAACAGCCTCAATCTCCAAGGCGGGCCACTCTGGGTGTAGTGGGTGCGGAAAGATGGTCATATTAACACGGCACTGGGTAACTCCATTCTCTGCAAACTCCAGTCCCATGTAACGTGGGGGACTTGGATAGCCCGCAGTGCTCAGAACATCCCACAAGATAGAGGGAAAGCCCTCCCAGTGGAGACACTGCGAGTGAATGCGTCCATCCTCATCCACCATCATGGCAACAGGCTCGGCCATCTGAACAAAAGATCGAATGGGTGAGATAGTGAAAAACTGTGAACAACATAGTGGACAGATTCTAGATAGTGCGCTAAAATAGCCATAGCTTCAACAGTTCTTGTCCAAAAATTCTCAACTTTTTCCAGAACATTCCTAAGGTATTTGTGCACAACTTTGCTAGTCAACTCCAGAGCTAAATCAGGCCCTAAGATGGTTTTTCTTTTAAGGTTTTACTTTACTGTCTACCTTGAAAATTCAGTGAACAGTGAGCCAATGTTTCGTGCACCAGGGAAAATCTACCTAGCCAAAAATTACCAAATTTTAACAGTATCTGCCTGAGTAAATTTACTAGAAGTTTTGTGTTGAACACATTTGCAGAAAACTGTAGTAAGAGGGCATAAAAAGTTATGTGGCAGAAGTGCTCATTTTGGATAGAAAACTGACATCTCAAGGTCTTGTTGTTTCTCATTATCCATATGTTCAGAATTTTTCATATTTAAACAAGAGGTGGAATAAAATTTTTGGAACAAAACTTTCAACATGAGCTTCTTTAGAAGGGATCATTTTCTATGCTCAACAAGTTCATCTTTCCAGATGTGACAGAAAGAGACAGATTGCTAGATAATTCTTACGCAAGGCAATCTTGTGCACGCATGAACCTTACCACTCTCAAGCATCGCATTTTCAATTTCAGATTTATATGGTCATGATGCATGCACATCCTATTCGTCCTCACAAATAAAATAATTGCCAAATAGCTTTGGTCGTATGGAGTTAGTTTCGGTGGCATACACAATACGTCTCTCAATATAATAGCTAGTCGAGATTTTCTAACCGTTCTTTAACTTATCGTAATCGCAGTTAGTGTACCAGCAGAAAATTCATAGAGTATATATATCTATTGAACCTTTCATGCCAGCACTCATGAAAGCGTCCGCATTCATTACCGTTCACTATAGAAACGACATCCGTACAATTCCCGCCGTACAGACGACGTTAACATACGCTATCAAGATAGCGTATTCACGGGGGTACCATCTTGAGACGGGGGTATGAACAGCGATCGCCATACCCTGCACCAAACCTTCTACTCCCAATATAATCAACTAATAGTTGGTATATTGGCAGCACCTCGAAAGTATCACCTGAAAACAAGCCACAAGCAAGGCTGAGTATACTAATACTCAGCAAGGTTTACCCGACTAGTGGAATATACTTAGCCGACTCCTAGACATGCAAGGCTTTTTGGCTTGAGGGGTTTGTTTTGCCGAAAAGCATATACAAGTAGGTCCTTACTTTCAAATTTTAGCTCCAGATTCTAGTTTTCTTTAACCATTCTAGGTAAGCAACTATCCAATATCATACATGGTGAAAGAATTAATTTGCATCCAACAAGATTAATCATCATCATTGTTCCATTTCTTACTCTATGTGGTAAAAGGGTCAAGCAGTCTCAGTAACCGCGAGAAACGGACGATTCGAATCGAATTTCTTAACCTTGCAAGGGAAACCTAAACACACGTCACACGTGCAACTTTTCCCCTTTCTTCTTTGGTTGGGGATCAGGGCCACCATCCGAAACTAAAGAGCCTAGCTCTGCACCCACCATGTGCGCGCATGGAACCGAAGTTGAGAGGGTGGGATGCTGTCCACTTGCCGGTCCGATTAGGTACTTAAGCTTACCGATTACCATATTCTCGGCATGTGGTTAGTACGTTTAAAGACTTAACCACCACTACCACACACTGCGGCCTTAGCATTTTTCACTAAACAGACGGGACATCAATCATCAACTTGAACATCGCACCATAGCCCCGTCCGTCGACCTTATGATTACAGCATGTAGTAAACATTCAACTCCTATATTCTCGCGAGTGATAGAAAATCACTCGACTTTTACTGGGTCCTATTAGCATAGCATCCTATCGAACCTTATATCTAGTGTTCAGAGCATGGGTATCTAGGATCATGCAACTAAGTTTTCATTCAACTCCTATAAACTTAATGCACAAGTAGAATAGAGTATTAAGTTGCATAATTTAGAAAAATAGGGTTCATGCTCCGGGGCTTGCTGTGACAACCCTGGTAAATTACATTTCAAAAATCAGTATCATTAGCCTAACCCTATGCTTAACCAACTAATAAAAGGGTGAAAAGAATTAGAACGAGTTAAGTTGAAATTCAAATCGAATTTGGGCACATTTGGACACATTTGAAACTTTTAAATTAACTTTAAAACCATAAGCCAAATGAGATTTTGCCTGAAACCAAAGTTGTAGAACTTTTTATTTTGAACAACTTTCGTGTTCAAAAGTTTTTGAAATTCAAATCAGAAAGAGGAGAAAACGCCCTGTTTGCACCCAGCCCCCTGAAGTTTTTCAAATTTCTGCACTTAGGTCCCTCCCTCACCTCTCCCTCCTCTGCTGCACCGCACGCTCGCCCGACCGCCGCCGGCCACCTGGCCCTCGACGCCTGCGCGGCCCCAGGCGCCGAGCCAGCCCCCGACGCCCTGCCTGCTGCCCGCCCCCGCTCGCCCAACCAAAGCCGCGCTTTCTTCTCCCTCCCGCACGGCATGCCCCTGCCCAACCCGCGGCTCCCTGCAGCACCGCCCCGCCGCCCAGTCACTGGCCGCCGCCCCCTCCACCCAGTGCCCCCGTCGTGCCGCCCGAGCTCCCCAACCGCCCGCCCGCGTCGCCTACACGCGACGTCGCGCCCCAGACGCGCCCAGCGCACGCACGCCACGCGCGCGACGCGCCTCTGGCCGCTGGTCACCGCCGGCCGCCCCCAATGGCGCCCAGCCTCGCCGGCCCCTCCACCCCACGTTCTGGCCGTGCCAAGCCCGCCCCCACGAGCTCCACCGGCTATAAAGCCCGGCGCAGCGCCCCTCCCTCCCCTCCTTTCTTCTTCCCCGCAGAACAGAGTAGAGCAGCGCTCCATTGCCGCCGGCGCCCCCACCTCGCCGTGGAACCCCCTGCTCCGGCCCACCTCCGCCCGAGACAAGCGCTGGAACGGGTCCCCCTCAGTGCGCTGAAGCTCCCCAGCCCGAGCCCCGCCGCCCTCATCGCCGGAGCGCCGCCGTCCGCGCCGCCCCACCGCCGCCGCCCCTGCTCGCCGCGGGCAGCCCTGCTCAGACCACCTCCGCCCCAACCGTGACCACCCAAAGGTAGCCCCCAACCTCCTCTTGCTCCTCCCCCACCTTGCCCTCGCCGCCGGCGACCGAGCTCGCCGGAATTTGGCCGGACAGGATGACCCCGCCGTGAAATTGCGACAAGGGACCACATTGCAAACGCCCAAATCTTTCTAGGGGTTTTTCTGCTAGTTTTCAGGGACCCCTCTGTAAAGAAAGTTTTAACCAAATCAGTGAACTTGTAAAATTCGTATAAAATCGTAGAAAATTCAGAAAAAAGCAAACTCAACTGTTCTGGAATCCTTATAAGAAACTCTACAACTTTTGTTACATAAATTTTCTCAGATTCCCATTATATTTTTCTCTAGATTAAATGGAAGATTTAATGGACTTCTTTTGTACCCACTGTTGTAGATCATTGCTGACCCTAATTTTTGGGCAGTGTGTTACTTGCTTAATGTTTAGGGCTGTGTAAAACGATCAGGACCAAAAGCCATCTTTAGATACACATTTTATCCAACCTTGTTTTATGCCATAAAGTGTTAGAACTAATTTTTCCTGCTGTTCTGTGATGTGTAATGTCATGAAACTTTTTCTGTGTTGTTGTAGTAATACCAAGAGGCCATAGAAAAATTTAGAAACATTTTTACTATATGTAACCTGTTCATATGAATTTGTGGTGGGAAAACTTCACTAATTCAAAATAATTAGTAAAGCGCTTAGAAAATGTTCATCGTTTTACTATGAAACTCAATAGAGTAGCTCAAGCTGTACAAAAAGTTTCATCCATATAAACCCAGTATAACATCCTGTAGAAAATAATCTTTAATAACATGAGTGTAGCTTGTCCCATTTATTATGCTCTAAATCATGTACAATAAAATCTGAAAAATTTTCAGTAGCACAAATATGATTATAGCAACACCCTGTAAAATTTTTAGCATCAATACGTGCATGGTTTGTTCTGTATAAAAATAACTAGATCCTAGCAGTGGCTGTGTATTACATTTTTCATATTTAACATGCTACACAAAAATGTCTGAAATTTTTACAGTGATCTTATCTCTTCATAATGTACTTTGCATAAAAAATTTTATTACCAGAAGCTAACTAGATTAGTAATTGTGTTCAACTCATGTTTGTGTTTAAAAAGAAACTAAGTTTTCAATATAACACAACCCCTTCTTCTTAATGAAGTTAAATAGATCAAGATAAACTCTATTAACGATTGCCCAGGAAATGTTAAAGTAAATAACTTCACAACAAACTCATATTTTACAAACTGCAACTTTATCGTGAAGGAAATAATGTCAGTTAACTATCACCACAACTTACGCTCATGCATTCATGTAGAAACGACGACTCTCGCCGACGGGACTTACAAGCTGGTGCCCGCGTCCGAGAGTGAGCAGCGTGAAGCTCAAGTGAATCTAACTGAAGTTGCCGAAGACCCGAGCCCAAGTTCGGAAGAGCCCCGGACTAACTTTTCGCAAGAAGGCAAGCCCTGGAGCATGAACCCTATTTCCTAAACTTATGCAACTTATTACTCTACTTTACTTGGGCATTAAGTTTATAGGAGTTGGATGAAAACTTAGTTGCATGATCCTAGGTACCCATGCTCTGAACACTATATACAAGGTTCGATAGAATGCTATGCTAATAGGACTCGGTAAAAGTCGAGTGATTTCCTGTCACTCGCGAGAAATTAGGAGTTGATTGTTTACTACACGCTGCAATCATAAGGACGACGGATGGGCTGTGGTACGATGTTTATGTTGATGATTGAGGCCCGTCTGTCTAGGGAAAAATGCTAAGGCCGCAGTGTGTGTTAAGTGATGGTTAAGTCCTTGAACGTACTAACCACATGCCGAGAATATGGTAATCGGTAAGCTTAGTACTGGATTGAACCGAGGCTGGAATATACTCCCCACTGTCTTGAATTCGTTCACATCTAGCTAATGGCGGGTGCATCGGCCGCCATGGCCCGGCTGCGTCCGTGGTCCATGGGGAGGTGTAGTCGAGGGCGGTGGGCCTGTTCCGTGAAGCGGGAATTGAAGGGAAAAGTTGCACGTGTGACTCTAGGGAGTAACCACGTGACGTGTGTTTAGGTTTCCCTTGCAAGGTTAAGAAATTCGATTCGAATCGTCCGTTTCTCACGGCTATTGAGACTGCTTAACCACTTTTACCCACAGAGTAAGAAGAGGAACAATGATGATGAATAAACTTGTTGGATGAAAATTTAATGCTTCACCATGTATGATATTGGATAGTTGCTTACCTAGAATGGTTAAAGAAAGCTAGAACTTGGAGCTAAAATCTGAAAGTAAGGACCTACTATATATGCTTTTTGGCAAAACAAACCCCTCAAGCCAAAAGCCTCGCATGTCTAGGAGTCGGCTAAGTATACCCCATTAGTCGGGTAAGCCTTGCTGAGTATTAGTATACTCAGCCTTGCTTGTGGCTTGTTTTCAGGTGAGTCCTTCGAAGATATGATTGCTAGCTTGACTTGGCCCTGCATTCTGCCCCCTGGTTGGTCGGTGGAATGGGATACGCCCCCGTCCAACGGTGATGATGCCGAGTGATGTCTCGTACGGGCTTCATCGAGACATCCTTATCGTCGAAGTAGGTTTCGTTGTTTTATTTTTCCGCTGCAACTTAAACTCTGAAAAACTTCTTAGTTATGATCACTGAAGTATTTGGTTTCTAAACTCAAACTTGGTTTGTAATATTCACCTATGATAATTTTGTAATATTTGCTGGAATATGGTATTCTCTGGGCTCATCGTCGCATGAGCATTTGTATGTATGGCATTCGATCCGCTCTACCGTGGTTGTATCGGGAGGTTATACCTGATAGGCCAGTGGATTACTCCATTTGAAGTGTAAGGTTAACCGAGATCGCCCTAATAGTGATGGTTAATACACTTGAGCCGGATTAATTCAGGTGGTTCTGCCACAGCTGGTATCAGAGCCGTAGCTGGTGCCACAGCTGGCAACACCGGACACCAGAGCCGAAATACATACGCCAGAGAATGCGACAAGCCTTAAAAACTCATTTTACTAAAACTTGACTAGAAGGATGTGTTGCGAAATGCGTTGGTACGTTAAGGATGGTACCTAGTTCGTAAAGCCCTAAGGGATTATGGGAAAGTTACTAGGTGGCTATCTAACTTCTATATGTATAGTATCAACTGACTTCCAGCACATTACTTTCTGTCAAAACTTACTTTCATGCACAACCGACCTTAAATTCTGTAACGACGCACTCGTCGCTAAGGTAAGAAGGTAAGGATCCTCAGCCAACTGAGGGAGCTTGGCCTTCCTGTCGGTGATGCGAACCGAACGCTGCCCTCAAGCAGTGGCTTACTTGAGGTGCTGCCAATATGCCAACTGTTAGTTGAACATATTGGGAGTAGAAGGTTTGGCGCAGGGTATGGCGATCGCTGTTCATACCCCCGTCTCATGACGGTACCCCCGTGAATACGCTATCTCGATAGCGTATGTTAACGTCGTCTGTACGGCGGAAACTGTACAGATATCGTTTCTATAAGTAAACGGTAATGAATACGGACGCTTTCATGAGTGCTGGCATGAAAGGTTCATGAAATATATATGCTTGTCAATCTTCTGCAGGTACACTAACCGCGATTACGATAAGTTAAGGGACGATTAGGAAGACTCGACTAGCTATTATAGCGAGAGCCGTATTGTGTATGCCACCGAAACTCTCTTCGTAAGACCAAAAGTATTTGGCAATTATTTTTCTTTGTGAGGACGAATAGGACGTGCATGCGTCATGACCATATATATCTGAAATTGAAAATACGTTGTATGAGAGTGGTAAGGTTCTTGCGTATCTAAGCGTGGTTTGCATAAGGACTATCTAGCGAATCTGTCACAAATCTGCCATGACCGAAAAGAAAGATTTATTGACCCAAGAAAATGACCTTTTCTGGTAAAGTTCATGTTGAAAGAATTGTTCAAAATTTCGTGTTCTATCCCCTGTTCAAAAATCAAAAATTCTGAACTCATGGATAGTAAGAAATAACAGAAACCACGGAATGTCAAAATTCTGTCTAGAATAAGCACTTCTGCAAAAGAGTACAACACAAAACTTGTTCCAAATTTACCCCAGTAGCTGCTGTTAAAATTTGGTAAATTTTGGCTGGGTAGATTTTCCCTGGTGCACGAAATATTGGCCCCCTGTTCACTGAAAATTCTGGGTATACCGAGAAGTAAGACCTTAAGGGAACAGCCATCTTAGAGCCTAATCCAGCCAAAGTGTTGAATAGAAAAGTGGTGCACAAATACCTTAGAAATGCTCTGGTAAAAGTTGAGAACTTTTGGACCAGAACTTTTGAAGTTATAGGCCAGATACTATAACTCGTTCTGATGAAAAACAGCCAACCAGCGAAGCGAAGAGCGAATCGTTTGACCATCTTAGCCATCAATTTAGCATCTTAACTGAATATCAAAGTTGTACATCCCTAAATTCCCTATCCACTGCCAAAATATGAGGAACTTTGGATGAACCTACCAGGAGTTATAAGGTTCTTATGGCAGACAGTTTTTATGCCCGTGATTCCATCCAGGACCTTTTGGAAGTCTACTATTCCGCGTTAGATCTTCTTGGAGTCATGGAAGCAATATGGATCACGTTGCTAATGAAGAACATTCGCCTTTTCAGATGGTTGGAGCAACCCGTAGTAACCCGGATGGTTTTGGTGCTAGCGCAAGTGGATCACAACCACAGCCGCCGCCACCACCCAGCTTGGTTGAAGTAATGGCCGCTCAAACCGAGTTGCTTCGCCGGCTCGTGCAAGGACAGCAACACCACCAGCGGGGTGGGCAAAATGTCCCCCACCCCCAAGTTGCAGGATACACGGATTTCCTAGGGACCCAGCCTCCCTTGTTTCACGAGACGGAGGAACCCTTGGATGCGGACGCTTGGATTCGCACAATCGAGTCCAAGTTTTCTCTACTTGTGGCCCCATGTTCGGATGAAAACAAGGCCCGCTTTGCCGCGCAGCAGCTTTGCGGTACGGCTCGTCTATGGTGGGACCACTATTTTGCTATGCTCCCTGCTGATCACATTGTCACCTGGGATGAATTCAAGACTGCGTTCCGGGCACACCATATTCCCAAAGGTCTCATAGAAAGAAAGCTAAATGAGTTTTTAGCTCTCACTCAGGATAACCACACTGTACTTCAGTATGCTCAGGCCTTCAACAATCTGTGCCAATACGCGGGTTATCACGCAGACACAGATGCCAAGAAGCGTGATCGTTTCCGTAGAGGTCTGAGTACTAAACTCAAGGAACGACTGAATCTTGTCAAAGCCGATACATATAATGAGCTAGTCAACATGGCCATCACTCAAGAGGACTGTATTGAGGCTCATCGTGCTGAAAAGAAGAGAAAGGCGCTAGCTGGACCCTCGGGTGCTCAGCCACCGAGGTATCGCTTGGTGCGAAATGCTGCGCCTACAGCTCCACCGAAGGCCCCTCAGCCAGGGCGTTGGATTATCAGGCCCCCGCAGCAGCCAGGCATGGTACGACCCCCGATGCCTCCACAGAATGGTCCGAGGCCCACTCTGCAACAGCCTCTTCGACACAGCCCCGCGAATCGTTGTTTCAAATGCGGGAGTTCCGGTCATTTTGCTCGCGAATGCCCTCAACCCAGGCTGCCAAATCAGGGCCAGGACTCTAACCAGAACAATAAGAACAAAGGCAAGAAGCAGACCCTCCAGGTCAAACAAGGACGGATCAACTTCACCACCCTTGCAGAACTTCCTGAAGGAGCACCAGTGATGACGGGTACATTCTCCATCCATAATAAGCCTGCAGTCATATTGTTTGATTCTGGTGCATCACATAGTTTCATTAGTGCAAAGTTTGGTGCAAAAGTAGGCTTGAATGTTTGTCACACCAAAGGGTCGTATATGATATCAACACCGGGTGGAAAAAATTGCTTCCAACCAAATAATAAGGCTGGTACCGATAAAATTGGGAAGTAAAGTCATCAAAACGGACCTTGTTCTTTTACCCCTTGACGGCATGGATATTATTTTGGGAATGAACTGGATGACTAGGCATGGAGTCACACTGGACCTTTCTTCCCGAGCCGTTGAGATAAATTCACCTAGTCACGGAGCCACTACCCTTTACCTACCGTTACGGGAGTGCACAAGTTCTTGCGCTTTCGTGATGGAAGGGACCAACCTAGAGAATATTCCAGTGGTATGCGAGTATGCCGATGTCTTTCCGGATGACTTACCCGGAATGCCACCAGATAGGGACATTGAGTTCGTTATTGAACTACAGCCAGGCACTGCACCTATATCCAAGAGACCATATAGGATGCCCCCTAAAGAATTGGCAGAGCTGAAAATTCAACTCCAAGAACTACTGGACAAAGGTTTCATTCGCCCTAGCGCGTCACCTTGGGGATGTCCAGCCCTATTCGTAAAGAAGAAGGATGACAGTTTGAGGTTATGTGTTGACTACCGACCTCTCAATGCGGTAACTGTTAAAAATAAATACCCACTTCCTCGTATCGATGTACTCTTCGATCAATTAGCTGGAGCCAGAGTCTTCTCCAAGATTGATCTTCGTTCGGGATATCATCAAATCAAGATTCGCCCCTGCGATATTCCCAAGACTGCCTTCTCCACACGCTATGGACTATATGAATTCTTGGTTATGTCCTTTGGACTCACCAATGCCCCTGCCTACTTCATGTATCTCATGAATTCGGTATTCATGCCCGAACTTGACAAATTCGTCGTAGTGTTCATCGACGACATCCTTATCTATTCCAAGGATGAGGAAGAGCATGCCAAGCACCTTCGCATTGTTCTTCAGCGACTCAGAGACCATCAGCTCTATGCTAAGTTTTCTAAGTGTGAGTTTTGGTTGGACACTGTAAAGTTCTTAGGTCACACGATCTCCAGCGAAGGAATAGCTGTTGACCCCAGCAAGGTACAAGAGGTGATGGATTGGAAACCCCCTACCTCGGTTCATCAGATTCGCAGTTTTCTTAGCTTAGCCGGTTACTACCGTCGCTTCATCCCGGATTTCTCTCGAATTGCTAAGCCCATGACTGAACTGTTAAAGAAGGAAGTAAAGTTCGTATGGAATGAGAAATGTGAAGAAGCTTTCCACACTCTCAGAGAGCATCTGACTACTGCACCTGTATTAGCTCAACCCGATAATACCAAGTCGTTCGATGTGTATTGTGACGCATCGGGTACTGGTCTAGGATGTGTGCTTATGCAAGAGAATCGAGTGATTGCATATGCCTCACGAGCCCTACGGCCCCACGAATAGAATTATCCCACTCATGATCTTGAGCTTGCAGCTGTCATTCACGCTCTGAAGATATGGAGGCACTATCTCATGGGTACACAGTGCAATATCTACACGGATCATAAGAGTCTCAAGTATATCTTCACACAAGCCAATCTGAATATGAGACAACGAAGATGGTTAGAATTAATCAAGGATTATGACCTTGAAGTGCACTATCACCCCGGTAAGGCTAATGTAGTCGCGGATGCACTAAGCCGCAAGTCCCATTGCCATTGCTTATCCATGGAGTCCTACCATGGGACATTGTGTGCAGAAATGAGGAAGCTTAACCTGGAAATGGTTTCCCAAGGCACTCTAAATCACATCTCAGTTGAGCCCACTCTTCACGACCAAATCGTCATGGCACAACTACATGATGAAGGAATTAAGATCATCAAACAAAAACTCTCTCTAGGTGAGGAGAAGTATAAATGTTTCCGCCAGGACCATAAGGGAGTTCTATGGTTCGAAAGTCGTATAGTCGTTCCGAAGAATCGTGAACTCCGCAAGCAAATTCTTGATGAGGCACACCTTTCCAAATTCTCTATCCACCCCGGCAGTAGCAAAATGTATCAGGACCTAAGGCAAAACTTCTGGTGGACTAGAATGAAAAGGGAAATTGCTACGTATGTCTCGGAATGTGACACGTGCCAGAGAGTAAAAGCTAGCCACTTAAAGGTAGCCGGTACACTTCAACCGTTACCTATACCATCATGGAAATGGGAAGACATAAGTATGGACTTCATCGTTGGACTACCAAACACGTCCCAGAGACATGATTCCATATGGGTTATCGTTGATAGACTCACGAAGACGGCACATTTTCTTCCGGTACACACCACCTATTCTACCAAGAAATATGCCGAGATTTACCTCGATCGTGTTGTTTGCCTGCATGGAATACCTAAGACGATTATCTCCGATCGTGGTCCCCAGTTTGTAGCACGCTTTTGGGAACAACTGCAAACGTCTCTTGGCACAAAGCTGATTCGCAGCTCAGCATACCACCCTCAGACCGATGGACAAACGGAAAGAGTAAACCAAATTCTTGAAGACATGCTGAGAGCTTGTGTCATTCATTATGACAAGAATTGGGACAAATGCCTACCCCTAGCAGAGTTCTCGTACAACAACAGCTATCAAACGAGTTTGAAAATGGCACCATTTGAGGCCCTGTACGGACGAAGGTGTCGAACTCCTTTGAGCTGGTCACAAACCGGAGAACGTAAAATAATTGGACCCGACCTGGTAATCGAGGCAGAGGAGAAAGTAAAAGTAATACAAGCAAATCTTAAAGCCGCACAAGCCCGACAAAAGAGCTATTCCGACAATAGGAGAAAGCCCCTAAAATTCAAAGTTGGCGATCATGTCTATCTTCGAGTTTCACCCACCAAGGGAGTGCAAAGATTCGGAATCAAAGGCAAACTAGCTCCCCGTTATATTGGTCCCTACGAAATCATTGAGAGCTGCGAACCCGTAGCCTACAAACTACGACTGCCCCCTCAGCTCACGGCCACCCATGATGTCTTCCACATATCTCAACTCAAGAAGTGTATTCGAGTCCCTACCGAGATTGTGGAACAACAAGAAATATCGTTGGAACCCGACCTCTCATATGTCGAACACCCAGTTAAGGTTTTGGATCAAAAAGAGAGAGAGACCAGGAGGAAAGTGATTAGAATGTATAAAGTACAATGGAATCACCACACGGAAGAAGAAGCCACCTGGGAAACCGAGAGCTACCTAAACCAACATTTCCCTGGGTTTCTTATCTCAACCACTGGTATGTGCACCCATGTCCACACTAAGATTTACCGAATCTCGGGGCGAGATTCTTGTTAAGGGGGGAAGGCTGTGACAACCCTGGTAAATTACATTTCAAAAATCAGTATCATTAGCCTAACCCTATGCTTAACCAACTAATAAAAGGGTGAAAAGAATTAGAACGAGTTAAGTTGAAATTCAAATCGAATTTGGGCACATTTGGACACATTTGAAACTTTTAAATTAACTTTAAAACCATAAGCCAAATGAGATTTTGCCTGAAACCAAAGTTGTAGAACTTTTTATTTGGAACAACTTTCGTGTTCAAAAGTTTTTGAAATTCAAATCAGAAAGAGGAGAAAACGCCCTGTTTGCACCCAACCCCCTGAAGTTTTTCAAATTTCTGCACTTAGGTCCCTCCCTCACCTCTCCCTCCTCTGCTGCACCGCACGCTCGCCCGACCGCCGCCGGCCACCTGGCCCTCGACGCCTGCGCGGCCCCAGGCGCCGAGCCAGCCCCCGACGCCCTGCCTGCTGCCCGCCCCCGCTCGCCCAACCAAAGCCGCGCTTTCTTCTCCCTCCCGCACGGCATGCCCCTGCCCAACCCGCGGCTCCCTGCAGCACCGCCCCGCCGCCCAGTCACTGGCCGCCGCCCCCTCCACCCAGTGCCCCCGTCGTGCCGCCCGAGCTCCCCAACCGCCCGCCCGCGTCGCCTACACGCGACGTCGCGCCCCAGACGCGCCCAGCGCACGCACGCCACGCGCGCGACGCGCCTCTGGCCGCTGGTCACCGCCGGCCGCCCCCAATGGCGCCCAGCCTCGCCGGCCCCTCCACCCCACGTTCTGGCCGTGCCAAGCCCGCCCCCACGAGCTCCACCGGCTATAAAGCCCGGCGCAGCGCCCCTCCCTCCCCTCCTTTCTTCTTCCCCGCAGAACAGAGTAGAGCAGCGCTCCATTGCCGCCGGCGCCCCCACCTCGCCGTGGAACCCCCTGCTCCGGCCCACCTCCGCCCGAGACAAGCGCTGGAACGGGTCCCCCTCAGTGCGCTGAAGCTCCCCAGCCCAAGCCCCGCCGCCCTCATCGCCGGAGCGCCGCCGTCCGCGCCGCCCCACCGCCGCCGCCCCTGCTCGCCGCGGGCAGCCCTGCTCAGACCACCTCCGCCCCAACCGTGACCACCCAAAGGTAGCCCCCAACCTCCTCTTGCTCCACCCCCACCTTGCCCTCGCCGCCGGCGACCGAGCTCGCTGGAATTTGGCCGGACAGGATGACCCCGCCGTGAAATTGCGACCAGGGACCACATTGCAAACGCCCAAATCTTTCTAGGGGGTTTTCTGCTAGTTTTCAGGGACCCCTCTGTAAAGAAAGTTTTAACCAAATCAGTGAACTTGTAAAATTCGTATAAAATCGTAGAAAATTCAGAAAAATGCAAACTCAACTGTTCTGGAATCCTTATAAGAAACTCTACAACTTTTGTTACATAAATTTTCTCAGATTCGCATTATATTTTTCTCTAGATTAAATGGAAGGTTTAATGGACTCCTTTTGTACCCACTGTTGTAGAGTAGCTCAAGCTGTACAAAAAGTTTCATACATAGAAACCCTGTATAACATCCTGTAGAAAATAATCTTTAATAACATGAGTGTAGCTTGTCCCATTTATTATGCTCTAAATCATGTACAATAAAATCTGAAAAATTTTCAGTAGCACAAATATTATTATAGCAACACCCTGTAAAATTTTTAGCATCAATACGTGCATGGTTTGTTCTGTATAAAAATAACTAGATCCTAGCATTGGCTGTGTATTACATTTTTCATATTTAACATGCTACACAAAAATGTCTGAAATTTTTACAGTGATCTTATCTCTTCATAATGTACTTTGCATAAAAATTTTTATTACCAGAAGCTAACTAGATTAGTAATTGTGTTCAACTCATGTTTGTGTTTAAAAAGAAACTAAGTTTTCAATATAACACAACCCCTTCTTCTTAATGAAGTTAAATAGATCAAGATAAACTCTATTAACGATTGCCCAGGAAATGTTAAAGTAAATAACTTCACAACAAACTCATATTTTACAAACTGCAACTTTATCGTGAAGGAAATAATGTCAGTTAACTATCACCACAACTTACGCTCATGCATTCATGTAGAAACGACGACTCTCGCCGACGGGACTTACGAGCTGGTGCCCGCGTCCGAGAGTGAGCAGCGTGAAGCTCAAGTGAATCTAACTGAAGTTGCCGAAGACCCGAGCCCAAGTTCGGAAGAGCCCCGGACTAACTTTTCGCAAGAAGGCAAGCCCCGGAGCATGAACCCTATTTCCTAAACTTATGCAACTTATTACTCTACTTTACTTGGGCATTAAGTTTATAGGAGTTGGATGAAAACTTAGTTGCATGATCCTAGGTACCCATGCTCTGAACACTATATACAAGGTTTGATAGAATGCTATCCTAATAGGACTCGGTAAAAGTCGAGTGATTTCCTGTCACTCACGAGAAATTAGGAGTTGATTGTTTACTACACGCTGCAATCATAAGGACGGCGGACGGGCTGTGGTACGATGTTTATGTTGATGATTGAGGCCCGTCTGTCTAGGGAAAAATGCAAAGGCCGCAGTGTGTGGTAAGTGATGGTTAAGTCCTTGAACGTACTAACCACATGCCGAGAATATGGTAATCGGTAAGCTTAGTACTGGATTGAACCGAGGCTGGAATATACTCCCCACTGTCTTGAATTCGTTCACATCTAGCTAATGGCGGGTGCATCGGCCGCCATGGCCCGGCTGCGTCCGTGGTCCATGGGGAGGTGTAGTCGAGGGCGGTGGGCCTGTTCCGTGAAGCGGGAATTGAAGGGAAAAGTTGCACGTGTGACTCTAGGGAGTAACCACGTGACGTGTGTTTAGGTTTCCCTTGCAAGGTTAAGAAATTCGATTCGAATCGTCCGTTTCTCACGGCTATTGAGACTGCTTAACCACTTTTACCCACAGAGTAAGAAGAGGAACAATGATGATGAATAAACTTGTTGGATGAAAATTTAATGCTTCACCATGTATGATATTGGATAGTTGCTTACCTAGAATGGTTAAAGAAAGCTAGAACTTGGAGCTAAAATCTGAAAGTAAGGACCTACTATATATGCTTTTTGGCAAAACAAACCCCTCAAGCCAAAAGCCTCGCATGTCTAGGAGTCGGCTAAGTATACCCCATTAGTCGGGTAAGCCTTGCTGAGTATTAGTATACTCAGCCTTGCTTGTGGCTTGTTTTCAGGTGAGTCCTTCGAAGATATGATTGCTAGCTTGACTTGGCCCTGCATTCTGCCCCCTGGTTGGTCGGTGGAATGGGATACGCCCCCGTCCAACGGTGATGATGCCGAGTGATGTCTCGTACGGGCTTCATCGAGACATCCTTATCGTCGAAGTAGCTTTCGTTGTTTTATTTTTCCGCTGCAACTTAAACTCTGAAAAACTTCTTAGTTATGATCACTGAAGTATTTGGTTTCTAAACTCAAACTTGGTTTGTAATATTCACCTATGATAATTTTGTAATATTTGCTGGAATATGGTATTCTCTGGGCTCATCGTCGCATGAGCATTTGTATGTATGGCATTCGATCCGCTCTACCGTGGTTGTATCGGGAGGTTATACCCGACAGGCCAGTGGATTACTCCGTTTGAAGTGTAAGGTTAACCGAGATCGCCCTAATAGTGATGGTTAATACACTTGAGCCGGATTAATTCAGGTGGTTCTGCCACAGCTGCCTTCTTCGGTAAAGTTAGTTTGAGACTCGTCCGAACTCGGGTTCGGGTCTTCGAAAGCTTCAGTTAGATTCACTTGAGCTTCACGCTGCTCACTCTCGGACTCGGGCACTAGCTCGTACGCTCCGTCGGCGAGAGTACTCGATTCTATATGAATGCACAAGTGTAAGTTGTAGTGATGGTATATGACGATTATTTTTCCTTCACGATAAAGTTGCGGTCGACAAAACATAGATTTGTTTGTAAAGTTACTTAGTTACGATTTCTTGGGCAATCTTTAACGGAAGGGGTGGTGTTGTATTGGAAATTTAATTTTCGCAGTATAAGCATGGATTAAGCACAAACACTGATCTAGGTAACTTCTGGTGATGAAATTTTTATTTAGAGTACAATATGCAGAGACAACAGCACTGTAAAAATTTTAGGCATGTTTATGCATAAGAATAATTATGAAAAATGTATTACACAGCCAGTGCTAGAACCTAGTTATTTTTATACAGGACAAACCATGCAAGGATTGATGCCAAAATTTTTACAGGGGGTTAAACTATCCACAAATGTGTTACTGTAAATTTTTCAGATTTTACTGTGTAAGATACAAAGCATAATAAATAGGACAAGATACACCTATTTTAATAAAGATTAATTTCTACAGGATATTTTAAAGGGTTTCTGTGTATAAAACCTTGTATACAGCAAGAGCTGCACAAAATTGTCCTACAGTAAAAAGTTGAGACTACTGTGCATTATGCATAGATAAGACTACTGTAAAAATTTCAGACATTTTCATGCAGCAGAATAATCATGAAAAATATAATACACATCCACTGTTAGATCCTAGTTATTTTTATACAGAACAAACCATGCAAGTATTAATGCCAAAAATTTTACAGGGGGTTAACCTATCCACAAATATGTTACTTTAAATTTTTTGGATAATTTTATTTTGCATGATACAGAGCATAATAAATAGGACAAGATACACTTAGGTTAATGAAGATTAATTTCTACAGGATGTTTTACAGGGTTTCTAAGTCTGAAACTTTTTGTACATCAAGAGCTACTCTAAAGAGTCCTACAATAAAAAGTTGAACATTTTCCAAACATAGAAAATAATTATTTGAATTAGTGCATTTTTCCTATCACACAATAATATAAATAGGTTACAGAAAGGAAAAAAGTTCTAAACTTTTTCTGTGGTATTTAAGCATCACTATAATAGCTTTGGAAAAAAGTTTCATAGCATAAAACACAATATACCAGCAGTTACAAATTAGTTTTATTATTTTATGGCATGAACAAAGTTTAACAAAAAGTTTAGCTAGAGATGAGTTCTGGTCCAAATATTTTTACACTGGCTTACACATCAAGCAACCAATCTACTGTCCAAAAATTAGATTCAGAACTGGTCTACAACAATGGGTACAATTAAAGTCTATTAAACCTTCCATTTAATTTAGAGCAAGATTTAGCAAGCAACTGAAGAAAAGCATGTAACAAAAGTTATATATTTTATTTTAAAGATACCAGAACAGTTGAGTTTCTATTTTTTTGATTTTTCTACGATTTTCTATGAATTTTACAAGTTCGCTATTTTTGAATTCAAAGTTTAAACACAGGTTTACAGTTATGCCCCTAGAAACTTGCGTGCCTACTCTTTTAAAGATTTCAATCGTTGCAATTGGGTCCCTGGGCGGCGCTGGCACGGCGGCCGGCCAAATTCCGGCGAGGGGGCTCATCGGCGGCGAGTGGAAAAGGGTCGGGGAGATCCAAGGAGGTGAGAGCTACCTTGGGGTGGCCTTGGTAGGGGTTGGGGGTGGCCGGAGGTGGCTCGTCAGCACGGAGCAGAGGGGCGGCGGCGGTGCGAAGTGTTGGCGACGGTGCTCCGGCGAGGAGGGGAGGGCGTGGGCTGGTCGATGAGCTTCGCGGCGTTGAGGGGAACCCGTTCCGAGGCTTGGCTCGGTCGGAAGAGCATCGGAGTGGGTTGCCCACGGAGCAGCAGGGGAGTGGCGGCGGCGCTGGCGGTGCTCCGGCGGTCGAGATGGCCGGGGAAGAGGCCGGTGAGCTTCAGTGGAGGGAGGGCAAGCTCGCTGGGTGATGGGTTTGGGCAGTGGGAGGCTGGAGGATGGGACTCCATGGGCGGGTGGTGCACGGCAGCGGCAATGGCAGCGGCGGCGGCGGCGTTCTGGTGAGTTGAGGCGCGCGCGAGGGGCCTTGTGTCGCCTTTTATAGGCTGCAGGAGGGAGGGAGAGGGCCGAGCGACGGTGGGGAGGGGCGGCACGACGGGGGTGTGTTACTGGTCATGGTGGGCGGCGAGCAGTGCCGGCGCGGCGTGCGGCGGGCGCGGGCAGGGGATTGGGCATCGGGGATTTGGCGTGGGGGAGGGGGAGATCACGCGGGCGCAGGTTGGGCGAGGAGCTGCAGCAGCAGGCTTGCCGGGTGGCGAGCGCGGCGACTGGCGGGACGCGGCGGGGACTCGGGCACGACGCGGACTGTCCATTGGGCGCGGCGGGTGGCGAGCAGAGGCGCGCGTTGCCGGAGTGCGCGTGGCGTGCGCGGACAGGGGAGGAGCGCGTGCGAGCGGGGAGCGGCCAGGCATTGGCACCTAGCGCCGGTCAGGCATCGTCGGCCAAGTGGCCAGCTGCGACTGCGCGGCGGGCGGAGGGTCGGCCAGAGCGGAGAAGGAAGGGTCTACGGCGACTGCTCGGTGGAGGGTTGGGCGGAACGGAGGGTCTGCACCGATTGCGCGTCGGAGGGTCGGCCGGAGCGGAGAAAGAAGGGTCGGAAATGGAAAATAGAGAAAAAGGCAGGGGCTGGTTTGCAAAGTCAAGTGTTTCTCAAATTTTTGCGTTGCAGCTCAAAAATCTCTGAACACGAAAGTTGTTCAAAATGAAAAGTTACACAAGTTTTGTTTCAGGCCAAAGTTCATTTGAGTTCTAGTTTAGAAGTTATTTTAAAAACTCAAAAAGTATGATTCGGAGGGCACGTCATTTCCTGGGCAAAAATTTGTATTCTTTCCTAGACTTTTGTTTATCCTATCATCGATGGTGTGTCTATTAAATTTCGCCACCAAGTGCGTTCAGGTGAGAGTTATTTAATTTGTTTGATTAAAGTACATGTATTTATGCTCATATACACATCTATTTTTAATTCAAAGCAAAACCAATTTATAACTCGTTTCTTTTAAACTTTTCTTAGTTATTTATGCATCGTGTTAAGCTAATGAGCCTTATTTCGTAATTTAAACACCCGAGGTGTTACACTTAGCGATGAGTGCGTCGTTACAGAATTTAAGATCGGTTGTGCATAAAAGTAAGTTTTGACAGAAAGTAATGTGCTGGAAGTCAGTTGATACTATTCATAAGTTAGATAGCCACCTAGTAACTTTCCCGTAATCCCCTAGGGCTTTACGAACTAGGTACCATCCTTAACGAACCAACGCATTTTGCAAACGCATTTTTCTGGTCAAGTTTTATGAAATCAAATTTTTAAGGCTTGTCGCATTCTCTGGTGTATGCATTTCGGCTCTGGTACCAGCTGTGGCAGAACCACCTGAATTAATCCGGCTCAAGCGCGCTAACCATCACCACAAGGGCAATCAGGGCTAACTCAGACTTCAAAAGGAGTAATCCACTGGTCTGTCGGGTAACCTCCCGATACAACCACGGTTTTGCCGATTGAAACCATACATACAAAGTACTCACACGAAGGTGAGCCAAGAGGATACAATATTCCACAAATACATCATAGAGTTCATCATAAATTATTATTACAACTGAGTTCGAATTTGTAAAACAAGGTACTTCAGAGTTCAAAGGAATTGAGTTCTTCAGAGTCCAATGCAGCGGAAAATCAACGATAAACTACTCGACGATACATGATGTCTTGATGAAGCCCGTAAGAGACATCCCTCGGCATTATCATCGTTGGCCGGGGGTGCGTCCCATTCCACCGACCAACTAGGAGGAAGAGTACATGGCCAAGTCAAACTAGCGACAATATCCTCGAAAGTCTCACCTGAAAACAAGCCACAAGCAAGGCTGAGTATATTAATATTCAGCAAGGCTTACCCGACTAGTGGAATATACTTAGCCGACTCCTAGACATGCAAGGCTTTTGGCTTGGAGGGTTTGTTTTGCCGAAAAGCATATACAAGTAGGTCCTTACTTTCAAATTTTAGCTCCAAGTTCTAGTTTTGTTTAACCATTCTAGGTAAGCAACTATCCAATATCATACATGGTGAAAGAATTAATTTTCATCCAACAAGATTAATCATCATCATTGTTCCATTTATTACTCTATGTGGTAAAAGGGTAAAGCAGTCTCAATAACCGTGAGAAACGGACGATTCGAATCAAATTTGTTAACCTTGCAAGGCAGACCTAAAAACATGTCATGTGGTTACTCCTGGAGTCACACGTGCAACATTTCCCTTCAATTCCCGCTTCATGGAATAGGCCCACCGCCCTCGACTACACGTCCCCATGGACCACGGACCCGGCCGGGCCATGGCGGCACATGCACCCGCCATTAGCTAGATGTGAACGAATTCAAGACGGTGGGGAGTAATTCCGGCCTCGGTTTAATCCAGTACTTAAGCTTACCGATTACCATATTCTTGGAATGTGGTCAGTACGTTCAAAGACTTAACCACCACTACCACACACTGCGGCCTTAGCATTTTTCACTAAACAGACGGGGCCTCAATCATCAACACGAACAGCGTACCATAGCCCCATCCGTCGACCTTATGATTGCAGCATGTAGTAAACATGCAACTCCTATATCTCGCGAGTGATAGGAAATCACTCGACTTTTACCGGAGTCCTATTAGCATAGCATTCTATCGAACCTTATATCTAGTGTTCAGGTCATAGGAACCTAAGATAATGCAACTAAGTTTTCATTCAACTCCTATAAACTTAATGCACAAGTAAAATAGAGTAATAAGTTGCATAATTTAGAAAAATAGGGTTCATGCTCTGGGGCTTGCCTTTTTGAGCTAAGCTAGCCTTGGGCTCTTCCGAACTCAGGTTCGGGTCTTCAAAAACTTCAGTTCAATTCACTTGAGCTTCACGCTGCTCACTCTCGGACTCGGGCATCAGCTCATACGTTCCGTCAGCGAGAGTAGTCGATTCTATATGAATGCACAAGTGTAAGTTGTAGTGATGGTATTTGATAAATTATTTTCCTTCACGATAAAGTTGCAGTCCACAAAACATAGATTTGGTTGTAAAGTTACTTAGTTAATATTTTCTTTGGGCAATCATTAAGAGAGTACATTTTAAACTACATGACTTCATTAAACAAGAAGGGGTTGCGTTATATCGAAAACTTAATTTTCTAAGCGCAAACATGGATTAAACACAACTTCTGGACTAGGTAACTCTGGTGATGAAATTTTTATTTAGAGTACATTATGCAGAGACAACAGCACTGTAAAAATTTTAGATATTTTTATGCAGCAGAATAATCATGAAAAATGTAATACACAGGCACTGCTAGATCCTAATTATTTTTATACAGTGCAAACCATGCAAGTATTGATGCTAAAACTTTTACAGGGTGTTAATATATCCATATAGGTGTTACTGTAAATTTTTTAGATTTTATGGTGTATGATACAGAACATAATAAATAGGACAATATACACCTATTTTAATAAAGATTAATTTCTTCATGATGTTTTACAGGGTTTCTGAGTATGAAACTTTTTATAAAGCATATTCTAACCCAATGTATCCTATAGTAAAAAGATGAACATTTTTCAAGCACAAAAACTAATTACTTTGATTTAGTGTATTTTCCCATTCTAAAAATTATACAAGTGGTTACAGAAAGGTAAAAAGTTTCTAAATATTTTTGTAGCATCTAGGAATCAATAAAACAGCACAAAAATAGTTTCATAACATGAATCATTATAGAACAGCAGGGAATATTATTTATATATCTTCATGGCATAAAACAAAGTTTAACAAAAAGCTTAGCTAGAGATGGGTTTTGGTCCTGAGATTTTTACATTGGCCTACACATCAAGAAACTAAACCACTGTCCAAAGATCAGATTCAGCACTGGTCTACAACAATGGGTTCATTTAAATGCTATTTAACATTCCATTTAATATAGAACAAAATATAGCAATCTACTGAAGGAATAAATGTGACAAAAGTTGTAGAGTTTCTTCTAAAGATTCCAGAACAGTTGAGCTTGTATTTTTTCTATTTTTCTATGATTTTATATGAATTTTACAAATTCACTGTTTTTGAAACTAAAGTTAAAACACAAGTTTGCAGATATGCCCCTGGAAACTTGCATGCCGACCCTTTTAAAGATTTCAATCGTTGCAATGTGGTCCTGTTGACGCCAGATTTTGACACGTGTTGAATCGGAGTCAGGAGGAGAAGATTGGCCGATGCGGCAGATTTGAAGGCTACAGTAAGGAATCGGCCGATTGAGATAACAGTTGAAAATCGGCCGATTGGTGATACAGCTTGCGCCAACAGGATGGGACTATTTTGGAGGGTCCTGGTAAAAAGTTGGTCAACAGGGCGACGCTGAGTCGGTCAAGGAGCGATTGGAAAGAGTCCTGATTGGTTTAGGGGACGGCAGCGGAAGATTCTGCGGGAGTCCGTTTCCTTTAAAAGTTCTTATAGATATAGTAGTTTTTCTGTTTTAAATAAGGTTGTAACAAGTCGTAATCGACCAGGAGTCCTAGTTTTAGGGTATAAATAGGAGTCGTCAGGGTCTTGCAAGAGGAAGACATCAATCAACAACAATACTTCTACTTTTCCAGCAATTTATTTTCAAGTAGGCGACTTCGCCAACACTTTTCTTCTTTCACGAGTTCGTACGGGTTGGCAGGGCTGCATCAACTTGACCTCCGGCCAATTGGTAGGTTCCGCTTATCGAGTAATATCCGAGCTTTAACTACGGGCGCATCGCTGTGGTTTCGTTTGGATTTATTCATCAGTTATCGATATTTACTAGAATTGCAAGTTTTACCTGTTATTCTAGTATTATCACTAGTTATCCAGCTTGAGATCGGAGTAATCAGCTTCCTCATCGTTCTTCTTCGATTTATCATCTTACAGCCGATTAGATCTATTTCGAGTGTTGCATCCGTACTAATTGTTTAGATCGCTCCAGCAGCCTTCTTTACAATTATTACACGATTATCGGCTGATCCATAGCCGATCATCTTTGTAGCAAATCGGCCGATTCGCCGCCGACGCGCTCTTCAGGACAGATCGGAACTCCAGCCGATCGAAGCGCCTGGAATTTAATACTTTATTTCCTTGTCAATCTACAGGTCAGATTGACTGGCACGCCGCGCGAACCGCACCAGGGTGATAACCCGAACAGGAGCTAAGCAGATTCTCCCGTGTCGTGTGTCCGACGCTGAAGACCATTGACCGATTCCTGTCTGGCTGATTTTAGTGCCAACACACTTTTGGCACGCCCGGTGGGACCAATCCAAGATCTGATATGTCGAAGAACGCAGAAATCTCAGATAGCAACATCATTGAGGTCACAGAAGTGGATCTCAAAGACGACCAGAGGGAAGAACAGAGGCAGATACCAGAGAAAAGAATTGTTAAGTCTCGGGTGTGGCGCCCAAAGAAAAACGATCAAGAAGCAAACAATCAAGAATCGGCAGCCGAAATCAACATGGTGTTCATATTGCCGATGGAATTCATGGCGCCTGATGATCGAGACAAAGCAACAAGAATGGAAGAACAAATGGCACAACTGGTTTTAGAGCCGATGACGGCTACTTTTGAGAAACCAGAAGAAGAAAAATGGCAACATCTTAAAGCGCTGTTTCTCAAAGGCTACGTTGACGGGCGACCCGTCACCAGATTACTAGTAGATGGAGGTGCCGCAGTTAACATCATGCCGTATGCCATGTTCCGCAAGCTAGGCAAGGACGATGAAGACCTCACCAAAACGGACATGATGCTAAAGGATTTCGAAGGCAACGTGTCTCCCGCCCGCGGAGCGCTCTGCGTCGACCTCACCATTGGCAGTAAGACCCTTCCTACCACTTTTTTCGTTATTAATGGCAAGGGATCCTACAACATGCTGCTTGGTCGCGACTGGATACATGCAAACTGCTGTGTCCCATCTACAATGCATCAATGCCTCGTGCAATGGGTTGGCGACAGCATAGAGATAGTCACCGCCGATTCTTCCTACAGCATTGCAGCGGCCGACACGCATCAGTGGAGCTGCGAGCACGTCAAGTGCATATCTGGCAGGACTTGGGACACTGACTTCTTGAAAGTGTCCGATTTCGGTCTACAACCGATCCAAGTAGTCGGCTCTGAAGATTCAGATTAAATGGATCAGCTCGTCCGAGAAGACGGGAAGCTTGGGCGTGGGTTTACGTCGGCCGATTTATTGGAAATGATAGATTTGGGAGATAGCAGCAAATCAAGGCCGACGAATATTAGTGCTAATTTGGATCCTCAGTATAAGTGTAAACTGATAAATTTATTAAAAGAATTTAAGGATTGCTTTGCAAGGGAATATCATGAGATGCCAGGTCTAGACCGGTCCATTGTTGAACACCGGTTACCTATAAAATCAGGATATCGGCCATATCAGCAACCTGCACGACGGTGTAACTCCAAGATTCTACCTGATATAAAGGCCAAAATTACAAAGTTAATCGAAGCAGGATTTAGTTGGCAGTGCCGCTACGCCAAATGGATTTCTAATATTGTGCCCGTATACAAGAAGAATGGAAAGTTACACGTGTGCATCGATTTCAGGAACTTAAATCAGGCCACGCCAATGGATGGACATCCGATGCCAACGGCCGATATATTGATAGATGCTGCCGCAGGACACAAAGTCATAAGTTTCATGGATGGGAATGCAGGGTACAATCATATATTAATGGCCGAAGAAGATATCTCGAAAACGGCTTTCAGGTGTCCAGGTCATCTTGGTTTATTTGAATGGGTTGTTATGACTTTTGGGTTGAAGAACGCCGGTGCTACGTATCAGCGGGCCATGAATTAAATCTTCCACAAGCTCATTGGTACATCGGTGGAAATTTACACAGATGACGTCGTGGTCAAGTCAAAAGGTCACCAAGAACATCTGGCCGATTTACAAGAAGTACTGGAGTGCACAAGGAAGCATGTGTTGAAGATGAACCCAAACAAGTGTGCATTTGGTGTATCGGCCGGGCAATTCTTAGGATTCATGGTTCATGAGCGCGGGATAGAAGTCAACCGCAAGACCATAGACGCCATCAACAAAGTTGTGGCCCCACAAAATAAAACCGAACTACAGTCCCTCATCGGCATGGTCAATTTTATTAGAAGATTCATATCCAACCTGTCAGGACGTATTCAGACTTTTACCCCTCTGTTGAAATTAAAGCCCGACCAGGAATTCATATGGGGAGAACAACGCAAGGCATTGGAAAATATCAAGCAATATCTAGTTTCACCTCCAGTATTGGTCCCACCACAGCCTGGTAAGCCGTTCAAATTATATTTATCGGCTGATGAACAGGCTATTGGATCGGCGTTGGTACGGGAGTTTGAGGGGAAAGAACGAGTGGTATATTACATCAGCAGAAGACTCTTAGACGCCGAAACAAGATATTCCCCGGTGGAGCGGCTATGCTTGTGTTTATATTTCTCGTGTACCAAGCTCCGGCACTATTTGTTATCGGCAGAATGCATAGTTGTATGCAAGGATGATGTGGTGAAATATATGCTATCATTGCCGATTTTGAAAGGACGGATTGGAAAATGGATCCTGGCTCTGTCAGAATTCGACTTGAGGTACGAATCGGCCAAAGCTGTTAAAGGACAAGTAATGGCCGATTTCGTAGCTCAGCATTGTCGACCAGAAATTGCCGCCGTTTAACCAGTTCCATGGACTCTATATTTTGATGATTCTTCGTGTGGGGTCGGATCAGGAATCGGCATTGTCCTTGTATCGCCTCGGGGGGCAAGTTATAATTTCTCTCTGCCGATAGATGCTTCCGCAACTAATAATCAGGCGGAATATCGAGCTGTCCTGAAAGGCATACAATTATTAAAGGAAGTCAAAGCTGATGCAGTTGAAATTTTTGGAGATTCCATGCTCATTGTGGATCAATTAACGGGGCGATCTGAGTGCAAGGATGATATCTTGAGGATTTATTATGAAGATTGCCTTCAGCTTTTAAAGGAATTCAAGTCTGCAATAATTGAGCATATCCCCAGAAATTATAATGAAGAGGCCAACAGGCTGGCCCAACATGCCTCCGGGTATCGGCCGATTCAGGGAGCGATGATGCTAGAGCTCGCGGCCGACGACTGACGAAAGGAAATCGCCGATTACTTGAAAGATCCATCCCAGAAAGAGGATCGGCGAACGCGTTTTCAGGCTACAAAATATGTGTTGCTTGTGGATGATTTGTTTTATCGGACGATTGATGGAGTTCTTCTCAAGTGCCTGGGAACAGAAGAGGCAAAAGTTCTGATGGGAGAGATCCATGAAGGCGTATGTGGGGCTCATCAATCGGCTCATAAAATGAAATGGATGATCCGGAACAATGGGTATTATTGGCCGACTATCCTTGAAGATTGTTTCAAGTACTACAAGGGATGCCAAGACTGTCAGAAGTTTGGCAATGTACAGCGCGCGCCAGCATCGGCTATGAATCCAATAGTTAAGCCGTGGCCGCTCAGAGGTTGGGGAATAGATCTCATCGGACAGATTCATCCTCCATCAAGCAAAGGGCATAAGTTCATATTGGTAGCCACAGATTATTTTACTAATTGGGTGGAGGCAGTTCCTTTAAGGAACGTGACATCGGCCGATATGATTGAATTTGTTAAAAGCCATATTATCTATCGATTTGGCATTCCTCAAACCATCACAACCGACCAAGGAACAATGTTTACTTCTGGAGAATTCGGAGAGTTTGCCGCCGATATGGGGATTAAATTATTAAATTCTTCTCCATACTATGCTCAAGCCAATGGCCAAGCGGAATCATCCAATAAAGGGATAATCAAACTAATCAAGAGGAAGATAGAGGAGCAACCCAAAAAGTGGCATTTGTCTTTGGCTGAATCTTTATGGGCATATAGGATGGCTTGTCATGGAGCCACTAAAATATCCCCTTATCAGTTGGTTTATGGTCATGAGGCGGTCTTGCCTTGGGAGATAAGGACGGGGTCAAGACGTACATCGTTACAAGATCAATTAACGGCCGATGATTATTCCTTTCTCATGAAGGACGAACTTGATGATTCGGCAGGTTTACGGTTGAGAGCCCTGATTAGTATAGAAGAAAACAAGAAAAGGGTGGCCAGATGGTATGACAAAAAGGTCAAAGTTAAACAATTCTCTCAAGGAGATTTGGTGTGGAAGTTGGTGCTGCCGATAGGATCCAAAGATCCCAAATTCGGTAAATGGTCACCCACTTGGGAAGGGCCATACAGAATCGGCCGATGTGCCCCTGGGAATGCATATATTCTAGAGAAAGTCGAAGGGGAGGAATTCCCAAGAGCTTTAAACGGACGATATCTGAAGAGGTACTATCCAAGCATTTGGGTAGATGCATAACTTGCAACAAAATATATCAAGATAACATGGCCGATTTCTCATCGGTTTTTGTCTACACATCTGGTGAAGAAAACATTGGGATTCATTATTGGATGAAAATGACAGAGTACATGGCCGACATGGTACAAGTCGCCCTTAGAATAAAAATACCGATATGTCTACTGATTACGCCTACGCTGGATTTCTCTCTCGATGCGACCCAGTTCTATCATAAGGCTAAGCCTTTTCTCCTTCGGGTACTCCGCAGTGGCTCCAGTTTCAGCTTGGTTGCAAAGTTCTATCAGCAGGCGGGTCTTCTTCTCCTCCAGATCTTCCATTGCAACTTCGGTTTTAGCTTTACAAGGAAGTGGAGGATTTTTTTTTAGAAGATGGTCGCTTGCGGACCAAAAAGTGAGCATCTATAAGGTCCCAGTATTCCTGGACAACAGCGGGGACATGATCTCTGAGTTCCTCAGCATGAGCTCTTATCAGATCTTTGTCTGCCTGTGATAGTGGCTCTTCTGAATGCATGATTTCTATCGCTCGTTCTAGACCAGGGCTGAGACGTTTTGGCTAAACAGAGATAAAAGGGGTTACCCAACATCAGAGCGATTGAGTTGCTTAGGAGAAAGGCAGAAGAGAAGTTCATACCTGGTTGACAGAGGAAGAA
Organism: Panicum miliaceum; assembly: GCA_032594955.1. Lineage (NCBI taxonomy): Eukaryota > Viridiplantae > Streptophyta > Magnoliopsida > Poales > Poaceae > Panicum > Panicum miliaceum. Next base: position 46,797,363 of record CM064057.1, on the reverse strand, counting down.
GATGAAGAGGACGAAGAAGACATCCTGCCGTTCAGTTTTGGACAGTAAAGAGGGAAAGAGAAGATAAGTGATGTGTATGCCTCTGGAGATGGTGAATGGTCTACTTATAAAGGAAGGAAAGGTAGATGGATGGTGAGACACGTCCTATCGGAGTAAATAGACACATAAATGCAAAGCTGGTTGAAGAAACAGTTCGAAACCAAATCGACGCATTAACATTGAAGGAGCAATAAATGTTATAGTGTTCTTTACAACCCAAGAAAAGCATCTATGGCTACAATGGCTTGTCGTCTAATTTGATCGGCCGAGTCTAGTAGTCTTTGGTCGTCATCAGCCGATCCTGGGACTTCTGACACACGGCGACGAAGCCGTATCGTTTCACGGGCCAGATGCTGTCTCTCTTGCTTCAGCTCACTGATGATGGATGGGAGTTCTTGGAGTTTCTTTTCTTCAGCGGCTATCTCTTTGGTTATCTGTTCCATCTCCTTGGCCAGCTCTGCTCTTCTCCGCTTCAGCCGATCTATCACGCCGACAATATCCGGACGGCAGCTTTCGAGGAAATTGATCTTGTGGTGTACCTCCTGAGTCCGGTGCTTGTATGAATCGACCTCCTCCTGAGTTTTTGCCATCTGAGCACGATCGGCCATATGGCGTAGCGCCTTGGAAACCGGAATATGCATGTGCTCTATATAGGCAGCGTGCGCTAAATTTTCTGATACTTCTTCCGGTATTCGACCTTTGATCTCGTTGAAAAGTCGTCGAATCGGCGACACATCTTCTACCAATCGGCCGATGTCATCTTGAAGGAGAGTGCGCATGCTTTCAAGCTTGGCGCGGACATCGTCGGAGGTGGAGCTCGATGGAATTGGGTGTGAAGCAATTTCCTCGTCGTCGGCCAGGGAGACGGCAAAGGAGAAGATGCTGTTATTGGGGGTGTCTTGCTCCTGTGAGGAAATAAAGTAAAGGGTAGGCAAGCAGTAAAAGGAAATCGGCCGATTCTAATGGTAAGTTTGTTACCTCCTTAAAGCGAATTTCTCTTGGCTGCGCCGGTGGAAGCGTTTCCCTTGTCTCAGGGGCTGGTGCAGTTGGCTCGTCGGAGGAGGAACATTCAACGATTATTAGTGCTCCGCTTGGACCAGCTTCCTGAAAAGGATATAAAAGAAGATCCTGTGAGTATGCTATGGGAAATTGAGATAAGATGGCGTGAGAAATTTGCCATGCCTCTGTGGATCTCCCGGTCGATGTCTGTTGCGGGGTTGTAGTTATCATACCCAAATCGGCCTGCATCAAGATCAGTTAAGTTTTCTGAAGATTAAGAGATCAAAGTAAGAGATTGTTTACCTCGATGATAGGAGCTACTGGAGTCTCGGCTCCCACTTGGGACGTGGCCGATTGCTGCGGGGATAGCGGTGGGATAGCTTGTGCAGCCTGGCAGAGGAATAGAGTTAATGTCAGTGGAAGATTTGGAGAATATATGAGATAAGTAAGATTACCTGAACAGCTTCTACTAATAGTGATGCTGCAGCTGCCCCGACTTCGGTGGTGACTTGGGGATCGGCCATCTCGACAACCAGCAAAGATAAAAGGGTTGAAGTCTCGGCCGGTGTCATCACCATCTGGTCGGCCGATCCGATACGGGGAGTCTCGGCCGATGCCACTGCCATCTGGTCGGCCGATCCGATACGAGGAACCTCAGCCGATGCTATTGCCGTCTGATCGGCCGATCCGATGCGAGCTCGCACTCGACGGCTGGTTATCTTCGACGTTGGCCTTTTCGGTGCACGCTTCAATCGGCCAGTAGAGATATCCTTGATGGTTGGAGCATGGAAGCCGATAAGTGGATATGGCGTGTATTGGTGATGACTATCTATCGGCCGGCCGCTTCGGCTCCGCATCGGAGGGACATGGCTTTCAGACTAAGGAGATGAACATGAGTTAATAACAAGATGACAATGTGGAAAGAAATAACATTGGAATCGGCTGAGAAAAAAGGACATACCGCAGCATTTGGATCAATATTCTCTGGGTCCAGAATGTTGCAGTAAGACGATGGAGATTTACAAAAAAGATGTTGCTTCCATTCTGCCCACCATAATTTGAATTGCTGGGTGGCAAAAGAGGCAACTGACCAATTATTCAGGTCAATAGTACTGGAATCGGGTACTAAATCGCACAGCCGACTGTAATCAAGACTTGAGGTCAGTCCATCTCTGAATTTCGCATGACCGGCGAAGTAGACCCGAATCGGCAGTTGGCCAAAACCCAGTTGCCTTGCCGCAGCTGATGGATTGTAGAACTCGTAGGTGGGAGAATCCTTTCCTGAGAAGAAATTGGCTGGCAGAATCCCAGGCTTGATCAAGACATCCATAAGCTCTCTGTCAAAAGTATGGGTGGAGAAATCGTAGCTTGTGGGCAATTCAAAAATTGGCTCCACTGCTTAATATGGGTGCCAGCTGATGGTCTCTTCACTAAGGCCATTATAAAAGCATCTGAAATACTCAGCTGTGCGGGTAGCAGTAAACTGGCAGCCGGGGAAGGCCGATGCCGCTTCTCCAAAAGATCTGCAGCAACGTCGGACGGATGGATTCTCCTCTGACTCAATATTAGGGAAGGTTTTGGTCTCTATCCGTTGCTGAGAGACCTTGCTCATGTGTAAATTGAGCCAGAGGGTGATGAACCACCAGGGACCACCAGGGTTCCCGATCGGCTCCCCCATCAATAGCTTGGTGCCGATTTGGTGCATCAGGTAATAGGCTGATCCCAGCAAATGTTTTCCAAGGGGGATGACCGATCCTTGTGACAAAGCCTCTGCTAAAGCTTAGGTGTTTGAAGAGGGGCCAACTGCTCAGCCACAGAAGAAATGCTTTTCTAGCCACATCATCAAAAAGGCAGTATGCTCCCTCTGTGAGACTGTCCCGGTCTTCATATTTTTGCTAATATACCCTTTCCACCCGCTGATTCCTTTGGTCTCTAGCCGATGTGATGGCTTGAACAGATAATTGAAAGGGGTATCGGCGGAGGAGACATCGAGGCTGGTCAACAGCAGGACATCGGCCAGGGTCGGGATCGTAGGTCCATGTCCGAAAAGGAATGCATTAAGTGCATCAGACCAAAAATAAGAGGCTGCCATGACCAGAGGTTCGTTTCTTTCCGTCTAAGATAGAGATAAGTCTATGCACTGGCCGATTTTTTGTTCCTCCCACTGAACCTTCCAGGATCTGGCCACCCTCTGGTACCATTCTCTCCACCCGGGGGTTTCGTTTGGCCAGGACCTGAAAGTGCCTACCCAGTGATCTAAATCCATGGATGATTGCTTAAAAGGAATTCTATGAGTTTCTAGGCTGATCAGGTCCGTTGGATCGGGGTTCCCCATAGGGCCCAAACAGATGAGGTCAGAGGATTCTGAGAGTGGAATGGTAATTCGGTGCCTAAGTGCCTAAAAAAGGGAATAGGGGAAGAAACTGAGAAAGAATCCAGAAAGTGCTGAAGCAGTAGAAAAACGAAAAGGAAAAAATCTCGAGCATTTACCTCTGGGATGGAAATCATCGTCGCCGATGGGACCGCTGGGGAAGCCGCCGATTGGGCCGCCGCCGCTAAAGGAGTTGCCGATGGAGCTTCCGTGGATGGAGCGTTCGCGGATGGTGACGCCATTGGAGGGTTGGAGCAGGTCGCGGATGAGATCGCCGGAAGGCGGGAAGCGCTTGGAGATCAAGAGAGCTTGGAGGAAGACGAATAGTGGGTCGTTGGAGGAGAATGCTAGATTTGTGGGGAAGAATAGGCGGAGAAGGCCAGTACTTAAGAAAAAAATCAGGGAAGCGAGAGCAAAGATGGTATTTTTACCGCGCCGTCTACACGAATTCCAGGAGAGCAGTCGTTTCGCGTGCTCAGTACGAGGAAATTGCAATCATTGTGCCGCGGAATGGAAGGAGATTTTTACTGCGCCCGTTTCGGAGGAAAGGATTAAAGAAAGAGTTTCGAAGAAAAAGTTATGTTTTACTCCAAAACTGGGGGGCATGTGTTGACGCCAGATTTTGACACGTGTTGAATCAGCGTCAGGAGGAGAAGATTGGCCGATGCGGCAGATTTGAAGGCTACAGTAAGGAATCGGCCGATTGAGATAACAGTTGAAAATCGGCCGATTGGTGATACAGCTTGCGCCAACAGGATGGGACTATTTTAGAGGGTCCTGGTCAAAAGTTGGTCAAGAGGGCGACGCTGAGTCGGTCAGGGAGCGATTGAAAAGAGTCCTGATTTGTTTAGGGGACGGCGGCGGAAGATTTTGCGGGAGTCCGTTTCCTTTATATGTTCTTATAGATATAGTAGTTTTTCTGTTTTTTAAATAAGGTTGTAATAAGTCGTGATCGACCAGGAGTCCTAGTTTTAGGGTATAAATAGGAGTCGTCAGGGTCTTGCAAAAGGAAGACATCAATCAACAACAATACTTCTACTTTTCCAGCAATTTATTTTCAAGTAGGCGACTTCGCCAAGACTTTTCTTCTTTCACGAGTTCGTACGGATTGGCAGGGCTGCATCAACTTGACCTCCGGCCAATTGGTAGGTTCCGCTTATCGAGTAATATCCGAGCTTTAACTACGGGCGCATCGCTGTGGTTTCATTTGGATTTATTCATCAATTATCGATATTTACTAGAATTGCAAGTTTTACCTGTTATTCTAGTATTATCACCTGTTATCCAGCTTGAGATCGGAGTAATCGGCTTCCTCATCGTTCTTCTTCGATTTATCATCTTACAGCCGATTAGATCTATTTCGAGTGTTGCATCCATACTAATTGTTTGATCGCTCCAGCAGTCTTCTTTACAATTATTACACGATTATCGGCTGATCCATAGCCGATCATCTCTGCAGCAAATCGGCCGATTCGCCGCCGACGCGCTCTTCAGGACAGATCGGAACTCCAGCCGATCGAAGCGCCTGGAATTTAATACTTTATTTCCTTGTCAATCAACAGGTCAGATTGACTGGCACGCCGCGCGAACCGCACCAGGGCGATAACCCGAACAGGAGCTACGCAGATTCTCCCGGGGTCGTGTGTCCGACGCTGAAGACCATTGGCCGATTCCTGTCTGGCCGATTTTAGCGCCAACAGATCCCTGGGAAGCGCTGGCACGGCGGCCAGCCGAATTCCAGCGAGGGGGCTCGTCGACGGCGAGGGGAAAAGGGTCGGGGAGAACCAGGGAGGCAAGAGCTACCTTACGGGGCCTTGGTCGGGGTTGGGGGTGGCCGGAAAGGGCTCGTCGGCATGGAGTTGGGGGCGGCGGCGGTGCGGTGCGTCGGCGATGGTGCTCCGGCGGGGTTGGGGCAGCGCTGGCGGGTCGGGAAGCTCCGGTGGGGTGATGTAGTCCCGTTCTGAGCCTTGGTTCGGGCGGAGGAGGGCCGGAGGTGGGGTGTCCACGGCGGTCAGGGGCGGCGGCGGTGGAGGCAGCGCTGGCAACGGTGCTCCGACGGTTCTGGGCGACGATAGGCGGGGCAGTGAGCGTCAGTGGGATGCTGTGGTGGTGGTTGGGGGCTCAGCTTGGGCGGTGGATGACCGGAGGGGTGAGCTCCACGGTGAGCTGGGCACGATGGCGGTAATGGCGACGGTGGCGGCATCCTGGTGGCTGGGCGCGCGAGCAGGGCTCTGGGCGGCTTTTATAGGGACAGGAGGGAGGGAGAGGGCAGGGCGAAGCTGGGGCTGGGACGGCACGATGGGGGCGTGCCATTAGGCATCGGGGCGGCAGCCAGAGGCTCGGCATGGCGGGCGGCGGCAAGGATGGCCGATTGGGCATGCTGGATTTGGCGTGGGAGAGCAGAAGATCTCACGGCACGCGGTTGGGCGAGCAGCTGCAGCAGTTGGCATGCTGGGCGGCGAGCGCTGGGGTTGGCGGGGAGCGGCGGAGGCTCGGGCACGGCGCGGCCTGGCCATTGGGCTAGGCGGCGGCGAGCAGAGGCGGCGATGGTGTCGCGCGCGTGGCACGCACGGGCTGGGCAGGGTCGCGGCGTGGGGAGCACCGCAGCTGGTCGAGTGGGGCTTGGCCGGCCATTGGCTTGGCGCCTAGCGCCGGTCAGGCATCACCGGCCAGGTGGCCAGCGGCGCCTCGGTGGCCGGGGCAAAGAAAAGGGGAAGGGATGGACTGGAAGAGTAAATAGAAGACAAAGCAGGGGCTGGTTTGCAAAGTCATGTGTTTCTCAAATTTTTGTGTTGCAACTCAAAAATCTCTGAACATGAAAGTTGTTCAAAATAAAAAGTTGCACAAGTTTTGTTTCAGGCCAAAGTTCATTTGAGTTATAGTTTTAAAGTTAATTGAAGACTCAAAAATTTATGATTCGGAGGGCACGACATTTTATGAGCAAAATTTCCTATTCTTTCCGAGGTCTCAACTAGACTTTTGTTTATCGCCACTGATGTTGTGCCTATTTGATTTCATAGCCATAAGTGCTTTGATGTGAAAGTTATTCAATTGTTCGATTAAGTACATGTACTTGTGCACATATATACATCTATTTTCAATTCAAAGAAAAACCAATTTATAATTCATTTCTTTTAAACTTTTCTTAGTTATTTATGCATCTTGTTAAGCTAATGAGGCTTGTTTCGTAATTTAAACACCTGAGGTGTTACACTTTCTCTTTTAAATCTGGAATTAAAACTTGTAACTAGTATTTCTCCCTCATAAGTACTCCGAAATTTGATGATTCTTTTTCCTAGTTTCATCTAAAATCACACTCTACCATTTAGTGGTGTCTTTGTTCTAGTTAGTTTCTATTTCTTAGATCTTTTACCTAGCACATAGTTTTATACACCAAAGTAGGAAAAAACAAAATGACATTGCATGAGAATTGCAAATATAACTTCACATTCTCTAATTGTAAGGTCAATATGAGTTTGCGTCAAAATTTGAGGCGTATATGATGTGAAAAGTATTGTGAGCTATGTAAACTTGAAAGTTTGAGTTAAGTTCTAGGAAACTATGTGGGAGATGTATTCATTTGTGAATAATGTATGGCCCGGCTTTGTTAAAACTATTTGAATTTCTTTCCTCAGAATTATGGTCCTACAATGTGATGTTGTGTTAGTTTGTAGAATTTCTTGACAAACTTTTGATATTATTATTTTTTTGTACTACCTTTGACTTAGGAGTTTGAATTATCCATATGAAACAGTTGAATTTTGTTTCCATATCTCAGACTTAGGCTATAATAGTATATATGTCCCTGAATATATTTTTTCTGCATTTTTTTGAATCTTATTGGTGGTAGACGTAGTTCAAATGGAGCATCTAGGAGGATTCTGAACCGTTGGATCGTAACACAATGGCCAAGATTCCTAGTCAACGAATGATCGTTTGGTTGACGTACATGGTCGTCCCCACTAGCCAGTCACTTGTTGGTTGTCCAAACCTGTCACACCCTGAAATTGTTGAATTTCAGGATGTGATTAGAAAAAAATAATAATAATAAAGCAATCATTTTCTTATAATTATATAAAAATTTCAACATTTATTTTTTTTACAGAAAATCTAGTATAGGAAAAATAAATAATTGTCTTTCAGAAATAAATAAAATGGTTTTATGTATGTTGCATTCAAGTCGCTGTATTGATTTTTGTTTGTTTGCATGTTTGAGTTTGGAAAATAAAAATACCCAAAAACTACCCTAAAATTATTTTTCTCTCCTCCCTATCTCTTTTGGCTCATCCCATCTTTCTCTCTCCCATTCCCCTCTTTCAGCCCAGCCCAGAACCCCCTCCTCTTTTTCTTCCAAGCCCGGCCCAAACCTCTCTCTCTTCTCCTTTTCTTTTTCTCTCCCCGCGGCCCAAAAAGCCCAGCCGGGCCCAACCCGTCAGCGCCATCTTCTTCCTCCCGCTCCCACCTTCCTTCTTGCGTTGCCGGCGCTTTCCTTTCTTCCCCCCAGACCTCGCCGCGAATCTCGCCGCCCTCGCCCGCCCCACCTTCCTTTCTTCTTCCTCCCGCTCCTCTCTCTTTCCCTTCCTACCGCGACACCACACCCGCCGTCGCCCGTCGTCCGCGCCTCCCTCCCCTTTCCTTTTCTTCTTCACCCCGAATCCTGTTCGCCCCCGCGTCGTCGCCCGCGTCTCCTCCTTCAATCCCCGCGACGCTGGCCTGCCATAATGCCGTGGCACGCGCTTCCACAGGCGACCCGCCCCTTTCCTTCGCGGGCGACCGCAGCAATTCCGCCACGTCAATCCCGGCCGCCGCGTGAGCCGCCGCCTTCCTTTCCCCGGCCGCTCCGCCTCCTCTCCTCCCCTATAAAACCAGCGCCTGAACCCTTGCCCCTCTTCTTCCACCCCGCACCGTCACCGGCCTCGTCTTCCCCTCCGCGCCAACGCACCACGCCTGCAATCCCTCGCCGGTGTGAACGCTGCCACCCCAAACCGCCCTTCGCCGATGGCCCGCCGTTTCGCCTCGACTGCGCCGTCTTCAACCCCCGCAAGACTCTCGCAAGGAAGTAAGCACCACGCCGCTCCCGTTTTCCCCCTCCCTCTCGCTCTCTTGCCCCGTCAATTTCTCGCCGGAGCTCTGGTTCCGCCCGCCGCCGTAGTGAGCATGCTTCGGGCCGCCACACAGCCGTCCCGAGCCCCTAGGAGAGTTCCCCGTTGCCCACTCTCGCTCCTCGGCTCTTTCCCGTACCAATCCGTGCCCCGGAGCACCGATTCCGGTGTACACCGGCGAGGCGCCGCCGCGCCTGCTCGCCGCCGGCGTCTACCACCGCCCAGCGCCGCCTGCCTATTCGCCCGACCCTTACTCTGCCGAGTCGACCCGATTCACACGACCCACAACCTGCCGCTCGATCCTGATCCAACGGACCAGAATCGCCCGACCCTTACTCCGCCGAGCCGTGTCCGATTCGCCCGACCCTCACCCTGCCGCCAGATCTAGATCTAACGGCCAAAACAGATCTGAGCCGCGCATGAGCCGCTGCCCTCGCCCGACCCTTACCCTGCCGTCGGATCGTGATCCAACGGACCACATCCACCCGACTAAGCCAAACTCTAGCCGTCCCCGGAACCTTTGCAGAAAAGCCCCTAGGCTTTCCAGGAATCAACCCACAGTCCAGATCAGTAGAAAAATAATTAGAGTTGAGCCCTTTCTTTTCTGTCCCGACCCCTGACCTTTTTAGAATTAATACCCGCCATCCAGGATCTCTAGTTTTGCACACAGACCCTGCGTTTTAGGTTTAATTAGGTTCTAGCCCTTGGTTTCCTTCAATTTAGCCCCTGGAAGTTCAGTTTCTTCGCAGTTAAGTCCCTGGAGCCTTGCTTTAGCCCTATCTTCGTCGTTTTAGATCCGTTTCAACTCGTTCTCGTTGCGTTAAATCTTCTAAAACCCTAAGCTACCATTTAGTCGTGTCGTTGTGCCTTAGTTCCTGTCTTTTAATTAAAAATAGATTTAATTTGATTAAAGTTCTCTCACCTAGTTTTTTCTAATTTAAATCTACCTAGGTCTTTACCTCCGGTTTTCATAACTAATGTCAATTCAATTAATACCAACTCAAATGTGTTCTAAATATAATTTGTTTAGTTGAACACCAAATATAAAGTTATACGTTTTGATGCTCTCACAAGTTTTCTTTCTAATTAATTGTTCATTAGTGTAATTTGTACATAGACGATCATAAATAAAATATGACTAAGTTCTACTCCGCTTTTATAAATAAAAATATAATATAAGTTAATTATAATCAAGGATATTTTGTCTTGAATATCTTTTACATTTGTTTTCCAAATAAAATAAATAAAGCTTATAGTTCTTTTGTTTCTTTTATAATACCAATCTTCCGATAGCTGTGTCTTTTCAACCCTAGCTCTGTTTTCCATGTTTCTTGTGCTCTTGTAACCGTAGCAGCGAGCCCTATCCTTTAGCACGCTATTTTAAAAGCTTTTGTTTTGTGATTGGTGTATTGTTCTTAGCTGTACTTGTTTGTTGTTTTGTATGTTTGTGCTCGTTGTTTGCTTCGAGTAGAATGATCGCTAATGAAGCTTGAAGATCAAGGTTTCCAAGTAAGCAAGAGCTGAAGAGCAGTAAGAGTAGCTTTTCGTTGGAAAAAGGCAAGTGACCCTAACCACCCTTCTATCTATGCTTATTTACAAGAATACCATGTATTAAATGGAACGTGGAGAACCACCCAGGAAAACAGTACAACCACAAGGACTATATGGCTCTGGTCTTGGCTAATTAATTAGATACTCTAGTTTGAAGCGGTCTTACCAAAAGGGCAAGGAGGGGGTCGGTGATAGGGGTCATATCCCGGTCCTCTTAGGGTAGCAGCCTTCGCTTAGGTGATGACCATTAGGGAGGTTTATGGACCACACCGCTACCGAAACTCTAGCGGACTACTTCTTATTAGGGAATCTTCGTAAAGGCCTCGTAGCGTCCCTATGCAATCACACCTCAGAAGTGTGGTATTGTGCCTAGCTAGCACAACATGGTTGGGTCCAAAGTTCTTTTGAACTTTTACGCGACTTGTGGTGAAAGTGTACAACCTCTACAGAGTTTCTAAAACTAATATATCAGCCGTGCTCACGGTCAAGAGCGGCCTGGACCCTCACTTAAAGATGGATTTAAATTGTTACTCTGGTTATATCTTGTGGCCTTGCTGAGTACCAACCAGAAGTGTACTCACCCTTGCTAACTGCTGCTTAGAAGAAAAAGGTGTGAAGTCTAGTGAAGATGATGAAGAGTTCTAGGCGTACGCAACCCCCAGTCGTTTGCCTGTGAAGTTTGGAGCCTTCATTTCCATGATAAGCGCATATCTCTGATAGTCTTGTAAGTCCTTATTTATGTTTCTTTACGTGATACTGTTGCTGTTATTCACTGATGATGTCACTATATGTATGGAACTTGATCCTGGCATACATATAGTTGTGCATTCGGTTTTGTCCTTAAACCGGGTGTGACAGAAGTGGTATCAGAGCTGTATCGACTGTAGGACGTAAGCCTAGATAGCAATGTTCGCATATTAAGGTCTATTTTACTATACAACTTATTCCTATCTTACCCTTGACCTTTCTAATAAATATTCTCGCTCCTTGACCATCTTCTTTTCTCAATCCGCCTTGATAACTCACCTTTCTCACCTGACCTTGTTTTTCATTTGCACTTCCTTGTTTTGCAAATGTAAAACCCCCATTCTTATCTATTGACTTACTCTTTCTTTGATAACTTATTTTGATACTCGACCCTTGGTCAATTATCGTTTCTGGTTTTTACTAAAACTGCAATCGCATCGCACCTCCTCTTGATTTGGTTGTGATGTTGTTTACCCCCACTCCTTAATATTTTCTTATTAATTCCTACATATATTTTTAAACATACCACCTCCTTGATTTTATCTATCCTCCATATTGTACCTCCGATCCCCTTGCATCTTAAGCATGACCATTTTGGATTCTTTCCGTTGCCTTTTTCATTCCAAGATGACCTTCTACTCTCCTTTTATTCAAAATGTTTAGATCATTCGTGCCACCTGACCCAAAGCCTGCTCAAGACAACTGAAGGATGGAGTCATCACTTTACCTCCGGAAAAGTTAAAATCAACAGCGGAATACTATGTCACCCTCACCCGAAGAGCAAGATTCTACACTGCACAAGCTGAAGGATGTCTCTATCAAGAATGTTGAACCTGAAGAGACAGCCCATGCTTAGGTGTACCCCTTGCAGCCCTATTAACAACGTTTAGCATCGTTCCTTGACTGTGTGTTGACTAGTGTAGTTCTGTGTTTGCGTGATGTTGCTTTTCTTTATGACCTTGCCTGATTCGCTTCTTTGTAATGATTGTTGGTGTATTGTGGGTCTTCTACCTACAATGACATCAGTTGCTTAGTTGGGTTCTTCTTGTGTATCTCCCACATCCTTGTTCTTTTCCTTTCTTTCTCCCTATTCCAAAAGACGATGTCGAGAAGGAAGCTAAAGGCAACACCAATGTCAACAAGTAGAAGTTATTGTCACCACTATCGTCTGGATAGAAGCAAGTCAAAGAAAAGAAGACCCTACTCTAGTTCCTTTACCACCTTGCAGCTTGCTATTCTTCAGTCTACCTTACTTCGATGATGACCTCAATAGCCCAATAGGAAGTTGAAGGCAACACTAGCATCATCAGTAGAAACCTACAAACATCTGCAGTGGTCGACAAATTAAAGAGCTAAAGCCAAGAATTCTCTTTTTCCTTTTGTCACCTCTGTGCTAATCTCCTCTCTACCTTGATTTATTTGCTTACCATCTCAAAAATCAAGCAAATGAAGAGGATATCATGGACACTACCTTATTCCTCAATCATTCTTTATCATTATTTATTTATATTTATTCTCATTCTCCCTAATTTCACCTATACCACCCAACCAGATGGCGAGTCCCAACGGAAATCATGAAGAAAGAGCTAATGAAGGTGACCTCAACATTCCACCTGTAGCCTCATCATTTGAGCACAGGATGCTAGAGTATATGGCAGCACAAACTCAAAGTCTATAAGCAATGGCTCAAACCATGATCAATATCCATCAGCATATTACAGAGCAAGCCTCAGCTCCTATGAACCACAACTCCCTTAGTAGTGATTACAATCAGATTTCACCAATTCTGTCATCGTTTGATAAAAGGAAGCTATTAGCCATGCAGGCTCAAGTCTTATGAGGAAGGATGCAGCCCAATACATCATCCCCTCATAACATGAAGTTGACCAAACCAGACATTCCTACCGGACCAGTGAAGAGGCAAGTCGCTAAAGCATGGAACCGTCAAAGGAATAAGAAAAGTCATGGAGGGCTAGAGCTAGAAATTGAGAGACAATATAAAGATATCAAGACCCCAGGAACATGTCAATGTTGTGAGCATTATGGTCAGCCATGTCTTCAAGAAGATGCTAGCCTAATGACAGCTGAAGCCAGACAATGTTACTATTTAGATATTAAGGATTTATCTACCCAATAGACTTTCCAAGAGGGAGTTACCCAATATCAAGATGGTACTCAGACTATGAACCTTGAGGATTGGAGTATTTCTTTCAAGGAATTGCAGCCTAGTAGAATCAAGCAACGCAAGAAACAAGCAAGCGAAGAAAGCCAAGAGAACATGGAGTTACCAGAACCATTGGTACATAGCAGTACTCAACACTGTTCCAACCAACTACAACCTAGAGTTGTTCAACCTCCGCATGACAACTCTATCAAGAAGAATCCTGATGCCCAAATTGCTTCACGAAGAGCTACTGTGGAGCAGAAAGGAAGCCCGAATGGATATGTTAAAGGAGTGTGCTTCAAATGTGGTGAAGAAGGTCACGATGTTAATAAATGTCCAACAAAGTGTAAGGTGACTAGATCGTGTGATGCTGGATTATATTGCCTCAAGTGTGAAGAAGACGGACATCTTGCCAGTTGGTGTGCAAAAGACGATGATAATCAACCCCTGGACCAAAGTCCTAATGGCCCTGCACTCAGTCAGATGTCATCAGTTTGCCTCCTTAGCAGGATAGATGATCAGGATACCTCAGCTAGACTAGAATGCCATCAATCCCCAATGCCCATTTCTCATACCACCTCGAGTTGCCAAGATACCAAAGCAAGTAAAAGTTAGGCTGAGAAGAATTGAGGATATCTCAGAAGGAGACAGTCAAGCCAAGGAAAAGCGATCATGGAATCAATCCAGCTCTATTCAAATCACTTTATCAATATATGGAGAAGGTTCTTCAAAAGATGGGCCAACAAAGCTGAGGAAGGAATGGATAGTTAAAAGTGGAATTAGACTAAGTATCCAAGAAGTGTTTCATGTGGTAGTGGAGCATTAACAAGTGTGATCGAGGAGCTATTGTAAGAATGAACGATGTGGAAAAAAGTTGGATGCCACTCACCTAAACCTTTGTCTCTTACTAGCCTTTGCGAATCTCGGGACGAGATTCCTTTTAAGGGGGGTAGTTTTGTCACACCCTAAAATTGTTGAATTTTAGGATGTGATTAGAAAAAAAATAATAATAAAGCAATGATTTTCTCATAATCATATAAAAATTTCAATATTTATTTTCTTTACAGAAAATCTAGTATAGGAAAAATAAATAATTGTCTTTCAGAATTAAATAAAATGGTTTTATGTATGTTGCATTCAAGTCGCTGCATTGGTTTTTGTTTGTTTGCGTGTTTGAGTTTGCAAAATAAAAATACCCAAAAACTACCCTAAAATTATTTTTCTTTCTTCCCTATCTCTTTTGGTTCATCCCATCTTTCTCTCGCTCATTCCCCTCTTTCAGCCCAGCCCAGAACCCCCTCCTCTTTTTCTTCCCAGCCCGGCCCAAACCTCTCTCTCTTCTCCTTTTCTTTTTCTCTCCCCGCGGCCCAAAAAGCCCAGCCGGGCCCAACCCGCTGCCTCCCCTCTCACCACTACTCACCCTTCTCTCTCACCTACACGCCGGGTCCAATAGTCAGCGCCATCTTCTTCCTCCCGCTCCCACCTTCCTTCTTGCGTCGCCGGCACTTTCCTTTCTCCCCCCAGACCTCGCCGCGAATCTCGCCGCCCGCGCCCGCCCCACCTTTCATTCTTCTTCCTCCTGCTCCTCTCTCTTTCCCTTCCTACCGCGACACCAGACCCACCCGCGCCCGTCGCCATCGCCCGTCGTCCGCGCCTCCCTCCCGTTTCCTTTTCTTCTTCACCCCGAATCCTGTTCGCCCCCGCGCCGTCGCCCTCGTCTCCTCCTTCCTTCCCCGTGATGCTGGCCTGCCATAATGCCGTGGCACGCGCTTCCCCGGGCGACCCGCTCCTTTCCTTCGCGGGCGACCGCAGCAATTCCGCCACGTCAATCCCGGCCGCCGCGTGAGCCACCGCCTTCCTTTCCCCGGCCGCTCCGCCTCCTCTCCTCCCCTATAAAACCAGCGCCTGAGCCCCTGCCCCTCTTCTTCCACCCCGCACCGTCACCGGCCTCGTCTTCCCCTCCGCGCCAACGCACCACGCCTGCAATTCCTCGCCGGTGTGAACGCCGCCGCCCCGAACCGCCCTTTGCCGATGGCCCGCCGTTTCGCCTCGACTCCGCCGTCTTCAACCCCCGCAAGACTCTCGCGAGGAAGTAAGCACCACGCCGCTCCCGTTTTCCCCTCCCTCTCGCTCTCTTGCCCCAGCAATCTTACCGAAAGGGCAAGGAGGGGGTCGGTGGTTGGGGTATAGCCTGGTCCTCTTGGGGTAGCAGCCTTCGCTAAGGTGCTGACCATTAGGGAGGGTTATGGTTCACGCCGCTACCGAAACTCTAGCGGACTACTTCTTATTAGGGAATATTTGTAAAGGCCTCGTAGCGTCCCTATGCAATCACACCTCGGAAGTGTGGTATTGTGCCTAGCTAGCACAGCATGGTTGGGTCCAAAGTTCTTTTGAACTTTTACGCGACTTGTGGTGAAAGTGTACAACCTCTGCAGAGTGTCTAAAACTGATATATCAGCCGTGCTCACGGTCAAGAGCGGCCTGGACCCTCACATGATTAATAAACTTAAAGATGGATTTAAATCGTTACTTTGGTTATATCTTGTGGCCTTGCTGAGTACCAACCATAAGTGTACTCACCCTTGCTAACTGCTGCTCAGAAGAAAAAGGTGTGAAGTCTACTGAAGATGATGAAGAGTTCTAGGCGTACGCAACCCCCAGTCGTTTGCCTGTGAAGTTTGGAGCCTTCATTTCCATGATAAGCACATATCTCTGATAGTCTTGTAAGTCCTTATTTATGTTTCTTTACGTGATACTGTTGCTGTTATTCACTGATGATGTCACGATATGTATGGAACTTGATCCTGGCATACATATAGTTATGCATTCGGTTTTGTCCTTAAATCGGGTGTGACAAAACCCAATCCAACCCCCCCCCCCCACCACACACACACATTCCTACTTGACGGTTGCGCCGCCGGCGGCGGCTGGCGGATCCCGATTGACGATGCCGGGGCGGTGTCCTGGTGTCCCCGGTGCCTTGGGCGGAGACATCCCCGTATTTCCCCTTTCCTTGCCACCGTTAGTCCGCTACTCTGCACGTTCGCTATGCAGGCGTGCGTCGCGGAGTCCTCCTCGATCCGGCGGTACCAATCCGGCCTACCGGAAGTAAGTACCCACTTCCGCAACCATCAATTTGTCCAACATGATTATAGTTTGGTCTGCTAGTGTTGAATTTCATCTTGCACACATGTTGAATGGTTGTTTAGCAGCTACCTGCCTTGTTTAGGAACTTTCAATATCGATGGACAGAACATGGATATCTAGTGTGAGAAAATTCACACCTTCTTACATCCATGGAGACGAGCAATTCATGGAATTTGTTAAGCAACGATTCACTGAACAGAGCAATATACGTTGCCCATGCTCCCGATGTCTAAATCTGTATGAATTGGGTCAGCATGAGGTCCATGACCACCTTCTTCTTTTTGGGATGTCAGCTACATATACAAGGTGGACTCATCATGGGGAAGCTGCAAATGTTGCGCCTGTTGATGAGTTTTCAGAGCAGGTGCATGGACATGAATATGACTATGGGCTTGACTTTCAAGAGGATGAATTTGACCACTATGATGGGATTGATGTGGTTGAGGAAGCCAATAATGATAATGAAGAAATGCCAGACCTGGAGATGATATCAGAACTGTACACAGCTGTGGACAAGGATGGACAGCAGCCAAAATTTACGAATGTGTATCGACTATAGGAAGCTCAACAAGGCTACAAAGAAGGATCACTTTCCGCTTCCCTTCATCGACGAGATGCTCGAAAGGTTAGCAAAGCACTCCTACTTTTGTTTCCTTGATGGCTATTCCAATTTTCATCAAATCCCAATCCATCCCGATGACCAAAGCAAGACCACGTTCACATGCCCCTGTGGAACCTATGTGTATCGACGAATGCCATTCGGGTTGTGTAATGCGCCCGTGTCGTTCCAAAGGTGCATGATGTCCATCTTCTCGGACATGATCAAAGAAATTATGGAAGTCTTCATGGACGACTTCTCAGTTTATGGTAAAACCTTCGATCATTGCCACAAGAATTTGGATAGGGTCTTGCAGAGATGCCAAGAGAAGGACCTGGTGCTGAATTGGGAAAAGTGCCACTTCATGGTCCGTGAGGGCATTGTTCTCGGACATCTCATCTCCGAGAGAGGAATCGAGGTGGACAAGGCGAAAATCGAAGTCGTCGAACGACTTCCGCCTCCCACCAATGTGAAAGGAATCCGAAGCTTCTTAGGTCACGCAGGGTTCTACCGGCGCTTCATAGCTAACTTTTTCCATATCGCTAGACCCCTCACAAACCTACTAGCTAAGGATGCCCCTTTACAATTCGATGATGAGTGCCTAACTGCCTTTCACACACTCAAAAAGGCACTCATCTCAGCTCCAATTATTCAACCCCCGGATTGGAAGCTTCCATTCGAGATCATGTGTGATGCTAGCAATTATGCGGTGGGGGCCGTACTTGGACAAACTAAGGACAAGAAGCATCACGCGATCGCTTATGCGAGCAAGACACTAACAATAGCTCAGCTTAATTATGCCACAACTGAAAAGGAGCTCCTGGTAGTTGTCTTTGCTATAGATAAGTTTAGATCTTACTTAGTGGGTGCAAAGGTTATTGTATACACTAACCATGCAACTTTGAAGTACCTTCTCACTAAGAAAGATGCGAACCCAAGGCTCATAAGGTGGATTCTTCTACTTTAGGAATTTGATTTAGAAATTAGAGATAAAAAGGGAGTAGAAAACTTGGTTGTAGATCATTTGTCGCGTATGAAAATCACTAACACGCAGGAATTGCCGATAAATTATTTCCTCCGGGACGACATGCTACTCAAGGTAACAGCTTCGAACCCCTGGTACGCGAATATTGTCAATTTTATGGTTTCAGGGAATGTCCCACCTGGGGAAAACAAGAAGAAGCTAGTGACCGAGAGCAGACGACACCTATGGGGTGAGCCATACCTCTACAGATTCTGTGCAGATGGATTACTCCGAAGATGTATCCCCACAGCAGAAGGAATCAAGATTATTGAGAAATGCCATGCAGCACCATACGGAGGGCACTATGGTGTGTTTCGCAGCCAAGCGAAAATATGGCAGAGTGGTTTATATTGGCCAACAATGTACGAAGACACCAAGGATTTCGTTCGAAGGTGTCCCAGTTGCCAGAAACACGGAGGAATCTCAGCTCGCAATGCCATGGCTCTCACATACAATCTTCAAGTGGAGCTTTTTGATGTATGGGGCATCGACTATATAGGACCCTTCCCAAAGTCCTATAGCTGCGAGTATATCTTGGTCACTGTGGATTATGTCTCTGTTGACGGTCGTTAAGTGCAAAATCTGAATGTCAACTATGCTCACAATCCAAGGAAAATTATACCTCTTACTCGCATAATTTTACCACTAACCAAGTTCCATAGTTGTTTTGCCACATTAACCATTTCAGGGATACAAGTCTGGAATAAGAGGAAAACACGATGAATAACGTAGAAAAATAAACACAGAAGATCATCTGCTACAACCCACTTACAAGAGGGACCCACATGTCAAAGCAAACGAGCACGCCAAGCAAGCAAACATATGGAAACCTCACAAGGGCCTACTGCTCAGCGTACCAGAGAAGGCAGAGCCGGGGAAGGCTCACCTGGGGTTCGGCCGAACCCCAGGGTAGGCCGAACCTGGCTGGCTTCCCGGCTAGGTGCCCTTTGGCGTGGCGTAGCTCCTAAGCAACCTGATTCTCCTAGCTAAGGTTTCCTTATCAAGTGATGGCGGGAACCGACCTCAAGAGCTATAAAAGGAGGCCCTCACCCCTCATTACACACACCACACTTGAAGCCTCTCTCTCTCCCTCTCACAAGACTTGTACTCCTTAGGGTAGTGGAGCTAGGCTAGTGCCTCATCTCTTAGCGAAGCAAGTCGTCCTCAGGGCCGGAGAGCAGTCCTTGGCCTTGGTAATGGCTTTGTATTTGAATAGTTGGTACTCTGTTCTTAATGCAGAGCTGAGCCTTGGATGTTTCGCTATCTCAATAGTATATCATGTTCTGCATTGTTATGCTGCTTTGCTAGTTAATCATATCATGGTTTGGTGTTACACTAGTTATGCTTTATATATGATTAGGATAGATGATCTGGGTAAGGATATCGGTTCATTGTGCCTTTGGGCTTGCCTTAGCATCTTACTCATCCATCCGAAGGGTGGGAGACCCGGGGGCGCTGGGGTACTGACTTCATACACGAGTGTGGTGCTCGGGTATGCGGGATCCTTCGAATATGACCGTGCTCCATGTTGACAGCCGTTATTCGACCGTCGTCCGTCAACATCTCGGGAATAATTTAGAGTTTTTGCACTATGTTCCATACATATTTTATTTAAACTAATAAAGTTCCACAAGTTTTGGATGAGTTGTCTATGCAGGAGCAAGTGTGCCAAGAATGGGCCTATTTCGGAGAAATCCCAGGCCTGCCGGCCTCTGGTCCCCCTTTATCTGGCCACATCACCGATCCAAGAGTCAACAAAAACATTCAGGAAGGTCATGCATCGTGCACCTGAAGTCGGTTTGATCCGAGGACCCGAAAGGCTTCACACACGGATTCAAGGGCCCACCTGCATGTCTGAAGCGGTTGCTTAACTGAAAAGCAACTGTTACCAACCTCAGGAGGCTGTCAGGAGCGTCCACGAGAAGGTCGGTGCCACTTGGCACCAACCCCAGGCCGGCAGGCCCCACCTGGCGGCCACTGATGCCCAGTCTTCGTGTGGAAGCTAAGCAACTATCAAGGCTGCGTAATCTTGACGCTTTTCACCGGATACCGACCTTCAGTAGCTATAAATAGACCTCCCATCCTCACTTGTAAACACACACTCAGAAGGATTCTCTCTACATTCAGTTCTAGAGTTAGGTTTAGTAGTCTGGGAGTTAGAGTCGAGTCGACCTTGTCTCGGGATTCCGGAGTCATCCTCGGAAGTCTGGTATAGCTCTTGTATCCTTCCTTTGGCATTATCATTATTAAGTTATCTTCTTTATTTATCGAGTCAGCTCTACTTTCCACCTTTATTTATTTATTAACAAGCTCTGCTTGTGTGCGGAAGTTCTTTCCTTTAGCTTAGGTGCTGTTCGAATCATTGTTTGTCGGGACATTATCTTGCAGGTTTTCTTGCCCGGACTAGGGGACTCTGAGTTAGTTCCATAGGTTAAGCGGGGTTTCTCTTGTAGGCCACAAGGGAAATCCTAACACCAAATGAAAACATGGTGTTTGCTTCAGTGTTAGCTAGAAAGTGTGTTCCACCCCACGGTACCGTTGTGGTAGGCGGCAAGTGGTGACAGCCTTGTCCTTCCCTTGTAGTCCACCACGTTCGGGTGTTTTCATAGCAGTAGATCGTTGGTCGAGTTGGACTCCCCATTCCTCCCTTAGTCTGTAGTCCTTCCGCCCCAGCCGTCGAAGCAAGATCTGTTCTCCTGACAGCTAGGTCAGTTCAGGTTTAGGTTAGAGATGCTAGCTCATTGGTTTAGAAGTGTTTTAGGAGTCTTTCTTGCTCGTTGTCCTCCCAGCTACTTACCGCTCTAAGGTAGAGTTTCATGTGTGCCATTCGGTCATTCACCTGGCCACTTATCTTATCATATATATGGCTTACCCCCGTTATCTAGCTGGTGATTATTCCCAGTAAAGTTTATCATTCGTTCAATCGATACTCTTTAGACCATAACGCTTCCCCGTGGAAATTCGATACCCTAGAATACTCCAAGGTGAAGTGCTACAACGGTGTATTCTGTGTGCTTGCGGAATCCTTATTCTATTGGGGATAAGAAATGCCAACACTCCACGGTGTTACTGGGGTAGCGGCAGGTGGTGACAGCCCTGTCCGTCCGCTACGAAGCTGCTTCGTGGTTAGTGTACTCCCCGACATTCGGGTACAGTGTAGGAGTTTTGAAAGATGTAATGGCCCGGATGTACTTTGGGACGGGACATTCTCCCTGATATCCCTAATTTCCCAGCACCTGTTGTAACACCTCAGGTGTTTAAATTACGAAATAAGCCTCTTTACCTTAACGCGGTGCATAAATACTTAGGAGAACTTTCAACGAAATAAGTTTCTAAAATAACTTCTAAACTAGAACTCAAACAAGCTTTGTCCTGAAACAAAACTTGTAGAACTTTCCATTTTGAACAACTTTCGCGTTGAAGGATTTTCGAGTTGCCACACAAAAATTTGAGAAACACTTGGATTTGCGAACCAGCCCCTGCCTTTTCTTCTATTTCGCTGCAGACCCTTCCGTCTCGCCCGATCCTCCGACGCGCAGCCGTTCGCCCGACCCTTTCACTCGCCCGTCCCTTTCCGTTTCGCCCGACCCTTTCACTCGCCGACCCCTCGCTTTGCCCGACCCACGCCGCCGTGCAGTCGCTGTAGGCCCCTTGGCCGGCAATGCCTGACCGCGCGAGGCGCCAAGCCAATGCCTGGTTGCGCCCGCACGCTGCGTTGCTCCCCAGTCCGCGTACGCCACGCGCGCGCCGGCGACCCGCGCCCCTGCTCGCCGCCCGCCGTGCCCAATGAACGAACCGTGTCGTGCCCGTGTCTCCGGAGCATTCCGCCAATCGCTGCGCTCGCCGCCCGGCAAGGCAGCTGCTGCACCTCTTCGCCCATCCCGCGCGCCGCGTGATCTCCAGCTTCACACGCCAAATCCTCAGTGCCCAGTCCCCTACCCGCGCCTGCCGCACGCTGCGCTGGCTTCTGTTCACCGCCCGCCGCGGCGAGTCGCGCGCCCCCGTCGTGCCGCCCGCACCCGCGTTTCACCGCCAAGTCCCACCCCTCCTCCCGCTCGCTGCTGCTTACAAAAGGCCGCGCTGAGTCCCCCCCCCTCTCGCGTGCCCAAACACCAGAACGCCGCAGCCGCCACCACTAACGCCGTCGTGCTCAGCTCACCGTGGAGCTCACCTCTCCGGCCACCCTTTGCCAAACCTGAGTCTTCCACCACCACCACAGCACCCCACCGCAGCTCACTGCACCACCCATCGTCGCCCAGAGCCACCGGAGCACCGCCAGCGCCGCCCGCACCACCGCCGCTCCTTACTGCTCCGTGGACAGCCCACGCCGAAGCTCCTCCATCCAAGCCAAGCTTCAAAACGGGTTCCCCTCGGCGCCGCGAAGCTACTCGACCAGCCCACGTTGTTCCCTTCTCACCGGAGCACCGCCGCCGACGTTCCGCCCCGTTGCCGCCCCTCTGCTCCGCGCCGACAAGCCACCTCCGGCCACTCCCAACCCCGACCAAGGCCACCTAAGGTAGCTCTCACCTCCCTAGATCTCCCCGACCATTTTTCCCTCGCCGCCGACGAGGCCCCTTGCCGGAATCTGGATGGCCGCCATGCCAGCGCCGCCCAGGGACCCAATTACTTTGGTTGAAATCTTTGAAAGAGTCTGCACGCAAGTTTCCAGGGGCATATCTGTAAACCTGTGTTCAAACTTTAAAATCAAACACAGCGAACTTGTAAAATTCATTTAAAATCGTAGAAAAATCGAAAAAATACAAACTCCACTGTTCTGGAATCTTTAGATGAAAATCTACAACTTTTGTTACATGAATTTCTTTAGTTTCTTACTAAATCTTACTATAAGTTAAATGGAATGTTTAATAGACTTTAAATGTACCCCCTCTTGTAGGCAAAGTCTAAATCTGAAAATTTTACAGTAACACACTTATGGATAGATTAACATCCTGTAAAAGTTTTAGCTTCATTACTTGAATGGTTTGTTCTGTATAAAAATATCTAGGTGCTAGCAGTGGTTGTGTTTTACATTTTTCATAATTAATCTGCTGCGTAAAAATGTCTAAAATTTTTACAGTGCTTTTGTCTCTGCTTATTGTGCTCTAAATAAAAATTTCATCACCAGAAGTTACCTAATCCAGAAGTTGTGATTAATCCATGCTTGGAAAATTCAGTTTCTATTATAACACAACCACTTCTTGTTTAATGAAGTTAATAGTTTAAGTTATACTCTTTAATAATTGCCCACAGAAATCTCAACTAAGTAACTTCATAACCAAATTGATGTTTTGTGAACTACAACTTTAACGTGAATGAAAATAATCGTCATATACCCTCACTATAACTTATAGTGGTGCATTCATATAGAATCGATGACTCTCGCCGACGGAACGTACGAGCTGGTGCCTGCGTCCGAGAGTGAGCAGCGTGAAGCTCAAGTACATCTAACTGAAGCTCTCGAAGACCCGAGCCCAAGTTCGGACGAGCCCCAAGCTAGCTTTTCCCAAGAAGGCAAGTCCCGAAGCATGAACCCTATTTTTCTAAACTTATGCAACTTATTACTCTACTTTACTTGTGCATTAAGTTTATAGGAGTTGGATGAAAACTTAGTTGCATGATCCTAGGTACCCATGCTCTGAACACTAGATGCAAGGTTCGATAGAATGCTATGCTAATAGGACTCGGTAAAAGTCGAGTGATTTCCTGTCACTCGCGAGAAATCAGGAGTTGATTGTTTACTACATGCTGCAATCATAAGGTCGACGGACGGGGCTATGGTACGATGTTTATGTTTATGATTGAGGCCCCGTCTGTTTAGTGAAAAATGCTAAGGCCGCAGTGTGTGGTAGTGGTGGTTAAGTCTTTGAACGTACTAACCACATGCCGAGAATATGGTAATCGGTAAGCTTAAGTACTGGATTGAACCGAGGCCGGAATATACTCCCCACTGTCTTGAATTCGTTCACATCTAGCTAATGGCGGGTGCATCAGCCGCCACAGCCCGACGTGCCGTGGTCTGTGGGAGGTGTAGTCGAGGGCGGTGGGCCTGTTCCGTGAAGCAGGAATTGAAGGGAAAAGTTGCATGTGTGACTCTGGGAGTAACCACGTGACGTGTGTTTAGGCTTCCCTTGCAAGGTTAAGAAATTCGATTCGAATCATTCGTTTCTCGTGGTTATTGAGACTTCTTGACCCTTTCACCACATAGAGTAAGAAGAGGAACAATGATAATGATTAATCTTGTTGGATGCAAAAAAAATAATTCTCCACCATGCATGATATTGGATAGTTGCTTACCTAGAATGGTTAAAGAAAGCTGGAACTTGGAGCTAAAATCTGAAAGTAAGGACCTACTATATATATGCTTTTCGGCAAAACAAACCCCTCAAGCCAAAAGCCTCGCATGTCTAGGAGTCGGCTAAGTATACGCCACTAGTCGGGTAAGCCTTGCTAAGTATTAGTATACTCAGCCTTGCTTGTGGCTTGTTTTCAGGTGAAACTTTCGAGGACATGATTGCTAGTTTGACTTGGCCTTGTACCCTTCCTCCTGGTTGGTCGGTGGATTGGGATACGCCCCCGGCCAACGGTGGTGATGCCGAGTGATGCCTCGTACGGGCTTCAACGAGACATCCTTTATCGTCGAGTCGTTGTCGTTATCTTTTCCGCTACTTGAACTCTGAAGAACTCATTTATTTCGAAATCCGAAGTACCTTGTTTTACAAATTTGAACTCCATTGTAATAATAATTTGTGATGAACCCTATGGTGTAAAAGTGTGGAATGTTGTATACTCTGGGCTCACCTTCGTGTGAGTACATGTATGTGTGGCTTCGATCGGCAAAAACCATGGTTGTATCAGGAGGTTACCCGACAGACCAATGGATTATTCCGTTTGAAGTGCGAGTTAGCCCTGATTGCCCTTGTGGTGATGATTAGCGCGCTTGAACCGGATTAATTCAGGTGGTTCTACCACACTTGTATTCCTAACCACGTGTATGTTGCATGACCCTTGCTTGCACGAATAGATACTACTAGGACCTTGTTGTATGCCTATGCTCCCACTAACCTTAGGTTTATTCATATCTTTATGATAGCTTACCCCTGTATTGCTATAGTCTATATCTTATTCATGTTGTCTCGATTATGTACCAAGTAAACTCTTTTACATCATGCCCTCCTTTGGGAAAATATAAATAACGATACCCGAATACTCTCTGGGTGAAATGCTACAATGGTATATCCGTGCTCTTGCGGAATTATTCTGTAATCGTTAAGACATACCACATGACATTTCCTGGTGCCACTGCTAGGGATGGGACTAACACCCTCGTTCCTAGTGGTGACGCTAAGAAACGCCAACAAGCATTTCTGGCTTCGATTCGCAAAAACCGTGGTTGTATCGGGAGGTTACCCGACAGACCAATGGATTATTCTGTTTGAAGTGCGAGTTAGCCCTGATTGCCCTTGTGGTGATGATTAGCGCGCTTGAACCAGATTAATTCAGGTGGTTCTGCCACAGCCGGTATCAGAGCTGTAGCTGGTGCCACAGCTGGCACCAGAGCCGAAATGCATACGGCAGAGAATGCAACAAGCCTTAAAAACTTGTTTTCCTAAAACTTGACCACAAAAATTGTGTTGGAAAATGCGATTGGTTCGTTAAGGATGGTGCCTAGTTCGTAAAGCCCTAAGGGATTATTGGGAAAGTTACTAGGTGGCTATCTAACTTATGAATTTTATCAATTGACTTCCAGCACATTACTTTCTGTCAAAACTTACTTTTATGCACAATCGACCCTTAAATTCCGTAACGACGCACTCATCGCTAAGGTAAGAAGGTAAGAATCCTCAGCCAACTGAGAGAGCTTGGCCTTCCTGTCGGTGATGTGAGCCGAACGCTGCCCTCAAGCAGTGGCTTACTTGAGGTGCTGCCAATATACCAACGTTTAGTTGATTATATTAGGAGTAGAAGGTTTGGCGCAGGGTATAGCGATCGCTGTTCATACCCCCGTCTCAAGACGGTACCCCCGTGAATACGCTATTTCGATAGCATATGTTAACGTCGTCTGCACGGCGAGAATTGTACGGATGCCGTTTCTATAGTGAACGGTAATGAATACGGACGCTTTCATGAGTGCTGGCATGAAAGGTTCAGTGGATATATATATGCTATATCAACCTTCTACAGGTACACTAACCGTGATTGCGATAAGTTTTAGAACGATTAGAGTTTTCTCGACTAGCTATTATAGCGAGACACGTATTATGTATGCCACCGAAACTAACTTCGTAAGACCAAAGCTATTTGGCAATTGTTTATTTTGTGAGGACGAATAGGACGTGCATGCATCATGACGATATAAATCTAAAAAAAAAATTGAAAAAGCGATGCGTGAGAGTGGTAAGGTTCATGCGCCCACACGATTGACTTGCATAAGGATTATCTAGCAAACCGGTCACTTTCCGCCTTATCTAAAAAGATGAATTTATTAAGCTGAGCAAATGACCCTTTCTAAAGAAACTCAGGTTGAAAGCCTTGTTTCACAATTCGTATTCTACCTCCTGTCTAAATAAGAAAAATTCTGGACATGTGGGTAATGAGAAACAACAAAGACCTTGGTGTGTCAGTTTCTGTCCAAAATGAGCAGTTCAGCGACATAAATTTTTATGCCCCCTTACTACAGTTTTCTGCCAAAGTGTTCAACACAAAACTGGTTATAAATATACTCAGGCGGCTACTGTTAAAATTTGGTAATTTTTGGCTGGGTAGATTTTCCCTGGTGCACGAAATGTTGGCCCACTGTTCACTAAAATTTCTGGGTAGACAGTAAGGTAAAACCTGAAAAGAAAGACCATCTTAGAGACTTATCTAGCTCTGGAGTTGACTAGAAAAATTGTTCACAAATACCTTA
Organism: Panicum miliaceum; assembly: GCA_032594955.1. NCBI lineage: Eukaryota > Viridiplantae > Streptophyta > Magnoliopsida > Poales > Poaceae > Panicum > Panicum miliaceum. The sequence continues at coordinate 46,770,716 of CM064057.1, read as the reverse complement.
GGAATGCTGTGGTAAAAGTTGAGAATTTTGGACCAGAACTGTTGAAGTTATGGCCATTTTAGTGCACGGTCCGGAACCTGTTCGCTATACTATTCACAGTTTTTCGCTATCTCACTCCATTTGATCTTTTGTTCAGATGGCCGAGCCTATTGCCATGATGGTGGATGAGGATGGACGCGTTCACTCGTAGTGTCTCCACTGGGAGGGCTTTCCCTCTATTTTGTGGGATGTTCTGCGCACCGCGGGCTATCCAATTCCCCCACGTTACGCCGGATTGGAGTTTGCAGAGAATGGAGTTACCCAGTGTCGTGTCAACGTGACCATTTTTCCGCACCCGCTACACCCGGAGTGGCCTGCCTTGGAGATTGAGGCTGTTGGTCGCCGTTTGGCCGATACTTGGGAGCTTGCTGCCATGAGGGCGCTCACCACTTTCTGTGCGCAGTGCCCCGAGGCTGTCACGCTCACTCCTATTGGTTTGTTTCCTGCTGCCCAGGACAACGACACCTTTTGGCTCAACAGGGTGCAGCACTCACAGTACTTGGTGGACTTTCATGCCCAGGAGACCATCGATACCTCCGTGCGATGCATGAATGCACTCTACCGACTTCAGACTCTCCAGAGTCAGGCGCTTGTGCAGCTCACTAATCTTGCACAGGCCTACCACATGATGGCAGATACCAGGGATGAGCAGATTAAGGAACTCAGTGAGGAACTCGAGGATAGAGACACCCGGATTGGCCAACTTGAGGGCCAAGTGCAGGAGCACGACACTCTCATGGGTGAGAGAGATGACATGATAGCACACTTGGAGGAGCAGCTCCATGATCTGAACCTTGAGTTGGAGGATGCTAATGAGCACATTCAGTGGCACCATGATCAGAATGCCCCTCCCGGCGTGGTGGCTATTGAGGAAGATGAGGAGGAGCCACAGGAGATTGATAGTGTTTCAGGAATGGACTTTGAGGGTGAGGCACTACAGCCACCTCCGATGGGAGCTCACTCTCCTACTCACAGCGAGTCGTCCGTCAACAACCTCGACGACTTCTAGCCGATGACCTAGGAGGAGTTTTGCATATACTCCTCGATAGTGTAGCCTAACTTTTGGGCAAGTGTTGTAATAGGCTAACTAAGAGTTGAGCATCTCTTTTGTGATGATTACAACTTGACCATTGGATACTCTAATCATGTAGGCCATGGCTATATAAACTTGGTAGTTTGATTGTGATATTGGAAAGCAGTCGAATCTGCGATTGCAGAAACTTGTCGGAATTTTTACCCATGTCTCTCTACATTTCTGGGCTGAGTGTTGAATACCAAACTTGTCCTAACTTTTGTGATCTAGGTTCTCAAAAAATTTCAACACTATTGGATCTTGCTAGTTTGAGTTATAGGGAAGATACTATAACTCGTTCTGCTGAAAAACAGCCAAACCAGCGAAGCAAGGAGTAAATCGTTTGACCATCTTAGCCATCGATTTAGCATCTTGGCTGAATACCAAAGTTGTACATCTCTAAATTCCCTATCCACTGGCAAAATATGAGAAATTTTGGATGAACCTACCAGGAGTTATAAATTTCTTATGGCAGACAGTTTTATGCCCACGATTCTATCCATGACCTTTCGGAAGTCTACTTTTCCGCGTTAAATCTTTTGAATCATGGAAGCAATATGGATCACGTTGCTAATGAAAAATATTCGCCTTTTAAGATGGTTGGAGCAACCCGTGGTAACCCGGATGGTTTTGGTGCTAGCGCAAGTGGATCACAACCACATCCGCCACCACCACCCAGCTTGGTGGAAGTAATGGCCGCTCAAACCGAGTTGCTTCGCCAGATCGTGCAATGACAGCACCAGCAGCGGGGTGGGCACAATGTTCACCAACCTCAAGCCACCGGTTACATGGATTTCCTTGGGACCCAGCCTCCCTTGTTTCACAAGACGGAGGAACCGTTGGATGCGGACGCTTGGATTCACACCATCGAGTCCAAGTTTTCTCTACTTGTGGCCCCATGTTCAGATGCAAACAAGGCCAGCTTTGCCGCACAGCAGCTTCGCGGTACGGCTCGTCTATGGTGGGACCACTATTTTGCTATGCTCCCCGCTGATCATGTTGTCACCTGGGATGAATTCAAAACTGCGTTCCGGCCACACCATATCCCCGAAGGTCTTATGGAAAGAAAGCTAAATGAGTTTTTGGCTCTCACTCAGGGTAACCGCACTGTACTTCGGTATGCTCAGGCCTTCAACAACCTGTGCCAATACGGGGGCTATCACGCAGACACAGATGCCAAGAAGCATGATCGTTTCCGCAGAGGTCTGAGTACTAAACTCAAGGAACGACTGAATCTTGTCAAAGCCGATACATATAATGAGCTAGTCAACATGGCCATCACTCAAGAGGACTGTATTGAGGCTCATCGGGCTGAAAAGAAGAGGAAGGCGCCAGCTGGACCCTCGGGTGCTCAGCCACCGAGGTATCACTTGGTGCGAAATGCTGCGCCTACAGCTCCACCGAAAGCCCCTCAGCTAGGGCGTTGGATTATCAGGCCCCCGCAGCAACAAGGTGTCGTACGACCCCCTATGCCTCAACAAACTGGACCCCGGCCCGCTACTCAGCAGTTTCTTCTACCGAGCATCACCAATCGTTGTTTCAAGTGCGGGAGTTCTAGTCATTTTGCTCGCGAATGCCCTCGACCCAAGCCGCCAAATCAGGGCCAGGACTCTAACCAGAACAATAAGAACAAAGGCAAGAGGCAGACCCTTCAGGTCAAACAAGGACGGATCAACTTCACCACCCTTGCAGAACTTCCTGAAGGAGCACCAGTGATGACGGGTACATTCTCTATCCGTAACAAGCCTGCAGTCATATTGTTTGATTCTGGTGCATCACATAGTTTCATTAGTGCAAGGTTTGGTGCAAAAGTAGGCTTGCATGTTTGTCACACAAAAGGGTCGTATATGATATCGACACCGGGTGGAAAAATTGCTTCCAACCAAATAATAAGGCTGGTACCGATAAAATTGGGAAGTAAAATCATCAACACAGACCTTGTTCTTTTACCCCTTGACGGCATGGATATTATTTTGGGAATGAACTGGATGACTATGCATGGAGTCACACTGGACCTCTCTTCCCGAGCCGTTGAGATAAATTCACCTAGTCACGGAGCCACTACCCTTTACCTACCGTTACGGGAGTGCACAAATTCTTGTGCTTTCCTGATGGAAGGGATCAACCTAGAGAATATTCCAGTGGTATGCGAGTATGCCGATGTCTTCTCGGATGACTTACCCGGAATGCCACCAGATAGGGACATTGAGTTCGTTATTGAACTGCAGCCAGGCACTGCACCTATCTCCAAAAGACCATATAGGATGCCACCTAAGGAATTGGCCGAACTGAAAACACAACTCCAAGAACTACTGGACAAAGGCTTCATTCGTCCTAGCGCATCACCTTGGGGATGTCCGGCCCTTTTTGTGAAGAAAAAGGATGACAGTCTAAGATTATGTGTGGACTACCGACCTCTCAATGCGGTAACTGTTAAAAATAAATACCCACTTCCCCGCATCGACGTTCTCTTTGATCAATTATCTGGAGCTAGAGTTTTCTCCAAGATTGACCTTCGATCGGGATATCATCAGATAAAGATTCGCCCATGCGATATTCCGAAGACTGCCTTTTCCACACGATATGGACTATATGAATTCTTGGTCATGTCCTTCGGACTCACCAATGCCCCTACCTATTTCATGTATCTCATGAATTCGGTATTCATGCCCGAACGAGACAAATTCATTGTAGTTTTCATTGACGACATCCTGATCTATTCCAAGAATGAGGAAGAGCACGCTAAGCACCTACACGTTGTTCTTCAGCGTCTAAGAGACCATCAGCTCTATGCTAAATTTTCTAAGTGCGAATTCTGGTTGGATAGTGTGAAATTCTTGGGTCACACTATTTCCAGCAAAGGCATAGCCGTTGACCCCAGCAAGGTACAAGAAGTGATGGATTGGAAACCTCCCACCTCGGTTCATCAGATTCGCAGTTTTCTTGGTTTAGCCGGCTACTATCGCCGTTTCATTCCGGATTTTCCAGGATTGCTAAGCCTATGACTGAACTTTTGAAAAAGGGAGTAAAGTTTGTGTGGGATGAGAAATGTGAAGAAGCTTTCCACACTCTCAGAGAACGCTTGACTACAGCCCCTGTGTTAGCTCAACCCGATAAAACCAATAAAAGAGAGCATGCTTTCATAGGCACGACATCGCAATCAATAGAATCAGAATAGGAGCCAATAGAAAAGTGTACCCTTACTGCCTGTGTTATCTTTACCTTGCTCGAATCGTTGAGCTACTCAACATGGTATGGTTGTGGATGCTTGCATGTGGTCAAGACAAGCTTCTTGACCAAATTAGAACTCACCAAGTTGTTGGAACTCCCGCTGTTGATGATGACACGTGCATGCCCGTTGTTGATGACGAAGAAGGTGTCGAACAAGTTGCGGCACTGCTGCTTGTCCGGCTTCTCCACCTGAGTGCTAAGAACAGGCTTGACAATAATGCTCCGGTAGGTGGTTGTCACCTATGAGCCAAAAGCATCGCCATCCTCATCCTCCTCGTCGGCGTCGTGGTCGCTGTCATCCTCAACATCAGAAGTGCTCATGTAGCCTCCATCTACTGTCGCTATGTATGCCCGCTGGTTGGGACAGTTTCGCTGCACATGTCCCCACGCTTGGCAAGTCCGCTGCCACCAGTGGAAGTACCTGAAGAAGAACCAAGATTTTTACCTTTGTCTACTGCCGAAGGTGAAGATGAAGGTGCTGCTGCAGTAGTGGGCGGTGTAGATGATGTAGAACAAGTGGTTGCTGGTGGTGTAGATCTGCTCGACGGTGTCATGGTCGATCCCATCGTCGTCGTCGGTCGTGGCACAAAGGAGGTGCTGAATTTGCTCTTGTTCTTCTGCAAAGTGCGTCCCTGCAATTCCTTTTATGCAAGCATAGCAAACTGAAACAACTTGTTGACAGTGTTAAAGTCTTTATAATCAACAATGTCCTGGATGTCACGATTCAAACCCGAATAAAAGTGACAGATGGAATCCTCAGTCTCCTCTACGATACTACAGCGCATCAAACCCTTCTGAAGTTCCCCATAGTAATCCTGTACAGATTTATCTCCTTGTTCTAAGCGCTGCAATTTTTTACGCAAGTCTCTATGATAGGAATGTGGGACAAAACGATCACGCATAGCTACCTTAAGTTTTTCCCAAGTAACAGGTAAAGTATCCTATGAAGCTAGCCCATTCCACCAGATAATAGCAAAGTCCTTAAACTCACTAGTAGCTTGTCAAACTCTATGTTGCTCAGGAACAAGATGGGCACTAAACTTTTGTTCTACCATCATCTCCCAATCAAGGTATCCCTCGGCATCATAATTACCTAAAAAAAAGATGGTATGGAAAACTTAATCTTAGCATAAGGATCATCGGGTATACGATTATAATTACCTTGCTGACGGTGAGGGCCACCCATACCTTGAGTGTTATCGCGAAGGCGTCGCCGTAGATGTTCTTGTCATGTAGCTGCTTGATCTATGTTACCATTGGCATCATACACCGTGTCATCTGAGACATCATCATTGGTTGCCATACGGTGTTCCAGCTCGGTAACCTTATCTGCTAGTGTGGATATCCGTTTATCCAACCTCTCCATGCTGTTGCCAATATTGAGTCCATTCAACGCGTCAGTGATTGCCTTGGTGATGGCTTCAGTTTGGCCTTGCTGAGCCTTCTCGACAGCAGCTTGAAGTTGCTCTTGGCTGACACATTCACTGAAGTCCTTGGGACTGCCATCACCATCTGCAGCAGTACCTACCATTGATGAACAAAAAGAAACAGGAACAAACAGTGAAGGTTATCCCTATCAACTACTACTCAGGTGCAGTGGTGCCTCTCAACACAGCAAAAGGAAGCGTCCTACCAAGATTTTACAAGATTCTTACCGCTGCAAAGCACAGGATGGCAACCGGTGGCTGGTGCTTACCTTGGGAGAGTGGTACAACAATTGCAAAGCTCAAATACTTGCAGAAACCAGATAGATATGTGGAGCTTGGGAAGGCAACAATGTAAGTATATGTGGAACACAATTCAGAAGCAGATAGTAATGCTGAATAAGTATCCAAAGCACTAGTCCAGTTGCAGGCCTATATGAATTCCCAAGAAGAGGTATGCGAAGTAAGGGAGATCACAAGGATAGCACCACGTATGAAACGACAACTTCAGCACCAGCAAAACAGCACAAACAACACTACTTCAAGGGTCACTTCTCAATGTGCCCTATATATATTTTTTTCCTTCTACTTTTTTTTCTATTTTTTCAACAAGTGCACAAAGGAAGGAACCACAAAAAGTTTGAGCTCAAACGGAACCAAGATGTGCACTGGAGAAAATCAGCAAGGTGCGTAGGAAAAGCACGATCAACTTTGTCGGCTCGAAAACACCACCTTCTTGATGGAATTTTGAAAAAATAATTTTTGCTCAATCCTATGTAGCAGAACGAGTGTCAGATGCAACTTTAAGTCGTTTAATTGCACAAAAAAAATTCAGCTCAAACGGATGGATTGATGAAACAAAAGGAAAACAGGAACAATAGAAACCAGCAACCGGACTCAAACCTAGGACACAAACTCAACACTACGGATTCTGAAACTAAATCGTGCAAAGGCTGAAGACAAGGGTTGTGGGATGGGAAAAAAATCAGTGGCAAACGATGGTGACACTATGGCTGATTGTGGACTATGGGACGAAGGTGAAACAAGGATGGTGGACTTGTAAACCTGACGGTCTACCTAAGTCTCTGATTACCACTTGATGGGGATGCCAGGGTGCCCGATCTTCTGTCAGGAGGATAACTATCAATTGGTCGACAACACGACAAAAGCGATCCAACTTCCGATCAACAAGACCCGAGCCCGCCACGAAGGCTAAGCCTTGCCTGCGAATCGAAGAACACAAGCAAGAACAAGGAAGAACGCAACAAGATTGCTGAAAACAGATTAAGCTCATGAAGTGGGGTCTCACAAACCGATGAACGACGATTGTTCTATGATAGATTGAATCTAAGCAAAACCCAAACCCTAACTTTGGTGACTCTACTGAATATAAAGTGTTTAGGGTCGTGCAAGACCCCAGGACGGACCCCTAATGGGCTCCAACACGATACACGGGCCAACGGACCAAAATACGGCGGCGCAGCACCCTAACAGATTCTGGACGTCCACTTGTTTTGACGATTCCCGTTGACTCAGACATGATAATGAGGTGGGACTGGTGCCATTGGAAATCTTATCTCCTTAGATTTCCATACATATGTAGAACGTCGAATTTGGACTCCGTATGCAACTTGGGTGTTGGTTTTAGTGCACACTGCTCCTGGACTCCGAGGCAGACTCGAACTCGTGATGGTATGGGCCTCCGGCTTGACTTGGACGCCCCGTCTGATCTTCTCCTCCTCCAAGTCCTCCTCCAAATACTTCCTGGTCCTCTCCAATATTTTTAAGTACAATAATATCATTTGGTAGCATACTATTCTCATAATTACTAAATGTACATAGGAACAAGCTCACCTCTTGATTTAAGCGACCTGCATGAGCTCTAGTTATTGGTCCTTGCATATCCATATGAGGAGTGTTGTTTGTATCCAAAGGAGTGATGTACTCATGAAAGGTCATCTTCAACAAGCTGAACTTCACTCATCTGACACCAACACTGATGCATCTCCAGCTAGCGGACTCCTCAGTTCGCTATCCAGAGGGGATTGCAGAAGACGTCCCAGTGCGAGTCAGGAACTACTTCATCCATGTTGACTTTGTGGTGCTCGACATGAAGATAACCAAAGAAACTCCGCTCATTCTGGGGCGACCATTTTTGAGCACTGCTGGAGCACAAATAGATGTTGGAGCAGAAGAGATCTGGTTCAATATCAATGGCAGAGAAGAAAAGTTCCCGTTCTAGCCCCAAAAAGAGCAGTGCTCAATGATCAAGATCAAGTACAGGCCGAACACACAAGGCATTCAGGAAGTTGAAGTGACTCCACCCAAGATAGATAACCTCTTCACCCTCATGAAATAATTCATGAGAGAAAAAGAAAAGCTGGAACAAAGGCCGGGGCAGAGGAAGCAGACAAAAATCAAGAATCACAAAAAGCCACAAGCCCTGAAGTCCTCACAACGAGCACCAAGCACACCATCAAAAACACTGAAACCCAAAAAGGTGTGGAAAGTGAAAGAAGCCTCGACATCCGACTACGCTTCTCCTGGTCTGGATGCTTCAACAAATAGTAAGTAATGACGGAGAAGAGTCTTGCCTATCGGACTATAAACGACAAGCCCTTGCCAAAGGTAAAATAGTATTTATCTCATATTTGATTTTTCAAAATTTTCTTTTCCACTTTATTTGAATTTTCCATTGCATAATTAATTCCTCAAAATTTTTCTAGCATGCTGGAATTTTCTAGCCTTTTCTTTCTTTTCACAAAAACCTAAAAATATTTTTGAGCATCAAAACCTTTTGAAAAATACTTTTGAACATCTTTTCGAGGCAAATTCTGGCCGAGCATCCCACAACTATTTTCCATATAGCCGTTGGGAAACACATGAGAAAAGGCAGCAGAGGTGGGCCCACTGTGGGGTCGGCCGACCCCACAGTTCAGCCGACCCACGAGCAACGGCTCCTGGGCCCCACCACCTCCAAAGATCACTAGTCGTTGTATGCTGCCCGTTGCCCATATGCTCCCGGCCATTGCTCTATAAATTGAGGCTGATGAGGGGTGTGCTTCACTCACACTTCATTTCTTCACTCCCTCTCACTCTCTCAAACATTTGCTCTCGAGTTTCATTCGGTTTTGTGCTCAAGTTCAAGTGCAAGAACTCTCTCTGTGACAACCCTGGTAATTACATTTCCAAAATCGATGTCATTAGCCTAACTCTTTGATTAAACCAACTAATGAAAGGGTGGAAAGAATTAAAACGAGTTCAGTTGGAATTCAAATTTAATTTGAGCACATTGGGTTACTTTTGAACTTTTAAATTTAACTTTCAAACCATAAGCCAAATGAGATTTTGCCTGAAACCAAAGTTGTAGAACTTTTTATTTTGAACAACTTTCGTGTTCAAAAGTTTTTGAAATTCCAATCAGAAAGAGGAGAAAATGCCCTGTTTGCACCCAGCCCCCTGAAACTTTTCGAATTTTTGCATCCAGGCCCCTCGCCCCCCCCCCCCCCCCCCCCCCCCCCCGCCCCCCTCTCTCTCCTCCGCGCCCGACCGCCGCGCGCCAGGTGGCCGGCGTCGCCTGACCGGCGCGAGGCGCCAGGCCAGTGGCCGCCGCACCACCCCGCCACGGCCGGCTTTGCCCCGCCCCCACGCCGCGCGGCCAGTCAGCGCCTGCGCGTGCTGCCGCGCCCAGCCCGCCGCCCGGCCGCCCAGTCCCCACGCTCCGCCGTGCCGCCCCGGCTCCCGCGCCCCGCCCGTCGCTGTGTCTGCCCTCCGCCCGAGCCGCTGCAGCAGCTCCTTCTCCAATCCGCGCGCCACGCTATCTCCTCTCTGCCACGCCAAATCCCCGGCCACCAGTAGCTCGCGCCCGCTCGCCGCACGCCGCACCGGCGTCCTGCTGCCGCCCGCCGTGGCCAGTGCACGCCGTTGCCGTGCCCCGCCCCGCGCGTCGCCCAGGCACCTCCACACCCCCTCCTGCCCCTATAAAAGCCCCGCCCCGGCCGCCCGCGCGAGCCCTAGCCACCAGAACGCCTCGCCGTCGCCATCGCCGCCGCCGAGCGCCGCCCGCCCGTGGACAGCCCTCCACAGCCGCCCCCTGCCCAAATTGAAGCGCCAGCCACCACTACATCACCACACCGAAGCTCGCCAACCCGCCCAACGCCGCCCAGAGCCACCGGAGCGCCGCCGCCCGCGCTGCCGCCGCCGCCGCCGCCCCTGCTCGCCGTGGACAGCACGACCCCGACCCCCTCCGTCCAAGCCGAGCCCCGGAGCAGCTTCCCCACGCGCCACTGAAGCTTGCCGACCGGACCACACCGCCCCAAGCCCGCCGGAGCACCGCCGTCGACGCGAGCCGCGCCGCCGCCGCCTCTGCTCCAACGCCGGCGAGCCCTTCCCGGCCGTCCCCCACCTGAACAACACCCGCACAAGGTAGCCCTCGCACCCTTGAACCTTCCCCGACCCTCGCCCCTCGCCGCCGGCGAGCCCCCTCGCCGGAATTTCGGCCGGCCACCGTACCCGAGCCGCCCGAGGATCCAATTGCAAGAATTTAAATCTTTAGAAGGGTCTGAGCGTAAGATTCAAGGACCTAGTTGTAAAAGAAAGTTTCAAACCTAGATTCAAATTCAGTGAACTTGTAAAATTCGTATAAAATCGTAGAAAATTCAGAAAAATGCAAACTCAACTGTTCTGGGATCCTCAGAACAAACTCTATCACTTTTGTTACAAAAGGTTTCTCAGAATCTCAAAATATTTTGCTCTACATTAAATAGAAGCTTTAATGGACTTATTTTGTACCCACTGTTATAGAACAATGCTGACCCTAAATTTTGGGCAGTGAATTAGTTGCTTGATGATTAGGACTGTGTAAAAAGATCATGCCCAAATTCCATCTCTAGCTCTACTGTTTGTTAAATTTAGTTTTATTTCATGAGTAAATAGAATGTTTTATCCCTGCAGTTAGGTGGTGAGTCACCCATTGAAACTTTTCCTATGCTAATGTATCGGTACCTAGAAGCCAGAGAAAAATTAGGAGACTTTTTATCCCACAGTAACCTACTCATTTGATTTATGTGCTAATAACATACATTAAATCAAGAAAATAGTATCTTAGCTTGGAAAATTCTCAAATTTTTACTAGGAGTTACAATGTGGTGGAGGTTCCTGTGTAAAAAGTTCCATGGACAAACACCCTGTTTAGGGTCCTGTAAAAATGAATCTTTGAATAACCTAGGTGTAGAATGTCATATTTTCTATGCTCTGAATACTGCAGAATAAATCCTACAAAAATTACAGTAGCTTCTGCATTCTTAAGTGAGAGCTCTGTAAAAATCTTAGACTCATTTGTTGCACCAATTGTTCTGTACAAAAAGAACAAGGATCTAACAGCAACTATGTAATGTATTTTTCGTAATTAATCTGTTACATAAAATTGGCTGAAAATTTTACAGTAAGCACATCTTTCCTTGATGTGCCTAAATCCAAAATTTCATGACCAGAAACTATCCATTGTAGTAATTACTCTTAAATCGTATCAAGTACCATTACCACAACTTAAACTTGTGCATTCGTGTAGAATCGACGACTCTCGCCGATGGAACTTACGAACTGGTGCCCGCGTCCGAGAGTGAGCAGCGTGAAGCTCAAGCGAATCTAACTGAAGCTCTTGAAGACCCGAGCACAAGTTCGGAAGATCCCCAAGCGAACTGCGAAGGCAAGCCCCGGAGCATAACCCATTCTTTCCGAAATTATGCAACTCATTACTCTTTGCTTGTGCATTAAGTTTATAGGAGTTGGATGAAAACTTAGTTGCATGATGTCAGGAACCCTTGCTTGAAAACTAGATGTAAGGTTCGATAGAATGCTGTGCTAATAGGACTCCGGTAAAAGTCGAGTGATTTCCTGTCACTGGCGAGAAAATAGGAGTTGAATGGCTACTACACGCTGCAATCATAAGGACACGGACGGGTTACGTAACGATGGTTACGATTGAGGCCCGTCTGTCTAGTGAAAAATGCTAAGGCCGCAGGGTGTGGTAGTGATGGTTAAGTCTTTGAACGTACTAAACACATGCCGAGATTATGGGAATCGGTAAGCTTAAGTACCTGATTGGCCCGGCAAGGGGACGGCATCCTACCCTTTGAACTTCGGTCCCATGTGCATATGGCGAGTGCAGAGAGTGGTCACGACCCGGCGCCGAACCGTGGCGTGGGGCTCTTGTACTCTCGGAGGGTAGCCCCGATCCACGACCCGGAAAGAAAGGGGAAAAGTTGCACGTGTGACTCTAGGGAGTAACCACGTGACGTGTGTTTGGGTTTCCCTTGCAAGGTTAAGAAATTCGATTCGAATCGTCCGTTTCTCACGGCTATTGAGACTGCTTAACCATTTTTACCCACAGAGTAAGAAGAGGAACAATGATGATGAATGAAACTGGTTGGATGAAAAATTTAATGCTTCACCATGTATGCTTTAGATAGCTGGTGATCTAGACTGGCTAACGAAACTAGAATCTTGAGCTAAAAGCTGAAAGTAAGGACCCACTTGTAGATGCTTTTCGGCAAAACAAACCCCTGAGCCAAAAGCCTGGCATGTCTAGAGTCGGTGGAGTAGATTTCACTACTCGGGTAAGTCTTGCTGAGTATTAGTATACTCAGTCTTGCTTGTGACTCGTTTTCAGGTGAGACCTTTGAAGACATGATTGCTAGCTTGACTTGGCCCTGCACTCTTCCCCCTGGTTGGTCGGTGGAATGGGATGCGCCCCCGTCCAACGGAGATAAGGCCGAGTGATGTCTCGTACGGGCTTCATCGAGACATCCTGTACCGTCGAGTAGTTTCCGTTGATTATTTCCGCTGCAACTTAAACTCTGAAGAACTTACTTATGTTAATTGGAGCATTTGGTTTCTAAGCTCAGAACTTGGCCTGTAATATTTACTTATGTTAATGTCGTAATATTTGCTGGAATGTGGTATTCTCTGGGCTCATCGTCGCGTGAGCATTTGTATGTATGGCGCTCGATCCGATTACCATGGTTGTATCGGGAGGTTATACCCGACAGACCAGTGGATTATTCCGTTTGAAGTGTCAGGTTAACCGAGATTGCCTTAATGGTGATGGTTAATACACTTGAGCCGGATTAATTCAGGTGGTTCTGCCACAGCTGGTATCAGAGCCGTAGCTGGTGCCATAGCTGGCAACAGCGGACACCAGAGCCGAAATACATACGCCAGAGAATGCGACAAGCCTTAAAAACTCATTTTACTAAAACATGACTAGAAGGATGTGTTGCGAAATGCGTTGGTACGTTAAGGATGGTGCCTAGTTCGTAAAGCCCTAAGGGATTATGGGAAAGTTACTAGGTGGCTATCTAACTTCTATATGTATAGTATCAACTGACTTCCAGCACATTACCTTCTGTCAAAACTTACTTTCGTGCACAACCGACCTTAAATTCTGTAACGACGCACTCGTCGCTAAGGTAAGAAGGTAAGGATCCTCAGCCAACTGAGGGAGCTTGGCCTTCCTGTCAGTGATGCGAACCGAACGCTGCCCTCAAGCAGTGGCTTACTTGAGGTGCTGCCAATATGCCAACTGTTAGTTGAACATATTGGGAGTAGAAGGTTTGGCGCAGGGTATGGCGATCGCTGTTCATACCCCCGTCTCATGACGGTACCCCCGTGAATACGCTATCTCGATAGCGTATGTTAACGTCGTCTGTACGGCGGAAATTGTACAGATATCGTTTCTACAAGTAAACGGTAATGAATACGGACGCTTTCATGAGTGCTGGCATGAAAGGTTCATGAAATATATATGCTTTGTCAATCTTCTGCAGGTACACTAACCGCGATTACGATAAGTTAAGGGACGAGTAGAAAGACTCGACTAGCTATTATAGGAGAGCCGTATTGTGTAAGCCACCGAAACTATCTTCGTAAGACCAAAGCTATTTGGCAATTGTTTTGTTTTGTGAGGACGAATAGGACGTGCATACATCATAAACATAGGTATCTGAAATCAAAAATGCGTTGTATGAGAGTGGTAAGGTTCTTGCGTATCTAAGCGTGGTTTGCATAAGGACTATCTAGCGAATCTGTCACAAATCTGCCATGACCAAAAAGAGCGATTTATTGACCCAAGAAAAATGACCTTTTCTGGAGAAGTCCATGTTGAAGAAATTGTTCCAAATTTCGTGTTCTATCTTCTGTTCAAAAATGAAAAATTCTGAACTTATGGATGGTGAGAGATAACAGAAACCTTGGAATGTCAGAATTCTGTCCAGAATAAGCCCTTCTGCCTCTTAAATTTTTAGGCCCCCTTCCTGCGGTTTTCTGCAAAAGAGAACAACACGAAACTTGTTCCAAATTTACCCAGGAAGCTGCTGTTAAAATTTGGTAAATTTTGGCTGGGTAGATTTTCCCTGGTGTACGAAACTCTAGCCCTCTGTTCACTGAAAATTCTGGGTAGACAGTAAGGTAAAACCTGAAAAGAAAGACCATCTTAGAGACCTAATTAGCTCTGGAGTTGACTAGCAAAGTTGTTCACAAATACCTTAGGAGTGATCTGGTGAAATTTGAGAATTTTTGGATGAGAACTGTGGGAGTTATGATTATTTTTGCACACTATACAGAATCTGTCCTTGTGCTGTTCACAGTTTTTCGCTATCTCACTCCATTTGATCTTTTGTTCAGATGGCCGAGCCTGTTGATATGATGGTGGATGAGGATGGACGCGTACACTCGCAGTGTCTCCACTGGGAGGGTTTTCCCTCTATTTTGTGGGATGTTCTGCGTACCGCGGGCTATCTAATTCCCCCACGTTACGCCGGACTGGAGTTTGCAGAAAATGGAGTTACCCAGTGCCGTGTCAACGTGACTATCTTTCCGCACCCGCTACACCCGAAGTGGCCCGCCTTGGAGCTTGAGGCTGTTGGTCGCCGTTTGGCCGATACTTGGGAGCTTGCAGCCATGAGGGCGCTCACCACGTTTTGTGCGCAGCGTCCCGAGGTTGTCACACTCACTCCCATTGGATTGTTTCCGGCTGCCCAGGACAACGACCCCTTTTGGCTCAACAGGGTGCAGCACGCACAGTACTTGGTAGACTTTCATGCCCAGGACACTATCCATACCTCCGTGCGGTGCATGAGTGCACTCTACCGGCTTCAGACTCTCCAGAGTCAGGCACTCGAGCAGCTCACTGATCTTGCTCAAGCCTACCACATGATGGCAGATACCAGGGATGAGCAGATAAAGGAGCTCAGTCAGGATCTTGAGGACAGAGATGCTCAGATTGGCCAACTTGAGGGCCAAATCCAGGAGCAGGACACTCTCATGGGTGAGAGAGATGCCACGATAGCACAGTTGGAGGAGCAGCTCCATGATCTGAGCCTTGAATTGGAAGATGCTAATGAGCACATTCAGTGGCATCATGATCAGAATGACCATCCCCATGAGGACGACATGGAGGAGGATGAGGAGGAGCCACAGGAGATTGATGGTATCTCAGGTATGGATTTCGAGGGTGAGGTACCACAGGCACCTCAGATGGGAGCTCACTCTCCTGCTCACAGCGAGTCGTCCGTCAACGACTTGGATGATTTCTAGAGGACAACCTAGGAGGACTTTTGCACATACTCCTCGATAGGGTAGCCTAACTTTTGGCAAGTGTTGTAATAGGCTAACTAGGAGTTGAGTAACTCTTTTGTGTTGGGTACACCTGAACCATGTGGATACCCTCAGCATGTAAGGAACGGCGATAAACTTGGGTGATTTCGTTGTAATTTGGTAAACGATGAAACCCACAATCGCTGAGACTTGTCGGAATTTTTACCCATGTCTCCTTGCATTTCTTGGCTGAGTGTTGAATACCAGACTTGTGCTAAATTTTGTGATCTAGGGTCTCACAAAAATTCAGCATCATTGGACCTCGCTAGTTTAAGATATAGGCGAAACCGTACCGATCAATCTGCTGAAAAACAGCTAAGACAGTAAGGCAAAGGACGAGCTTTTCGACCACCTTAGCTACAGTTCTAGCACCAAAGTTAAATACCAAAGTGGTGCATTCCTAAATTCTCTGACTACTGCAAATGTTTGAGATGTTTTGGATGGACCCACAGCAGGCTATGATTTTTCTCGTAGCAAACAGAGATTCTGTCCATACTTCTAGCTATGACTTCGGAAGTCTCTGACTACCCAATTATTTATGAGTCAAGGAAGTAATATGGATCGCGTTGCTAATGGTAACCTTTCACGTTTCAGATGGTTGGATCAACACGTGGCAACCCTGAGGGTTTTGGTGCCGGTGGCAGCCGCTTGCGACAATCGCCACCACCCCCGCCCAGTTTGGTGGAAGTGATGGCCGCTCAAACCGAGCTGCTGCGTCAGATTATGCAAGGACAACACCAGCAGAGGGGTGGGCACAATGCTCACCAACCACAAGCTGCAGGATACACGGATTTCCTGGGGACCCAGCCGCCCTTGTTCCATAAGACAGAGGAACCCCTGGACGCAGATGCATGGATTCGCACCATAGAATCCAAGTTCACACTACTTGTGGCCCCATGCTCAGAGGCCAACAAAGCTCGTTTTCCCGCGCAACAGCTTCGCGGTACCGCTCGTCTGTGGTGGGACCACTATTCTGCGATGCTCCCGGCTGACCATGTGGTCGACTGGGATGAATTCAAGACCGCGTTTCGGGCACATCATATCCCCGAGGGTCTCATGGAGAGGAAGTTGAACGAGTTCCTGGAACTCACCCAGGGCACCCGCACCGTGCTGCAGTACGCCCAGGCGTTCAACAACTTATGTCAGTATGCAGGCTATCACGCTGATACGGATGCCAAGAAGCGTGATCGTTTCCGCCGAGGTCTGAATGCCAAGCTCAAGGAACGTCTGAACCTAGCCAGGGCTGACACCTACAACGAGTTGGTCAATATGGCCATTACCCAGGAAGACTGTATCATGGCGCACCGGGCAGAGAAGAAGAGAAAGGCACCCGCAGGACCATCAAGCGCCCAACCACCAAGGTATCGCATCGTGCAAAATGCCGCACCCACAGCTCCACCAAGGGCCCCGCAGCCAGGAAGATGGATTGCCAGACCCCCACAGCAGCCAGGCATGGTACGACCCCCGATGCCTTCACAGAATGGTCCGAGGCCCATTCTTCAACAGTCTCTTCGACCTAGCCCCGCGAATCGCTGTTTCAAATGCGGGAGTTCCAGCCACTTCGCACGAGAATGCCCTCAGCCTAGACAGCCCAACCAAGGTCAAGGATCCAACCCGAACGCCAAGAACAGGGGCAAGAGACAGACCCTGCAAGTCAAGCAAGGACGGATTAACTTCACCACGCTTGCAGAGCTTCCTGAAGGAGCCCCAGTGATGTCGGGTACATTCTCTATCCATAACAAGCCTGCAGTTATATTATTTGATTCTGGTGCATCGCATAGTTTCATAAGTGCAAAATTCGGTGCAAAAGTAGGCTTGGATGTTTGTCACACCAAAGGGTCATATATGATATCAACACCGGGTGGTAAAATCGCTTCAAACCAAATGATCAGACAAGTACCAGTCAAATTGGGTAGTAAAACCATCGACACGGACCTTGTCATTTTACCCCTTGACGGCATGGACATTATTTTGGGAATGAACTGGATGGCTATGCATGGAGTCACACTGGACCTTTCTTCCCGAGCCGTTGAGATAAATTCACCTAGTCACGGAGCCACTACCCTTTACCTACCGTTCCTAGATTGCACGAATTCCTGTGCTTATAAGATGGAAGGACTTAAGCCAGATAATATTCCTGTGGTAAACGAGTATGCCGATGTTTTCCCGGATGACTTACCAGGAATGCCACTAGATAGGGACATTGAGTTCGTTATTGAACTACAGCCAGGCACTGCACCTATATCCAAAAGACCATATAGGATGCCCCCTAAAGAATTGGCCGAGCTGAAAATTCAACTCCAAGAACTACTGGACAAAGGTTTCATTCGCCCTAGCGCGTCACCTTGGGGATGTCCAGCCCTATTCGTAAAGAAGAAGGATGACAGTTTGAGATTATGTGTGGACTACCGACCTCTCAATGCGGTAACAGTTAAAAATAAATACCCACTTCCTCGCATTGATGTACTCTTCGATCAATTAGCTGGAGCCAGAGTCTTCTCAAAGATTGATCTTCGTTCGGGATATCATCAGATCAAGATTCGCCCGTGCGATATTCCTAAGACTGCCTTCTCCACACGATATGGACTATATGAATTCTTGGTCATGTCCTTTGGACTCACCAATGCCCCTGCCTACTTCATGTATCTCATGAATTCGGTATTCATGCCCGAACTGGACAAATTCGTCGTAGTGTTCATCGACGACATTCTTATCTATTCCAAGGATGAGGAAGAGCATGCCAAGCACCTTCGCATTGTTCTTCAGCGACTCAGAGACCATCAGCTCTATGCTAAGTTTTCTAAGTGTGAATTCTGGTTGGATACTGTAAAGTTCTTAGGGCACACGATCTCCAGCGAAGGCATAGCTGTTGACCCCAGCAAGGTACAAGAGGTGATGGATTGGAAACCCCCTACCTCTGTTCATCAGATTCGCAGTTTTCTCGGCTTAGCCGGTTACTACCGCCGCTTCATCCCGGATTTCTCTCGAATTGCTAAGCCCATGACTGAACTGTTAAAGAAGGAAGTAAAGTTTGTATGGGATGAGAAATGTGAAGAAGCTTTCCACACTCTCAGAGAGCATCTGACTACTGCACCTGTGTTAGCTCAACCCGATAATACCAAGTCATTCGATGTGTATTGTGACGCATCGGGTACTGGTCTAGGATGTGTGCTTATGCAAGAGGATCGAGTGATTGCATATGCCTCACGAGCCCTTCGGCCCCACGAACAGAATTATCCCACTCATGATCTTGAGCTTGCAGCCGTCATTCACGCTCTAAAAATATGGAGGCACTATCTCATGGGTACACAGTGCAATATCTACACGGATCATAAGAGTCTCAAGTACATCTTCACACAAGCCGATCTGAATATGAGACAACGGAGATGGTTAGAATTAATCAAGGATTATGACCTTGAAGTGCACTATCACCCCGGCAAGGCTAATGTAGTCGCGGATGCACTAAGCCGCAAGTCCCATTGCCATTGCTTATCCATGGAGTCCTACCATGAGACATTGTGTGCAGAAATGAGGAAGCTTAACATGGAAATGGTTTCCCAAGGCACTCTAGATCACATCTCGGTTGAGCCCACTCTTCACGACCAAATCGTCATGGCACAACTACATGATGAAGGAATCAAGATCATCAAACAAAAACTCTCTCTAGGTGAGGAGAAGTATAAATGTTTCCGCCAGGACCATAAGGGAGTTCTATGGTTCGAAAGTCGTATAGTTGTTCCGAAGGATCGTGAACTCCGCAAGCAAATTCTTGATGAGGCACACCTCTCCAAATTCTCTATCCACCCCGGCAGTAGCAAAATGTATCAAGACCTAAGGCAAAACTTCTGGTGGACTAGAATGAAAAGAGAAATTGCTACGTATGTCTCAGAATATGACACGTGCCAGAGAGTGAAAGCTAGCCACTTAAAGGTAGCCGGTACACTTCAACCGTTACCTATACCATCATGGAAATGGGAAGACATAAGTATGGACTTCATCGTGGGACTACCAAACACTACCCAGAAACATGATTCCATATGGGTTATCGTGGACAGACTCACGAAGACGGCACATTTTCTTCCGGTACACACCACCTATTCTACCAAGAAATATGCCGAGATTTACCTCGATCGTATTGTTTGCCTGCATGGAATACCTAAGACAATTATTTCCGATCGTGGTCCTCGGTTTGTAGCACGCTTTTGGGAACAACTGCAAACGTCTCTTGGCACAAAGCTGATTCGCAGCTCAGCATACCACCCTCAGACCGATGGACAAACGGAAAGAGTAAACCAAATTCTTGAAGACATGCTGAGAGCCTGTGTCCTTCATTATGACAAGAATTGGGACAAATGCCTACCCCTAGCAGAGTTCTCGTACAACAACAGCTATCAAACGAGTTTGAAAATGGCACCATTTGAGGCCCTGTACGGACGAAGGTGTCGAACTCCTTTGAGCTGGTCACAAACCGGAGAACGTAAAATAATTGGACCCGACCTGGTAATCGAGGCAGAGGAGAAAGTAAAAGTAATACAAGCAAATCTTAGAGCCGCACAAGCTCGACAAAAGAGCTATTCTGACAAAAGAAGGCAAGCCCCGGAGCATAACCCATTCTTTCCGAAATTATGCAACTCATTAATCTTTGCTTGTGCATTAAGTTTATAGGAGTTGGATGAAAACTTAGTTGCATGATGTCAGGAACCCTTGCTTGAAAACTAGATGTAAAGTTCGATAGAATGCTGTGCTAATAGGACTCCGGTAAAAGTCGAGTGATTTCCTGTCACTCGCGAGAAAATAGGAGTTGAATGGCTACTACACGCTGCAATCATAAAGACACGGACGGGTTACGTAACGATGGTTACGATTGAGGCCCGTCTGTCTAGTGAAAAATGCTAAGGCCGCAGGGTGTGGTAGTGATGGTTAAGTCTTTGAACGTACTAAACACATGCCGAGATTATGGGAATCGGTAAGCTTAAGTACCTGATTGGCCCGGCAAGGGGACGGCATCCTACCCTTTGAACTTCGGTCCCATGTGCATATGGCGAGTGCAGAGAGTGGTCACGACCCGGCGCCGAACCGTGGCGTGGGGCTCTTGTACTCTCGGAGGGTAGCCCCGATCCACGACCCGGAAAGAAAGGGGAAAAGTTGCACGTGTGACTCTAGGGAGTAACCACGTGACGTGTGTTTGGGTTTCCCTTGCAAGGTTAAGAAATTCGATTCGAATCGTCCGTTTCTCACGGCTATTGAGACTGCTTAACCATTTTTACCCACAGAGTAAGAAGAGGAACAATGATGATGAATGAAACTGGTTGGATGAAAAATTTAATGCTTCACCATGTATGCTTTAGATAGCTGCTGATCTAGACTGGCTAACGAAACTAGAATCTTGAGCTAAAAGCTGAAAGTATGGACCCACTTGTAGATGCTTTTCGGCAAAACAAACCCCTGAGCCAAAAGCCTGGCATGTCTAGAGTCGGTGGAGTAGATTTCACTACTCGGGTAAGTCTTGCTGAGTATTAGTATACTCAGTCTTGCTTGTGACTCGTTTTCAGGTGAGACCTTCGAAGACATGATTGCTAGCTTGACTTGGCCCTGCACTCTTCCCCCTGGTTGGTCGGTGGAATGGGATGCGCCCCCGTCCAACGGAGATAAGGCCGAGTGATGTCTCGTACGGGCTTCATCGAGACATCCTGTATCGTCGAGTAGTTTCCGTTGATTATTTCCGCTGCAACTTAAACTCTGAAGAACTTACTTATGTTAATTGGAGCATTTGGTTTCTAAGCTCAGAACTTGGCCTGTAATATTTACTTATGTTAATGTCGTAATATTTGCTGGAATGTGGTATTCTCTGGGCTCATCGTCGCGTGAGCATTTGTATGTATGGCGCTCAATCCGATTACCGTGGTTGTATCGGGAGGTTATACCCGACAGACCAGTGGATTATTCCGTTTGAAGTGTCAGGTTAACCGAGATTGCCTTAATGGTGATGGTTAATACACTTGAGCCGGATTAATTCAGGTGGTTCTGCCACACTCTCTCTCTCATTCCTTAGCTGCAAGAAATTCCACATACTTGGAGGAACAACTTCGGATAAGAATTTTTCGCTTTCATCCACTAACGTAACTCGATTCGAGTTGTTCTTTGTGTTCTTGTTCAAGCATGAAGGGCATTAGGCGAAAGGTTTCCGGTGCATTAAAGAAGGTGATGCGAGGAAGATCATCCTGTTCTCGGGGCGGCTCGTGCTCCCATCATACTCCCGAACCTACGCCAAGCCCAAGCATGATGGATTACAAAGAAGAAGAACAAGAACAAGAAGCGCAAGCCGAACCGCAAGCCGAGGACATGGAGATTGATGATGATGATGCACCCTACCTCGACTTGTGAGATGACCCTGAACGTAAAGCCTACGCCATCCTCAAGAATTGAAGCTTCGGCCACACTAAGGCTTTTGACCCGGACCTCCTCACCAAAATAGGTATGGACGTAGAATTTGCTAATGTTTGGCATGTAATTGGATGGGATGGTTTTGCGCCCATTGAGGAGAACAGTTCTCATCTCCTCACCATCCAGTTTCTTTGCACTATTCGAGAGGTGGATGATGGTGTTTCGTTTCGAATTTTTGGGCATGATTATTATATCACTTGGAAGGATTTGAGTCACCACCTCGGTTTTAACAAACGATTGCCAGTTTCCCTTGAAAAAGCTTGCCGCAGTTTTAATCATCCTAATTTTTGGGGTCTGATTTCGGGTTAACTTGTCCATGGCAAGTTTGCAACTCGGTGCAATGACATTCAAAATCCAACTCTATGGTTGATGCACAAATGGTTAGCCATCACTCTCTTTCCTAGAGATGATGTTCGACCCGTGCGCAATCATGAGTTGATGATATTATATGCCATGGTCAACAAGATCAAAGTCTCCCCCGTGAAGGCAATGATTTCACAATGGCTCTCAAATTTTAAGATGACGGGTCCTATTGAGTGTACCTCTTTGATTACTTGCATCGCTTCGAGTCTCGGGATCTTAGATGGGAACGCCATTCCTTTCATTGAGGATCCCGAACTCTTATCGATGAAGCTTATTTGATTTACGGGCACACACTCAAGGAAAGGTCCGAATGACTCTTTGATTTTCTTCTCCTTGGGCTATGCAAATGAAATCTGGTTGCCAAATGCAAGTTATCATTTGTATAACTGCCAATCACTAACCGCCCCTCTCATCCCAGAAGAGGCGGCATGTAGACATAGTGTTTCTGGTTTGCCTGGCAGGATGACACGAAACAGGTCAAGGAGAGGAACCGAGCCAACACCACTGCCACAACAACCTCGGTTTTCATATCACCATGAGGCGGGTGGTTCGTCCTGGCACAGCGCAAGCACCAACGAGTGGGCACAGCAGGCTCCAAGCCGCCGATCCACCAGCTCCAGTTCCGGCGGGGTCCCAAACCTTGCACGACACACGGCCTCCAGCCGCGACTTCAGCTCCATCACTCAGCAGCTAGGCAAGCTACGTGTTCAGGCCAACATCATCGAGGATACGCTGCACCAACACATTGAAACCAACCAAGCATGGCAGTAGTACACCGGCGATAGGATCCACGTTATGGAACAAAGGCAGCTGCAGCAGCAGGAAGAGTGGAGGGCCTACTACCGTTGGATGGGGTACAACCCCGACCAGCAGCAGTAAGCCTGAAGCTAGCTTGGGGGAGGACCCCCACGAGAGGTATCTTGTATCTTTTATCTTAAATTTCTTTATCACTTTCAAAACTTCATGCATGAAACAAAACAAAAATCTGCAAAACCAAAAACAAATAAAAATTTGCAGAACCTAAAAAGATCAAAAATATTTACTTGCTTCCTTATGTGTAGTAAGCATGGTGTAGTTTTCCTTGTTGAGATGATGAATAGTTGCTCTGTTAATTTCTTTCATATGCCTAGTTACAACTTAGTGCTCTTCCTTATGTTTGTTGGCTAAACATTCGAACCTTTAGCTTGAAACTTGTGGGTAGCAAAAAGCATGACCCAAATCTAGGTTGTTGTGAGTTATGATATGGTTAATAGAGTTGCTATGATCTTCTTCTAAGGGAAGCTTGATTTCCGGAGTATTTATTTTTGAAAATACAAAAACAAACAAAGTTCCTCAATGATATGAAATTCCCATCCAAAGCCATATGTTGATCCAGTTGAAAACCCCCACATATGCAACTTGTTATCTCATTGAGCTTTGTCAAATTGTTGTGACCCCTAGTGAGATTCATTTAATACTCCCATGATCAAGATCACGTACACACTCCACCATATGCTACGCTTCTACAAAAGAAGTGAGCAAGTATTCCATTCATCCATCCACAAATAAAAACTCCATTTTTTTGCTCATGACCACTCTCTCCAAAGTTCCATAAAGAAAAAGGAGTATGGGCTATATATATTAAAAAAAAGATAGAAAACATGCATACCCTAAGAAGGTATGCCACATGCTCACAAGGCATGTCAAAAAAAAGAAAAGAAAAAGATGCATGCCCAAAGAAGGTATGCCACATGCTCCCAAGGCATGTCAAAAAAGGAAGAAGAAAAAAGATAGCCCATGCTCGAAAGAAGAAAATAAATGGAGAAATGGTCCATAAAAAGGAGTTCATCCACCATCCACCAAAAATATCCACACACTTGCACTTCTTGATCGAGGTTTATGACTTGTCTCTCCTTTGGATCCAGTTTTTGACTTAGCAGTACAGGAGAAACAAGTGTGCCTTCATATCCTCCATACCTACAACTCCACAAATTTTAACCTTTAGAGATAGGTTGAGGAAGAGAGGCAAAATAAAGAGACTTGGTGAGGAATCATACACGATGAGCGATCCGAGAGATCATCCGAGGAACTTTGAAATTTCTTTTGAAAAACCTTATAAAAACCTCCGGATTGACGGTTGAGCAAAGGGGTAAGAAATATTAGCACTCTACAAAACCATTCTGACTCTCAACCGCTAATGATAAGGTAAAGCTATAAGCCCCACAAGAGAAAGGTAAGAGGTGAGAACAAGGCAAACTTATTCAGAATCATGGTAAGAACACCTTGTTGTGCATAAGGTATATGATGAAAATGCAACATTGAAGCAACTCCTGATCAACAATATGAAAGCCTTGGTTTGCTCAGGGCGAGCAAAAGGCTACCTTGGGGGTGTTGTTGACAGTCGTTAAGTGCAAAATCCGACCGTCAACTATGCTCACAATCTAAGGAAAATTATACCTCTTACTCGCATATTTTATCACTAACCTAGTTCCATAGTTGTTTTGCCACATTAACCATTTCAGGGATACAAGTTTGGAATAAGAGGAAAACACGATGAATACGGAGCAAAATAAACACAGAAGATCATCTGTTGCAACTCACTTACAAGAGGGACCCACATGTTAGAGCAAACGGGTGCGCCAAGCAAGCAAACATATGGAAACCTCACAAGGTCCCACTGCTCAGCGTACCAGAGAAGGCAGAGCCGGGGAAGGCTCGCCTGGGGTTCGGCCGAACCTAGCTGGCTTCCCGGCCAGGTGCCCTTTGGCGTGGCGTAGTTCCTAAGCAACCTGATTCTCCTGGCTAAGGTTTCTTTATCAAGTGATGGCTGGAACCGAGCTCAAGAGCTATAAAAGGAGGCCCTCACCCCCTCATTACACACACCACACTTGAAGCCTCTCTCTCCCTCTCACAAGACTTGTACTGCTTAGGGTAGTGGAGCTAGGCTAGTGCCTCATCTCTTAGTGAAGCAAGTCGTCCTCAGGGCCGGAGAGCAGTCCTCGGCCTTGGTAATGGCTTTGTATTCGAATAGTCGGTACTCTATTCTTAATGCAAAGCTGAGCCTTGGATGTTTTGCTATCTCAGTAGTATATCATGCTCTGCATTGTTATGCTGTGTCCGTCCACTACGAAGCTGCTTCGTGGTTAGTGTACTCCCCAACATTCGGGTACGGTGTAGGAGTTCTAGAAGATGTAACGGCCCGGATGTACATCGGGACGGGACATTCTCCCTGATATCCCTAATTTCCCAGCACCTGTAGTCCTAACCATGTGTATGTTGCATGACCCTTGCTTGCAGGAATAGATACTACTAGGACCTTGTTGTATGCCTATGCTCCCACTAACCTTAGGTTTATTCGTTTATTCTTTATCCAGAGTTGGCTTGAGCGTGTGTGTCACATTACCCTTATTCATATCTTTATCATAACTTACCCCTGTATTGCTATAGTCTATATCTTATTCATGTTGTCTCGATTATGTACCAAGTAAACTCTTTTACATCATGCCCTCCTTTGGGAAAATATAAATAACGATACCCGAATACTCTTAGGGTGAAATGCTACAATGGTATATACGTGCGCTTGCGGAATCATTCAGTAATCGTTAAGACATACCACATGGCATTTCCTGGTGCCACTGCTAGGAATGGGACTAACACCCTCGTTCCTAGTGGTGATGCTAAGAAACGCCAACAGTCTCCAAATGGGTAGAAGCAATGCCATGCAAGGCTGCTGATGCAAAGCACGCCTAGAAAATGTTTCAAGAGGTAATCTTTCCAAGGTTTGGGACACCTCAGATGGTAATTAGCGACGGAAGATTGCATTTCATCGATGCGGCCTTCTGAAGTTTCCTCAAGGAACTCGGGACACAGCATAACATTGCAACCCCGTATCACCCTCAGATAAGTGGTCAGGCAGAAACATCAAACAAGCAAAACAAGAATATTCTGCAAAAGACCGTCAATGAGATGGGTAAACAATGGAAGCCTAAGCTAGCGGATGCATTATAGGCATATCGCACAGCCTACAAGACTCCCATTGGTATGTCACCCTATCAACTTGTCTATGGGAAGACGTGTCATCTACCCGTCGAATTGGAGCATAGAGCACATTGGGCTATCCGAAGATGGAACATGGATTTGGACCTAGCAGGAGAGCACAGGAAGAGACAGATATCAGAATTGGAGGAGTGGAGAGACAAATCCTATCACAGTGCCGCACTATATAAAGAAAGAACCAAAAGATGGCACGATAAGAGGCTAAAGCCGAAAGTCTTCACGCCCGGAGATAAGGTACTACTTTTCAATTCCAGGGCAAAACTTTTTGGTCACAGGAAATTAAGAAGCAAGTGGACGGGACCCTACCTCGTCATCGACACATCAACGCATGGAGCCATAACGATCCAAGATGATGAAGGTAACATCCACAAGGTAAATGACCATCGTCTGAAATTATTTTTAGATCATAATACAGCTATAGATGAGGATATAGACGTGATTGAACTCGTTCAACACAACCGTATACCTTACTAAAGGCTTTATAGGCCATATCCTAAGGTAAGTCACTTGTATAAATTATCTAGACTCTCCCCACTGCTACAAAAGAGGAAGGAGGCCAGCTGGGCCAAGCCCAGGTCAGCTGACCTACCTAGTGTGACACCTCAGGTGTTTAGATTATGAAATAAGCCTCATTAGCTTAACACGGTTCTTAAATGACTAAGAAAAGTTTAAAAGAAGTAAATGATAATTGGGTTTTGCTTTGAATTAAAAATAGTTGGGTATATGTGCGTAAGTACATGTACGTTAATCAAACAAATTAAATAACTTTCACAACAATGCAAACATGGCTACAAAATTGAATAGGCACGTCATTATTGACATGTTAAATAAAAGTCTAGTTGAAGCCTAGGAGTGAATACAAATTTTTGCCCAGGAAATGACGTGCCCTCCGAATTATATTTTTGAGTTTTTAAAATAACTTCTAAACTAGAACTCAAATGAACTTTGGCTTGAAACAAAACATGAGTAACTTTTCATTTTGAACAACTTTCATGTTCAAAGATTTTTGAGTTGCAACACAAAAATTTGAGAAACACTTGGATTTGCAAACCAGCCCCTGCCTTTTCTTCTATTTTCACTGCAGACCCTTCTTTCCATGCTCGCCCGACCCTACGTTCGCCCGACTCTTCGCTTCGCCCGACCCTCGGCTTTGCCCAACCCTTTGCTCACCCGACCCTCTCTTCGCCCGACCCTTTCGCTTCGCCCGACCCTCCGACGCACAGCCGCTTCGCCCGACCCTTCGCTTCGCCCGACCCTTCGCTCGCCCGACCCCTCGCTTTGCCCGACCCTCCGCCGCCGTGCAGTCGCCGCGGGCCACTTGGCCGGCGATGCCTGACCGGCGCTAGGCGCCATGCCAATGCCTGGTCGCGCCCGCACGCCGTGCTTCTCCCCACGCCGCGCTCCTCCCCAGTCTGCGCACGCCACGCGAGCGCCGGCGACGCGCGCCTCTGCTCGCCGCCCGCCGTGCCCAATGAAAAAGCCGCGCCGTGCCCGTGTCCCCGCCGTGTCCCGCCAGTCGCCGTACTCGCCGCCTGGCAAGCCAGCTGCTGCAGCTCCTCGCCCAACCCGCGCGCCGCGTGATGTCCCGCTGCCCACGCCAAATCCTCAGTGCCCAATCCCCTGCCCGCGCCCGCCGCACGCCGCGCCGGCTCTGCTCCTCGCCCACCGCGACCAGTAACGCGCCCCCGTCGTGCCGCCCGCGCCCTCACCTCGAAGTCCAGTCCCGCCTCTCCTCCCGCCTCTCTGCTGCCTACATAAGGCCGCACTGAGCCCGCCCACGCGCGCCCAGACACCAGAACGCCGCCGCCGCGCACCACCCGCCCGTGGAGCCCCACTCCCCAGCCTCCCACTGCCCAAACCCATCGCCCAGCGAGCTTGCCCTCCCTCCACTGAAGCTCACCAGCCTCTTCCCCGGCCATCTCGACCGCCGAAGCACCGCCAGCGCCACCCGCGCCGCCGCCGCTCCCCTGTGCTCCGTGGACAGCCCACTCCGAAGCTCCTCCGCCCCAACCAAGCCTCAAAACGGTTTCCCCTCGACGCCGCAAAGCTCATCGACCAGTCCACGCTCTCCCCTCCTCGCCGGAGCACCGTCGCTGTGGCAGAACCACCTGAATTAATCCGGCTCAAATGTATTAACCATCACCATTAAGGCAATCTCGGTTAACCTTACACTTCAAACGGAATAATCCACTGGTCTGTCGGGTATAACCTCCCGATACAACCACGGTAAACGGATCGAGCGCCGTACATACAAATGCTCACGCGACGGTGAGCCCAGAGAATACCACATTCCAGCAAATATTACATCATTAACATAAGTAAATATTACAGGCCAAGTTCTGAGCTTAGGAACCACATACTCCAATTAACATAAATAAGTTCTTCAGAGTTAAGTTGCAGCGGAAAATAAACGACGGGAACTACTCGACGATACAGAATGTCTCGATGAAGCCCGTACGAGACATCACTCGGCCTTATCTCCGTTGGACGGGGGCGCATCCCATTCCACCGACCAACCAGGGGGAAGAGTGCAGGGCCAAGACAAGCTAGCAACCATGTCTTCGAAGGGCTCACCTGAAATCGAGTCACCAGCAAGACTGAGTATACTAATACTCAGCAAGACTTACCCGTGTAGTGGAAACTACTCCACTGACTCTAAACATGCCAGGCTTTTTGGCTCAGGGGTTTGTTTTGCCGAAAAGCATCTACAAGTGGGTCCTTACTTTCAACTTTTAGCTCAAGATTCTAGTTTCGTTAGCCAGTCTAGGTAAGCAGCTATCTAAAGCATACATGGTGAAGCATTAAATTTTTCATCCAACCAGTTCATTCATCATCATTGTTCCTCTTCTTACTCTGTGGGTAAAAATGGTTAAGCAGTCTCAATAGCCGTGAGAAACGGACGATTCGAATCGAATTTCTTAACCTTGCAAGGGAAACCCAAACACACGTCACGTGGTTACTCCCTAGAGTCACACGTGCAACTTTTCCCCTTTCTTTCCGGGTCGTGGATCGGGGCTACCCTCCGAGAGTACAAGAGCTCCACGCCACGGTTCGGCGCCGGGTCGTGACCACTCTCTGCACTCGCCATATGCACATGGGACCGAAGTTCAAAGGGTAGGATGCCGTCCCCTTGCCGGGCCAATCAGGTACTTAAGCTTACCGATTCCCATAATCTCGGCATGTGTTTAGTACGTTCAAAGACTTAACCATCACTACCACACCCTGCGGCCTTAGCATTTTTCGCTAGACAGACGGGCCTCAATCGTAACCATCGTTACATAACCCGTCCGTGTCCTTATGATTGCAGCGTGTAGTAGCCATTCAACTCCTATTTTCTCGCGAGTGACAGGAAATCACTCGACTTTTACCGGAGTCCTATTAGCACAGCAGTCTATCGAACCTTACATCTAGTTTTCACGCGAGGGTTCCTGACATCATGCAACTAAGTTTTCATCCAACTCCTATAAACTTAATGCACAAGCAAAGAGTAATGAGTTGCATAATTTCGGAAAGAATGGGTTATGCTCCGGGGCTTGCCTTCGCAGTTCGCTTGAGGATCTTCCGAACTTGGGCTCGGGTCTTCAAAAGCTTCAGTTAGATTTGCTTGAGCTTCACGCTGCTCACTCTCGGACGCGGGCACCAGCTCGTAAGTTCCGTCGGCGAGAGTCGTCGATTCTACATGAATGCACATGTTTAAGTTGTGGTAATGGTACTTGATTACGATTTGAGAGTAATTACTACAAGGGATAGTTTCTGGTCATGAAATTTTGGATTTAGGCACATCAATGAAAGATGTGCTTACTGTAAAATTTTCAGCCAATTTTACACAACAGATTAATTATAAAAAATACATTACATAGTTGCTGTTAGATCCTTGTTCTTTTTGTACAGAACAATTGGTGCAACAAATGAGTCTAAGATTTTTACAGAGCTCTCTCTTGAGCATGCAGAAGCTACTGTAAC
This sequence comes from Panicum miliaceum, assembly GCA_032594955.1. NCBI lineage: Eukaryota > Viridiplantae > Streptophyta > Magnoliopsida > Poales > Poaceae > Panicum > Panicum miliaceum. The sequence goes on along the minus strand of CM064057.1, from coordinate 46,740,491 downwards.
TTTTGTAGGATTTATCATGCAGTATCCAGAGCATAGAAAATATGACATTCTACACCTAGGCTATTCAAAGATTCATTTTTACAGGACCCTACACAGGGTTTTTGTCCATGGAACTTTGTACACAGCAACCACTACCATAGTTTATCTCCCAGTAAAAATTTGAGAATTTTCCAAGCTAAGATACTATTTTCTTGATTTAATGTATGTTATTAGCACATAAATCAAATAAGTAGGTTACTGTGGGATAAAAATTCTCCTAATTTTTCTCTGGCTTCTAGGTACCAATACATTAGCATAGTAAAAGCTTCCAGAACAGTTGAGTTTGCATTTTTCTGAATTTTCTACGATTTTATACGAATTTTACAAATTCACTGAATTTGAATCTAGGTTTGAAACTTTCTTTTACAACTAGGTCCTTGAATCTTACGCGCAGACCCTTCTAAAGAGATGTTTGCAGTTGTTCCCAAAAGCGGGCTACAAACTGAGTACCACGATCAGAAATAATTGTCTTAGGTATTCCATGTAGGCAAACAATACGATCGAGGTAAATCTCGGCATATTTCTTGGCGGTATAGGTGGTGTGTACCGGAAGGAAATGTGCCGTCTTTGTGAGTCTATCTACGATAACCCATATGGAATCATGTTTCTGGGAAGTGTTTGGTAGTCCAACGATGAAGTCCATACTTATGTCTTCCCATTTCCAGGATGGTATAGGTAACGGTTGAAGTGTACCGGCTACCTTTAAGTGGCTAGCTTTTACTCTCTGGCACGTGTCACATTCCGAGACATACGTAGCAATTTCCCTTTTCATTCTAGTCCACCAGAAGTTTTGCCTTAGGTCCTGATACATTTTGCTACTGCCGGGGTGGATAGAGAATTTGGAAAGGTGTGCCTCATCGAGAATTTGCTTGCGGAGTTCACGATTCTTCGGAACGACTATACGACCTTCGAACCATAGAACTCCCTTATGGTCCTGGCGGAAACATTTGTACTTCTCCTCACCTAGAGAGAGTTTCTGTTTGATGATCTTAATTCCTTCATCCTGTAGTTGTGCCATGACGATTTGGTCGTGTAGAGTGGGCTCAACTGAGATGTGATTTAGAGTGCCTTGGGAAACCATTTCCAAGTTAAGCTTCCTCATGTCTGCACATAATGTCTCATGGTAGAACTCCATGGATAAGCAATGGCAATGGGACTTGCGGCTTAGTGCATCAGCAACTACGTTAGCCTTGCCGGGGTGATAGTGCACTTCAAGGTCATAATCCTTGATTAGTTCTAGCCATCTCCGTTGTCTCATATTCAGATCGGCTTGTGTGAAGATATACTTGAGACTCTTATGATCCGTGTAGATATTGCACTGTGTACCCATGAGATAGTGCCTCCATATCTTCAGCGCGTGAATGACGGCTGCAAGCTCAAGATCATGAGTGGGATAATTCTGTTCGTGGGGCCGAAGGGCTCGTGAGGCATATGCAATTACTCGATTCTCTTGCATAAGCACACATCCTAGACCAGTACCTGATGCGTCACAATACACATCGAATGACTTGGTATTATCGGGTTGAGCTAACACAGGTGCAGTAGTCAGGTGCTCTCTGAGAGTGTGGAAAGCTTCTTCACATCTCTCGTCCCATACAAACTTTACTTCCTTCTTTAACAGTTCAGTCATGGGCTTAGCAATTCGAGAGAAATCCGGGATGAAGCGGCGGTAGTAACCGGCTAAGCCGAGAAAACTGCGAATCTGATGAACAGAGGTAGGGGGTTTCCAATCCATCACCTCTTGTACCTTGCTGGGGTCAACAGCTATGCCTTCGCTGGGGATCGTGTGACCTAAGAACTTTACAGTATCCAACCAGAATTCACACTTAGAAAACTTAGCATAGAGCTGATGGTCTCTGAGTCGCTAAAGAACAATGCGAAGGTGCTTGGTATGCTCTTCCTCATCCTTGGAATAGATAAGGATGTCGTCGATGAACACTACGACGAATTTGTCCAGTTCGGGCATGAATACCGAATTCATGAGATACATGAAGTAGGCAGGGGCATTGGTGAGTCCAAAGGACATGACTAAGAATTCATATAGTCCATATCGTGTGGAGAAGGCAGTCTTAGGAATATCGCACGGGCGAATCTTGATCTGATGATATCCCGAACGAAGATCAATCTTTGAGAAGACTCTGGCTCCAGCTAATTGATCGAAGAGTACATCGATGCGAGGAAGTGGGTATTTATTTTTAACTGTTACCGCATTGAGAGGTCGGTAGTCCACACATAATCTCAAACTGTCATCCTTCTTCTTTACGAATAGGGCCGGACATCCCCAAGGTGACGCGCTAGGGCGAATGAAACCTTTGTCCAGTAGTTCTTGGAGTTGAATTTTCAGCTCGGCCAATTCTTTAGGGGGCATCCTATATGGTCTTTTGGATATAGGTGCAGTGCCTGGTTGTAGTTCAAGAACGAACTCAATGTCCCTATCCGGTGGCATTCCTGGTAAGTCCTCCGGGAAAACATCGGCATACTCGTTTACCACAGGAATATTATCTGGCTTAAGTCCTTCCATCTTATAAGCACAGGAATTAGTACAATCTAGGAACGGTAGGTAAAGGGTAGTGGCTCCGTGACTAGGTGAATTTATCTCAACGGCTCGGGAAGAAAGGTCCAGTGTGACTCCATGCATAGCCATCCAGTTCATTCCCAAAATAATGTCCATGCCGTCAAGGGGTAAAAGGACAAGGTCCGTGTCGATGGTTTTACTACCCAATTTGACTGGTACTTGTCTGATCATTTGGTTTGAAGCGATTTTACCACCCTGGGTTGATATCATGTATGACCCTTTGGTGTGACAAACATCCAAGCCTAATCTTGCACCGAATTTTGCACTTATGAAACTATGCGATGCACCAGAATCAAATAATATAACTGCAGGTTTGTTATGGATAGAGAATGTAACCGACATCACTGGGGCTCCTTCAGGAAGCTCTGCAAGCGTGGTGAAGTTAATCCGTCCTTGCTTGACTTGCAGGGTCTGTCTCTTGCCCCTGTTCTTGGTGTTCGGGTTTGATCCTTGACCTTGGTTGGGCTGTCCAGGCTGGGGGCATTCTCGTGCGAAGTGGCTGGAACTCCCGCATTTGAAACAGCGATTCGCGGGGCTAGGTCGAAGAGACTGCTGAAGGATGGGCCTCGGACCATTCTGTGGAGGCATCGGGGGTCGTACCATGCCTGGCTGCTGTGGGGGTCTGGCAATCCATCTTCCTGGCTGCGGGGCCCTTGGTGGAGCTGTGGGTGCGGTATTTTGCACGATGCGATACCTTGGTGGTTGGGCACTTGATGGTCCTGTGGGTGCCTTTCTCTTCTTCTCTGCCCGGTGTGCCATGATACAGTCCTCCTGGGTAATGGCCATATTGACCAACTCGTTGTAGCTGTCAGCCCTGGCTAGGTTCAGACGTTCCTTGAGCTTGGTATTCAGACCTCGGCGGAAACGATCACGCTTCTTGGCATCCGTATCAGCGTGGTAGCCCGCATACTGACACAAGTTGTTGAACGCCTGGGCGTACTGCAGCACGGTGCGGGTGCCCTGGGTGAGTGCCAGGAACTCGTTCAGCTTCCTCTCCATGAGACCCTCGGGGATATGATGTGCCCGGAACGCGGTCTTGAATTCATCCCAGTCGACCACATGGTCAGCCGGGAGCATCGCAGAATAGTGGTCCCACCACAGACGAGCGGTACCGCGAAGCTGTTGCGCGGCAAAACGAGCCTTGTTGGCCTCTGAGCATGGGGCCACAAGTAGTGTGAACTTGGATTCTATGGTGCGAATCCATGCATCTGCGTCCAGGGGTTCCTCGGTCTTATGGAACAAGGGAGGCTGGGTCCCTAGGAAATCCGTGTATCCTGCGGCTTGTGGTTGGTGAGCATTGTGCCCCCCCCTCTGCTGGTGTTGTCCTTGCACAATCTGACGCAGTAGCTCGGTTTGAGCGGCCATCACTTCCACCAAACTGGGCGGGGGTGGTGGCGATTGTCGCGAGCGGCTGCCACCGGCACCAAAACCCTCGGGGTTGCCACGTGTTGATCCAACCATCTGAAACGTGAAAGGTTACCATTAGCAACGCGATCCATATTACTTCCTTGACTCATAAATAATTGGGTAGTCAGAGACTTCCGAAGTCATAGCTAGAAGTATGGGCAGAATCTCTGTTTGCTACGAGAAAAATCATAGCCTGTTGTGGTTCCATCCAAAACATCTCAAACATTTGCAGTAGTCAGAGAATTTAGGAATGCACCACTTTGGTATTTAACTTCGGTGCTAGAACTATGGCTAAGGTGGTCGAAAAGCTCGTCCTTTGCCTTGCTGTCTTAGCTGTTTTTCAGCAGATTGATCGGTACTGTTTCGCCTATATCTTAAACTAGCGAGGTCCAATGATGCTGAATTTTTGTGAGAACTCAGATCACAAAATTTAGCACAAGTCTGGTATTCAACACTCAGCCAAGAAATGTAAGGAGACATGGGTAAAAATTCCGACAAATCTCAGCGATTGTGGATTTCATCGTTTACCAAATTACAACGAAATCACCCAAGTTCATCGCCGTTCCTTACATGCTGAGGGTATCCACATGGTCCAGGTGTACCCAACACAAAAGAGTTACTCAACTCCTAGTTAGCCTATTACAACACTTGCCAAAAGTTAGGCCACCCTATCGAGGAGTATGTGCAAAAGTCCTCCTAGGTCGTCCACTAGAAATCATCCAAGTCGTTGACGGACGACTCGCTGTGAGCAGGAGAGTGGGCTCCCATCTGAGGTGCCTGTGGTACCTCACCCTCGAAATCCATACCTGAGATACCATCAATCTCCTGTGGCTCCTCCTCATCCTCCTCCATGTCGTCCTCATGGGGATGGTCATTCTGATCATGATGCCACTGAATGTGCTCATTAGCATCTTCCAACTCAAGGTTCAGATCATGGAGCTGCTCCTCCAGCTGTGCTATCGTGGTATCTCTCTCACCCATGAGAGTGTCCTGCTCCTGGATTTGGCCCTCAAGTTGGCCAATCTGAGCATCTTTGTCCTCAAGATCCTGACTGAGTTCCTTTATCTGCTCATCCCTGGTATCTGCCATCATATGGTAGGCCTGAGCAAGATCAGTGAGCTGCTCGAGTGCCTGACTCTGGAGAGTCTGAAGCCGGTAGAGTGCACTCATGCACCGCACGGAGGTATGGATAGTCTCCTGGGCATGAAAGTCTACCAAGTACTGTGCGTGCTGCACCCTGTTGAGCCAAAAGGGGTCGTTGTCCTGGGCAGCAGGAAACAATCCAATGGGAGTGAGTGTGACAATCTCGGGACGCTGCGCACAAAACGTGGTGAGCGCCCTCATGGCTGCAAGCTCCCAAGTATCGACCAAACGGCGACCAACAGCCTCAAGCTCCAGGGCGGGCCACTCCGGGTGTAGCGGGTGTGGAAGGATAGTCACGTTGACACGGCACTGGGTAACTCCATTTTCTGCAAACTCCAGTCCGGCGTAACGTGGGGGAATTAGATAGCCCGCGGTACGCAGAACATCCCACAAAATAGAGGGAAAGCCCTCCCAGTGGAGACACTGCGAGTGTACGCGTCCATCCTCATCCACCATCATATCAACAGGCTCGGCCATCTGAACAAAAGATCAAATGGAGTGAGATAGCGAAAAACTGTGAACAGCACAAGGACAGATTCTGTATAGTGTGCAAAAATAACCATAACTCCCACAGTTCTCATCCAAAAATTCTCAAATTTCACCAGATCACTCCTAAGGTATTTGTGAACAACTTTTCTAGTCAACTCCAGAGCTAATTGGGTCTCTAAGATGGTCTTTCTTTTCAGGTTTTACCTTACTGTCTACCCAGAATTTTCAGTGAACAGAGGGCTAGAGTTTCGTACACCAGGGAAAATCTACCCAGCCAAAATTTACCAAATTTTAACAGCAGCTTCCTGGGTAAATTTGGAACAAGTTTCGTGTTGTGCTCTTTCGCAGAAAACCGCAGGAAGGGAGCCTAAAAATTTAAGGGGCAGAAGTGCTTATTCTGGACAGAATTCTGACATTTCAAGGTTTCTATTATTTCTCACTCTCCATAAGTTCAGAATTTTTCGTTTTTTGAACAGAAGATAGAACACAAAATTTGGAACAATTTCTTCAACATGAACTTTATCAGAAATGGTCATTGTCTTTGGCCAATAAATCGCTCTTTTTGGTCACGGCAGAATTCGGACAGTTTTGCTAGATGGTCCTTATGCAAACCACGCTTAGATATGCAAGAACCTTACCACTCTCATACAACGCATTTTTGATTTCAGATACATATGTTTATGATGTATGCACGTCCTATTCGTCCTCACAAAATAAAACAATTGCCAAATAGCTTTGGTCTTACGAAGATAGTTTCGGTGGCTTACACAATACGGCTCTCGCTATAATAGCTAGTCGAGTCTTTCTAATCGTTCCCTAACTTAGCGTAATCGCGGTTAGTGTACCTGCAGAAGATCGACAAGCATATATATATATTTCATGAACCTTTCATGCCAGCACTCATGAAAGCATCCGTATTCATTACCGTTTACTTATAGAAACGATATCTGTACAATTTCCGCCGTACAGACGACGTTAACATACGCTATCGAGATAGCGTATTCACGGGGGTACCGTCATGAGATGGGGGTATGAACAGCGATCGCCATACCCTGCGCCAAACCTTCTACTCCCAATATGTTCAACTAACAGTTGGCATATTGGCAGCACCTCAAGTAAGCCACTGCTTGAGGGCAGCGTTCGGTTCGCATCACCGACAGGAAGGCCAAGCTCCCTCAGTTGGCTGAGGATCCTTACCTTCTTACCTTAGCGACGAGTGCGTCGTTACAGAATTTAAGGTCGGTTGTGCATGAAAGTAAGTCTTGACAGAAGGTAATGTGCTGGAAGTCAATTGATAATATATATAGAAGTTAGCTAGCCACCTAGTAACTTTCCCATAATCCCTTAGGGCTTTACGAACTAGGCACCATCCTTAACGTACCAACGCATTTCGCAACACAACCTTCTAATCAAGTTTTAGTAAAATGAGTTTTTAAGGCTTGTAGCATTCTCTGGCGTATGTATTTCAGCTCTGGTGTCCGCTGTTGCCAGCTGTGGCACCAGCTACGGCTCTGATACCAGCTGCGGCAGAACCACCTGAATTAATCCGGCTCAAATGTATTAACCATCACCATTAAGGCAATCTCGGTTAACCCTACACTTCAAACGGAATAATCCACTGGTCTGTCGGGTATAACCTCCCGATACAACCACGGTAAACGGATCGAGCGCCGTACATACAAATGCTCACGCGACGGTGAGCCCAGAGAATACCACATTCCAGCAAATATTACATCATTAACATAAGTAAATATTACAGGCCAAGTTCTGAGCTTAGGAACCACATACTCCAATTAACATAAATAAGTTCTTCAGAGTTAAGTTGCAGCGGAAAATAAACGACGGGAACTACTCGACGATACAGAATGTCTCGATGAAGCCCGTACGAGACATCACTCGGCCTTATCTCCGTTGGACGGGGGCGCATCCCATTCCACCGACCAACCAGGGGGAAGAGTGCAGGGCCAAGACAAGCTAGCAACCATGTCTTCGAAGGGCTCACCTGAAATCGAGGCACCAGCAAGACTGAGTATACTAATACTCAGCAAGACTTACCCGTGTAGTGGAAACTACTCCACCGACTCTAAACATGCCAGGCTTTTTGGCTCAGGGGTTTGTTTTGCCGAAAAGCATCTACAAGTGGGTCCTTACTTTCAACTTTTAGCTCAAGATTCTAGTTTCGTTAGCCAGTCTAGGTAAGCAGCTATCTAAAGCATACATGGTGAAGCATTAAATTTTTCATCCAACCAGTTCATTCATCATCATTGTTCCTCTTCTTACTCTGTGGGTAAAAATGGTTAAGCAGTCTCAATAGCCGTGAGAAACGGACGATTCGAATCGAATTTCTTAACCTTGCAAGGGAAACCCAAACACACGTCACGTGGTTACTCCCTAGAGTCACACGTGCAACTTTTCCCCTTTCTTTCCGGGTCGTGGATCGGGGCTACCCTCCGAGAGTACAAGAGCTCCACGCCACGGTTCGGCGCCGGGTCGTGACCACTCTCTGCACTCGCCATATGCACATGGGACCGAAGTTCAAAGGGTAGGATGCCGTCCCCTTGCCGGGCCAATCAGGTACTTAAGCTTACCGATTCCCATAATCTCGGCATGTGTTTAGTACGTTCAAAGACTTAACCATCACTACCACACCCTGCGGCCTTAGCATTTTTCGCTAGACAGACGGGCCTCAATCGTAACCATCGTTACATAACCCGTCCGTGTCCTTATGATTGCAGCGTGTAGTAGCCATTCAACTCCTATTTTCTCGCGAGTGACAGGAAATCACTCGACTTTTACCGGAGTCCTATTAGCACAGCAGTCTATCGAACCTTACATCTAGTTTTCACGCGAGGGTTCCTGACATCATGCAACTAAGTTTTCATCCAACTCCTATAAACTTAATGCACAAGCAAAGAGTAATGAGTTGCATAATTTCGGAAAGAATGGGTTATGCTCCGGGGCTTGCCTTCGCAGTTCGCTTGGGGATCTTCCGAACTTGGGCTCGGGTCTTCAAAAGCTTCAGTTAGATTTGCTTGAGCTTCACGCTGCTCACTCTCGGACGCGGGCACCAGCTCGTAAGTTCCGTCGGCGAGAGTCGTCGATTCTACATGAATGCACAAGTTTAAGTTGTGGTAATGGTACTTGATTACGATTTGAGAGTAATTACTACAAGGGATAGTTTCTGGTCATGAAATTTTGGATTTAGGCACATCAAGGAAAGATGTGCTTACTGTAAAATTTTCAGCCAATTTTATATAACAGATTAATTATGAAAAATACATTACATAGTTGCTGTTAGATCCTTGTTCTTTTTGTACAGAACAATTGGTACAACAAATGAGTCTAAGATTTTTACAGAGCTCTCTCTTGATCATGCAGAAGCTACTGTAATTTTTGTAGGATTTATCATGCAGTATCCAGAGCATAGAAAATATGATATTCTACACCTAGGCTATTCAAAGATTCATTTTTACAGGACCCTACAAAGGGTTTTTGTCCATGGAACCTTGTACACAGCAACCTCTACCATAGTTTATCTCCCAGTAAACATTTGAGAATTTTCCAAGCTAAGATACTATTTTCTTGATTTAATGTATGTTATTAGCACATAAATCAAATAAGTGGTTTACTCTGGGATAAAAATTCTCCTAATTTTTCTCTGGCTTCTAGGTACCAACACATTAGCATAGTAAAAGTTTCAATGGGTGACTCACCACCTAGCTGCAGGGATAAAACATTCTACTTACACATGAATTAAAAGTAAGTTTAACAAACAGTAGAGCTAGAGATGGAATTTGGGCCTGATCTTTTTACACAGTCCTAAACATCAAGCAACTAATTCACTGCCCAAAATCTAGGGTCAGCATTGTTCTAGAACAGTGGGTACAAAATAAGTCCATTAAAGCTTCTATTTAATGTAGAGCAAAATATTTTGAGATACTGAGAAAACTTTTGTAACCACAGTGGTAGAGTTTGTTCTGAGGATTCCAGAACAGTTGAGTTTGCATTTTTCTGAATTTTCTTTGATTTTATACGAATTTTACAAGTTCACTGAATTTGAATCTAGGTTTGAAACTTTCTTTTACAACTAGGTCCTTGAATCTTACGCTCAGACCCTTCTAAAGACTTAAATTCCTGCAATTGGGTTCTTGGGCGGCTCGGGTACGGCGGCCGGCCGAAATTCCGGCGAGGGGGCTCGCCGGCGGCGAGGGGCCAGGGTCGGGGAAGGTTCAGGGGTGCGAGGGCTACCTTGTGGGGGTGTTGTTCAGGTGGGGGACGGCCGGGAAGGGCTCGCCAGCGTTGGAGCAGAGGCGGCGGCGGCGCGGCTCGCGTCGACGGCGATGCTCCGGCGGGCTTGGGGGGGCGTGGTCCGGTCGGTGAGCTTCAGTGGCGCGTGGGGAAGCTACTCAGGGGCTCGGCTTGGACTGAGGGGGTCGGGGTCGTGCTGTCCACGGCGAGCAGGGGCGGCGGCGGCAACGGCAGCGCGGGCGGCGGCGACGGCAGCGCGGGCGGCGGCGCTCCGGTGGCTCTGGGTGGCGTTGGGTGGGTCGGCGAGCTGCGGTGGGGTGATGTAGTGGTGGCTGGGGGCTCAGTTTGGGCAGTGGGCGGCGGCGGAGGGCTGTCCACGGGCGGGTGGTGCTCGGCGGCGGCGATGGCGACGGCGAGGCGTTCTGGGCTGCGGTGGCTCGCGCGCGTGGTCGGGGCGGGGCTTTTATAGGGATAGGAGGGGGTGTGGAGGTGCCTGGGCGACGCGCGGGGCGGGGCACGGCAACGGCGTGCACTGGGCGCGGCGGGCGGCGGCAGAACGCCAGCGCGGCGTGCGGCGAGCGGGCGCGGGCGACTGGGCGGCCGAGATTTTGGCGTGGGCGCGAGGAGATAGCGCGGCGTGCGGATTGGGGAGCAGCTGCTGCAGCGGCTCGGGCGGAGGGCAGGCGCGGCAGCTGGCGGGGCGCGGGGGCCGGGGCGGCACGGCGGAGCGCGGCTACTGGGCGGCCGGGCGGCGGGCTGGGCGCGGCAGCACGCGCGGGCGTTCACTGGCCGCGCGGCGTGGGGGCGGGGCAAAGCCGGCCGTGGCGGGGTGGCGCGGCGGCCACTGGCCTGGCGCTTCGCGCCGGTCAGGCGACGCCGGCCACCTGGCGCGCGGCAGGCGGGCGAGCGCGCGCGGTACGGCAGAGGAGGGAGGGACCGAAGTGCAAAAATTCGAAAAACTTCAGGGGGCTGGGTGCAAACAGGGCGTTTTCTCCTCTTTCTGATTTGAATTTCAAAAAATTTTGAACACGAAAGTTGTTCAAAATAAAAAGTTCTACAACTTTGGTTTCAGGCAAAATCTCATTTGGCTTATGGTTTGAAAGTTAAATTTAAAAGTTGAAAAGTAACCAAATGTGCTCAAATTAAATTTGAATTCCAACTGAACTCGTTTTAATTCTTTCCACCCTTTCATTAGTTGGTTTAATCATAGAGTTAGGCTAATGACATTGATTTTGGAAATGTAATTACCAGGGTTGTCACAGTCGCCGATGCTCCGCCCCGCCGCCGCCCCTCTGCTTCGCGCCGACGAGCCACCTCCGGCCACCCCCAACACCAACCAAGGTCATCCCAAGGTAGCCCATGCCTTCCCCGTGCAGCTCCCCTACCTTGCCCTCAGTGCCGGCCCCTCCCCTCACCGGAATCGAGCTCGAGCTCGCCGGCCGGCCGCCAGGGACCACATTGCTTTGATTGCAATCTTCCCAGGGGCCTGGAAGCAAGTTTTCAGGGACCCCTCTGTAAAAGAAAGTTTTAAACCTAGTTTCAAAAATAGTGAACTTGTAAAATTCATATAAAATCATAGAACAATCGTAAAAATACAAACTCAACTGTTCTGGAATCTTTAGATGAAGTTCTACAACTTTTGTTAAATGCATTTCTTCAGTTGCTTGCCAAATCTTGCTATAAATTAAATGAAAGGTTTAATAGACTTTAATTGTACCCACTGTTGTACACAAAGGCTAAACCTGAAAATTTAACAGCCGATTGGTTGCTTAAATTTTAGGCCAGTGTAAAAATATTAGGACCAGAACCCATCTCTAGCTAAACTTTTGGTTAAACCTTATTTTTGCCATGGAATAATAAAACTAATTTGTAACTGCTGTTATATTGTGATTCATGTGGTGAAACATTTCCAGAGCTGTTATATTGATGCCCAAATACCACAAAAAAAGTTAAGAACCTTTTTCCTTTATGTAACCTATTTATATAATTTGGTGGTGGGAAAAATGCACTAAATAAAGATAATTAGTTTCTTCGCTGGGAATATGTTCATCTTTTTACTGTGGAACACATTAGAGTAGCTCTTGCAGTATAAAAAGTTTCATACACAGAAACCCTATAAAACATCCTATAGAAATTAATCTTTATTAAAATAGGTGTATCTTGTCCTATTTATTATGCCTTGTTTCTTGCACAATAAAATCTGAACAATTTACAGTAACACATATATGGACAGATTAACACCCTATAAAAGTTTTAGCATCAATACATGAATGGTTTGTTCTGTACAAAAATAACTAGGTTCTAGTAGTGGCTGTGTAATACATTTTTCATAATTATTCTGCTGCATAAAAATGCCTGAAATTTTTACAGTGCTGTTGTCTCTGCATATCATACTCTAAATAAAACTTGCATCACCAGAAGTTATCTAGATCAGTGTTTGTGCTTAATCCATGCTTATACTGCGAAAATTAAATTTCCAATACAATACCACCCCTTCTGTTAAAGATTGCCCAACAAATCGTAACTAAGTAACTTTACAACCAAATCTATATTTTTGTGGACTGCAACTTTATCGTGAAGGAAAATAATCGTCATATACCATCACTACAACTTACACTTTGTGAATCCGAGAGCGAGCTGGTGCCCGAGTCCGAGAGCGAGCAGAGTGAAGCTCAAGTGAATCTAATTGAAGCTTTCGAAGACCCTAACCCGAGTTCGGACGAGCCCCAGGCTAACTTTACCCAAGAAGGCAAGCCCCGGAGCATGAACCCTATTTTCCTAAACTTATGCAACTTATTACTCTACTTTACTTGTGCATTAAGTTTATAGCAGTTGAATGAAAACTTAGTCGCATGATCCTAGGTACCCATGCTCTGAACACTAGATGTAAGGTTTGATAGAATGCTATGCTAATAGGACTCCGGTAAAAGTCGAGTGATTTCCTATCACTCGCAAGAATATAGGTACGATGTTTATATTGATGATTGAGGCCCCGTCTGTTTAGTGAAAAATGCTAAGGCCGCAGTGTGTGGTAGTGGTGGTTAAGTCTTTGAACGTACTAACCACATGCCGAGAATATGGTAATCGGTAAGCTTAAGTACCGGATTGAACCGAAGCTGGAATATATTCCCCACCGTCTTGAATTCGTTCACATCTAGCTAATGGCGGGTGCATGTGCCGCCATGGCCGGATCCATGGGGACGTGTAGTTGAGGGCGGTGGGCCTGTTCCGTGAAGTGGGAATTGAAGGGAAAAGTTGCACGTGTGACTCTGGGAGTAACCACGTGACGTGTGTTTAGGTTTCCCTTGCAAGGTTAAGAAATTCAATTCGAATCGTCCGTTTCTCGCGGTTATTGTGACTGCTTGACCCTTTTACCACACGTACTCCTTGTATGTCTAGGAGTCGGCTATGTATATTCCACTAGTCGGATAAGCCTTGCTGAGTATTAGTATACTCAGCCTTGCTTGTGGCTCGTTTTCAGGTGATACTTTCGAGGATATGATCCCTTCCTCCTGGTTGGTCGGTGGAATGGGATGCGCCCCCGGCCAATGATGATAATGCCGAGTGATGTCTCGTACGGGCTTCATTGAGTCATCGTGTATCGTCGAGTAGTTTATCGTTATTTTTCCGCTGCATTGAACTCTGAGGAACTCAATTACTTTGAACTCTGAAGTACCTTGTTTTACAAATTTTGAACTCAGTTGTAATAATAATTTTTGATGAACCCTGTGATGTAAAATCTATGGAATGTTGTATCCTCTGGGCTCACCTTCGTGTGAGTACATGTATGTGTGGTTTCGATTGGCAAAAACCATGGTTGTATCGGGAGGTTACCCGACAGACCAATGGATTCTTTCGTTTGAAGTGCGAGTTAGCCCTGATTGCCCTCGTGGTGATGGTTAGCGCGCTTGAGCCGGATTAATTCATGTGGTTCTGTCACAGCTGGCATCAGAGCCGAAATGCATACGCTAGAGAATGCAACAAGCCTTAAAAACTTGTTTTCATAAAACTAGACCAGAAAAATGCGTTTGCAAAATGCGTTGGTTCGTTAAGGATGGTACCAAGTTCGTAAAGCCCTAAGGGATTATGGGAAAGTTACTAGGTGGCTATCTAACTTATGAATATTATCAACTAACTTCCAGCACATTACTTTCTGTCAAAACTTACTTTTATGCACAACCGACCCTTAATTCTGTAACGACGCAATCATCGCTAAGGTAAGAAGGTAAGAATCCTCAGCCAACTGAGAGAGCTTGGCCTTCCTGTCGGTGATGCGAGCCGAACGCTGCCCTCAAGCAGTGGCTTACTTGAGGTGCTGCCAATATACCAACTATTAGTTGATTATATTTGGAGTAGAAGGTTTGGCGCAGGGTATGGCGATCGCTGTTCATACCCCCGTCTCAAGACGGTACCCCCCATGAATATGCTATCTTGATAGCTTATGTTAACGTCATCTGTATGGCGGTAATTGTACGGATGCCGTTTCTATAGTGAACGGTAATGAATACGGATGCTTTCATGAGTGCTGGCTGAAAGGTTCAATGGATATATATATATATATATGCTATATCAATCTTTTGCAGGTACACTAACCGCGATTACGCTAAGTTAAAGAATAGTTAGAGAATTTTCGACTAGCTATTATAGTGAGAGACGTATTGTGTATGCCACCGAAACTAACTTCGTAAGACCAAAGCTATTTGGCAATTATTTTATTTTGTGAGGATGAATAGGACGTGCATGCATCATGACTATATAAATCTGAAATTGAAAATGCGATGCTTGAGAGTGGTAAGGTTCATGCGTGCACAAGATTGTCTTTGCATAAGGATTATCTAGCAAATCTGTCATATTTCTGCGTTATCTGAAAAGATGGATTCATTAAGCTTAGAAAATTATCCTTTCTGGAGAAACTTATGTTGAAAGTTTTGTTCCAAAAATTGTGTTCTACCTCCTATCTAAATATGAAAAATTCTGGACATATGGATAATGAGAAACAACAAAGACCTTGAGATGTCAGTTTTCTGTCCAAAATAAGCACCTCTACCACATATTTTTTTATGCCCCTTTACTACAGTTTTCTGCAAAAGTGTTCAGCACAAAACTTGTTATACATTTACTCAGGCACCTACTGCTAAAATTTGGAAATTTTTGGCTGGGTAGATTTTCCCTGGTGCACGAAACATTGGCTCACTATTTACTGAAATTTCTGGGTAGACAGTAAAGTAAAACCTTAAGAGAAAGACCATCTTAGAGCCTGATCTAGCTCTGTAGTTGACTAGCAAAGTTGTTCACAAATACCTTAGAAATGTTCTGGTAAAAGTTGAGAATTTTTTGACAAGAACTGTTGATGTTATGGCTATTTTAGTGCACTATCCAGAACTTGTTCACTATGTTGTTCACAGTTTTTCGCTATCTCAGCCATTTGATCTTTTGTTCAGATGGCCGAGCGTATTGCCATGATAGAGGATGAGGATGGACGCGTTCACTCGCAGTGTCTCCACTGGGAGGGCTTTCCCTCTATCTTGTGGGATGTTCTGAGCACCGCGGGCTATCCAATTCCCCCACGTTACACCGGACTGGAGTTTGCAGAGAATGGAGTTACCCAGTGCCGTGTTAACGTGACCATCTTTCCGCACCTACTACACCCGGAGTGGCCCGCCTTGGTGATTGAGGCTGTTGGTCACCGTTTGGCCGATACTTGGGAGCTTGCTGCCATGAGGGCGCTCACCACTTTCTGTGTGTAGTGCCCCAAGGCCGTCACGCTCAATCCTTTTGGTTTGTTTCCTGCTGCCCAGGACAACGACCCCTTTTGGCTCAACACGATTCAGCACTCACAGTATTTAGTGGACTTTCACACCCAGGAGACCATCGAGACCTCCGTGCGGTGCATGAATGCACTATACCGACTTCAGACTCTCCAGAGTCAGGCGCTTGTGCAGCTCGCTGATCTTGCACAGGCCTACCACATGATGGCAGATACCAGATATGAGCAGATTAAGGAGCTCAGTGAGGAACTTGAGGACAGAGACACCTGGATTGGCCAACTTGAGGGCCAAGTTCAGGAGCACGACACTCTCATGGGTGAGAGAGATGACATGATAGCACACTTGGAGGAGCAGCTTCATGATCTGAACCTTGAGTTGGAGGATGCTAATAAGCACATTCAGTGGCACCATGATCAGAATGCCCCTCCCGACGTGGTGGCTATGGAGGAAGATGATGAGGAGCCACAGGCGATCGACGGTGTTTCAGATATGAACTTTGAGGGTGAGGCACCACAGCCACCTCCGATGGGAGCTCACTCTCCTACTCACAGCGAGTCGTCCGTCAACAACCTCGACGACTTCTAGACGATGACCTAGGAGGACTTTTGCATATACTCCTCGATAGTGTAGCCTAACTTTTGGCAAGTGTTGTAATAGGCTAACTAAGAGTTGAGTACCTCTTTTGTGATGGGTACAACTTGACCATTGGATACTCTAACCATGTAGGCCATGGCTAAAAACTTGGTGGTTTGATTGTGATGTTGGAAAGCAGTTGAATCTGCGATTGCAGAAACTTGTCGGAATTTTTACCCATGTCTCCTTACATTTCTAAGCCGAGTATTGCATACCAAACTTGTCCTAAATTTTGTGATCTAGGTTTCCACAAAATTTCAGCACTATTGGATCTTGCTAGTTTGAGTTATAGGCAAGATACTATAACTCGTTCTGCTGAAAAATAGCCAAACCAGCGAAGCAAAGAGTGAATCTTTCAACCATCTTGGCCATCAATTTAGCGTCTAAGCTGAATACCAAAGTTGTACATCTCTAAATTCCCTACCCACCGCCAAAATATGAGCAATTTTGGATGAACCTACCAGGAGTTATAAGTTTCTTATGGCAGACAATATTCTGTCCACGATTCTATCCATGATCTTTCGGAAGTCTACTTTTCTGCGCTAATCCTTTTGAATCATGGAAGCAATATGGATCACGTTGCTAATAATAAACATTCACATTTCAGATGGTTGGAGCAACCCGTGGTAACCCGGAAGGTTTTGGTGCTAGTGCTAGTGGATCACAACAACAGCCACCACCACCACCCAGTTTGGTGGAAGTAATGGCCGCTCAAACCGAGTTGCTTCGTCAGCTCGTGCAAGGACAGCACCAACAGCGTGGTGGGCACATTGTTCACCAACCTCAACTTGCCGGTTACACGGATTTCCTTGGGACCCAGCCTCCCTTGTTTCACAAAATGGAGGAACCCTTGGATGCGGACGCTTGGATTCGGACAATCGAGTCCAAATTTTCTCTACTCGTGGCCCCATGTTTGGATGCAAACAAGGCTCGCTTTGCCGCGCAGAAGCTTTGCGGTGCAGCTTGTCTTTGGTGGGACAATTACTTTGCTATGCTCCCGGCTGATCACGTCATCACCTGGGACGAATTTAAAACTGCGTTCCGAGCACACCATATCCCAGAAGGTCTTATGGAAAGAAAGCTAAATGAGTTCCTAGCTGTCACTCAGGGTACCCGCACTGTACTTCAGTATGCTCAGGCCTTCAACAATCTGTGCCAGTACGCAAGCTATCACGCAGACACGGATCCTAAGAAGCGGGATCATTTCCGCAGAGGATTGAGTACCAAACTCAAGGAGCGAATGAACCTTGTCAAGGCCGATACATATAATGAGCTGGTAAACATGGCAATTACCCAAGAGGATTGTATTGTGGCTCACCGTGCCGAGAAGAAGAGAAAGGCGCCAACTGGACCCTCGCGAGCTCAGCCACCGAGGTATCGCTTAGTGCAAAATGCTGCACCTACAGCTCCACAGAAGGCCCCTCAGCCAGGACGTTGGATTGTCAGGCTCCCACAGCAACAAGGTGTTGTACGACCCCCTGTGCCTCAGCAAACTGGTCCAAGGCCTGCTACTCAGCAATTCCTTCGTCCAAACATCGCCAATCGTTGTTTCAATTGTGGAAGTTCCAGTCATTTTGCTCGAGAATGCCCTCGGCCTAGGCAGCCAATTCAGGGCCAAGGCTCTAACCAGAACAATAAAAACAAAGGCAAGAGGCAAACCATTCAGGTCAAACAAGGATGGATCAATTTCACCACTCTTGCAGAACTTCCTGAAGGAGCACCGGTAATGACGGGTACATTCTCTATCCATAACAAGCCTGCAGTTATATTGTTTGATTCTGGTGCATCACATAGTTTCATTAGTGCAAAGATTGGTGCGAAAGTAGGCTTGGATGTTTGTCACACAAAAGGGTCATATATGATATCAACCCGGGTGGAAAAATTGCTTCCAACCAAATAATAAGGCTGGTACCGATAAAATTGGGTAGTAAAATCATCAACACGGACCTTGTTCTCTTACCCCTTGAAGGCATGGATATTATTTTGGGTATGAATTGGATGACTATGCATGGAGTCATACTGGAACTTTCTTCCCGAGCTGTTGAAATAAATTCACCTGTCATGGAACCACTACCCTTTACCTACAGTTCCGAGAGTGCACGAATTCTTGTGCTTTCGTGATGGAGGGAATCAACCTAGATGATATTCTAGTGGTATGCGAGTATGCCGATGTTTTTCCGGATGACTTACCAGGAATGCCACCAGATAGGGACATTGAGTTCGTTATTGAACTGCAACCAGGCACTGCACCTATTTCCAAAAGACCCTATAGGATGCCACCTAAGGAATTGGCCGAACTGAAAACACAACTCCAAGAACTACTAGACAAAGGTTTCATTCGTCCTAGCGCATCACCTTGGGGATGTCCGGCCCTATTTGTAAAGAAAAAGGATGACATTTTAAGATTATATGTGGACTACCGACCTCTCAATGCGGTAACCGTTAAGAATAAATAGCCACTTCCCCGCATCGACGTTCTCTTTGATCAATTATCTGGAGCTAGAGTTTTCTCAAAGATTGACCTTCGATCTGGATATCATCAGATAAAGATTCGTCCATGCGATATTCCTAAGACCGCCTTTTCCACACGATATGGTCTATATGAATTCTTGGTCATGTCCTTTGGTCTCACCAATGCCCCTGCCTACTTCATGTATCCATGAATTCGGTATTCATGCCCGAGCTCGACAAGTTCATCGTAGTTTTCATTGACGACATCCTTATCTATTCCAAGAATAAGGAAGAGCACGCTAAGCACCTGCACATTGTTCTTCAGCGTCTCAGAGACCATCAGCTCTATGCTAAATTTTCTTAGTGCGAATTCTGGTTGGATAGTGTGAAATTCTTGGGTCACACTATTTCTAGCGAAGGCATAGCCGTTGACCCCAGCAAGGTACAAGAAGTGATGGATTGGAAACCTCCTACCTCTGTTCATCAGATTCGCAGTTTTCTTGGTTTAGCCGGTTACTATCGCCGTTTCATTCCGGATTTCTCCAGGATTGCTAAGCCTATGACTGAACTATTGAAAAAGGGAGTAAAGTTTGTGTGGGATGAGAAATGTGAAGAAGCTTTCCACACTCTTAGAGAACATTTGACTACAGCCCCTGTGTTAGCTCAACCCGATAACACCAAGCCGTTCGATGTTTACTGTGACGCTTCTGACACTGGTCTTGGTTGTGTGCTTATGCAAGAAAATTGAGTTATCGCCTATGCTTCACGAGCCCTTCGGCCCCATGAGCAGAATTATCCAACCCATGATCTCGAATTAGCAGCAGTCATTCATGCTTTAAAAATATTTAGACATTATCTAATGGGTACTCATTGTAACGTCTACACCGATCACAAGAGTCTCAAATATATCTTCACCCAAGCCGATCTGAATATGAGACAAAGAAGATGGCTAGAATTAATCAAGGATTATGATCTCGAGGTGCACTATCACCCCGGCAAGGCTAATGTAGTCGCGGATGCACTCAGCCGTAAGGCCCATTGCCATTGCCTATCAGTGGAATTCTATAATGAGACATTATGTTCAGAAATGAGGAAGCTTAGTTTGGAAATGATTTCCAAAGGCACTCTGAATCACATCTCAGTTGAGCCCACTCTTCACGACCAGATCATCATGGCACAACTACATGATGAAGGAGTTAAGATCATCAAACAAAAACTCTCTCTAGGAGAAGAGAAATACAAATGTTTCCGCCAGGACCATAAGGGAGTTCTATGGTTCGAAAGTCGCATCGTCGTTCCAAAGAATCATGAGCTCCGTAAGCAAATTCTTGATGAGGCACACCTTTCCAAATTTTCTATTCACCCCGGCAGCAGCAAAATGTATCAAGATCTTAGGCAAATATTCTGGTGGACTAGAATGAAAAGAGAAATCGCTAATATGTCTCAGAATGTGACACATGCCAAAGAGTAAAAGCCAACCACTTGAAAGTAGCCGGTACACTTCAACCTTTGCCTATACCCTCATGGAAATAGGAAGACATAAGTATGGATTTCATTGTTGGATTGCCAAGTACCACATAGAGCCATGATTCCATATGGGTTATCGTTGATAGGCTCACAAAGACGGCACATTTTCTTCCGGTACACACCACCTATACTGCCAAGAAATATGCCGAGATTTATCTCGATCGTATCGTTTGCCTACATGGAGTACCAAAGACTATTATTTCCGATCATGGTACTCAGTTTGTAGCGCGCTTTTGAGAACAATTGCAAGCTTCTCTTGGTACTAAATTGATTCGAAGCTCAGCCTATCATCTTCAAACTGATGAACAAACTGAAAGAGTGAACCAAATTCTTGAAGACATGCTTAGAGCTTGCGTCATTCACTATGGCAAGAATTGGGACAAATGCCTATCCCTAGCAGAGTTCTCATATAACAATAGCTATCAAGCGAGTTTGAAAATGGCACCATTTGAGGCCTTATACGGACGAAGGTGTCGAACCCCTTTGAGTTGGTCCCTGACCGGAGAACGCAAAATATTTGGACCAAACTTGGTAATCGAGGCAGAAGAAAAACTAAGAGTAATACAAGAAAACCTTAGAGCCGCACAATCCAGACAAAAGAGCTATTTCGACAGAAGGAGAAAGCCACTAAAATTTGAAGTTGGTGACCACGTCTACCTTCGAGTTTCACCAACCAAGGGTGTACAACGATTCGGAGTCAAAGGAAAACTATCTCCCCGATATGTTGGTCCCTAAGGAATCATCGAGAGTTGTGGACCCGTAGCCTATAGAATACGACTGCCCCCTCAGCTTGCAGCCATCTATGATGTCATTTACTTGTCTCAGCTGAAGAAGTGTGTTCGAGTCCCTACCAACGTTATTAAACAACAAGAAGTAGTGGTAGAGCCCGACCTCTCATATGTTGAGTATCCTATCAAAATAATGGATCAAAAAGAAAGAAGCACAAGAAGGAAAGTGATTAAAATGTAAAAAATTTAATGGAATCATCACACTGAGGAAGAAGCCATATGGGAAACTGAAAGCTATCTAAACCAAAATTTTCCAGGTTTTCTCAACTCTACCGAAGGTACACACACTGTCCACACTAAGCCTATTGCCCGAATCTCGGGGCGAGATTCTTTTTAAGGGGGAAGGCTGTAACACCTCGGGTATTTAAATTACGAAATAAGCCTCATTAGCTTAACACGATGCATAGATAACTAAGAAAAGTTTAAAAGAAATAAATTATAAATTGATTTTGCTTTGAATTAAAAATAGATGTGTATATGTGCATAAATACATGTACTTTAATCAAATAAATTAAATAACTCTCACCTCAACGCACTTGGCAGCGAAATTTAATAGACACACCATCGATGACAGGATAAACAAAAGTCTAGTTGAAGACCAGGAGAGAATACAAATTTTTGCCCTGAAAATGACGTGCCCTCTGAATCATACTTTTTGAGTTTTTTTAAATAACTTCTAAACTAGAACTCAAATGAACTTTGGCCTGAAACAAAACTTGCGTAACTTTTCATTTTGAACAACTTTCATGTTTAGAGATTTTTGAGTTGCAACACAAAAATTTGAGTAACACTTAACTTTGCAAACCAGCCCCTGTCTTTTCTTCTATTTTCACTTTAGACCCTTCCTCTCCGCTTTGCCCGACCCTCCGCTTCGCCCGACCCTACGCTTCGCCCGACCCTCCGCTTCACCCGACCCTTCGCTTCGCCAGACCCTCCACTTCGACCGACCCTCCGCTTCGCCCGACCCTCAACCCGCCGCGCAGTCGCCGCTGGCCACTTGGCCGGCGATGCATGAATGGCGCTAGGCGCCAAGCCAATGCCTGGCCGCGCCCCTCTCGCACGCGCACCTCTGCTTGCCACCCGCCGTGCCCAATGGCCAGTCCGCGCCGTGCCCGTGTCCCCGCCGCGTCCCGCCAGTCGCCGCGCTCGCCGCCCAGCAAGCCAGCTGCTGCAGCTCCTCGCCCAACCCGCGCGCCTCGTGATCTCCTGCTCCCCACGCCAAATCCTCAGCGCCCAATCCCCTGCCCGCGCCCACCGCACGCCACGCCGGCTCTGCTCGCCGCCCACCGCGACCAGTAACGCGCCCCCATCGTGCCGCCCCTCCCCAGCGTTGTCCGGTCCTCTCCCTCCCTTCTGCAGCCTATAAAAGGCGACACAAGGCCACGCGCGCGCGCCTCAACCTACCAGAATGCCGCCGCCGCTGCCATTGTCGCTATCGTGCACCACCCGCCCACGGAGCCCCATCCTCCAGCCTCCCAGTGCCCAAACCCATCACTTAGCGAGCTTGCCCTCCCTCCACTGAAGCTCACCGGCCTCTTCCCCGACCATCTCGACCGCCGGAGCACCGCCAGCGCCGCCCGCGCAGCCGCCGCTCCCCTGCTGCTCCGCGGACAGCCCACTCCAAAGCTCCTCCGTCCAAGCCAAGCCTCAAAACGGTTTCCCCTCGACGCCGTGAAGCTCATCGACCAGCCCACGCCCTCCCCTCCTCGCCGGAGCACCGTCGCCGACGCTCCGCACCGCCGCCGCCCCTCTGCTCCGCACCGACAAGCCACCTCCGGCCACCCCCAACCCCGACCTAGGCCACCACAAGGTAGCTCTCACCTCCCTAGATCTCCCCAACCCTTTTTCCCTCGCCGCCGACGAGCCCCCTCGCCGGAATTTGGCCGGCCGCCGTGCCAGCGCCACCCAGTGACCAAATTGCAATGATTGAAATCTTTAAAAGAGTCTGCACTCAAGTTTCTAGGGGCATAACCGTAAACCTGTGTTTAAACTTTGAATTCAAAAATAGCGAACTTGTAAAATTCATATAAAATCATAGATAAATTAGAAAAATACAAACTCAACTGTTCTAGAATCAATAGAAGAAAATCTACAATGTTTGTTACATGTTTTTCTTCAGTTGCATGCTAAATCTTGCTCTAAATTAAATGGAATGTTTAATAGACTTTAATTGTACCCACTGTTGTAGACCAGTTCTGAATCTGATTTTGGACAATAGATTGGTTGCTTGATGTGTAGGCCAGTGCAAAATTATTAGGATCAGAACCCTTTTCTAGCTAAACTTTTTGTTAAACTTTGTTCATATCATGAAATAATAGAACTAATTTGTACCTGCTGTTATGTTGTGATTCATGCTGTGAAACTTTTCCAAAGCTGTTATAGTGATGCCTAAATACTACACGAAAAGTTTAGAACCTTTTTCATTTCTGTAACCTATTTATATAATTTTGTGGTAGGAAAAATGCACTAATTCAAATAATTAGTGTCTGTGCTTGGAAAATGTTCAACTTTTTACTGTAGGATATTTTATTGCAGCTCTTGCTGTATAAAAGGTTTCATACACAGAAACCCTTTAAAACATCCTATAGAAATTAATCTTTATTAAAATAGGTGTATCTTGTCCTATTTATTATGCTTTGTATCTTGCACAGTAAAATCTGAAAAATTTACAGTAGCATATTTGTGGATAGATTAGCCCCCTGTAAAAATTTTGGCATCAATCCTTGCATGGTTTGTCCTATATAAAAATAACTAGGTTCAAGCAGTGGCTGTGTAATACATTTTTCGTAATTATTCTTATGCATAAACATGCCTGCAATTTTTACAGTGCTGTTGTCTCTGCATATTGTACTCTAAATAAAAATTTCATCACCAGAAGTTACCTAGATCAGTGTTTGTGCTTAATCCATGCTTATACTGCGAAAATTAAATTTCCAATACAACACCACCCCTTCTGTTAAAGATTGCCCAAGAAATCGTAACTAAGTAACTTTACAACCAAATCTATGTTTTTGTGGACTGCAACTTTATCGTGAAGGAAAATAATCATCATATACCATCACTACAACTTACACTTGTGCATTCATATAGAATCGACTACTCTCGCCGACGGAACGTACGAGCTGGTGCCCGAGTCCGAGAGTGAGCAGCGTGAAGCTCAAGTGAATCTAACTGAAGCTTTCAAAGACCTGAACACGAGTTCGGATGAGCCCCAGGGTAAATTTACCCAAGAAGGCAAGCCCCGCAGCATGAACCCTATTTTCCTAAACTTATGCAACTTATTACTCTACTTAAGTTTATAGGAGTTGAATGAAAACCTAGTCGCATGATCCTACGTACCCATGCTCTGAACACTAGATGTAAGATTCGATAGAATGCTATGCTAATAGGACTCCGGTAAAAGTCGAGTGATTTCCTGTCACTCGCGAGAATATAGGAGTTGAATGTTTACTACATGCTGCAATCATAAGGTCGACGGACGGGGTTATGGTATGATGTTTATATTGATGATTGAGGCCCCGTCTGTTTAGTGAAAAAGGCTAAGGCCGAAGTGTGTGGTAGTGGTGGTTAAGTCTTTGAACGTACTAACCACTTGCCAAGAATATGGTAATCGGTAAGCTTAAGTACCGGATTGAACCGAGGCCGGAATATAATCCCCACCATCTTGAATTCGTTCACATCTAGCTAATGGTGGGTGCATGTGCCGCCAGGGCCGGGTCCATGGGCACGTGTAGTCGAGGGCGGTGGGCCTGTTCCGTGAAGCGGGAATTGAAGGGAAAAGTTGCACGTGTGACTCTGGGAGTAACCACGTGACGTGTGTTTAGGTTTCCCTTGCAAGGTTAAGAAATTCAATTTGAATCGTCCGTTTCTCGCGGTTATTGAGACTGCTTGACCCTTTTATCACAGAGTAAGAAGAGGAACAATGATGATGATTAATCTTGTTGGATGAAAAAAATTAATTCCTTCACCATGTATGATATTGGATAGTTGCTTACCTAGAATGGTTAAGGAAAACTAGAATCTGGAGCTAAGATTTGAAAGTAAGGACCTATTTGTATATGCTTTTCGGCAAAACAAACCCCTCAAGCCAAAAAGCCTTGCATGTCTAGGAGTCGGCTATGTATATTCCACTAGTCAGGTAAGCCTTGCTGAGTATTAGTATACTCAGCCTTGGTTGTGGCTCGTTTTCATGTGATACTTTCGAGGATATGATCTCTAGTTTGACTTGGTCGTGTACCCTTCCTCCTGGTTGGTTCGTGGAATGGGATGCACCCCCAGCCAACGATGATAATGCCGAGTGATGTCTCGTATGGGCTTCATCGAGACATCGTGTATCGAAGAGTAGTTTATCGTTATTTTTCCGTTGCATTGAACTCTGAAGAACTCAATTACTTTGAACTCTGAAGTACCTTGTTTTACAAATTTTGAAGTCAGTTGTAATAACAATTTATGATGAACCCTGTGATGTAAAATTTGTGGAATGTTGTATCCTCTGGGCTCACCTTCGTGTGAGTACATGTATGTGTGGTTTCGATCGGCAAAAACCATGGTTGTATCGGGAGGTTATCCAACAGACCAATGGATTATTCCGTTTGAAGTGCGAGTTAGCCCTGATTGCCCTCGTGGTGATGGTTAGCGCGCTTGAGCCGGATTAATTCAGGTGGTTCTGCCACAAGGAGCCCTCGCAGAGTGCAGCACAACCAGAGGAGGCTCGAGGCCAGAAGTCATGTAAACAGCGCCCAAAAGAAGTAATTGAGACAGTCAGAGTCATGCTGTTTCAAGACAAAGACGCTCCGGGGCCAAGGCTAAAGCCGGATGAGCGATATGTGGGATTGCTGCTTAGCAAGGACGGGGATGTCATAAGCCACGACTATAGAAGGGAAAAGATATCCAAAGACGATCCACCGCTGCAGTCACGCCTCAAGATCTTTGGTGTGCGACCACCAGTCTGGGAGGCGGATGACATGAGGAGGCTAGCTGATTCCCCGCAGCTATGGTCCAAGGGGGAACTTATCTTCCTGATGAAGAGTCTAAGTTGGAACACAAGAAGCTGCGTCAAGGATTGAGAAATCAGAAGGCAGCAGTGGCCGAAGTCTATAAGGACCTCCGGTTGTTTCACAGCAGCCTAAGCAGCGGCATAGATTGGCTGGCTGAGGCTCTAGGGCAGGGAAGTAACTTGTATGGTAACTCATCCGAGGATCTTCCTTAGCTTAGTTTAGTTAGTCGGGCGCTAGGATCAAGTTTATTTCCTTCGATTAGCTTGCTTTACCTTATTTTGTTTACATTGTAAGCGCCCCCATTTTATTTGAAAAATTCAAACTTTGGCTCCCTGGTCTTAATGCCGGCAGAGCCCCTTTGCATTTTACTTTTTTGCTATGATTGAATTAAGATAGGTTCGAAAACAGGTGTGGGGGAGATCCTCGCCGCATCAAGCACACACCCCCACGACTCACGAGCACCGCAGGACGGACTCATACGCAAGTGATTATCCAATACCGTCTCGTTCTGGACACACGGTTTGCACGTCCTCACTCGTTTTCTCCCTGTTCTCCGAGATTTAAACATGCTATTAAAACTGCCTAATCTAAAACGGTTTAACTCATGAGAACCCGCCGTGGCGCTAGGTGATTCATGCATAAATTTTATTCTTTACCATACTTGAGTTTGCGAAGCACCAGTTAGGGAACCCATAATGCTAAAGCTGTTGATTGATGAGATATGGTTTTGATTAAAGTTTCTCTACCTGTTTCTCTTGCTGAACTTGGGAATTTTCTTTTTAACTAAAAACATAACTATGCCATGGTCTGTTTACCCTTCCACCTACCACAGCCATATGCAGTTACTTTACTTTATGAAAAAACCCACATAAAAGCGCCTTGCTATTACATTTAGCTCTATCGAATGTTGTGACCCAAGCGAGATCTGTTCCTTTATGTGTTTGGTCGAGAGGCACGTGCACCAATTATGATTCGATTCCATTAATAAAGTGTCCTCAGAAGGTATATGATCGCTCTCCAAGTATTCCCCTAAAAAAAAGAGAAAGTGAGAAAAAAATAAAAGATGGCATGCCAAAGAAGCATGACCCAAAAAAAAGAAAAAGAGAGAAGGAAGAAAGAAGGGGAAAAGGAAGAGAGGAAAAGATTAGTGCCGAAAGAGTTCACATCCGCCATACGTGCACTCTCTTGATCAAACAGGTAAATGATACAGAGTCTCCATGGATCCAACCTTTGATGTTGCAACAGATGTACCTTCAAGAGCGTCTTCATATACCTCCTACCGAGCTCCACTTCAGCTTTACACAAAAGGAGAGAGGGTTACACTTCTGAGTTAGATAGATAAATGAGTGATTGAGAGTGATGCCCGAATGTAAGACCATGGAATATTTTCTTTTCAAAAAGCTTTCAAAAACATCCCAAGGTCAGCAGGTGAGTGGAAGAGGATACTTAAGTCCTCATCATTCCATCCTTCAACCGCCTATAGCATGATGGTAGATACTTCAAGGTTCGTGAACAAAGATAAGGGTTTAGAATAACTTTTATGCAAGAACCTTACCAGAGTAGCCGTTCCGCCTTGGTTCTGTCGCCTTCACTCGAGGACGAGCAAAGGGCCAAGTGTGGAGGATCTTGTTGACGCTCGATATGGACCACTTTTCGACTGTCAAAACCTGCATAAAAGCGACAATTATCCAAGGATCGACACTAGAATAGGGCATTATCTGAAAAATTCCACCAGTGTTGGTAGACTTCTGTATGTAGACAAATACATGGTGTAAATGCAGGAATTCAGCAAACAAGATTCAAGGCATAAACTCGGAATGCGCCAAATGGCTTTGCAGGACCAAAGAAGGCCCACCAGAGCAAGGAACTAGTGTAGGACAGGGCCCACTCAAGTGCCACAGCACCAAGGGCCCACTTGTCAGCCACGTGGGAAAAGGGGGAGGCGAATCGGCTCAACCACGGTTCGACCAAAGGTTCGGCCGAACCAGGGAAAAGCCACCACCTTACCAACCTTGACGTGGCAACCTCTGGTTGGTCCTTGATGTCGGTTTGGGAAGGCAGCACCTTGTTCCATGGTGAGAGCACCCCTCACACACCCCTATGAATATAAGGCGGGTGCTTCTAAGAGAGACACACCTTCACATCCCTCTCAACTCCCTTTTGGAGTTTCTCTTGAGTTCATGAGCTCTAGGCTCATTTCTAGAGGTGATTAGAGTTAGGGAGAGAGTGGGGAGGAGCTTGGGGGAAGTGCCGGGTTTGTCGGCACTCTTCTCCAACTTGTACCTCGACGAATGCTTATCAATCAAAGTAAGTGTTCATACTTTCTTATGTGCTTAGTTTCCTTAGTTAAGTTATAGTTCTAGCTCTTTAGTTGCTTAGCTGGATCAATAGTTCACTAGTTTCTAGTGGGTGCTTTAGTCTAAGGCCATAGGCTAAAGTAGTAACAATAGTGTAGACGTGGTGTCCAGACTAGACTTACATGTTGGTTGTGCTATATCCCATGGTTAGATAAGGTAGGTAGCAGGTGGTGATAGCCCTGTCTATCTAGCATAACCCTCCCTGTTCGGGTACATCCCAGTGTTGTATTACTAGAGCTCACTAGTCTTGTTCTGTGGGAAGCTAGTAGCCCGAAGCAAGCAATTAGGACAGTTCTATCTTATCTTTGAATCCCAGCCTTAGGAACCCTCTCTATCCTCACCTCTAGAGGGTGTGGTGTCCTTGGACGAACCTGAACCGTAGAGAAATTATACATGTTCCTCAGTGTATATGATACCCTTGGAATACTCCTGGGTGAAAGCTACAACGGTATCCATGCGCTTGCAGATTTATTTTCGTGATGCTAGGAAACGTCAACAAGTGCTCCAAGATTTGAAGCGGACTCTTTGCCCAGGATCTAGGCACTAAAGATTCTCCTTTGTTGTGAGGCTGCTTCGTATCAAGTCGCGCTATCGAATCAGCAATACAACATTCAATGGAATATTGAAGCTGATGTGCTTATCATTCCCTCGGTCCGAATTACGGTCTACATATGATGAGGCAAGGAAGTATCTTCGTGAACTGGGCCTTGGATACGACAGGATCCATGTGTGCTATAATAACTGTGTGTTGTTCAGGAATGATTATGCCAAATTTGATGTCTCCCCAAAATGCAAGGAATCTAGATAAGAGGACAAGGATGGCTGCAGGTGTGTTCCTCATAAGGTTTTGAGGCATTTCCCACTAATCCCAAGGTTGAAGAGGATGTTTGCTTCAAGCCGAACAACTAAGGACATCTAGTGGCACAAGATTGTCACACCCGATTCTAGAAAGAACCAGATGCATCTCATGTGTGCGCCAGGATCATGTTCACACACACATGATAGACGGAAAAGTGTAATATATCAAAGACAATGCTCAAAAAGTAACTAAATAAAGTATTTAACCATATTACACTCCGAATAAAAGAGACATAAAGGTCTTTAAACGATACACCGATATACCCTATACGAAATCTGCAACAACTCCGTCTTCCACAGGCGATGACTGGTGAACGCAAAGCCTAGAACTACTTGAAGTCGTCGTAGTTCTCCTCTTCAAAGTTCTCTTTTGAATAGCAGGGGGCAAGGGTGAGTACTCTTATGGTTGGTACTTAGAAAGTGGGGAGAATATGCAAGGCCATCAAGGATAGGCTAAGGTTTGCAACAGCGAGCACTTTTAGTTGGTCAAGTATTTATTAGCAAGCACCTATTAACTAGGTTTAAGTTTATACCATCCCACTTTAGTAAAAATATAAAGATACCAGCAACATAAACATAAACCACGAACCATAATTTAATTAATCTTCAAGTTTCATTATCATGTGAGGGTCCAAGCCACTCTTAACCGTGAGTACGACTGTTATAACAGTTTTACACTCTGCAGAGGTTGTACACTTTACCCACAAATCGTGTTTCCCTGAGTCGCCCGGGTTTGCAAGGCCCTTAAACACTTCCGAGGTGAGTGGCGAGGGTACACTACGAAGCCTTTACAAAGACATGTCGAGAGCAAAGCAGCCCGCTAGAGTTTCAGTAGCAGTGTGGTCCATAAACCTCCCTAATGGTCAGCTCCTTAGCAAAGGCAGCTACCCCAAGAGGACCGGGCTATGACCCCTATCACCGACCCCCTCCTTGCCCTTTCGGTAAGGCCACCAACAAACTACACATCAAATTAATTGGCTAAGGTCAGAGCCATATGACTTTGTGGTTGCACTGTTTTCTTGGGTGGTTCTCCATGTTCCCATTAAACAAAATTGATCTTGAAATTACGCGGTATAACAACATTATGAAACGTGATCAACATTGCCATAAGAGTAAACCAATACCAATCCCAAACTTTGCAACTAAACGTTACTACCCAACATGAATAGTAAACCCAGGTGTTTCAAGGTTTGGGGTAAAAGACTAGGTATGTCCTTAGCATAGGTCACCCATCAAGTTTATGCAAGCAATAATAAAGTAAAGTGAATTATCATGCTGTTGTTGGGATCAAATAGAATATGCAGGGGGGAAATCCACTTGCCTTCCTCAAACAACTGCTGATTCTCTTCCTCGTAAGCTTGCTCTTGATTTTGCTCGAACGTCACGTTGTCTACGCGATCACACAAACAAGCATACACAAACAAATAAGAAACAGTACAACAAACTGTACAAACAGAAAGTAAAAGGATGATAATATTGTAGTTCATGATGCAAGGATCGCGTGAGCGCAAGAATCGCTGAAATCGGAGTTGAAACGATGACGATATGGCTAAACATTGACCTAGGGACCTAACTGCAAGAGTTTTGAACTTCCAGGGGCTAAATCTGAAGAAATCAGGGGCTAAAACATAATTAAACCTTAAACAGAGAGTCAGGGTGCAAAACTATAGGTTCTGGACGGCGGGTACTAATTCCAGAAAAGTCAGGGGTCGGAACAGAAAAAGAAAGGGCCTAATTCTAATTATTTTTCTACTGATGTGGACTGCGGGTTGATTTCTGGAAAACCTAGGGTCTTTTCTACAAAGATTCCGGAGACGGCTAGGGTCGAGCTAATCTGGTCCGTTGGATCAGAATCGTGTGGCAGGTTAAGGGTCGGGCGAAACGGACGTGGCTCGGATCTGTTCCGGCCGTTAGATTCAGATCAAGCAGCAGGGTGAGGGTCGGTTCGAGTCGACCCGGCGAAGAAAAAGGGTCGGGCGAATCGGAGCTGTGCTGGGCGCCGGCGGCGAGCGATAGCGGCGGCGGACGGCCAGAGCTTCACCGAATCCGGTGTTCCGGGGCTCGGTTCAGGCTGGGGTTATGCCGAGGAGAGAGAGGGCAACACGGCGAAGGTGTTGGTGGTCACGGGACGGCTGTGCGGCGACTGTAGACCGGCGGCCACGGCGGCGGGCGGAAACAAATCTCCGGTGAGAAATTGGGGTTGCGATAGAGCGGGAGGGAGAGGGGAAACGGGTGCGGCATGATGCTCACCAACTCGCGGAACTCCGGCGAGAGTTGCAGGCGGCGGAGAAACAGCGGGATGGCGAGTCGACAGAGAGGCGGCGACACGAAGCGGCGGCGTTCCTCCGGTGTGCGAATTCTAGCGGTGTGTGACGGTGTGGAGTAGAGTAAAGGGTTGATGGTGGCTCTGGTGCAAAGCGGGGCTCCGCCGTGGGTTTTATCGGGGCAGAGTGGCCGGGGAAAAGGAAGGCGGCGGGCGGCGAAGGAAAGAGCGGACGTGTACTGCGGCCAGTAAGGCATCCAGCGTCGCGGGGAAGGAAAGAGGAGACGCGGGCGACAGCACGGAGTCGATCCGGACTCGGGGTGATGAAGGAAAAGGAAGGGGAGGGAGCGCGGCGGCGCGTCTGGCGTCGCGGCGGAGAAAAGGAAACAGGGGAGCGGTGCGGAGGAAGAAGAAAGGAAAGAAGAGAGAAGAAACTGACGAGTTGGACCAGCGCGTTGGTGAGAGAGGTGAGGGAGAGTATGGTGGGCTGGGCCGGCCAAGTTGGGCCGCGGGGAAGGAAAAGGAAAAAGAAGAAGAGAACGATTGGGCCGACGGGGTTGGGCTGCTGGATTGGGCTGCGGGGAGAAAAGAAAAGGAGAAGAGAAGAGAAGGATTTGGGCTGGGCTGAAAGAAAAGAGTAGGAGAAGAAAAAAAGGAAATAAAGATGCAATGAAAATTTCATTTTGTGACTTTTATAAAAATATTTTTAAAATTTTATTCCCTATATTTTTGGGTGTTACAAAGATGAAGCGGGCACCGATTGATGGCCAAATGAGCCATCCAGCTGATGGGATGGCATGGAGTCACCTCGACGTCAAGTATCCAGAGTTTGCAGATGATGCAACGAACCTGAGACTTGCCATCGCTACTGACGGTTTCAATCTATTTGGCAACTTTAGCACGACATATAGCATGTGGCCAGTGCTTGTTATGCCCTTAAATCTTCCAACATGGCAATGTGCCAATCCTTCGAACTGCTTCATGTCTTTACTGATCCCATGTCCAAAATCGCCAAGAAAGGATTTTGATTTATTCTTGGAGCCTCTTATAGAAGAACTTCTTCAGCTCTGGAGTGGTGTTAGTACATATGATGCTGCCAGTTGTTCAAAGTTCAATCTGTGAGCAACTGTGCTTTGAAGCATAAATGACTATCCAGCATTAAGCACCCTGTGAGGTCGAACTACAAAAGGTTATTTTGCATGTATTCATTGTGACAAAAACCCATTGTCACGGCAAATAAGGAAAAAGTTATGCTACATTGGTCACCGTCGTTACCTTGACATCACACATCCTCGGTGGAGAAACAGATTTTTATTCGATGGGATGACAGAGACGCGAGAGGCACCAAGAAAGTTAACTGCAGAAGAGGTCGCTGAGCTACTAGAAAGCGTCAGCAATGTCAGCCCAGGTTTACGTAATAATGCACCAAAAAAGAGAAAGAGTGGAGAGGATGGAGAGCGAGTAATTTATAACCGCGAAGCTGGGTGGTGGAAGCTGCCATATTGGAAATTCCTGCTGCTGCCCCACAATCTTGATGTGATGCACATAGAGAAGAATATATGTGACAACCTCCTTGGCACATTGCTGAAAGTGGAGGGGAAGACAAAGGACACACTGAATGCTAGGCTAGATTTGGCCGATATGAGCATAAGATCTCATTTGCACCCTCATCAGGATGGTAACGTCGTAAAAACTCCACATGCTTCTTATGTGTTGAAACCTACACAACGAAGTGCATTTTGTAACTTCCTCAAAGGTGTCAAGTTTCTAGAAGGATATGGAGCTAACCTAGGAAGATGCATTGCTCCTGATGGTTCTGTGGCAGAACCACCTGAATTAATCCGGCTCAAGTGCGCTGACCATCACCATGAGGACAATCAGGGCTAACTCGCACTTCAAACGAAGTAATCCATAGGTCTGTCGGGTAACCTCCCGATACAACCACGGGTTTGCCGATCGAAACAACACATACAAAGTACTCACACGAAGGTGAGCCCAGAGAATACAACATTCCACAAATTTTACATCACAGGGTTCAACATAAATTTATTATTACAGACCAAGCTCCAATTCATAAAACAAAGTACTTCAGAGTTTAATGTAGCGGAAAAACAATGATAAACTGCTCGTCAATACATGATGTCTCGATGAAGTCTGTACGAGACATCACTCGACATTATCATCATTGGCCGGGGATGCATCCCATTCCACCGACCAACCAGGAGGAAGAGTACACGGCCAAGTCAAACTAGCAACCATGTCCTCAAAAGTATCACCTGAAAACAAGCCACAAGCAAGGCTGAGTATACTTAATCTCAGCAAGGCTTACCCGACTAGTGGAATATACTTAGCCGACTCCTAGACATGCAAGGCTTTTGGCTTGAGGGGTTTGTTTTGCCGAAAAGCATATTCAAGTAGGTCCTTACTTTCAAATTTTAGATCCAGATTCTAGTTTTTCTTTAACCATTCTAGGTAACCAACTATCCAATATCATACATGGTAGAAGAATTAATTTGCATCCAACAAAGATTAATCATCATCATTGTTCCTCTTCTTACTCTATGTGGTAAAAGGGTCAATCAGTCTCAATAACCGCGAGAAACGGACGATTCGAATCGAAATTCTTAACCTTGCAAGGCAGAC
The DNA here is from genome assembly GCA_032594955.1 of Panicum miliaceum. Classification (NCBI taxonomy): domain Eukaryota; kingdom Viridiplantae; phylum Streptophyta; class Magnoliopsida; order Poales; family Poaceae; genus Panicum; species Panicum miliaceum. The sequence goes on along the minus strand of CM064057.1, from coordinate 46,706,305 downwards.
CTAAACACACGTCACGTTGTTACTCCCAGAGTCACACGTGCAACTTTTCCCTTCAATTCCCGCTTCACGGAACAGGCCCACCGCCCTCGACTACACGTCCCCATGGACCACGGACCCAGCCGAGCCATGGAGGCACATGCACCCGCCATTTGCTAGATGTGAACGAATTCAAGACGGTGGGGAGTATATTCCGGCCTCGGTTCAATCCAGTACGTAAGCTTACCAATTACCATATTCTCAGCATGTGGTTAGTACGTTCAAAGACTTAACCACCACTACCACACACTGCGGCCTTAGCATTTTTCACTAAACAAACGGGGCCTCAATCATCAACATGAACATCACACCATAGCCTCGTCCTTCGATCTTATGATTGCAGCATGTAGTAAACATTCAACTCCTATATTCTCGCGAGTGACAGGAAATCACTAGACTTTTACCGGAGTCCTATTAGCATAGCATTCTATCGAACCTTACATCTAGTGTTTAGAGCATGGGTACCTAGGATCATGCAACTAAGTTTTCATTCAACTCCTATAAACTTAATGCACAAGTAAAATAGAGTAATAAGTTGCATAATTTGAAAAATAGGTTCATGCTCTGGGGCTTGTCTTCCTGAGCAAAGATAGCCTTGGGCTCTTCCGAACTCGGGTTCGGGTCTTCGAAAGCTTCAGTTAGATTCACTTGAGCTTCACGCTGCTCACTCTCGGACTCGGGCACCAGCTCGTACGTTCCGTCAGAGAGAGTAGTTGATTCTATATGAATGCACAAGTATGAGTTGTAGTGATGGTATATGACATTTATTTTCTTCACGATAAAGTTGCAGTCCACAAAAACATAGATTTGGTTGTGAAGTTACTTAGTTAAGATTTCTTGGGCAATTGTTAATAGAGTATAACTTAAACTAATTAACTCCATTAAACAAGAAGGGGGGGGTCGTGCTTTTGGAAACTAAATTTTCTAAGCACGACATGGATTAAACACAACTTCTAGACTAGGTAACTTCTGGTGATGAAATTTTTATTTAGAGTACATTACGCAGAGACAACAACACTATAAAAAAATTTAGAAATTTCTGTGCAGCAGATTAATTTTGAAAAATGTAATACACATCCACTACTAGACCCTAGTTATTTTTATACAGAACGAACCGTGCAAGTACTGAAGCTAAATATTTTAAAGGATGTTAACCTATCCATATATGAGTTATTATAAACTTTTCAGATTTTATTGGGCATGATACAGAGCATAAAAAATAGGACAAGATACACCTATTTCTTTAAGGATTAATTTCTACAGGATGTTATACAGGGTTTCTGAATATGAAACTGTTTATACAACATGTTCTAACCCTAAGTATCCCATAGTAAAAAGATGAACATTTTTCAAGTACAGGAACTAATTACTTTGATTTAATGTATTTCCCCATTCTAAAAATTATACAAGTGGTTATAGAAAGGTAAAAAGTTTCTAAATATTTTTGTGGCATCTAGGTATCAATAAAACGGCACAGAAAAAGTTTCATAACATGAATCATTACAGAACAATAGGGAAAATTATTTAAAGGTCTTCATGGCATAAAACAAAGTTTAACAAAATTTCCAGCTAGAGGCAGGTTCTGGTCCTGAAGAATTTACACTGGCCTACTCATCAAGAAACTAAACCACTGTTCAAAGATCAGATTCAGTACTGGTCTACAACAGTGGGTACAAATAAAGTCTAAGAAACCTTCCATTTAATGTAGAACAAAATATAGCGAGAACATGAAGAAATGCATGTAACAAAAGTTGTAGATTTTCTTCTAAAGATTCTAGAACAGTTGAGTTTGTATTTTTTACGATTTCTCTATGATTTTATATGAATTTTACAAGTTCGCTATTTTTGAAACTAAAGTTAAAACACTGGTTTGCAGATATGCCCCTGGAAACTTGCGTGCAGACTCTTTTAAAGATTTCAATCGTTGCAATGTGGTCCCTGGGCGGTGATGGCATGGCGGCCGACAAAATTCCGGCGAGGGGGCTCATCGGCGGCGAGGGAAAAAGGGTCGGGGAGAACCAGGGAGGCGAGAGCTACCTCGTGGGGGCCTTGGTCGGGGTTGGGGATGGCCGGAGGTGTCTCGTCGACGCGGAGCAGGGGAGCGGTGGTGGTGCTATGCGTCGGCGACGATGCTCCGGCGAGGCTAAGAGGGCGTGGTTAGGTCGGGGAGCTTCGGTGGGACGTGGGGGATCCGTTCCGAGGCTTGGTTCGAGCGGAGGAGGGCCGGAGGCGGCGTGTCCACGGCGGAGAGGGGCGGCGGCGGTGGTTGCTGGCTGCGGCCTTGCTCCGACGGGTCTGGGGGCGATGGGCGGGGCAGTAAGCTTTGGTGGGGCGGTGTGGTGGTGTTTGGATGCTCAGTTCTGGCAATGGGTGGCCGGAGAGGCGAGCCCACAGTGAGATCCTTACGGCGGCGGCAATGGAATGGGGCGGCGGCGTTCTGGTGTCTGGGCGCGCGAGGAGGCTCAGTGCGGCCTTTTGTAGGCACCAGAGAGGCGGGAGGAGGGGCGGGGCTGGACCGCGAGGCTCGGGCGCGGCGGAACGACGGGGGAGTGCCATTGGGCCGTCGGGGCGGTGGCAGTGCCGGCGCGGCTAGGGGGTTGGATGCCGGGGATTTGGCGTGGGGAAGGTGAAGATCACGCGGGCGTGGGTTGGGCGAGCAGCTGCAGCAGTGGGCTGGTCGGGCGGCGGGCACGGCAACTGGCGGGACGCGGCGGGGGCTCGAGCACGGTGCGGCCTGGCCATTGGGCGCGGCGGGCGGCGAGCAGAGGCGGGCGAGGACGTCGCGCGCGTGGCACGCTCGGGCTGAGTAGGGTTGCTGCGCGGGGGAGGGGCGCGTGCAGTAGGGGCGCGGCCAGCCATTGGCTTGGCACGACGCGGGCTGCAGGTATCGCCGGCGACATGGCGGCCGGCTCTGCTGGCTGTCGGGGCAGAGCAGGGGAAGGGAGGAACTGAAAGGGAAAATAGAAGAAAACCGAGGGGCTGAACTGTAAAACATGTTTTTCTCCTATTTTTGTGTTGCAACTCGAAAATCTCTAAAAATGAAAGTTGTTCAAAATGAAAAGTTGCACAAGTTTGGTTTCAGGCCAAAGTTCATTTGAGTTCTAGTTTGAAAGTTAATTTGAAAACTCAAAAAGCTTGATTTGGAGGGCACGTCATTTCCTGGGCAAAAATTTGTATTCTGTCCTAGGCTTCAACTAGACTTTTGTTTATCATGTCACTGATGGTGTGCCTATTCAATTTCGTAGCCATATTTTCTTTGATGTGAAAGTTATTTAATTTGTTTGATTAAAGTACATGTACTTATGCACATATACACATACTTTCAAATCCAAGCAAAACCAACTCATAATTTATTTCCTTTAAATTTTTCTTAGTTAGTTAAGCATATTTTTATGCTAATGAGACTTGTTTAGTAATTTAAACACCTGAGATGTCACAGCCTTCCCCCTTAAAAGAATCTCGTCCCGAGATTTAGACAATAAGCTTAGTGTGGACAGTGTGTGTACCTTTGGTAGAGTTGAGAAAACCGGAGAAATTTTGGTTTAGATAGCTTTCAGTTTCCCATGTGGCTTCTTCCTCAGTGTGATGATTCCATTGAATTTTATACATTTTAATCACTTTCCTTCTAGTGCTTCTTTCTTTTTGATCCATAATTTTGATAGGGTACTCAACATATGAGAGGTTGGGCTCTACTACTATTTCTTGTTGCTCCAAAACCTCGGTAGGAACTCGAACACATTTCTTGAGTTGAGACATGTGAAAGACATCATGGATAGCTGCAAGCTGAGGGGGCAGTCGTACTCTATAGGCTATGGGTCCACAACTCTCGATGATTTCATAGGGACCAACATATCGGGGAGCTAATTTTCCTTTGACTCCGAATCGTTGTATACCCTTGGTTGGTGAAACCCGAAGGTAGATGTGGTCACCAACTTCAAATTTCAGTGGCTTTCTCCTTCTGTTGAAATAGCTCTTTTGCCTGGATTGTGCGGCTCTAATATTTTCTTGTATTACTCTCACTTTTTCTTCTGTCTCGATTACCAAGTCGGGTCCAAATATTTTGCGTTCTCCGGTTTGTGACCAGCTCAAAGGAGTTCGACACCTTCGTCCGTACAAAGCCTCAAATCGTACCATTTTCAAACTCGTTTGATAGCTATTGTTATATGAGAACTCTGCTAGGGAGAGACATTTGTCCCAATTGTTGTCATAGTGAATGACGCAAGCTCTAAGCATGTCTTCAAGAATTTGGTTCACTCTTTCAGTTTATCCAGCAGTTTGAGGATGATAGGCTGAGCTTCGAATCAATTTAGTACCAAGAGATGCTTGCAATTGTTCCCAAAAGCGTGCTACAAACTGAGTACCACAATCGGAAATAATTGTCTTAGGTACTCCATGTAGGCAAACAATGCGGTCGAGATAAATCTCGGCATATTTCTTGGCAGTATAGGTGGTGTGCACTGGAAGAAAATGTGCCATCTTTGTGAGCCTATCAATGATAACCCATATGGAATCATGTGTTTGGGCGGTACTCGGCAATCCAACAATGAAATCCATACTTATGTCTTCCCATTTCCAGGAGGGTATAGGCAAAGGTTGAAGTGTACCGGCTACCTTTAAGTGGCTAGCTTTTACTCTCTGGCATGTGTCACATTCTGAGACATATTTAGCAATTTCCCTTTTCATTCTAGTCCACCAGAAGTTTTGCCTAAGATCTTGATACATTTTGCTACTGCCGGGGTGAATAGAAAATTTGGAAAGATGTGCCTCATCAAAAATTTGTTTGCGGAGCTCATGATTCTTCGGAATGACTATGCGACTTTCGAACCATAGATTTCCCTTATGGTCTTGGCGGAAACGTTTATACATCTCTTCTTCAAGAAAGAGTTTTTATTTGATGATCTTAACACCTTCATCATGTAGTTGTGCCATGATGATTTGATCATGGAGAGTAGGTTCAATCGAGATGTGATTCAGAGTGCCTTGGGGAATCATTTCCAAACTAAGCTTCCGCATTTCGGAACATAATGTTTCATTATAGAGTTCCACTGATAGGCAATGGCAATGAGCCTTGCGGCTTAGTGCATCCACGACTACATTAGCCTTGCCGGGGTGATAGTGCACCTTGAGGTCATAATCCTTGATTAATTCTAGCCATCTTCTTTGTCTCATATTCAGATCGGCTTGGGTGAAGATATATTTGAGACTTTTGTGATCGGTGTAGATATTACAATGAGTACCCATGAGATAATGTCTCCATATTTTTAGAGCATGAATGACAGCTGCTAATTCGAGATCATGGGTCGGATAATTCTGCTCATGGGGTCGAAGGGCTCGTGAGGCATAAGCAATAACTCGATTCTCTTGCATAAGCACACATCCAAGACCAGTGCCAGATGCATCACAGTAAACATGGAACGGCTTGGTGTTATCGGGTTGATCTAACACAGGGGCTGTAGTCAAATGTTCTCTAAGAGTGTGGAAAGCTTCTTCACATTTCTCATCCCACACAAACTTTACTACCTTTTTCAATAGTTCAGTCATAGGCTTAGCAATTCTGGAGAAATCCGGAATGAAGCGGCGATAGTAACCGGCTAAACCGAGAAAACTTCGAATCTAATGAATAGAGGTAGGAGGCTTCCAATCCATCACCTCTTGTACCTTGCTGGGGTCAACGGCTATGCCTTCGCTGGAAATTGTGTGACCCAAGAATTTTACACTATTCAACCAGAACTCGCACTTAGAAAATTTAGCATAGAGCTGGTGGTCCCTGAGACGCTGAAGAACAATGTGCAGGTGCTTAGCATGCTCTTCCTCATTCTTAGAATAGATAAGGATGTCATCAATGAAAACTACGACGAACTTGTCGAGCTCGGGCATGAATACCGAATTCATGAGATACATGAAATAGACAGGAGCATTTGTGAGACCAAAGGACATGACCAAAAATTCATATAGTCCATATCATGTGGAAAAGGCAGTCTTAGGAATATCGCATGGACGAATCTTTATCTGATGATATCCAGATCGAAGATCAATCTTTGAGAAAACTCTAGCTCTAGATAATTGATCAAAGAGAACATCAATGCGGGGAAGTGGGTATTTATTCTTAATGGTCACCGCATTGAGAGGTCGGTAGTCAACACATAACCTCAAACTGTCATCCTTTTTTTTTACAAATAGGGCTGGACATCCCCAAGGTGATGCGCTAGGACGAATGAAGCCTTTGTCTAGCAGTTCTTGGAGTTGTATTTTTAGTTCAGCCAATTTCTTAGGTGGCATCCTATAGATCTTTTGGAGATAGGCGCAGTGCCTGGTTGCAGTTCAATAACGAACTCAATATCCCTATCTGGTGGCATTCCTGGCAAATTGTCTGGAAAAACATCGGCATACTCGCATACCACTGGAATATCCTCTAGTTCGATTCCTTCCATCACGAAAGCACAAGAATTTGTGCACTTTTAGAATGGTAGGTAAAGAGTAGTGGCTCCCTGAGTTGGGGAATTGATTTCAACGGCCCTTGAAAGAATATCCAATGTCACTCCATGTTGAGCCATCCAATCCATTCCCAAAATAATATCTATGCCTTCTAGTGCCAGAAGGATAAGGTTGGATATGATAGTTTTACTACTCAACTTGATTGGTACGTGCCTTATCATTTGACTTACGCAATTTTACCACCCTTGTGTGAGACAAAAATCCAAGCCTACTTTTGCACCAAATTTTTCACTAATGAAACTATGTGATGCACCAAAACCAAACAATATAACTATAGGCTTGTTGTTAAACAGAGAATGTATGTGTCATTATTGGTGCACCTTCAGCGAGCGCTTCAAGCTGATCAATCTTTCTTTTGCGCTTGTTCCTCTGTCTTTTACGCTTGTTCCTTTGTCTTTTGCGCTCGTTCAGATTGGTTTGGCTAGAAACTTGGCCCTGATTTTGTTGTCCGGCCTGGGGGCATTCTCGAGCAAAGTGGTTAGCACTTCTACAAATGAAGCAACGGTTTGTGTCACTTGGACAACCGGGCTGTTTGTTATCTAAATATGTCATTACTGGCATACCTACTGAACCTTTCTTGGGTGTGGTGCATTTAGCATGGTCTATCTTTTTCTGAACAGGCGAGCGAGTTCGTGTTCATAGGACTGTGCCGGTGTCAGTAGTTCTGCTAACTTGACGTCGACCTCGTGGAATGAATTCTGTGCAGGTAATTTCCCATCTAGTCAAGTCTATGCCGCATGGGTCATGCTTGAGAGTCCAACACTTTACTTGGTGATCCTTAAGTTTCATCGGAAGTTGTGATGGGGGCAATAAGGAGTCTGAGTAAACGTCTCTTGTGTCCATCATCTTGTCATTGAGCTCTGGATAGCCTGCAACCTGAGGTTGTTGGACATTACACCCACCCCCTTGATGGTGCTGTTGCTGCAGGTATTGAAAAATCGCTTGCTGCACACGAGGTGCATATGGCGGCAGGTTGCTCGAAGCGCGCGGACGTCGTCCATTGGCCGCTCCGAGGTCGCAGCAAGGTGGCTCGCGATCTGAATGGCCACATCGGTAGGGAGATCCGCCATCAGCGACAACCGGGGCGGCCTTGCCGCCATGAGTGTCGGCGGCGTCGACGACATCGCAGAAGCAGGAGCGCGAGACAAGGTCACGCCTGAGGGCGTGGCTGGAGCTGCAGCACGTGGACGACTGCGAGTTGGAGAGCGGGATAGGTGTAGCAGAGTGTGGACGACGGCGAGCCGGAGTGGTGGATAGGTAGAGCGGCGCGTGGACGGTGGTGAGCCCTAGCGCTGGAGGGGGGCGAGATGAGCTACAGTTCGAGTTCTTGGTCGAGATCTTGAATGCGTTGCCACTTGAGTGCGTTGCCACTTACTAGGAAGTTCAGGCGATGCCGTGTCTCGGGGGGTTGGCAAGCTCGTCGAGAAGGTGCGCGGTATAGGAACCGTTGCAGCCTTTCCAACGATAGGAGAGGAAGAAGATCAGGGAAGATCTAGCGGGCCTTTTCCTCTTCCTTGGCCGGATCCAGCGGCATAGTCAATGCGTCGCGTCACTTGCTTGTGGGCCATTGCTTGTTGGCCCGATATGTCAGTGGCTGTTGGGTTGAACCAACCCTTTGCCTCGGGGTTTTTCTCCATTGCCTCTCCCATCGACAGGAGGTTCAGGCGGCGCCGCGTCCCGGGAGGTGCGTCGGGCCCCGATAGGTGGGACCCACATGTCAATCTCACAGAAGACACCTGAGGGGAAGGCGCCTCCTGGTCAGCGTGTCGGCCCACACGAGGGGAAGGCGTGCCTCCTGGTCAAAGCGTCTCGTCATATGCTTGTGGGCCATGGCTTGTTGGCATGATATGTCAGCGGCTGCTGTCTGGAAATAACTGTCCTCTCCCCACTTTCTTCCTTGTGAAGCCGAACCGCACCGGTGCATTTTTCCCCTCTTCCCCCAAACTGTCCCATCAAAGTGGGGTTTTCTTCCATCACTGCCTGCATCGCCTTCTTCTACCTCCCATCGCCGCCCGCATCCTTTTCGCCCACCTTCATTGCGACAATGGCGAGCCGCAAACAGGCGCGTGATGCACAAGATGAGTTGTCACAAAGCCCAGCGACGACCTCTAGGCTGTCGGTGAGGTGGCGCGGCCCGTCATCCACCACGGGGAGCAGCTCGCCAGTCATCAATGTGCCGCCCGCCTCGCTCGTCGACGCCGTGACCGACAAGCTTGGAGTAGAAGACGTGCCACCGGGCTTTGAAAAACTCGTCGCCGCCCATAGGAACCAACTGGATGATGCAGCGCCAGCCATCGATGTGCCGCCTACCATGGTCGACGCGGACGTAAAGCTGAAAGGTGCCACCACCTCATCAGCATCGCACAGCAATGACTCAGTGAGCCAGACTCTTCCAGTAGATAAAGATTCACTTTTTTTAGATTGACATTTAGTTTTCTATTGCAATCAGATTCCTAGTGCGGCCTCGGGGCCGTTGTCGAGCGGCGGCCCGCCATCCCCCAAACGGAAGGTCGACGACGGCTCATCATCCCCCAAGCAGAAGCGCTCTACCCTATCTGTGCTGCAGATGGAGTTGTACTACTCCTCTGATGAGATAGCTCGGAGGGCCAACGCTCCTCCCTCCCCGCCCGCGCCTCCGTACATTTTGGCATCGTGGAACCGCCGCTTCCCATTGAGGATCGTTGTCTTTCCAGATGGCGATTCCGATGAAGATTCATCTCGGCAGTTGGCGCCCACCATGCACGAGGCTTTCTGGGTGAGTTATTGGTTGATTTGCACATACGATTAGTATTCTCTATTTTCCCAACATTCTAGTCCTCACCATTTCCAACATTATAGTCATCAACATTATACTCTGTTTTTCCAACATTATAGTATCCTAAATGTGCCTCGTGCCTAAGGTATTCTTACATCAATCTTGCATGTTATACTAAATGTGCCTAGGGTGTTCTTAGATCAATCCTGTGATGCAAGAATTTTTAAACTAACATGTGCATTGCATTAATAAATTGAAGGAAGGTGAAAAGTATAAGGTCCTTTTCGGAAGGCAGTTCCTCGTGAACATGTACCGCTACGCAGACAGCGATCCCGAAGAGGTTGGAACTCCTCTTCCTACTGGCAAGGAGGTGATGGTCATTCCCTTGATTACGCTAGTGGTCCCTGATTTCTTAATGCTAATTGGTTTCCTTCTATAATGTCAGGTTTGGGATGCAGCCGAGAAGCTTCAGCTCATGATCAAGCGCTACATGAATTCTCGGAAGTGGGACGAGCTGAGGCACGGCAGCTCCGATGAGTGAAGATATGAAGGCCGCAGTTATCTTAGTCATCTTAATTATCTTAGTTATGTAGAAGTAATGAGCGGCATGAACTCTTAGTAATATGTAATGGATGTAGATGTAATGAGAGGCGTGAACCTCTACTTTTGTCTGATCCATGCACTTGTATATAATGGCTGATGTTGTACTGAACCTGATGAATGAAGCTATTGCAACGAGATATAATGCTTTGAATGACCATGCATATAGACATTTTGTACACTGCATAATAGGGTGAAACAGAATTAGCTAACAACACATTATATTGTGTCCATTGCATACAAAACAAACTGGGGCACCATCTGGCCATGACCGATATTTTTTGGCCTTTGCCCCAGTACACTGAATGTCTCAAAATTTGGGCCATTACAAGTTGGTTTGTTACCCATTACATTACATAAGTAGACCATACAAAATACAGTTTGAGGCCAATTATTGCAAGAGTTTATGCTCTTGGCAAAATAGGACTTCTCGGTAATCACCTCCCTTTTCTAGTCTTGCTCTAGTCATCTTCTTGGCAGGGACTGTTCACGCCTGCACGAAGAGGAAGCTGATCGACCTAAGGATGATCCTCGAGAATGCGAAAGATGTCCACGCACAGGCTCTAGATCCTGCATTCCTCGCTGTAGAAGTACGACCACTGGTACCATCCGTCGTGGCCGGCGGGCACGCCGCACTGGTGAACATCCGCGCGAGGCACTCGGCCAGGCACGGGGACTCGCTTGTCGAAGTTAGGCCATACCTCCATCCACAGCATGTCGAAGGCTTCCACAACTGTACGCGCAAGCCCGCGGTCGTTCCAGATGGCGAGCGTCGGGTCGTCATCCGCTGCCTCGGCCAGGAGCTCCTTGGCTCAGAGGTCGGCCTCCGTGCCACTATTTGCTCGCCACAGGAGCATAGCGAGCATGTACACCACCAACTTGTGGCCCCCACAGGCAGCCTGATCTAGCTCATCCAGCAGCGCATGAAGAGCCCCGCCATGCTCTTGGAACACAACCCTCATCGCCTTGACAAAGCGCGCCTCCAGGTTGCCCGCGGCGTAGGTGTTCGCGATCAGTCGCTCGCGAGTCTCTGCGTCGTCCGACTGCCGTAGCGCCGCCTCAGGTTGAGGTTGCGGCCCACCAGCGGCGCGCTGCACACCCTGTCTCGCATGACAGAGCAAGCCCCCTAAGGCAATGGAGATCGGCCATGGCGAAGCTGGATGATGCCGCGACGCGGGCGGCGACATCGATGTGGATCTCTTCTGGAAGGTCGGTGAGGGATCTCGCAGGCGCCATAGGCGAAGGGATGAGGATTTTTTTAAGGAGGGTGAGAGTGCAATGGCGAAGGGAGTAGGCCTACAGTAGATCAAGGGGAAGGCAGAAGTTCGATATTTCTTTAATTTCCCTCTTGGGGATGGCAAGCGTCACTTTTTTTTGGAGCATGGGATGGCAACCATCTCGGGAAGGTGCGCGAGAACAGTAACCATCTAGGCCTTCCCTTTTTCTCTTCGGCACACCTATTTTCACAGCGGGCCTTTTTCTCTTCCTGGGCCGGATCGAGTGGATCCTGGTTCCACACTCAAACCTGGGCCAAATGGCCCGACTTTGAAACACGCCCAGTCCTTATTAGCTGGCCCCACACACGTACACATGGACGGTCTGGTCCTACCTCTGCAGTGGACCCTGCGTTCACATATTTGACCTACAACCCTGACACGTGGGGCATAGGGTCCCACTCAGCACACGTGGCTTCCTGGTAGACATGCTGGACCTATCAACCGGGACCCACATATACACGTGTTAGCCACGTCGGCCAGCTGGGCCTTCCTTATTATGGCTCCTTCGGCACACCTATTTTCAAAGGCGGCCTTTTTCTCTTCTTGGGCTGGATCAAGTGGATCCTGGTTTCTCACTCAAACATGGGCTAGATGGCCCGACTTTGAAACAGGCCCAGGCCTTAAGCTGGCTCCACACACATACACGTGGACGACCTGGTCCCACCTCTGCAGTGGATCCCGCGTTCACATATTTGACCCACAACCCTGACACGTGGGCCCTTCGGGTCCCACTCAACACACGTGGCTGCCTAGTAGACATGCTGGACCTGTCAACCGGGACCCACAGATACACTTGTTAGCCATGTCGGCCAGCTGGGTCCGCACACGTACACGTGGATGGCCGGGACCCACAGATACACTTTCATCATAGTTGAGTAGGGACTGAGGGCTGCCACCGATGAAATGTGATGAAACTCGGGTTTCGTCATTAAAGGGGCATGTTCTGTGATGAAGTTGGAAACATCACGCGGAATTTCATCACGGATGTGCCGATTTCTAGTAGTGGGCGTACTCAATCACCTCATGGTCGCAGTCGTATGACTTCTGGACGTCACCTCAGAGGGAGAGTACACCTGTCTTACCCGGCAATTTAAGGATCAAGTAGACGTAATGGGGTACAACCATGAACTTGGCTAGGGCTGGCCTACCAAGGATAGCATGGTACGAGGATTCGATGTTTGCGACTTAGAATTTTATGTACTCCGTACGGAAGTTGTCCGCCGTCTCAAAAGTAACTGGAAAAGTGACCAAACCAATCGGTGTAGCCACGTTAGCCGGGACGATCCCGTAGAACGGAGCCTTGCTGGGAGTCAGCATCTTGCCGATGTGCAATCTCATCTTCTTTAGAGTACTCGGGAAGAGTAGGTTCAAGCTGCTACCTCCATCGATGAGTGCTCGGTTCAGAGTAGAGCCTACCACGATAGGGTCCAGTACGAGCGGAAGTTTTCCTAGCTCAGAGAAGCCGGTCCATTGATCCTCTCTAGAGAAAGAGATCGGGACCTTGTTGTGTCTCAAGGGACGTGGCACGACTAGCTCAACTAACATGATCTCGCATCGAATAAGCTTCTGCGCGCATTTGGAGATGATGCCGTTGTCACCTCCGAAGATGACGTTGACGATGTTAGTCGGGTGTTGGAAACCCGGAGGCCCCGACTTGTTGTTGCCTTCGTCCTTGTTGATGCTCGCTACGGACCAATTTTGAGCATCAACTTGACCCGAAATGGAGATGACTAACATGCTTAACCTGCATATTTACCCCGAATAATAGGGGCGACGCTAGGTAGAGCTAGCCTAGTGCCCAAGCACCAGGGTAATGAAAAAAATTACCACTAACTTGACTTATATTCATCATGGATTGCTACAAAATTTTGCAGATTTCTTGAGGAGTGCACCACGGTAATCGTAGTGCTAGCTTCGTGTAACACCTAAAAATATAGGAGTTGAAACTTTTAAAAGTATTTTCATAAAAATCATAAATTAAAATTGTGCATGCATCTTTATTTCTTTTCTTCTCCTATTCTTTCTTTCAGCCAGCCCAATTCTTTTCCTCTTCTTCTTTTCTTTTCCCGCGGCCCACTCAGTGGCCGATTCCCTCACCCGACTCTTTCTTCCATTGACAGCTAGGACCCACCTGTCGGCGCCTTCTCCTTCTTTCTTCTTTCCTTACCAGAGTCCGGATCGATCCTGCGCCGTTGTTCGCGCCCCTTCTTTCTTTCTTCTTACCCTGAGTCCTGATCGATTTCGCGACGCCGCCTTCCTAACTCCCGGCCGATCCACCCCTATAAAATCCCGCCGAAGCACCGCTTTGCAACCAGAGCCAACTTCAATCTCGTTTGCTACTCAACATCGTCGCACGCCGCTGGATGTTGCACACCGGAGGAATGACCGCCGTCCCGATACGCCGCCTCTCCGTCGACTCGCCGTTCCGCAGCTTCTCCGCCGTCATCAACTCTCACTAGAGCTCCACAAGTTGGTGAGCATCAAGCTGCACCAGATCCTCTCTCCCTCTTGCCCCGCCGCAAACCAGATTCCTCGCCGGACCCCTGTTTCCACCCGCCGCCGTGGCCGCCAGTTCACAGCCGCCGCACAGCCATCCCGTGGCCACCCTCATCTTCGCCGTACCGCCCACTCACTCCCCGGCATAAACCCAGCTTGAATCGAGCCCCGGAACACCGGATTCGGTGAAGCTCCGGCCGTCCGCCGCCGCACTCGCTCAACGCTGACGCCCAGCAAAGCTCCGCTTCGCCCGACCCTTTTCGTTCCGTTGAACCGATCCTTCCTCTGCCAATCGATCTAGATCTAACGGCCAGAAGCGATCTTCACTTTACACTGCCGATTTACCTGACCCACCCTTCATGCCGCCGATTCACCCGACCCTTACCCCGCCAATTCGCCCGACCCGCCGCTCGATCCTGATCCAACGGACCAGATTCACCCGACCCTAGCTGTTTCCAGAACTTTTACAGAAAGACTCCTAGGATTTCCAGAAATCAACCCGCAGTCCAGATTAGTAGAAAAATAATTAGAGTTGAGCCCTTTCTTTTTCTGTTCCGACCCCTGACTTTTCTAGAATTAGTACCTGCCATCCAGAACCTATAGTTTTGCACCCCGACCCTTTTTTTTAAGTTTAATTATGTTTAGGCCCCTAATTCCATCAGATTTAGCCCCTGGAAGTTCAAAACTCTCGCAGTTAGGCCCCTAGATCACTGTTTTAGCCATATCTTCATCGTTTCAACTCCGATCTCAGCGATTCTTGCGCTCACGCGATCCTTGCATCACGAACTACAACTTTAGTATCTTTTTACTTTCTGTTTTTATTGTTTGTTGTATTGTTTCTTATTTGTTAGTGTATGCTTGTTTGTGTGATCGCGTAGCCAACGTGACGTTCGAGCCAAATCAAGAGCAAGCTTACGAGGAAGAGAACCAGCAGCTGTTTGAAGAAGGCAAGTGGATTTTCTCCCCTGCATATTCTATTTGATCCCAACAACAGCATGATAATACACTTTACTTTAATGTTGCTTGCATAAACTTGATGGATTACCTATGCTAAGGACATACCTAGTCTTTTGCCCCAAACCTTGAAACACCTGGGTTTACTATTCATGTTGGGTAGTTACGCTTAGTTGCAAACTTTGGGATTGTTATTGGTTTATTCTTTTAACATCGATGGTCACATTTTATATTCTTGTTATCGCGTAATTTCAAGATTAACTTTGTTTAATGGGAACATGGAGAACCACCCAAGAAAACAGTGCAACCACAAAGTCATATGGCTCTGACCTTAGCCAATTAATTAGATGTGTAGTTTGCTGGTGGCCTTACCGAAAGGGCAAGGAGGGGGTCGGTGATTGGGGTCATAGCCCGGTCCTCTTGGGGTAGCTGCCTTTGCTAAGGAGCTGACCATTAGGGAGGTTTATGGACCATGCCGCTACTGAAACTCTAGCGGGCTGCCTAGCTCTCGACATGTCTTTGTAAAGGCTTCGTAGTGTACCCTCGCCACTCACATCGGAAGTGTTTAAGGGCCTTGCAAACCTGGGCGATTTGGGGAAACACGATTTGTGGGTAAAGTGTACAACCTCTGCAGAGTGTAAAACTGTTATAACAGCTGTACTCACGGTTATGAGTGGCTTGGACCCTCACATGATAATGAATCTTGAAGATTAATTAAATTGTGGTTCGTGGTTTATACTTATGTGAGTGGTATCTTTGTGTTTTTGCTAAAGTAGGTTGGTATAAACTTAAACCTAGTGAATAGGTGCTTGATTATAAATACTTGACCAACTAAAAGCGACCGCTGCTGCAAACCTTAGCCTACCCTTGATGGCCTTGCATTTTCACCCCACTTGCTGAGTACCAACCATAAGAGTACTCACCCTTGCCCCCTGCTATTCAGAAGAGAACTTTGAAGAGGAGATCTTCAACGACTTCGAGGAGTTCTAGGCCCTGCGTTCACCAGTCATCGCCTGTGGAACACTGAGTTGTTGGAGACTTCGTATAGAGTATAACGGTTTATCGTTTAAAGACATTTGTGTCTCTTTTATATGGAGTGTAATACTGTTAAATACTTTATTTAGTTACATTTTGAGCATTATCTTTGATATATTACACTTTCCGTCTACCATATGTGTGTGAACATGATCCTGGCGCACATATGAGATGCATCTGGTTCTTTCTAGAATCGGGTGTGACACTTCACCACTGCCAAATAATATCATTTCCACATTTTCCTTGGAGATTTTGCAATGTAGGAAACTGGGCAAGAAATGCAGGTAAAATAAGCTCCAGAATTCATACCACAAAATGCCAACAGATCGGAGCGCGCCGACCAACAAAGAGCAGGTGTTTAGTTACCAAATTCCATATATGTTGGTGAACATGTGTATGCAGCTCAAGCAAAGGAGGAAACACACCCCAAGAGCAAGACAACACACTCTCAATCCAAGGCAACACAATTTGGACCAATCAGAATGCGACATTCAACCGCCCATGGATCAAAAGGCCCACAAACACATGCAACCGACTTAGGACAGCGTGGATGCAAGCATAACTGTCATGAGGGCCCACCTAGTAGTCACCCTGCCAAAGGAGAGATGAAACGGGCTCGGCGCCGGTTCGATTGAACCACTGCTTCGGCCGAACCAGGAAGAAAGCCGCCGACCTTCCCCTTGCACGTGGCAGCTCCTCATCACTCCCCAATGTCGGTTCCAGGTGATAGGCCCTTGTTTGCCGGCCGTAGCACCCCTTCATCACCCCTATAAATATGAGGGGAGGGGCTTCTAAAGGAGGTGTACCATTCCACAAGCTCCACTCTCACTTTTGAGTTTGGGGTTTGCCTTAGAGGCTTAGTGCTGCCTAGGTAGTGCTTAGGACTTAGGGAGAGAGTGAGGGGGAGTCGGGGAGGTGCCGGTGTGCACACCGGCGCTCTTCTCCAGCTTGTACATCGATGGATGCTTATTGTTGGCGCTAAAATCGGCCGGATAGGAATCGGCCGATGGGTCTTCAGCGTCGGACACACGACCCGGGAGAATCTGCTTAGCTCCTGTTCGGGTTATCGCCCTGGTGCGGTTCGCGCGGCGTGCCAGTCAATCTGACTTGTTGATTGACAAGGAAATAGAGTATTAAATTCCAGGCGCGTCGATCGGCTGGGGTTCCGATCTGTCCTGAGGAGCGCGTCGGCGGCGAATCGGCCGATTTGCTGTATAGATGATCGGCTATGGATCAGCCGATGATCGTATAGTAATCGTAAAGAAGACTGCTGGAGCGATCTAAACAATTACTAGAGAAGCAACACTTGAAATAGATCTAATCGGCTGTATGATGGTGAATCGAAGGAGAACAATGACGAAGCCGATTACTCTGATCTCAAGCTGGATAACTGGTGATAGTACTAGAATAACAGGTAAAACTTGCGATTCTAGTAAATATCGATAACTGGTGAATAAATCCAAACGAAACCACAGCGATGCGCCCGTAGTTAAAGCTCGGATATTATTCGGTAAGCGGAACCTACCAATTGGCCGGAGACCACGTTGATGCAGCCCTGCCAATCCGTACGAACTCGTGAAAGAAGAAAAGGTATTGGCGAAGTCTCCGACTTGAAAGTAAAGTACTAGTAAAAAGTAGAACTGTTTTGTTGATTGATGTATTGATATCTCGCAAAGCCCTAGCGACTCCTATTTATACCCTGAAACTAGGACTCCTGGTCGATTACGACTTGTTACAACCTTATTTAAAACAGGAAAACTACTATATCTATAAGAACTTTTAAAGGAAACGGACTCCCGCAGAATCTTCCGCCGCCGTTCTCCGATCCAATCAGGATTCTCTTCAATTGCTCCTTGACCGATTTGACGTGCCCTATTGACCATCTTTTAACCAGGATCTTCTGGAATAATCCCATCCTATTGGCATAGGCTGCGCCACCAATCGGCCGATTTTCAACTGTTACCTCAATCGGCCGATTCCTCACTGTAGCTTTCAGATCTGCTGCATCGGCCAATCTTCTCCTCCTGATGCCAATTCAACACGTGTCAAAATCTGGCGTCAACACATGCCCCCCAGTTTCGGAGTAAAATATAACTTTTCCTTCGAAACTCTTTTCTTTAATCTTCTCCTCCGAAACGGGAGCAGTAAAAATCTCCTTCCGTTCCGCGGTACAATGATTGCAATTTCTTCGAACTGGGCACGTGAAACGACCGCTCCCCTGGAACTCGTGTAGACGGCGCGGTAAAAATACCATCTTTGCCCTTGCCCCCCTTACCTTTCTTAAGTACTGGTTTTCTCCGCCTCTCCTCCTCCACGAATCTAGTATCCTTTCTGTCGCATCACTGCTCAACTTTCTCCAAGTTCCTTTGATTTCCAAGTGCTCCCCCTTCTCCGGCGATCTCACCTGTAGCCTGCTCCGACCCCCAATGGCGTCTCCATCGGCGACCACCCCATCTACAGAGGCTCCATCGGCTGCTCCTTTGGCGGCGGCAGCCCAATCGGCGGCTTCCCCAGCGGCGTCATCGGCGACGATGGCTTCCATCCCAGAGGTAAATGCCCAAAAATTTTTTCCTTTTCGCCTTGCTGCTTCAGTATTTTCCGGTCCCTTTCTTAGTTTCTTCCCTTTTTCCCTTTCTTTTTAGGCCCTTAGGCAGAGGATCACCATTCCTCTCTCAGAGTCTCCTGACCTCATCTGTCTAGGCCCTATGGGGAGTCCTGATTCAACGGATCTAATCAGTTTAGAAACTCACAGGATCCCCTTTAAGCAGTCACCCATGGATTTAGATCACTGGGTAGGCGCATTCAGATCCTGGCCGAATGAAACACCTGGGTGGAGAGAATGGTACCAGAGGGTAGCCGGGTCTTGGAAAGTTCAATGGGAAGAACTAAAAATCGGCCAGTGCATAGATTTGTCCCTGTCTCAGATGGAAAAGAACGAACCTTTGGTTATGGCAGCCTCTTACTTTTGTCCGATGCACTTAACGCATTCCTTTTTGGACACGGACCCATGACCCCGACCTTGGCCGATGTCCTGCTGCTGACCGGCCTAGATGTTTCCTCCGCCGATACCCCCTTCAATTATCTGTTCAAGCCATCTCATCGGCTAGATACCAAAGGAATCGGCGGGTGGAAAGGATACATCAGTAAAAACATGAAGACAGGGACAGTCTCACAGAGGGAGCACACCGCCTTCTTAATGATGTGGCTGGAGAAACACTTCTTCTGTGGCAGAGCGGTCGGCCCTTCTTCCAACACTCAAGCTTTGGCAGAGTCTCTTGCACAAGGATCGGCCGTCACCCTCGGTAAACATTTGCTGGGATCGGCATACCATCTCATGCATCAAATCGGCGTCAAGCTGTCAAAAGGAGAGCCGGTAGGGAATCCAGGCGGTCCTTGGTGGTTCATCACCCTCTGGCTCAATCTACACATGAGCAAGGTCTCTCAGCAGAGGATAGAGAGAAAGGCCTTTCCCAACATCGAGTCAAAGGAGAATCCATCGGTCCGTCGCCGCTGCAGATCTGTTGGAGAAGCGGTATCGGCCTTTCCTGGCTGCCAGTTTACCGCTACCCGCGTAGCTGAATATTTCAGATATTTCTATAATGGACTTAGTGAGGAGATTATCATCTGGTATCCATATCAGACCGCAGAGCCGATCTTTGAATTGCCTGTATGCTTTGATTTCTGCACCCATACATTTGACAGAGAATTAATGGACGTCTTGATTAAGCCGGGAATTCTGCCGGCTAACTTCTTCTCAGGAAAGGACTCACCCACTTATGAGTTCTACTGCCCGTCGGCTGCAGCAAGGCAACTAGGTTTTGGCCAATTGCCAATTCGAGTCTATTTCGCCGGCCAAGCAAAATTCAGAGACGAATTAACTTCAAGTCTTGACTACAGCCGATTGTGCGATTTAGTACCTGACTCCAGCACCATTGACTTGAACGGCTGGTCAGTTGCCTCTTTCGCCACCCAACAGTATAAATTATGGTGGGCAGAATGGAAGCAGCATCTTTTCTGTAAATCCCCATCAATTTACTGCAACATTCTGGACCCAGAGAACATCGACCCAAATGTTGCGGTATGTCCTTTTCTCCTTAGCTGATTTCAATGTTGCATTATCATCTCGCTGTTAACTTATGTTTATCCCTTCAGTCTGAAAGCCATGTCCCCCCGATGCGGAGCCGAAGCGGCCGGCCGATCGATAGCCATCACCAATACACAGCGTATCCACTCATCGGCCTCCATGCTCCATCTATCAGAGATATCTCCACCGGCCGATCAAGACGAGCGCCCAAAAGACCAACACCAAAGATATCCAGCCGTCGGATGCGGGCTCGCATTGGATTGGCCGATCAGGCGACAATAGCATCGGCTGAAATCTCCCGTATCGGATCGGCTAGCCAGATGGTAGCAGCATCGGCCGAGACTCCCCGTGTTGGATCGGCCGATCAGGTGGAAATGATACTCGCCGAGACCTCAGGTCCTTCACCCTTACCAGTTGTCGAGACGGCCGATCCCCAAGTCACCGCCGAAGCCGGGGCTGCTGCAGCATCGCTCTTGGTAGAAGCCGTCCAGGTAACTTTATTTATCTCATGTATTCCCCAAATCTTCTACTGACATCAATTCCATCCCTTTGCCAGGCTGCAAGGGTTGTCCCACCACAGTCCCCACGACTATCGGCCACGTCTCAAGTAGGGACTGAGATTACAGCAGCTCCTGTTGCCGAGGTATATGATATCTTACCCTGCATCCTTAATACTCAGGAAACTTAACCAATTTTGATGCAGGTCGACTTGGGTACGCCAATTGTAACTCCACAGCAGGAATCGGCCGGGGAACCCGCAGAGGCATGGCAAATTCCCATTACCATCTTATTTCATTTTCCCATAGTATTTTCGCAAGCATTTATACCTTTCTCAGGAAGCTGGCCCAAGCGGAGCACCAATAATGATCGAATCTTCTTCTTCTGGCGAACCCAGTGCACCAATCCCTAAAACAAGGGAAATACTTCCACCAGCGCAGGCAAGAGAGATTCGTTTCAAAGAGGTAACAATCTTACCATCAGAATCGGTCGATTTCCTTTCACTGCTTGCTTACCCTTTGCTTCGTTCCCTTACAGGAGCAAGATACTCCCAACAATAGCATCTTTTCTTTCGCTGTCTCCTTGGCCGATGAAGAAGAAATCGCCTCACACGCAGTTCCACCGAGCTCTGCCCCCGACAATGTCCGCTCTAAGCTCGAAAGCATCCGTACTCTCCTCCAAGGTGACATCGGCCGACTGGTGGAAGATGCATCGCCGATCCGACAACTTTTCAATGAGGTCGTAGATCACATCCCGGATGAAGTGTCGGAAGACTTGGGGTATGCTGCCTATATAGAGGGCATGCGGATTCCGGTCTCGCGGGCGCTGCAACGTATGGCCGATCGTGCTCAGATGGCCAAAACTCAGGAGGAGGTTGACTTGTACAAGCATCAGACCCAGGAAGTACATCACAGAATCAACTTCCTCGAGAACTGCCGTCCGGACATAGTTGGCACAATAGATCGGCTGAAACGGAGGAGAGCAGAACTAGCCAAGGAGATGGAACAGATAACCAAAGAGATAGCCGCTGAGGAGAAAAAGCTCCAAGAACTCTCAACCATGATCAGCGAGCTGAAGCAAAAAAGACAACATCTGGCCCGTGAAACAATAAGACTCCGTTGCCGCGTGTCAGAAGTACCAGGATCGGCCAAAAATGATCAGAGGATAGTAGAATCGGCAGATCAAATTAGACGACGAGCGATTGTAGCCATAGATGCTTTCCTTGGGCTGTAAACAATATGTTAAACATTATTGCTCCTTTAATGCCACTGCGCCGATTTGGTTTTGAATTGCTTCATGTAATCCGTAATTTTCACTTAATAATGAATCCCAATATTTCTTCCACCAGATGTGTAGCCAGAAAACCGATGAGAAATCGGCCATGTTAACTTGACATATTTTCCTTTTGTACTCAGAATCCAAATTGGCACTAATGCACGTCGGCCTTGATTGGTTGATATCTCCCAAATCTACCATCTCTTAATAAATCGGCCGACGTGAACCCATGCCCCAGCTTCCCATCTTCTCGGACGAACTGATCCATTTATTCTGAATCTTCAGAGCCGACTGCTTGGATCGGTTGTAGACCAAAATCGGACACTTTCAGGAAGTCAGTGTCCCAAGTCCTGCCAGATATACACTTGACGTGCTCGCAGCTCCACTGTTGTGTGTCGGCCGCTGCAACGCTGTAGACGGAATCGGCAGCGACTATCTCTGTACTGTCGCCGACCCATTGCACAAGGCATTGATGCATTGTAGAAGGGACACAATAGTTTGCGTGTATCCAGTCGCGACCAAGCAGCATATTATAGGACCCCTTGCCATTAATGACGAAGAAAGTAGTAGGGAGGGTCTTACTGCTAATGGTGAGGTCGACGCAGAATGCTCCGCGGGTGGGTGACACGTTGCCTTCGAAATCCTTCAGCATCATGTCCGTCTTGGTGAGGTCGTCGTCGCCCTTGCCCAGCTTGCGGAACATGGCATACGGCATGATGTTGACTGTCGCGCCTCCATCTACCAGTAATCTGGTGACGGGTCTTCCGTTGACATACCCTTTGAGAAACAGCGCCTTAAGATGCTGTCGTTTTTCCTCTTTTGGTTTCTCAAACGTAGCCGTCATCGGCTCTAATACCAGTTGTGCCATTTGCTCTTCTTCTGTTTTTGTCACTTTATCCCGATCGCTTGGCGCCATGAACTCCATCGGCAGTATGAATACCATATCAATCTCGGCTGCCGATTCTTGGTTGCCTGTTTCTTGATCGCTTTTCTTTGGGCGCCAAACTCGAGATTTAAAATTCCTTCTCTCTGGCACGGGTCTTTGTTCTTCTTCTTGATCCTCCCGCTGGCGTAGGCGTTGGATCCTTCGCTTTTGGGATCTGGATAGGCCATCGGGACACCACCTGGGATTCGCTGGTTTGGCCGATGGTCTGGCGTGTTCCCAATCTGGTTCCCTTCCTAGGGGATCTTTGTCTGATACCCTATCATCGGCCGTCTCTTCCAGTCGATCGTGTGCGCTGATCCTGCCCCCCAGTCCATCTCGCTGGCCGATCTTGCTTTTTGACCTGTTGCACTGGTCAACTCTGCCCCCCAGCCGATCATGCACCGAAACGCGCCGTTCTTCGCGCTGATTTCTGTTGATCAGCTCTGATCCTCTGTCCCTAGAGTGTGGCCTCGGGCGATCGTTGCGGTTTGATCCATTGCACTCCGGACAGTTATCGGCAGATGGCAATCTGATATCGTTCTCCCAGCAGTGGATGAAGAACGGACATTGCCAGTGATCTTCATGCCGACGTATCATCCCTCCCTAGTATTGTGCTTGTTCTTGCTGCTACCGATATTTACTAAGTAAGAATCGAGAAGTGACAGGCCTGCGTGGTCGTTCTAGCCCTCGCTTGTTCCTTCTGATTTCCTCCGTTGTGATCTGCCTTCTGGGGTCGACAGCGCCACCTCTTCTCGCCGATTCTGACGTCAGCACCTTGCTTTGACTTGAGTCTTCTTCGGCGTTAACCGTGTTGGCCGGGAAGGGATGCTGATCTATGTTCATCGGCTTTGCCGATTGGCTTGGAGTTTCAAACTTGAGCCGCCCCTGTTCAAAGGCTGATTGTATCTGCTGGCGGAAGACTTTACATTCATTGGTGTCATGAGAAGTAGCGTTGTGCCACTTGCAGTATTTCATCTTCTTAAGTTGATCGGCCGTAGGGATGGTGTGATGTTGTGACAGCTTAATCCGCCCCTCCTGAAGCAGTAGATCAAAAATTTTATCGGCCTTTGACGTGTCAAAGCCGAATGTCTCTGGCTCCTTCTTGCCAAAGGGGCTGGATATCGGTTTTTTCCCTTTTACCCATTCTGCCAGGCCGATTTCTTCCTCCGCGTCAGATTCAGATCCCTCCAAGTATGCCACCTTCTTCTGGAAGCTCCTCCGTTGTTCAAACGGTCGGACCTCCTGCCCTGACAATCGGTGGACGATTTGACTCAGGCTCTCAAACTCTTGGGCAGCATATCTCTCTTTGATTTGTGGTAAGAGACCTTGGAAAGCGATATCGGCCAACTGTGCATCGGTCAGAGCCAGACTGTAGCACTTGTTCTTGATCTCTCTGAACCTCTGTATGTACCCTGTCACTGGTTCATCGCTCCTCTGTCTGAGGCTGGTTAAATCCAAAATCTTCATCTTGTGTACTCCTGCATAGAAGTACTTGTGGAATTGTTTCTCCAGATCGGCCCAACTGACGATAGAATTTGGCGGTAAAGTGGTGAACCACTGGAAGGCCGATCCGGACAGAGATGATGAAAATAAACGCACCCTCAGAGCATCTTGCGTGGCAGCTTCTCCGCACTGGATGATGAATCTGTTGATGTGCTCCACAGTGGATGTGTCGTCCATCCCCGAGAACTTGGTGAAATCAGGAACTTTGTAGCGGTGTGGGAATGGTAGCGAGTCATAGGCCGGTGGATACGGCGTCTTGTAAGTGTAAGTCTGAACTTTCGGCTTCAGTCCAAACTGATCTTGGATTACTTCTGCTATTCTTGCCGTCCAGTCCACCTGCTGCTGATGAACAGTTGTTCGCGGCACGGGCATATGCTGAAGGGCTGGTACGGCTGGGTGGTAAATCGGCGAATTTTGCTGAGCGGCCGATAGCTGATGGCGGAACGAGTCCGCACCCCCTTCGTACGTCACTGCTGGTGCCGTGCCTCTGAGTACTTCCACAGTGCTTGCCCCCCTGCCGATTTCTGGTAAAATCGGCTGGTACTGGAAGACCGTCGGCCGGGCGGCCGATTGGTATGGCACCTGAAACGGATAAGTACCATGCCCGTTCGCTGGCTCGGGAAAATACGCTGTGGTCGATGTTCCCCACGGCGCTGAGGTTGCAGGTAGTGTTTGCACAGAAGCCATCTGAACGGGTTGAAGCGGCGCTAGCGATGGAAGACATAGCGCACCGCTGTATCCTGGAGACGCCGGAGGTGGTGGAGAGCTGTATCCCTCGCGCTGCGTCAATATCGGCTGAGTAGCCGATTGGGATATGTATGGTAGGCTTCTGGCTGGCAGAGTAGTTGGAGGGGCATATGCCGGTCCCTGATAGCCTTGAACGGCTCCACTGGCCAGAGAGTTGACGACGGCGTTGTACACCGTGTTGCTCATCACCGAGGATTGGTCAATGAATGCTTGATACACGGACTGTTGAATCATCTCTGACATCTTGCCTGAGTCTTCAGCAATGGTGATGTGGCGAGGTGCTGGAATAGGAGCCTTCTTAACTGCTTTCCCGCTTCTGGTACGACTGAACGACTGGAGGTATATCTTCTTGTAATCTTCAAGATGTTTGGCCAATTCCTCCCTCTGGTCGTCCTTGAGATCAGCTTCTGTGACCCCAATGATGTTGCTGTCAGAGATTTCCGCGTTGTTCGACATATCAGATCTTGGATGGTCCCACCAGGCGTGCCAAAAGTGTGTTGGCGCTAAAATCGGCCGGATAGGAATCGGCCGATGGGTCTTCAGCGTCGGACACATGACCCTGGTGCGGCTCGCGCGGGTGCCAGTCAATCTGACCTGTTGATTGACAAGGAAATAGAGTATTAAATTCCAGGCGCGTCGATCGGCTGGGGTTCCGATCTGTCCTGAGGAGCGCGTCGGCGGCGAATCGGCCGATTTGCTGTATAGATGATCGGCTATGGATCAGCCGATGATCGTATAGTAATCGTAAAGAAGACTGCTGGAGCGATCTAAACAATTACTAGAGAAGCAACACTTGAAATAGATCTAATCGGCCGTATGATGGTGAATCGAAGGAGAACAATGACGAAGCCGATTACTCTGATGTCAAGCTGGATAACTGGTGATAGTACTAGAATAACAGGTAAAACATGCGATTCTAGTAAATATCGATAACTGGTGAATAAATCCAAACGAAACCACAGCGATGCGCCCGTAGTTAAAGCTCGGATATTATTCGGTAAGCGGAACCTACCAATTGGCCGGAGACCACGTTGATGCAGCCCTGCCAATCCGTACGAACTCGTGAAAGAAGAAAAGGTATTGGCGAAGTCGCCGACTTGAAAGTAAAGTACTAGTAAAAAGTAGAAGTGTTTTGTTGATTGATGTATTGATATCTCGCAAAGCCCTAGCGACTCCTATTTATACCCTGAAACTAGGACTCCTGGTCGATTACGACTTGTTACAACCTTATTTAAAACAGGAAAACTACTATATCTATAAGAACTTTTAAAGGAAACGGACTCCCGCAGAATCTTTCGCCACCGTTCTCCGATCCAATCAGGATTCTCTTCAATTGCTCCTTGACCGATTTGACGTGCCCTATTGACCATCTTTTAACCAGGATCTTCTGGAATAATCCCAGCCTGTTGGCATAGGTGCGCCACCAATCGGCTGATTTTCAACTGTTACCTCAATCGGCCGATTCCTCACTGTAGCTTTCAGATCTGCTGTGACGACCCTGGTAATTGCAATTCCAAAAATCAATGACATTAGCCTAATTCTATGTTTTAAACCAACCAATGGGAGGGTGGAAAGAATTAAAACGGGTTCAGTTGGAATTCAAATTTAATTTGGGCACATTTGGACACATTTGAAACTTTTAAATTAACATTAAAACCATAAGCCAAATGAGGTTTTGCCTGAAACCAAAGTTGTAGAACTTTTTATTTTGAGCAACTTTCGTGTTCAAAAGTTTTTGAAATTCAAATCAGAAAGAGGAGAAAACGCCCTGTTTGCACCCAGCCCCCTGAACTTTTTCGAATTTTTGCACTTCGGTCCCTCGTTTCTCCCCCTCCTCTGCCGCGCCGCGCGCGCTCGCCTGCCCGCCGCGCGCCAGGTGGCCGGCGTCGCCTGACCGGCGCGAAGCGCCAGGCCAGTGGCCGCCGCACCACCCCGCCACGGCCGGCTTTGCCCCGCCCCGACGCCGCGCGGCCAGTCCCCGCCCGCGCGTGCTGCCGCGCCCAGGCCGCCGCCCGCCCGCCCAGTGGCCGCGCTCCGCCGTGCCGCCCCGGCCCCCGCGCCCCGCCAGCTGCCGCGCCTGCCCTCCGCTCGAGCCGCTGCAGCAGCTGCTCCCCAATCCGCACGCCGCGCTATCTCCTCGCGCCCACGCCACAATCGCGGCCGCCCAGTCGCCCGCGCCCGCTCGCCGCACGCCGCGCCGGCGTTCTGCCGCCGCCCGCCGCAGCCAGTGCACGCCGCTGCCGTGCCCCGCCCCGCGCGTCGCCCAGGCACCTCCACACCCCCTCCTGTCCCTATAAAAGTGCCACCCCGGCCACGCGCGTGAGCCCCCGGCCACCAGAACACCTCGCCGTCGCCATCGCCGCCGCCGAGCACCACCCGTCCGTGGACAGCCCACTGCCGCCGCCCACTGCCCAAACTGCGCCCCCAGCCACCACTACATCACCTCAACGCAGCTCGCCGACCCACCCAACGCCACCCAGAGCCACCGGAGCGCCGCCGCCCGCGCTGCCGTCGCCGCCGCCGCCCCTGCTCGCCGTGGACAGCACGACCCCGACCCCCTCCGTCCAAGCCGAGCCCCTGAGTAGCTTCCCCACGCGCCACTGAAGCTCACCGACCGGACCACGCCGCCCCAAGCCCGCCGGAGCACCGCCGTCGACGCGAGCCGCGCCGCCGCAGCCTCTGCTCCAACGCCGGCGAGCCCTTCCCGGCCGTCCCCCACCTGAACAACACCCCCACAAGGTAGCCCTCGCACCCCTGAACCTTCCCCGACCCTCGCCCCTCGCCGCCGGCGAGCCCCCTCGCCGGAATTTTGGCCGGCCGCCGTACCCGAGCCGCCGAGGACCCAATTGCAAGGATTTAAATCTTTAGAAGGGTCTGAGCGTAAGATTCAAGGACCTAGTTGTAAAAGAAAGTTTCAAACCTAGATTCAAATTCAGTGAACTTGTAAAATTCGTATAAAATCGTAGAAAATTCAGACAAATGCAAACTCAACTGTTCTGGAATCCTCAGAACAAACTCTACCACTTTTGTTACAAAAGTTTTCTCAGAATCTCAAAATATTTTGCTCTACATTAAATAGAAGCTTTAATGGACTTATTTTGTACCCACTATTGTAGAACAATGCTGACCCTAAATTTTGGACAGTGAGTTAGTTGCTTGATGTTTAGGATTGTGTAAAAAGACCAGGCCCAAATTCCATCTCTAGCTTTACTGTTTGTTAAACTTAGTTTTATTTCATGTGTAGTAGAATGTTTTATCCCTGCAGTTAGGTGGTGAGTCACCCATTGAAATTTTTCCTATGCTAATGTATTGGTACCTAGAAGCCAGAGGAAAATTAGGAGACTTTTTACCTCACAGTAACCTATTTATTTGATTTATGTGCTAATAACATACATTAAATCAAGAAAATAGTATCTTAGCTTGGAAAATTCCCAAATTATTACTGGGAGTTACACTGTGGTAGAGGTTGCTGTGTAAAAAGTTTCATGGACAAAAACCCTGTGTAGGGTCCTGTAAAAATGAATCTTTAAAAAGCCTAGGTGTAGAATGTCATATTTTCTATGCTCCGAATACTGCATAATAAATCCTACAAAAGTTACAGTAGATTCTGCATGCTTAAGTGAAAGCTCTGTAAAAATCTTAGACTCATTTGTTACACCAATTGTGCTGTACAAAAAGAACAAGTATCTAACAGCAACAATGTAATATATTTTTCAGAATTAATCAGTTACATAAAATTGGCTGAAAATTTTACAGTAAGCACATCTTTCCTTGATGTGCCTAAATCCAAAATTTCATGACCAGAAACTATCACTTGTAGTAATTACTCTCAAATCGTAATCAAGTGCCATTTCCACGACTTAAACTTGTGCACTCATGTAGAATCGACGACTCTCGCTGACGGAACCTACGAGCTGGTGCCCGCGTCCGAGAGTGAGCAGCGTGAAGCTCAAGCAAATCTAACTGAAGCTTTTGAAGACCCGAGCCCAAGTTCGGAAGATCCCCAAGCGAACTGCGAAGGCAAGCCCCGGAGCATAACCCACTCTTTCCGAAATTATGCAACTCATTACTCTTGCTTGTGCATTAAGTTTATAGGAGTTGGATGAAAACTTAGTTGCATGATGTCAGGAACCCTTGCTTGAAAGCTAGATGTAAGGTTCGATAGAATGCTGTGCTAATAGGACTCCGGTAAAAGTCGAGTGATTTCCTGTCACTCGCGAGAAAATAGGAGTTGAATGGCTACTACACGCTGCAATCATAAGGACACGGACGGGTTATGTAACGATGGTTACGATTGAGGCCCGTCTGTCTAGTGAAAAATGCTAAGGCCGCAGGGTGTGGTAGTGATGGTTAAGTCTTTGAACGTACTAAACACATGCCGAGATTATGGGAATCGGTAAGCTTAAGTACCTGATTGGCCCGGCAAGGGGACGGCATCCTACCCTTTGAACTTCGGTCCCATGTGCATATGGCGAGTGCAAAGAGTGGTCACGACCCGGCGCCGAACCGTGGCGTGGGGCTCTTGTACTCTCGGAGGGTAGCCCCGATCCACGACCCGGAAAGAAAGGGGAAAAGTTGCACGTGTGACTCTAGGGAGTAACCACGTGACGTGTGTTTGGGTTTCCCTTGCAAGGTTAAGAAATTCGATTCGAATCGTCCGTTTCTCACGGCTATTGAGACTGCTTAACCATTTTTACCCACAGAGTAAGAAGAGGAACAATGATGATGAATGAACTGGTTGGATGGAAAATTTAATGCTTCACCATGTATGCTTTAGATAGCTGCTTACCTAGACTGGCTAACGAAACTAGAATCTTGAGCT
The DNA here is from genome assembly GCA_032594955.1 of Panicum miliaceum. Taxonomy (NCBI): domain Eukaryota; kingdom Viridiplantae; phylum Streptophyta; class Magnoliopsida; order Poales; family Poaceae; genus Panicum; species Panicum miliaceum. The sequence goes on along the minus strand of CM064057.1, from coordinate 46,676,803 downwards.
AAAAGTTGAAAGTAAGGACCCACTTGTAGATGCTTTTCGGCAAAACAAACCCCTGAGCCAAAAAGCCTGGCATGTCTAGAGTCGGTGGAGTAGTTTCCACTACACGGGTAAGTCTTGCTGAGTATTAGTATACTTAGCCTTGCTTGTGGCTCATTTCAGGTGAGACCTTCGAAGACATGACTGCTAGCTTGACTTGGCCCTGCACTCTTCCCCCTGGTTGGTCGGTGGAATGGGATGCGCCCCCGTCCAACGGAGATAAGGCCGAGTGATGTCTCGTACGGGCTTCATCGAGACATCCTGTATCGTCGAGTAGTTTCCGTTATTTATTTCCGCTGCAACATAAACTCTGAAGAACTTATTTATGATAATTGAAGTACTTGGTTTCTAAACTCAAAACTTGGTCTGTAATATTCACCTATGCTAATGTTGTAATATTTGCTGGAATGTGGTATCCTCTGGGCTCATCGTCGCATGAGCGTTTGTATGTACGGCGCTCGATCCGTTCACCGTGGTTGTATCGGGAGGTTATACCCGACAGACCAGTGGATTACTCCGTTTGAAGTGTAAGGTTAACCGAGGATGCCTTAATGGTGATGGTTAATACACTTGAGCCGGATTAATTCAGGTGGTTCTGCCACAGCTGGTATCAGAGCCGTAGCTGGTGCCACAGCTGGCAACAGCGGACACCAGAGCCGAAATACATACGCCAGAGAATGCTACAAGCCTTAAAAACTCATTTTACTAAAACTTGACTAGAAGGTTGTGTTGCGAAAAGCGTTGGTACGTTAAGGATGGTGCCTAGTTCGTAAAGCCCTAAGGGATTATGGGAAAAGTTACTAGGTGGCTATCTAACTTCTATATATAGTATCAACTGACTTCCAGCACATTACTTTCATGCACAACCGACCTTAAATTTTGTAACGATGCACTCGTCGCTAAGGTAAGAAGGTAAGGATCCTCAGCCAACTGAGAGAGCTTGGCCTTCCTGTCGGTGATGCGAACCGAACGCTGCCCTCAAGCAGTGGCTTACTTGAGGTGCTGCCAATATGCCAACTGTTAGTTGAACATATTGGGAGTAGAAGGTTCGGCGCAGGGTATGGCGATCGCTGTTCATACCCCCATCTCATGACGGTACCCCCGTGAATACGCGATCTCGATAGCGTATGTTAACGTCGTCTGTACGGCGGGAATTGTACAGATATCGTTTCTATAAGTAAACGATAATGAATACGGACGCTTTCATGAGTGCTGGCATGAAAGGTTCATGAAATATTATGCTTTGTCAATTTTCTGCAGGTACACTAACCGCGATTACGATAAGTTAAGGGACGAGTAGAAAGACTCGACTAGCTATTATAGGAGAGCCGTATTGTGTAAGCCACCGAAACTATCATCGTAAGACCAAAGCTATTTGGCAATTGTTTTATTTGTGAGGACGAATAGGACGTGCATACATCATAAACATGTGTATCTGAAATCAAAAAATGCGTTGTGTGAGAGTGGAAAGGTTCTTGCGTATCTAAGCGTGGTTTGCATAAGGACTATCTAGCGAAACTGTCCGAAATCTGCCGTCACCAAAAAGAACGATTTATTGACCCAAGAAAATGACCTTTTCTGGAGAAGTTCATGTTGAAAGAATTGTTCCAAATTTTGTGTTCTATCTCCTGTTCAAAAATGAAAAATTCTGAACTTATGGATAATAAGAAATAACAGAAACCTTGGAGCGTCAGATTTCTGTCCAGAGTAAGCACTTCTGCCTCTTAAATTTTTAGGCCCCCTTCCTGCGGTTTTCTGCAAAAGAGCACAACACGAAACTTGTTCCAAATTTACCCAGGAAGCTGCTGTTAAAATTTGGTAAATTTTGGCTGGGTAGATTTTCCCTGGTGTACGAAACTCTAGCCCTCTGTTCACTGAAAATTCTGGGTAGACAGTAAGGTAAAACCTGAAAAGAAAGACCATCTTAGAGACCCAATTAGCTCTGGAGTTGACTAGAAAAGTTGTTCACAAATACCTTAGGAGTGATCTGGTGAAATTTGAGAATTTTTGGATGAGAACTGTGGGAGTTATGATTATTTTTGCACACTATACAGAATCTGTCCTTGTGCTGCTCACAGTTTTTCGCTATCTCACTCCATTTGATCTTTTGTTCAGATGGCCGAGCCTGTTGATATGATGGTGGATGAGGATGGGCGCGTACACTCGCAGTGTCTCCACTGGGAGGGCTTTCCCTCTATTTTGTGGGATGTTCTGCGTACAGCGGGCTATCTAATTCCCCCACGTTACGCCGGACTGGAGTTTGCAGAAAATGGAGTTACCCAGTGCCGTGTCAACGTGACTATCTTTCCGCACCCGCTACACCCGGAGTGGCCCGCCTTGGAGCTTGAGGCTGTTGGTCGCCGTTTGGCCGATACTTGGGAGCTTGCAGCCATGAGGGCGCTCACCACATTTTGTGCGCAGCGTCCCGAGGTTGTCACACTCACTCCCATTGGATTGTTTCCTGCTGCCCAGGACAAGGACCCCTTTTGGCTCAACAGGGTGCAGCACGCACAGTATTTGGTAGACTTCCATGCCCAAGAGACTATCCATACCTCCGTGCGGTGCATGAGTGCACTCTACCGGCTTCAGACTCTCCAGAGTCAGGCACTCGAGCAGCTCACTGATCTTGCTCAGGCCTACCATATGATTGCAGATACCAGGGATGAGCAGATAAGGGAGCTCAGTCAGGATCTTGAGGACAGAGATGCTCAGATTGGCCAACTTGAGGGCCAAATCCAGGAGCAGGACACTCTCATGGGTGAGAGAGATACCACGATAGCACAGTTGGAGGAGCAGCTCCATGATCTGAACCTTGAGTTGGAGGATGCTAATGAGCACATTCAGTGGCACCATGATCAGAATGACCATCCCCATGAGGACGACATGGAGGAGGATGAGGAGGAGCCACACGAGATTGATGGTATCTCAGGTATGGATTTCGAGGGTGAGGTACCACGGGCACCTCGGAGGGGAGCTCACTCTCCTGCTCACAGCGAGTCGTCCGTCAACGACTTGGATGATTTCTAGAGGACGACCTAGGAGGACTTTTGCACATACTCCTCGATAGGGTAGCCTAACTTTTGGCAAGTGTTGTAATAGGCTAACTAGGAGTTGAGTAACTCTTTTGTGTTGGGTACACCTGAACCATGTGGATACCCTCAGCAAGCAAGGAACGTCTGAACCTAGCCAGGGCTGACACCTACAACGAGTTGGTCAATATGGCCATTACCCAGGAAGACTGTATCATGGCGCACCGGGCAGAGAAGAAGAGAAAGGCACCCGCGGGACCATCAAGTGTCCAACCACCAAGGTATCGCATCGTGCAAAATACCGCACCCACAGCTCCACCAAGGGCCCCGCAGCCAGGAAGATGGATTGCCAGACCCCCACAGCAGCCAGGCATGGTACGACCCCCGATGCCTCCACAGAATGGTCCGAGGCCCATTCTTCAGCAGTCTCTTCGACCTAGCCCTGCGAACCGCTGTTTCAAATGCGGGAGTTCCAGCCACTTCGCACGAGAATGCCCTCAGCCTGGACAGCCCAACCAAGGTCAAGGATCCAACCCGAACGCCAAGAACAGGGGCAAGAGACAGACCCTGCAAGTCAAGCAAGGACGGATTAACTTCACCACGCTTGCAGAGCTTCCTGAAGGAGCCCAGTGATGTCGGGTACATTCTCTATCCATAACAAGCCTGCCGTTATATTATTTGATTCTGGTGCATCGCATAGTTTCATAAGTGCAAAATTCGGTGCAAAAGTAGGCTTGGATGTTGGTCACACCAAAGGGTCGTACATGATATCAACACCGGGTGGTAAAATTGCTTCAAACCAAATGATCAGACAAGTACCAGTCAAATTGGGTAGTAAAACCATCGACACGGACCTTGTCCTTTTACCCCTTGACGGCATGGACATTATATTGGGAATGAACTGGATGGCTATGCATGGAGTCACACTGGACCTTTCTTCCCGAGCCGTTGAGATAAATTCACCTAGTCACGGAGCCACTACCCTTTACCTACCGTTCCTAGATTGTACGAATTCCTGTGCTTATAAGATGGAAGGACTTAAGCCAGATAGTATTCCTGTGGTAAACGAGTATGCCGATGTTTTCCCGGATGACTTACCAGGAATGCCCCCGGATAGGGATATTGAGTTCGTTATTGAACTACAGCCAGGCACTGCACCTATATCCAAAAGACCATATAGGATGCCCCCTAAAGAATTGGCAGAGCTGAAAATTCAACTCCAAGAACTACTGGACAAAGGTTTTATTCGCCCTAGCACGTCACCTTGGGGATGTCCAGCCCTATTCGTAAAGAAGAAGGATGACAGTTTGAGATTATGTGTGGACTACCGACCTCTCAATGCGGTAACAGTTAAAAATAAATACCCACTTCCTCGCATCGATGTACTCTTCGATCAATTAGCTGGAGCCAGAGTCTTCTCAAAAATTGATCTTCGTTCGGGATATCATCAGATCAAGATTCGCCCGTGCGATATTCCTAAGACTGCCTTCTCCACCCGATATGGACTATATGAATTCTTGGTCATGTCCTTTGGACTCACCAATGCCCCTGCCTACTTCATGTATCTCATGAATTCGGTATTCATGCCCGAACTTGACAAATTCGTCGTAGTGTTCATCGACGACATTCTTATCTATTCCAAGGATGAGGAAGAGCATGCCAAGCACCTTCGCATTGTTCTTCAGCGACTCAGAGACCATCAGCTCTATGCTAAGTTTTCTAAGTGTGAATTCTGGTTGGATACTGTAAAGTTCTTAGGTCACACGATCTCCAACGAAGGCATAGCTGTTGACCCCAGCAAGGTACAGGAGGTGATGGATTGGAAACCCCCTACCTCTGTTCATCAGATTCGCAGTTTTCTCGGCTTAGCCGGTTACTACCGTCGCTTCATCCCGGATTTCTCTCGAATTGCTAAGCCCATGACGGAACTATTGAAGAAGGAAGTAAAGTTTGTATGGAATGAGAGATGTGAAGAAGCTTTCCACACTCTCAGAGAGCATCTGACTACTGCACCCGTGTTAGCTCAACCCGATAATACCAAGTCATTCGATGTGTATTGTGACGCATCGGGCACTGGTCTAGGATGTGTGCTTATGCAAGAGAATCGAGTGATTGCATATGCCTCACGAGCCCTTCGGCCCCACGAACAGAATTATCCCACTCATGATCTTGAGCTTGCAGCCGTCATTCACGCTCTAAAAATATGGAGGCACTATCTCATGGGTACACAGTGCAATATCTACACGGATCATAAGAGTCTCAAGTACATCTTCACACAAGCCGATCTGAATATGAGACAACGGAGATGGTTAGAATTAATCAAGGATTATGACCTTGAAGTGCACTATCACCCCGGCAAGGCTAATGTAGTCGCGGATGCACTAAGCCGCAAGTCCCATTGCCATTGCTTATCCATGGAGTCCTACCATGAGACATTATGTGCAGACATGAGGAAGCTTAACTTGGAAATGGTTTCCCAGGGCACTCTAGATCACATCTCAGTTGAGCCCACTCTTCACGACCAAATCGTCATGGCACAACTACATGATGAAGGAATTAAGATCATCAAACAAAAACTCTCTCTAGGTGAAGAGAAGTATAAGTGTTTCCGCCAGGACCATAAGGGAGTTCTATGGTTCGGAAGTCGTATAGTCGTTCCGAAGGATCGTGAACTCCGCAAGCAAATTCTCGATGAGGCACACCTCTCCAAATTCTCTATCCACCCCGGCAGTAGCAAAATGTATCAAGACCTAGGGCAAAACTTCTGGTGGACTAGAATGAAAAGAGAAATTGCTACGTATGTCTCAGAATGTGACACGTGCCAGAGAGTAAAAGCTAGCCACTTGAAGGTAGCTGGTACACTTCAACCGTTACCTATACCATCCTGGAAATGGGAGGACATAAGTATGGACTTCATCGTTGGACTACCAAACACCTCCCAGAAACATGATTCCATATGGGTCATCGTTGATAGACTCACAAAGACGGCACATTTTCTTCCGGTACACACCACCTATTCTACCAAGAAATATGCCGAGATTTACCTCGATCGTATTGTTTGCCTGCATGGAATACCTAAGACAATTATCTCCGATCGTGGTCCTCAGTTTGTAGCACGATTTTGGGAACAACTGCAAACGTCTCTTGGCACTAAGCTGATTCGCAGCTCAGCATACCACCCTCAGACTGATGGACAAACGGAAAGAGTAAATCAAATTCTTGAAGACATGCTGAGAGCTTGTGTCATTCATTATGACAAGAATTGGGACAAATGCCTACCCCTAGCAGAGTTCTCGTACAACAACAACTACCAAACGAGTTTGAAAATGGCACCATTTGAGGCCCTGTACGGACGAAGGTGTCGAACCCCTTTGAGCTGGTCACAAACCGGAGAACGTAAAATAATTGGACCCGACCTGGTAATCGAGGCAGAGGAGAAAGTAAAAGTAATACAAGCAAATCTTAAAGCCGCACAAGCCCGACAAAAGAGCTATTCTGACAAAAGGAGAAAGCCCCTAAAGTTCGAAGTTGGCGATCATGTCTATCTTCGAGTTTCACCAACCAAAGGAGTGCGAAGATTTGGAATCAAAGGCAAACTAGCTCCCCGTTATATTGGTCCTTACGAAATCATGGAGAGCCGCGGACCCGTAGCCTACAAATTACGACTGCCCCCTCAGCTCACGGCCACCCATGATGTCTTCCACGTATCTCAACTCAAGAAGTGTATTCGAGTCCCTACCGAGATTGTGGAACAACAAGAAATATCGTTGGAACCCGACCTCTCGTATGTCGAACACCCAGTTAAGATTCTGGATCAAAAAGAAAGAGAGACCAGGAGGAAGGTGATTAGAATGTATAAAATACAATGGAATCGCCACACGGAAGAAGAGGCCACCTGGGAAACGGAGAGCTACCTGAACCAACATTTTCCTGGGTTTCTTGTCTCAACCACTGGTATGTGCACCCACGCCCACACTAAGAATTACCGAATCTCGGGGCGAGATTCTTGTTAAGGGGGGAAGGTTGTGACGACCCTGGTAATTGCAATTCCAAAAATCAATGACATTAGCCTAATTCTATGTTTTAAACCAACCAATGGGAGGGTGGAAAGAATTAAAACGGGTTCAGTTGGAATTCAAATTTAATTTGGGCACATTTGGACACATTTGAAACTTTTAAATTAACTTTAAAACCATAAGCCAAATGAGGTTTTGCCTGAAACCAAAGTTGTAGAACTTTTTATTTTGAGCAACTTTCGTGTTCAAAAGTTTTTGAAATTCAAATCAGAAAGAGGAGAAAACGCCCTGTTTGCACCCAGCCCCCTGAACTTTTTCGAATTTTTGCACTTCGGACCCTCGTTTCTCCCCCTCCTCTGCCGCGCCGCGCGCGCTCGCCCGCCCGCCACGCGCCAGGTGGCCGGCGTCGCCTGACCGGCGCGAAGCGCCAGGCCAGTGGCCGCCGCACCACCCCGCCACGGCCGGCTTTGCCCCGCCCCGACGCCGCGCGGCCAGTCCCCGCCCGCGCGTGCTGCCGCGCCCAGGCCGCCGCCCGCCCGCCCAGTGGCCGCGCTCCGCCGTGCCGCCCCGGCCCCCGCGCCCCGCCAGCTGCCGCGCCTGCCCTCCGCCCGAGCCGCTGCAGCAGCTGCTCCCCAATCCGCACGCCGCGCTATCTCCTCGCGCCCACGCCACAATCGCGGCCGCCCAGTCGCCCGCGCCCGCTCGCCGCACGCCGCGCCGGCGTTCTGCCGCCGCCCGCCGCAGCCAGTGCACGCCGCTGCCGTGCCCCGCCCCGCGCGTCGCCCAGGCACCTCCACACCCCCTCCTGTCCCTATAAAAGCGCCACCCCGGCCACGCGCGCGAGCCCCCGGCCACCAGAACACCTCGCCGTCGCCATCGCCGCCGCCGAGCACCACCCGTCCGTGGACAGCCCACTGCCGCCGCCCACTGCCCAAACTGCGCCCCCAGCCACCACTACATCACCTCAACGCAGCTCGCCGACCCACCCAACGCCACCCAGAGCCACCGGAGCGCCGCCGCCCGCGCTGCCGTCGCCGCCGCCGCCCCTGCTCGCCGTGGACAGCACGACCCCGACCCCCTCCGTCCAAGCCGAGCCCCTGAGTAGCTTCCCCACGCGCCACTGAAGCTCACCGACCGGACCACGCCGCCCCAAGCCCGCCGGAGCACCGCCGTCGACGCGAGCCGCGCCGCCGCCGCCTCTGCTCCAACGCCGGCGAGCCCTTCCCGGCCGTCCCCCACCTGAACAACACCCCCACAAGGTAGCCCTCGCACCCCTGAACCTTCCCCGACCCTCGCCCCTCGCCGCCGGCGAGCCCCCTCGCCGGAATTTTGGCCGGCCGCCGTACCCGAGCCGCCGAGGACCCAATTGCAAGGATTTAAATCTTTAGAAGGGTCTGAGCGTAAGATTCAAGGACCTAGTTGTAAAAGAAAGTTTCAAACCTAGATTCAAATTCAGTGAACTTGTAAAATTCGTATAAAATCGTAGAAAATTCAGACAAATGCAAACTCAACTGTTCTGGAATCCTCAGAACAAACTCTACCACTTTTGTTACAAAAGTTTTCTCAGAATCTCAAAATATTTTGCTCTACATTAAATAGAAGCTTTAATGGACTTATTTTGTACCCACTATTGTAGAACAATGCTGACCCTAAATTTTGGACAGTGAGTTAGTTGCTTGATGTTTAGGATTGTGTAAAAAGACCAGGCCCAAATTCCATCTCTAGCTTTACTGTTTGTTAAACTTAGTTTTATTTCATGTGTAGTAGAATGTTTTATCCCTGCAGTTAGGTGGTGATTCACCCATTGAAATTTTTCCTATGCTAATGTATTGGTACCTAGAAGCCAGAGGAAAATTAGGAGACTTTTTACCTCACAGTAACCTATTTATTTGATTTATGTGCTAATAACATACATTAAATCAAGAAAATAGTATCTTAGCTTGGAAAATTCCCAAATTATTACTGGGAGTTACACTGTGGTAGAGGTTGCTGTGTAAAAAGTTTCATGGACAAAAACCCTGTGTAGGGTCCTGTAAAAATGAATCTTTAAAAAGCCTAGGTGTAGAATGTCATATTTTCTATGCTCCGAATACTGCATAATAAATCCTACAAAAGTTACAGTAGATTCTGCATGCTTAAGTGAAAGCTCTGTAAAAATCTTAGACTCATTTGTTACACCAATTGTGCTGTACAAAAAGAACAAGTATCTAACAGCAACAATGTAATATATTTTTCAGAATTAATCAGTTACATAAAATTGGCTGAAAATTTTACAGTAAGCACATCTTTCCTTGATGTGCCTAAATCCAAAATTTCATGACCAGAAACTATCACTTGTAGTAATTACTCTCAAATCGTAATCAAGTGCCATTTCCACGACTTAAACTTGTGCACTCATGTAGAATCGACGACTCTCGCTGACGGAACCTACGAGCTGGTGCCCGCGTCCGAGAGTGAGCAGCGTGAAGCTCAAGCAAATCTAACTGAAGCTTTTGAAGACCCGAGCCCAAGTTCGGAAGATCCCCAAGCGAACTGCGAAGGCAAGCCCCGGAGCATAACCCACTCTTTCCGAAATTATGCAACTCATTACTCTTGCTTGTGCATTAAGTTTATAGGAGTTGGATGAAAACTTAGTTGCATGATGTCAGGAACCCTTGCTTGAAAGCTAGATGTAAGGTTCGATAGAATGCTGTGCTAATAGGACTCCGGTAAAAGTCGAGTGATTTCCTGTCACTCGCGAGAAAATAGGAGTTGAATGGCTACTACACGCTGCAATCATAAGGACACGGACGGGTTATGTAACGATGGTTACGATTGAGGCCCGTCTGTCTAGTGAAAAATGCTAAGGCCGCAGGGTGTGGTAGTGATGGTTAAGTCTTTGAACGTACTAAACACATGCCGAGATTATGGGAATCGGTAAGCTTAAGTACCTGATTGGCCCGGCAAGGGGACGGCATCCTACCCTTTGAACTTCGGTCCCATGTGCATATGGCGAGTGCAAAGAGTGGTCACGACCCGGCGCCGAACCGTGGCGTGGGGCTCTTGTACTCTCGGAGGGTAGCCCCGATCCACGACCCGGAAAGAAAGGGGAAAAGTTGCACGTGTGACTCTAGGGAGTAACCACGTGACGTGTGTTTGGGTTTCCCTTGCAAGGTTAAGAAATTCGATTCGAATCGTCCGTTTCTCACGGCTATTGAGACTGCTTAACCATTTTTACCCACAGAGTAAGAAGAGGAACAATGATGATGAATGAACTGGTTGGATGGAAAATTTAATGCTTCACCATGTATGCTTTAGATAGCTGCTTACCTAGACTGGCTAACGAAACTAGAATCTTGAGCTAAAAGTTGAAAGTAAGGACCCACTTGTAGATGCTTTTCGGCAAAACAAACCCCTGAGCCAAAAAGCCTGGCATGTCTAGAGTCGGTGGAGTAGTTTCCACTACACGGGTAAGTCTTGCTGAGTATTAGTATACTCAGCCTTGCTTGTGGCTCATTTCAGGTGAGACCTTCGAAGACATGACTGCTAGCTTGACTTGGCCCTGCACTCTTCCCCCTGGTTGGTCGGTGGAATGGGATGCGCCCCCGTCCAACGGAGATAAGGCCGAGTGATGTCTCGTACGGGCTTCATCGAGACATCCTGTATCGTCGAGTAGTTTCCGTTATTTATTTCCGCTGCAACTTAAACTCTGAAGAACTTATTTATGATAATTGAAGTACTTGGTTTCTAAACTCAAAACTTGGTCTGTAATATTCACCTATGCTAATGTTGTAATATTTGCTGGAATGTGGTATCCTCTGGGCTCATCGTCGCATGAGCGTTTGTATGTACGGCGCTCGATCTGTTCACCGTGGTTGTATTGGGAGGTTATACCCGACAGACCAGTGGATTACTCCGTTTGAAGTGTAAGGTTAACCGAGGATGCCTTAATGGTGATGGTTAATACACTTGAGCCGGATTAATTCAGGTGGTTCTGCCACATCTGCTGCATCGGCCAATCTTCTCCTCCTGACGCCGATTCAACACATGTCAAAATTTGGCGTCAACACTTATCAATCATAATATGGTTTTGTGACTTCTTCCGTGCTTTAGTTGCTTAGTTAAGTTAGAGCTAGTTCCCCCTAGTTGTTTGCCGGATCAATAGTTCACTAGTTTAGTGGGTAGCTCTAGTCTTTAGCTAAGCCTAGAGCTAGTAATGATAGTGTAGATGTGGTGTCTAGACTACACTTACCTGTTGGTTGTGGTATATCACATGGTTAGATGAGGTAGGTAGCAGGTGGTGACAGCCCTGTCTATCTAGTGAAACCCTCCCTGTTCGGGTGTATCCCAGTGCCGTATTACTGGAACTCACCAGTCTTAGTCTGTGATAGCCAGTAGCCCGACGCGAGCGACTAGGATAGTTCTATCTTACCTTTGATTCTTAGCCTTAGGAATCCTCTTGCCTCTAATTGGTGCGGTGTCCTTGGACGAGCATGAACCTTAGAGAATATACACACGTTCCTCAGTGGATACGATACCCTTGGAATACTCCTGGGTGAAAGCTACAACGGTATCCGTGCACTTGCGGATTTATTTGATTACGCTAGGAAATGTCAACAGTCCTCCTTGTCCTTGTCCTTCTCTACATTGTCAAGAGGAGGGGCGTCGAGGCTTTTGCGGAGGGTGGTGCACTGGAACAATGTGTGCTTCGACATCGGGTGCATTGGGCATTGCTTGTGGAGGACCTTCTTGTACTGGTCCTAGAGCATGTCTGACTTCTTGCCGCGAGGGTTGCGCTCGATAGCCGCCACTTGGTCCTCCGGCTTGCATTTGTAGGAGGGGTCTGAGATGTTGTACTAGCCTTTGTCGGAGCGGTTGTTGTGGTTGCCCTTGTCTTTCTTACGCTTGGGGAAGCGGTCGCTCTCCTCGTCTTCTTGATCCGCCCATCGCTGCATCATGTCGCGGAGCTGGACCATGGTAGTCGGAAGGTTTCTCTCGAACTCGTGCTATGTTTGCTTCATTGCAAGACCGTTTCAGAAGCAGCAGATGACTTCCTCGTCAGCGATGTTGGCGATGGTGGCGCGGGTGTCGAAGAAGCGATGCGTGTACGACCTTAGGGTCTCGTTTTCCTCCTATTTCACCTGCGACAAGTCATGTTGAGTACCTGCTCGGATCATTGATCCTTGGAAGTTGTCGACGAAGACCTTCTTCAGAGCTTCCCAAGAGTTCGGCTTGAGGCTTCCGAGCCATGTGAGTGGTGTGGACTCCAGGGCCATCGGAAAGTAGAGGGCCTTCATGGAGTAAGAGCCACCCAAAACATCGATGGCGATGGAGTAGCAGCGTAACCACTATTGCGGATCTTGTTTCCTGTCATACTTAGGAATTGCCGTGGGCTTGAAGGCTTTCGGGATCTCGTGATTAGTGATGTTCTTGGTGAAAGCTGGGAAGCGATCACTGTCTTCGATATCGCGAGCACCATCTTCAGCGCGCTCACGTAGTCGGTTGTTGATGATGTTTCATGCATCACGGTTACCATTGATTTGTTGCCTCAAATCTCCAGGAGGTGGGAGCTGTTGGTTCCCTTGGTGGTCGTGGCCTCCCGTTGGCGGTCCTCCACCTCTGAATCTTGGAGCCTGTTGGTTCTGCTGGTGCGCCTCCTGCTCAACATGTCGGTTGTTGCGGGGTATGATGTGACCACCGGGCGTACGACTAGCGGTGGTTATGAGGCTCCCATGGCGTTCTGATCTGGAGCGAGTAGTCGGGGCAGTAGGCGTCGGATTCATGTGATCCAGTTGGACCATGGCTTGCTGGGTAAGCTGGATGATCCTCTGTGTTGCCTGTGTCAGCGGGAGTTGTTGTAGGAGCATTGCGGCTTGGTAGATGTTACCCATGGGGGTGACAAACTCTGGGTCAGCCGCTGCTTCCAACTCTCCGCAGAGATCTCTTCACCAATGCGGGTTGCGGGCGTGAGCCTGGGCATTGCGCCTACGCTTGGTCCTTCTGGCGTTCCTCAGCCGGCGGCGTCGCTTTTGCTCTTTGTCTTCATCTTGAGGAGCCTTGGCAGTGCTTTCATCACTTGATATTTCATTTTCAAGTTCATTATCGAACTCGATGCCTGGCTCGTCATCATCGACTTCGCGGAGTGAGGCCATATAGACTTCGCGTTCTGGCGAGTTGTCGCCGGAGTTGTCAATGGTGACGGGAACAGTCGATGTGGTGGTTCTGGATGCTTCCTCCTGGATGGGAGAAAGAGGTCTGCCCTTCTGAAAAGGTAGCTAATGGATGGTGGCTACTGGGCGGGCCTCATTGTCTAGTAGCTCGGAGGGATCCATGCCCTTCCAGTACACGAATCTACCATGCGGAGTAGTCGTGATGCTCAGACCCAGATGGCTGACCGCGGAGGAGTTGGGGTCATCATCTGAATCCGAGTAGGAGTCAAAAACAGGAGCCTCCCAACAAGTGGTGACATCCTCATCTCTAAACTGGAGTAGGAGATCCAAATCCTTCTCCAAGTCGGAGAGGGACTTAGACCGTAGGGCCTCCATGTGGGTATAAGCCGTGTTGCATAGTCCGATTGGGAATCGGGTACACTCTTCCTCAGATCGGGTTGGTCCCGGGTTGGAAAGTCATGTCAGGACACGAGTTGAAAATGTGTCAGGGATGGAGTTCTCCTCGATCTCCCTGGCGAGATACAGAAGCATCTCGTCGAGACTGCAGATGAACTCGTAGAGTCCGCTCGAGCAGCCTGATGCCTCGGGGTCCCTGGCATCGGCTAGATGGCTGTCGAAGCCACCTGAGCCGTTGGCGACACAGATCCAGGAGCCAAAGATGAAGGTTGTGCTTTTGTTGAGCATGACGCTAGTGAAGTTGAACGATGTCATAGAGTTCGCCGGTGGATGCTTGATGAACCCCGCCTTACCTGGCGCGCCGGCTGTCAGTGTTTTACCGCCAAGCCCACCGAGGGTTACCCTCGAGGTGGTAGGTTGTAGGTAGGGTGTCACCGAGATCACAAACTCGAGGGTGCAAGGAACACAAAGGTTTAGACAGGTTCGGACCGCCGAGAGTGTAATACCCTACGTCCTTTGTGGTTTTTATTGCCTTAGAGGTTATGAGATTGTTTTGGAGGGGTCCCTGCCCACCCTTATATAGTCCGGGGGAACAAGGTTACATGGAAATCCTAGCTGGAAACAGGTTGAGGAGTCCTACCCGAGTACGACTCGGGTAGTTTCCATACGCTCCAACTTGTCCTAGCCCTGTACGACTAGTTACAATGAGGATAAGGTATGACCCATGCGTCATCCCCTACTACAGGAATATGACGCCAAGTGTGCAGTACCGCTGCCCCGGGTCTGACACTCTCACCATGGCTGAAATTGAGAAAGCTCTTTTAGACATGGATACTAACTCAGCACCAGGCCCAGATGGGCTGCCTGTAAGCTTTTTATAGAGAACTATAGCATGGAATTAGAGATATCTTCTTGGAGGTGTTTAATATGATGCATATAGAAGAACTGAACCTTTGTAGATTGAACTATAGCCTGATAACTCTAGTTCGGAAATTAAAGGAAGCTAATAATATCAAACAGTACAGATCTATTTGCTTGTTGAATGTGGACTACATATGGTTTACAAAGGTCCTAAACATGAGGTTAACATCAGTGACTGAGAAACTGGTCAATGAAAACAGGCCCGGTCCTGAATTTTCTGTGGCCCGGGGCAGAACTAAAAAGAGGGGCCCCATAACAATACTATGAACTAATAATAGCAGTAGTAACCCTCAAAAAAAATAGCAGTAGTAAAAAACACTTCAATGTGTCCAAGGTAATATTTATATCATACAATTTATAAATATTACCTTAAAAATTTCTTCTAGTATTTCTCGATGTGAAGTCATCGATGATGGCATGAATATTGATCTGATCCAATAATTTCCTCTCGATGCATAAAGTGGTGAGACCATTTAACCTTTCTTGAGACATTATGGACCTGACATTATGGACCTGAGATAATTCTTCAATAGTTTTAGCTTTGAAAAGCTTCTTTCAGTTGATGCTAGAGTAGCAGACACAGTAAATAAGATCCTATATGCAATAGAAATATTAGGATAACAATCCGCTTCTTGGACAAATTCAAAAATCTCCATAGCAGACATTGATCTATCCGGTAAAGTGGATTGCATAACACTTAACTCAGAAATTAGATTATTTATCTCAACATCGGATGAACCATCTAGAGAGAAAGTTTCTGAAAATTTGGTGCAACACTCATTTAGTTCAACACCATCCAGTGACTTCAAGGTTGCTAAACTCATTAAAAACCAAAATATACCTTTGACTGATTGGAGTTCCTCAAATCTACTTTTCAGTGAAGTGATTGCATTATCGACCATAACCAAAAAGTAATTAACTTCAAAGTCCTTCTCAGCTTGCAAAATTGCTTCATTGTACTCAGTTTCATCAAATTGTTTCATCCTATTAGAACGATGCTTTACTGGAAATGTTGGCTCTACACCCATCTCAGATGCAATTTCAGTGGCAATGATCATACTTGAAGCAAACCCTTCATTTCTATAGGTGTTAAAGTAACTCACCATACCTTCTATCTGTTGTAAGGTAGAATCAATGCACATGGATGGTGATTGCAGCTTCTCGCTGACAGTATTTACAGCAAACAAAATGTCATGCCAAATAACCATACCAAGAATGAACTCGAAGCTGCCAACGATATCAAATAATTTTTTTGCATCACTCCTATCCTTAGCTTCAGTGTCACTATCTTCACTTGATTGCAAAGCTGACCTTAGTTCAAGGGCTTGATATCTAATTGCTTTGACACTTTTAATTCGACTCTCCCAACGAGTAGTGCTCAATGATGTCACAGTGAAATCTTTGACATATTCAAGCAAAACACTCCATCTCTTGGTAGAACTAGCAAATAATACATATATCCGCTGCACAACTCCAAAGAATGAAATAGCCTTACGACATGATTTCGCCATATCACAAAGAGTAAGATTAAGACCGGCAAATACATGGCATATACAAAGCTCTTGAATTTATATCAAGCAACCTCCTTTTTACTCCCTTATTTTTTCCTTTCATATTAGAGCCCAAATGATTTGAGACCAAATGATTTGATGGAATCAAGCAAAACATTGAAAAGCCCTTCACCAGATGTGTCATCCACCTTTAAAAAACCAACAAAGTACTCTTCAATTTTTATTTTTCCATGTGAGACATATCAACACATCGAACCAACAAACTCATCTGTTCTTGGTGACTCACATCTGGGGTGCAATCAAGGATCACCGAGAAATATTTGGCATCTTTAACAGCGTTTATGATACAATTTGTAATATCTGAAGCCATAAGAGAAATCAACTCATTCTGAATTTTATGACTAAGATAATGATACTAAATCTCTTTGTCTTTAATACGTCTAAGGTGGTCTTCCATTACCAAGTCAAATTCTGCGACCATCTAACAAGCAGCTAAGAAATTACCATCAAGATCATTGTAAAGTTGCTCACTGGATCCTCTAAAAGCTAAACTGCGGTTACCAAGATGGTGGCCTAAAACACTTACAGTACACTGATGACACAATCATCTTCCTAGAGTTAGATCATACAACAATTACAAAAGAAAAATTTCTTTTTTATTGCTTTGAAAACATGTCTGGTCTGAGAATCAATTATCTGAAGAGTGAAGTTTTAATAATGGGACCTCTGAAGCAGAACAATCTAGAGTTGCTGGTATCTTTAATTGCAATAAGGCAAAATGCCCATCAAATACTTGGGGGCGATGGTCTTTAAAAATCACTTAAATGTTGCAGAGGTCATGTATGTCAGTCAGAAAGTAAGAGACATTTACCAGCATGGCAATGTGTTAATTTGTCATCTGGTGGGAAAGCCATACAGCTGATAGAATCCTGTTTGAGCTATATGCTCAATTATACAATGGCCGTGACTTGTCGCAAGACAAAATTCACCACAAAATGTACACATCTGGAGCCAATTTCTTTTGACATGGCCCCAATCTGAAGAGGAAGTACCATATTGATAGATGGAAACTATTGGCAGTTCTAAAAGAGAGTGGTGGTTTGGGTTTCACTTATACAAGGAAAATGAACACCTGCCTACTTGCCAAGTGGATTTTCATATTAGAGAGAGGTGACACTAACATGTGCTACAACCTGCTGAGGAAAAAGTATATGCTAGGAAAAAGTTTCTTTAACTGTAATTATAAAGGGGTGCACAGTTTTAGAGAGGATTGAAGGCGATTGGATTATAGAAGAGGCCTCAAGTATATTCTACTCCCTCCGTTCTGAAACGTAAGACATTTTGGTTTGTTCTAAATCCAAGTAGTCTGAGTTTGACCAAATTTATAGAAAAGAATATTAATATCTAAGATATCAAATAAGTAAATTATGAAAATATATTTAAAAATATATCTATTTATTCTCATTTGATATTCAAAATATTATTACTCTTTTCTATATAAAGTTGATCAAACTTAGCCTTCTGAAAATTTGGATCCAGCTGCTGCCGACACGTGCTTCCATCGTTATGCAAGGCTCTCCCAATGTTGCAGCTTAATTGCAAAGTTGCACCCGCTGGCCAGCGTCTGCAGTTTGTGCCAAGAATTGCAACAAAGCAAGCGTCCTCTCCGCCGTAACCCCCAAGTTCGGATTGTCCCTGCTCGATCGGACTCCGATCCCACCACAACAGAACAAGGCCAATCTGTGATTCTCTGGGCTCTCGGACTCCCCGCCACCGCCATAACCAAGTTTGAGTCGAACTCGTCACCCGGGACTATAAGAATGAACCTGCCATCCCCTCAACAACACAGCAGTAGCAGTAACCTCTCCCTTCCGATCATCCCCTAGCCGCAAAACCGCCGCCATGGGATCAGCGTTCTCGTCAAATGCGAAGGGTCTGTCCCTGCGTCGGATCGGCTCGGTGGCGGCGATCGTCTGCGTCGCGCGCTGCGGCGACGGCGACGGCAGCGGGGGGCCGCCGTGCGCGGGGTGGGTGGAGGTGATGGTGCCCGTGTTCTCGCGCGCGGCGTGGCGATGCGCGTGGGGGATGGTGCAGAACGACCTCGCCCACGGCTGGGGGCTCGACTACAAGCTCGGCTACTGCGCGCAGGGTGACCGCGCCGTCAACGTCGGCGTCGTCGACAGCGAGTACGTGCTCCACCGCGGCGTGCCCACCATGCTCAGCGACGACGGCAAATCGGCGGGCCGGGCCGCAGTGAGGCGGAGATCATTCAAGGAGATGCAGATATTCAACAAGAGGTGGGAGGAGGCTGCCGCGGAGGACAAGTCATGGACGGATCCTTACGCCGGACAGCCAGTGACGGCGAGCTCCAGATGACCGGCCGGCGTGTGCGTCACCAGAAATATGTGAGATTGATAGATGAAGCCTTGATGCAAGCTAAGATCAAATATGTTGCAAGTACGCCCATTTGGCGTTGTATGTTGACTTAACATGAATTTGTAAATGTTACTGCAGCCACGATTACCATAATATCTGAGTGCTGACGTGAGCTTAATTAGTGCAATCTGGCAAACTTATGAGACAATCCTACAATCATATCCAAGTATGAACAAATTATATGTCAAGCGGTGTTGTATTTGGGGCAATTTCCATTTTGAATATTCACCGTATATGTTGGATCGGGCTGGTCAAGTAGAGCAATTGAACATGAACGGAGATGCTACGCTGGGCATTCCATCTTTTTTCTGTCTACTTCTGAATAAAAACAAAAAGAACAAATTTCAAAATAGTACCACACGAGTACATAAACGGTTTCTGCGTGCCTCCCATTTTAGGTGCTGCCGGTTGCTATCGGATGCTGCCAGCACTAATGCTCGGGGGCGCCCCCTAACGATTCTCCTGTATATATTTGTGCTGGCGGGCCTAAATAACTGCATATGAAAATTAAAAACAATAAAAACTATGATCACATACCATATACGGTTCAAGTTCATCAACCATAAATCTATCTGTCAACACAAATCTCATCCGTGCATACACAAATGGTCCAAGTTCCACATCTCACAATTAGAAAAAAAATAACAAGACTAAAATATTGGTGCAATCCAGCTACATAAATCTAATCCCTAAATGACCAGAAGCAAAGAGGTATGCTAACACACCTGCAAATAGACCCAAAACAACTACAAGGTTACCAAATCCAACTCCATTCTTGTTCAAATCATGCTTCAAGTTAGCAATGTTTCGAGATGTTTCTCCATGTTGCATCTTCATTTGACACATCTCCATCCTCATATCACATAATTGCATCTTCAGGTCTTGACAGTTCATGTTCATACTAATGGTAGCTGGTTCAACCACTCTTTGAGGCTGAACAGGACGTTGCTGAACCAGTCCTGGTGTCGTTGCTGTAGTCTGAGCATCAACTACACTGCGTGCACCGACACTAGATCGACCACAATTAAGCAACAATTGTCAATGATGTTCTACCAACCACTTCAGGTAGCAGGATCTCGGATCATCCTTCCAAAATTTGACAAATATATAAGAATATGCTGAAATACACTAACTAGAGTTAATTAACTAGAATCGAACTAAACTAGCAAGCTAAGATAAATATCTAATATTAATCTAACTTAATAAGCAAGGTAAGACAAATAAGCTCACTACTGGAAACCGACAATTTGCCGTGTGCCTAGGGATTTGCCGTGTGCCTTCTGTCGATCACACGGCAAACAACCTATTTTCCATGTGCCAGGGAGAAAGTACACGGCAAACATGCGGCACACGGCAAAGGTTGCACATGCCGTGTGCCTCGAGAAAAAAACACACTGCAAAGATGCAGTATTTGCCGTGTGCCTGACGTCTGGCACACGGCAACAGCTTGACGCATAACGCCTGTTAGTCAGACGTCGCTCTTTGCCCGTTAGTCAGCTTGTCGCGCCGGTCGGGCTGGCGCGGCTGGACACTTATGTCCTGGGCCCGCCCAACCTCACCTCCCTCCCTCTCCCACTCCCTCAGACTCACCAGCCCGAACAGAGGGCTGTTCCTCCGCCGCCGCTGGTCGCCGCCCCCCATTCCCCCCCAAATCCGGCCATTTTGGGGTGAGAAAAGTGGGGGAAAACAATCCCAACCCTTCCCCAAAGGTATTGCTCCCTTTTTTTCTTCGGTCCTCCATTTAAATCCCTAGTTATTTGGTTGTTTAGGTTGCTAGGATTTGTTGCTTGATTCGAATTATAATGGTGTAGATTTTAGTGTATTTTAGATCGGAGGTTCAGATAGTACATAGATGTTGAACTGCCCCCGATTTTGATGTACGGGAGTAGTTGCATGTGTCAATTGATATAGTTTTTTCCATTTAGATAGTTAGAATGGCAATGTGGGTTTCATAGTTTTATAAATGGTAATGTGGATTGGTTAGTTTGTTATTTTCCGGTAAATAGAGCTTAGTTGATGTATAAGGACCTGTTTATGTTTTGTGGATGGACCAATTAGTTTGTATGTTTCATGGTGGTATTGTTAAGGAAAATAGAGAGTTTGAGAATATGAATGAAGATGTTGAATTGTTTGACAGTCCTCCGTCTTTAAACGATGTGATCGATCGTATCATTTCCAAACATCGTTGTGATTATGGTGAAATTTCTCTTAGGTACAATTTGTATACACTACTATGCCTAGTAAAGTAAATTATTGTGTCCATTTTATCTTTTTATTTAAAGCATGGTACTTATGTTGTGCTCTTAAAATTTATCTACTTATAATCTTTTTGTTGCTTTGCATTACAGGATGGCGCACACAACGTTTCCCCTTCTCGAGACCTTGTACGACTCGAAGCACCGTGCACACATCATAGTTGACCGTGACGAGGTAAGAAATTTGATTATTGCATATTTTTTTAGTCAGCCTCTACATAACTCGATTGCTTTTCTTTACAAAATATGTTCGCATTGCATTTCAGGTGTTACAGCTTCTGAGGCCGCGTACCCACTCACCTTTAAGGTGGGACGAGCGGTCTGCCCCGTACCTTCGTCGGGCTGGTTTGCTGCCTCTTGCGCGAGTTGTTTGCGCGAGATTGTGCGTTATGGATGCGACTCTCTTGTCCGCTTTTGTCGATCATTGGAGGCTGGAGACACACTCCTTCCATTTGCCATGCGGGGAGGTCACCATCACTATGCAAGATGTGGCGATGATTCTTGGACTTGCTTTAGAGGGAAATGCAGTCACCGGAATTATCCGCACAGACGGTTGGAGGGATATGGTGGAGGCCCTTATTGGGATCCGCCCCCCTTGCACCTCCCAAGGGAGTGAAGGACAGGAAGACCTCAGGTGTCAGCTCGGCTTAGTTGAGGGAGCATTTCAACCATTGTCCTGCAGGAGCCGATGGGGCGGCGGTCGAGCAGCATGCTCGGGTTTGGTTGTGGCACTTGTTTGGAGGATTCCTGTTCCTAGATGGCAGCGGGAACACAATATCATGGATGACCCTCCCAATAATTTGGTAGCAGTGGGAGATGATTGGCACATACAACTGGGGGTCGGCGGCACTAGGGTGGATGTACCGACAGCTTTGTGATGCATGTAAGCGTGTGGGTGGTGATGCTAACCTTGGTGGTTGTGCCTACTTGCTCCAGATTTGGATTTGGGAGAGGTTTCCAGTGGGTAGGCCTTACCGTGGCCCAATTGAGGTAAGTTAGTAGTCCCTTTCACAACGTTTCTTTGTTCTTCGATAATTGGATTATGTAACTCGTGAAATCTTGATTATGTAGGCATGGCTGCACGCGGACGCGGAATCGAGGCTGACAATGACCTTTTGTTGGAAAAATGTTGGGGCGGTTAGAGGGGATCCGTTGCATTTATACATGCGTTACATGGATGACCTAGATTGCATCACACAAAATCAGGTATTACTATTTGTTGACGCCAGATTTTGACACGTGTTGAATCGGCGTCAGGAAGAGAAGAGACCGGCCGATGCGGTAGATTTAAAGGCTACAGTTGGGAATCGGCCGATTGAGGCTACAGTTGGGGATCGGCCGATTGGCGATGCAGCTTGCGCCAACAGATAGGGGGATGAAGTCATTGGAATCCCAACAGAGGATCCCAGTCAAAAGTGGCCTGACGTTGGTCAAAAGAATGATTCCGACTCGGTCTGAAGCAATGGAAAGAATCTGGATTGGACTAAGAGATGGCGGCAGAAGATTCTGCGGGAGCCCGTTTCCTTTAGGAAAATATTATAGATATAGTAGTTTTCTATTTAAATCAAGTTTGTAACGGATCGTAATCGATCAGAAGTCTTAGTCCTAGGGTATAAATAGGAGCCGTCAGGGTTTTGTCGGATATACATCAATCAAACAACAAAACAATCTGTTTTTTCATCGTACTAGGGTATAAATAGGAGCCGTCAGGGTTTTGTAGGATATACTTCGCCATTACTTCCTTTTCTTTCACGAGTTCGTACGGATTGGCAGGGCTGCATCGACACGATCTCCGGCCAATTGGTAGGTTCCGCTTATCGAATAACATCTAAGCTTTAACTTCGGGCGCATCGCCGTTGTTTCGTTTAGATTTATTCACCAGTTATCGATATTTACCAGAATTATAGGTTTTACCTATTATTCTAGTTTTATCACCAGTTATCCAGCTTGAGATCGAAACTATCGGCTTTATCATAGCTTTCTCTCGTTCATTATCATACAGCCGATTAGATCTATTTCAAGTGTTGCATCTGTAACAATTGTTTAAGTTGCTCCAGCAGTTTGCTTTGCAATTATTACGTGATTATCGGCTGATCCATAGCCGGTCATCTTCATAGCAAATCGGCCGATTCGCTGATACGCTTTTCGGGACAGATCAGAACCTCAGCCGATCGGAATGCCCAGAATTTAATATGTTTATTTCCTTGTCAATCAACAGGTCAGATTGACTGGCACGCCGCACGAACCGCACCAGGACAATCATCCGAACAGGAGTTACGCAGATTCTCCCGGGTCGTGTGTTCGACACTGAAGGTCATCGGCGATTCCTGGCCGATTTTTAGCGCCAACACTATTGACATCTCAACTTGGTGCATAGTTGAACTTTTAAAATTCCTAGCAGTAATCAGTATTACTTGTTAGATATTTTGGACGCCCTACAACAGAGACGAGCTGGAGGACCTTCACTTGAGCGAGTTGTGCACACGAGATGCTCAGCAGAGGAGTGGTGTGCCTTTGATATTTTTCTTTGTTGTTGAGCTCCACTTGCCTCACCGTGTCAAGAGACAGTTCTGGAGACTACAAGACTTCCCGCCGGAGCCTATTTCCACTTCACAAGCTTTACATAAGTACGTATATTGAGGTCTACCATAATAGCATGATTGATTTGATACGTGATCGGCACACTAACATTCCATGTGTTCTATGTCTCTTGCAGTATCGACCGGAAGAAAAGGTATTCCGAAAATGACTGGCGAGTGAAACATGCGGCTTGGCTGTTACAATGGGAGCACAGACAAAGGATGGAACCAACTTCAGGGGCGGTCCATAGGAACAACCATTACAAGGAGTACCTACGGTGGTTCCATTCGGTGACAAGAGTTTCAATAGAGCCTCCTCGATCCAACGTCCCTATAGAAGAATGAGCCGATACAGATGACGAAGACGATATTGTCGATGAGTACGACGACATCACACGTGCCGGAGTGCAGTCGGAAAGGGCCCCTTTGGAGAACTACATGGTACGATGGCAACTAGTAATTTGGATGCATTTTACTTGACCATTGAGGCATGCTAAAATAGTACGAACTCTAATTTCAGGCACAGCAGCTAGCACGCCTTGCGAACGAGGCTGGGGTGGCAATTGCACATGCTAGTGGAGGGGAGAATGGTGGTGGCCACTTACATGCTTTTGCTGAGGTGAGGGGTCATATCAACGTACCTATTTGCTTATGACTATAATTGGGCATGGGTTTAATTTTCACATTGATGCAGAGGGTACGCCGGAGTTGCAAGCTTATGGCTGCGAAACTGAACTGCATTGCTGCGCCTGACGATCAGTTCGTTCAGTTGGCAACAAGGGCAGGAGCTTCAAGTGCACGTCGCACCTCATCCAGTACGCGCACGCCGTATCACTACGGTCAAGGAACCACCACAACTCCTTCTCGGTCAATTTCTAGGACCGGATCACGTGCGGCTTCAAAAGGCAAAGTTGCATCCTCACGCCAGGACAGCAGCGACTCCGAGCAGGATACCGACTTGGACGACACGGACCCAACATATGAAGTGGTGGGGATGTCACAGATGATGGATGCTCCACTACCTACAAAGACTCAGGGGAAGCCTAGCCAGGTAACTAATCCGCATTGTTTTCTTTTTGTGTAAGCTTTTTGTAGAGCTTATTAGCTGTCCTTTGCTCCTAGCAGGCAGCGGAAGACGATGGGACTGCATCCCTTCCGCCGCGTTGACAGCGCTGTTCCCGTGACCGCACAGACATCGCGAGCGGGAACGTGCTTCCCATGGCACCCAGAAGGCAATGCCGGCCCAACTTACCATTCAGCCCACCGGAGCAGCCCCGCCGCCGCCGTGAGAGTAGGAAGGGCCACCATGATCTTGTAAGAGGACTTTGCTACAGGACTTTGCTTTCGCGCCAACTACAGGACTTTGCTTTCGCGCCAGCATGGTAATTCAACCAGTACGATCCGGCCTGCATGGAGACTCATCGCGCCAATGGGAAAAGCAAGATAGCACAGTCCTGTCACGCTAGGGCATGTGGCGCGAAAAGCCTGTGCTGTCGCGCCTGCGTAGCAAGCCACCCAGGACACTCCTGGCTGGTTGATCCTCGTCACGCCATCTACAGCGGCGAGTCAAGGCTTCATGGTCGCGCCTCCTACCGCGGCGTGACAAGCCCCTCCTATGCCAGAGAGAATTGATGAAGCATGGAGTCACATATAAGGTAGTGCAATATACCTATTATTGTTGTCATGTGGAGGACATTCCCTTTGCAGATGTGGAGGAAAAATGCAATAGAGGTGGTAGATGATGATTTATATGCCTTAGCTCGTGGCTCTAATATTACAGTGAGACATTTCTCCACTTGTTCGGTTCAACACCGGCGACCGTGAAAAAAAAACACATTATTGTAATGATGATAGAATACAAAGTTCACAACCAAAGTTCACATGACTTAGTTCACAAACAAAGTTCACAGACAAAGTTCACAACCAAAGTTCACAGACAAAGTTCACCCCCAAAGTTCACAGACAAAGTTCACAACCAAAGTTCACCCGACAAAGTTCACAGACAAAGTTGACAAACAAAGTTCACGACAAATTTAACAGAGGATGGGCAGGTAGTTGTGGCATCAGGCATAGCTTTCTTGAGTGCTTGCCGCTTCCAGGGTCTCCTCATCTTTGGATTTAGTAGTCGTCATAACTGTAAAGGAGTTGTGTTAGCAAAGAGATTGTTGGACAAGTTGTATTATTTTAATTGGATAGTTGTATACATAAGGATTCAAGTTCAAGTAAATGTACCCATCTGTGCAAACTATTTGGGTGGGACATTCGTAGTACTGGGAACTAACATGGTAACCATCTAGTGTGGAAAGTACTTGGGTGGCATCTTCGAGGTCGCCCAGTGGTGTCTCCGGTACTATGGTGGAACCTGCTCCCGGGTCGTGTTGAGGCAAGTCTTGAGGCGAATCTCCTTCTGGTGAATCGGGGGGTGATTCAATAATGGGACCTGCATGAGGATCTGCATGAGGTAGTGCAGTTTTTGGATTGTATTGGTGCTCAAGTATGTAGTTAGGGGCGATGTATAGACTGGCTCTACCATACCTATTTGCAGATGACCTACTCCATAATGCACCTGCTTTTACAGAAGGCCCCGCACCCTGCTCACCTTCGGGTTGCTGGTACAGTGTGTATCGGATTCGATAGTTGGGCCCGTTTGCAATAAGAGTGAAAATTGTTAGAGCCAACAATGTCACATTAACGAAGCAAGGTTCTGTTGTAACTGCAGTTACCGTTCGCTTGGCGCTGGATTGCCTGTTGTTCACCCGGTGGAGGTGGTAGTACATGAATCCAAAGTGGCCATATGTGCAGGTGGGAATCACTAGCTTCCACTTGTCTGCGGATGGCTATATGTGCAATCGTAGGTATAGCTGATCTCGGTGCATATGTGTTAATGGTGATTGTGAGATCACTTCTATTCAACTGGATGTCGCGAACATGACATATGTTCGCGAAGATTCTAGGTATTATTATGGGCTGCACGCAAAGATTCGGTGGCATTCCATGGATAGATAGGCTGAGTGCTTCGTTATATCCTGGTGATTGTGGACGTCTAGCTGGTGTCTTGAAGTTGGGTATGTTGCCATTGAAGGGTATTGTAGTGGAACCATACTCGGGCGTCCATGGATAGATCACAAGGATATGGTTCAAGAATTTGAGGAATGGTGTTCTCATGGTACGAGTGGCTTCGGCGATTGATTGGGCTAGCACCACGTAATCAAAAAGATGATGTGAGATATTGTCTAGTGGCACCAAGACCTCAGACTGCTGTTGTATTGCTTCCTGTTGTTGACGCCAGATTTTGACACGTGTTGAATCGGCGTCAGGAGAAGAAGATTAGCCGATGCGGTAGATCTGAAGGCTACAGTAAGGAATCGGCCGATTGAGGTAACTGTCGGAAATCGGCCGATTGGTGATACAGCTCGCGACAACGGTTTGGAGCCACGACAGAGGATCCTAGTCAAAAGTGGCTTGTTGTTGGTCAACGGAGCGATGCCGGTTCGGTCAAGAAGCAATTGAAAAAGTCTTGATTAGATTGGGAGACGGCGGTGGAAGATTCTGCGGGAGTCCGTTTCCTTTTTAAAGATATTATAGATATAGTAGATTTCCTGTTTTAAATAAGGTTGTAACAAGTCGTAATCGACCAGGAGTCCTAGTTTTAGGGTATAAATAGGAGTCGTCAGGGCTTTGCAAAACATCAACACATCAATCAACAAAATACTTCTACTTTCTCCAGCAATTTACTTTCAAGTCGGCGACTTCGCCAATATTTTTTCTTCTTTCACGAGTTCGTACGGATTGGCAGGGCTGCATCAGCTTGATCTCCGGCCAATTGGTAGGTTCCGCTTATCGAGTAACATCCGAGCTTTAACCACAGGCGCATCGCTGTGGTTTTGTTCGGATTTATTCACCAGTTATCGATATTTACTAGAATTGCAAGTTTTACCTGTTGTTCTAGTATTATCACCAATTATCCAGCTTGAGATTAGAACTATCGGCTCTATCATCGCTTTTTCTCGCTCATAGTCATATAGCCAATTAGATCTATTTCAAGTGTTGCATCTGTAATAATTGTTTAGATTGCTTCAGCAGTTTTCTTTACAATTATTACGCGATCATCGGCTGATCTATAGCCGATCATCTTCACAGCAAATCGGCCGATTCACCGACGCGCTCTTCAGGACAGATCGGAACTCCAGCTGATCGGAGCGCCTGGAATTTAATACTTTTATTTCCTTGTCAATCAAAAGGTCAGATTGACTGGCACGCCGCGCGAACCATACCAGGGCGATAACCCAAACAGGAGCTAAGCAGATTCTCCCGGGTCGTGTGTCCGACGCTGAAGACCATCGGCCGATTCCCGTCTGGCCGATTTTAGCGCCAACACACTTTTGGCACGCCTGGTGGGACCACTTCAAGATCTGATATGTCGAAGAACGCTGAAATTTCCGACAGCAGCATCATTGAGGTCACAGAAGCGGATGTCAAGGACGACCAGAGGGAAGAATTAGCTAAACATTTGGAAGATTACAAGAAGATGTATCTGCAGTCGTTCAGTCATACCAGAAGCGGGGAGGCTGTCAAGAAAGCTCCTATTCCAGTTCCCCGCCACATCACCATTGCTGAGGACTCGGGCAAGATGTCCGATATGATCCAACAGTCCGTCTACCAGGCGTTCATCGACCAGTCCTCGGTGATGATCAACACGGTGTACAACACCGTCATGAGCTCTCTGGCCAGCGGAGCAGTTCAAGGCTATCAGGGGCCAGCGTATACGCCACCGATTACGCTTCCAGCCTGAAGCTTACCAGGCACGTCCCAATCGGCTCCTCAGTCGATATTGATGCAACGCGAGGGATACAACACTCCGTTGCCTCCAGCGTCTCCAAGATATAGCGGTGCACCATGTTTCACATCACAGGCACCACTTCAACCTGTCCAGATTGCTTCTGTATAATCGCTACCAAAAAGCTCAGTACCTTGGGGGGCATCAGTAACGACAGCTTTCCCCGATCTGTCAACCGGGCATGGGAGCTATCCAATCCAGGCGCCGTTCCAATCGGCCGTCCGGCCGACGGTCCCTCAGTATCAACCAGTCTCAACAGAGATCGGCAGGGGAGCAGGCGCCGTAGAAGCACTCAAAAGCACGGCGCCGATGATGATGTACGACGGGGCGGCGGATTCAGTTCGCCATCAACTGTCAGCTGCTCAACAAAATTCGCCGCATGCTTCGATTCATCACCCAGCCGTACCACCACCAGCCCTTCAACATATGCCGGCACCTCGAACGGTCGTTCATCAGCAGCAGGTGGACTGGACGGCAAGAATAGCAGAGGTGATTCAGGACCAGTTTGGGTTGAAGCCAAAAGTGTAGACTTACACATACAAGACGCCATACCCATCGGCCTATGACTTGCTGCCGTTCCCACACCGCTACAAGGTGCCCGATTTCACCAAGTTTTCAGGACTGGACGATACATCCACCATGGAGCACATCAAAAGATTTATCATCCAGTGCGGGGAGGCAACCACGCAAGATGCTCTGAGGGTACGTCTATTTTCATCGTCCCTGTCTGGATCGGCCTTCCAATGGTTCACCACTTTACCGCCAAATTCTATTGTTACTTGGGCCGATCTAGAGAAGGAGTTCCACAAGTACTTCTACGCAGGAGTACATGAGATGAAGCTCTCAGATTTGACCAGCCTCAGGCAGAGGAGCGATGAACCAGTAACTGGATATATACAGAGATTCAGAGAAGTCAGGAACAAATGCTACAGTCTGGCTCTAACCGATGCACAGTTGGCCGATATCGCTTTCCAAGGCCTCCTGCCATAAATCATGGAAAGATATGCCTTGCAAGAATTTGAAAGCCTAAGCCAGATCGTTCACCGATTGGCAGGACAGGAAGTCCGTCCGTTTGAGCAGCGGAGGAATTTCCAGAAGAAGGTGGCATACCTAGAAGGGTCTGAATCTGATGGGGAGGAGGAAATCGGCCTGGCAGAGTGGGTTAAAGGCAAGAAACCAATATCATGCCCTTTCGGAAAGAAAGAACCAGAGACATTCGGCTTTGGCACATCAAAAGCCGATAAGATTTTTGACTTATTACTCCAGGAAGGGCAGATTAAGCTATCTCAGTATCACACCATCCCTTCGGCTGATCAGATCAAGAAGATGAAGTACTGTAAGTGGCACAACGCTACGTCTCATGACACAAGTGAATGCAAGATCTTTCGTCAGCAGATACAATCGGCCATCGAGCAGGGGAGGATCAAATTTGAAACCCCGGCTAAATCGGCAAAACCGATGAAGATAGACCAACATCCTTTCCCGGCTAACATGGTGGACACGGGGAGAAATCCACTTCAAACAAAGGTGTTGACGTCAGAATCGGCAAGAAGAAGCGGCGCCGTAGACTCCAGGAAGCAAATCACGGCGGCTGAAATCAAAAGGAACAGGCGGGGGCCAGAACAACCGCACAGACCAATCACCTCCCAGTTCTTGCTCAGCAAATATCGGCGGCAGCAGGAACGGTCAAGACATCACGACGAAATGATGCGCCGGCACGAGGATCACTGGCAATGTCCATTCTTCATCCATTGCTGGGAGAATGACATCTGATTGCCGTCAGCCGATAACTGTCCTGAGTGCAACGAATTAAGTTGCAACGATCACCCACTTAAAAGATCACGCTCTAGGGACAGAGGATCAGAACCGATCAGCAGAAATCAGCGCGAACAAGAGGGACAGCGCATTTCAGAGCATGATCGGCTGGGGGGTAGAGTTGACCAGCATCACCGGTCAAAAGGCAGGATCAACCAACAGGATGGACTCGGGGGCAGAATCAGCGTGCATGATCGGTTGGAAGAAATGGCTGATGACAGGGTGTCAGATGAAAACCCCCTAGGAAGAGAACAAGATTGGGAACACGCCAGATCATCGGCCAAACCAGTAAATCCCAGGTGGTGTCCTAATGGTCTATCCAGATCCCAGAAATGGAGGATCCAACGCCTGTGCCAGTGGGAGTAACAAGAAGAAGAGCAGAAGCAGGCGCCGGAGAAATGAAACGTTAAGTCTCGGGTTTGGCGCCCCAAGAAAAACAACAGCCAAGGAGCAGACAATCAAGAATCGGCAGCCGACATCAGCATGGTGTTCATATTGCCGATGGAATTCATGGCGCCTAACGATCGAGACAAAGCGACAAGAATGGAAGAGCAAATGGCGCAACTGGTGTTAGAGCCGATGACGGCTACTTTTGAGAAACCTGAAGAAGAAAAACGGCAACATCTTAAGGCGCTGTTTCTCAAAGGCTACGTTAACGGACGACCCGTCACCAGATTACTAGTAGATGGAGGCGCCGCAGTCAACATCATGCCGTATGCCATGTTTCGCAAGCTAGGCAAGAGCGATGAAGATCTGACCAAGACGGACATGATGCTAAAGGATTTCGAAGGCAACGTGTCTCCTGCCCGTGGAGCGCTCTACGTCGACCTCACCATCGGCAGTAAGACCCTTCCTACTACCTTTTTCGTTATTAATGGTAAGGGATCCTACAACATGCTGCTCGATCGCGACTGGATACATGCAAACTGCTTTGTCCCATCTACAATGCATCAATGCCTCGTGCAATGGGTCGGCGACAGTACGGAGATAGTCACCGCCGATTCCGCCTACAGCGTCGCAGCGGCCGACACACAACAATGGAGCTGCGAGCACGTGAGGTGTATATCTGGCAGGACTTGGGACACTGACTTCCTGAAGGTGTCCGATTTCGGTCTACAGCCGATCCAAGCAGTCGGCTCGGAAGATTCAAAATAGATGGATTAGCTCGTCCGAGAAGACGGGAAGCTTGGGCATGCGTTTACGTTGGCCGATTCATTGGAGATGGTGCATTTGGGAGATAGTAGCAAATCAAGGCCGACGTATATTAGTGCTAATTTTGATCCTGAGTATAAGTGTAAATTGACAAGTTTATTAAAAGAGTTCAAGGATTGCTTTGCTTGGGAATATCATGAGATGCCAGGTCTAGATCGGTCCATTGTCGAACACCGGTTACCTATAAAATCAGGATATTGGCCATATCAGCAACCTGCACGACGGTGCAACCCCAAGATTCTACCTGATATAAAGGCCGAGATCACAAAGTTAATTGAAGCAGGATTTATTCGGCAGTGCCGCTACACCGAATGGATTTCTAATATTGTGCCCATGTATAAAAAGAATGGAAAGTTGCGCGTGTGCATCGGTTTTAGGAACTTAAATCAGGCCACACCAATGGATGGATATCCGATGCCAACGGCCGATATCTTGATAGATGCTGCTGCAGGACACAAAGTCATCAGTTTCATGGATGGTAATGCTGGGTACAATTAGATATTAATGGCCGAAGAAGATATCTTGAAAACGGCTTTCAGGTGTCCAGGTCATCTTGGTTTATTCGAATGGGTTGTGATAATCTTTGGGTTAAAGAACGCCGGTGCTACATATCAGCGAGCCATGAACTATATCTTCCACAAGCTTATTGGTACATCGGTGGAAATTTATATAGATGACGTCGTGGTCAAGTTGAGAGGTCACCAAGAACATCTGGCCGATTTACAAGAACTACTGGAATGCACAAGGAAGCATGGGTTGAAGATGAACCCAAACAAGTGTGCATTTGGTGTATCGGCAGGGCAATTCTTAGGATTCATGGTTCATGAGCGCGGGATAGAGGTGAATCGGAAGACCATAGACGCCATCAACAAAGTTGTGGCCCCACAGAATAAAACTGAGCTACAGTCCCTCATCGGCAAGGTCAATTTTATCAGAAGATTCATATCCAACCTGTCAGGGCGTATTCGAGCTTTTACTCCTTTGTTGAAATTAAAGCCCGATCAGGAGTTTGTATGGGGAGAAGAACAACGTAGAGCATTGGAAGATATTAAGCAATATTTGATGTCACCTCCGGTGTTAGTCCCGCCACAGCCTGGTAAGCCGTTCAAATTATATTTATCGGCTGATGAACAGGCCATTGGATCGGCGTTGATACAGGAGTTCGAAGGGAAAGAACGGGTGGTATATTATGTCAGCAGAAGACTCCTGGACGCCGAAACAAGATATTCCCCGGTGGAGCGGCTGTGCTTGTGTTTATACTTCTCGTGTACCAAGCTCAGGCACTATTTGTTATTGGCAGAGTGCATAGTTATATGCAAAGATGATGTGGTGAAATATATGCTATCATTGCTGATTTTGAAAGGGCGGATTGGAAAATGGATCCTGGCTCTGTCAGAATTCGACTTAAGGTACGAATTGGCCAAAGCTGTCAAGGGTCAAGTCATGGCCGATTTCGTAGCTCAGCATTGTGGGCCAGAAATTGCTGTCGTCGAGCCGGTTCCATGGACTCTATACTTCGATGGTTCTTCGTGTGGGGCCGGATCAGGAATCGGCATCGTTCTTGTATCGCCTCGGGGGGCAAGTTATGATTTCTCTCTGCCAATAGAAGCATCCGCAACCAATAATCAGGCGGAATATCAAGCCGTTCTAAAAGGTATCCAATTATTAAGGGAAGTCAAAGCTGATGCAGTCAAAATTTTTGGAGATTCCATTCTTATTGTCGATCAGTTAACGGGGCGATCTGAGTGCAAAGATGATATCTTGAGGATTTATTATGAAGATTGCCTTCAGCTTTTAAAGGAATTCAAGTCTGCAATAATTGAGCATATCCCCAGAAATAATAATGAAGAGGCCAACAGGCTGGCCCAACATGCGTCCGAATATCGGCCGATTCAGGGAGCTATGATTTTAGAGCTCGCAGCCGATGACTGGCGAAAGGAAATCGCCGATTACTTGAAGGATCCCTCCTGGAAAGTGGATCGGCAAATACGTTTTCAAGCTACAAAATATGTGTTACTTGAAGATGATTTATTTTACTGGACGATTGATGGATTTCTTCTCAAGTGCCTGGGAACAGAAGAAGCAAAGGTCCTGATGGGAGAAATCCATGAAGGCGTATGTGGAGCCCATCAATCAGCTCACAAAATGAAATGGATGATCAGAAACAATGGGTATTACTGGCCAACAATTCTTGAGGATTGTTTCAAATATTATAAAGGATGCCAAGATTGTCAGAAGTTTGGCAATGTACAGCGCGCACCAGCATCGGCTATGAATCCAGTAATCAAGCCGTGGCCGTTCAGAGGTTGGGGAATAGATCTCATCAGACAGATTCACCCTCCATCGAGTAAAGGGCATAAGTTCATATTAGTAGCCACAGATTATTTTACTAAGTGGGTGGAGGCAGCTCCTTTAAGGAACGTGACATCGGCCGATATGATTGAGTTCGTTAAGAACCATATTATCTATCGATTCGGTATTCCTCAGACTATCACAACTGATCAGGGAACAATGTTCACCTCTGGAGAATTCGGAGAATTTGCCGCCGATATGGGGATTAAATTATTAAATTCTTCTCCATATTATGCTCAAGCCAATGGCCAGGCAGAATCGTCGAATAAAGGGATAATCAAGTTCATCAAGAGGAAGATAGAGGAACAACTCAAAAAGTGGAACACGTCATTGGCTGAATCTCTATGGGCTTATAGAATGGCTCGCCACGGAGCCACCAAGATATCTCCTTATCAGCTGGTTTATGGTCATGAGGCAGTATTGCC
Source organism: Panicum miliaceum (assembly GCA_032594955.1). NCBI lineage: Eukaryota > Viridiplantae > Streptophyta > Magnoliopsida > Poales > Poaceae > Panicum > Panicum miliaceum. The sequence goes on along the minus strand of CM064057.1, from coordinate 46,642,834 downwards.
TTGGGAATTAAGGACGGGGTCAAGACGTATATCGCTTCAAGATCAGTTGACGGCCGATGACTATTCTATCCTCATGAAGAACGAGCTCGATGACTCGGCAGGTCAGCAGTTGAGGGCCCTGGTTAGTTAGAAGAAAACAAGAAAAGAGTGGCTAGATGGTATGACAAAAAGGTCAAAGTTAAACAATTCTCTCAGGGAGATTTGGTATGGAAGTTGGTGCTGCCGATAGGATCTAAAGATCCCAAATTCCGTAAATGGTCACCAACTTGGGAAGGGCCGTACAGAATCGGCCGATGTGCCCCTGGAAATGCATATATTCTGGAAACTATTGAAGGGGAAGAGTTCCCAAGAGCTTTAAATGGACGATATCTGAAGAGGTACTATCCAAGCATTTGGGTAGATGCATAATTTGCAGTAAGATATATCAAGACAACATGGCCAATTTCTATCGGCTTTCGTCTGCATAGCCGATGCAGAAATGACATCGCCTGAAGAAAGAAACATTGTGATTCGTTTTGACCAGTTCATTATTGGATGAAAATGACAGAGTACATGGCCGACATGGTACAAGTCGCCCTTAGAATAAAAATACCGATAATCTATTGATTACGCCTGTTCTGGATTTCTCTCTCGACACGACCCAGTTCTATCAGAAGGCGGGTCCTATTCTTCTTCGAATTCTCTATGGTGGATCCAGTCTCAGCTTGATCGCAAAGTTCTATCAGGAGGCGGGTCTTCTTATCCTCCAGACTCTCCATGGCAGTTTCAGTCTTGACTTGATGAGGGAGTGGAGGACTCTTCTCAAAGGGTGGTCGCTTACGGACCAAGCAGTGAGCATCTATAAGGTCCCAATACTCTTGGACAACAGCGGGAACATGATCTTTGAGTTCCTCAGCATGAGCTCTTATCAGATCTTTGTCTGCCTGCGACAGTGGTTCATCTGAATGCATGATTTCGATCACTCGTTCCAGACCGGGGCTGAGACGTTTTGACTAAACAAAGATGAAAAGCTACCCAGCATCAGAACGATTAAGATGTCTAGGGGAGAGGCAGAGGAGAGTTCGTACCTGATTGACAGGGGAAGAAGATGGAGAAGACGAAGAAGACATCTTGCTGATCCGGTCTGGGAGGATAAAGATCCAGTTGTTGGAGGGAGAGAAGATGGGTAATGCATGTGCCTCTGGGGACGGTGAAGGATCTACTTATAAAAGAAAGGGAGGTAGATAGATGGTGAGACACGTCCCATCAGAGTAAAAGCATTCATAAATGCAAAGCTGGCAAAAGAAGTGGTCCAAGATTAAGTCAGCGCAGTAACATTAAAGGAGCAAATTGGCGCAGTAACATTAAAGGAGCATTAAATGTTTATAGCATTCTTTATAACCCAAGGAAAGCATCTATGGCTGCGATAGCTCGTTGCCTGATCTGATCGGCCGAATCTAGTACTCTTTGGCCGTCGTCGGCCGATCCAGGAACTTCTGATATGTGGCGACGAAGCCTTATCGCTTCACAGGCCAAGTTCTGCCTTTCTTGCTTCAGCCCAGAGATGACGGATGGAAGCTCTTGAAGCTTCTTTTCTTCAGCAGCTATATCTTTGGTTATTTGCTCCATCTCCTTGGCTAGCTCTGCTCGCCTCCGTTTGAGCCGATCTATCATGCCGACGATATCCTGGCGGTGTCAAAGGAGGGGCCGCGCGCCGTGAGGAGAAGGAGGTGGAGGAGGAGGAGGATGATGGGCCGCCGCCCGCCTGCGCCGCCGTCCAGCCACACCCGCGCCCAAAGATGAAACTTTTTTGGCCCCGCACGATCACATTAGTGACTAGCTATTGATTCATCTGGATGTGTAGCTATTGATCCATGTTAGTTTATTGCTAGTTAGTTGTATGTGAGTAATTTAGATACAAAACTCCATTAGTGATAGATCAGTAACCCATATAGGCGTCTCCCGTTCGAAAGAGATACTATTGGAAATATGCATAATTTTGCATATCTATGACTGCATCTGTTTCGAATTGTCCACGTTTTTTGGACAGCCCGAGGATGCATAGATGAGGTTAGTTTCCATGGTCTACGCCGATCCAAGATAGAGTTTTGGCATCATCTGCTTGCTGTTCTTCGGATACACAATCTCCCTACCGGGACGTGTATTAGGGGAACAGCGGGGAGATGCTACCAAAATTCTATCTCGAATACGGGTAGACCATGGAAACCTACCCCAGTTACGCATCCTCGGGTGGTATTAGGAGCTATCTTCACCTATTAGAAAGTAAAGACATCGTGTAGATGCAAATGAATTTTATATTACTCGCTGATATGGATGTATACGGGTTGGAAATGTGGGAGTGACTTGACTGTGGAATGGATTAACAAGACCAAGGCTTTCTTGGATCGAGCATTTGCAAAGCTTAATGGGGCGAAGACCACTTGGTGCCCTTGCAGCAGATGTGGAAACACGCGTCGACATACACGGCAAGACATGACACAACATCTTTGCAACTATGGATTTACGAGAGACTATACCCAGTGGACCTACCATGGTGAAGCCCATCGTATGAGAAATGAGGTCGTTAGACAACGCATTGAGGAGCATGATGCAGATGCCGGGGTAGGAGACATGTTAGATGACTTTCATGAATCACACTTTGATGAAGAGAGTAGGGAGGACGAGCCAGAGGCAACCGCGAAGGTGTATTATGACATGTTGGCTGCCGCACAACAACCCTTCATGGGCATACCAAAGTTTCACAACTGGATGCCATTGCGCGCCTGATGGCCGTGAGTCCCAGTTTACCCTGAGTCGAGACACATTTGATGTTATGTTGACAGGACTTGGCAGTCTTCATCTGGAAGGCCACATTCTCCCAGAGAGTATGTATGAGGCACAGAAACTCCTTCACGCACTTAAGATGCCATATGAGCAGATACATGCATGCCCCAAGGTATGCATTTTATTTAGGAAAGAACATGCGGAAGCAAAGTACTGTCCAAAGTGTGAATCCTCTAGGTTTGTGGAGGTAGACTCTGGTGATGATCATAAGAGGCAGCTCACGGTCCTCGTGAAAATCCTACGGTACCTTCCGCCTATACCGAGGATCCAACGGCTATTCATGACCGAGGAATCTGCGAAACAGATGCCATGGCACAAAAGGGGAACTCGATATAATCCTGAGAAGCTTGTGCATGCATCCGATGCTGAGTCATGGACCCATTTTGAGGGGATTCATCGTGAGAAATCTGAGGAAGCTCGTAATGTACGTGTTGCGATGGCAACAGATGGCTTCAATCCGTATGGAATGTCAGCTACCCCTTATACTTGTTGGCCTGTATTCATTATCCCCCTCAATCTCCTCCCCCCCCTGGCGTCATGTTTCAACGACAGAACATATTCTAGTCGTTGATAATTCATGAACACCCGGGGAATTATATGAGTGCGTACATGGAGCCGATGATTGATGATTTGGTCCATGCTTGGGAGGAAGGGGTTTGGACATACGACCGAGCTACAAAGATAAACTTCAGAATGTATGTTTGGTACCACTACTCTCTGCATGACTTGCCAGCGTATGGGATATTCTATGGCTGGTGTGTGCACGGGAAGTTCCCTTGTCCGGTATGCAAGGCATCGTTGAAGTTCATTTGGTTGAGGAAGGGTGGCAAGTATTCTTTGTTTGACAAACATCGACAACTCCTCCCTCTTAATCATTCATTCAGACAAGATAAGAACTTTACGAAAGGTGTCGAAGTTACAGACCGTCCACCGCAGATGATGACAGGTCGTGAGGTTCGTGCTCAGTTAGACGCTCTCGTGCTCAATGAAGAAGGTGATGGTTTTGTGGGATATGGTGAGCAACATGCCTGAGCGCAGAAGTCGGGCTTGTGGAGGCTCCCCTATATCGATGACCTTCTTCTTCCACATAACATTGATATGATGCACTCCAAAAAGAATGTCGTGGAGGCACTGTGGGGAACAATCATGGACATTGCAGATAAGACAAAAGACAACATTAAGGCCAGAGTGGATCAAAGAACGTTATGCGATAGACCAAAGCTAAACATGATGCCTCCTAGATCCAGCAAGTCATGGAGAAAGCCGAAGGCCGATTTCATCCAGACGAGAACCCAAAGGAGAGAAGTACTAGAATGGTTTCAAACCCTAATGTTCCCTAATAGGTATGCAGCGAATCTGAGGGGGGGAGTGAACTTGTCTACTATGTGAATCAACGGTCTCAAGAGTCACGACTATCACATATGGATCGAGCGGCTTCTTCCGGTGATGATTCGAGGCTATGTCCCAGATCATGTCTGGCAAGTGCTGGCAGAGTTAAGCTTTTCTTCTGATAGCTTTGTGCTAAGGAGTTATCTCCGACAGTGATTGAAGAAATGGAAAGATTGGCGCCTGAGTTGCTATGTAAGTTGGAGAAGATCTTTCCACCTGGCTTCTTCAATCCAATGCAACATATGATTTTGCACCTCCCGTACGAGGCACGAGTGGGCGGGCCCGTGCAAGCCCGTTGGCTATTCAATTGAGAGATGTCAAAAGGTTCTTTGAACTAAATGTAAAATTGAAGGTTCCATCGCAAAGGCATACATTCTGGAAGAGGTGTCAAACTTCACATCAAAATACTATGCTGATAACTTCCCTAGCGTGCATAATCCACCCTCTCATTACAATGCTGAGGAAGATGAATCGAACCTCAGCCTTTTCCGAGGGCAATTCAGAAGTGCAAGTGATGCGACCATCAAGACCTTGAATCTTGAAGAGTGGCGCACTATCATGCTATATGTGCTGACCAACCTTTTCGACAGTAAGTTCTCAACAAACATTTTGTTCTCGAGTACTCCCTCTTGTGCATCCAAACCCATTCTTTCTCTTTGGTACAAGGAATTTCATATGCAGTTATTGCGTCCATCAAGGGCACCTACTTGGCAAGAAGCTGATACACTTCTAAGACATGGTGCGGGAAATGGAAGTCCTGATTTCATTTCTGGGTTCGAACAAAAGGTAATGGGCAATTTAGCTCATTTGTGGTTTGAGATTATAAGTTGCTCATACGCGTGAATAATATGAAATTCTGTCCTGCTTGACCTTGCAGGGCCAACCGATGTGTCGATGAGTGCTGTGGCAGAACCACCTGAATTAATCCGGCTCAAGTGTATTAACCATCACCATTAAGGCATTCTCGGTTAACCTTACACCTCAAACGGAGTAATCCACTGGTCTGTCGGGTATAACCTCCCGATACAACCACGGTGAACGGATCGAGCGCCATACATACAAATGCTCATGCGACGATGAGCCCAGAGAATACCACATTCCAGCAAATATTACAACATTAACATAAGTAAATATTACAGACCAAGTTCTGAGTTTAGAAAACAAGTACTTCAATTAACATAAATAAGTTCTTCAGAGTTGAGTTGCAGCGGAAATAAACAACGGAATCTACTCGACGATACAGGATGTCTCGATGAAGCCCGTACGAGGCATCACTCGGCCTTATCTCCGTTGGACGGGGGCGCATCCCATTCCACCGACCAACCAGGGGGAAGAGTGCAGGGCCAAGTCAAGCTAGAAATCATGTCTTCGAAGGGCTCACCTGAAATCGAGTCACAAGCAAGACTGAGTATACTAATACTCAGCAAGACTTACCCGAGTAGTGGAAACTACTCCACCGACTCTAGACATGCCAGGCTTTTTGGTTCAGGGGTTTGTTTTGCCGAAAAGCATCTACAAGTGGGTCCTTACTTTCAACTTTTAGCTTAAGATTCTAGTTTCGTTAGCCAGTCTAGGTAAGCAGCTATCTATAGCATAAATGGTGAAGCATTAAATTTTTCATCCAACCAGTTCATTCATCATCATTGTTCCTCTTCTTACTCTGTGGGTAAAAATGGTTAAGCAGTCTCAATAGCCGTGAGAAACAGACGATTCGAATCGAATTTCTTAACCTTGCAAGGGAAACCCAAACACACGTCACGTGGTTACTCCCTAGAGTCACACGTGCAACTTTTCCCCTTTCTTTCCGGGTCGTGGATCGGGGCTACCCTCCGAGAGTACAAGAGCTCCACGCCACGGTTCGGCGCCGGGTCGTGACCACTCTCTGCACTCGCCATATGCACATGGGACCGAAGTTCAAAGGGTAGGATGCCGTCCCCTTGCCGGGCCAATCAGGTACTTAAGCTTACCGATTCCCATAATCTCGGCATGTGTTTAGTACGTTCAAAGACTTAACCATCACTACCACACCCTGCGGCCTTAGCATTTTTCACTAGACAGACGGGCCTGAATCGTAACCATCGTTACATAACCCGTCCGTGTCCTTATGATTGCAGTGTGTAGTAGCCACTCAACTCCTATTTTCTCGCGAGTGACAGGAAATCACTCGACTTTTACCGGAGTCCTATTAGCACAGCAGTCTATCGAACCTTACATCTAGTTTTCACGCAAGGGTTCCTGACATCATGCAACTAAGTTTCCATCCAACTCCTATAAACTTAATGCACAAGCAAGAGTAATGAGTTGCATAATTTCGGAAAGAATGGGTTATGCTCCGGGGCTTGCCTTCGCAGTTCGCTTGGGGATCTTCCGAACTTGGGCTCGGGTCTTCAAGAGCTTCAGTTAGATTTGCTTGAGCTTCACGCTGCTCACTCTCGGACGCGGGCACCAGCTCGTAAGTTCCGTCGGCGAGAGTCGTCGATTCTACATGAGTGCACAAGTTTAAGTCGTGGTAATGGTGCTTGATTACGATTTGAGAGTAATTACTACAATGGATAGTCTCTGGTCATGAAATTTTGGATTTAGGCACATCAAGGAAGGATGTGCTTACTGTAAAAGTTTCAGCCAATTTTATGTAACAGATTAATTATGAAAAATACCTTACATAGTTGCTGTTAGATCCTTGTTCTTTTTGTGCAGAACAATTGGTGCAACAAATGAGTCTAAGATTTTTACAGAGCTCTCACTTAAGCATGCAGAAGCTACTGTAATTTTTGTAGGATTTATCATGCAGTATTCAGAGCATAGAAATTATGACATTCTACACCTAGGCTATTCAAAGATTCATTTTTACAGGATCCTACACAGGGTTTTTGTCCCTGGAACTTTTTACACAGCAACCCCTACCATAGTGTAACGCCTAGTAAACATTTGAGAATTTTCCAAGCTAAGATACTATTTTCTTGATTTAATGTATATTATTAGCATATAAATCAAATAAGTAGGTTACTGTGGGATAAACAGTCTCCTAATTTTTCTCTGGCTTCTAGGTACCAATACATTAGCATAGGAAAAGTTTCAATGGGTGACTCACCACCTAACTGCAAACATTCTACTTACATATGAATTAAAACTAAGTTTAACAAACAGTAGAGCTAGAGATGGAATTTGGGCCTGATCTTTTTATACAGTCCTAAACATCAAGCAACTAATTCACTGCCCAAAATCTAGGGTCAGCATTGCTCTAGAACAGTGGGTACAAAATAAGTCCATTAAAGCTTCTATTTAATGTAGAGCAAAATATTTTGAGATTCTGAGAAAACTTTTGTAACAAAAGTGGTAGAGTTTGTTCTGAGGATTCCAGAACAGTTGAGTTTTCATTTTTCTAAATTTTCTACGATTTTATACGAATTTTACAAGTTCACTGAATTTGAATCTAGGTTTGAAACTTTCTTTTACAACTAGGTCCTTGAATCTTACGCGCAGACCCTTCTAAAGATTTAAATTCTTGCAATTGGGTCTTCGGGCGGCTCGGGTACGGCGGCCGGCCGAAATTCCGGCGAGGGGGCTCGCCGGCGGCGAGGGGCGAGGGTCGGGGAAGGTTCAGGGGTGCGAGGGCTACCTTGTGGGGGTGTTGTTCAGGTGGGGGACGGCCGGGAAGGGCTCGCCGGTGTTGGAGCAGAGGCGGCGGCGGCGCGGCTCGCGTCGACGGCGGTGCTCCGGCGGGCTTGGGGCGGCGTGGTCCGGTCGGTGAGCTTCAGTGGCGCGTGGGGAAGCTACTCAGGGGCTCGGCTTGGACGGAGGGGGTCGGGGTCGTGCTGTCCACGGCAAGCAGGGGCGGCGGCGGCGACGGCAGCGCGGGCGGCGGCGCTCCGGTGGCTCTGGGTGGCGTTGGGTGGGTCGGCGAGCTGCGGTGGGGTGATGTAGTGGTGGCTGGGGGCTCAGTTTGGGCACTGGGCGGCGGCAGTGGGCTGTCCACGGACGGGTGGTGCTCGGCGGCGGTGATGGCGACGGCGAGGCGTTCTGGGCTGCGGTGGCTCGCGCGCGTGGCCGGGGTGGTGCTTTTATAGGGACAGGATGGGTGTGGAGGTGCCTGGGCGACGCGCGGGGCGGGGCACGGCAACGGCGTGCACTGGGCGCGGCGGGCGGCGGCAGAACGCCGGCGCGGCGTGCGGCGAGCGGGCGTGGGCGACTGGGCGGCTGAGATTTTGGCGTGGGCGCGAGGAGATAGCGCGGCGTGCGGATTGGGGAGCAGCAGCTGCAGCGGCTCGGGCGGAGGGCAGGCGCGGCAGCTGGCGGGGCGCGGGGGCCGGGGCGGCACGGCGTAGCGCGGCTACTGGGTGGCCGGGCGGCGGGCTGGGCGCGGCAGCACGCGCGGGCTCTGACTGGCCGCGCGGCGTGGGGGCGGGGCAAAGCCGGCCGTGGCCGGGGTGGTGCGGCGGCCACTGGCCTGGCGCTCCGCGCCGGTCAGGCGACGCCGGCCACCTGGCGCGCGGTGGGCGGGCGAGCGCGCACGCGGTGCGGCAGAGGAGGGAGGGACCGAAGTGCAAAAATTCGAAAAACTTCAGGGGGCTGGGTGCAAACAGGGCGTTTTCTCCTCTTTCTGATTTGAATTTCAAAAACTTTTGAACACGAAAGTTTTTCAAAATAAAAAGTTCTACAACTTTGGTTTCAGGCAAAACCTCATTTGGCTTATGGTTTGAAAGTTAAACTTAAAAGTTCAAAAGTAACCCAATGTGCTCAAATTAAATTTGAAATCCAGCTGAACTCGTTTTAGTTCTTTCCACCCTCTCATTAGTTGGTTTAACATAGAGTTAGGCTAATGACATTGATTTTGGAATTTTAATTACCAGGGTTGTCACAAGTGCCCAGTTGCGACAGGTTGCCAATGCTTGTGCCGATAGGGTCGAATCATTTGGCACTTATGGTGTGAATGGATATCGCTTTCACACAATAAGGCACGAGCAGAGTCCACCCAATCGAAGAACCACAAATACCGGTGCTTTTACTCCAGGCAACGACGGGTTCGATTACTATGGAAGAATTGAAGAAATATATGAAATCATGTTTCATGGGTCGAAACCTCTAAAACCTGTCATATTCAAATGCCATTGGTTTGATCCTCAAGCCGTGAGACAGACCCCGAATCTTGGGCTAGTCGAAATTCGACAGTCGTCCATGTACCCAGGAGACGATGTCTACGTTGTGGCTCAACAAGCTACACAAGTTTATTATCTCTCATACCCGTGCCAATCCGACAACCGTCTCAAGGGTTGGGATGTTGTGCACAAGGTATCGCCGCTGTGGCAGAACCACCTGAATTAATCCGGCTCAAGTGTATTAACCATCACCATTAAGGCAATCTCGGTTAACCTTACACTTCAAACGGAGTAATCCACTGGTCTGTCGGGTATAACCTCCCGATACAACCACGGTAAGCGGATCGAGCGCCATACATACAAATGCTCACGCGACGATGAGCCTAGAGAATACCACATTCCAGCAAATATTACATCATTAACATAAGTGAATATTACAGACCAAATTTGGGTTCAGAAACCAAGTACTTCAATGATCTTACTAAGAAGTTCTTCAGAGTTTGAGTTGCAGCGGAAATTAAAACAACGGAAGCTACACGACGATACAGGATGTCTCAGTGAAGCCCGTACGAGACATCACTCGGCATTATTTCCGTTGGACGGGGGCGTATCCCATTCCACCGACCAACCAGGGGGAAGAGTGCAGGGCCAAGTCAAGCTAGCAATCATATCTTCGAAGGTCTCACCTGAAAACGAGCCACAAGCAAGGCTGAGTATACTAATGCTCAGCAAGACTTACCCGGGTAGTGGAATCTACTCCACTGACTCTAGACATGCAAGGCTTTTTGGCTCAGGGGTTTGTTTTGCCGAAAAGCATCTACAAGTGGGTCCTTACTTTCAACTTTTAGCTCAAGATTCTAGTTTCATTAACCATTCTAGATAAGCAGCTATCCAATAGCATACATGGTGAAGCATTAAATTTTCATCCAACCAGTTCATTCATCCTCATTGTTCCTCTTCTTACTCTGTGGGTAAAAATGGTTAAGCAGTCTCAATAGCCGTGAGAAACGGACGATTCGAATCGAATTTCTTAACCTTGCAAGGGAAACCTAAACACACGTCACGTGGTTACTCCCTAGAGTCACACCTGCAACTTTTCCCCTTTCTTTCCAGGTTGTGGATCGAGGCTACCCTCCGAGAGTACAAGAGCCCCACGCCACGGTTCGGCGCCGGGTCGTGACCACTCTCTGCACTCGCCATATGCACATGGGACCGAAGTTCAAAGGGTAGGTTGCTGCCCACTTGCCGGGCCAATCAGGTACTTAAGCTTACCGATTCCCATAATCTTGACATGTGTTTAGTACGTTCAAAGACTTAACCATCACTACCGCACTCTGCGGCCTTAGCATTTTTCACTAGACAGACGGGCCTCAATCGTAACCATCGTTCCATAGCCCGTCCGTGTCCTTATGATTGCAGCGTGTAGTAAACATTCAACTCCTATTTTCTCGCGAGTGATAGGAAATCACTCGGCTTTTACCGGAGTCCTATTAGCACAGCATTCTATCGATCCTTACATCTAGTTTTCAAGCAAGGGTTCCTAATATCATGCAACTAAGTTTTCATTCAACTCCTATAAACTTAATGCACAAGCAAAGAGTAATGAGTTGCATAATTTAGGAAAGAAAAGGGTTATGCTCCGGGGCTTGCCTTCTTGCGAAAAGTTAGCTTGGGGCTCTTCCGAACTTGAGCTCGGGTCTTCAAGTGCTTCAGTTAGATTTACTTGAGCTTCACGCTGCTCACTCTCGGACGCGGGCACCAGCTCGTAAGTTCCGTCGGCGAGAGTCGTCGATTCTACATGAATGCACAAATTTAAGTAGTGGTGTTGGTAAACGACATGATTTAAGTATATCTACTACAGTGGATAGTTTCTGATCATGAAACTTTGGATTTTGGCACATCAGGGAAAGATGTGCTTACTGTAAAATTTTATGTAGCAGATTAATTATGAAAAATCTTTTACATAGTTGCTGTTAGATCCTTGTTCTTTTTGTACAGAACAAATGGTGCAACAACTGAGTCTAAGATTTTTACAGAGCTTTCATTTAAGTATGCAGGAGCTACTGTAATTTTTATAGGATTTATTATGCAGTTTTCAGAGCATAGAAAATATGACATTACTTTCCTAGGTTATTCAAGGATTCATTTTTACAAGATCATCCACTGGGTTTTTGTCCATGAAACTTTTTACACAGCAACCTCTACCACTGAGTATCTCCTAGTAATAATTTGAGAATTTTCCAAGCTAAGATACTATTTTCTTGATTTAAGGTATGTTATTAGCACATAAACCAAATAAATAGGTTCCTGTGAGATTAAAAGTCTCCCAATTTTTCTCTGCCATCTAGGTGCTATTACACCAGCATAGAAAAAGTTTCATTAGGTGATTCATAACCTAACTGTAGGGATAAAATATTTAGCCACTTATGGTATGAAACTAAGTTTAATAAACAGTGCAGCTAGAGATGGAATTTGGGCCTAATCTTTTTACACAGTCCTAAACATCAAGCAACTAACTTACTGCCCAAAATTTAGGGTCAGTACTTGTGACAACCCTGGTAAATTACATTTCTAAAATCAATGTCAGTACCCTAACCCTATGCTTAACCAACTAATAAAAGGGTGAAAAGAATTAGAACGAGTTAAGTTGAAATTCAAATTGAATTTGGGCACATTTGGATACTTTTGAATTTTTAAATTAACTTTCAAACCATAAGCCAAATGAGATGTTGCCTGAAACCAAACTTGTAGAACTTTTTATTTTGAACAACTTTCATGTTCAAAAGTTTTTGAAATTCAAATTAGAAAGAGGAGAAAACGCCCTGTTTGCACCCAGCCCCCTGAAGTTTTTCAAATTCTTGCAATCAGGCCCCTCGCTCCCTCCCTCTCTCTCCCCTCCCCGCCCGACAGCCCGCCAGGTGGCCGGCAACGCCTGACCGGTGCGAGGCGCCAGGCCAGTGGCCGCCGCGCCACTCCCCCACGCCCGGCTTTGCCCCCCTCCCCACGCCGCGCTGCCCAGTACCCGCCCGCGCGTGCGCACGCCGCTGCCGCGCCCCGCCTCGCCGCCCGCCGCGCCCAACCGCCGCGACCCGCCGTGCCGCCCCGGCTCCCACGCCCCGCCCGTCGCTGCGCCTGCCCTCCGCCCGAGCCGCTGCAGCAGCTGCTTACCCACTCCGCGCGCCGCGCTATCTCCTCTCTGCCACGCCAAATCTCCGCCCGCCAGTAGCCCGCGCCCGCCCGCCGCACGCCGCGCCGGCGTTCTGCTGCCGCCCGCCATGGCCAGTGCCGCGCCGTGCCGTGCCTCCGCCCCGCGCATCGCCCAGGCCCCTCCACACCCCCTCCTGCCCCTATAAAAGCCGCGCCCCGGCCGCCCGCGCGAGCCACCGCACCCAGAACGCCTCGCCGCCGCCATTGCCGCGGCCGAGCGCCGCCCGCCCGTGGACAGCCCTCCACCGCCGCCCCCTTCCCAAATTGAGCCTCCAGCCACCACTACATCACCCCACTGAAGCTCGCCGACCCACCCAACGCCGCCCAGGACCACCGGAGCGCCGCCGCCCACACTGTCACCGCCGCCGCCACCCCTGCTCGCCGTGGGCAGCTCGACCCCGACCTCCTCCGTCCAAGCCAAGCCCCAGAGCAGCTTCCCCACGCGCCACTGAAGCTCGCTGACCGGACCAGGCCGCCCCAAGCCCGCCGGAGCACCGCCGTCCACGCGCGCCACCGCCGCCGCCGCCTCTGCTCCAACGTCGGCGAGCTATTCCCGGCCGTCCCCCACCTGAACAACACCCCCACGAGGTAGCCCTCGCACCCCTGAACCTTCCCCGACCCTCACCCCTCGCCGCCGGCGAGCCCCTCGCCGGAATTTTGGCCGGCCGCCGTACCCGAGCCGCCCGAGGACCCAATTGCAAGAATTTAAATCTTTAGAAGGGTCTGCGCGTAAGATTCAAGGACCTAGTTGTAAAAGAAAGTTTCAAATCTAGATTTAAATTCAGTGAACTTGTAAAATTCGTATAAAATCGTAGAACATTCATAAAAATACAAAATCAACTTTTCTGGAATCCTTAGAATAAACTCTACAACTTTTGTTACAAAAAGTTTCTCAGATTCTCCACATATTTTGCTCTACCTTAAATGGAAGCTTTAAAGAACTTATTTTGTACCCACTGTTGTAGATCAATGCTGACCCTAAAAATTGGACAGTGAGTTAGTTGCTTGATGTTTAGGACTGTGTAAAAAGATCAGCCCCAAATTCCATCTCTAGCTGCGCTGTTTATTAAACTTAGTTTCATACCATGATTAGGTAGAATATTTTATCCCTTCAGTTAGGTTATGAATCACCTAATGAAACTTTTTCTGTACTGGTGTAATGGTACCTAGAAGCCAGAGAAAAATTGGGAGAATTTATATCTCACAGGAACCTAATTATTTGATTTATGTGCTAATAATATACATTAAATCAAGAAAATAGTATCTTAGGTTGGAAAATTCTCAAATTTTTACTAGGAGATACACTGTGGTAGCAATTGCTATGTAAAAAGTTCCATCGACAAAAAACCTGTGTAGGGTCCTGTATAAATGAATCCTTGAATAACCTAGGTGTGTAATGTCATATTTTCTATGCTCTGAATACTGCATAATAAATCCTACAAAAATTACAGTAGCTCCTGCATGCTTAAATGAAAGCTCCGTAAAAATCTTAGACTCAGTTGTTGCACCATTTGTCCTGTACAAAAAGAACAAAAGTCTAACAGCAACTATGTAATATATTTTTCATAATTAATCTGTTACATAAAATTGTCCGAAAATTTTACAGTAAGCACATCTTTCCCCGATGTGCCTAAATCCAAAATTTCATAACCAGAAACTATCCACTGTAGTAATTACACTTAAATCATGTCGATTACCATTACCACGACTTAAACTTGTGCATTCATGTAGAATCGACGACTCTCGCCGACGGAACTTACGAGCTGGTGCCCGCGTCCGAGAGTGAGCAGCGTGAAGCTCAAGTGAATCTAACTGAAGCTCTTGAAGACCCGAGCCCAAGTTCGGAAGAGCCCCAAGCTAACTGCGAAGGCAAGCCCCGGAGCATAACCCATTTCTTTCCTAAATTATGCAACTCATTACTCTCTGCTTGTGCATTAAGTTTATAGGAGTTGAATGAAAACTTAGTTGCATGAAGTTAGAAACCCATGCTTGAAAACTAGACGTAAGGATCGATAGAATGCTGTGCTAATAGGACTCCGGTAAAAGTCGAGTGATTTCCTGTCACTCGCGAGAAAATAGGAGTTGAATGTTTACTACACGCTGCAATCATAAGGACACGGACGGGCTATGGAACGATGGTTACGATTGAGGCCCGTCTGTCTACTGAAAAATGCTAAGGCCGCAGTATGTGGTAGTGATGGTTATGTCTTTGAACGTACTAAACACATGCCGAGATTATGGGAATCGGTAAGCTTAAGTACCTGATTGGCCCGGCAAGGGGACGGCATCCTACCCTTTGAACTTCGGTCCCATGTGCATATGGCGAGTGCAGAGAGTGGTCACGACCCGGCGCCGAACCGTGGCGTGAGGCTCTTGTACTCTCGGAGGGTAGCCCGATCCACGACCTGGAAAGAAAGGGGAAAAGTTGCACGTGTGACTCTAGGGAGTAACCACGTGACGTGTGTTTGGGTTTCCCTTGCAAGGTTAAGAAATTCGATTCGAATCGTCCGTTTCTCACGGCTATTGAGACTGCTTAACCATTTTTACCCACAGAGTAAGAAGAGGAACAATGAGGATGAATGAACTGGTTGGGTGAAAATTTAATGCTTCACCATGTATGCTATTGGATAGCTGCTTATCTAGAATGGTTAATGAAACTAGAATCTTGAGCTAAAAGTTGAAAGTAAGGACCCACTTGTAGATGCTTTTCGGCAAAACAAACCCCTAAGCCAAAAGCCTTGCATATCTAGAGTCGGTGGAGTAGATTCCACTACACGGGTAAGTCTTGCTGAGTATTAGTGTACTCAGCCTTGCTTGTGGCTCATTTTCAGGTGAGACCTTCGAAGATATGATTGCTAGCTTGACTTGGCCCTGCACTCTTCCCCCTGGTTGGTCGGTGGAATGGAATACGCCCCCGTCCAACGGAGATAATGCCGAGTGATGTCTCGTACGGGCTTCATCGAGACATCCTTATCGTCGAGTAGCTTTCGTTGTTTTATTTTCCGCTGCAACTTAAACTCTGAAGAACTTCTTAGTATGATCATTGAAGTATTTGGTTTCTAAACTCAAAACTTAGTCTGTAATATTTACTTATGCTAATGTTGTAATATTTGCTTGAATGTGGTATTCTCTGGGCTCATCGTCGCATGAGCATTTGTATGTGTGGCATTCGATCTGCTCTACCGTGGTTGTATCGGGAGGTTATACTCGACAGACCAGTGGATTACTCCATTTGAAGTGTAAGGTTAACCGAGATTGCCTTAATGGTGATGGTTAATACACTTGAGCCGGATTAATTCAGGTGGTTCTGCCACAGTACTGATTTACAACAGTGGGTACAAAATAAGTCCATTAAAGCTTCCATTTAATGTAGAGCAAAATATGTTGAGAAACTGAGAAACCTTTTGTAACAAAAGTTGTAGAGTTTCTTCTAAGGATTCCAGAACAGTTGAGTTTGCATTTTTCTGAATTTTCTACGATTTTACACGAATTTTACAAGTTCACTGAATCTGAATCTAGATTTGAAACTTTCTTTTACAAAGGGGTCCTTGAATCTTACGCGCAGACCCTTCTAAAGATTTAAATTCTTGCAATTGGGTCCTTGGGCGGCTCGGGTACGGCGGCCGGCCAAAATTCCGGCGAGGGGCTCGCCGGCGGCGAGGGGTGAGGGTCGGGGGAGGTTCAGGGGTGCAAGGGCTACCTTGTGGGGGTCTTGCTCGGGTGGGGGACGGCCGGGAATGGCTCGCCGGCGTTGGAGCAGAGGCGGCGGCGGCGGCGGCGCGCGTCGACGGTGGTGGTCCGGCGGGCTTGGGGCGGTCTGGTCTGGCAGCGAGCTTCAGTGGCGCGTGGGGAAGCTGCTCAGGGGCTTGGCTTGGGCGGAGGAGATCGGGGTCGAGCTGTCCACGGCGAGCAGGGGCGGCGGCGGCGGTGACCGCGCGGGCGGCGGCGCTCTGGTGGTTCTAGCGGCGTTGGGCGGGTCGGCGAGCTTCAGTAGGGTGACGTAGTGGTGGCTGGCGCTTCAATTTGGGCAGGGGGCGGCTGTGGGAGGCTGTCCACGGGCGGGCGGCGCTCGGCGGCGGCAATGGCGGTGGCGAGGCGTTCTGGGTGCGTTGGCTCGCGCGGGCGGTCGGGGCGCGGCTTTTATAGGGGCAGGAGGGGGTGTGGAGGTGCCTGGGCAATGCGCGGGGCAGAGGCACGGCACGGCGTGGCACTGGCCACGGCGGGCGGCAACAGGGCGCCGGCGCGGCGTGCGGCGGGCGGGCGCGAACGACTGGGCGACCGGGATTTTGGCGTGGGCGCGAGGAGATAGCGTGGCGTGCGGATTGGAGAGCAGCTGCTGCAGCGGCTCGGGCGGAGGGCAGGCGCAGCGACGGGCGGGGCGCGGGAGCCGGGGCGGCACGGCGCGTCGCATCGGTTGGGTGCGGCGAGCGGCGAGGCGGAGCGCGGCACGGCGTGCGCACGCGCGGGCGCGCACTGGGCAGCGCGGCGGTGGGGAGGGGCAAAGCCGGGCGTGGGGAAGAGGCGCGGCGGCCACTGGCCTGGCGCCTCGCGCCGATCAAGCGTCGCCAGCCACCTGGCGCGCGGCGGTCGGGCGGGGAGGGGAGAGAGAGGGAGGGAGCGAGGGACCTAGACGCGAGAATTTGAAAAGTTTCAGGGGGCTGGGTGCAAACAGGGCATTTTCTCCTCTTTCTAATTTGAACTTCAAAAACTTTTGAACACGAAAGTTGTTCAGAATAAAAAGTTCTACAAGTTTGGATTCAGGCAACATCTCATTTGGATTTTGGTTTGAAAGTTAATTTAAAATTTCAAAAGTATCCAAATGTGCCCACAATTAAATTTGAATTTTAACTGAACGCGTTCTAATTCTTTTCACCCTCTTAGTAGTTGGTTAAGCATAGGGTTAGGATAATGACGTTGATTTTAGAAATGTAATTTACAAGGGATGTCACAGCCTTTCCCCCTTAACAAGAATCTCGCCCCGAGATTCGGTAAATATTAGTGTGGACAGGGGTGCACGTACCAGTGGTTGAGATAAGAAAACTAGGGAAATTTTGGTTTAGGTAGCTCTCGGTTTCCCAGGTGGCTTCTTCTTCTGTGTGATGATTCCATTGAACTTTATACATTCTAATCACTTTCCTCCTGGTCTCTCTTTCTTTTTTGATCCAAAATTTTAACTGTGTGTTCGACATACGAGAGGCCGGGTTCTAACGATATTTCTTGTTGTTCCACAATCTCGGTAGGGACTCGAATACACTTCTTGAGTTGAGATACGTGGAAGACATCATGGGTGGCCGTGAGCTGAGGGGGCAGTCGTAACTTGTAGGCTACGGGTCCGCAACTCTCAATGATTTCGTAAGGACCAACATAACGGGGAGCTAGTTTGCCTTTGATTCCAAATCTTCGCACTCCCTTGGTTGGTGAAACTCGAAGATAGACATGATCGCCAACTTCAAATTTTAGGGGCTTTCTCCTTTTGTCGGAATAGCTCTTTTGTCGGGCTTGTGCGGCTTTAAGATTTGCTTGTATTACTTTTACTTTCTCCTCTGCCTCGATTACCAGGTCGGGTCCAATTATTTTACGTTCTCCGGTTTGTGACCAGCTCAGAGGAGTTCGACACCTTCGTCCGTACAGGGCCTCAAATGGTGCCATTTTCAAACTCGTTTGATAGCTGTTGTTGTACGAGAACTCTGCTAGGGGTAGGCATTTGTCCCAATTCTTATCATAGTGAATGACGCAAGCTCTCAGCATGTCTTCAAGAATTTGGTTTACTCTTTCCGTTTGTCCGTCAGTCTGAGGATGGTATGCTGAGCTGCGAATCAGTTTGGTACCAAGAGACGTTTGCACTTGTTCCCAAAAGCGTGCTACAAACTGAGGACCACGATCAGAAATAATTGTCTTAGGTATTCCATGTAGGCAAACAATACGATCGAGGTAAATCTCGGCATATTTCTTGGTAGAATAGGTGGTGTGTACCGGAAGAAAATGTGCCGTCTTTGTGAGTCTATCAACGATAACCCATATGGAATCATGTTTCTGGGAAGTGTTTGGTAGTCCAACGATGAAGTCCATACTTACGTCTTCCCATTTCCAGGATGGTATAGGTAACGGTTGAAGTGTACCGGCTACCTTCAAGTGGCTAGCTTTTACTCTCTGGCACGTGTCACATTCCGAGACATACGTAGCAATTTCTCTTTTCATTCTAGTCCACCAAAAGTTTTGCCTTAGGTCTTGATACATTTTGCTACTGCCGGGGTGGATAGAGAATTTGGAAAGATGTGCCTCATCAAGAATTTGCTTGCGGAGTTCACGATTCTTCGGAACGACTATACGACTTTCGAACCATAGAACTCCCTTAGGGTCCTGGCGGAAACATTTATACTTCTCCTCACCTAGAGAGAGTTTTTGTTTGATGATCTTAATTCCTTCATCATGTAGTTGTGCCATGACGATTTGGTCGTGAAGAGTGGGCTCAACTGAGATGTGATTTAGAGTGCCTTGGAAAACCATTTCCATGTTAAGTTTCCTCATTTCTGCACACAGTGTCTCATTGTAGGATTTCATGGATAAGCAATGGCAATGGGACTTGCGGCTTAGTGCATTCGCGACTACATTAGCCTTGCCTGGGTGATAGTGCACTTCAAGGTCATAATCCTTGATTAATTCTAGCCATCTCCGTTGTCTCATATTCAGATCGGCTTGTGTGAAGATATCCTTGAGACTCTTATGATCCGTGTAGATATTGCACTGTGTACCCATGAGATAGTGCCTCCATATTTTCAGAGCGTGAATGACAGCTGCAAGCTCAAGGTCATGAGTGGGATAATTCTGCTCGTGGGGCCGAAGGGCTCGTGAGGCATATGCAATCACTCGATTCTCTTGCATAAGCACACATCCTAGACCAGTACCCGATGCGTCACAATACACATCGAACGACTTGGTATTATCGGATTGAGCTAACACAGGTGCAGTAGTCAGATGCTCTCTGAGAGTGTGGAAAGCTTCTTCACATTTCTCATTCCATACAAACTTTACTTCCTTCTTTAACAGTTCAGTCATAGGCTTAGCAATTCGAGAGAAATCCGGGATGAAGCGACGGTAGTAACCGGCTAAGCTGAGAAAACTGCGAATCTGATGAACAGAGGTAGGGGGTTTCCAATCCATCACCTCTTGTACCTTGCTGGGGTTGACAGCTATGCCTTCGCTGGAGATCATGTGACCTAAGAACTTTACAGTATCCAACCAGAATTCACACTTAGAAAACTTAGCATAGAGCTGATGGTCTCTTAGACGCTGAAGAACAATGTGCAGGTGCTTAGCATGCTCTTCCTCATCCTTGGAATAGATAAGGATGTCATCGATGAACACCACGACGAATTTGTCAAGCTCAGGCATGAATACCGAATTCATGAGATACATGAAATAGGCAGGGGCGTTTGTGAGTCCAAAGGACATGACCAAGAATTCATATAGTCCATATCGTGTGGAGAAGGCAGTCTTAGGAATATCGCACGGGCGGATCTTGATTTGGTGATATCCCGAACGAAGATCAATTTTTGAGAAGACTCTGGCTCCAGCTAATTGATCGAAGAGTACATCGATACGGGAAAGTGGGTATTTATTTTTAACTGTTACCGCATTGAGAGGTCAGTAGTCAACGCATAACCTCAAACTGTCATCCTTCTTCTTTACGAATAGAGCTGGACATCCCCAAGGTGACGCGCTAGGGCGAATGAAACCTTTGTCCAGTAGTTCTTGGAGTTGAATTTTCAGCTCGGCCAATTCTTTAGGGGGCATCCTATATGGTCTCTTGGATATAGGTGCAGTGCCTGGTTGTAGTTCAATGATGAACTCAATATCCCTATCCGGTGGCATTCCTGGTAAGTCATCCGGGAAAACGTCGGCATACTCGTTGACCACAGGAATATCCTCTAGCTTAAGTCCTTCCATCTTGTAAGCACAGGAATTCGTGCAATCTAGGAATGGTAGGTAAAGGGTAGTGGCTCCGTGACTAGGTGAATTTATTTCCACAACTCGGGACGAGGGGTCTAGTGTGACTTTGTGCAAAACCATCCAATTCATGCCCAAAATAAGATCCATGCCGTCAAGGGGTAAAAGAATCAAGTTTGTGTTGATGGTTTTACTACGCAACTTGACTGGTACTTGTCTGATCATTTGGTTCGAAGCAATTTTACCACCCGGTGTTGATATCATATATGACCCTTTTGTGTGACAAACATCCAAGCCTACTTTTGCACCGAATTTTGCACTTATGAAACTATGCGATGCACCAGAATCAAACAATATAACTGCAGGCTTGTTATGGATAGAGAATGTACCCGACATCACTAGGGCTCCTTCAGGAAGCTCTGCAAGCGTGGTGAAGTTAATCCGTCCTTGCTTGACTTGCAGGGTCTGTCTCTTGCCCCTGTTCTTGTTGTTCGGGTTGGATCCCTGACCTTGGTTGGGCGGCCCAGACTGAGGGCATGCTCGTGCAAAGTGGTTGGAACTCCCGCATTTGAAACAACGATTCGCGGGGCTAGGTTGAAGAGATGGTTGAAGAGTGGGCCTCGGACCATTCTATGGAGGCATCGGGGGTCGTACCATGCCTGGCTGCTGTGTGGGTCTGGCAATCCATCTCCCTGGCTGAGGGGCCCTTGGTGGAGCTGTGGGTGCAGCATTTTGCACGATGCGATACCTTGGTGGTTGAGCACTTGATGGTCCAGCGGGTGCCTTTCTCTTCTTCTCTGCCCGGTGTGCCAAGTCTTCCTGGGTAATGGCCATATTGACCAATTCGTTGTAGCTGTCAGCCCTGGCTAGGTTCAGACGTTCCTTGAGCTTGGTATTCAGGCCTCGGCGGAAACGATCACGCTTCTTGGCATCCGTATCAGCGTGATAGCCCGCATACTGGCATAGGTTGTTGAACGCCTGGGTGTACTGCAGCACGGTGCGGGTGCCCTGGGTAAGTGCCAGGAACTCGTTCAACTTCCTCTCCATGAGACCCTCGGGAATATGATGTGCCCGGAATGCGGTCTTGAATTCATCCCAGGTGACAATGTGATCAGCGGGGAGCATAGCAAAATAGTGGTCCCACCACAGACGAGCGGTACCGCGAAGCTGTTGCGCGGCAAAACGAGCTTTGTTGGCCTCTGAGCATGGGGCCACAAGTAGCGTGAACTTGGATTCGATGGTGCGAATCCATGCATCTGCGTCCAGGGGTTCCTCGGTCTTATGGAACAAGGGAGGCTGGGTCCCTAGGAAATCCATGTATCCTGCAGCTGGGGGTTGGTGAGCATTGTGCCCACCCCGTTGTTGGTGCTGTCCTTGCACGATCTGACGCAGCAGCTCGGTTTGAGCGGCCATTACTTCCACCAAACTGGGCGGGGGTGGTGGCGATTGTCGCGATCTGCTGCCACCGGCACCAAAACCCTCGGGGTTGCCACGTGTTGATCCAACCATCTGAAACGTGAAAGGTTACCATTAGCAACGCGATCCATATTACTTCCTTGATTCATAAATGATTGGTGTAGTCATAGACTTCCGAAATCACAGCTAGAAGTATGGACAGAATCTCTGTCTGCTACGAGAAAAATCATAGCTTGCTGTGGGTCCATCCAAAACATCTCATACTTTGGCAGTAGTTAGAGAATTAGAGAACGTAGGGATGCACCACTTTGGTATTTAACTCCGGTGCTAGAACTATAGCTAAGATGGTCGAAAGGCTCGTCCTTTGCCTTACTGTCTTAGCTGTTTTTCAGCAGATCGATAGGTAATGTTTCGCCTATAACTTAAACTAGCGAGGTCCAATGATGCTGAATTTTTGTGAGAACCTAGATCACAGAATTTAGGACAAGTTTGGTATTCAACACTCAGCCAAGAAATGTAAGGAGACATGGATAAAAATTCCGACAAGTCTCAGCGATTGTGGATTTCATCGTTTACCAATCTTACAACGAAATCACCCAAGTTTATCGCCGTTCCTTACAAGCTGAGGGTATCCACATGGTTCAGGTGTACCCATCACAAAAGAGTTACTCAACTCCTAGTTACCCTATTACAACACTTGCCAAAAGTTAGGCTACCCTATCGAGGAGTATGTGCAAAAGTCCTTCTAGGTCGTCATCTAGAAGTCATCCAAGTCGTTGACGGACGACTCGCTGTGAGTAGGAGAGTGAGCTCCCATCTGAGGCGCCTGTGGTACCTCACCCTCGAAGTCCATCCCTGAAATACCATCGATCTCCTGTGGCTCCTCCTCATCTGCCTCCATGTCCTCCTCATGGGGATGGTCATTCTGATCATGGTGCCACTGGATGTGCTCATTAGCATCCTCCAACTCAAGACTCAGATCATGGAGCTGCTCCTCAAAGTGTGCTATCGTGGCATCTCTCTCACCCATGAGAGTGTCCTGCTCCTGAATTTGGCCCTCAAGTTGGCCAATCTGAGCATCTCTGTCCTCAAGATCCTCACTGAGCTCCTTAATCTGCCCATCCCTGGTATCTGCCATCATGTGGTAGGCCTGAGCAAGATCAGTGAGCTGCTCAAGCGCCTGACTCTGGAGAGTTTGAAGTCGGTAGAGTGCATTCATGCACCGCACGGAGGTATGGATAGTTTCCTGGGCGTGAAAGTCTACCAAGTACTGTGCGTGCTGCACCCTGTTGAGCCAAAAGGGGTCGTTGTCCTGGGCAGCAGGAAACAAACCAATGGGAGTGAGTGTGACAACCTCGGGACGCTGCGCACAAAAAGTGGTGAGCGCCCTCATGGCTGCAAGCTCCCAAGTATCGGCCAAACGGCGACCAACAGCCTCGATCTCCAAGGCGGGCCACTCCGGGTGTAGCGGGTGTGGAAAGAGAGTCACGTTGACACGGCACTGGGTAACTCCGTTCTCTGCAAACTCCAGTCCGGCGTAACGTGGGGGAATTAGATAGCCCGCGGTACGCAGAACATCCCACAAAATAGAGGGAAAGCCCTCCCAGTGGAGACATTACGAGTGTACGCGTCCATCCTCATCCACCATCATAGCAACAGGCTCGGCCATCTGAACAAAAGATAAAATGGAGTGAGATAGGGAAAAACTGTGAACAGCACAGGGACAGATTCTGTATAGTGTGCAAAAATAACCATAACTTCCACAGTTCTTGTCCAAAAATTCTCAAATTTTACCAGAACACTCCTAAGGTATTTGTGAACAACTTTTCTAGTCAACTCCAGAGCTAGATAGGTCTCTAAGATGGTCTTTCTTTTCAGGTTTTACCTTACTGTCTATCCAGAATTTTCAGTGAACAGAGGGCTAGAGTTTCGTGCACCAGGGAAAATCTACCCAGCCAAAATTTCCGATACAACGCATTTTCAATTTCCGATATATATGGTTATGATGCATGCACGTCCTATTCGTCCTCACAAAATAAAATAATTGCAAAATAACTTTTGGTCTTACGAAGATAGTTTCGGTGGCATACATGATACGGCTCTCACTATAATAGCTAGTCGAGTTTTTCTAACCGTTCTTTAACTTATCGTATTCGCGGTTAGTGTACCTGCAGAAGATTGATATAGCATATATATTTCATGAACCTTTCATGCCAACACTCATGAAAGCGTCCGCATTCATTACCGTTTACTTATAGAAACGATATCTGTACAATTTCCGCCGTACAGACGACGTTAACATACGCTATCGAGATAGCGTATTCACGGGGGTACCGTCATGAGACGGGGGTATGAACAGCGATCGCCATACCCTGCGCCAAACCTTCTACTCCCAATATGTTCAACTAACAGTTGGCATATTGGCAGCACCTCAAGTAAGCCACTGCTTGAGGGCAGCGTTCGGTTCGCATCACCGACAGGAAGGCCAAGCTCTCTCAGTTGGCTGAGGATTCTTACCTTCTTACCTTAGCGATGAGTGCGTCGTTACAGAATTTAAGGTCGGTTGTGCATGAAAGTAAGTTTTGACAGAAAGTAATGTGCTGGAAGTCAGTTGATAATATTTCATAAGTCAGATAGCCACCTAGTAAGCTTTCCCACAATCCCTTAGGGCTTTACGAACTAGGCACCATCCTTAACGTACCAACGTATTTCGCAACACATCCTTCTAGTCAAGTTTTATGAAAATAGGTTTTTACGGCTTGTCGCATTCTCTGGCGTATGTATTTTGGCTCCGGCGCCAACTGTTGCCAGCTATGGCACCAGCTACGGCTCTGATACCAGCTGTGGCAGAACCACCTGAATTAATCCGGCTCAAGTGTATTAACCATCACCATTTAGGCAATCTCGGTTAACTTTACACTTCAAACGGAGTAATCCACTGGTCTGTCGGGTATAACCTCCCGATACAACCACGGTAGAGCGGATCGAATGCCATACATACAAATGCTCACGCGACGATGAGCCCAGAGAATACCACATTCCAGCAAATATTACAAAATTATCATCGGTGAATAATACAGACCAAGTTTGAATTTAGAAACCAAATACTGCAGTGATCATAACTAATAAGTTCTTCAGAGTTTAAGTTGCAGCGGAAAATAAAACAACGAAAGCTACTCGATGATACAGGATGTCTCGGTGAAGCCCGTACGAGACATCACTCGACATTATCTCCATTGGTCGGGGGCGTATCCCATTCCACCGACCAACCTGGGGGAAGAGTACACGGCCAAGTCAAACTAGCAATCAAATCTTCGAAGGTTTCACCTGAAAACAAGCCACAAGCAAGGCTGAGTATACTAATACTCAGCAAGGCTTACCCGACTAGTGGGGTATACTTAGCCGACTCCTAGACATGCGAGGCTTTTGGCTTGAGGGGTTTGTTTTGCCAAAAAGCATATATAGTAGGTCCTTACTTTCAGATTTTAGCTCCAAGTTCTAGCTTTCTTTAACCATTCTAGGTAAGCAACTATCCAATATCATACATGGTGAAGCATTAAATTTTCATCCAACAAGTTTATTCATCATCATTGTTCCTCTTCTTACTCTATGGGTAAAAGTGGTTAAGCAGTCTCAATAGCCGTGAGAAACGGACGATTCGAATCGAATTTCTTAACCTTGCAAGGGAAACCTAAACACACGTCACGTGGTTACTCCCTAGAGTCACACGTGCAACTTTTCCCTTCAATTCCCGCTTCACGGAACAGGCCCACCGCCCTCGACTACACCTTCCCATGGACCACGGACGCAGCCGGGCCATGGCGGCCGATGCACCCGCCATTAGCTAGATGTGAACGAATTCAAGACAGTGGGGAGTATATTCCGGCCTCGGTTCAATCCAGTACTAAGCTTACTGATTACCATCACTTACCACACACTGCGGCCTTAGCATTTTTCACTAGACAGACGGGCCTCAATCATCAACATAAACATCGTACCACAGCCCGTCCGTCGTCCTTATGATTGCAGCGTGTAGTAAACAATCAACTCCTAATTTCTCGCGAGTGACAGGAAATCACTCGACTTTTACCGAGTCCTATTAGCATAGCATTCTATCGAACCTTGCATCTAGTGTTCAGAGCATGGGTACCTAGGATCATGCAACTAAGTTTTCATCCAACTCCTATAAACTTAATGCACAAGTAAAGTAGAGTAATAAGTTGCATAAGTTGAGAAAATAGGGTTCATGCTCCGGGGCTTGCCTTCTTGCGAAAAGTTAGCTTGGGGCTTTTCCGAATTTGGGCTCGGGTCTTCAAGAGCTTCAGTTAGATTCACTTGAGCTTCACGCTGCTCACTCTCGGACGCGGGCACCAACTCTTACGTTCCGTCGGCGAGAGTCGTCGTTTCTACATGAATGCACAAGTTTAAGTAGTGGTGATGTTAAACGACATGATTTCCTTCACGATAAAGTTGCAGTTTGTAAAACATGAGTTTGTTGTGGAGTGAGTTACTTTATCAATCGTGGGCAATTGTTAATAGAGTTTATCTTAATCTATTTAACTTTATTAAAGAAGAAGGGGTTGTGTTATATTTAACCACCAACATGAGTTGAACACCAATACTAATCTATTTAGCTTCTGGTCATAAAATTTTTATTCAAGGTACACTTATGCAGAGATAAGACCACTGTAAAAATTTCAGATATTTTTGTGTAGCATGTTAAATATGAAAAATGTAATACACAGCCACTTCTAGGATCTAGTTATTTTTGTACAGAACAAACCATGCAAGTATTGATGCTAAAAAGTTTACAGGGTGTTGCTACAACCATATTTGTGCTACTGTAAATTTTTCAGATTTTATTGTACATGATTTAGAGCATAATAAATGAGACAAGCTACACTCATGTTATTAAAGATTATTTTCTACAGGATGTTATACAGGGTCTCTATGTATGAAACTTTTTGTACAGCTTGAGATACTCTAATGTGTTTCATAGTAAAAAGATGAACATTTTCTAAGCACTTTACTAATTATTTTGAATTAGTGAAGTTT
The DNA here is from genome assembly GCA_032594955.1 of Panicum miliaceum. Lineage (NCBI taxonomy): Eukaryota > Viridiplantae > Streptophyta > Magnoliopsida > Poales > Poaceae > Panicum > Panicum miliaceum. The sequence goes on along the minus strand of CM064057.1, from coordinate 46,615,901 downwards.
TCCTACCACAAATTCATATGAACAGGTTACATATAGTAAAAATGTTTCTAGATTTTTCTGTGGCCTCTAGATGTTACTACAACAACACAGAAAAAGTTTCATGACATTAAACATCACAGAACAGCGGGAAAAAATTAGTTCTAACACTTTATGGCATAAAACAAGGTTGGACAAAAGGTGTACCTAGAGATGGCTTTTGGTCCTGATCGTTTTACACAGTCCTAAACATCAAGCAAGTAACTCACTGCCCAAAATTTAGGGTCAGCAATGATCTACAACAGTGGGTACAAAAGAAGTCCATTAAACCTTCCATTTAATCTAGAGCAAAATATATTGAGAATCTGAGAAACTTTATGTAACAAAAGTTGTAGAGTTTCTTCTAAGTATTCCAGAACAGTTGAGTTTGCATCTTTCTGAATTTTCTACGATTTTATACGAATTTTAAAATTTCACTAATTTGGTTAAAACTTTCTTTACAGAGGGGTCCCTGAAAACTAGCAGAAAACCCACTAGAAAGATTTGGGCGTTTGCAATGTGGTCCCTGGTCGCAATCTCACGGCGGGGTCATCCTGTCCGGCCAAATTCCGGCGAGCTGGGTCGCCGGCGGCGAGGGCAAGGTGGGGGAGCACGGAGAGGGAACCAGGGCGCACCTATTGGTGGTCTTGGAGTGGCTCGGGGTGGCCGGTGCCGGCTTTATAGCTGGTGGAGCTCGTGGGGGCGGGCTCGGCACGGCCGGGGCGCGAGGTGGAGGGGGGGCGGCGAGGCTGGGCGCCATTGGTGCGGCCGGCGGTGACCAGCGGCCAGAGGCGCGTCGTGCGCGTGGCGTGCGTGCGCTGGGCGCGTCTGGGGCGCGACGTCGCATGTAGGCGACGCGGGCGGGCGGTTGGGGAGCTGGGGCGGCACGACGGGGGCACAAGGTGGACGGGGCGGCGGCCAGAGGCGTGCGGCGTGCGGCACGCCATTGGGCGTCGGGGCGGTGGCGTTGTACTGGCCGTGCGGGCTGCCGCGTGAGGAAGAAGGAGGGCACGGCCACGGGTTGGGCGAGCTGGGTGGCGAGCAGAGGCATTGGGCGCTGCCGGCGGTGGGTAGAGGTGCGCTATTGGGCAGGCGGCGGCGGCCAGCGACTGGGAGGCAGTGCGGTGGTGCAGGGGGCAGCGGTTGGGTAGGGGCATGCCGTGCGGGAGGGAGAAGAGAGCGCGGCCGCGGTTGGCCGAGCGGGGGCGGGCAGCAGGCAAGGCGCCGGGGGTTGGCTCGGCGCCTGGGGCCGCGCAGGCGTCGAGGGCCAGGTGGCCGGCGGCGGTCGGGCGAGCGTGCGGTGCAGCAGAGGAGGGAGAGGTGAGGGAGGGACCTAAGTGCAAAAATTTGAAAAACTTCAGGGGGCTGGGTGCAAACAGGGCGTTTTCTCCTCTTTCTGATTTGAATTTCAAAAACTTTTGAACATGAAAGTTGTTCAAAATAAAAAGTTCTACAACTTTGGTTTCAGGCAAAATCTCATTTGGCTTATGGTTTGAAAGTTAAATTTAAAAGTTCAAAAGTGACCAAATGTGCTCAAATTAACTTTGAATTCCAACTGAACTCGTTCTAATTCTTTCCACCCTTTTATTAGTTGGTTTAAGCATAGGGTTAGGCTAATGATACTGATTTTAGAAATGAAATTTTTACCAGGGTTGTCACAGCCTTCCCCCCTTAACGAGAATCTCGCCCCGAGATTCGGTAATTCTTAGTGTGGGCGTGGGTGCACATACCAGTGGTTGAGATAAGAAACCCAGGGAAATGTTGGTTTAGGTAGCTCTCGGTTTCCCAGGTGGCTTCTTCTTCCGTGTGGGGATTCCATTGTACTTTATACATTCTAATCACTCTCCTCCTGGTCTCTCTTTCTTTTTGATCCAAAATCTTAACTGGGTGTTCGACATACGAGAGGTCGGGCTCTAACGATATTTCTTGTTGTTCCACAATCTCAGTAGGGACTCGAATACACTTCTTGAGTTGAGATACGTGGAAGACATCATGGGTGGCCGTGAGCTGAGGGGGCAGTCGTAATCTGTAGGCTACGGGTCCGCAGCTCTCAATGATTTCGTAAGGGCCAACATAACGGGGAGCTAGTTTGCCTTTGATTCCAAATCTTCGCACTCCCTTGGTGGGTGAAACTCGAAGATAGACATGATCGCCAACTTCGAATTTTAGGGGCTTTCTCCTTTTGTCAGAATAGCTCTTTTGTCGGGCTTGGGCGGCTCTAAGATTTGCTTGTATTACTTTTACTTTCTCCTCTGCCTCGATTACCAGGTCGAGTCCAATTATCTTACGTTCTCCGGTTTGTGACCAGCTCAAAGGGGTTCGACACCTTCGTCCGTAAAGGGCCTCAAATGGTGCCATTTTCAAACTCGTTTGATAGCTGTTGTTGTACGAGAACTCTGCCAGGGGTAGGCATTTGTCCCAATTCTTGTCATAATGAATGACACAAGCTCTTAGCATGTCTTCAAGAATTTGGTTTACTCTTTCCGTTTGTCCATCGGTCTGAGGATGGTATGCTGAGCTGCGAATCAGCTTAGTGCCAAGAGACGTTTGCAGTTGTTCCCAAAAGCGTGCTACAAACTGAGGACCACGATCAGAAATAATTGTCTTAGGTATTCCATGTAGGCAAACAATACGATCGAGGTAGATCTCGGCATATTTCTTGGCGGTATAGGTGGTGTGTACCGGAAGGAAATGTGCCCTCTTTGTGAGTCTATCTACGATAACCCATATGGAATCATGTTTCTGGGAGGTGTTTGGTAGTCCAACGATGAAGTCCATACTTATGTCCTCCCATTTCCAGGATGGTATAGGTAACGGTTGAAGTGTACCGGCTACCTTCAAGTGGCTAGCTTTTACTCTCTGGAACGTGTCACATTCCGAGACATACGTAGCAATTTCTCTTTTCATTCTAGTCCACCAGAAGTTTTGCCTTAGGTCCTGATACATTTTGCTACTGCCGGGGTGGATAGAGAATTTGGAAAGGTGTGCCTCATCCAGAATTTGCTTGCGGAGTTCACGATTCTTCGGAACGACTATACGACCTTCGAACCATAGAACTCCCTTATGGTCCTGGCGGAAACATTTGTACTTCTCCTCACCTAGAGAGAGTTTTTGTTTGATGATCTTAATTCCTTCATCCTGTAGTTGTGCCAGGATGATTTGGTCATGAAGAGTGGGCTCAACTGAGATGTGATCTAGAGTGCCCTGGGAAACCATTTCCAAGTTAAGCTTCCTCATCTCTGCACACAATGTCTCATGGTAGGACTCCATGGATAAGCAATGGCAATGGGACTTGCGGCTTAGTGCATCCGCGACTACATTAGCCTTGCCGGGGTGATAATGCACTTCAAGGTCATAATCCTTGATTAATTCTAGCCATCTCCGTTGTCTCATATTCAGATTGGCTTGTGTGAAGATGTACTTGAGACTCTTATGATCCGTGTAGATATTGCACTGTGTACCCATGAGATAGTGCCTCCATATTTTCAGAGCGTGAATGACAGCTGCAAGCTCAAGATCATGAGTGGGATAATTCTGTTCGTGGGGCCGTAGGGCTCGTGAGGCATATGCAATCACTCGATTCTCTTGCATAAGCACACATCCTAGACCAGTACCCGATGCGTCACAATACACATCGAACGACTTGGTATTATCGGGTTGAGCTAATACAGGTGCAGTAGTCAGATGCTCTCTGAGAGTGTGGAAAGCTTCTTCACATTTCTCATTCCATACGAACTTTACTTCCTTCTTTAATAGTTCAGTCATGGGCTTAGCAATTCGAGAGAAATCCGGGATGAAGCGACGGTAGTAACCGGCTAAGCCAAGAAAACTGCGAATCTGATGAACAGAGGTAGGGGGTCTCCAATCCATCACCTCTTGTACCTTGCTGGGGTCAACAGCTATGCCTTCGCTGGAGATCGTGTGACCCAAGAACTTTACAGTATCCAACCAGAATTCACACTTAGAAAACTTAGCATAGAGCTGATAGTCTCTGAGTCGCTGAAGAACAATGCGAAGGTGCTTGGCATGCTCTTCCTCATCCTTGGAATAGATAAGGATGTTGTCGATGAACACTACGACGAATTTGTCAAGTTCGGGCATGAATACCGAATTCATAAGATACATGAAGTAGGCAGGGGCATTGGTGAGTCCAAAGGACATGACCAAGAATTCATATAGTCCATAGCGTGTGGAGAAAGCAGTCTTAGGAATATCGCATGGGCGAATCTTGATCTGATGATATCCCGAACGAAGATCGATTTTTGAGAAGACTCTGGCTCCAGCTAATTGATCGAAGAGTACATCGATACGGGGAAGTGGGTATTTATTTTTAACAGTTACCGCATTGAGAGGTCGGTAGTCCACACATAACCTCAAACTGTCATCCTTCTTCTTTACGAATAGGGCTAGACATCCCCAAGGTGACGCGCTAGGGCGAATGAAACCTTTGTCCAGTAGTTCTTGGAGTTGAATTTTCAGCTCTGCCAATTCTTTAGGGGGCATCCTATATGGTCTCTTGGATATAGGTGCAGTGTCTGGCTGTAGTTCAATAACGAACTCAATGTCCCTATCTGGTGGCATTCCGGGTAAGTCATCCGGAAAGACATCGGCATACTCGCATACCACTGGAATATTCTCTAGGTTGGTCCCTTCCATCACGAAAGCGCAAGAATTTGTGCACTCCCGTAACGGTAGGTAAAGGGTAGTGGCTCCGTGACTAGGTGAATTTATCTCAACGGCTCGGGAAGAAAGGTCCAGTGTGACTCCATGCCTAGTCATCCAGTTCATTCCCAAAATAATATCCATGCCGTCAAGGGGTAAACGTACGAGATCTGTGTTGATGACTTTACTTCCCAATTTTATCGGTACCAGCCTTATTATTTGGTTGGAAGCAATTTTTCCACCCGGTGTTGATATCATATACGACCCTTTGGTGTGCCAAACATTCAAGCCTACTTTTGCACCAAACTTTGCACTAATGAAACTATGTGATGCACCAGAATCAAACAATATGACTGCAGGCTTGTTATGGATGGAGAATGTACCCGTCATTACAGGTGCTCCTTCAGGAAGTTCTGCAAGGGTGGTGAAGTTGATCCGTCCTTGTTTGACCTGGAGGGTCTGCTTCTTGCCTTTGTTCTCATTGTTCTGGTTAGAGTCCTGGCCCTGATTTGGCAGCCTGGGTTGAGGGCATTCGCGAGCGAAATGACCGGAACTCCCGCATTTGAAACAACAATTCGCGGGGCTGGGTCGAAGAGGCTGTTGCAGAGTGGGCCTCGGACCATTCTGTGGAGGCATCGGGGGTCGTACCATGCCTGGCTGTTGCGGGGGCCTGATAATCCAACGCCCTGGCTGAGGGGCCTTCGGTGGAGCTGTAGGCGCAGCATTTCGCACCAAGCGATACCTCGGTGGCTGAGCACCCGAGGGTCCAGCTAGCGCCTTTCTCTTCTTTTCAGCACGATGAGCCTCAATACAGTCCTCTTGAGTGATGGCCATGTTGACTAGCTCATTATATGTATCGGCTTTGACAAGATTCAATCGTTCCTTGAGTTTAGTACTCAGACCTCTACGGAAACGATCACGCTTCTTGGCATCTGTGTCTGCGTGATAGCCCGCGTATTGGCACAGGTTGTTGAAGACCTGAGCATACTGAAGTACAGTGCGGTTATCCTGAGTGAGAGCTAAAAACTCATTTAGCTTTCTTTCTATGAGACCTTCGGGAATATGGTGCGCCCGGAACGTAGTCTTGAATTCATCCCAGGTGACAATGTGATCAGCGGGGAGCATAGCAAAATAGTGGTCCCACCATAGACGAGCCGTACCGTGAAGCTGCTGCGCGGCAAAGCGGGCCTTGTTTTCATCCGAACATGGGGCCACAAGTAGAGAAAACTTGGACTCGATTGTGCGAATCCAAGCGTCCGCATCCAAGGGTTCCCCCGTCTCGTGAAACAAGGGAGGCTGGGTCCCTAGGAAATCCGTGTATCCTGCAGCTTGGGGGTGGGGGACATTTTGCCCAGCCCGCTGGTGGTGTTGCTGTTCTTGCACCAGCCGACGAAGCAACTCGGTTTGAGCGGCCATTACTTCAACCAAGCTGGGTGGTGGCGGCGGCTGTGGTTGTGATCCACTTGCGCTAGCACCAAAACCATCCGGGTTACCACGGGTTGCTCCAACCATCTGAAAAGGCGAAGGTTCTTCATTAGCAACGTGATCCATGTTGCTTCCATGACTCAAAAGATCTAACGCAGAATAGTAGACTTCCAAAAGGTCCTGGATGGAATCACGGGCGTAAAAACTGTCTGCCATAAGAATTTTATAACTCCTGGTAGGTTCATCCAAAGTTCCTCATATTTTGGCAGTGGATAGGGAATTTAGGGATGTACAACTTTGATATTCAGCCAAGATGCTAAATCGACGGATAAGATGGTCAAACGATTCACTCTTTGCTTCCCTGTTTTGGCTGTTTTTCAGCAGAACGAGTTATAGTATCTGGCCTATAACTTCAACAGTTCTGGTCCAAAAATTCTCATCTTTTACCAGAGCATTCCTAAGGTATTTGTGCACCACTTTTCTATTCAACACTTTGGCTGGATTAGGCTCTAAGATGGCTGTTTCCTTAAGGTCTCACTTCTTTGTCTACCCAGAATTTTCAGTGAACCGTGGGCCAATGTTTCGTGCACCAGGGAAAATCTACCTGGCCAAAAATTACCAAATTTTAACAGCAACTACCTGGGTAAATTTGGAACAAGTTTTGTGTTGTACTCTTTTGCAGAAAACTGTAGGAAGGGGGGCCTAAAAATTAAGGTGGCTGAACTGCTCATTTTGGACAGAAACCAACACACCAAGGTCTTTGTTGTTTCTCATTACCCATATGTCCAGAATTTTTCGTATTTAGACAGGAGGTAGAATACGGATTTTGGAACAAAAATTTTCAACCTGAGTTTCTTCCGAAAGGGTCATTTTCTCAGCTTAATAATTTCATCTTTTCGGATAAGGCGGAAAGTGACCGGTTTGCTAGATAATCCTTAGGCAAGTCAATCGTGTGGGCGCATGAACCTTGCCACTCTCATACAACGCATTTTTAATTTCAGATATATATGGTTATAATGCATGCATGTCCTATTCGTCCTCACAAAATAAAATAATTGCCAAATACTTTTGGTCTTACGAGGTTAGTTTCGGTGGCATACATGATACGCCTCTCACTATAATAGCTAGTCGAGTCTTTCTAATCGTTCCTTAACTTATCGTAATCGCGGTTAGTGTACCTGCAGAAGATGGAGCATATATATATTTCATGAACCTTTCATGCCAGCACTCATGAAAGCGTCCGTATTCATTACCGTTTACTTATAGAAACGATATCTGTACAATTTCCGCCGTACAGACGACGTTAACATACGCTATCGAGATAGCGTATTCACGGGGTACCGTCATGAGACGGGGGTATGAACAGCGATCGCCATACCCTGCGCCAAACCTTCTACTCCCAATATGTTCAACTAACAGTTGGCATATTGGCAGCACCTCAAGTAAGCCACTGCTTGAGGGCAGCGTTCGGTTCGCATCACCGACAGGAAGGACAAGCTCCCTCAGTTGGCTGAGGATCCTTACCTTCTTACCTTAGCGATGAGTGCGTCGTTACAGAAATTAAGGTCGGTTGTACATGAAAGTAAGTTTTGACAGAAAGTAATGTGCTGGAAGTCAGTTGATAATATTTCATAAGTCAGATAGCCACCTAGTAAGCTTTCCCATAATCCCTTAGGGCTTTACGAACTAGGCACCATCCTTAACGTACCAACGTATTTCGCAACACATCCATCTAGTCAAGTTTTATGAAAATAGGTTTTTACGGCTTGTCGCATTCTCTGGCGTATGTATTTTGGCTCCGGCGCCAACTGTTGCCAGCTATGGCACTAGCTACGGCTCTGATACCAGCTGTGGCAGAACCACCTGAATTAATCCGGCTCAAGTGTATTAACCATCACCATTTAGGCAATCTCGGTTAACTTTACACTTCAAACGGAGTAATCCACTGGTCTGTCGGGTATAACCTCCCGATACAACCACGGTAGAGCGGATCGAATGCCATACATACAAATGCTCACGCGACGATGAGCCCAGAGAATACCACATTCCAGCAAATATTACAAAATTATCATCGGTGAATAATACAGACCAAGTTTGAATTTAGAAACCAAATACTGCAGATCATAACTAATAAGTTCTTCAGAGTTTAAGTTGCAGCGGAAAATAAAACAATGAAAGCTACTCGATGATACAGGATGTCTCGGTGAAGCCCGTACGAGACATCACTCGACATTATCTCCATTGGTCGGGGGCGTATCCCATTCCACCGACCAACCAGGGGGAAGAGTACACGGCCAAGTCAAACTAGCAATCAAATCTTCGAAGGTTTCACCTGAAAACAAGCCACAAGCAAGGCTGAGTATACTAATACTCAGCAAGGCTTACCCGACTAGTGGGGTATACTTAGCCGACTCCTAGACATGCGAGGCTTTTGGCTTGAGGGGTTTGTTTTGCCAAAAAGCATATATAGTAGGTCCTTACTTTCAGATTTTAGCTCCAAGTTCTAGCTTTCTTTAACCATTCTAGGTAAGCAACTATCCAATATCATACATGGTGAAGCATTAAATTTTCATCCAACAAGTTTATTCATCATCATTGTTCCTCTTCTTACTCTGTGGGTAAAAGTGGTTAAGCAGTCTCAATAGCCGTGAGAAACGGACGATTCGAATCGAATTTCTTAACCTTGCAAGGGAAACCTAAACACACGTCACGTGGTTACTCCCTAGAGTCACACGTGCAACTTTTCCCTTCAATTCCCGCTTCACGGAACAGGCCCACCGCCCTCGACTACACCTCCCCATGGACCACGGACGCAGCCGGGCCATGGCGGCCGATGCACCCGCCATTAGCTAGATGTGAACGAATTCAAGACAGTGGGGAGTATATTCCGGCCTCGGTTCAATCCAGTACTAAGCTTACCGATTACCATATTCTCGGCATGTGGTTAGTACGTTCAAAGACTTAACCATCACTTACCACACACTGCGGCCTTAGAATTTTTCACTAGACAGACGGGCCTCAATCATCAACATAAACATCGTACCACAGCCCGTCCGTCGTCCTTATGATTGCAGCGTGTAGTAAACAATCAACTCCTAATTTCTCGCGAGTGACAGGAAATCACTCGACTTTTACCGAGTCCTATTAGCATAGCATTCTATCGAACCTTGCATCTAGTGTTCAGAGCATGGGTACCTAGGATCATGCAACTAAGTTTTCATCCAACTCCTATAAACTTAATGCACAAGTAAAGTAGAGTAATAAGTTGCATAAGTTGAGAAAATAGGGTTCATGCTCCGGGGCTTGCCTTCTTACGAAAAGTTAGCTTGGGGCTTTTCCGAATTTGGGCTCGGGTCTTCAAGAGCTTCAGTTAGATTCACTTAAGCTTCACGTTGCTCACTCTCGGACGCGGGCACCAACTCGTACGTTCCGTCGGCGAGAGTCGTCGTTTCTACATGAATGCACAAGTTTAAGTAGTGGTGATGTTAAACGACATGATTTCCTTCACGATAAAGTTGCAGTTTGTAAAACATGAGTTTGTTGTGGAGTGAGTTACTTTATCAATCGTGGGCAATTGTTAATAGAGTTTATCTTAATCTATTTAACTTTATTAAAGAAGAAGGGGTTGTGTTATATTTAACCACCAACATGAGTTGAACACCAATACTAATCTATTTAGCTTCTGGTCATAAAATTTTTATTCAAGGTACACTTATGCAGAGATAAGACCACTGTAAAAATTTCAGATATTTTTGTGTAGCATGTTAAATATGAAAAATGTAATACACAGCCACTGCTAGGATCTAGTTATTTTTGTACAGAACAAACCATGCAAGTATTGATGCTAAAAATTTTACAGGGTGTTGCTATAACCATATTTGTGCTACTGTAAATTTTTCAGATTTTATTGTACATGATTTAGAGCATAATAAATGAGACAAGCTACACTCATGTTATTAAAGATTATTTTCTACAGGATGTTATACAGGGTGTCTATGTATGAAACTTTTTGTACAGCTTGACATACTCTAATGTGTTTCATAGTAAAAAGATGAACATTTTCTAAGCAATTTACTAATTATTTTGAATTAGTGAAGTTTTCCTACCACAAATTCATATGAACAGGTTACATATAGTAAAAATGTTTCTAGATTTTTCTGTGGCCTCTAGATGTTACTACAACAACACAGAAAAAGTTTCATGACATTAAACATCACAGAACAGCGGGAAAAAATTAGTTCTAACACTTTATGGCATAAAACAAGGTTGGACAAAAGGTGTACCTAGAGATGGCTTTTGGTCCTGATCTTTTTACACAGTCCTAAACATCAAGCAAGTAACTCACTGCCCAAATTTTAGGGTCAGCAATGATCTACAACAGTGGGTACAAAAGAAGTCCATTAAACGTTCCATTTAATCTAGAGCAAAATATATTGAGAATCTGAGAAACGTTATGTAACAAAAGTTGTAGAGTTTCTTCTAAGGATTCCAGAACAGTTGAGTTTGCATTTTTCTGAATTTTCTACGATTTTATACGAATTTTAAAAGTTCACTGATTTGGTTAAAACTTTCTTTACAGAGGGGTCCCTGAAAACTAGCAGAAAACCCCCTAGAAAGATTTGGGCATTTGCAATGTGGTCCCTGGTCGCAATCTCACGGCGGGGTCATCCTATCCGGCCAATTTCCGGCGAGCTGGGTCGCCGGCGGCGAGGGCAAGGTGGGGGAGCACGGAGAGGGAACCAGGGCGCACCTATTGGTGGTCTTGGAGTGGCTCGGGGTGGCCGGTGGCGGGCTGGCCGCGGAGAGCAGGGGCGGCGGCGGTGGGGCGGCGCGGACGGCGGCGCTCCGGCGATGAGGGCGGCGGGGCTCGGGCTGGGAAGCTTCAGCGCACTGAGGAGGGTCCGTTTCAGCGCTTGTCTCGGGTCGAGGAGGGGCGGAGGAGGGAGTTCCACGGTGAGGTGGGGGCGGCGCTCGGCTCTGTTGTGCTCTGTTCTGCGGGGAAGAAGAAAGGAGGGGAGGGAGGGGCGCTGTGCCGGCTTTATAGCTGGTGGAGCTCGTGGGGGCGGGCTCGGCACGGCCGGGGCGCGAGGTGGAGGGGGGGCGGCGAGGCTGGGCACCATTGGTGCGGCCGGCGGTGACCAGCGGCCAGAGGCGCGTCGTGCGCGTGGCGTGCGTGCGCTGGGCGCGTCTGGGGTGCGACGTCGCGTGTAGGCGACGCGGGCGGGCGGTTGGGGAGCTGGGGCGGCACGACGGGGGCACAAGGTGGAGGGGGCGGCGGCCAGAGGCGTGCGGCGTGCGGCACGCCATTGGGCGTCGGGGCGGTGGCGTTGTACTGGCCGTGCGGGCTGCCGCGTGAGGAAGAAGGAGGGCACGGCCACGGGTTGGGCGAGCTGGGCGGCGAGCAGAGGCATTGGGCGCTGCCGGCGGTGGGTAGAGGTGCGCTATTGGGCAGGCGGCGGCGGCCAGCGACTGGGAGGCAGTGCGGTGGTGCAGGGGGCAGCGGTTGGGCAGGGGCATGCCGTGCGGGAGGGAGAAGAGAGCGCGGCCGCGGTTGGCCGAGCGGGGGCGGGCAGCAGGCAGGGCGCCGGGGGTTGGCTCGGCGCCTGGGGCCGCGCAGGCGTCGAGGGCCATGTGGCCGGCGGCGGTCGGGCGAGCGTGCGGTGCAGCAGAGGAGGGAGAGGTGAGGGAGGGACCTAAGTGCAAAAATTTGAAAAACTTCAGGGGGCTGGGTGCAAACAGGGCGTTTTCTCCTCTTTCTGATTTGAATTTCAAAAACTTTTGAACACGAAAGTTGTTCAAAATAAAAAGTTCTACAACTTTGGTTTGAGGAAAAATCTCATTTGGCTTATGGTTTGGAAGTTAAATTTAAAAGTTCAAAAGTGACCAAATGTGCTCAAATTAACTTTGAATTCCAACTGAACTCGTTCTAATTCTTTCCACCCTTTTATTAGTTGGTTTAAGCATAGGGTTAGGCTAATGATACTGATTTTAGAAATGAAATTTTTACCAGGGTTGTCACAGTATCCCATTCCACTGACCAACCAGGGGGAAGAGTGCAGGGCCAAGTCAAGCTAACAATCATATCTTCGAAGGTCTCACCTGAAAACGAGCCACAAGCAAGGCTGAGTATACTAATACTCAGCAAGACTTACCCGGGTAGTGGAATCTACTCCACTGACTCTAGACATGCAAGGCTTTTTGGCTCAGGGGTTTGTTTTGCCGAAAAGCATCTACAAGTGGGTCCTTACTTTCAACTTTTAGCTCAAGATTCTAGTTTCATTAACCATTCTAGATAAGCAGCTATCCAATAGCATACATGGTGAAGCATTAAATTTTCATCCAACCAGTTCATTCATCCTCATTGTTCCTCTTCTTACTCTGTGGGTAAAAATGGTTAAGCAGTCTCAATAGCCGTGAGAAACGGACCATTCGAATTGAATTTCTTAACCTTGCAAGGGAAACCTAAACACACGTCACGTGGTTACTCCCTAGAGTCACACGTGCAACTTTTCCCCTTTCTTTCCGGGTGGTGGATCGAGGCTACCCTCCGAGAGTACAAGAGCCCCACGCCACGGTTCGGCGCCGGGTCGTGACCACTCTCTGCACTCGCCATATGCACATGGGACCGAAGTTCAAAGGGTAGGTTGCTGCCCACTTGCCGGGCCAATCAGGTACTTAAGCTTACCGATTCCCATAATCTCGGCATGTGTTTAGTACGTTCAAAGACTTAACCATCACTACCGCACTCTGCAGCCTTAGCATTTTTCACTAGACAGACGGGCCTCAATCGTAACCATCGTTCCATAGCCCGTCCGTGTCCTTATGATTGCAGCGTGTAGTAAACATTCAACTCCTATTTTCTCGCGAGTGACAGGAAATCACTCGGCTTTTACCGGAGTCCTATTAGCACAGCATTCTATCGATCCTTACATCTAGTTTTCAAGCAAGGGTTCCTAATATCATGCAACTAAGTTTTCATTCAACTCCTATAAACTTAATGCACAAGCAAAGAGTAATGAGTTGCATAATTTAGGAAAGAAAAGGGTTATGCTCCGGGGCTTGCCTTCTTGCGAAAAGTTAGCTTGGGGCTCTTCCGAACTTGGGCTCGAGTCTTCAAGTGCTTCAGTTAGATTTACTTGAGCTTCACGCTGCTCACTCTCGGACGCGGGCACCAGCTCGTAAGTTCCGTCGGCGAGAGTCGTCGATTCTACATGAATGCACAAATTTAAGTAGTGGTGTTGGTAAACGACATGATTTAAGTATATCTACTATAGTGGATAGTTTCTGATCATGAAACTTTGGATTTTGGCACATCAGGGAAAGATGTGCTTACTGTAAAATTTTAAGACAATTTCATGTAGCATATTAATTATGAAAAATCGTTTATATAGTTGCTGTTAGATCCTTGTTCTTTTTGTACAGAACAAATGGTGCAACAACTGAGTCTAAGATTTTTACAGAGCTTTTATTTAAGCATGAAGGAGCTACTGTAATTTTTATAGGATTTATTATGCTGTTTTCAGAGCATAGAAAATATGACATTACTTTCCTATGTTATTCAAGGATTCATTTTTACAAGATCATCCACAGGGTTTTTGTCCATGAAACTTTTTACACAGCAAGCACTACCACTGGGAATCTCCTAGTAATAATTTGAGAATTTTCCAAGCTAAGATACTAGTTTCTTGATTTAAGGTATGTTATTAGCACATAAACCAAATAAATAGGTTCCTGTGAGATTAAAAGTCTCCCAATTTTTCTATGGCATCTAGGTGCTATTACACCTGCATAGAAAAAGTTTCATTAGGTGATTATATAACCTAGCTACAGGGATAAAATATTTAGCCACTTATGGTATGAAACTAAGTTTAATAAACAGTGCAGCTAGAAATGGAATTTGGACCTGATCTTTTTACACAGTCCTAAACATCAAGCAACAAACTTACTGCCCAAAATTTAGGGTCAGTACTGATTTACAACAGTGGGTACAAAATAAGTCCATTAAAGCTTCCATTTAATGTAGAGGAAAATATGTTGAGAAACTGAGAAACTTTTTGTAACAAAAGTTGTAGAGTTTCTCCTAAGGATTCCAGAACAGTTGAGTTTGCATTTTTCTGAATTTTTACGATTTTTAACGAATTTTTCAAGTTCACTGAATCTGAATCTAGATTTGAAACTTTCTTTTACAACGGGGTCCTTGAATCTTACGCGCAGACCCTTCTAAAGATTTAAATTCTTGCAATTGGGTCCTCGGGCGGCTCGGGTACGGCGGTCGGCCGAAATTCCGGCGAGGGGCTCGCCGGCGGCGAGGGGTGAGGGTCGGGGGAGGTTCAGGGGTGCAAGGGCTACCTTGTGGGGGTCTTGCTCGGGTGGGGGACGGCCGGGAATGGCTCGCCGGCGTTGGAGCAGAGGCGGCGGCGGCGGCGGCGCGCGTCGACGGCGGTTCTCCGGCGGGCTTGGGGCGGTCTGGTCTGGTCAGCGAGCTTCAGTGGCGCGTGGGGAAGCTGCTCAGGGGCTTGGCTTGGGCGGAGAAGGTCGGGGTCGAGCTGTCCACGACGAGCAGGGGCGGCGGCGGCGGTGACCGCGCGGGCGGCGGCGCTCCGGTGGTTCTGGGCGGCGTTGGGCGGGTCGGCGAGCTTCAGTGGGGTGATGTAGTGGTGGGTGGCGCTTCAATTTGGGCAGGGGGCGGCTGTGGGAGGCTGTCCACGGGCGGGCGGCGCTCGGCGGCGGCAATGGCGGCGGCGAGGCGTTCTGGGTGCGGTGGCTCGCGCGGGCGGTCGGGGCGCGGCTTTTATAGGGGCAGGAGGGGGTGTGGAGGTGCCTGGGCAACGCGCGGGGCGGAGGCACGGCACGGCGTGGCACTGGCCACGGCGGGCGGCAGCAGGGCGCCGGCGCGGCGTGCGGCGGGCGGGCGCGAACGACTGGGCGGCCTGGATTTTGGCGTGGGCGCGTGGAGATAGCGTGGCGTGCGGATTGGAGAGCAGCTGCTGCAGCGGCTCGGGTGGAGGGCAGGCGCAGCGATGGGCGGGGCGCGGGAGCCGGGGCCGAACGGCGCGTCGCAGTGGTTGGGCGCGGCGAGCGGCGAGGCGGGGCGCGGCACGGCGTGCGCACGCGCGAGCGCGCACTAGGCAGCGCGGCGGTGGGGAGGGGCAAAGCCGGGCGTGGGGGAGAGGCGCGGCGGCCACTGGCCTGGCGCCTCGCGCCGGTCAGGCGTCGCCGGCCACCTGGCGCGCGGCGGTCGGGCGGTGAGGGGAGAGAGAGGGAGGGAGCGAGGGACCTAGACGCGAGAATTTGAAAAGTTTCAGGGGGCTGGGTGCAAACAGGGCGTTTTCTCCTCTTTCTAATTTGAATTTCAAAAACTTTTGAACACGAAAGTTGCAGAATAAAAAGTTCTACAAGTTTGGTTTCAGGCAACATCTCATTTGGATTTTGGTTTGAAAGTTAATTTAAAATTTCAAAAGTATCCAAATGTGCCCACAATTAAATTTGAATTTTAACTGAACGCGTTCTAATTCTTTTCACCCTCTTAGTAGTGGTTAAGCATAGGGTTAGGATAATGAAGTTGATTTTAGAAATGTAATTTACCAGGGTTGTCACAGCCACACGGTAAACTTCCTGTCCCAAATAATGAAGATTACAACATAGACCCAAACACATATGCCGGAGAGTTCTTTCAAGAAGATGGTCTAGAAGGGCATTGACGGAGGTAGACCTAGGTACCTCCCTGCCGAGTGGAGATGGCTACCCCGCTAGGCAACGCTGCATAAACGACCCAACGTACAGGAACTCGGCTGGACGGCGGGCAGGATCCCTCGGGGTCAGGATCTAGGTCAAAATGGATAGGCATGATCTTGTATATCTTAACCGATCGGATTCCTTGTAACAAACCACGGCTACTCAGATATATAAGGGGGCTGTGGGGGGACCCATAGGCAATTCAACTCAACCCATTTCAGCTCATAACACAAACCCTAATATAAACCCCCGAACACAAGACGTAGGGTGTTACGCTCCGTGCGGCCCGAACCTGTCTAATCCTTTGCGTCATTGTGTTACCATCAAGTTCACGGGCTCTCTCCGATCCACCCCGCCTACAAATCTACTACTTGGGGCTACCCTTGGCAGACTTGCCGGAGTGCAAATCCGACAGTTGGCGCGCCAGGTAGGGGGATCTCCAGGGTCCTCTTGGCGAACTTGATGGCATCCAACTCCGGCGTCTTCTTCTCCAAGCAGGTGACGCTCTAGATCCAGGCTGCCGCCGGCCACTCCATCATCTTTGGAAGCTTTCCAGAGATGTCCGCTCCCAGGAGCTCTTCGCCAAGCTCATCTGTCTCCGAGACAGAAAGCCTCCAGGGTTCCAGATCCAATCTGACCCTTTCCAGTTCGGTGTTGCACCAGGTGGAGGACTTGTCAATCCAGGACGAGGCCCAAAACCCCTTGCGGACGACCCCTCGCCCGCGCATCAACATTGACAACATCCTTGCGGGCTTGGACCGAGTCAATCCTGGCCGAGTGCATTGGGCTCACTTAGTCGGCACTCTAACGTCCCCGTGACTCGGCCCCTCAGGACCTGTTCGGGCTCCGCTCCAGCTCCTTGTTGGCGTTTCTTATGCCCAATAGAATAAGGATTCCGCAAGCGTACAGAATACACTGTTGTAGCACTTCACCTTGGAGTATTACAGGGTATCGAATTTCCACAGGGAAGCGTTATGGTCTAAAGAGTATCGATTGAATGAATGGTAAACTTTACTGGTAATAATCACCAGCTAGATAAAGGGGGTGAGATAGATAAATGATAAGATAAGTGGCCAGGAGAATGACCAAATGACACATAGGAAACTCTACCTTAGAGCGGTAAGTAACTGGGAGGACAACGAACGAGAAAGACTCCTAAAACACTTCTAAACCAACGAGCTAGCCTCTCTAACCTAAACCTGGATTGACCTAGCTGACGGGAGAACAAAGCTTGCTTCGGCGGCTGGGGCGGAAGGACTACAGACTGAGGGAGAAATGGAGATTCCAACTCAACCAACGATCTACTGCTATGAAAACACCCGAACGTGGTGGACTAGAAGGGACGGACAGGGTTATCACCACCTGCCGCCTACCACAACGATACCGTGGGGTGGAACACACTTTCTAGCTAACACTAAGCCAAACACCATGTTTGCGCTCGGTGCTAGGATTTTCGCTGCGGCCTACAAGAGGAACTCCCCTCAAACTAGGGAACTAACTCAGAGCCCCCTAGTCCGGGCGAGAAAACCTGCAAGATAAGGTCCCGACAAACTATGATTTAAACAACATCTAAGCTAAAGGAAAGAACTTCCGCACACAAGCAGAGCTTGGTAATAAACAAATAAAGGCGAAAAGTAAAGGTGACTCGATGAATAAAGAAGATAACTTAATATTGATAATGTCAAAGGAAGGATACAAGAGCTATACCAGACTTCCGAGGACCACTCCGGAATCCCGAGACAAGCTCAACTCAACTCTAACTCCCAGACGACTAAACCTAACTCTAGAACTGAATGTTGAGAGAATCCTTCTGAGTGTGTGTTTTACAATTGAGGATGGAGGTCTATTTATAGCTAGTGAAGGTCGGTAACCGGTGAAAAGCGTCAAGATTACGCGGTCTTGATAGTTGCTTAGCTTCCACGCGAAGACTGGGCATCAGTGGCCGCCAGGTGGGGGCGGCCAGCCTCGCCCAGGCCGGCCGCCCTGGGTTGGTGTCAAGTGGCACCGACCTTCTCGTGGACGCTCCTGATTGCCTTCTGAGGTCGGTAACAGTTGTTTTTCAGTTAAGCAACCGCTTGAGACATGCAGGTGGGCCCCTGAATCCTTGTGTGAAGCCTTTCGGGTCCTCGGATCAAACCGACTTCTCGTGCACGATGCATGATCCTCCTGGATGTGTTTGTTGACTCCTGGATCAGTGACGTCGCCAAGTAGAGGGGGACCAGGCCGATCGACCTAGGGGAGGCCTAGGATTTCTCCCAAACAGGCCCATTTTTGGTACACTTGCTCCTACATAGACAACTCATCCAAAACTTATGGAACTTTATTAGTTTAGATAAAATATGTATGGAACATAATGCAAAACTCTAATTTATTCCCGAGATGTTGACGGACGATGGTCAAATAACGGCCGTCAACACGCCCCCAAGCTTAAACTCTTGCTCGTCCTCGAGCAAGGCTTAGTACTTAGGCTCGGCAGATCAGGAGTTGCATCAATGTCCACCCCCTGCAGGTACCTTGTGCATAGCAAATTATTCATACTCGTATGTACCTGAGGATGCTAATCGTACCTTGGTTTGGAATGTGGGGCTTATTCACAATTCTTCCCTCGCCTTGAGCGGTTGAGAAACTGAACAGTTCCATCAGGTTTCTTCTGCTTCCTGTTCAGGTTCCTTCTCATATTTTTGATAATTTTTCAAAGGAATGGTTTTGAGTTTCCCAGTGGCACTATCAAGATCGCTCAAAGTGTATACTCCTCACCATGGTCGGAACTTGACCATTTTCTTCCTACTTTTAAGGCTGAAATGTGGAGCTTAAGGGTAGGAGGAGTGTCGCATACCTTGGTTACCTTTGTTGCCGAGACAAAGAGTGGTTTGAAGGAGGTAGGTACCCGATCAAATTCCGATCTTATGGAATATTTAATTTTTCAGGGGACAGGGAGAGAATGGACTCACACTTGGAATATTTGGTCTTTTTATTCGCACTCCTAAGCTCTTTTGACTTTTGGAGAGTATGGGTTCTATCTCTTCTTTTCCTTTCTTTCTCATACTCATACTTTTTTTTCAGGATAGCCCATACTCTCATGATATAGATGGATACATGAGCGGAGTGACAGACTACATAGACCTTTTCATGGATGGGTTCACAGTGGAGAATTTGGGCTGAGGTATGGATGTGATATCTGGCGAAGGTGGATATCAGTACTCGGAGTAGGTAATCGATAGGCCAGATATTATTTGAAGCTAGCAAACAATGGGTACACAAAGGAAAAAGATCGGTTGATAACAGGTACCATTCCTCGGACGGACTCACTGTTCGACAAAGCTCAAAGCAACTCAAGATAGCCTAAATG
Organism: Panicum miliaceum; assembly: GCA_032594955.1. NCBI lineage: Eukaryota > Viridiplantae > Streptophyta > Magnoliopsida > Poales > Poaceae > Panicum > Panicum miliaceum. Next base: position 46,596,715 of record CM064057.1, on the reverse strand, counting down.
GCTTAAAATGGCAATGAACAATTTATGGATCTGGATAGGACTTTTAAACCAAAGGGGAACTCTTTACTACATTTTATTTTCAAAGAAATTTTCGAGAGGTTCCCTACTAAAGCATGCAGTTTTTTTCCAATTTTGTTATCTCAATTTTTCTCAACAACTTAGGCATGGAAATCATGTTCATGCTCCGCCAAATCCAAAACAAAATTTACCACCAAGATCAGGTACTAAGCGAGTGACAAGCTATGAACGAGGCACTTGCAGAACATGAACAAAGCAACTATTCATCATTTCCGAAGGTAGAGTTTGCATGGATTTCCACACATATAAGTTGGGAGTTTATTTATTACCATTCTTTTTTTTTAGCATGGCGACTTAGAACGGAAAGGGTAGGTTGGACGACTTACCTGGATACTCCCCCAACCTTCGATGAAGCACAGTCCTGGTGCTCCCCCAAGATTCAATGAAGCTCAGTTCTGCAGGCTTTGGTCCTGTGGTGGCTGCTGGTACGGGTATGGATATGGATAGCACGGAGGTGGGTACGGATAGTACTGCTGTGGACGTGGCTGCTGTAGAACCTAAGGTGTTTAAATTACGAAATAAGCCTCTTTATCTTAACACAATGCATAAATAATTGAGAAAAGTTTAAAAGAAACAAATTATAAATTGGTTTTGCTTGGAATTGAAAATAGTTGGGTGTATGTGCATAAGTACATGTACGTTAATCAAACAAATTAAATAACTTTCACATCGATGCTAATATTGCTACGAAACCGAATAGGCATATCGTTATTGACTTAATAATCAAAAGTCTAGTTGAAGCCTAGGAGACAATACAAATTTTTGCCCAGGAAATGACGTGCCCTCCGAATCATACCTTTTGAGTTTTTAAAATAACTTCTAAATTAGAAATCAAATGAACTTTGGCTTGAAACAAAACTTGTGTAACTTTTTACTTTGAACAACTTTCATGTTCAGAGATTTTTGAGTTGCAACACGAAAATTTGAGAAACACTTGAATTTGCAAACCAGCGCTCCTTTTTCTTCTATTTTCACTGCAGACCCTTCTTTCTTTGCTCGCCCGACCCTACGCTCGCCCGACCCCTCGCTTCGCCCGACCCTCGCTTCGCCCAACCTTACGCTCGCCCGACCCCTCGCTTCGCCCGACCCTCTGCCGCGGCGTAGTGGCCGCAGGCCACTTGGCCGGCGATGCCTGACCAGCGCTAGGCGCCAAGCCAATGCCTGGCCGCGCCCGCACGCCGCACTTCTCCCCACGCCGCGCTCCTCCCCAGTCCGTGCATGCCACGCGCACGCCGGCAACACGCGCCTCTGCTCGCCACGCCCAATGGACAAGCCACGCCGTGCCCGTGTCCCCGCCACGTCCCGCTAGTCGCCGTGCTCGCCGCCCGGCAAGCCAGCTGCTGCAGCTCCACGCCCAACCCGCGCGCCGCGTGATCTCCCGCTCCACACGCCAAATCCTCAGCGCCCAATCCCCAGCCCGCGCCCGCCGCATGCCGCGCCGGCTCTGCTCGCCGCCCACCGTGATCAGTAACACGCCCCCGTCGTGCCGCCCGCGCCTGCGCCTCGCAGTCTAGTCCCGCCCCTCCACCCTACTCCCTGCTGTCTACATAAGACCGCACTGAGCCCTCCCTCGCGCGCCCAGACACCAGAACGCCGCCGCCGCCACCATTACCGCCGCCGTGCACCACCAGTCCCCAGCCTCCCACTGCCCAAACCCATCGCCCAGCGAGCTTGCCCTCCCTCCACTGAAGCTCACCGGCCTCTTCCCCGGCCATCTCGACCGCCGGAGCACCGCCAGCGCCGCCCGCGCCGCCGCCGCTCCCGTGCTGCTCCGCGGACAGCCCACTCCAAAGCTCCTCCGTCCAAGCCATGCCTCAAAACAGGTTTCCCTCAACGCCGCAAAGTTCATCGACCAGCCCACACCCTCCCCTCCTCGCCGGAGCACCATCGCCGACGCTCCGCCCCGCCGCCGCCCCTGTGCTCCGCGCCGACGAGCCACCTCCGGCCACCCGCAACCCCGACCAAGGCCATCCCAAGGTAGCCCTCACCTCCCTGGATCTCCACGACCCTTTTCCCCTCGCCGCCGACGAGCCCCCTCGGTAGAATCTGGCCGGCCGCCAAGCCAGCGCCGCCAGGGACCACATTGCTTTGATTGCAATCTTCCCAGGGGCCTGCACGCAAGTTTCCAGGGACCCCTCTGTAAAAGAAAGTTTTAAACGTAGTTTTAAAAATAGTGAACTTGTAAAATTCATATAAAATCGTTAAAAAATTGGAAAAATAAAAAACTCAACTGTTCTAGAATCTTTAGATGAAAATCTACAACTTTTGTTACATGCAATTCTTCAGTTTCTTGCTAAATATTGCTATAAATTAAATGGAAGTTTTAATAGACTTTAATTGCACCTACTGTCGTAGACAAAGGCTGAACCTAAAAATTTAACAGTAGATTAGTTGCTTGATTTGTAGGCCAGTGTAAAAATATTAGGACCAGAACCCATCTCTAGCTAAACTTTTTGTTAAACCTTGTTTATGCCATGAAATAATAAAATTAAATTGTAACTGCTATTATATTGTGATTTATGTGGTGAAACTTTTTCAGAGCTGTTATATTAATGCATAAATACCACAGAAAAATTTTAGAACTTTTTTCCTTTCTGTAACCTATTTATATAATTTTTTGGTAGGAAAAATGCACTAATTCAAATAATTAGTTTCTGTGCTTGGAAAATGCTTAACTTTTTACTGTGGGACACTTTAGAGTAGCATTTGCAGTATAAAAAGTTTCATACTCAGAAAACCTATAAAATATCCTGTAGAAGTTAATCTTTATTAAAGTAGGTGTATGTTTTCCGATTTATTATGCTTCGTATCTTGCACAGTAAAATCTGAAACATTTACAGTAACACATATATGAATAGATTAATTTCCTGTAAAGTGTTTGGTGCCAATACTTGCATGGTTTATCCTGTATAAAAATAACTAGGTTCTAGCAGTGGCTGTGTATTACATTTTTCATAATTATTCTTCTGTGTGAAAATGTCTAAAACTTTTACAGTGCTTTTGTCTCTGCATAATGTGCTCTAAATAAAAATTTCATCACCAGAAGTTACCTAGTCCAGAAGTTGTGTTTAATCCATGTTGTGCTTAGAAAATTAAGTTTCCCATATAACACAACCCCTTCTTGTTTAATGAAGTTAATAGTTTAAGTTATACTCTATCAACAATTTCCCAAAGAAATCTTAACTAAGTAACTTCACAACCAAATCAATGTTTTGTGGATTGCAACTTTATCGTGAAGGAAAGTAATCGTCATATACCATCACTATAACTTACACTTGTGCATTCATATAGAATTGACTACTCTTGTCGACGGAACGTACGAGCTGGTGCCTTCGTCTGAGAGTGAGCAGCGTGAAGCCCAAGTGAATCTAACTGAAGCGTGACCCTTTTACCGCATAGAGTAAGAAGAGGAACAATGATGATGATTAGTTTTGTTGGATGAAAAATTAATTCTTCCACCATGTATGATATTAGATAGTTGCTTACCTAGAATGGTTTAAGAAAACTAGAATCTGGAACTAAAATATGAAAGTAAGGACCTACTGGTATATGCTTTTCGGCAAAACAAACCCTCAAGCCAAAAGCCTTGCATGTCTAGGAGTCGGCTAAGTATATTCCACTAGTCGGGTAAGCCTTGCTGAGTATTAGTATACTCAGCCTTGCTTGTGGCATGTTTTCAGGTGATACTTTTGAGGACATGATCGCTAGTTTGACTTGGCCATGTACCCTTCCTCCTGGTTGGTCGGTGGAATGGGATACGCCCCCGGCCAACGGTGATAATGCCGAGTAATGTCTCATACGGGCTTCATCGAGACATCCTGTATCGTCGAGTAGTTTATCGTTATTTTTCCGCTGCATTGAACTCTGAAGAACTCAATTATTTTGAACTCTGAAGTACCTTGTTTTATGAATTTGAACTCCGTTGTAATAATAATTTATGATGAACCTGTGATGTAAAATTTGTGGAATGTTGTATCCTCTGGGCTCAGCTTTGTGTGAGTACATGTATGTGTGGTTTCGATCGGCAAAAACCGTGGTTGTATCGGGAGGTTACCCGATAGACCAATGGATTATTCCATTTGAAGTGCGAGTTAGCCCTGATTGCCCTCGTGGTGATGGTTAGCACACCTGAGCCGGATTAATTCAGGTGGTTCTGCCACAGCTATTGCTGTGGGTCATGCTGCTGTTGGGGGTCTTGCTGTTGCTGCTGGGGGTAAGGACAGAACGGTGGAGGATATGGGTATAGTGCTGCTGTGGAGGTCGCTAAGGCTACTGCGGTGGATGCAACTGAGGGCCGAGGCCTAAGTGGGTGAAGATGCTGGTAGTGTCATGGAGTAGAGAGGTGTTCATACTCCAGTTCTGCTGAGTGAGCTCGGTGTTGTGTGTGAGGTCGATGCCGAGCTAGTCCTGTTGCTGCCCCATGGTGTTGACTCAAGCTGTGAGATCGTTGATCCCACGCATGATCGGGTTCTTGAACCCGTAGCATGCTGAGCTCGACGGACCAACCTGCGGACCATAAGAACTCTGCATACCTGGGGGGTAGTAGGATTCTTGGCCTACATTTTGTTTAGATGTCTCTTCAGCAATGCTTGTACCTCCATAAGTATAATACTCATATGTCTCTTCAAAGTTCATGTTGGAGGTTCCAGCATGGTGAGAGGGCCCTGCTTGCTCTTGCTGCCGAGTGCTCGATCGTGTCTGTCCTCGGGTTGTTGTACCAACGACGTTGTGACGAGCTGGCTCCTTTTTCTGCATTTGCAAGATGTAACTTTTTGCCGAGTAGAGGGAGAATCTCGGTCATGGAAGCTTGACTTCTCCATCGTACCCGGGGTAAGTCATAAACAGCGAGTTACCTGGCCGCTCGCGCATCATGTGTCCATGCACAAAGTGTTCCAAACCCACTCGGAGCTAGTAATCTTCCCCCCATGGCAAGTAAGTGACCTGGGCTTTGTCCAATGCCTTGACATGCATAGCGATACGTGTGACCAAGGTAGTGATATCAATGGGACTTTTGCCTGCGATCATGTTCTGCCAGTGAGCAAGCATGCTCATGATCGGGGAGAGTTTTATCTTCTTTGCCATTGCAAAGAGATACTGCAGCTCGAGGAGGCTGCAAAGGCACAGGTCGGAGCGCGGGTGTACCACCATAGCAATCCACTTTGCTAACATCCTGAGAGTAGGGTGATGGATAGAGACTATACTATTCTTACTACTCACAGGTTCCTCAGAAATTTCGTTCCACCAAGTGGTTCGATCATATTTATAAGTTTTAGCCAAAACACTTGGGTTTAGCTGGCACTTTTTATCAAAGCCTAGAGCAACACTAAGTTCTTTCGCCGATAATTTAAACTGCTCATCGAAGAAGCGAAAATAAATATAGGTGGTATTAGATTCTTCTTCAAAGCAGAGAGTCATGAGGATCTCCATGGTAAGAAATTTTGAACCTGGTTCCATCAAGTCGACGAAGTTGAACCACCCCACGTGGCTGAACGCACGAGTCATGTCCGCCTTCAAACTTGTCTTCATGAAAAAGATGGGGTCGAAGACTCGGAGGTGGTGGTACGTCTGATTCTTCAGCAGCTCCATTACCTCCCGTTCGTAGTCGTTCCGCGGCACAATCTACTCAACTGAGGTGAGGACGCGGATGCGACCCTGAACTCGGCTCTTTGGCACTGCAGGGGCAGCGTCCTCCTGGGAGTCAGTATCCCGGTGACTTGAGTCAACCGACATATTATCCCGCGAGGATGCCGTCCCGTGCAAGCGCCGAGAGCTGGAGGGGCTGAGCTTCTTGAGCTTGTTCTTCATGGACTTCCACATATTGCCTGCAAAAAGTTAGCACGCACACAAGATACCCGAAGGGCTAAACAAGAGAGTTAGTCGTTAGTCGTCCTTGTGGGGGATTAACCTCCACAAATGTTCTCGTTCACGCGCCAAAAGTTTTATTCAAAAAGAAAGGGAAATATTTTTGGTTTTTTTCTGCGGCTAAGCGAAAGTTTAGCACTGATTTTATTTTGTTTTTGGTGGGTGCAGCACTTAAACTCTTTAATTATCTAGAACAAGGGCTAAATTAACTAAAGACGTTTAGAGAGGGAGAAGGGAATTCGAGCTCGGGAAAGGGCAGATGAACCTGAGCTGCTGGTGCATCGAAGAATGTTGGGGGCGCTGGCTCTTAAAAGCGCACAGCAGGGGCAGGCCTGCCGTCCTGGGACAGGCCGGTCGGTGCCTGAACGGCGCAGCGAGCTCCAGCTCACCGAGCTACTTGTAGACCTGTTGGTGAAGGTGCTCCGGTCGGTGGTGACAAGGCGGTAGTGGCGAGGAGGAGGTCGGCCGGCCATCATGGGGCCGGTCGGCCTGGTGCTGCGGCCACTCGCCTGCTGCTTGATCTGGACCCTTCCTCGCCCATCATGGACGCTGCTGGCAAGTGCCCTTGATCCACCATGCAGCTTGACGTGACATGAACGGTGCAAAATGCACCAAACACACATGATGGGGTTAAATGAGCGTGTTCCCGCGCTCTTGATTGCTATTATGCCCATCTCCTTCTGTTCCTGCCTGTTAGTGGGGAATCCACGAGTTGCACCTCGGTGGTCGGTAGGGTCTTTTTGCTTCCAAGAATATCCTTGATATACATGGCATACGTCGGGACCTGCATTGCATCAAGCAGCGGTATATTGACATATAGATTCTTCATTACCTCGATGAACTTGCCGAATTGTTCGTCGGCCACCAGCCTCCTTCTCCATTCCGGAAACGGTAAGGCGGTTGTGTCATAATGTTCTCGAGGAGCCCTTGGGGCTTCCTCATCTTCTCCGTGGGTAGCAGAGGTGCTTCCGTTAACCTCCTCCTGCACCTCGTCTTCAGTAGTGGTCTCCATGGTGGTTACGGTCTCCCGCCGTGAACCTGCATCCTATGGTAGAGGTGGATCCCGCGTGGACTTTCCAGCCCGCGTGGTCACCGCATTCACTTTTTCCTTGGGGTTAACTTCCGGTTGCTCGGGTAGTTTTCCCTCGTTAGGGTTAGGATAGGATGAAGCCAGTTGAGCTACTTGAGTTTCTATCATTTTGTTAAAGCTCAACTGGTTTTTAATAATAGAGTTAAACCCCTCTAGTTGTGCGGCCAGAGACTCCAAAATTTTATCATTAGCTTGACATTTCTTGCTAATGTTATCATTTATTTGTTTCTGGCCGTACACTAGGTCTTTTAAAGAAGGCTGAAAATTGTCATTAAAATTGTTACCTTGCTGCTGACCGAAGGGGAGGTTTTGCTTGGGGTTCAACCCTTGCTGTTGAGGATGATATCCCGAATTGTTGGGAAAGTTGTTCCCAATGAAGAACGCATCCTCCTTGGTTAATGGGCAGTTGTTGCCCGAATGCCCAGTATCGCCACATGTTTCACATGTGATCCTCGAGTCCATGATCTGATTGACCTCCTCGTGTGGAGATTCTAGCTTCTTCATAAGTAGATCCATCTTGGCGGCCAGCATATCTACACCATCAATCTATTGTACTCCTTTCGGGCGAGCTGGTTGCCTTTCCCTCTTCCAATTTTGGTTGGAGGCGATCTTGTCTATGAGCATCTTGGCCCGTGCAACATCCAGATAGAGGAATGCTCCTCCTGCTGCTGCATCAATGTGGTCCTGCGCCCTCTGACTCAGGCCATGGAAGAAGTTTTGAATAATCAGCTACTCTTCCATGCCGTGGTGTGGACATGTTGCTATATAATCCTGGAGTCTTTCCCAGGCTTCCGGGATGGTCTCATCCTGGAGTTGTTAGAAACTGGAGATCCCTGTTCCTGAGGGCATTGGTTTTGCCCACTGGGAAATACTTAGCCAGGAATGCGTTGGAGCAGTCATTCCAACTGTTGAAGTCTGCCTTGTTGGTGTAAAACCACGTCTTTGCTTTGCCCAGCAAAGAGAAAGGGAACAAACGAAGGCGAATGTTATCCAATGTAGTGGCTTTGGGGTTGATTGTACTACTCACTTCCATAAAATTCTGGAGGTGAGCGTTGGCGTCTTCGGTTGCCTTCCCACAAAAAGGGCTAACTTGGACCATGTTGACAAGTCCAGTCTTCAGCTCGAAGCCATTAGTGCCTTGGGTATTGTCCAAACTAGTAGGGATATGACTGCTGGATGGGGCCGAGTACTCATGGAGTGTCTTCTGAGCCATTTGGAAGACAGACGTTGACGAACTCCCTCCTAAGGAAAGCCTTCTCTGAGGTGGGACAATCCTCTACTTGGTAGGTCGAAACCGGTCATGCACTACTCTGCATATCTCAAAAGACAAAGAGAGCAATGGTAAGCCCGCTAAAGCTAGCGGTGAATAAAATAGTAAAAATTTACCAAATGATTTAACGATATCTATAGCACCAAATTGCTTCCCCAGCAACTTATGGTCTAAAGAATAAGGATTCTGCAAGTGCACAGAATACACCACTGTAGAACTTCACCTTGGAGTATTCCAGGGTATCGAATTTCCACGGGGAAGCGTTATGGTCTAAAGAGTATCGATTGAATGAATGGTAAACTTTACTGGGAATAATCACCAGCTAGATAACGGGGGTGAGCCAGATAAATGATAAGATAAGTGTCCAGGTGAATGACCGAGTGACACAAAGGAAACTCTACCTTAGAGTGGTAAGTAACTGGGTGGACAACGAGCGAGAAAGACTCCTGAAACACTTCTAAACCAACGAGCTAGCCTCTCTAACCTAAACCTGGACTGACCTAGCTGACAGGAGAACAGAGCTTGCTTCGGCGGCTGGGCCGGAAGGAGTACTGTGACAACCCTGGTAAAAATTTCATTTCTAAAATCAATATCATTAGCCTAACCCTATGCTTAAACCAACTAATAAAAGGGTGGAAAGAATTAGAACGAGTTCAGTTGGAATTCAAATTTAATTTGAGCACATTTGGTTACTTTTGAACTTTTAAATTTAACTTTCAAACCATAAGCCAAATGAGATTTTGCCTGAAACCAAACTTGTAGGACTTTTTATTCTGAACAACTTTCATGTTCAAAAGTTTTTGAAATTCAAATTAGAAAGAGGAGAAAATGCCCGGTTTGCACCCAACCCCCTGAAGTTTTTCAAATTCTCGCAATCAGGCCCCTCGCGCCCCCCTCTCTCTCCTCCCCGCCCGACCGCCGCGCGCCAGGTGGCCGGCGACGCCTGACCGGCGCGAGGCGCCAGGCCAGTTGCCGCCGCGCCACCCCGCCACGGCCGGCTTTGCCCCCTCCCCACGCCGCGCGGCCCAGTGAGCGCCCGCCCGTGCGCACGCCGCTGCCGCGCCCAGCCCCGCCGCCCGTCGCGCCCAACCGCCGCGACCCGCCGTGCCGCCCCGGCTCCCGCGCCCCGCCCGTCACTGCGCCCGCCCTCCGCCCGAGCCGCTGCAGCTGCTGCTCCACCACTCCACGCCCCGCGCTATCCCCTCGCGCCCACGCCAAATCCCGGCCGCCCAGTCGCCGCGCCCGCTCGCCGCACGCCGCGCCGGCGTTCTGCTGCCGCCCGCCGCGCCCAGTGCGTGCCGTGCCGTGCCTCCGCCCCGCGCGCTGCCCAGGCCCCTCCGCACCCCCTCCTGCCCCTATAAAAGCCGAGCCCCGACCGCCCGCGCGAGCCACGCACCCAGAACGCCCTCGCCGCCGCCATTACCGCCGCCGAACGCCGCTCGCCGTGGACAGCCCTCCACCGCCGCCCACCGCCCAAACTGAAGCTTCAGCCACCACTACATCATCCCCCTGAAGCTCGCCGACCCGCCCAACGCCGCCCAGAACCACCGGAGCGCCGCCGCCCCTGCTCGCCGTGGACAGCTCGAACCCGACCTCCTCCGTCCAAGCCAAGCCCCTGAGCAGCTTCCCCACGCGCCACTGAAGCTTGCTGACCGGACCAGGCCGCCCCAAGCCCGCCGGAGCACCGCCGTCGACGCGTGCCGCGCCGCCGCCGCCTCTGCTCCAACGCCGGCAAGCCCTTCCCGGCCGTCCCCCACCTGAACAACACCCCCACAAGGTAGCCCTCGCACCCCTGAACCTTCCCCGACCCTCACCCCTCACCGCCGGCGAGCCCCTCGCCGGAATTTCGGCCGGCCGCCGTACCCGAGCCGCCCGAGGACCCAATTGCAAGAATTTAGATCTTTAGAAGGGTCTGCGCGTAAGATTCAAGGACCCAGTTGTAAAAGAAAGTTTCAAATCTAGATTCAAATTCAGTGAACTTGTAAAATTCGTATAAAATCGTAGAAAATTCAGAAAAATGCAAACTCAACTGTTCTGGAATCCTTAGAACAAACTATACCACTTTTGTTACAAAACGTTTCTCGGAATCGCAACATATTTTGCTCTACATTAAATGGAAGCTTTAATGGACTTATTTTGTACCCACTGTTGTAGAACAATATTGACCCTAAAATTTGGACAGTGAGTTAGTTGCTTAATGTTTAGGGCTGTGTAAAAAGACCAAGCCCAAATTCCATCTCTAGCTTTACTGTTTATTAATCTTAGTTTCATACCATGTTTAAGTAAAATATTTTATCCCTGCAGTTAGGTGATGAATCACATAATAAAACTTTTTCTCTGATAGTGTATTGGTACCTAGAAGCCGGAGAAAAATTAGGAGACTTTTTATCTCACAGTAACCTACTTATTCGATTTATGTGCTAATAACATACATTAAATCAAGAAAATAGTATCTTAGCTTGGAAACTTCTCAAATTTTTACTAAGAGATACACTGTGCTAGAGGTTGCTGTGTAAATAGTTCCATGGACAAAAACCCTGTGTAGGGTCGTGTAAAAATGAATCCTTGAATAGCCTAGGTGTGGAATGTCATATTTTCTATGCTCTGAATAATGCATGATAAATCCTACAAAATTTACAGTAGCTTCTGCATGCTTAAGTGAAAGCTCTGTAAAAATCTTAGACTCAGTTGTTGCACCAATTGTTCGGTACAAAAAGAACAAGGATCTAACAGCGACTATGTAATATATTTTTCATAATTAATCTGTTACATAAAATTGGCTGAAAATTTTACAGTAAGCACATCTTTCCCTGATGTGCCTAAATCCAAACGTTCATGACCAAAAGCTATCCATTGTACTAATTACTCTTAAATCGTATCGATTACCATCACCACCACTTAATCTTGTGCATTCATGTAGAATCGACGATTCTCGCCGACGGAACTTACGAGCTGGTGCCCGCGTCCGAGAGTGAGCAGCGTGAAGCTCAAGTGAATCTAACTGAAGCTCTTGAAGACCCGAGCCCAAGTTCGAAAGAGCCCCAAGCTAACTGTGAAGGCAAGCCCCAGAGCATAACCCATTCTTTCCGAAATTATGCAACTCATTACCCTTTGCTTGTGCATTAAGTTTATAGGAGTCGAATGAAAACTTAGTTGCATGATATCAGGGACCCTTGCTTGAAAACTAGACGTAAGGTTCGATAGAATGCTGTGCTAATAGGACTCCGGTAAAAGTCGAGTGATTTCCTGTCACTCGCGAGAAAATAGGAGTTGAATGTCTACTACACGCTGCAATCATAAGGACACGGACGGGCTATGGAACGTTGGTTACGATTGAGGCCCGTCTGTCTAGTGAAAAATGCTAAGGCCGCAGGGTGTGGTAGTGATGGTTAAGTCTTTGAACGTACTAAACACATGCCGAGATTATGGGAATCGGTAAGCTTAAGTACCTGATTGGCCCGGCAAGGGGACGACATCCTACCCTTTGAACTTCGGTCCCATGTGCATATGGCGAGTGCAGAGAGTGGTCACGACCCGGCGCCGAACCGTGGCGTGGGGCTCTTGTACTCTTGAAGGTTAGCCCCGATCCACGACCCGGAAAGAAAGGGGAAAAGTTGCACGTGTGACTCTAGGGAGTAACCACGTGACGTGTGTTTGGGTTTCCCTTGCAAGGTTAAGAAATTCGATTCGAATCGTCCGTTTCTCACGGCTATTGAGACTGCTTAACCATTTTTACCCACAGAGTAAGAAGAGGAACAATGATGATGAATGAACTGGTTGGATGAAAATTTAATGCTTCACCATGTATGCTTTTGGATAGCTGCTTATCTAGAATGGTTAATGAAACTAGAATCTTGAGCTAAAAGTTGAAAGTAAGGACCCACTTGTAGATGCTTTTCGGCAAAACAAACCCCTGAGCCAAAAAGCCTTGCATGTCTAGAGTCGGTGGAGTAGTTTCCACTACACGGGTAAGTCTTGCTGAGTATTAGTATACTCAGCCTTGCTTGTGGCTCGTTTTCAGGTGAGACCTTCGAAGACATGATTGCTAGCTTGACTTGGCCCTGCACTCTTCCCCCTGGTTGGTCGGTGGAATGGGATATGCCCCCGTCCAACGGAGATAATGTCGAGTGATGTCTCGTACGGGCTTCATCGAGATATCCTGTATCGTCGAGTAGCTTCCGTTGTTTATTTCCGCTGCAACTTAAACTCTGAAGAACCTATTTATGATCATTGAAGTACTTGGTTTCTAAATTTAAAACTTGGTCTGTAATATTTACTTATGAAAATGTTGTAATATTTGCTGGAATGTGGTGTTCTCTGGGCTCATCGTCGCGTGAGCATTTGTATGTATGGCGCTCGATCCGATTACCGTGGTTGTATCGGGAGGTTATACCCGACAGACCAGTGGATTACTCCGTTTGAAGTGTAAGGTTAACCGAAATTGCCCTAATGGTGATGGTTAATACACTTGAGCCAGATTAATTCAGGTGGTTCTGCCACAAGTACAGACTGAGGGAGAAATGGGGAGTCCAACTCGGCCAACGATCTACTGCTATGAAAACACCCAAACGTGGTGGACTACAAGGGACGGATAGGGCTGTCACCACCTGCCGCCTACCACAATGGTATCGTGGGGTGGAACACACTTTCTAGCTAACACTAAGCCAAACACAACGTTTGCGCTCGGTGCTAGGATCCCCCCTCCAGCGTACAAGAGAAACCCCCCTCAACCTAGGGAACTAACTAAGAGCCCCGTAGTCCGGGTGAGAAAACCCGCAAGATAAGGTCCCGACAAACTATGATTCGGACAACGTCTAAGCTAAAGGAAAGCACTTCCGCACACAAGAAGACCTTGGTAATAAATAAATAAAGGCGGAAAGTAAAGCTGACTCAATGAATAAAGAAGATAACTTAATATTTATAATGTCGAAGGAAGGATACAAGAGCTATACCAGACTTCCGAGGACGACTCCGGAATCCCGAGACAAGCTCGACTCGACTCTAAGTCCAAGACTACTAAACCTAACTCTAGAATTGAAAGTAGAGAGAATCCTTTTGAGTGTGTGTTTATAAGTGAGGATGGAAGGTCTATTTATAGCTAGTGAAGGTCGATAACTGGTGAAAAGCATCAAGATTACGCGGTCTTGACAGTTGCTTAGCTTCCACGTGAAGACTGGGAATCAGTGGCCGCCAGGTGGGGCCGGCCGGTCTCCCCCAGGCCGGCCGGCCTGGGGTTGGTGCCAAGTGACACCGACCTTCTCATGGACGCTCCTGATTGCCTCGTGAGGTCCGTAATAGTTGCTTTTCAGTTAAGGAACCGCTTCAGACATGCAGGTGGGCAATTGAATTCATGTGTGAAGCCTTTCGGGTCCTCAGATCAAACCAACTTCAAGTGCACAATGCATGTTCCTCCTGGATGTGTTTGTTGACTCTTGGATTAGTGACGTGGCCAGGTGGAGGGGGACCAGGCCGGCTGGCCTAGGGGAGGGCGGCCGGCCTGGGATTTCTCCCAAGCAGGCCCATTTTTGGTACATTTGCTCCTGCATAGACAACTCATCCAAAACTTGTGGAACTTTATTAGTTTAGATAAAATATGTATGGAACATAATGCAAAACTCTAATTTATTCCCTCGATGTTGACAGATGATGGTCGAATAACGGCCGTCAACACTCCTCCGTCTACTCGGACCAGATCCGATCTTCGATGGAGAAGCTACGTCTTTCCGATCTGAACCCAGCGTTGACTAGATTGGATGTGACATGGTTCCAGAACCACAAGCCGGCTACTAGGAGGACCTATTCACCCTCCCACCCAACCCTGTGAGCTCTCCAGATCAGTGGGAGATCTCCGTCGTCTCTTGCGACAAAGCCTCCGTTGAAGGAGAGGATGATGAGGCCAAGCATCAGCGACTCCAGCACAACCAGAATCGCCAAACGCGACGCACAAACGAAGCCACCATCAACCACGCCGAAGAAGATCTCCACGCCGACGAGGGGCGCAACCCGCGAGTTCCACCCCGACATACGATGGCGACCCCGCGCAACCTCGACAACGATTTCGTCCTCGAGTGCGATGGCTAGAACGTCTTCGCTACCCCATCTGCCAACCTGGCCGCCGCATTCGAGGTACTAGAAACCCTACCCCACTCACCAAGCTCTAACAAGCTCGGACTCGTTTGCATGTTGTTGCTGCTCAGGTCCAGCGTTTGAGGAAGACCTACTCGGCTCTACGAGCCCAATCCAGTAGCTCCTGCCACTCTACGGCCCATCATAATGACGGCAATGAGGTCAATCAGTCGGACCTCCGTTCCTACCTCCGCAACCGCGACGTCCGACCCGTCATCAACGATCGACACCGCGAACGCAATGAGGCCGAACAGGAGCGACGCCGCCAGTACGATGAGGAGTACGGCCCACCTGGTGCTAACTAGGGGTGTCGGACTCGCCACAACAACGACGGCCGCCGTCCACACCGACCCCAGCAATCCCCGATCAACCTCGACGATGATGCCACCGGGGATATGGACGGCTTCTCCGCCTTCTCCAACTGACTCCGCCCTCTACGTTTAAGCCAGTCGGCATCGACAAGTTCGACGGTGACTCCAACAATAAGACATGGCTGCGCACCTACAGATCGCCGTCCGAGCAGCAAGCGGCAACAACGACATCATGGCAGCCTACTTCCCAGTCATGATGAGTCACCAGGCTCTCAACTGGCTCGAGGGACTTCGCGCCGGCTCCATCAACAGTTGGCAGGACCTCTACACTACCTTCGTCAACCACTTCCAAGCCTCGTGCCCCAGTCCCAAAACCAGATGGGATCTGGGCAGCGTCACGCAACAGCCCAGCGAATCCCTGCGTGACTACACCAAGAGGTACTTCAGCTACCGTAACATGATTATGGATGTTGATGACAAGGACGTCATCCACTACTTCCACCAAGGGCTGCACAACATTGAGCTGTGGCGCAAGATGTTCGAGAGCAACCCCAAGACCGTCTCTGAGATGATGATCGTCGTCAACAATCACGCTGACATGGAGAACGCAGAGAAGGCGCACCGTCACCACATGGACCGGCGTCATTCCGACGACCGGCCCAAGCAGCGACACGACGATCGCCAGCGACTCGACGGCCGACTGCCTCGCCACAACTCCGGCAGGCACCACGACCGACCCGAGTTGTCCAAGCAACAGGAGCGCAAGCACGGCCCCGACAACACCGTCGCAGTCGCAGATCGACCCCGAAGCGCACCTCCCTCAACCAGGAGGAACTGGATCGACTCCTTGATAGCAAGTGCCCATGGCACAAATACTCCAACCACACGACGCGTGAATTTCATGCACTGCGCAACAGTGTGGCCCAGGACGACCCCAAACGTCCCTGCTACGACAATCGTGATAGACCCAGCAGCTCCAAAACCTCCAGGGGTCAAGGACACTGGTACGACTCGCCCAGGCGAGATCAGGACGACCAAGACGATAAGTCCCCAGCGGACTTCCAGGAGGCAAACCAGGCGGTCAAATTCATCTATGGTGGCTCCAGGGCCCCAAGGTGCCGGCGTCGCCTCAAGCTTGACAAGCGCGAGGTCAACTCCATCTTCCAGCACCCGGTGGAACCTCTAGGCTAGTCTGAGGTTGCGATCACCTTCGATCGGCGTGACCACTGGATACACCTACCTAGCCCTGGCTCCTATCCACTCGTGGTCAGCCCGGTGGTTAGCCAGGTGCGCCTCTCCAAGGTGCTCATCGATGGAGGCAGCTGCCTCAACATCGTCTTTCCAAGACACTAGAAAGCATGGGGTATGACATGACCTCCTTGGTTCAGACCCAGGAGGCCTTCTACGACATCATCCCCGGCTTAGGCTTGACTCCGGTCGGCCAGGTTACTCTCCCCATCACCTTTGGCACACGGGAGAACTACAGGATGGAGTACATCCACTTCGAGGTGGCCTCCTTTGAGATGTCATACCATGCCATCCTGGGGAGGCCCGCCCTCGCCAGGTTCATGGCCATCCCACACCACACGTATCTTGTTCTCAAGATGCCCTCTCCCAACGGCGTGCTCTCCATCTACGGAGACCTGCAGACTTCGCACTCCTGTGAGACCGAGAACATCAATATCTCGGACGCACTGCCGTCATGATCGCCGAGTCAACAAAGGAGATGCCTCAGAGCACATCCCCATCCTGGCAAACGACTCGGCCACCGAGTCACATTTGCAGCCCGGCTGTGCAATGAAGACCATCCTCCTCAGGGAGAACGATCCAGACAGGACCGCCCTTATTGGGGCGGACCTCGACAAAGCATAGGAAGATGCGCTCACCTTCTTCCTCCGCGCCAATTGGGACATCTTCGCATGGAAGCCCTCTGACATGCCAGGCGTTCCGAGGGAGGAGGCTGAGCAGTCCTTGGATCTCGACGAAAAGGCGCGACTCGTCAAGCAGCGACTCCGGCGCTTCGCTCAAGATCAGAAGGAGGCTATTAGGGTAGAAGTTACTCGGCTCCTAGCCACAGGATTCATTCGTGAAGTCACACACCCTGAGTGGCTGGCAAACCCAGTCCTTGTAAAAAGGCAAAATGGTGAATGGAGAATGTGTGTTGACTATATAGATATCAGCAAACATTGCCCTAAGGACCCTTTCCCTCTTCCTCGCATCGACTAGGTCGTTGACTCTACGGCCGGGTGCGTCCTCAAGGAGTCGGATCAGGAAAAGATGTCATTTATCACACCCTTCAGGGCATACTGCTACAACACCATGATGTTTGGCCTCAAGAACGCGGGTGCCACGTAGCAGAAGGCCATCCAGAGATGCCTCCAGGGGCAGATCGGCCGCAACGTCGAAGCATATGTCAACGATGTTGTCATAAAAACCAGGTCCTATGATCAGTTCATAGCTGACCTAGTCGAAACATTTGAAAATCTCAGGAAATTCAAATGGAAACTGAACCCACACAAGTTTGTTCTCGGTGTCCCCTCAGGGAAGTTACTTGGCTTCATAGTCAGTAATCAAGGCATCGAAGCCAACCCTACCAAGGTCAGCGCCATCATGAGAATGAAGCCCCCTCGGTGCAAGAAGGACGAGATGAAGCTGACCGGGTTTATGGCGGCGCTGAGTTGATTCATTAGTCAACTCGGCGACAAGGGACTCCCCTTCTTCAAGCTGCTCCGCAGGGCGGACAAGTTCGTATGGAACGATGACGCCACTAAAGCCTTTTAGGAACTCAAGGAATTCCTTACTAACCCACCAGTCCTCATGGCTCCAGAGCCAGACGAGGAGCTTCTCCTCTATATAGCCGCAACCACTCATGTGGTTAGTACCGTCCTGGTCATTGAGCGAGACGAGCTAGGTCACATCTACAAGGTGCAGCAAGGTACCCCGATGAGGAGCTTCTCCTCTATATAGCCGCAACCACTCATGTGGTCAGTACCGTCCTGGTCGTCGAGCGAGACGAGCCAGGTCACATCTACAAGGTGCAGCAAGGTACTCAGCGAGTCCAAGGTGCGCTATCCTCAAGTCCAGAAGCTCCTGTACGCAGTCCTCATCACGACTAGGAAGCTCCGCCATTATTTTCAAGCACACAGCGTCAGAGTCGTTTCCTCATTTCCACTCGGCGAAATCCTCCACAACCGTGACGCCAACGGCCGAGTGATTAAGTGGTCCGTCGAACTGGGCGCGCTCAGCCTGCACTTCTCCCCTTGGTCCACAATCAAGTCCCAAGCCTTGGCTGACTTTGTGGCCGAGTAGACAGAGATACAAGATCCACCACCCGAGGAACGACCCGAACATTGGAAGATGTACTTCGACGGCGCCCTCAACCTTGACGGAGCCGGTGCTGGAGTCCTACTCATCTCCCCAAAAGGCGAACAACTCAAGTACGTCCTCCAATTACTTTTCAAGGCAACTAAAAATGCTGCTGAGTATGAAGCCCTCATTCACGGCCTCCGGATCGCTGCTTCGCTCGGCATCAAGCGCCTCCTCGCCTACGGTGACTCCAAAGTCGTCATCGAACAAGTCAACAAAGACTTGGACTGAACAAAGGAAAAGATGGATGCCTATTGTAAGGAGATACAAAAATTGGAAGCCAGCTTCTACGAGTTGGACTTCCACCATGTCATCAGAGACTACAACGTCGCGGCGGATGTCCTCTCCAAGCTTAGCTCAGTCGCGCCCTGGTCCTGGCCGGAGTCTTCGTCCAAGCCCTGAGACGACCCATGGTCGAGATCGAGGAACTACCTCCCACCAAGCCAGACCCGGTACCTGCTCAAGGCCAAGAGGTGTTGGTGATCGACTCCGACTGGCGCTCTCCCATCATCGACTTTGTCGCCAACAACAAGTCCTCATCCAACAGGAAGGAACACGAGAAGCTCTCACGATGAGCTGCCAGTTACGTGATTATCAGCACCGACTTGTTCAAGCACTCAGCCTCTTCAGGGACGCTGTCCAAATGTATCGCTCAGAAATGTGTAGGAGAGGGACTTCAACATAGGCGACATGGTCCTGCAGCGCGTCCAGTCTACCACCAGCGCACACAAGCTATCTTCCCCATGGGAAGGGCCCTTCCTCGTTAGCGCGATCGTTGCCCCTGGCACCTATCGACTGCAAAGAGAGGACGGCATGGATGTGGGCAACCCATGGAACATGAAGCACCTCCGGCACTTCTACCCTTAAGAGGATCATGCAGCTATGTATCCCCAACCTTTCTGAGTAATAATAAAAGCATTTTCATCACTTTCTTGTTTTCCTGTATGTTTTTTCTCCTTCGCGGTTGCAAAACGACCTGGTACGTTCCTTTCTGACTCGTCCAGCATGCTCGGGGGCTACGACTCGGCCATGCCGACTCGCACCAGCATCGTTCCGTCAAAAAACCAACCTAGCTGGGTGGTTACCTGAACTTCAACCGGTGCGTCCTGGAACCACTCTGCGTCACCTACGCCTATCACGTGTCAGATGACCCACTCTCTACACAATAGGCAAAGCCACACCGCAGTGTTGGCATCCTAACCACTCGACCAAACCAGGAAACTACACGGCTACGGAATCAAAATAAAGATACAACTTAATTACACACAAAATAAGCATTGTTTTTCAGCCAAACACTTGGCCCAATAATTGTTCCTGCCCTACTAACGATCTCTCTTACATGTTGACCTGGCTCGTGATGGACTCGGCGAGGGGTCCAATGGCGACGAAGTGCGAATCACACTCAGCGTCAGTGCAGTCCTCCGCGACGCCCTCTCCCACTGGATCCAGATCCGCCTCAGGGTTGTGGGACTTCACGAGGGCCATCGCAAACTGCACCGAGTCCTTCGTGGTCTTCCTGACGAACGCCGTAAGGCGCTGCCATGCGCAGCCCAGCCGCTGCGTCGCTGCCTCCACCAGAGCGTCTCCCTCCGGCTCGAAGGCCACCAGTAAGGCGTTGGTCTTGGCACCAGCTGGTCGAGGTCAGTCCGGGCATTGGCTAGATGGGACTCCATCTCTGCATAAACAACTCGTATCAGTACGAACGACTCGGCAAAACAGGCAACGTTCAAAGAATAGAGCCAAGTACCTTCTGCTCCGTGAGAGACTCCCGGCTTTCAGCACCCTCGCGCAGCCGGTGCAGCTCCTCATTGGCCGTCACGATGACCTTGAGCTCCCGGGCCATCGTCTCGTTGGCCTCCTTCAGCTCTACACAACCCCAGGTGTCAGCCCCTTGTGGCATGTCGGGCAGTCAGACACCAAACACAGTCAAAAAGTCGAACCTTTCATCTTCGCCTCCTGCTTCCTTCTTCGCTGTGGCCTCCACCTCCACTCTGCTCGCGCCTGGGGGAGGCGAGCTCCTCCCACGCGGTGCTACTCCGCCCCGCTGGGCCTTCGACATGGCCACCTTCCCGGTGGCGCATCACCTCTTTGTGGTGGAGCCGGCACCAGCCGCCGGCCCCGAAACTTCGACAACGTCGTCCGACTCACTCCCGATGGAGGAGTCGGATGAGAAACTTGCAGCACCCGCCGCCGGCAATGCAAGCCTGGCGGGCGGATCAACAGCCGTGCCCTACTGCCCCTCCAGCAGAGGCGCAGGGCACCAGAACGACATGATCTTTTCCTGCAAGGAGACCGAGTGGTGTTACAACTCAACGGGTGACTCGTCAGCAAAAATGACTCGACGGAAAACTACTCAGACTAAAACCACTCGGCAAGCAACAAAAACAACTCGGCAGCCAGGATACATACCTCAGTGGTGGGCCGCTTGAGGGGGTATGCCTTTGGGCAGCCCTTGTCGCGGACCTCCCCGCTCACGATGAGTGTGACCCGCCTGTGAGCCTCGCCGCGCGAGACCTTGCGGTTCTGCACATGGGTCGGGTCGTCGTGCCCCGAGTACTCGTACCCGGGGTGGACCTGCTCCTGGATCGGCTGGGTGAGTCGCTTCAAAAACAACAGTGCCACCGTGGCGCCGGTCTTCTTCTCAGCCTTGAGCTTTTGCAGCTCGGCCAGCAGCACCTACACCTCCACCATCTCCTCGTCGGTGGGCTTCTCCTCCCACCTGGCGTTATGCACCGGCGGGAGACCGGTGCCGGGCGGGAGGCCAGGGGTGGGGTTTGCCACCACGAACCACTCCTCCGCCCACCGCTTGTTGGTGTCCTCGAAGGTGGCCTCCGGGTACTTCCCGCCCTGGTGGAGTGAGAAGGCGGCGCCGCCGACCACGTCCAGCGTCCGCTTGCTCGGATACACCCGTAGGTGTTACAGGGCCCTCCACAGGTTGAAGTGAGGCACAATCCCCAGGAACCCCTCGCACAGATAGATGAAGGTCGCAATCTGCACGATGGAGTTGGGCTTCAGGTGCGTCGCCTCCAGCCCGTAGTAGTGCAGTAGTCCCTGGAAGAATGCCCCCGAGGGCAGGCCAAATCCCTTCTCATAGAAGGATAGGAAGACGACCATCTCCGTCCGGTCCTCCGAGGGGAACGCCTCCCCAGCGCAGCATCACCACCCGGAGATCGATTGCTCCAGCAGCAGCCCTTGCTCCACGAGCGCCTCAATGTCGGCGCTGGACATGGTGCTTGGGGACTAGGCCAACTCCGGCACCATCGGAGGTCATGGCTGGGGCGTCACTGGCCATTCCTCTGCGGGGCAAGTGGCGGCTAAAGAAGGTGTGGTGAATCGCTCGGAAGGCGAGTGCTTGAGAAGAGACTAGAAGATATCGAGAAGGCTCCCTGGATTAAATCTTAACGGATCCTTGGAGTAAAAGCGAAAGCGACCCCCGAGGGGTAGGCGGTGCAACGGATTAAATTTTAACGGATCCCCGGATTTTTGGATCGGATTGGATCTGACCGCTGGATTGGAATATTCCTTTTCATCAGGTGGCATCAAATGACTCGACGTGGCTCTGTGAGTCCGCCAGCGACCCTGCTCGGGTGCTGGGCGCCATCACATGACTCGTTGTTTCTCCGTGACTCCGCCAGCGACCCTGCTCAAGGGCTGGGCACCGCTAAATGACTCGACGTGTCTCTGTGAGTCCGCCAGCGACCCTGCTCGAGTGCTGGGCGCCATCACATGACTCGGCGTTTCTCCGTGACTCCGCCAGTGACCCTGCTCAAGGGCTGGGCATCGCTACATGACTCGGCATGTCTCCATGACTCTGCCAGTGACCCTGCTCGAGGGCTGGGCGCCGCTACATGACTCGGCGTGTCTCCATGACTCAGCCAGTGACCCTGCTCGGGGGCTGGGCGCCGCCACATAACTCGGCGTGTCTTTGTGACTCCGCCAGTGACCCTGTTCGGGGGCTGAGCGCCACCGCATGACTCAGCATGTCTCGGTGACTCCACCAGTGACCCTACTCGGGGGCTAGGCGCCATCACATGACTCGGCGTGTCTCCATGACTCCGCCAGCGACCCCGCTCAGGGGCTGGGCGCCGCTACACGACTCAGCGCATCTTTGTGACTCTGCTGGCTGTTCTGATGGAGAGTCAGGTGCTATAAGACCATGACTGGTAATGGGTTTAAGAGGTTGTTTCCTTTTGACCCTCGAAACGCTTCTACGAAACCTTTCGAGGCTCGGGGGCTACACCCACCGGGTGCGCCCAGGGGCGCATTTGTGTAACACCCAAAAATATAGGAAATTAAACTTTAAAAATATTTTATAAAAGCCACAAAATAAAATTTTGCATGCATCTCTCTCTTTCTCTTCTCCCACTTTTTTTCAGCCCGGCCCAAACGTCTCTCTTCTCCTTTTTTCTCTCCCTCACTCTCCCTCACCTCTCTCTCACCAACACACTGGACCCACCTGTCGGCGCCCTCTCTTAATTTCCTTTCTTCCTCCTCCTGTGCCTCCCTCCTCTTTCCTTTTCTTCCTCACCCTGAATCCAGTTTGCCCCGCGCCCATCGCCCGCGCCTCCTCCTTTCCTTCCCCGCGACCCTGGCCTGCCATAATGGCCGCGGTACGCACCCGCCCCTTTCCTTCGCGGGCGACCGCTGCAATTCTGCCCGCATCAATCCCGGCCGCCGCGTGAGCCGCTGTCTTCCTTTTCCCGGCCGCTCCGCCTCTTCTCCTCCCCTTTAAAACCCGTTCCCGAACACCGGCTCCTCTCCTTCCACGCCTGCTTCACCGCACGCCGGAGCCCCACCTTAGACTCAGAGCCATCGTCAACCTCTTCTTCCACTCCGCACCATCGCACACCGCTGGAAATCGCTCACCGGAGGAACGCCGCCGCCCCGAGCCGCACCCCTCCGTCGACCCGCTGTCCCGCTGTTTCTCAAACGCCTACAACCCTCGCCGGAGTTCCGCGAGGTGGTGAGCACCAAGCCACCCCCGTTTCCCCCTCTCTCTCGCTCTGTCACGGCCCCAATTTCTCGCCGGAGCCCTGGCTCCACCAGCTGCCATGGCCGCCGGTCTACGGCCGCCGCACGGCCGTCCCGTGACCCCCACCACTTTCGCCGTGCCGCCCTCTCTCTCCCCGGCCTAACCCCGGCCTGAACTGAGCCCCGGAGCACCGGATTCGTTGAGCTTCGCCCATTCGCCGCCACCCTCGCTCGCCGCCGGCGCCCAGCGCCGCCTGCCGAGTCGACCCGATTCGCCCGACCCTTACACTGCCACCCGATCTAGATGTAACGGCCAGAACAGATCTGAGCCACGCACGAGCCGCCAAGCCACGCCCGACCCTTACTCCGCGAGCCGCGTCCGAATCACCCGACCCAATTACTCTGCTGAGCCGCGTCTGATTCGCCTGACCCTTACGCCGCCGCCCAATCCTGATCCAACGGACCAGATCCGCCCAACTGAGCCAAACCCTAGCCGTCCTCGGAAACTTTGCAGAAAAGCCCCTAGGCTTTCCAGAAATAAACCAGCAGTCCAGATCAGTAGAAAAATAATTAGAGTTAAGTCCCTTCTTTTTTGTTCAGACCCCTGACCTTTCTAGAATTAGTACCCACCGTCCAGGACTCTACTTTTGCACCCAGACCCTCTATTTAAGGTTTAATTATGTTTTAGCCCTTGTGTTGACGCCAGATTTTGACACGTGTTGAATCGGCGTCAGGAGGAGAAGATTGGCCGATGAAGCAGATCTGAAAGCTACAGTAAGGAATCGGCCGATTGAGGTAACAGTTGAAAATCGGCCGATTGGTGGCGCAGCCTATGCCAACAGGATGGGATTATTCCAGAAGATCCTGGTCAAAAGCTGGTCAACAAGGCATCCTAAGTCGGTCGGGAAGCAATTGAAGAGGTCCTGATTGGATTAGGAAACGGCGGCGGAAGATTCTGCGGGAGTCCATTCCCTTTTTAAAAGTTATTATAGATATAGTAGTTTTCCTGTTTTTTAAATAAGGTTGTAACAAGTCGTAATCGACCAGGAGTCCTAGTTTCAGGGTATAAATAGGAGTCGCTAGGGCTTTACGAGATATCAACACATCAATCAACAAAATACTTCTACTGTTTACCAGTACTTTACTTTCGAGTCGGCGACTTCGCCAATATTTTCTTCTTCCACGAGTTCGTACGGATTGGCAGGGCTGCATCAACGTGATCTCCGGCCAATTGGTAGGTTCCGCTTACCGAGTAATATCCGAGCTTTAACTACGGGCGCATCGCTATGGTTTCGTTTGGATTTATTCACCAGTTATCGATATTTACTAGAATCGCAAGTTTTACCTGTTATTCTAGTATTATCACCAGTTATCCAGCTTGAGATCAGAGTAATCGGCTTCATCATTGTTCTCCTTCGATTCATCATCATACAGCCGATTAGATCTATTTCAAGTGTTGCTTCTATAGTAATTGTTTAGATTGCTCTAGCAGTTTTCTTTACAATTACTATACGATCATCGGCTGACCCATAGCCGATCATCTCTACAGCAAATTGGCCGATTTGCCGCCGACGCGCTCTTCAGGACAGATCGGAAATCCAGCCGATCGACGCGCCTGGAATTTAATACTCTATTTCCTTGTCAATCAACAGGTCAGATTGACTGGCACGCCGCGCGAACCGCACCAGGGCGATAACCCGAACAGGAGCTAAGCAGATTCTCCCGGGTCGTGTGTCCGACGCTGAAGACCCATCGGCCGATTCCTATCCGGCCGATTTTAGCGCCAACACACTTTTGGCACGCCCGGTGGGACCATCCAAGATCTGATATGTCGAACAACGCAGAAATCTCTGACAGCAACATCATTGGGGTCACAGAAGCTGATCTCAAGGACGACCAGAGGGAGGAATTGGCCAAACATCTGGAAGATTACAAGAGGATGTACCTCCAGTCGTTCAGTCGTACCAGAAGCGGGGAAGCAGTCAAGAAGGCTCCTATCCCAGCGCCTCGCCACATCACCATTGCTGAAGACTCGGGCAAGATGTCAGAGATGATTCAACAGTCCGTGTATCAAGCATTCATCGACCAATCCTCGGTGATGAGCAATACGGTGTATAACGCCGTCGTCAACTCTCTGGCCAGCGGAGCCGTTCAAGGCTATCAGGGACCGGCATATGCCCCTCCAACTACTCTGCCAGCCAGAAGCCTACCATACATATCCCAATCGGCTTCTCAGCCGATATTGACGCAGCGCGAGGGATACAGCTCTCCACCACCTCCGACGTCTCCAAGATACAGCGGTGCGCCATGTCTTCCATCGCTAGCGCCGCTTCAACCCGTTCAGATGGCTTCTGTGCAAACACTACCTGCAACCTCAGCGCCGTGGGGAACGTCGACCACAACGTATTTTCCCGAGCCAGCGAACGGGCATGGTACTTATCCGTTTCAGGTGCCATACCAATCGGCCGCCCGGCCGACGGTCTCCCAGTACCAGCCGATTTTACCAGAAATCGGCAGGGGGGCAAGCACTGTGGAAGTACTCAGAGGCACGGCGCCAGCAGTGACGTACGAAGGGGGTGCGGACTCGTTTCGCCATCAACCATCGGCCGCTCAGCAAAGTTCGCCGAACCAGCCCTTCAACACATGCCCGCGCCGCGAACAGCTGTTCATCAGCAGCAGGTGGACTGGACGGCAAGAATAGCAGAAGTAATCCAGGATCAGTTTGGACTAAAGCCGAAAGTTCAGACTTATACTTACAAGACGCCGTATCCATCGGCTTATGACTCGTTGCCGTTCCCACACCGCTACAAAGTTCCTGATTTCACCAAATTCTCAGGGACGGACGACACATCCACGGTGGAGCACATTAACAGATTCATCATCCAGTGCGGAGAAGCTGCTACGCAAGATGCCCTGAGGGTGCGGTTATTTTCATCATCTCTGTCCGGATCGGCCTTCCAGTGGTTCACCACTTTACCGCCAAATTCTATCGTCACGTGGGCCGATCTGGAGAAACAATTCCACAAGTACTTCTACGCCGGGGTACACGAGATGAAGATCTCAGATTTAACCAGCCTCAGGCAGAGGAGCGATGAACCAGTGACAGGGTACATACAGAGGTTCAGAGAGATCAAGAACAAGTGCTACAGTCTGGCACTGACCGATGCACAATTGGCCGATATCGCTTTCCAGGGCCTCTAACCGCAAATCAGAGAGAGATATGCTGCCCAAGAGTTTGAGAGCCTGAGTCAAATCGTCCACCGATTGTCAGGGCAGGAGGTCCGACCGTTTGAACAACGGAGGAGCTTCCAGAAGAAGGTGGCATACTTGGAGGGATCTGAATCTGACGCGGAGGAAGAAATCGGCCTGGCAGAATGGGTAAAAGGGAAAAAAACCGATATCCTGCCCCTTTGGCAAGAAGGAGCCAGAGACATTCGGCTTTGACACGTCAAAGGCCGATAAAATTTTTGATCTACTGCTTCAGGAGGGGCAGATTAAGCTGTCGCAACATCACACCATCCCTACGGCCGATCAACTTAAGAAGATGAAATACTGCAAGTGGCACAACGCTACTTCTCATGACACCAATGAATGTAAAGTCTTCCGCCAGCAGATACAATCGGCCTTTGAACAGGGGCGGCTCAAGTTTGAAACTCCAAGCCAATCGGCAAAGCCGATGAAGATAGATCAGCATCCCTTCCCGGCCAACATGGTTAACGCCGAAGGAGACTCAAGTCAAACCAAGGTGCTGACGTCAGAATCGGCGAGAAGAGGTGGCGCGAAGAACGGCGCGTTTTGGTGCATGATCGGCTGGGGGGCAGAGTTGACCAGTACAGCAAGTCAAAAAGCAAGATCGGCCAGCAAGATGGACTGGGGGGCAGGATCAACGCACACGATCGACTGGAAGAGATGGCCGATGATAGGGTGTCAGACGAAGATCCCCTAGGGAGGGAACCAGAGTGGGAACACGCCAGATCATCGGCCAAACCAGTGAATCCCAAGTGGTGTCCTGATGGCCTATCCAGATCCCAGAAGCGAAGGATCCAACGCCTACGCCAGTGGGAACATCAAGAAGAAGAACAAAGACAGGTGCCAGAGAGAAGGAATGTTAAATCTCGAGTTTGGCGCCCAAAGAAAAGCGATCAAGAAACAGGCAACCAAGAATCGGCAGCCGAGATTGATATGGTATTCATACTACCGATGGAGTTCATGGCGCCTAGCGATCGGGATAAAGTGACAAAAACAGAAGAAGAGCAAATGTCACAACTGGTATTAGAGCCGATGACGGCTACGTTTGAGAAACCAGAAGAGGAAAAACGACAGCATCTTAAGGCGCTGTTTCTCAAAGGGTATGTCAACGGAAGACCCGTCACCAGATTACTGGTAGATGGAGGCGCGGCAGTCAACATCATGCCGTATGCCATGTTCCGCAAGCTGGGCAAGGGCGACGACGACCTCACCAAGACGGACATGATGCTGAAGGATTTCGAAGGCAACGTGTCACCCGCCCGCGGAGCATTCTGCGTCGACCTCACCATCGGCAGTAAGACCCTCCCTACTACTTTCTTCGTCATTAATGGCAAGGGGTCCTATAATATGCTGCTTGGTCATGACTGGATACACGCAAACTGCTGTGTCCCTTCTACAATGCATCAATGCCTTGTGCAATGGGTCGGCGACAGTACAGAGATAGTCGCTGCCGATTCTGTCTACAGCGTTGCAGCGGCCGACACACAACAGTGGAGCTGCGAGCACATCAAGTGTATATCTGGCAGGATTTGGGACACTGACTTCCTGAAAGTGTCCGATTTCGGTCTACAGCCGATCCAAGCAGTCGGCTCTGAAGATTCAGAATAAATGGATCAGCTCGTCCGAGAAGATGGGAAGCTGGGGCGCGGGTTCACGTCGGCCGATTTATTAGAGATGGTAGATTTGGGAGATAGCGGCAAATCAAGGCCGACGTACATTAGTGCCAATTTGAATTCTGAGTACAAATGCAAATTGATAAGATTATTGAAAGAGTTCAGGGATTGCTTTGCTTGGGAATACCACGAGATGTCAGGACTAGACCGGTCTATTGTTGAACACCGGTTACCTATAAAATCAGGATATTGGCCGTATCAGCAACCTGCATGGCGGTGTAACCCCAAGATTCTACCTGACATAAAGGCCGAGATTACAAAGTTGATTGAGGCAGGATTTATTCGGCAGTGCCGCTACGCCGAATGGATTTCTAACATTGTGCATGTGTACAAAAAGAATGAAAAATTGCGTGTGTGCATCGATTTCAGGAACTTAAATCAGGCTACGCTAATGGATGGTTATCCGATGCCAACAGCCGATATCTTGGTGGATGCTGCCGCAGGCCACAAAGTCATAAGCTTCATGGATGGGAATGCTGGATACAATCAGATATTAATGGCCGAGGAAGATATTTCGAAAACGGCTTTTAGGTGCCCAAGCCATCTTGGTTTATTTGAATGGGTGGTTATGACTTTTGGCTTGAAAAACGCCGGTGCTACATATCAATGGGCCATGAACTATATCTTCCACAAACTCATTGGTTCATCAGTGGAAATTTATATAGATGACGTCATGGTCAAGTCAAAAGGTCACCAGGATCATCTGGCCGATTTACAGGAAGTGCTGGAGTGCGCAAGGAAACATGGGCTGAAGATGAACCCAAACAAGTGTGCGTTTGGTGTATCGGCCGGACAAATCTTGGGATTTATGGTCCATGAGCGTGGGATAGAAGTCAGCCGCAAGACTATAGATGCCATCAACAAAGTAGTGGCCCCACAAAATAAAACTGAACTGCAGTCCCTCATCGGCAAGGTCAATTTCATCAGAAGATTCATATCCAATCTATCGGGACGTATTCAGGCCTTTACCCCTCTGTTGAAATTAAAGCCCGACCAAGAATTCACATGGGGAGAAGAACAACGCAAGGCACTGGAAAATATCAAGCAGTATCTGGTTTCACCTCCGGTGTTAGCCCCGCCACAGCCTAGTAAGCCGTTCAAGTTATATTTATCGGCTGACCAGCAGGCTATTGGGTCGGCATTGGTACAGGAGTTTGAAGGGAAAGAACGAGTGGTATACTACGTCAGCAGAAGACTTTTAGACGCCGAAACAAGATATTCCTCGGTGGAGCGATTATGCTTGTGCTTATACTTTTCGTGTACTAAGCTCAGGCACTATTTGCTATCGGCAAAATGCATAGTCGTGTGCAAAGATGATGTGGTGAAGTATATGCTATCGTTGCCGATTTTGAAGTGGCGGATTGGAAAATGGATCCTGGCTTTGTCAGAATTCGATCTAAGGTACGAATCGGCCAAAGTCGTGTGCAAGTGATGGCCGATTTCGTAGTTCAGCATTGTGGACCAGAAATTGCCACCGTTGAACCAGTTCCATGGACTCTATATTTTGATGGTTCTTCGTGTGGGGTCGGATCAGGAATCGGCGTCGTTCTTGTGTCGCCTCGGGGGGCAACTTATGATTTCTCTCTGCCGATAGAAGCTTCTGCAACCAATAACCAGGCAGAATATCGAGCTGTTCTGAAAGGCATCCAATTATTAAGGGAAGTCAGAGCTGATGCAGTCGAGATCTTTGGGGACTCCATGCTCATTGTGGATCAGTTGACAGGACGATCTGAGTGCAAGGACGACATCTTGAGGAATTATTATGAGGATTGTCTTCAACTTTTAAAAGGATTCAAATCTGCAATAATTGAGCATATCCCCAGGGATTATAATGAAGAAGCCAACAGACTGGCTCAACATGCTTCTGGGTATCGGCCGATTCAGGGAGCGATGACGCTAGAACTCGCAGCCGATGACTGGCGGAAGGAGATCACCGATTACTTGAAAAATCCATCCCAAAAGGTCGATCGACGAACACGTTTTCAGGCTACAAAGTATGTGTTGCTTGAGGATGACTTATTTTTTCGGACGATTGATGGAGTTCTTCTCAAATGCCTGGGAACAGAAGAGGCAAAGGTTCTGATGGGAGAGATCCATGAAGGCGTGTGTGGGGCTCATCAATCGGCTCACAAAATGAAATGGATGATCAGGAACAATGGATATTACTGGCCGACCATCCTTGAAGATTGTTTCAAGTATTACAAAGGATGCCAAGACTGTCAAAGGTTTGGCAATGTGCAGCGCGCACCAGCATCGGCTATGAATCCAATAATTAAGCCGTGGCCGTTCAGAGGTTGGGGAATAGATCTCATCGGATAGATTCATCCTCCATCTAGCAAAGGGCATAAGTTCATATTGGTGGCTACAGATTATTTTACCAAGTGGGTGGAGGCAGTTCCTTTAAGGAACGTGACATCGGCCGATATGATTGAGTTTGTTAAAAGCCATATTATATATCGATTTGGTATTCCTCAAACCATCACAACTGATCAAGGGACAATGTTCACTTCTGGAGAATTCGGAGAGTTCGCCGCCGATATGGGAATTAAATTATTAAATTCTTCTCCATACTATGCTCACGCCAATGGCCAAGCAGAATCGTCTAACAAGGGGATAATCAAGCTAATCAAGAGGAAGATAGAAGAGCAACCCAAGAAGTGGCATATGTCTTTGGCTGAATCTTTATGGGCGTACAGGATGGCTTGTCATGGGACCACTAAAATATCCCCTTATCATTTGGTTTATGGTCATGAAGCGGTCTTACCATGGGAGATAAGGACAGGGTCAAGACGCATATCGCTACAGGATCAGTTAATGGCCGATGACTATTCCTTTCTCATGAAAGATGAACTTGACGATTCGGCGGGTTTGCGGTTAAGAGCCCTGATTAGCATAGAAGAGAACAAGAAAAGGGTGGCCAGATGGTATGACAAAAAGGTCAAAGTCAAACAGTTCTCTCAGGGAGATCTGGTATGGAAGCTGGTGCTGCCGATAGGATCTAAGGATCCCAAATTCGGTAAATGGTCACCCACTTGGGAAGGGCCGTATAGAATCGGCCGATGTGCTCCTGGAAATGCATACATTCTGGAGATAATAGAAGGGGAGGAATTCCCAAGAGCTTTAAATGGACGATATCTGAAGAGGTACTATCCAAGCATTTGGGTAGACTCATAACTTACAGCAGAATATATCAAGGTAACATGGCCGATTTCTTGTCGGTTTTCTGGCTACACATCCGGTGAAGGAAACACTGGGATTCATTATTGAATGGAAATCACAGATTACATGGCCGACATGGTATAAGTCGCCCTTAGAATAAAAAGTACTACTGATTACGCCTACGTTGGATTTCTCTTTCGATGCGACCTAGTCTTATCATGAGGGTGAGCCTTTCATCTTTCAAGTCCTCTGCAGTGGCTCCAGTTTCAGCTTGGTTGCAGAGTTCTTTCAGCAGGCGGGCCTTCTCCTCTTCCAAATCTTTCATGGCGACTTCAGTTTTAGCTTCAGCAAGTCGATGTGAAGATGAGGAACTCTCGTCAGAGGTTGGCATTTGTTCAAAGCAGACGAGATTTATATAATCCAAGATTGGTCGGATATTGGCAGGGGCATGATCTTTGAGTTCTTCAGAATGAGCTTTTATCAGATCTATATCCGCTTGCGACAATGGTTTGTCTGAATGTACGATTTTGATCGCTCTTTCCAAACCAGGGTTAAGATGGTTCGGCTGAAAGAAAGAACAGACAAACATGTTGGAACAAAGTAAGATATCTCAGGAAGGGATGGAGAGAAAATTAATACCCTGTTAACAGAAGGGGAGGATCGAGAAGACATTTTAATGTTTGACCGAAGACGGCGAAGGTCGGGATTCAGAAGGAAAAGAAGACGAACAAGATGAGCATTTTTGGAAATAGTACGAAGAGTCGTATTTATAGAAAGGAAGAGATAAAGGGTTGGCGAGACGTGTACCGTCGGAGTAAAGGCATCAGTAAATGTAAAGCTGTCAGGGGAGATGGTCAAAGTTTGAGTCTACACGCCAACATGATGTTTATCCTGTTACCGGATTCCATGTCATGGAGCTGATTCTAGAGGAAGGATCAGATGCAGAGGAAAAGGTAACGCAATTGACTCCGAGGTTTACTCCTGTCACAATTGGGAAGCTTAGAGGGAAGGATTAAAGAAAGAGTTTCGAAGAAAAAGTTATATTTTACTCCGAAACTGGGGGGCATGTGTTGACGCCAGATTTTGACACGTGTTGAATCGGCGTCAGGAGGAGAAGATTGGCCGATGAAGTAGATCTGAAAGCTACAGTAAGGAATCGGCCGATTGAGGTAACAGTTGAAAATCGGCCGATTGGTGGCGCAGCCTATGCCAACAGGATGGGATTATTCCAGAAAATCCTGGTCAAAAGCTGGTCAACAAGGCATGCTAAGTCGGTCGGGAAGCAATTGAAGAGGTCCTGATTGGATTAGGAAACGGCGGCGGAAGATTCTGCGGGAGTCCGTTCCCTTTTTAAAAGTTATTATAGATATAGTAGTTTTCCTGTTTTTTAAATAAGGTTGTAACAAGTCGTAATCGACCAGGAGTCCTAGTTTCAGGGTATAAATAGGAGTCGCTAGGGCTTTACGAGATATCAACACATCAATCAACAAAATACTTCTACTTTTTACCAGTACTTTACTTTCGAGTCGGCGACTTCGCCAATATTTTCTTCTTCCACGAGTTCGTACGGATTGGCAGGGCTGCATCAACGTGATCTCCGGCCAATTGGTAGGTTCCGCTTACCGAGTAATATCCGAGCTTTAACTACGGGCGCATCGCTGTGGTTTCGTTTGGATTTATTCACCAGTTATCGATATTTACTAGAATCACAAGTTTTACCTGTTATTCTAGTATTATCACCAGTTATCCAGCTTGAGATCAGAGTAATCGGCTTCGTCATTGTTCTCCTTCGATTCATCATCATACAGCCGATTAGATCTATTTCAAGTGTTGCTTCTATAGTAATTGTTTAGATTGCTCTAGCAGTTTTCTTTACAATTACTATACGATCATCGGCTGACCCATAGCCGATCATCTCTACAGCAAATCGGCCGATTTGCCGCCGACGCGCTCTTCAGGACAGATCGGAAATCCAGCCGATCGACACGCCTGGAATTTAATACTCTATTTCCTTGTCAATCAACAGGTTAGATTGACTGGCACGCCGCGCGAACCGCACCAGGGCGATAACCCGAACAGGAGCTAAGCAGATTCTCCCGGGTCGTGTGTCCGACGCTGAAGACCCATCGGCCGATTCCTATCCGGCCGATTTTAGCGCCAACACCTTGGTTTCTTCAGATCTAGCCCCTGGAAGTTCAAAACTCTCGCAGTTAGGTCCCTAGATCACTGTTTTATCCATATCTTCATCGTTTCAACTCCGATTTCAGAGATTCTTGCGCTCACACGATCCTTGCATCATGAACTACAACAATATCATCATTTTAATCTTTGTTTGTACTGCTTTTTGTAGTTTTTCTTATTTGTTTGTGTATGCTTGTTTGTGTGATCGCGTAGACGATGTGACGTTTGAGCAAGACCAAGAGCAAGCTTACGAGGAAGAGAATCAACAGCTGTTTGAGGAAGGCAAGTGGACTTCCCTCCCCTGCATATTCTATTTTATCCCAACAATAGCATGATAATTCACTTTATCTTAATGTTGCTTTGCATAAACTTGATGGGTCACCTACGCTAAGGACATACCTAGTCTTTTACCCAAAGCCTTGAAACACCGGGGTTTACTAATCATGTTGGGTAGTCACGCTTAGTTGCAAACTTTGGTAAAGGTGTTGGTTTACTCATATGATAATTATGATCACATTTCATAATGTTGTTATATCTCGTTAATTCAAGATCAACCTTGTTTAATAGGAACATGGAGAACCACCCAAGTGAACAGTGCAACCACAAAGTCATATGGCTCTGACCTTGGCCAATTAATTAGATGTGTAGTTAGCTGGTGGCCTTACCGAAAGGGCAAGGAGGGCGTCAGTGATAGGGGTCATAGCCCGGTCCTCTTGGGGTAGCTGCCTTTGCTAAGGAGCTGACCATTAGGGAGGTTTATGGACCACACTGCTACCAAAACTCTAGTGGGCTGTCTAGTTTTTGACATGTCTTTGTAAAGGCTTCACAGTGTACCTCTCGCCACTCATCTCGGAAGTGTTTAAGGGCCTTGCAAACCCGGGCGACTCAAGGGAACACGATTTGTGGGGAAAGTGTACAACCTCTGCAGAGTGTAAAACTGTTATAACAGCCGTGCTCACGGTTAAGAGCGGCTTGGACCCTCACATGATAATGGAACTTGAAGATTAATTAACTTGTGGTTCTTTGTTTATGTTTATGTTGTTGATACCTTGATGTTTGAGTTTGAGGGATGGTATAAACTTAAATCTAGTTAATAGGTGATTGCTAATAAAAACTTGACCAACTAAAAGTGCTCGCTGCTGTAAACCTTAGCCTATCCTTGATGGCCTTGCATATTCTCCCCCACTTGCTGAGTACCAACCATAAGAGTACCCATCCTTGCCCAACTGCTGTTCAGAAGAGAACTTTGAAGAGGAGGACTTCGATGACTTCGAGGAGTTCTAGGCATTGCGTTCACCAATCATCGCTTGTGGAAGACGGAGTTGTTGCAGACTTCGTTTAGGGTATATCGGTGTAACGTTTAAAGACCTTTGTGTCTCTTTTATTTGGAGTGTAATATTGTTAAATACTTTATTTAGTTACTTTTTGAGCATTTTCTTTGATATATTACACTTGTCCGTCTATCATGTGTGTGTGAACATGATCCTGGCGCACACATGAGATGCATCTGGTTCTTTCTAGAATCAGGTGTGACAATTCGGCGACTGGCCTTATTGCTCGGTCAGGGCTCGATTCGGCGACTCGGCGCTCGGGGGCTTGACGGAGGTAGACCCAGGTACCTCCCTACCGAGTGGAGATGGCTACCCGGCTAGGCGACTCTGCATAAATGACCCGGCGTACAGGCACTCGGCTAGACAGCGAGCAGGATCCCCCGGGGTCAGGATCTAGGTCGAAATTGATAGGCATGACCTTGTATATCTTAACTAATCGGATTTCTTGTAACAAACCCGAGTAGATTTACCCTAACTTGTAACCCATAGCTACTCGGATATATAATGGGGCCGTGGGGGGACCCATAGGCAATTCAACTCAACCCATCTCAGCTAATACCACAAATCCTAATACAAAACCCCAAACACAGGATGTAGGGTGTTACACTCCGTGTGGCCCGAACCTGTCTAATCCTCTACGTCATTGTGTTACCATCAAGTTAACAGGCTCTCTCCGATCCACCCCGCCTACAAATCTACTGCTTAGGGCTACCCTTGGACACCTTGCCGGAGTGCAAATCCGACAGGCGTTTTGAGATAGACTTAACCGAGGTGATCAGAATGGAAGTCAAAAATGAAAGGCCTGTTCAAGATGATGCCGGGGATGAGGTTCATAATTTGAAGGACATCGAATTACTTGAGCGATTACATTTAGGCGATGACAGTGATGATGACAATGTTCCTCCTGTAGAGCATGACGTTGATTATATCGACACGCGTGATAGTGATGATGAGACATATGATCCAACTAATCCCGATCATGATGTGTATTTCTAATACATGTAAGATCCGTACTAATTAATTTACTAGCTTTAATGATATACTGTTTCCAATTGTGTTTTATTCATTTTACTAGTTGTACTACCTTATTTATTTTAATTATGTTTATAATACATGTACTGATTGGTTTAGTATATTCAATTGCAGGTGATTGATCAAAGATGGTGGGCCGCGGTGGAGATGTGATGAGGTCGCTCACGGACGTGATCGGCAGAGTTAGCGGGAGAGGTGATTCCTCCTGGGCAACTCGAGAGAAAGGCAACAGAAAAAAGGTTGAAGCAAGTTCATCGATGCCTGAAGTAGCTGAGGACTCTGGCACAGATCGAGAGAGGAGGGGGAGGAGGGGGACTCGCAGGAGGTCACCCTTGCCTGTAGCTTCCCCGTCCGCGTCTGAGGAGGAGGAAGAGGAGGACGTGATACCTGAGGTGTGCGCCTCTGGTGAGGAGGAGGAGGAGGAGGAGGAGGAGGAGGGGGCGGAGCTAGGCGCCATACCTCGTGTCTAGTTGTGAGGCCCCTCGAGGCTCCCGGAGCGACCTATACCTTTGGAGACACGACCGATTATTCGACCTGACGGGAAAAGGTAACTAACTTTGGATGTTATCAATAGTTTTTATTTTCATATGTTCAAAATAACAATTGAAACTAACAATTTATCTTAATGTCTTGGGCAATGGCATCTGGGGCTGCTATGCAAGCTACACTACCCTGGCCTGATCCAGGTTAGCGGGCGACTTCAGCCGGCGTCCATGTGGGAGCACTATGTCGCCTCGCCCGATGCACCAGATCGGGAAGGGAGGTTTTTTGCGAACAAGGTGCAGCGGGTGGTGAATGAACTGTGGGTAAGTCTACCTCACACTACATATGTCAATACATCGCATTCATCGGACATTGTTGAAATAATGACATTGCGTATATGTGCAGGATTTCTACAGATGCGATGAGGGACAACTGCAAAGGGCACTCGAGGTGGCACACACAGCCTATTACAAGCTGGTGGAGGATATGCGTTACGAGGCATGCGTCCAGGCTGCGATAGACTACATGGCTAGATTCGAAGGACAGAAGGTTAAGAAAGAGCAGGCGAGAAACATGAGGCTGACCTGAGATCAATTTCTGCAGGTAAGTATACAACATTTGATCTTTTCTGAGATGAAGTACTCCCTATTTGATCTCCTTATATGTCATGTACTTAATGACGTGCAGGTGCCTCTGTGGTGGTTAGCCGGGAATACTCAGTGCTGGGAAATGATTGTGGACAAGTGGTGCACCGAGGGTTGTGTGGAGATTCACAATGCTTGCCGGCAGCAGCGTTTGATGATGCCAGGTGCACCACACCATCAAGGCAACCGTCACCTCAGCGAGTACACGACTAGATGGATACGTGAATTCATTTCTTTCTTGTAATGCTCAATTCTGCATAATTTCTAATCATCTATTTTTTTTCGCAGTCGGTGGCACATGGTGGCCAGCCTTTGTCCCCGCTCCAGGCTTGGGCATGTGCACAAAAGGGGAAGGCGACGTCGGACGTCACCTACAACCTAGATGACCTGCCGAGGCATACAACAATGCGACCATCCACAACCGCCTCAGTGACTATAGCTCGATGGCCAGGGAGGTAAATGGGCCAGAGTTTGATCTGACCACGCAGCCCATTGATGGGGAAATCGTCATGAGGGTGGGAGGAGGCAAGAAGCATGGCCGGTACTATATTGGCGACAGCGTAATTGACTCGGCTAGTACTCCCACACTCTCGCAGCTTCGAGCTCCGAGCACCAGGTGAAGCCCGGCCATACGTCAATGGCCAGCCACTACACAGGTCCAGATGGAGGCACTTCAGGTTATTTCTGACATACATTGATTCTTACATGTCGTGTATTTTGTATTTTAACTCCTGGGATCAAATATTGTAGGCCCAGATGGAAGCAGATTTTAAAGCATGGGAGGAGCAGATGGAGGTGAGGTGGCAGGCCGAGCGGGAGAGGATGGAGCAAGAGTTTCAACGGAGGCACGAGGCCAGAAACTAGAGCAGGCGCTTCAGTACATGCAAAGTCTGTGCGCGATGATAGGTCATTCGCCGCCATCATTCATTCCACCTCCAGCTCGCGCAACTACTCCTGTGAGTGACATGACAATCTTGCTCTTTCATTTTCAATAGTGACTTAACAATTTGAATGACGGATAAAGATACAATGACTTAGAACTAATGACTTAGGATACAACTACAATGACTTAGTTCAAATGTTCCTAACACATGCAATATCTGCATTAGTTCAAATGTTCCTAACACATGCAATATATGCACATATGTGCAGAATCAATCGGCGGCATCCAATGATGGGCCAGTCAATTCAGACATATCGCCTCAGTACCCGCCTCAGTACCCGCCGCAGTACCCACCTCAG
This sequence comes from Panicum miliaceum, assembly GCA_032594955.1. NCBI lineage: Eukaryota > Viridiplantae > Streptophyta > Magnoliopsida > Poales > Poaceae > Panicum > Panicum miliaceum. Next base: position 46,558,647 of record CM064057.1, on the reverse strand, counting down.
TGGGGGCCTCAGTTGCCGTGGCCGCAGTGGTCACCTGCGTTGTGGTCGCAGCAGCCGCCCTTGCCCCCGCCGCCCCCGCCGGCCGAGTGAGTTGTATGGACTTCTATACGCACGCTTTGTATTTGGACTTGTATGGACTAGTACGGACTTGTATGGACTTGTATGGACTAGTATAGACTTGTACGGACTTGTGGTTGAAAGATTTTAGTTATATATATGGATTACTTGCCTGTGATGCTTATTGCGATGACTGAAATGCCTGTAATATTTATTGTGATATATATGAAATGCCAGTAATGTGCAATATTTGATTGGGCTACCATATACGTGACTGTATAATTAAAACATGAATTTTACTGGAGGTTTGCCGTGTGCTATTACCCAGGCACACGACAAACTGACCATTGTTTGCCATGTGCTAGAGGCCGGACACACGGCAAACTGGCCATTGTTTGCCGTGTGCCAGGCCCAGGCACACAGCAAAGAGGTGTCTTTGTCATGTGCCTGGCTGACCTGGCACACGGCAAAGGCGCCGTAACAGACGGCAAGCCGTCTGTGTTTCCCGTGTGCCATGTCAGCTAGGCACACGGCAAAGGCACCGTCACCGTGACCAACCATTAGGCCATCTTCTTTTTGCCGTGGGCCTAACAAGCACACGGCAAAGGCTTTGCCGTGTCCCCGAAAAATGGCCCATGGCAAACAAGCCTTTGCCGAGTTGTGTTTGTCGTGTGCAACACACGGCAAAGCCTTTGTCGTGTGCAAAAGGTGCTTTGCCGTGTGTCCTGGCACACGGCAAATTAACAGAATCCCATAGTGGCTTAGGGCAACAAGCTAAAATAAGCAAGTCTCTACAACTAAAAAGAAGCAAAGGGTGAAAGTCTTTTCGCTTGTATGTCCCGGCTCCGATAGCCGTTGTTGTCCTACTGCTAAAAAAACCCGGCCGCGTGATGATCTGAAATCGCTGCTCGCTAAAATCACCCGCCTGACCATCCGGGAAATCTGTTTGTAGCTTGCGCGGCTAGGAGGTTGTTGACACCGTTTTTTGACACCAGTCAATCTGCTGGGCATGTTGCCGATGGCAAATGGGCCGACGATGAATCAAGAGCAAAGAATGAAGCATATTGGGCTTTTTGGGCCAGAAGGAGCGTCGCAGCCGACGGGAGCATGGAAAAGAGCTGGCCAAGCTACGTCAACAAGTTATTTTTTAGATTTTGTTTAGGAAAGTTTATTTTCTTTGTCGTCAAGAAATTTGTAAGTCGTAATCGACTAAGGTTTGTAGCTTAGGCTACAAATAGCTGTCCTCGGGCATGTATCAAACCATGAATGATCAATACACAAACCCTTTTTTCCTTTTTCTCTTTTCGGCGGCTTCGCCTTAGTTGCAGTAGATTTTTCTTTTGACGAGTTCTTTCCTGCATGTGGGTCTGCATCGACTTCGATCTTTGACTTGCTGGTAAGTTCCACGTCAAACGAGGCAGATAGGTTCAAGGTTGATGGAGCATCGCTTCTTCCTCTATCCTGTATTAGTTCAAGTTATCGAGCAGATTGGATCTCAGTTTGGTCTGTTCACCAAGTTATCGATATCAGCTCGTTCTTTTTAGATTAATCTGCTTAGTCTAGCTTGTTTCTTGCTATTATCACAAGTTATCGGTATTACTAGATTTTGCAGGGTTAGATTCGTTTAATCTTGTCCTCCTCATCCTCTCCATCTTGACGAAAAGCCGTCCTCAGCGTCGATTGTGCTCGAAACCGATCCTGCACAACACAAAGGAGAGCGGGGTTGCAAAAACAAAGGGAACCAAATTTATTTTATGTGGGATCTGACCATGTTTTCGATTGTAGAATGGGTTAATTCTCATAAAAATTTCAGCAAGCATGTAGGCTCCTTGATCGGAAGACACGAGATATTTGTCAGCACTATCCTGCAAAAGATTAGTACCGACAAGAGACAAAGCATGGATAGATGGTTGTATATCCGTTAGAATATATTCACTGCAAGCAAATTCAGCACCAGCAGACATAGATAACAACCAGCAATGCTCCCCTTATTGGGAGTAAACTTGTTTCATGAAAACAGAACTAGAGTAACATGGAATAATATTTATTGTATGACTTCCCTCTAGTCGATCACAATCTTGCACAATAAAAGGAGAATTCAGATTGCTACGAATGTAGACTCGATGTACCATATATTGTCCTTTGTTGCACTCGATGTACCTCTCTTGATGTCTTCTGATGATGCCATTCCTTCCATCCGATTCAACTCCTCCTGATCGCCCTTGACCGAACCCTGCTATGCTTTGACCTGCCACATCACCTTTGACCACGGTCTTCAACAATTCTGGCCAAATCTTCTGCATCACAAGTGAAATGGGTGTCGGCCTTCTTCAAATCCCTATCAGCAAGTCATGATGATCCTCTGCCGATGGCCACCTCCTAGCGGCGCCTCGATCTTTGCCGCACTGAGCGGTCTTTTCAAATTAAGCAACTGGCCCCTCGATATTTGAACTCTGAACCATCACCACAACACTTGTGCCAATCTTTTACTTAGCCATTAATTCCTTCAGCGTGACGCTTCGCCTTTCGACCCTGGTGGCCGATTCGTATCTTTCTCTTGGTTATAAATACAACACCCTGGTGGAGCAAAAAACACAAATCTCCTCCGATTTCCATACTTCCATCCTCTGTTCTTCTTCCTCCTCCAAACCACGGCCATGGCGAGCAACAAACGCCCAGCAGAGGAAGTCCCAGCACCCTATCAACAGCTTCGCATCCACCTTTGCCAGCAAGGGTAAGAGCTAAAAACTCTTGTCATTTTGCATGTTCTTCTCCAAATCATTAGTCTTTCTTTTCCTGTAGAGCTATCTCCACAGCTGGCAAGACTTCCAGCGCAGCCCGCAGCGCTACCCCTGCAGCTCTAGCAAGTTCCTCCACGGGCTCCGCCGACTCCTACAATGGAGATGACGCATGACGATTCCTACGCGAATGGCACACGTCTCGCGACCTCTACTCCAACGCAACTATATAGACCAGGCATCTCGAGCTCTATGTGGAGTCCCTCAAAACGGCTTTAGTGACCGCCGAGGGTGAGACATCCACCGCCCGCTCGATGCTGGCCGACACCGACGCCAGGGTAGAAGGTAAACATTCCTCCTCTCAAGAGAAATCTCCATCCGATGGATCTCCTGTTTTGATCTCTTCCGCTATTTTGGCATCCCTAGAGTCCCAACTCAGGCGCTTCACCAAGCGGCGATCGGCGCTACAACTGTGGTGAATGCTAGGGGATCCACCCTGGCAGATCACCTGCAAGACATCCCCAACCACGTCAGGGAAATTGCAGGCCACGGGGTCCACCACAGAGCTGCCACTGCCTTGGAGACGGCGCAGACTCAGCTTGGATGCGAGCTTCGATCCTTGAGGCCCGCCTTCTTAGAAGAAGCGGGTCAAGCAGGCTTCGAGGAGCTCGTTGACGAGCTTGATGAAGCCGCTGAAGCCATTGACGATGTATTAGATGTAGACAATGCAGTAAACCATGTCTTTTATGACTGTTAGGTTTTAAACAAATCTCCTTATGAATGAAAGAACAACTTTTGTCTACTGGTGCTTTTTGGATTTTTTTCTCTAAAGGCGATACTTGTCGTATCAGCTACTTTCGAGTCGATGTTGTCATTTCTCCGCATCGGCCATCAAGCACCGACCCAAATGCTAGGAAAGTACTTCTTTAGATATTTTCCGTTGAACGCTTTGGGGAATTGTTCCCCCTCCAAGGTTTCTATGATATAAGCATTGCCAGGCAAACACTGCTTGATCCGATAAGGACCCTCCCAATTAGGTGACCACTTTCCAAATCGAGGATCTTTTGTTCCTATCGGAAATATCAGTATCCACAACAGATCTTCCTCCTGGAAGGACTTGGGCTTAAATTTTTTACCATAGGCCCTGACAACTTTCTTCTCGTTGGCCTCGACGTTTTCCAGCGCCCATAGCCGATACCCCACTAAGTCTTCGGTCTCATCAACCATCAAATTTCTGTAATCATCGGCTATCACTGATTCTAGAGAGCCAATCGTCTTGAACCCGTCCTCAATTCCCAGGGGAGCACGGCCTCATGGCCATATACCAGCTGATAAAAAGGGACCTTTGTGGCACAATGACAAGCCATTCGATAAGCCCGCAATGCCTCTAATAGGAAGTCATGCCACTTCCTTGGATACTCGTCGATCTTGCGCTTGATAACCTGGATTAGGCTCTTATTCGATGCTTCGGCCTGTCCATTAGCTTGGGCATAATATGGCGAAGAATTCAACAATTTGATCCCTAGTCCAGCAGCAAAATCCTCAAACTCATCATACGTGAACATCATCGGATCAGTGGTGATTGTCTGAGGTATCCCGAATCGGTAAACAATATGTTCCTTGATAAATGCGATCACATCCTTTGATGTTGCCGATTTCAATGGAATCGCCTCCACCCATTTAGTGAAATAATCAGTTACTGCCATAATGAATTTATGCCCTTTGCTTGATGACGAATATATTTGGCCAATCAGATCAATCCCTCATCCTCTGAACGGTCATGGCTTTATAAACGGGTTCATAGCTGATGATAGAGCCCTCTGGACATCAACAAATCTCTGGCACTCTTGACACCCTCTATAGTATTGGAAGCAATCTTCTAACATAATCGGCTAGAAGTACCCACTCCGCCGGATTATCCATCTCATCTTGTGGGCCAATTGATGGGTGTGACAACCCTGGTAAAAATTTCATTTCTAAAATCAGTATCATTAGCCTAACCCTATGCTTAAACCAACTAATAAAAGGGTGGAAAGAATTAGAACGAGTTCAGTTGGAATTCCAATTTAAATTGAGCACATTGGTTACGTTTGAACATTTAAATTTAACTTTCAAACCATAAGCCAAAGGAGATTTTGCCTGAAACCAAAGTTGTAGAACTTTTTATTTTGAACAACTTTCGTGTTCAAAAGTTTTTGAAATTCAAATCAGAAAGAGGAGAAAACGCCCTGTTTGCACCCAGCCCCCTGAGGTTTTTCAAATTTTGCACTTAGGTCCCTCCCTCACCTCCCCCTCCTCTGCTGCACCGCGCGCTCGCCCGACCGTCGCGTGCCAGGTGGCCGGCGTCGCCTGACCGGCGCGAGGCGCCAGGCCAGTGGCCGCCGCACCACCCCGCCACGACCGGCTTTGCCCCGCCCCCACGCCGCGCGGCCAGTCAGCGCCCGCGCGTGCTGCCGCGCCCAGCCCGCCGCCCGGCCGCCCAGTCCCCGCGCTCCGCCGTGCCGCCCCGGCCCCCGCGCCCCACCAGTCGCCGCGCCCGCCCTCCGCCCGAGCCGCTGCCGCTGCTGCTCCACCACTCCGCGCCCCGCGCTATCCCACCGCGCTCACGCCATATCGTGGCCGCCCAGTCACCGCGCCCGCGCTGCCGCACGTCGCGCCGGCGTTCTGCCGCCGCCCGCCGCAGCCAGTGCACGCCGTTGCCGTGCCCCGCCCCGCGCGTCGCCCAGGCACCTCCACACCCCCTCCTGTCCCTATAAAAGCCCCGCCCCGACCACGCGCGCGAGCCACCGCAGCCCAGAACGCCTCGCCGTCGCCATCGCCGCCGCCGAGCACCACCCGCCCGTGGACAGCCCTCCGCCGCCGCCCACTGCCCAAACTGAGCCCCCAGCCACCACTACATCACCCCACCGCAGCTCGCCGACCCACCCAACGCCACCCAGAGCCACCGGAGCGCCGCCGCCCGCACTGCCGCCGCCGCCGCCGCCCCTGCTCGCCGTGGATAGCACGACCCCGACCCCCTCCGTCCAAGCCGAGCCCCTGATTAGCTTCCCCACGCGCCACTGAAGCTCGCCGACCGGACCACACCGCCCCAAGCCCGCCGGAGCACCGCCGTCGATGCAAGCCGCGCCGCCGCCGCCTCTGCTCCAACGCCGGCGAGCCCTTCCCGGCCGTCCCCCACCTGAACAACACCCCCACAAGGTAGCCCTCGCACCCCTGAACCTTCCCCGACCCTCGCCCCTCGCCACCGGCGAGCCCTCTCGCCGGAATTTCGGCCGGCCGCCGTACCCGAGCCGCCCGAGGACCCAATTGCAAGAATTTAAATCTTTAGAAGGGTCTGAGCGTAAGATTCAAGGACCTAGTTGTAAAAGAAAGTTTCAAACCTAGATTCAAATTTAGTGAACTTGTAAAATTCGTATAAAATCGTAGAAAATTCAGAAAAATGCAAACTCAACTGTTCTGGAATCCACAGAACAAACTCTACCACTTTTGTTACAAAAGTTTTCTCAGAATCTCAAAATACTTTGCTCTACATTAAATAGAAGCTTTAATGGACTTATTTTGTACCCACTGTTCTAGAACAATGCTGACCCTAAATTTTGGGCAGTGAATTAGTTGCTTGATGATTAGGACTGTGTAAAAAGATCAGGCCCAAATTCCATCTCTAGCTTTACTGTTTGTTAAACTTAGTTTTAATTCATGTGTAAGTAGAATGTTTTATCCCTGCAGTTAGGTGGTGAGTCACCCATTGAAACTTTTCCTATGCTAATGTATTGGTACCTAGAAGCCAGAGAAAAATTAGGAGACTTTTTATCTCACAGTAACCTACTTATTTGATTTATGTGCTAATAACATACATTAAATCAATAAAATAGTATCTTAGCTTGGAAAATTCTCAAATTTTTACTGAGAGATAAACTATGGTAGAGGTTGTTGTGTAAAAAGTTCCATGGACAAAAACCCTGTGTAGGGTCCTGTAAAAATGAATCTTTGAATAGCCTAGGTGTAGAATGTCATAATTCCTATGCTCTGAATACTGCATGATAAATCCTACAAAAATTACAGTAGCTTCTGCATGCTTAATGAGAGCTCTGTAAAAATCTTAGACTCAATTGTTGCACCAATTGTTCTGTACAAAAAGAACAAGGATCTAACAGCAACTATGTAATGTATTTTTCATAATTAATCTGTTACATAAAATTGGCTGAAAATTTTACAGTAAGCACATCTTTGCTTGATGTGCCTAAATCCAAAATTTCATGACCATAAACTATCCCTTGTAGTAATTACTCTCAAATCGTAATCAAGTGCCATTTCCACGACTTAAACTTGTGCACTCATGTAGAATCGACGACTCTCGCCGACGGAACTTACGAGCTGGTGCCCGCGTCTGAGAGTGAGCAGCGTGAAGCTCAAGCAAATCTAACTGAAGCTTTTGAAGACCCGAGCCCAAGTTCGGAAGATCCCCAAGCGAACTGCGAAGGCAAGCCCCGGAGCATAACCCATTCTTTCCGAAATTATGCAACTCATTACTCTTGTTTGTGCATTAAGTTTATAGGAGTTGGATGAAAACTTAGTTGCATGATACTAGGAACCCTTGCTTGAAAACTAGACGTAAGGTTCGATAGAATGCTGTGCTAATAGGACTCCGGTAAAAGTCGGGTGATTTCCTGTCACTCGCGAGAAAATAGGAGTTGAATGACTACTACACGCTGCAATCATAAGGACACGGACGGGCTATGGAACGATGGTTACGATTGAGGCCCGTCTGTCTAGTGAAAAATGCTAAGGCCGCAGGGCGTGGTAGTGATGGTTAAGTCTTTGAACGTACTAAACACATGCCGAGATTATGGGAATCGGTAAGCTTAAGTACCTGATTGGCCCGGCAAGGGGATGGCATCCTACCCTTTGAACTTCGGTCCCATGTGCATATGGCGAGTGCAGAGAGTGGTCACGACCCGGCGCCGAACCGTGGCGTGGAGCTCTTGTACTCTCGGAGGGTAGCCCCGATCCACGCCCCGGAAAGAAAGGGGAAAAGTTGCACGTGTGACTCTAGGGAGTAACCACGTGACGTGTGTTTGGGTTTCCCTTGCAAGGTTAAGAAATTCGATTCGAATCGTCCGTTTCTCACGGCTATTGAGACTGCTTAACCATTTTTACCCACAGAGTAAGAAGAGGAACAATGATGATGAATGAACTGGTTGGATGAAAAATTTAATGCTTCACCTTGTATGCTTTAGATAGTTGCTTATCTAGACTGGCTAACGAAACTAGAATCTTGAGCTAAAAGTTGAAAGTAAGGACCCACTTGTAGATGCTTTTTCGGCAAAACAAACCCCCGAGCCAAAAAGCCTGGCATGTCTAGAGTAGGTGGAGTAGATTCCACTACTCGGGTAAGTCTTGCTGAGTATTAGTATACTCAGTCTTGCTTGTGACTCGTTTTCAGGTGAGCCCTTCGAAGACATGATTGCTAGCTTGACTTGGCCCTGCACTCTTCCCCCTGGTTGGTCGGTGGAATGGGATACGCCCCCGTCCAACGGAGATAAGGCCGAGTGATGTCTCGTACGGGCTTCATCGAGACATCCTGTATCGTCGAGTAGTTCCCGTTGTTTATTTCCGCTGCAACTTAATTCTGAAGAACTTATTTATGTTAATTGAAGTACTTGATTTCTAAACTCAAAACCTGGTCTGTAATATTTACTTATGCTAATGATGTAATATTGCTGGAATGTGGTATTCTCTGGGCTCATCGTCGCATGAGCATTTGTATGTACGGCGCTCGATCCGTTCACCGTGGTTGTATCGGGAGGTTATACCCGACAGACCAGTAGATTACTCCGTTTGAAGTGTAAGGTTAACCGAGGATGCCTTAATGGTGATGGTTAATACACTTGAGCCGGATTAATTCAGGTGGTTCTGCCACAATGGGCACCACAAACACCTTCGTGAACCTCATCCATGATTAGCTTTGCTTCTTCTTCACCGAGGCATTTGAGTACACCATCAATCGTCCAATAATATAAATCCTCCTCTAGAAGGACAAATCTTAGAGCTTTGTACCTTAGCTTTATAGATACCCTATGGGACGGATCTTTAAGGTAACTTAAAATATCCCTCCTCCAATCATTGGAAAGGATGTCATCAAACAGAACACTGACCCTTCACCGATACCCAGATGCAAACTGAGCTAGCCAATTTGCCTCCTCATTTTGCGCCTTGAGGATATGCTCAAGTATCACAGACGTGAATCCTTCCAATAGCTGTCAGCTTTCCTCAAAATACTCAAGTAGAACCTCATTATTGCATTCATATATGCCAAGCAACTGGTTGACCACCAGCTATGAATCCCTGAATATTTCTACTGTATTGGCCTTCACTTCTTTCAACAGTTCGATGCCCTTGATGATTGCCAAGTACTCTGCTTGGTTGTTTGTACAATTAGGATCGATTGGGTAAGCGAACTCAAAGATTGCTCCCCGAGGCGATACCAACACCAACCCAAGCCGCATCCTTGATTGCACGATGATCCATCAAAGAGCATGGTCCACGGCAACAGCTCAACGAACCCTTCTAGTTGTCCATGATGCTAAGAAACAAAATTAGCCAGAGCCTGCCCTTTGACTGCCTTCGCCGATTCATATCTTAGATCAAACTCCGTGAGCGCCAAGATCCACTTCTTGATTCTACCTTTAGAATTGGCAAAGATAGCATGTATTGCACCACATCATCTTTGCAAACAACAGTACATTCGGCCAACAACAGACAATGCCTTAATTTCATGTAGGAAAAATAAAGACATAGGCACAACATCTCAACCGGTGGATATCAGGTTTCTGCATCTAGGAGCCTCCGGCTGAGGTAGACAATATCACTCTCCTTCCCCTCAAACTCCTGGATCAGCACCGACCTGATGGATTGCTCGTCAGTCGATAAGTAGAGCTTGAACGACTTATCCTTCTATGTTGGAATTAACACCGGCGGAGACTTCAAATATTCCTTAATGTTGTCGAATGCCTTCTGCTGATCCTCTCCCCACATGAACTCCTGATCGGCTTTCAATTTCAACAGTGGATAATGCTTGTATCTTTCCGGACCGATTCAAAATGAACCTCCTGATGAAGTTTATCTTGCCGATCAACGACTGTAACTGACTTGTTAATTGCTTTGGTGCTTCTTTGATTGACTTCTAATCCTCTCTCATGAATCATGAAACCCAGAAACTGTCCAGCCGATACTCCAAATGCACATTTATTTGGGTTCATCTTTAAACTGTGTTGCCTTGTGCATTCAAGAGTCTCTCGCAAATCAACCAAATGCTCCATGTATCCTCCTGGAATTAACGACCACATCATTGATGTAGATCTCCACGATTCTGCCGATGAGCTTGTGAAAGATGTAATTCATTGACCTCTGATAAGTTGCACCAGCGTTCCTCAACCCAAAGGTCACTACAACCCACTCATACAATCCGATGGCACCCGGGCACCTGAATGTAGTCTTCGGGATATCTTTCTCGGCCATCAGTATTTTGTTATACCCAGCGTTGCCATCTATGCAACTGATCACTTTGTGCCCTGCTGCAGCATCCACCAACATATCTGCTACCGGCATCAGATAACCGTCCATTAGAGTTGCTTTGATGAGGTTTTTGAAGTCAACACAAACACGTAGTTTCCCATTTTTCTTGAAAACATGGACTATATTAAAAATCCACTCGGCATGTCGGCACGGCCGAATGAACTTAGCTTTGTACAACCTGGTAATCTCGGCCTTGATGTCCGCATGTAGTTCTGGCTTAAATCTCCTCGGAGCCTACTTGTACAGCCAATATCCTTGTTTTATTGGGAGCCGATGTTGCATGGTCGATCAGCTCAATCCAGGCATTTCATAGTATTCCCAAGCAAAATAATCATCATACTCATGTAACAACTCCACCAACTCTTCTTTAAACTTGGGATCTAACTTAGCACTTACAAATGTCAGCCTCGGTTGATCTCTTCTACTAATATCTACTTTCTCTAGTTCGTCGGGCGACATAAACCTGTGTCCCAACTTCCCTTCTTCATCAATTAAATCATGCCTTCAGAGCTGACTGCTTGGATTGGCTTTCGTCCTTGGGTGGACTTTCACTGAGAAGGGCCCATTCGGCTACGATCTGTAGTTGGGGGAGAAGTTTTTCTTGTGTTGGCCATGGGCATGCATCCACCAGCCTCCCTCTTAGGGTGCCACATCCTGACAGCCTCTACTTCTACCTCCAACTGCTCGTGATGCTTTGAGCGCTGGACCCTCCTTTCCTGCTCATCTCGGCCATGCTTTGTCGATTGCTCTTGTGAGAACGCCAATCTTTCATGAAAGGAGACTCTTTTTTGTGGCCAATCACGATGATCATATTCATCTGGTCGCCTATCACAAATCAGCCTTCCTCCTTCCCTGGATCGGTAATCAATCCGATCGTGGATGGAGCTACGTTACCTTTTGTAGTCGTTGTGATGATCCCGACACACGTTGCATTCTGGGTAGTCCTGGACCAAGGGCAGCGTGAGCTCCTCGATCCAGTGATGGACGAAGAACGGACATCGCTAGTGCGACTCCTGATCATGTAGCTCTGCTTCATGGCATCTTCTGTCCCCTTGCTATTGTTGCCCGTACTTGTTCAGCAACATCTGCGGTATCACTCTGGGATGACGCTTAGCATGTCTATCTTCATGAGCACGATGATCAACATTATCGGCTGTAGCCTGGGCCTTCAGATCAACGGACTCAGATTCCTTGGCCCTCTGTGATGTCAGCACCTTGACCTTTCCATCCCCGAGCTCCACCATGTTGACGTTGGAAGCTGGGAATGGGTGTTGGTCGATCTTCATCGGCTTCTTGCTCTCTTCTATTTGGATTCTTCCTTGCTCGATAGCTGATTGAATCTGCTGATGAAACACTTTGCACTCGTTGAATCTGCTGATGAAACACTTTGCACTCGTTAGTACTATAGGAATTGGAGTTGTGCCACTTACAGTACTTCTTGTTCTTGAGTTCCTTGACCGATGCGATGTTATGGCAAGGAGAAAGCTGGATTTGCTTTTCTCTCAATAGGAAGTCGAATATCTGATCGGCCTTGTTGACATCAAAGCTATATTTCTCCGTGTTGGCCTTGACCCACGGGCACAGGACTGGCTTCTCGTTCTTTACCCATTCAGCCAACCCAACCTCGTTATCTTCTTCGGAGTCAGACCCCGAGGCTCCAACGCGGGTGACCTTCTTCTGATATCTGCCCCCTCTAGAATCCTGATAATGGCTTTCGTGAGCTGATACCCTCTGGATGTTGTGGCCCAAGCTCTCAAACTCTTGAGCGGAGTACTTCTCCCTGATAACTGGTAATAGCCCCTGAAAAGCCAACTCAGCGAGTTGCCCATCAGTCAGGTTCAGGCTAAAGCATCGGCTCCTGACATCGCGAAACCTCTGGATGTACTCTGGGATAGACTCGTCATTCCTCTGCCTGATAGCGATTAAATCTGCCAGACGCATCTCGTGGAGACCGATGAAGAAGTATTTATGAAATTGTTTCTCTAGATCGGCCCAGCTTCTGATGGAGTTGGCTGGTAGCGAGGCGAACCAAGTGAAGGCCGATCCAGAGAGAGAAAGTGGGAAGAGCCGAACCCTCAACGCATTCTCCGTGGCGGCTTCTCCGCACTGCGCTAGGAATTGGCTGATATGCTCGATTGTTGACACGTTGTCCTGGCCAAAAAACCTGGAGAAATCTGGTAGCCTGTAGTGGTTTGGCAGGGGCACACGATTGAACGCCTCTGGGTAAGGGTGCTGATACATGTAAGCCTGCTCTTTGGGCTTCAAGCCGAAGTGGTTCTGGATCACATCAGCTATCCTGCTTGCCCAGTCTTCCTGCTGCATCGCATACTGAGGAACAGGCGTCGCAGGAGCTGGGATTGGCATCTAGGCGGTCCCCTGTGGTTGGCCATGATAGGTCCTGTAATCGGAAGTCACGTGATATCCTGGGGGAGGCCCTTTGTCGATCTGGTGACCAGCAGGGTGGAAGTATGATTTAGGAAGGTCTTGTGCATAAGACTGGATATTGGCGCTGTTCCTTGACTCTTCCCTGGGCTGCTGGCTGCTTGGCGCTGGTGGCTACCGATACCCCTGTCCAGGTGGCATTAGCATCTGCTGGTGATGCCCCCCGAGCGTGGAGGGCGCTAAGTTCTCCGGTGGATGTGGAGGAGGCTGACGAGGGAAGCCACTCATCAGATGAGGGGTGGTGTAGGGTGGCCCACTCGCCTGCTGCTATGGTGTAGGGAGCGGAGGTGGCATGGAAGGAATAGCCATCCCGTCCACCGGATCTTTGCCTTTTTCCGTAGCCGATGATTCAAGGATCGGACCTAACCGAGACAGCCTGAGATAACAACGGCAGCACGAACGAACCAGCCGATCTGCTCATCGCAATGAGACTCAGTCACAGATAACTTAAAGGCAGGTAAGTGATAACTACAGAGGAAATCGGCTAAAGACTTGCTGCAGAAAAAAGGTTAGATCAAGCCGATAACTCGATAGTCACCACAAGATAAATTGTAAAATCTATTAAGAAATAGCAAGAGATCAAACGATGCAGCCTTATAAGGAGTTGATAGAAATCGATAACTGGTAGATTAGTTTAGATGAAACTACAGCGGTGTGCCAGTAATTAAAGCCTAAACAATATGATAAAGCTAACTTACCAACAAGCCGGAGATCGGTCCGATGCAGCCTTGCTTCCTGAAGAAGTCGGCGAGAAGCTACGTTACTCCTACTCCTAGGGTTTACGGCGAAGTGCCGGGTAAAAGAGATATGTATTGATTGATGTGTTTCTTGCAAAACCCTAAAGTCTGCTATTTATAGACCCGGCGCCAAGACCCGAATGATCTTAATCTATAACAAACTTTGACGAAATAAACCTACCGCTACTATATGTATAAGACACAACAGAAGGAAATCGGCCTCCCCTGATATTGTATGATGATGCCATTCATTTCATTTGATTCAACTCCTCCTGATCGCCGTTGACCAAACCCTGCTCTGTTTTGATCTGCCACATCATCTTTGACCACGGTCTTCGACAATTCTGGCCAAATCTTGTGCATCTCAAGCGAAATGGGCGTCGGCCTTCTTCAAACCCCCATCGGCATCAATTCTCCTATCAAAATTATATTTGCAAAATTTTAGCGTCAACAGATTTGTTTTGCTGGCTGTCCACAAATAGAAAACAATGTGGAAATATGATTTCAAAATCTTTGGATGCTTTCAACTGTCAACTCAACTACTTACACAAGGCAGTTCGGGATAAGCAGCGGCAAGTTTCTAGAAATGTTCCATGCTCCTATCATTTCGTACAGTCAAAAGAAAGATACAGATTTTCACCTTTCTCTACAATTTGCAATTTTTTGCTACTTAGTGCACAAATCCGAAGAAAAAAGACTGGTTCATTAATGCGGATGTATTATGTACAATCCATCCATGTGACTACACTGTATGCATTTGTCATGATTTTGAATCAGCTTCAAGATTCTGGCAATGCTTAGTGCATATCCATTATACCTTGTCATTCTTCATTATTAGGATTCAGTGCTGCTATTTATTTACTTAAACCCTCAATTTTCATAAAGTGCTCTAAAATATTCATGCATAGTATTTTTTACATTTTCGGCCATTGTGTCACTAGAGAGCAAGCTGGCGAGGATATATGTTCCTGGCCTGGTTTATGATTATGTACCTAGATGAGGAATGACATGTTACTTAATAAGAATTGCTCCAGCTTGAAGTATTGCATATTATGCGTTTTTCTTTCTACTCCGATGTAAACCTTTTTGGATTTTTGCTTTCTACCTTGCTGGGTGCCTCGAAATAGAATTGTCCATACAATTTAACCTTTGATGTAATGTCAATTAATGGTGACCTGACCATCCAAATTGATTACTCAAGTGAACAAAACTGAGCTATAGTTGTCATGCACTTAGATTGTTATTGGAGTTGGCATATGATTTTTGTAGCCCGTATCAACGCACGGTCATGAATCTAGTTAAGTAGAAATGAAAATCAAACTAGAAAAATATTATCTTAATGCGTTAAATACTCACTGTGTAATGGTTGAGGCACTTGTAGAAAATTGCACCAGCCCTACTCCTAAGACAAATGATCTTGGTGTGACATGACGTGTTGGGACAGTTAGGGAGGAGGAGAGGCACAAACTGCGAGGTGATCGGTGCCGAGAATGGGTTGCCTGTGGTGCTCGCCATGTGGACCTCACCTTGAAACTCAAGTGATGTCGATGAACTAGAGGTGGAAGAGAAGGTCGACAGGTTTGTGTCATTGGCGTCCGAGGTGGCGGCGCGGTGGCGAGTGGCAGAGAAGTGGTGAAGGCGCGGTGGAAGAGCGAGGAAGGAGCGGCGTCGGGGAAGTGGTGGCGGATGCGGTGGTGGCCGCCACGGTGGGGAAGCAGCGGCAGATGCGGCGGAGCGGTGGCGGCTACACAGCAAGCTAAGAGAGGGAGTGTTGCCCTTTGAACAATGTGCACTTGCTTGCTTTAGTTTGAATTCCATATTTGTGGTGGCGGGTCCTTAAGCCGCCCACCAGCATAACTGTTTTGGTTTAGCGGTTCCTTAAGCTACCCGCCTGCACAAATCTATTATGCTGGCGGGCGGCTTAAGGACCCGCCAGCACAAATATTTTTTAAAATTAGCATAGAAAATCATTTAACCTAGAAAATAGTAGATAAGTTTAAAAATTATTGAATATCCTGATCCAAGACTTATGTCCTGCACATTACGTGTAAAAAGTAGGTTGAAGTTCATATCACTTGAAACACATTAAATTGAGTATACCCTTTGTCAGACCGGGGTCACGAGACTGCACAAATGGCAGAATATTGTGCCTAATCTTAGTGGCAATGTACTGGACGTATTCGGGTAGGACTCCAACGCTCGTATCTAGCAAGGATATATCTATAACCTTGTCCCCCAGACTATATAAGGGCGGGTAGGGACCCCCTCCAAATGATTCATAACCCTAACGCAATACAAGGATACGCAGTAACACGATGGCATGTAACTAGTAATTAATTATTAGATTATTCCTAGATAGTGATCGAAACTCGATCGTAGCTAGAGGCGGTCGGTGGTGGCGGCGGTAATCTTGTCCATGGTATTGGCGACGAGCTCCCTGCACTCCCGGAGCAGCGAGATGCTCTTCCTGAGGCGGTCACGCTTGGCGGCGGTGGCCGGCGTCGGCACTAGCATCCGCTCTACTCCGTCCATGTTGCTGCCGACGACCTGGTCGGCGAGCTCCTCCTCGAGGTCCTTCTCCACGAGGCGCTTGACGCTGTACAGGATGTGCAGGGCCAGGCCATCCACGAGGCGGAGCACGACGCAGCTCCAGTAGGCGTCGAGGCGGGCCCAGAGGTCGAAGGCCTGCGAGGCGAGCCTCGGATGCGTCCTGAGGTGCGACACATCCGTCTCCCCGTAGCCCGGGAGGACCACTGTCGGCGAGCGACCTGGGTCCTCCACGGCTCGGAGGAACACGCCATGGCCGTCGTCCTTCATCGTGTTGTTCCACTTCATCGTGTAGTCCGGGTTGGCCGTGTAGTCGGCCACCAGCTCCATGTCGATGAGCTCCTTGACGTGCTGCGTCGACCGCGCCCTCGCCTTGTCCATGAGGCTCTGCACGGCGCGGCGGCACGACGGCTGCACCTGCGGATAGCTGCGCGAGTGGCGCTGCAGGATCCCCATGACCAGCTCCTCCACGTAGCCCCACACCTGGGCGACGAGGTCGTGGGGGACGTGGGCCACGCTCTCCAGCTTCTTCCTCAGCAGCACCAGGAGCGCCGACCGTGGCAGGAAGTTGGGGAGGTTGATGCCCTTGGTCTCCTCCAGGACGCGCATCTCCTCCGCCAGGAACGGCTCGCCGCTCGCCGGGCACAGGGCGGGCAGCTTGCTCGCGTAGCAGGCGAGCATCTCGGCGATGCGCGCCGTGCCGTGGAGGCGCCGGTCGTCGGGGTGCTCGTCGAACTCGCCCCGCACGAGCACCTTCTCCAGCGAGGCGCGCGCCTTCTTGACGATGTGGTAGAACTCCCGTACGGCATCGGCGACGGTGGCGAGGTCCGGCGGCATCTGGCCGAGCTCGTCGCTGCTGCGGCCGAGCTTGTCGTTGATCTGCTTGACGATGTCGGGGAGGCAGCGGGCGATGATGGACGCCTGGATCTGCGTCAGCCGACGCGCCAGCGTGGGGATGCCCGCCATGGACTTGTCGATCCGGGACAGCAGCTGGTGCTCCGCGAACAGCGCCGCCTCCGCCGCGCGCGCCTCCTCGTAGGTCTCGTCGCCGACGCGGTTGCGGACGCAGACATAGCCGAGGCCGATGTGGACGTCGTCCACGGTGACCTTCTCGAGCAGGCCCTCGGGGGCCTTGTCGGCCTTGGTGACCACGGCGAGCGTGCGCTCGCCGGTGCGGTCCACCTGCTGCGACATGCGGATGGACTCGCAGGTGGGGAAGTCCACCGTCGCGGACAGCACGTTGAGGATGATGCTCTCCTTGGGCGTGATGTACGCCCGGATGATGCTGGCGATCTGGTCGTAGATGTCCTCCGGCTGGCCCTGCACGGGCACGCGGGTGATGCCCGGCAGGTCCACCAGGGTGAGGTCTGGCACGCCCTTCTTCCGTACCAGGAGGGTGATGGGCGCGTCGGAGATGCCCTTCCCGGAGCCGGCGATCTCGGCCGTGGCGGCTTCGATTGCGTCGGCGACCTCCGCCTCGGAGGCGACGGGCACCACGGTGCCGTCGCCGTACTCCACCTGCAGCCGGGGATCGTCGCCGCCCTGCAGCCGCATGACGAGCGGCACGCGGGTGCAGATGCCCTGCCCGCGCGGGAGGCTGATGCCGGCCAGCGACTCCAGCACGCTCGACTTGCCGCTGGACTGGTCGCCCACCACGACGATGGTCGGGAGCTGGATGCCCTCCTGGCTCACGTTCAGCTGCCGCAGCCGGTCCACGGCGTCCAGCAGCGGCCGGATCTGGTCGTTGTACGACGCCGCCATGGCGCTCGCCGCCACCGAGCTGCGGGGCTTCACGTCGCTGTTCGCCATCTCAAGCTCAAGCTCTAGCTGTAGCTCTAACTCAATCGATTATATTGGCCAGCCGGTCACAAGAGGTAAGCACTCGATCGATCAGCTCTGAAATCCGATGGAGAATGCGATGCTTTATTTATGGTGGCTGATCGAGGAGCTGAACAAAACCGGCCCCATGCCGCTCGGACATGCTTTTTCTGCTCGATCTTAAGGCCAGGATTCTTGGTTATCTCAGAGGGAAAAAAGTGCTGCCGTCCCATGCATGCTTGTCAGCACATGCCTTCCCACCCAAGGAAGAAATAAAAATGATAATCTACGAGACGACTTTCAGGTTGACGGGCATCTAGGCAAAGCTGCTTTTATTTCAAAGTTTTCTTTGGGAGCATGTATGACAGCCCAAGATTGCATTTGACAGCGTTGTGACAAAGTGACTCCAAGCAAAAGGTTTCCGAGTCCATGCAAGTTCAAACGCGTGTAAAATCCACCTCTCGTAAACCTACTACTAGTATGCACAATGAGTGAGGTAATACGTAAAAAATATACATATATAAGACACTATGAGTATTGCGAGAAAAACAAGACGGAGTCCTAGAAGATACACCCCACAATACAAAAGGCAGCTATCTTTTGACTGCATCTTAAAGGATCCAATAATAGTATCGCAACTATTTTTAAAAATCTTCTTTGCTTGGCACCCAAATGCTATTTGGAAATAGTATTCACTGATTTCTGACTGATCTGAGATAACAATCCCATTATCAATGCTCACTGACTCACAGTTTCACGGCTTCCAAACCGTGCAGATCTCTTTTTTCACGGATCACCGATTGTTTCGCTACTAAGAAAAGTATTTTAACCTTCCCATAAGTTACTTAAAGTTTGACATCGCCTCTCTCAATCATTTTCTTGCAAATACCAACCCATCTATGTATTTATGTTGCAAAAACCATCTTGCAGACATGTTTAATCCAATTCAGCCATTTTCGGTAAGATCGAGCCACGACAGGCTAAGCCAGCTGAGTCAAGTATGTTTAAGTATTTAGATTAAGATTATTCATCATATTGCATTAAAATTATTTTTGAAAATAACAAAACTCAGTACCCAACATTTAGCCCCTCTTTTGCGATTCTTTTGATTAGTGAAATCCTAAACAAGTGTCAATATTATACTCATACAAGCATCTAACCTCGATAAAGACTATACTACCATCTTAAAACTTATGAAAACACACCAAGTTGGTTAACTACATGAGCACTGGGTGGTTTTTCCAACAAAAACCAAGGATTTGGTACAAAATGACTTATGAGATGCAAAATCAAACTTAAAATGAAATGTAAGGTTATTTTGTGATTTTCCCTTTTCTTTTATAACCCCACCCCATCGGCCTGTCGCCCGCTAACAGATGTATCGTAGGCAGCAAGTGTGAAGCACTCCACTCCCATCAAAGCGAGGTTGGTGTTGAGGTAACCCGTGCTGCTTTATACTGTCGAAAATTCTGCATGCACATCACCAGATGCCTTCCCACTGAAGGAAAATGACATGGGGACGACGACTTTCAAGTTGACGGGCACAAAGCCATGTTTCCCTTTCTCTATCGTTGTTTAGATTCGACAGAGCTTTTTTGAAAATCGCAAAAATCCCCCTACAGCTCAGGGGGTCACGTACCCCCGTAAATACTTATATTGCATTTACTTCCTGCAAGTTTTTATTATTTTTACTGACCCTTAGAGCATAACAATCAGCTTACACTGCTCCATGTGACTAAAATAGGTGACACATATCAAGGATCAGCTGAGACAGTATGTTAACTCGTTCTCTTGAATCGGCTTGGACTCAAAACTTTCTGGACCGGCTTGGATTAGTGATTCGATGGCAAAAATATTGTAGCTGACTAACTTGTAGCCAAGCTGATCAAGCCGCTAATGCAAGGCGAGTAGAAGAGGTTTAAGTCCGGCAATGTGGTTCGAGCTGATTCTTGAGATGTGTCTCACTTTTTTTGCCACCTCAAATCTTTAAAGCTGATTAGGCCGCTCTTAGGGGACAAGTGAAAATAATTAAGCTTTCAGGGGATGAATGCAATCACTACGGGATTCTGCTAATTTGCCGTGTGCCAGGGACACACGGCAAAGCCCCTTTTGCACACGGCAAATATTTGTAGGGGACAATTGAAAACCCTCTATTGGCAGGGATGTTTTGCAAATTTTACCATTCCTTTTAACCTACTGCATATATAGAATATGGATAAGCCTGAACGGATACAGAGACTAAAAAATTAAATGGAAGGAGCGCCCCATGTCTATTCCAATATTATGAAAGACCATGTACAACGGATAAAACAACAGAATTTAATCGAACTGCCTCTGTTCATGGGTCCATAAAAATCATTCATTTTCACAGCTGATTTTTCCACCTCATGTGTAAATGATTTCCAGAGGCGGTTTTGGAGGACGATCGTCTTTGAAAGAAACTTAGCACAAGCAGCTGTCAGTTCTCACCGTTTCTATAAATCTTTTTTCATTGGCGGTCCTCCTGTGTAGGACCGCCTCCTAAGTTGCGTTTTTAGAGATGGTTGATGTGAGGTAACCGCCTCTGGTTGCTTATGTAGTCCTGCATCAGCACATCACACCACATTCACATAGAAGCATACATAATTCATAAATTCATAGAAAATCCACATCAAAACTTAAATTAATCAAGGTTCAGAATTGACTCTGAGCAATGCATGCCAATCCTTTCGGAGCTTGGGGGTTGCCTTAGGAGTCCTCGGAGTTGGGAGTCAGAGAGCTATTGCTCGTTGTACACTATGAACACTGGGCAGCTGCCGTGTACGGAGTGGAGAGGTGGAGGAGGATTTAAACCCAGCGAACGCGCGTGCCAATTCGGTGTCCAGTGTGTGCGCGATGCTTGGCATTTGGACGGTTGCCGCCTGTTTTCCCCGCTCAACACATAGGCGGTGACTGTCATAGTAACTATGCCCAATTAACATAGACTGCCCTAAGTCAAAAGGCCGCCACCGCATAATGCGGCTTCCCCACATCTAAAATTGCGTTTATTTACTATGGCAATGGAGAGGATGGGTACAACAGATTGTTGAGGGAGGTAAAGTTGGAATCAACATAAATGGTACACCTAGTGAGCGATACCCTTGCAACAATGCTGGATAGAGCGAGAACGGCTGGGGAAATGGTTCCTAACCTAATAGAGGGGGGTATTACGCATCTATAATATGCGGATGACACTATTATCTTCCTGGGCCTTGATGACAACTCAATTAGAAATGTTAAGTTTATTCTCTACTGCTTTGAGAATTAACTATCAAAAGAGTGAGGTTTTTGTTACGGGCGTGTGCAGTGAAGAGAGACAAAGGGTGGCAAACCTATTCAACTGCAATGTTGGAACACTACCAATAAAATATCTCGGGATCATGGTAAATGACAGACACATGTATGCCATAGATCTAGCCTACATTCACCAGAAAGTAGAGAAAAAACTTCCTACATGGCAGAGTGCGACATTGTCATCTGGGGGGAAGATGGTACTCATAGATGCTTGCTTAAGCTCTATACCTAACTATTCAATGAGCGTGTATCTTCTACCAGGGGAGTCACGCCACAAGATGGACACAGCTAGAGAAAACTTTTTCTGGCATGGCCCAAACCTAAAAAGGAAATATCATATGGCAAGTTGGGAAACCTTGATGATGCCAAAAAAAGCTGGTGGCCTTGGTTTTGTAGATACCAGGGTGATGAATAGATGTCTTCTAGCAAAATGGATATTTAGACTAGAGAGTGGGGATGATAGCATGTGTTGCAAGCTACTCAGACAAAAATATTTGAGGGTCAAAAGTTTCTTCAATCAGAGAAATAGAGATGGGTCACAATTCTGGAGGGGGTTCATAGAGGTTGGTAATGACTGTGAGAAAGGCATTACACATATTAGAGGTGATGGTAAAAGAATCAGATTTTGGTGGGATGTCTGGATAGGTGATTGTCCCCTTAGAATCAGATTTCACAATTTATTTTATATCTGCCGGCAGCAAAATCAAACTGTGTATGAGACCTTGCATGAGGGAGACTTAGATTTATCATTTAGAAGGAATTTTGGTTCTAAGGAGCTAGAGGAATGGGCTGAACTAACAAATCTGATGGATGGCGTGATTCTAACCCATAACCCAGATTCAGTGCAATGGTGTCTTGAGAAGAATGGGCAGTTGACAATTGCCTCGCTGTATAGAGAGTTAACCTTTCCAGGGGTTACAAACAAATGAATGATGGCAATTTGGGAGGCAAAACTACCCCTGAAAGTTAGAATTTTCCTATGGCAGGTGTGTAATGATAAAATTCAATCAGCTGTACAGCTGAAGAAAAGGAACTGGCCCGGAGAGGAAGGTTGTAAAGTTTGTGGTCTTTCAGAATCAACCAAACACATCTTCTTCGAGTGTGCTGTAGCAAAGTTTACCTGGTGTGTCTGTAGAGATTGGCAAGGCTGGGCGAGAATCCCAATAGATGTGGAAGATCTCCAGGAAAATATACTAGAGAGGGGTGATCGAAACGCTAAACGTTTTGTTGTTTTCCTTTTTGGTTGTGTCACTTGGTGTCTTTGGTTAACGCGAAATGATTTTGTTTTTAACAACATAGTAATTTCTTCTCCTAATGTTTGTATTTTCCGTATCATATCATTCATGCAGAGGTGGGCGCTGTTGGAGAAAGGGGATGGAAGGAACAGGATAGAGGTGGAGGTCCAAAACCTGAAGGCGCTCGCTCAATCTTTGCGGTCTGATGTTCAGTAGTTGCAGAAGAACATTAAAGAGATCAATCTGATCATGTATCTCTTTTAAAGTCTATTGTTTACCCTCTTTTGTTTCTAAACCATCTCGTGTTTTCCCTTGCGCTATCTGGTCACTTAGAGGGGTTTTAGAGTGTCGCTGTCGTAGCAGTTTAGAGGAGTTTTTAGAGTGAGTTTGGCTCTGTGTTGCCCTTACCTTCGTTGCTCAAAAGATTGTAAAGCTGGTAACCCCAGCGAATGTTTTATGCTTTCTGGAAAGCAGGGCCAAAGAGCCTTTGGTCTAAAATTGCATTTATTTACACAGGCGGTCCACGTCAGGAACCGCTTGTATAGAATGGTTTAAACAGGCGGACCTTGAGGCTAGGCCTGCCTAGAGCCTTGCACTACCTATACGGGCCGTCTATGATTTATCACGAGAGGGGTTTACAAAAATTGATTCTGATATGAACTGAGTTCCCGATCTTCTGAAGGGTTCAAGATAACTATCGATTAGGCGGACTCGAGACACACCGATCCGGTTTCAGATCCATAGAGCCGAACCCCGCAACCTTAATTAGCACCACGAATCCTATGGTTATCAACCAAGCTGCTGCCGGTCGACCTCGCCAAGAAGGTTTACTCTTGCCTGCGAATCGAAGAACACAAGCAAGTGCACGGAGGAGCAACCAAATCACAGAAAGCAATTGATTCAATTCACGATTGGTGTTCTACAACCGATGAACCGTGAACTGTTCTGGAAAGATTCGAAATAAGCAAAACTCAAACCCTAGAGGAGGTGTGGCGGCTGGATAAGTAGTCTTAGGGGCGGCCAAGACCCCCTAGGTGCAACCCTAATGGGCCTAAACAAGATACACGGTCCAGAAGACCAAAAGGCAGTGGCACAGCACTGAGACAGATTCTGGATGCCAACATGTAGAATAGTTTCCGGTCGACTCTGGAAGAGTTTGGGCCTAGGACCAGCGCCATTTGAAAGGTTATCTTCTTAGATTTACATCCATATAAAGGTCGCCCAAATCCGAGTCCGTATGCGACCTAGGCGGCCATTTTAGTGCAGACTGCTCCTGTCGAAACAGACCCGAGGCCAACTTGTTTTGGGCCTCCCTCTTGACTTGGTAGCCCTAGCTGGTCCTGCACGCCTCCAAGCCCATCTTCAAGCATTCCTTGACCTTCTACATGGTTTCTAATCACAATATAATCATTAGGTAGCAATCTATTCTCATAATCGTACAAAGGGGTGTTTAGGAACGAGCTCACCTCTAGATTCAATTGTCATGCTCAAGCTCTAGTGATTGGACCTTGAATGTTGTTTGTATCCAAAGGAGTGATGTCCTCATCATTCTCCCCCTATTGAATTGGAGTCGTTCTCGACTCAAGCTCACTTTCCTCTCCCAAATATGGCTTCAAATCTGAAATATTAAAGGTAGGACTAACCCCAAACTCGGGAGGCAACTCAAGCTTATATGCATTGTCATTTATTTTCTCAATTATTTCGAAAGGACCATCAACCCTAGGCATCAACTTAGACTTTCTCAATTCTAGAAATCTATCCTTTCTCAGGTGTAACCAAACTAAATCTCCCGGTTGAAGCTTAATTTCTTGTTTACCTTTACTACCAATGATTCTATACTTTTCATTCATCTTCTCAATATTGTGCTTAGTTGTCTCATGTATTTGCAAAATAAAATCAGCACGTTTCGTGGCATCACTATGAATCCTCTCACTAGTAGGTAAAGGTAATATATCAATTGGAGCAAGGGGATTGAAATCATACACTACCTGAAAAGGACTTACTTTGGTGGTAGAATGTGTTGCCCGATTGTATGTGAACTCCACATGAGGCAAACATTCTTCCCATACCTTCAAATTTTTCTTCAAAACAGCCCTCAATGGTGCCCAAGGTGTGGTTAACAACCTCTGTTTGTCCATCAGTTTGTGGGTGACATGTTGTATAGAACAACAGCTTTGTCCCCAACTTGTTCCATAGAGTGCGCCAAAAATGACTCAAGAATTTAGGATCGCGATCTAAAACAAAAGTAGAAGGCATACCATGCAAATGAACAATCTCTTTGAGAGGTCAGCAATGTGAACAACATCATCACTTTTATGACATGGTATAAAGTATGCCATCTTTGAAAAATGATCCACCACAACAAAAATACTATCCCTCCCCCTCTTAGTACGAGGCAATCCCAAAACAAAGTCCATCGAAATGTCGGTCCAAGGAATAAAGGGAACGGGGAGAGGCGTGTATAAACTGTGTGTATTCACGCGAGACTTAGCTTTTTGGCATGTGGTGCAGCATGCCATGAATCACTCAACATCTCTCCTCAGTTTTTGCCAAAAGAAATGTGAGGCTAAAATATCCTCCGTCTTCTTAGGGCCAAAATGTCCCATCAACCCTCCTCCATGCGCTTCCTGTAGCAATAAAAGACGAATAGAACCAACTGGAATGCATACGCGGTTAGCTCTAAACAAAAAGCAATCATTGATCACAAACTTGTTCCATGTACGACCCTCTCTACAATTCTGCAATACATCTTTAAAATCAGGATCAAGTGCATATTGTCCTTTTATCGATTCAAGTCCAGAAATGTGACAATTAAGTTGGGACAGCAAGGTATAGCACCTAGACAAAGCATTTGCAATCACATTATCCTTTCCTTTCTTGTGTTTGATAACATAAGGGAAAGATTTAATCCGCTCAACCCACTTAGCATGTCGACGGTTCAGATTATTTTGAGAGTGAAGATACTTAAGAGATTCATGATCGGAATGGATAACAAAATCTTTGGGCCACAAATAATGACGCCACGTCTCTAAAGAACGTACAAGAGCATACAATTCTTTATCACGTGGAGTAATTTAAAATAGGACCACGCAGTTTTTCGCTAAAGTAAGCAATGGGTTTACCATCTTGCATTAAAGCCCCAATGCCAACTCTGCTAGCATCACATTCAAGCTCAAAAGTCCTACCAAAGTTCGGAAGCTGTAGCAATGGTGCGTGTGTAAGCTTGTCCTTCAAAGCGTCAAAGGACTCATCATGTGCCTTTCCCCAATGGAACACCACCCCTTTCTTTGTCAACTCATGCAAGGGGGCTGCAATGGTGCTGGAAGCTTTGACAAAACGGCGGTAGAATCCTGCAAGACCAAGAAAACTCCTCACCTGTGTGATGATTTGGGGAACCAGCCAACTCTTTATGGCTTCAATTTTTATCTCATCCACCTCAATTCCCTATGGAGTAACAATATAGCCAAGAAAAGAGACTCGATCCATGCAAAAGATGCACTTCTCAAGATTACCAAACAAACGTGCATCCCGTAAAGCATAACAAATAGCACGCAAGTGATCCTTGTGTTCTCCCAAAGACTTGTTGTAAATCAAGATGTCATCAAAATCAACTACCACAAACCGACCAATAAAAGCCCTCAAAACCTCATTCATTACACGCATAAAAGTGTTGGTGCATTAGTCAAACCAAAATGCATTACTAACCACTCATACAACCCAAATTTATTTTTAAAAGCTGTTTTCCATTCATCTCCAAGTTTCATTCTAATTTGGTGGTAGCCACTTCACAAATCAATCTTTGTGAAAATTGTAGAACCACACAACTCATCAAGCATGTCGTCCAACCTAGGAATAGGGTGTCGGTACCGAATAGTAATATTATTGATGGCTCTACAATCAACACACATACGCCAAGTACCATCTTTCTTAGGAACCAAAAACACAGGAACAACACAAGGGCTAAGGCTCTCACGTACATACCGACGGTCCAAAAGTTCTTGGACTTGTCGCTGAATTTCTTTAGCCTCCTCGGGGTTGGTACGTTAGGCTGCTCGGTTGGGCAAAGTTGCTCCCGGAATCAAGTTGATTTGATGTTCTATTCCTCTATAGGTGGTAGCCCCAGTGGTATCTCAGCTGGGAAAACATCCGCATACTCCTGCAAAAGGTTAGTGACAGCAGGAGGTGTTGAGCTAGCAATATCATCAAGCGAAAATAAAGCTTGTTTGCAAAACAAGGCATAGCAAATATCATCATCAGAAATTTCAGCAAAGTCACATTTTGTTGCAAGCATTACTCCACCCTTCAATTTAATTCCCTCGGTCTTAGAATCAGTTGCAGATTTACCCCTTTTATGTGGGAAAACAGGTTTTGCTACTTGCTGATTTTCAGATTTAGTGTCACTCAAACTAGCAGATGTTTCAGTTCACCAGGTTGTCTCTTGCCTGCTCATGGATTCTCGTTCTTTCTCAGGTTGTACAATTTCAGCAAGGGTCAAAGGTAACAAAGTATATTTCTTTCCTTTATGCACAAAGGTGTATTTGTCACTTCTACGATGGTGTGTAGCATCATTATCATGTTCCCAAGGCCTACCCAACAAAAGTGAACAAACTTGCATAGGTACCATTTCACAATCAACCGAATTGGTATAAGAACCAATGGAAAAGGAAACTTTGCAAGTTTGTGTTACCTTGGCCTTTCCAGAATCATTCAGCCATTGAATATGGTATGGATGTTGGTGTGGCCGTGTGGTCAAGCAAAGCTTCTTGACCAACTCGAAACTTACCAAATTGTTGCAGCTACCTCCATCAATAATGACTCGCACCCATCGGTTGTTGATGACGAAGAAAATCTGGAATAAATTGTGGCGTTGTAGCTTGTCGGGCTGTTGTACTTGAGTGCTGAGTACCCGCTGTACAATGGCGCTCCTAAAGGTCGATGTGTCCTCTCCTCCAAGGATCTCTTCATCTTCATCATCATTTTCTTTCTCTTCTTCTTCTTCAATGTCAGAGGCGTTGATGTAGCCATCCTCTGTAGCAATGCATGCCCGTTGACTAGGGCAGTCCTTCTGCACATGGCCAAGCCCATTGCAACGGTGGCACTGAATGCCTGAAGTGCGCCCCATCGATGCAACAGATGAGGCACTCTTTGCGGGCACCTGCGAAGAATTTTTACCTAAATCTGAGGATCGTGCAGTTGTTGGGTGAGGCACTGCAGCAACTCCCGAAGCTGTTGGTCGCTTGTTCGCTGGTGGTGGCATCCGAAAAGTTGCTAACTTGTTCAGCCCTGTTGATGGTGTTGCACGTGGTGTGAAAGCGGTGTTGGACTTGCCCTTGCTCTGTTGCTCCCGTCCCTGCAATTCCTTCTCTGCAAGCATAGCAAACTGAAACAACTGGTTGATAGTGTTAAATTCCTTATAATCAACAATGTCCTGAATCTCACGCCTTAGACCCCAATAAAAACGACAAATAGAATCCTCGGGTCCCTCTACAACACCACAACATAGCAAATCCTTTTGGAGCTCCCCATAGTAATCCTGGACAGATTTCTCTCCTTGCTCTAAGCGCATTAATTTCATATGCAGGTCTCTATGATAAGAAGGGGGAACAAAACGATCACGCATAGCTACCTTAAGTTGTTCCCATGTCATAGGCAAAGCAACTTGCGTAGCCAGCCCATTCCACCAAATGATTGCAAAATCTTTAAACTTGCTAGTAGCTTGTCTAACTCTATGCTGCTCAGGCACAAGGTGGGCACTAAATTTTTGCTCTACTGTCATCTCCCAATCAAGGTACCCCTCAGCATCATAGTGACTCGAAAATGGAGGAATGGTGAACTTAATCTTAGCATATGGATCTTCAGGTGCACGGTGATGATTAACTTGATTTTGCTGAAGGCGTCGTCACAATTTTGCTCCGCGTGTAGCTGCTGCATCGATGTTTCCATCTTCATCATACCGCGTGTCTTCTGAAAACTGTCCTTCATTGTTGAAGCCTCTATCTTCATTGGTTGGTATACGGTTTTCCAACTCTGCAACCTTCTCAGTTAGAGTGAAAATTCGTTTGTCCAACCTCTCCATGCTATTGCCAAAGTTGAATCCAATCAGCACCTTTGTGACGGCCTTCTTCATAATCTCATTCATCCCTTGCTGCGCACCATCTAAAGCAGCATGTAGTTGATCCCTGCTAACACACTTGTTGAAATCCCTGGGAGTCCCTACCTGTTCATCACCTGCCATTGTGACCACCAAAAAAGAAAACAACCACCGTGAAGGATATCCCTAACAAATGACTACACGGATGTAGTGGTGCCTCTCAATCATGCAAAATGGCAGCTCCTCACCAAGCTCTTGCAAATGCTCTTACAAATCGCAAAGCAAAAGATGGCGCAACCGGCGGCTAGTTCGTGATACCTGTGAAGAAATAGCACCAAGGTTGCAAGGGTCCCTTGCCTGTACCGATCTGAAGAAATTTGTGGAGCTTGGTGTTGATGCTCGATACGGACCAATTATGAGTGTCAATTTGATCAGAAAATTGGGATGACTAGCATACTTAACTTGCATATTTATCTAGAATAATGTCGTTTCCACATTCTCTTTGGAGAATTTGCAATGCAGAAAAATTGAGCAAAAATCAAGTGTAAACAAACACTTCAATCCAAGGCAAATGGCGTCGACCAATCAAAGCGCGCCGTTCAGCCTCCCATGGATCAAAGGGCTTACAAACAGGCACAACCGACCAAGGACAGACTCAACTCACCCACAGGAGTGACCAGGGCCCACGTGTCAGCACCACAAAAGAAGTTGGAAGCGGTGGGCGCCTAACCTGGTTCTGTCGAACCAGGTGGGTCGGCCGAACCAGGCCGGGCCCCACCGACTTACCTTTTCCACGTGGAGCTCTCCCATTGGTCCTCCATGTAGGTTCCAGGTGCTAGGGGTGAATTGGCACCATGAAGCTGCTGCACACCCCCTCACTCACTTCTATAAATATGAGGGGGGGTGCTACTAAGAGACACACCATAAGTTGAAGCTCTTTCTTAATTTATGTTTTGCTTTGTGTTTAGGATAGTGGAGTCTAGGTGAAGTAGCTCTTCCTCGGTTCCCGAGTTTTCTTAGGAGTATTCGGTATGGGTTTTACTCTTCCTCTCCTTTGTAATATTCGGAATTCTCTAGTAGAGTTATCTTCTAGTATAATGTACTCTTATAGTATATGTTCTATTTATTTAGATGTGTATGCTATGCTTAGTTTATATCTAGGACATGTATCTTGCATGATTAGACGTGGTAGTACATTTAGGCTAAGGCATCGGTTCCAGTATTCGCATGTTTGCTCTAGTGTGATGTCTATCCATCCGAAGGGTGGCGGCTCCGCGCGGGGCATTAGAGTATCGCTTATTAGCGTAGACATGATGTCTGGGCTAATCAGTGTTGCTAGAGCTACTAAGAGACACACCATAAGTTGAAGCTCTTTCTTAATTTATGTTTTGCTTTGTGTTTAGGATAGTGGAGTCTAGGTGAAGTAGCTCTTCCTCGGTTCCCGAGTTTTCTTAGGAGTATTCGGTATGGGTTTTACTCTTCCTCTCCTTTGTAATATTCGGAATTCTCTAGTAGAGTTATCTTCTAGTATAATGTACTCTTATAGTATATGTTCTATTTATTTAGATGTGTATGCTATGCTTAGTTTATATCTAGGACATGTATCTTGCATGATTAGACGTGGTAGTACATTTAGGCTAAGGCATCGGTTCCAGTATTCGCATGTTTTCTCTAGTGTGATGTCTATCCATCCGAAGGGTGGCGGCTCCGCGCGGAGCATTAGAGTATCGCTTATTAGCGTAGACATGGTGTCTGGGCTAATCAGTGTTGCTAGATGCGGCTCTACACCATGGTTAGTTGAGGTAGGCGGCAGGTGGTGACAGTCCTGTCCGTCCAGCGTAACCCTCCTCGTTCGTGTTGTAGCTGTAGGAGGTGCATAAAATAGCCGTGAGGGTCTAGTGGCCACCTTGCCATATACTGTGTGGTCTCCCAGTGATGCCTAGAATCCTAGAACCTGTCTATACTCATGTGCATGTATGTGTATGCCTAGTGTAGAGTGTATGCTTAGTTAAGAGTATATAAGTCCTTAGATTAGCTTTCTTCTTTCTTTCTCCCTTCCTGTAAGCTTTGCATAGTGTAGATATTGAGCAACTTGTGTGTCACACTACCTCTTTACCAATTATTATCTTACCCCTGTTTATTCAATAGAATATCCATGCTAGAATCAATGAACACACTAATCCACTCCAATAACCGCCGCCTTCCCTGTGGAAATATAAATACGACCCCGTACTCACGGGTAAAATGTTACAACGGTATTCCGTGCGCTTGCGAATCATTCTGTAACGTAAGAAATACCCCACGGCGTTTCTGGCGCCGTTGTTGGGAAACACCTATCCTAGTGATGACGCTATGAAATGCCAACAAGCATTTTTGGTGCCGTTGCCGGGGAAGGCACTGGTTAAAGGAATAGATCAAGTGGTTGATAAAATTCTAAAATGGTGTTCAATTGTCTAAACAGGCTAACTTGGCTTTGTCTTC
This sequence comes from Panicum miliaceum, assembly GCA_032594955.1. Lineage (NCBI taxonomy): Eukaryota > Viridiplantae > Streptophyta > Magnoliopsida > Poales > Poaceae > Panicum > Panicum miliaceum. The sequence continues at coordinate 46,527,614 of CM064057.1, read as the reverse complement.
TCTCTCTTGTGTGAAGACAGGGTAGTGTATGACTGGTTTCGACCTGCCGCAAAATTTCGTTCAAAATCCGGAGTCACTGTTGAGATGAGTTCGACCTCGCGTCGATCCTCCTCAGATTACTCTCTCGACAGACGAAACAGTCACTATCACGCTATCAACTTCAAGATCAAGATGGGTCTAATCACGATGGTGCAGGCCAGCCTATTCTGTGGAAAAGCCAATGAGGATGCCAATGCACATCTCCAACAGTTCCTGGAACTGTACAACACTTTTGTCATCAAGGAAGTCACAAAGGATGCAATCTGACTCCGTCTGTTTCCGTTTTCTCTTCTCGGGAAGGTGAAGCAGTGGTAACAGAAGTGCAGTCACTACTTGGGATGAGTGCGCCAAGGCATTCCTCGCGAAGTTCTTCCTATTGGGTGAAACCAACGCTCTTCGGGGAAGGATGTCCAGTTTTCAGCAGGCGTCAAATGAGTCAATAACTGAAGCTTGGGAGCGGCTTCAGGAGTACATCCTAGCATGTCCTCACCATGGGATGGACGCTTGGCTCATTCTTTAGAATTTCTACAACGGGCTGACTCCAACAGCCCGTGACCACATCGACGTTGCTGCAGGTGGTGCTTTCTTCTCGTTAACCATTGACAGGGCCAAAACCTTGATCGAGAGGATGGTGTCCAACCAAGGGTGGAATGACGAACGTCTCCAACCTCGCCAGCGGGGCATGCACTCCGTCAAGGAGACAGACATGATCGCCGCTAAGCTCGACCTCCTCATCAAGAAGATTGATGAACGCCCCCAACAAAAGGCTCAAAGTCAGGTACTTCAAGCTTTAGATTCTCGCATGACTTGCGAGGTCCGTGGGAACGTTAGACATTCGGGGAACGACTGCCCCGAAACCCAAGAAGATGTCATGTTCATGAACAACAACAATGGGTTTCGTCCACAAGGAGGTCAGGGGTGGAGCCAGTCGCGCCCGTACTATTAAGGAGGTAATGGTAATTCAAATTCATTTAATCCTAACCAACCTTCCTTGAGGGATCTTGTTTTAAGCCAAGCAAAGACCAACGAAGGAATCCAAAAGAAGCTTGCTGGCAATGACAAGACCTTGGAGACTATCCAAACGAAGATGGATGGCATCTCCTCAACACTCAAGAATTAGCTGAGCTTCAACAAGATGATTGAAACTCAACTTGCTCAGCTGGCCGCCGCTATTCCTTCTACAGAAATAGGGAAGATTCTGGGGCAACCCGAGGCTCCCTTGGAGAGCGTTAATGCAATAACCATAACATGGGGTAAGCCATCGCGTGGTAAATTCTTCACTAACTATGCCGAAAGACTCAAACGCACTCAGAAGAGTTCCTGGGGCGATCTAGCGGTAACTATAAAGGAGGATCACGGAACCCCAATGATCAACTGCTCAATATACGACCGTTATTATGAGAATGCCCTCTGCGATCTTGGAGCAAGCGTCAACATCATGCCCAAGGTAACCTTTGAAGAACTAGCTTATCTTGCTCTTTCCCCAACTTGCATGTGTGTGCAGCTGGCCGACTCCACGATATGATATCCTGAGGGAATTGTGAAGAATCTCCTGGTGCGAGTCTAGAATTCATTCGTCCTCGCAGACTTCATAGTCCTCGACATGGAGGGTGATCTTGGAATCTCGCCCATCTTGGGGCGACCATTCCTTAGAGATGCCAAGTCCAGAATAGATGTGGGGACCGGAAAAATCAGTTTCTGGATTGGGAGAAAGGTCATGCAGTTCAGGTTTCGCAACAAGTGTGAATAAGTATATCCGCTTATCATGAAGATAGCAAAGAACAGGGGCTGGGGATGGAACCGGAATGGTTCGAAGACTAGGAGATACACAGTCTCACACCCGAGGATCCAACTCCCACACCACCGACAACACCAAAGAAGAAAACTAAGAAGGTGTGGAGAAAGAAAAAGACGCCATCGTCCTCGACATCCTCTCTAGGTATGGACGATTCGACCTTGAGTTAAACAGGTATGGAGAGGGTCCTGCTCATCGGACCTTAAACCAAGAGCTAGCTTTGGGGAGTCCTTTCACCAAGTGAAATATATCCTTTACTGCTTTCGATAAAATTATAAAAACTCTAAAAACCAAACAAATATTTTCTGCTTTAATTTCCCTTATCCATATGCTTGCTAAGGATGTTCAGTCTTCCTAAGTTGAAAGGATGAATAATTGTTATGCTCTTGCTTGTCTGTCTTGTTTAGTCCTAAAGCATGATGTTTCCTAAGCTTGAGTTTGCTGGCAGTTTAAACCGTTGTGCCATGAACCCGAACATCTCGTGGGTTGCACAGGCTTTATCCAAGTCTAGGTTGTTGTGAGTTTAGATATGGAAGATGGAGTTTTATAATCTTGTCCTAAGTGAAGCATGATATCTGGAGTATTTTGTTTTCAAAATTTAAAAAGGGAAAGACAAGTTCCTCAATGACGTTCCAAGTCCTACCAAAGCCATATGTCAACTATATTGAAAAACCCTATACATATGCTGCTTGCTATTTCATTGATCTTTGTCAAATTGTTGTGACCCTAGTGAGATGCTTTTCATATCCTCTTGATCAAGATCACGCACACATTACACTCATTGCAACATTCCTACACTGGGAATTAGCAAATCCATCCATCCACCAAATAAATGCTCCATGAAGTTTGTGGTCTCTCCTCATGTTATCCTTGAAAAAGAATTAAACTTGGTCATCCCTAAAAAAAAGAAAAATAGAAAAGATGGCATGCCAAAGAAGCATGACCCAAAAAAAGAGAAAGAAAAGATAAAAGGGGGATAGCCATGTCTAAATGAAAATACAAAAATAAAATAAAGAGGAGAGAGATCACAAACCGAAAAAAGGAGTAATCATACCTCTTATCCATCCACACACATGCACCTCTTGACCATGGGATATGACTTGTTTTCTCCATAGATCCACTCTTTGTCTTGGCAATATATGAAATGCAGGTATGCTTCATCCATCTCGTAACTTGAGCTCCACAAAAAGCTTTAGTTATGAGAAAGGAGAAGTGCCTTGGTAAGGATTCATACACCATTGAGCGATCCGAGTGAATCATTCGAGGAACTTAGTCTTGTTTTAATACTTCCAAAAAGAAAACCTCCAGATGGATTCCTGAACAAAGGTAAGGTAAGTACTGCTCTATCAACCGTTCTAACTTTCAACAGCTCAAGACGAGGAGAAGCTCATAAGCTCCATAGATGATGAAGGTAACAAGGGCCAAGTACTCATGCCAACATTACTCATCCTCAAGGAAATCATCTATGTCTCAGACTTAACATGACAGCAGGTAATGAGTCTAACAATTTTTTGATCAACATCTTGATTTGTCTTGATTTCCTCGGGACGAGCAAAGGACAGGTTGGGGGTTCTTGTTGACGCTTGATACGGACCAATTTTGAGCGTCAATTTGATAAACACATTCCCTTTGGAGAATTTGCAATGCAGGGAAATTGAGCAGAAATCAAGTGTAAACAAACACTTCAATCCAAGGCAAATGGCATCGATCAATCAGAGCGCGCCGTTCAGCCTCCCATGGATCAAAGGGCCTACAAACAGGCACAACCGACCTAGGACAGACACAACTCACCCACAGGAGTGACCAGGGCCCACGTGTCAGCACCACAGAAGAAGTTGGAGGCGGTGGGCGCCTAACCTGGTTCTGCCGAACCAGGTGGGTCGGCCGAACCAGGCCGGGCCCCACCGACCTAATTGTTCCACATGGAGCTCTCCGATTGGTCCTCCATGTCGGTTCCAGGTGAATTGGCGTCGTGAAGCTGCTGCACACCCTCCTCACTCACTTTTATAAATGTGAGGGGCGGGGGGGTGCTACTAAGAGACACACCACAAGTTGAAGCTCTTTCTCAATTTCTCTCTTGCTTAGTCTTTAGGATTATGGAGTCTAGGTGAAGTAGCTCTTCTTCGGTTCCCGAGACTTCTTAGGAGTATTCGGTATGGGTTTTACTCTTCGTCTTCTTTCTAATATTCGGAATTCTCTAGTAGAGTTATTCTCTAGTATAATGTACTCTTATAGTATATGTTCTATTTATTCAGATGTGTATGCTATGCTTAGTTTATATCAAGGACCTGTATCTTGCATGATTAGACATGGTGGTACATCTAGGCTAAGGCATCGGTTCCAGTATTCGCATGTTTGCTCTAGTGTGATGTCTGTCCATCCAAAGGGTGGGGCTCCACGCGGGGCACTACAGTATCGCTTATTAGCGTAGACATGGTGTCTGGGCTAATCAGTGTTACTGAATGCGGCTCTATACCATGATTAGTTGAGGTAGGCGGCAGGTGGTGACAGCCCTGTCCGTCCAACGTAACCCTCCTCGTTCGTGTAGTAGTTGTAGGAGGTGCATAAAATAGCCGTGAGGGTCTAGTGGCCACCTTACCATATCCTATGCGGCTTCCCGGTGATGCCTAGAAGCCTAGAACCCATCTGTATTCATGTGCATGTATGTGTGTGCCTAGTGTAGAGTGTATGCTTAGTTAAGAGTATATAAGTCCTTAAATTAGCTTTCTTCTTCCTTTCTTCCTTCCTATAAACTTTGCATGGAGTAGATCTTGAGCAACCTATGTGTCACACTACCTCTTTATTAATTATTATCTTACCCCTGTTTATTTAATAGAATATCCATGCTAGAATCAATCAACACACTAATCCACTCCAATAACCGCCGCCTTCCCTGCGGAAATATAAATACGACCCCGTACTCATGGGTAAAATAATACGACGGTATTCCGTGCGCTTGCGGATCATTCTGTAACGTAAGAAATACCCCACGGCATTTCTGGCGCCGTTGCTGTGAAACACCTATCCTAGTGATGACGCTATGAAACGCCAACACTTGGGAAGGCATGGAGATAAATATATATGTGGCACACAAGTTAGTAACAGATAGCAATGCTGAATTATAGTCCCAAATTCTTGTTCTCGTTTCTGGCCTAAAGTGTTCCAAGACCCAAGTGTGTGTGATATTAACAAGGTGAAAGAACAAAATATGATGGACAGCAGGATCACAAGATCAAACATACAAGACAGCACACGCTTCACAACTCACTTACCCTTCTCTATGTGCCCCTAAAGATATTGTTCCCTCTAAGCCCTTCTCTTTTTTTCTTATTATTTTTTTGGGCTGTTGTTTTTTCCTCATATTTTTTCTTCACTTAGGAGCACACAGGAAGTAACCACAAAAAATATGAGCTCAAACAAGTAACTGAATTAGAGGACAAAACAGGAACAAAGTGCAGAAATTTGTAGCTGCGGCTAGGGTTTGATGGAAAACGGTGGGGGCAAACACATGACTGGACTCTAACACGACCTAATAGCAACAAGACTTCGAGCAAGGACACCAACTAAACACTACGAACTCTGAAACCAACAAATGCAAAGGCTATAGCGTGGGAGGTTCTAGGAATGGGAAAAAACGAATATGGCTGTGGACTTTAGGATAAACACTCGAACTAGGGGAAAAAGATGCAAACCTGACGGTATACCTGAAGCTCTGATTACCACTTGATGTGAACTGAGTTCCCGATCTTTCGAAAGGTTCAAGATAACTATCGATTTGGCGGACTCGAGACACACCAATCCGGTTTCAGATCCAAAGAGCTGAACCCCGCAACCTTAGCACCACGAATCCTATGGTTATCAATCAAGCTGCTGCCGGTCGATCTCGCCAAGAAGGCTTACTCTTGCCTGTGAATCAAAGAACACAAACAAGTGCACGGAGGAGCAACCAAATCACAGAAGGCAATTGATTCAACTCACGATTGGGGTTCTACAACCGATGAACGGTGAACTGTTCTGGACAAATTCAAAATAAGCAAAACTCAAACCATAGAGGAGGGGGTGGCGCCTGGATAAGTAGTCTTAGGGGCGGCCAAGACCCCCTGGGCGCAACCCTAATGGGCCTAAACAAAATACACGGTCCAGAAGACCAAAAGGCAGTGGCACAGACAGATTTTGGACGCCAACTTGTAGAATAATTTCCCTTCGACTCAGATGTGTTTGGGTCCGGGACCAGCTCCATTTGAAAGGTTATCTTCTTAGCTTTCCATCCATATAAAGGTCGCCCAAATCCGATTCTGTATGCGACCTAGTCGGCCGTTTTAGTGCAAACTGCTCCTGGATCTCGAAGCGGACCCGAGGCCAACTTATTTTGGGCCTCCCTCTTGACTTGGTCGCCCTAGCTGGTCCTGCACGCCTCCAAGTCCATCTCCAAGCATTCCTTGACCTTCTTCATGGTTCCTAATCACAATATAATCATTAGGTAGCAATCTATTCTCATAATCGTACAAAGGGGTGTTTAGGAACGAGCTCACCTCTAGATTCAATTGTCGTGCTCGAGCTCTAGTGATTGGACCTTGAATGTTGTTTGTATCCAAAGGAGTGATGTCCTCATCAGATTCCGTAGTAGTGCTTCATTGCTAAATCTATATCCGTATCTACTAAAACGTGAATATAAATTTCTGCATCCCCATGTATTTCATAAAATAGATATTGAAATGGATGCTTCAGATTTGTTTTCTTGTTAGCCAGATTGGATCCATATCCAAAATAAAATGTAGATATGAATGGATATCCAAAATTCATAAAGCACCTCTCTAAACCATGAAATAAATATACTATTTGGATTTAGTTTGTAACTAATATATTTATTTATATAAATTATTTTTAAATACATTAGTTTATTTTTTATCTAAATTATTTTTATTTACTTTATTTACTAGTTCATATATATTTATATATTTGTTGAATCATTTATTTATAGAATTTTCTATTTACATATCTAATTACCAAAATATTTATTGATAAAATATTTAATTTTAAATGAGAAATATTTATCAGAATATAGATTCGTATTGGTACTATCCGTTCGTATTCATATTCAAAAATATTCGGATTTCCTTTTATATCCAACTAAAAATGTAGAAAAAAATAGTTCAATTCAATCGTATCCAATCTGTTTTCATCCCTATCCTCAAACCATGCGGGCCATTATTGGGAAACACTTTTCTGCTCTTAGTAGCACAGGCTTTTGTACATGCGATTCTCAAATCTGTTCTTAATTTCGTACACAGAGAACACATAACGATTTTATCAGATTTTTGCTACGCACCAATCTTACAGCCCATCTGATGGTGATATGCGCAGGAGAGCAAAAGTACCATGTTGGTGGTCATATGCACAAACTTGGTATGCGCATGTCCCAAGAATCATGCATGCTTTATAATGGGAAACGAGGTTGGTGCTGAGGAAACCCACTTTGCTATCTACAGTGCTGCCGTACCACACATGCACATACCTTCCCACCGAAGGAATTTGATACGAGGAATGAGGACGAAGAATCTCCCATTGAACAGTTCACAAAGCTGCATTTCTGTTTCTTTTTGAGGAGGGCCTATAGTTGTGGGTCATCAACAGCTTTGAGGCAAAGTGACTCAAGGCTAATCTATCTATTTCACTTTAGATGCCATTATTTTTTTTGTTCTAAGCCGAACATTTCTAACTTCAACTGATAAGAAGTATTTATAGTTGAACAACATAAGATTTATATTTTTAATTCACCACGAGAAATATATATGGCTTGTTGCAGGGCCATGGAGGTTACGGCGGTGGCACAGAGCACCCAATGAAGACATATGGTGGCATCGATCCGGGCTACGGTTTCAAGTAGAGTGTAAGGTTGTTCGTTGGGGTGGTTCAGGCGAAAGCTATGCTCGGTTTTATACCGGTCACTCCTTTGGAGGTGTCGCTGTGGATTGTCTCCTCTCCAACAGCAGGATCCTCTGGGTGAAAACCCTGATCTTTTCTGAGATCGGGCAATGGCGGCGGCATCGATGTCATATCCTCCATGGAGACATTGCCTTGAAGTTCCCTACACAACACTATAGTTGAGACTGACGCGAAGTGCAGCGGCGATGACACGCCTTAGGTGACGGCGAAGATCTTGCCTCAGTGCTGCGCTTCACGAGGGTGGCTAATAGGCACAAGAGATAGTGCTGTCATGGAGTTGGAGCTGTTACAGCATTCGGTGTGTGATGAAGTTTGGCAATGATAACATGTAGTGCGCTCTTCTTGGGTTGTGTTGTTCTTAACTATAGATGAGTGCATTTGAGGCATAGGCTGGGCCCGTTGTCAGAAGTTGGGGTCGCTTTGTCGCTATAGCGTTAAGCTTGCTAACAATAACTTGTGCCAGGTTGTCATATGTATTGTGTGGTGACGAGCCGCGTTCAGTCTTCACTGTATATCTATGAGGTTTTCGGGTCGAGGTTTTCTTATAAACATGACAAACTCTCTTCTTCTATGGCGAAATGTAGGCAGTTTTTTCACTCCCTTCAACTTCCGCATCATGTATAAAATACATGATTTCAAACAAAAAAGACAGTAGTTTTAATATCGAGCGTCCAAATTAAAATCCAATTATACAGTTGCACTCGTTTTAATAAGAGCTTCGAAACAAGATCCCACACCACTATATTTCAAAGCTATATTTTTTGTGTGAGAAAATGATTTTTAGTGTATTCTAATTTGCTTATGAACTTTGCAAAAGTTGCTCACCGTTTTATAGAATGTTGCTTGACTTGTCTAAGTTTAGTTAAGTAGATATTGATATTGATATTTAGAAGATAATTGGATGATGTGATTAGAGGATGATGTCAAGCAATTGTGTTGGGATAGGTGGATGTTTATTGCATGACTAGTGATAGGTAACATTAGCAAGTTAACTGAGCATTTTTACTAATTTATGTTGGTATTTTCTAATCTACGCAAGCGATTTATGTGTCTTTAAAAAAATATTTTTGAAACATATGCAAATGACATCTTGTTTTGAAGGTCTTTTCAAAAGAAATGCAGCTATACAATCAGAATTTGAATTTGATCGGCGGTTCGAGAACTATCACTTTTTAAGAGAGAGCAGTAGAAATAAAAATAATTCTCCATAAACTGCTCCACGTAAATGTACGCGGCCATGCAGTCCAATTAAAATACGCCGGCCAGCAAGAAGTTTTTACCTTATAATTAATCATTTTTTGGAGCTCTTTGTAGAACAGGCTCTTTCACGAGAACATCTTGTACTCTCATATTACCTTTTCTAGCTATCTCACTCACCACGCTCACATACGAATCTTTCACGGAAGAAACATCCCACATTCCATACAGCCATCTACCTTTTTTTTTCCTTTGTTCCTTCTTTGCATGCCTAAAACGCAGATATGCATACGTGGAGGTGTACTATTTTCTTAAAAGAGAGGAAATCTACGTGGACTTTGTACTAGAGATGACCCTAGTGCACTCAGGCTGACCGAGTCGCTTTGCTGTATCCCCACAAAAGAAAATAAAGAAAGAAAAAGGTTAACGTGTTGTTCTACGGCCTGCTGGGATCTGACGTGGACACATCCCTAGAACAGACCAATCATGCTTTCATCAGAACAGTTGAGATCTTTGCCCTCAAAAAAAAAAGAACAGTTGAGATCTTTCCTGCTGCATGTATACATGAGATGGGTTCTGTGTTGTACATGAAAAAATCAAATAATAGTCATTGGACTACAACTTTATATCTTTATATTTTTCAAGAATTTATTATTCAGATAGACTCAAAATATTGATGTTGGAGCAAAAACAATCACATTAGCTTAGTAAGAGCCGTTTCTTTTCTTTTTGCAACTTCTATTTTTTGCCTTCAGAATTTCAGAACTCCCGGCCCCAACTGCACCGTTAATGCAGTTCTCAGCTCCGCTAAGACAAGCTTTCTCCTCTTTCCCTTTCTTGATCTTGTTACCTCGGAAAAAGCTGTCACTCTCGGAGGGAAAAAGAAGTCTTTTACAAAGACGAGATTCTCATTATGCTTTATCAAAAAGATTGCGCAGATAAAGGATTACAATTCAGCTTTGATAAAGCCTAACAAAGTAAAGAATTGGTGGCTGTCCTCGCTTGCAGTCATGTCGTTCTACAAGGAATCAGAGAAAATTTTTGCCGTGCAAACTCCAGCTGGGATTGCCTTCAATTTATCTCTATCTCAACCCATCGGGGCCCTATTTGTTCTAGTCTGTAACTTGTGGATTACAGCTTGCATATTAAAGAAATCTACAAGCTGGGGGAGAGCAGACTGATGCATTGTAACAATATATACTAGATAATGAAGGTTCAACAGTTATTTCTCGTTCCTTCGCCTTCTCTCTCGAGAGCTACAGTAGACCGAGGTGAAAGGGAGGGCGAAGCCATCCCCGGGGCCGATTCCGGCGCCCTCCTTCCTCTCCGGTGTCCTCTCCGGCGTCAGAGAAGGAGGAGGGTGGGGAATCGACCGCCGGCTGTGTATACTTCATAGGTAGTGTGGTTGTGTCGTCTTTTGCTTAAATCTTGTGTGTGTGATCGCAGACGGATGAGCTGCACTCTTTTGTAATAATCGGCTGTAACCACTTTTGACGTCAAGGCTGGGTACTTGTTTCCCATTATCTAAAAGGTAGTGTGTAGATCTAGGGTAGCTGGGGTGCTCGCCGTCGTCGTCAATGGCGGAGCTGGTGGTGCCGGGATCTGCGCCTGCAGAGCGGCTCCATCGGCGAATAATCTCCGATGGGAGGATGGTCTTCTTCCTCGTCGATGTAGGTGATGCCTACGGCGGTGGTGTAAAGCTTTTGCTCCTCCAGGCTGTTACTGGCGTCGGCGCTTACTCCGGTCGGCCCGTGAGGTTAGTTATGGTCGTTCTCTTTGGGTTGGGGAAGGATCTTGTGTGCCCCCTCGTGGGCTTCACTTTCCGGGTGGGGGATTGCATCGCCAGCTGCAGATCCACTGCTGGGCTCTCGTGTTCTCCCGGATGCGGCAGCGCCAGCTCTTCCTCTGGCCGGCTGTGGCGGGTTGTGCTGGAGGTCTTTCCTCCATGTCTTCCGATGACGAGGCTGCCGATTTTCTTTCAAAGTTTTAAATCCATTTTGGGCGGTGCTTTGAGATGGTGGATGATGCGGCTACACCAAGGTTTGGAGTCTGTTGGCGGAAGATCTGGAGGTTTTGGCTCCGTTTGTGCCTTGGCTGTTTGCCTGGGTGGATCGAAGTCAACAAGGAAGATGAACATGACTTCTAGGGGCTCCAATGTAATTTTCTCTTTCTTTGAGGTCCTGTGTGTAAGATTGGGGGCATGCACTGTACTCCAGCTTAATTAATATACCTCCCCTTTCGCAAAAAAAAATATATACTAGATTGTTACCATCTAGGACTTGATGTAGATTGGCAGACTCTGCATGCTGCAATCTATAATTTACAAGCCGAAACAAACAGGGTCTAAAAAACTAGTGATGGGACTCCCACAAGTACCGCTCCAGACCCCCGCTTCGCCCTCCCTTCCCCTGGCGGCTTGGGGGGCGACTCCGCGTCCCGCTCGCCCGCTCCCCCAGGCCGCCTCCGCGAAGAAAGTATCGTGACACAATAATTTCAAGTTCGCCTGGTCGAAGCTAAAATTATTTATAAACTTGATAAATTGTTTTCTGCAAGACGATTCATGGTATTGTGGCCTTCGATTTCTAGACCCATTCCTCCAATGTTAAACCTTTGCTTGGTGATGCGATGTTATGTATTTTCCGGTAGCCAGGTTCTTCTTGTACCTCGATGCTTCTTACCATCAGTTGATCGCCGAATACCCTTATCACCTGTGTTGGTGCTGGTATTTTCATGCAACTTTCATGGATTATGGCTTCGAACTTGACAAGGAAGCTTGGTCCTAGGATCACATTGTAGGGATAGGCTTGCTCTACTACATCAAAGATAAGGTCTTCCGATCTTAAATTTTCTCCTTCTCCAAAGGTTACTGGTATTGCTATTTTGCCAAGTGCTTTGATTGCTTTGCCACCAAACCCAACTAGTGGTTTTCCTGCTGGCTGTAGCCTGTTTAAGCTGATTTCCATGTTTTTTATCACAAAGAGCATGATGATGTTGGCTAAACTGCCTCCGTCAATCAGCACCCCGTGGATGTCATAGTTTTAAATCCTTGCGATAATGACGAAGGCATCACTGTGTGGTTGGTCAAGTGGTCTTTCATCAGATTTGTTGAAGGTGATTGGTATGTGTGATCATTTTGATGTGATGAAGGGCCCCTACAGGTTAACATCCTGTACCCTTCATATGTACTCTTTTTTGTTCACCGGGATTCTGTGTCTTGGCCGAATCCTCCTGATATCATGCATTAGCAGTACTTTAGGCTGAGGTGTGGATGATTGTATATGGTTTATGCCTTGCTGCTCTTGCTTCGCATACTGATTCGTTGACGGAGGCGGTAGTAGTTGCTGTATTGGCTGTGGCGATTGTTGCTGGTAATTTGCCTGTGGCTGATAGTTTCTGTATGGCTCAGTTTCCTGATTGTTAATGTAATTCACACGGAGCCCTCCTGGCGGTGCGAAGCGTTGATGCTGATTCTGTGGGTTTTGCCATGTGTTACCCTGGGGCTCTGATATGTACTAGGTCATTCTTCCTTGTCTGTTAGATTTCGTCGCTACTTCGTCTCTCTCTGCGAAGGCAATTATATTTCTGCAATTATCAGTTACATGACCTTTTCCTTCGCCATGGTATGCTCAGAACATTCTCTGACTAGCTTCTCTGTCTCTACCATGATTTCTCGGATCAATGACTCGGATGCTTCAGCTGTGGCCATCATTTGGGCTTCGCTTCTGATCTTTGTGATCATTTCTTCTTTCCTCATACTCAGTTTATCTTTCATCTCTGGGTGCATCTATTGTGTTTATCCTTTTTGGGTATCTGTCGATGTCTTGGCGATATGAGGTTTGGCTTCATTGGTCTCGCTGTGGCTGTTGTTCTTTTTGGTTTGTCCTTCGGGGGCTCTCGCTCACTTTTTGTTTTTCTCCGGTGTTTTTTGTTGGCTCATGCGTACTCTTCAAAGAGGTCAATGAGCTCAGACACTGTTTCTGGTCTTCGCCTGGATAACCTTGTGTGGAACGGCCCAGATTTGAGTCCTTCCATGACTGCATCAATGGTTGTTGCCGAGGCTACGTCTCTTGCCTTTGTCTTCATTTTCATGAATCTTTTCATATATTTTGCAGGGTTTTATTTTATCTTGCTTGATTGAGTATAACTTGCCGGAGTATACCTCTTCGGGTATGTAGCCTTGAAAGTTGTTCACCATCATTTCACGAAGTTGCTGCCAAGAGTGGACTGACTGAGGGTCTAGAGTTGTGTAACATGTACGTATTGTCTTGCCTATTGAGAGCAATAGGTCGTATGTAATTCTCTTGTATCGGATTCTCCTTGGTAAATTGCTATCTTTGGCATTTTGAAGTTAAACTGGCCAGGGTGTGAGCTGTATTTCTTCGGCCAGCGGTGACTCAGGGTCCACTGCCTTCGCTATGGTTTTTGGCAAGTTTTCATTTTCATCCATTATTCAGATGACAGATTCTTGCCTTCTACTGTCTTTACGAACACTCATGCTCTGCTAGCTATTTGATTTTGCTATTGCCATCTTGTATGGCTGAGTGTCGTGCTGTCTTCAGTGGTTCAATCAGGCCAAGTATGCGTTTTTACGTTACCTCTATTTTCTCAGTCTTTTTTTTCTTCCAGTTTTCTTTGCTTTGCTCTTTTCACCTGTTGTGCGGTTGCTTGTTCTTGCTGTCTGAGCTCTTGGAGATGCCTGTACATAGGTGCGAGGCTATCTTCTTGCTGTTCTTGTGGTTGTTGTGCCCTTTGTGGCTGTTCTACCGGAGCTCTTTGTGGTATGATATGTTGTAATGGAGGTTGAGTCTCGTTGTTTTATGGTGGTGCTGTTGTGCCCACTATGTTGGCTTCGTCCATATGGCTGCTGTTTCAGGGACGTCTACTGGTGTGTGTCTATTTCCTTCATCTTTGGCCGCTGCCGCTGCTATGCCCCCCTTGCTTTGCATTCTGTGCTGGACCTTACGAAGGTTCCTATCCTGGATTTGTAACTTTTTTCACCTTTGACGGCATTTTTACATGGTCGTGGTGTTCAACCCAGCGGACGGCGCCACTGTTGGGACACAAGAGCTCCGCAATAGACAGAAAGGCCTAGCTCTACGATGTTGGAGTGAAGGCTCTAAGCCATAACAATTCGTACAATGGATTGGAAGGCTCGATACAGGGGCTGGAAGCCCATATTTATAGGGAATGTGAAGCGTCACTCGGGGCTAACAATGCTGAGTTTACCCTCCTAAAGCAGTTCTAATTGCCCTCCATAATGGATGATGCCCTACGTGGAGCTCCTCGTGATTATTATCCGAGGGGGACCACCAGAATACCTTCGTATGCGTCGCGTAGGTCTGAACTTCGCCTCATGATGGGCTTTGGTTTGGCCTTGGCCTCCATCTTTGCCGGTGTAGATACTCCTTCCCGTTGCCTTCGCAAGGTCCTTCTTGCCTGGGCTTTGGTCGCCCTTGTTTGGGCTTTGCCGCCTCCTTCGGTTGGTCGAGGGTAGGCTTCGGCTGATCCCCCACCACAACTGGAACCGTATCACATAGATAAGGGAGAGAAAGTGGGGCTAAGCCAGCATATATGCATGCAGCCCCGCAAAATCCTAGAAAAATCTATGAATTTGTCCCTAACCATATTAACCACTTTTGCTTAAAGACTCACAATGTTTTCTAGAAAAGAAGTACCTGAGCACACATCTCTACAGAAATTACAAACCAGAAATACATTTGACATAGTCTCATAAAGATACTTAATAGGGCACCTGGACATAGTCTTTCACACAAATACTTAATACATCACACATCAGAACATACGAAATAGCCTTAATACATCACACGTCAGGACATACGAAATAGCCTGGTACAAATGCTAATAGGACTAATTAGACACAAGGACATATATAGTCTCAAACAGATACTAAAATAAAGGTAAATACCAACAGAAACAGAATACATGAAACAATGCGGCAATGACCACCAGCACATGCTAACTTGACCAACAATGGAACTTTATATATAGTTCTGATGTCGAAACGGTCATGGAAAGGCACCTCAAATCGCCAGGTCAGTAGCAGCCAGCCATCTCACAAACAGTCATGCCATAGCTCCTTGATTAATATAGAAACATATTGAACACATAATTTAGCATGGGAAAGGTCTACAAATAGCAGCAGCCAAAATATAATGTAAATGTGGTAGAGAAAACCGACCAAGATTTAGCTAGATGATCCACCATCATCCTTGGTAACTGACTTGGCTTTGGAAATTGCCATATCACCAAATGTTGCAACTAAAGCTGCAAGCAGCCAACACTCCAACAAATTATGCAAAGTTAGTTCATTAATTGTGAGGAGCATGAAATAAATAATAACCAGATTGTTTAATTAATTCACCTTCATTATCATCTATTTTTGCCAATTCGTTAGTCTGCTTGTCTCTTGCCTTGAGTTCCTCCCTAGCTTTTGCCGATTCTTCAAATGCGACATCACGTTCTTCTTTAGCACACTTCAGCTCAGTGCCCAACACCGTGATGTAGTCTTCGTAGGACAAGCATTTTTCCTTCAATTCATTGATCTGCTTGTCTCTTGCGTTGAGTTTCTCCCTGACTATTGCTAATTCTTGGATCGCCATGTCATGTGTTGTCGATTTGTTGTAATCCACCATCTTCTCAACATACTGCTGAAGGAGGTCTTCCCAGATCCAGACTTTGCAAATCTGCAGGTTGATATATACATAACATGTTCATACTAAGGAAAAGCTATTGGACGAATCCAAGAAATCAATGTGCTAAGGGAAAGAGTGTAATTGTCAAATCAATGATGATTTTTGGTTAGCGTCATAGTGCTCAGCTCCTAGCAATTGTCAATGAAGATTCTGTAAAGTTCATAATTATAGGAGATGGAGGGTAAGGGAGCCAGCTGGGAGTAATTGATGACATATACTATTACTGATTTAATCTCTTAGATTTTTTACTTTTTGACTATTTATTTTCCTGAATTAAACATAAGTGACAAATAGAAAAATGCCATGCATATTTACCGTACTTGTTTGTCCCAATTATTTAGCCCCGAGAATATATGTAGTGCTTCAAGAGGGTTGGATGGTCCGGTGCTCCTAATGTACAGTTGTATCGTAAAAGTACATGAAAATTTCTAACAAAAATATAGATAGTAGAGCACATGTATTATCATATAAAATTGATATCAGATAAAAGCTATTGTGCAAGGTATAAAAATGGGGGAATCAATTACAGTCCAGAACTGTTCAAGACAATATTTTTATATGAGGAAGCACCTAAGGAATTGAGGCATTAGATAGCCATTCAGCCTCACACACTGCATTGGCTCTCAAGTGATTATGCTCAGACTACTCGTGAGTGGAGTCAGCAGCACGTTCCAACTTCCAATTTGCTTTCTTCCACGTAACACCTCTTAAGCTGTACTCCCAGACATGACGGCGCGGAAGCATGGCTGCGGCCATGGCACTTCACGCAGCCTCGCCTAAGTGACTGGCCTCTTGGTTGTGCTTCCTAGCCATCACTCTCACCCGGAGTTGACCCAAGAAGGCCTGCAGGTATTCCTTCCCCCTTTCTTGTTGGTGGTGTAGTAATGGAATAGTTGATTTTGGCATGATGTAGTCGGATTTTGTTAATTTTGTTGTTCAGGACTTGAGATATTTCCCGAATTTTGTAGTTCCAATTTATTAGGATAAATAGTTTGTTACTTTTGCTAACTAAACTTATAGAAAAGAGTACTAATATTTATTATATCAAATTGGTATCACTAGATCTATCGTGAAATATATTTTCATAATGAGTAGATACTGATACTTTTCTTTATAAAGCTGATTAAATTTTAGATAGTTTGACTTAGAACAAAAATAGAAGATCAGTCTTTGTGGGACAGAGGAAGTATATATTTGAAAACAAAAGGATAATATGGCCTGGCATGACACTAACTTGGTGGGTCGTGCTCTCTCCCAATCCAAATGGTTGGTGGTCGAGAATGTTGTAATTAAGGATGCTAAATTTAAAGTGAGATGTTACCTAGGTTATTTAGTTCATAAACGCTAGGAGGGCGCGTGTAGTTTTGTCTAATAAAGTTCTTTATAAATATTATGTTTAATTCTAATGCAAATATATAATTTGAGTAATGTAAAATATTATTCCTTCTATCTCTTTATGTAGTGAGTGTTAGGATTTGAAAAGGCCTTGAAAACTATAAGTTGACCATTGAATGCTCCGCTGATATATTATGAATCGTTAGAAAATCGATATCACCAAAGATCATTGAAATATGAATATATTGATACAGATTTTGTATAACAAACATATATATAACTTGAATAATTGTTAGCCAGCAATATTAATGAATTTTGAGTTCCGGAAATTCTAATACACTCTTCAAAAAGAAATTGAGGGTAAGCTGATTAGTAATTAGTTGGACATAAGCTATTTCTGAGACATGCTGCGATCAAATAGTCCCCAAGTAGAAATTTATGATAATATACGATGATATAAAAATAGGAATATAATTTCCATACATACCATAGGGTATGCGGCATAATAATTGAAGCCGGGTTTCTGCATGAACCCATAACTTAGTGTTTTTGTGTTTTCTTACATATCAAAAACCTTTTAAGCGGGATATCCCTTGAAACAAATACTGTCAACATTGATAGCAAGCCAAAGGAATGACACAAGCCAAAGTAATATGAAGACAAAGCATAAGCAGTCATTTAACGAGCACTTAAGCTACAAATTGCCTTAAATATATAGTCTAGCGTCAAAATAACATATCTAGATTAACTTTAAGTCACTAGTTATTTTTTGGTGATAATTTAAAAGTAATTGTATTTGATGTTAACATAACAAAATAAGCATTTGTTTGTAAATAGGCAGTCGCGACGCATTTGGGCGGGCAAACCGTCTAGTTAGCTAGACAAACAATCACGTTCTTAATTATGGTGTTGTATGGACACAGTAAAGTCGTGCTTACGTCTTTCCTGGAATAGCAGGAGAAGAAGCGCCTCCCAGGATTCCGAGCTGTGCTGGAGATCTGTTTCAGGGCAGGCCGCCGGCAGGCACAGAAGAACTTGGGTTCTTCTTGGGGCAGATCGGAAGGGTTGATTCCTGTCTCAGCTGGAGGCTGTGAATCCTCTCCTGATGTCCGACTCTCAGCCATCGACGTATCCATAGGTGCTTCTGTGATGTGATTGGAAGCCATGGGCGGATATGAAGCTAGGGTGCTCGATACGAATAAATGTATATATATAGCTAAGCATCACCTGCATGTATATGCCTTCACAGCGAAGGAATGATGATAAAGACGGCAATGACCACGACATACCACCTCGCAAAGCTAGATTTCTGCTTCTGTGCAGGGAAGGCCCACAATGGCAGTTGGCAGTCCAGCAACAGCGTCGAGACTATAAGAGAGAGTAAAGGCTTTGGCAGAGCTCTGACTCTAGAAAAATCCATTAATATCTTGGAGTCATCTCTAACTCCAGAATTGCATGGATTTCGAACTGTGTCTGGATTAAAGGTATTGATTAAGTCATTTTGTTCTTGTTTTGAATTCAAAGTAAATATCCAAAACATCTTATTTTATATTGCAAGCTCAAAGTAGAGCACAGGTCTCAG
Organism: Panicum miliaceum; assembly: GCA_032594955.1. Taxonomy (NCBI): domain Eukaryota; kingdom Viridiplantae; phylum Streptophyta; class Magnoliopsida; order Poales; family Poaceae; genus Panicum; species Panicum miliaceum. Next base: position 46,509,007 of record CM064057.1, on the reverse strand, counting down.
GAACCAAAAGATTCCTCGAGTCCATGCAGTTTCTAACAGAAGGGCCTGCTTGTTATAGCCTCCAGCATATTCATCTACACGCCATGGCAGCAGCAGAGGCCCCGCGGGCCGCATTTTTTGCTTTTTAGCACTTTTCGCGAAAGATTTTCACATTTGGACCCCTAAAAAAATGAATTACAACTTTGGACCTAAAGGGTCGGCGCCATGACTCATGGCGCCGAGGTTACACGTCTCGGCGCCACGAGTCTTGACGCCGAGGTAAAACGCACGCAGCCGACGTGGCCAAGGTCGGCGCCACCGGTCCTGGCGCCGAGCTCGGCGCCAAGATCTATGGCGCCGACCTCGGCGCCAAAGTCCCCGCGTCGGCTATTGCTCCCTTCTCGCCGTCATTTGCCTCTCTTCCCCGTGCCTCCCGTGCTCGCTGTCGCTGTCGCCTCGCCAGCCGCCAACCCCACCCCGGCCCCCGGCTCGCCCTACCGCGGCCTGCCCCGGCGCCGCGCCCCCACCCCTTGGCTCGCCTGCCGCCGCCTCTTCGACCCCGCACCGCGGCGTGGGCTGCACGGCTTGCCCCGGCTCCACGCCCCCTTCGGCTCGCGCGCGCGCCCTGCCCTGCTGCCGAGCACCCGCGCTGCCTCCTCCGGCCGCAGGCGGCAACGCCCGAGCCCACTCCTCCTGCCACTGTATCCGCCGCCATCCGCGAGAACCGGCCCAACCCAGCGTGGCGGCGGGGCCGCGGGTGGGCGGCCTTGTGGCCCTGCTGCCGCCGGCGCCCCGCCAACGCTATGCCGCGGGTTGGAGGCAGCCACTCCCGACTCCTTGCTGCCGGCTGTATGGTTTGTATTTATTTTTTATTAGTTAAATTTGTTTGGTAATTTAGCTATTTAGTTTAATTAGTATAGTTTATATAGTTAGATAAATACTTAATTTAGTTGAATCAATTTAGGTAATATAGTGATTTAGTTAGCAAAATGATTTGGGTAGTTTGCAAATATAGTTAGATAAGCAATGTAGTTAGATAATTACTAATTAGATAAGTAAATTCATTTATTTTGTTATAGGTAATTTAGTTAGATATAATTAGATAATGTAGATTTAGATAGTTAGAAATGTAGCTAGTAACATTATATATAGTTAGTTAATGTAGTTAGTAAATTGTTTTATGTAGGTAGCAAGGTAGTTAGCATCTTGATTTAGATAGTTAGATCAATAGATTTAGATAGTTAGATGACGTAGTTAGTAACTTGATATACATTTATATAATGTAGTTAGTAAATTGTTTTAGCTCGGTACCAAAGTAGTTAGCACCTAGATTTAGATAGGTAGATGATGTAGTTACATAATTTAGGTAGTTAGATTTAGATAGCACCTACATTTGCCTGTGCGGAAGTTGTCAATTGATCCAACCCCTCAATTGAACCGGTATGCCTAGTCATAAACCTAGACTTTTCAGTGATGCATCCACTCTGGTACGCCTAGTCCTAATCCTAGCCTTTTCAATGATGCATCTTGTACAATACGCCTAGTAAAAAACCTAGCATTTTTACTGATGCATCCACTCTGGTACGCCTAGTCATAAACCTAGCCTTTTCATTGATGCATCTTGTATAGTACGCCTAGTCAAAGACCTAGCCTTTTCAGTGATGCATGCACTCCGGTATGCCTAGTCATATAGTGACTAGTAGGCTTTTCAGTGTGCAGTCTTTTCAATTCTAATGGCGTATGATCTTCACGACAATTGTTGATGAGAACATCCTCCACTATTACCCACTGGCAAAAACACAACAAAGGGGGCCAAGTGGCTCAGTTGTAGTCGGACGGCGACCGTGTGAGCATCTGAATAATCACACCTTGCTTAGCTTGGGAGGAGGAAGGCACCTTAAAAGGGAGAGTCACCCTTCCCCTATTGGACTAGTCTTTTAGGGAGATTGGACCTTTCCCCGAGTGGGTGTGCCTAAGAACTGTTGGGGTCCGGATTCATCAACTGTCATCTCCAGAAAATGGGTGGTAAACCACCCTTCGCCTATATATACGCATTGCTCACTTCAAACCGAGAGCTTTGCCGTTGTAGAAATATCTGGAGGGGCATCTAGGGGGAAGGGTTCTGGCAGTGGGAGAGGAAGGGGTGGTAGGAAGGGAACTCCCATTATGTGGGGGGAGGGTTCTCTTGGTGATTACTCTCTTGGTCCAGATTTCTTTGATGAACCAGTGTTTGAGTTTCCATCTGAGTGTAAGAGTGAGTTCAACAAACAAAACCCTTTTAGAGGGTATGACAACAATAAAGAGGAGTGGACCAAATGCATGCATGGTGAGAACTGCTTAGTGCAGATGTGCACGGATAACTTGAATGGAGGTCGTCGGTTCTACAAATGCCCCCGAGCATGTTAGGTGCCACTCCTCTTTGTTGTTCCGTTCCATTACCTAAGCTTAGTGCAGATGTGCTAAGCTCGTCTGTTTGTTGTTCCGTTCCATTACCTAAGGCATGTTGGGTAATGGTCCTCACATGCCATTTCATGTAGGCTAAGTCCATGTTTTTGTTGTTCTTATCAATTACTTAAGGTATGTTAGGTTTAGTTCAGGACCTCCATACCATTTTTCGGTAAGAGTCCTCACATGCCATAACGTGTGTCGTGTGTGTTATGTTTGAAGTGTGTAATGCTCTAGTTCTTAAGCCTTTAATTCCATGAATGATTATCGTTTCGTTAAGACAGATTCATAAGAGTGAATAGCATATACTAATTAAGTAGACCACCATTATAGTAGTCTATGAAAGACGCTAAAAAAAATACCACGATACGAAGTCTAATACATGATAGCACAAATAAAATGTCAGTACATGACTAAAGTACAGAACATGACAAGTTCATAACATGGCAACATAGAGAATAGCGCAATAGTACACAACATTGTTCAGTGCTAAAGCATAGTACAAATAAACCTAGCAAACTACTGGGTGCATTGAGGCCACTTTCCCTTCCTCAAAGCATCGAAATTTTCCTTCACTGCTGCCTTAGCACGGGGAACACACTCAATCTTCTTCTCCCTCTCCTCCCTACGCTCGGCAGTATGCCTCCTTTCAGCCTCTTCCTTCCACTCCTTTTTGACGGCCTCCTCCTGGCGTCTCTTCTCCAACAATGTCTTCCTCTCGGCCTCCCACTCCTTCGCCATCTGCAGATACTCCTTGTCCTTCTTCGCGATTTCAGTGTCAATCCACTGCTCAAAATCGCATGGTGGAGAAGTCTGAAAAATATAAAATTATCAAACACCAAATAAGGCATATATAAACTTCATTCTATGAAACGGAAAAAAAATTAACTTAGTACGAATTCCATACTAGAAGCCCAATATGGATCTGGCGAGGTGTAGGGTCGAACGAATAATTCACACACATCCAATACCTCTGCCTATACGTTTCTTCTTCTTCGGACTTCTCAACCTTGCAAGGATCACCGCAAAAGCACATCGGCACCGGAACACCACAAGGCAAAGGCAAACGGGCGAAGGCATTCCCCGTGCGCACTCTCGGTTTACTTGCTTTACCACGCCTAGGCATCCTTCATTTACACAATATACCGATTGAAATTCTAGAATTAATCTATGTGATGAAACACCTAGGGTTTACTAATACGCGTAATATAGACCAAATCGATGCGTAAAAAAGGAGGAGGGGAAGGAGGATACCTTGCTCCTCAAAATGTATGGATCAAATCGAAGTTTTCACGGTCCAATAGGGAGATTCAAGAGGATGGTGCGGGTTTGGAAGAGCTCGGCGCCTAAGAGGAAGGAGAACATATGGGGAGAGTTGGAGCAAGGGGAAAGGGGTCGGCGGATTTGAATTAAGGCTTGGCGCCGAGATCTGTGGCACCGAGGTGGCTGCCACGTAGGCGCCACGACTCATGGCGCCAAGACATGTAAGCTCAACGCCGTGAGTCATGGCGCCGACAAGCAAATTTTTCGCCAGGGGCAATTCGTTTCTCTAGGGGTCCAAACATAAAAATCTTTCACAAAAAGGGCCAAAAAGCAAAAAATGCGACCCCCGGTGGGCGCATGGCCCCTATGATCCAAAAGCATTATTGTTATGACATGAATAGAATTTAAGTAAAGAATTTACTGTTTATATCTTGCCACTAAGAAATTTACATGATGTTTGAATAGATCGCATAATATGTATAGGATTTGTTAAAATTTTTAGTATTTATTTATCTCCTATCTCTAAAAAGTTTACATAGTATAGCTTGCTCGGCAACCCTCATATTTCAATCCTGTCTCGGTCCCTGGTGAAAAGGCAATATACAAATAGATATGATAAACTCCAATTAAAATAGTAACATAGCAAAACTATATTACAAGAGTGCGAGTAGATGATGGATTCGAATAGTAGTATTAGCATATAGTGAAATGATAATATTTTTTATGTGCAAAATGATAATATATATGTTCTGGCAAGGACGAAAGGTTAGCAAGATGCTAAATATATGCTCGTGGGACCACACCACAAATGCGTTGCACTTTAAGCAAATTGTAGGACAAGACGTTATAGATAATCATAGCATAAACCCTGAGCAAATGTGCGTGTCTGGACTATGGAGTACTCTCTCCGTTCCACAAAGAAAATTATTCCAGGATTTAAAAGTGGGATCCCTTTAAATTTGTCCTACAAAGAAAGTTATTCTAGGATTTAGACCAAAAGATAGAGCTTAATAAAATCAAATCAAAGCACGGTCTCCATTATGCATGATATTATGCACCTACTATTATATAAACAGCATATGCTACGCTAATTAAAATGCATGGCACCAACTTCCTTTGTGTATGGCGTCATGCACCCATTAAATAGCTCATACAACACTTAAAATACTTTAGATTTTTAATGAACTAGGGTTAATTCTTATGAAAATTACTAGCATTAAATAGAGGTAGAAGGTAATTTGTCTGAGCTACTAATTTGTTTTAAAAATCCCAGAATGACTTCCTTTATTGATGGAGTGAGTGGTATGTATCTCAATTCAATCCGTCGGAAGACAAATGCTGGCAAGTACTTGACCACTTACTCCGAAATCCAAGAATCAGCAATGCTTTTTTTTTTGCAGTCAAAATCAACAATGCTTTAAGCCTCATTTGGAATGCAGGAATTTCATAGAAATTTTACAAGAATTTCACATGATTCAGTCCAATTCCCACAGGATTGACAGAGTAATATATCTCACTTTACAAATAGTTCCTTATTTATGGGGAACGAGATTGGCACGGAGGAGCAGAGAAAATCCGAATCAGCAATGCTTTTTTTTTTTGCAGTCAAAATCAACAATGCTTTAAGCCTCATTTGGAATGCAGGAATTTCATAGAAATTTTACAAGAATTTCACATGATTCAGTCCAATTCCCACAGGATTGACAGAGTAATATATCTCGCTTTACAAATGGTTCCTTATTTATGGGGAACGAGATTGGCACGGAGGAGCAGAGAAAATCCGCATACTGGCTCTCCTTTTTCCTGTACTGCGGTACAACGCATTCACATGCCTTCCCACTGAAGGAATTTGGTACGATGAGGACCATGTCGACGAGCACCTCACAAAGTTGCTTTATTCCTAGTTTCTTTTGGGGTACGACTGATAATGCACAGCTTTGACACAAAGCGATTCAAGATATATAGGAGCGAGCTAGACTTGAGCTAGATCCGAGGCCAGCTTTAGGAACCAAAAGATTTCGATGTCAGAGCCATTGGTGGCGGATGAGGACTAAAAATCCACCTATCTCCGAAACTATCAATACTAATATGTATAATGAGCATACAATGCTACGATGAAAATAACATAATTCTGAACATGTACTGCACAGAATTATTTTTTCAGAGGAGAGGCCGCACACGAGCCTCCCGATGCCAGCCCTGGGGATCGAACCCAGGGTGCCGGCGTGAGAAGGAGCGGGAGGAGCCACTCGAGCTCAGCCCCAGAATTATATTCTGACACAAAAGGTGCACTGCAAAACATTAATAAAAATCCTGCAAATATAGAGAATGAAATAAAATGAACCGTGACTCATAATGACTATAAATAATCATGCTAAAAAATCGCTTCAAGTTGGCAACTACGTAGTCATGAAGGCATCAAGACGATAAGGCATAGAATACAAATTCATGGCATAATAATAGAACTAAGACTTGATAGACCAATTAAACCCCCCGTCTAGAAATATAAGAAGTGCTACCTTTGTTTTAAGTCAAATTTTTTAAAGTTTGACGGTAAGTAACACTACTACATAAAGGATTTTTAGGGGCGTGGAAAACGGCATTTGTAGGGGCGGGTGACACACCCGTCCCTGTTTTTCACAGCTAAAAATACGATTTTTAGGGACGGGTAAAGCGTCCGCCCCTAAAAATAATTTCTAGGGGTGGGTCACAGCGTCACCCGTCACTACAAATCGATTTGTAGGGACGGATCACCCAGAAAATGAAAAAGTTGAAAAAAAATAGAAAACAACAAAATAAAAAAGAAAAAAATATCCCAGCTAACCAGCCAAGTATATACACACTTGCATTTAACGGGGTTCAAACCGCATACCTCAAGCCTCGCGCGTATCTTCTCTACCACCACACTACACAGTCACATGTGACTCAAGGGGTTATCCTATTTTTTTATATTAACTCTGGAATTGATTTGTAGGGGCCGGTGACGCCATCACCCGCCCCTAGAAATCATTTGTAGGGGCGGGTGACGCCATCACCCGCCCGTAGAAATATTTTTTAGTTTTATCCTGAAAATTTATTTAAATTTTTACATATAGCAAAATGAATCAGAAATAAGTGAAATTTTAACTATAAGCACATTGTGACGTGTGTGTAACATAAGAAAATTTTCAAAACCACATTTGAGTGTATATAAATGTTAAAGGTGTTAAAACCACAATGTATAGCTACCCCACACTACTATCTCATACTACACATGGATAACTTTGTGTTCATAACACTCTTAATTATTACATGTATTTAAACATGATTGCCGTATTTTTTCCTAGTTCTATAGGTCACAATATGCTTATGGCACAAGTTTTACATTTTTTATGTGTTGTACTATTTTTCTTGTATTAAATAAATTTTTGAAATAATTTGAAAAACCATTTATAAGGGCGGTTGGGGGCCTCACCCACCCCTACAAATCCATTTATAGGGCGGGTTAGAACATCACCTGCCCCTAAAAGTTATTTTCAATTTTATTCTCAAAGTTTATATTGTTAAAAAAAACCAAAATACGCTGGCCCCAAACCCTGCCGGAACGTTCGGACTGTCCGCTCGTCCCGGCTGGGACGTTCGGACGTCCGAACGTCTCAGTCCGGGAAAACTTTGTCTAAATTGTTGAAATATTTACATATAGCAAAATAAATCGAAAAAATGTGAAACTTCTACACGATGGTTATTGTGAACTATAGATACAAACAAAAATATGCTAAGTATATTTCAGTAAATATAAAGGTAAAAATTGTTGAAATAAACTCAAGGTATGACTTGAGTTGTATGAGATACTATATAGTCATAGCCATATATAGTTTTATAATAATTTTTTCGACCACTAAATGACCTTAAATGAAAAATTTATCAAATAAAAAGTTTTAGATCTCGTCATTCTCTACAATTTTGATATAAAGTTTGACTTCATCTGATATCATATGAAAATGTTATGAATTTTTTGGTGTGGAACCATTTTTAGGGGCGGGTCATGCCGCCACCCGCCCCTAAAATTATATTTTTAGGGACAGATGATATCGCGGGTGGTGGCGTCACCCGCCCCTATAAATGCCATTTTTAGGAGCGGGTGATGCCATGACCCGCCCCTGAAAATGATGCACATTTGTAGGGGCGGGTGATGGCGTAATCCGCCCCTAAAAATGTTTTTCTAGGGGCGGATCCGATGCTACTTTACCACCGCTCCATTTATAATAGCGGGTTACCTTTTGACCCGCCCCTAGAATGGAAATGAGGGAATGTCCACAATACCCGGATTTAGTCAGATCCAATTCCAGGGATTTTGTAGATTCATTAATCAAGGCTTGGCAGAAGAACTTGAGAAGTTTCCAACAATTAAAGATCAGATCACGAAATTGCATTTCAATTATTTGCAAAAGGATATCAATTGCTAGAACCCTCGATAAAAGAAAGGGATGCTCGCGTTGCTACAAATTGTTTTTTGTAGTGTAACAAAAGATTCATAAAGATTGACAATATAAACATCACATAACTAGATTCATCGTGAAACCAACTATCATATTATATACTGCCTTATACATATGATGATCTAAGTAAACAGGCGGTGGCATATCGACAAATGTCATTATTGATGTTACGCCGACCACAAGGCCATGAGGCTTTCCCCGGGGATGTTTTATTTTTTACATTCCCGTCTCTTAGGAAGAGCCGCTAAACGATCGGACCAGACAGGTGCAAGCAGCTTGACTGCGTTACCCGTGATTGAAACACAAGCTGTAGGCGTATCGGGTCATGGCACACAGGTAAGAGCAAACCTTTTAGTGGCACACAGGTAATCAGGAACTTTCATGCAAGATACAGGTCCTAGATGTAAGCTAAGCATAGCATACACATCTGAATAAACAGAGCATATACTATAAGAGTACATTATACTAAATTTGGACTATCTTTGAGATGGTTTGGACTCCATCCATGGAACATAAATATCCTACAAACATGAGCTCACAAACTTGTTAGTTCCATTGATCATGTTGCCACTCAATCACCAAAATCACAATATGGACTAATGGGGCCATTTTCCTTACAACTAAGTAAGAGAGAAATTGAGAATGAGCTTCAACTTGTGGTGTGTCTCTTAGTAGCACCCCCCTTATATATATAGGCGTGAGCGAGGAGCTGCACGACAGGTGTTTCAGCCCCTCGCAGCTGCAACCGACGTTGGGGACCAATGAGGAAGTGCCACGTCGAAGGAGGTAAGGCGGTGGCTTTCTGCTAGTTAGGCCGACCTGCCTGGTTCGGCTGAACAAGGCCGGCTCAGACCGGGCTCGGCCGCCTCTGGGTGGCTGCCCTATGGGCCCTTGTCACCCCTGCACGTCGCTTGGGTCCTCTTTAGGTCGGTTGCATGCCCTGGTGGGCCCTCCAATCCGTGGGAGGCCAAATGACACGCTCTGATTGGTCGACGCCGTTTGCCTTGGATTGAGGTGCTTGTTTACACTTGATTTCTGCTCAATTTTCCTGCATTGCGAATTCTCCAAGGGGAATGTAGAAACGACATTATTCTAGATAAATATGCAAGTTAAGTATGCTAGTCTTCCCAATTTTCTGATCAAGTTGACGCTCAAAATTGGTCCGTATCGAGCGTCAACAAGAACCCCCAAGATGTCCTTTGCTCATCCCGAGCAAATAAGGACAAATCAAGATGTTGATCAGAAAATTGTTAGACTCATTACCTGTTGTCGTGTCAAGTATGAAGCATAGACGATCTCCTTGAGGATGAGTAATGCTAGCATTTATTTTGTGGATGGATGGATTTGCTACTTCCCAGTGTAGGAATGTCGCAATGGGTGTAACTTGTGCGTGATCTTGATCAAGAGGATATGAAAAGCATATCACTAGGATCACAACAATTTGACAAAGCTCAATAAAATGGCAAGTAGCATATGTATAGGGGTTTTCAATGTAGATAACATATGACTTTGGTAGGACTTGGAACATCATTGAGGAACTTGTGTTTCCCTTTTTAAACTTTTGAAAACAAAATATCCAGATATCATGCTTCACTTAGGACAAGATTATAAAACTCCATCTTCCAAATCTAAACTCACAACAGCCTAGACTTGGATAAAGCCTGTGCAACCGATGAGACGTTTGGGTTCATGGCACAAAGGTTTAAACAACCAGCAAACTCAAACTTAGGAAACATCATGCTTTAGGACTAAGCAGTACAGACAAGCAAGAGCATAACAATTATTCATCCTTTCAACTTAGGAAGACTGAACATTCTTACCATGCATATGCATGAGGAAAATTAAAGCAGGAAATATTTGTTTGGTTTTTAGAGTTTTTATAATTTTATTGAAAGCAGTAAAGGATACAGTTCATTTGGTGGAAGGACTCCCCCAAGCTAGCTCTTGGTTTAAGGACCGATGAGCAGGACCCTCTCCATACCTGTTTAACTCGAGGTCGAATCGTCCATACCTAGAGAGGATGTCGAGGACGATGGCGTCTTTTTCTTTCTCCACACCTTCTTTGTTTTCTTCTTTGGTGTTGTCGGTGGTGTGGGAGGCAGATCCTCCGATGGGGGCCATGGTTCCGCCCACAGTCCATTTCCTTCATGGTCTTGATGAATCAGGTACACATTTTCTTCGTTGGTTTGAAATCTGAATGACATCTTTCTGCCCATGATTCGGAGATGAATATTTCCTGTTTTGACATTTATCCGGGCCTTGGTGTCTCTTAGGAACGGTCACCCAAGAATCAGCGATATTCCCAAGTCTCCTTCCATGTCGAGGACTACGAAGTCCGTGGAGACGATCGAGTCCTTGACTTGTAATAAGAGGTTCTCTACAATGCTCTCAGGGTACCAGATCGTCGAATCTGCAAGCTGCACACACATACAGGTTGTGGGCAATGCAGGACATCCAAGATTTTCAAATGTTACCTTGGGCATAATGTTAACACTTGCTCCAAGGTCGCAAAGAGCCTGCTCAAAGTGACAGTCGTAAATGGAACAACTGATCACCGGGTATCCTGGATCTTCCACTCTTATTGCTATTAGTTCACCTCGTCGTGCCCTGCGTGGGCGTGCAAGGTTCCCTACATAGTTAGCAGTAGAAATGCCCAACGCTGGCTTACCCCAACATGTGCTGATGGCGTTTACACTTTCCAGGGGTGCCTCGGGTTGCCCCGGGATCTTCCCCATCTCTACAGAAGGAACAGCGGCGGCCATCTAAGCGAGTTGAGTTTCAATCATCTTGTTGAAGCTGAGCTGGTTCTTGAGTGTTGAGGAGATGCCATCCATCTTCGCTTGGATAGTGTCCAAGGTCTTGTAGTTGCGAGCAAGCTTCTTTTGGAATGCTTAGTTGGTCTTTGCTTGGTTTAGGACAAGATCCCTCAAGGAATGTTGGTTAGGATTAAATGATTTTGAATTCCCGTTACCTTTTTGATAGTACGGGCGCGACTGGTTCCACCCCTAACCTCCTTATGGACAAAATCCATTATTGTTGTTCATGAACATGACATCTTCTTGGGTTTCGGGGCAATCGTTGCCCGAGTGTCCGACATTCCCACAAACCTCACAAGTCATGCGAGAATCTAAGGCTTGGAGTGCCTGACCGTGAGCCTTTTCTTGAGGTCGTTCATCAATCTTCTTGATGAGGAGGTCGAGCTTAGCGGCGATCATGTTCGTCTCCCTGACGGAGTGCATGCCCTGCTGGCGAGGTTGGAGACGTTCGTTGTTCCACCCTTGGTTGGACATCATCTTCTCGATCAAGGTTTTGGCCCTGTCAATGGTTAGCAAGAAGAAAGCACCACCTGCAGCAGTGTCGATGTGATCACGGGCTGTTGGGGTCAGCCCATTAAAGAAGTTCTGTAGAATGAGCCAAGCGTCCATCCCATGGTGAGGACACGCAAGGATGTACTTCTTAAGCCACTCCCAAGCTTCAGTTATTGACTCATTTGACGCCTGCTGAAAACTGGAAATCCTTCCCTGAAGAGCGTTGGTTTTACCCAACGGGAAGAACTTCACGAGGAATGCCTTAGCGCACTCATCCCAAGTAGTGACTGCACTTCTGTTGGTGTAGAACCACTGCTTTGCCTTCCCAAGAAGAGAAAATGGAAACAGACGGAGTCAGATTGCATCCTTTGTGACTTCCTTGATGACAAAAGTGTTGCACAGTTTCAGGAACTGTTGGAGATGTGCATTGGCATCCTCATTGGCCATCCCACAGAATGGGCTGGCCTGCACCATCGTGATTAGACCCGTCTTGATCTTGAAATTTTTAGCTTCAGTACTGACATTTGGCTCGATTGGGACATTATCGGCCGAGGGAGCTGAGTAATCACGGAGAGTCTTCTGAGCCATAATCCTGGAAGTTGACGGCGCGATAGTGACTGTTTCGCCTATCGAGAGAGTAATCTGAGGACGAACGACTCGAGGTCGAACTCGTCTCAAGAGTGACTCCGGATTCTGAACGAAATTTTGCGGTAGGTCGAAACCAGTCATACACTACCCTGTCTTCACACAAAAAGAGAGAAGACAAAGCCAAGTTAGCTTGTTTAGACAATTGAACACCATTTTAGAATTTTATCAACCACTTGGTCTATTCCTTTAACCAGTGCCTTCCCCAGCAACGACGCCAAAAATGTTTGTTGACATTTTATAACGCAGTCGCCAAGTATGTACATAGAGTCCATTCCCCGACAACGGTGCCAAAAATGCTTGTTGACATTTTATAACGCAGTCGCCAAGTATGGACATAAAATCCATTCCCCAGCAATAGTGCCAAAATTGCTTGTTGGCATTTTCGTAGCATCATCACTAAGATAGGTGTTTCCCAGCAACGGCGCCAGAAATATCGTGGCGTATTTCTTACGTTACAGAAGAATCTGCTAGCGCAGGGAATACCGTTGTAGCATTTTACCCGTGAGTACGGGGTCGTATTTATATTTCCGTAGGGAAGGGGGCGGTTATTGGAATGGATTAGTGTGTTGATTGATTCTAGCATGGATATTCTATTGAATAAACAGGGGTAAGATAATAAGTGGTAAAGAGGTAGTGCAACACACAAGTTGCTCAAGTTCTACTCTATGCAAAGCTTACATGAAGGGAGAAAGGAAGAAGAAAGCTAATCTAAGGACTTGTGTACTCTTCGCTAAGCATATAGTCTATACTAGAAACACGCATACATACACATGAATACAGACGGGTTCTAGTCTTCTAGGCATCATCGGGAGACCGCACAAGATATGGCAAGGTGGCCACTAGATATTCACGGCTATTTTATGCACCTCCTACAGCTACTACATGAACGGGGAGGGTTACGCTGGACGGACAGATCTGTCACCACCTGCCGCCTACCTCAACTAACCATAGTATAGAGCCGCATCCAACAACATTGATTAGTCCACACATCACGTCTACACTAATAAGCGATACTCTAATGCCCCGCGCGGAGCCCCCACCCTTCGGATGGATAGACATCACACTAGAGCAAACGTACGAATACTGGAACCGATGCCTTAGCCTAGATATACTACCACGTCTAATCATGCAAGATACAGGTCCTAAATGTAAGCTAAGCATAGCATACACATCTGAATAACACAGAACATATACTATAAGAGTACATTATACTAGAAGATAACTCTACTACAGAATTCCGAATATTACAAAGGAGAGGAAGAGTAAAACCCATACAGAATACTCCTAAAAAGACTCGGGAACCGAATAATAGCTACTTCACCTAGACTCCACAAACCTAAAGACTAAGCAAGAGAGAAATTGAGAATGAGCTTCAACTTGTGGTGTGTCTCTTAGTAGCACCCCCCTTATATTTATAGGGGTGAGCGAGGAGCTGCACGACAGGTGTTTCAGCCCTTCGCAGCTGCAACTGACGTTGGGGACCAATGAGGGAGTGCCACGTCGAAGGAGGTAAGGCGGTGGCTTTCTCCTGGTTCGGCCGACCTGCCTGGTTCGGACGAACCAGGGCCGGCTCAGACCGGGCTCAGCCGCCTCTGGGTGGCTGCCCTGTGGGCCCTTGTCACCCCTGCACGTGGCTTGGGTCCTTTTTAGGTCGGTTGCATGCCCTGGTGGGCCCTCCAATCCGTGGGATGCCAAATGACGTGCTCTAATTGGTCGACGCCATTTGCCTTGGATTGAGGTGCTTGTTTACATTTGATTTCTGCTCAGTTTTCCTGCATTGCGAATTCTCCAAGAGGAATGTGGAAATGACATTATTCTAGATAAATATGCAAGTTAAGTATGCTAGTCTTTCCAATTTTCTGATCAAATTGACGCTCAAAATTGGTCCGTATCAAGCGTCAACACAAAGGCCTTACTCATTTATCACATCCTTGTACCGCATCGTGTCACAGATATCAATGTTGTCCCCGAATGGCAGTGTCATCACCGCAAGCGCAGGGTCAAAGTTAACGACAAATACATATTCCAAAATAAATATTTTCTTTACTTCTCAACCGGAAGGTCCTCTTATCTCATGGCATCTTCTTGACAACCTTTGTGCTCTTTAGAATTCTAGTGCAGATTAGAAACCACTTCATGTTTTTTGTGGATTCGATACTCTAGAAGATTCCTAGGTGAAAGCTATAGTATTATACGTATGCTTGCGGATTTGTCTGTTAGGCATAAGGAGACGCCTCTCTTGTTCTCAAGCAGGTAGAGGTGGACAATGGCGCAGAATTCTAGTCTCAGGCCGCACCAACCCTGGGTTGTGATGTGCCCTCCATGCCACCATCTCTTTGTGGACCTCCTAGAAGGTGGCGTAGTCGATTGTCAGCATACTATTTGGATCATTTGTCCATGCCCAACAGTTGAGGCTGCGGGCGTCTTCCCTGTTGAGAGAACTTTCTTCAACTTAGTGGAGGGATCAGGACTTCATCACTATCTTGACCACCTCCTCTATCTAGGCATGGATGGGGATGCCTTCGAGTTAGAGGCACATGTTTTAGTCCATATAGGAGACTTCTCACGCGTAAGTGTGTAGGTTCTAGGGCCTAAGCTCCATCCACAAACCATCAGCTTGATGCACTCCCTGCTCACCGTGAGGTCATGGTGGTAGTGGTGGATGAAGCAAACAAGAAAGTCTAGTAGGAAATTATGCATGATAGTGATGTAATCACTATAGACCCCTAACTTGGTGCAAAAGGCATCTCTCATGACATTGTTGTAGATGTAAGAGTGCGCTCCCCCATCATGCATGATAGTGACAACATTGATGGTGAAGAGGATGAGGTGGTGCTTGAGCTACCATAAGTTGTTGATGATGATGAAGCTCTCCCACAGCTTGTTGGAAGTATTGTCAGTGCGCCTCAACATGGTGCTCTGGAGCGGTAGGGATTCGCTGCTGAAGAGGAGCAGAGGCTTGATTTTCTTTTCTTTTCTTTTGAGGGAGGGGAGGGGAGGGGTGGGGGTCCATACCGAGCACCAAGGGCTTGAGCGATTGCAATGGTGAGCGATGTGGCCACTGCGGTGGCAGTGCAGAAACTTAACAGGCTCATAGCGAGTTGTCTTGAAGTGGGTTAAGAAGAATCAGTTGAAGCACGTACCCTTTATTTCTTGAAGGAACTGCTCTCTGATCGGAATTGAAGGTTGCAGCTAAAGGAGTGGTTGAGAGAATTGAGTGGTCTCTAGTCTCCATCAGTAGCGTGGTTGGAATGGTTTTCATTCACAATCCCTGGATGATAGAGCGGGTCCTTGCCTAGCAGGGAAAGAGGGGTGCCACAATGACAATTTACTTGAGTCATCGACTTGCCCAGAGTATAGATGCCTTCGGCACTTCTAGGGCAAGGTTGCCAGCTGGAAAAGAGCCTCATGAGCCAAACTTAATGCAGGGTTTAAGGTGCTGCTCGATCTGAACTAGAGCATACTAGTACTTGCCAACTACCAAAGTCTCTACTTCCAAAGAGAAGTTCATCTTGCCCGGGTTGAAGGGCGCTTGAATGGCTTGCAGGTGGATCCTGTGGGCCTAAGGTGGATTTACTTCCGTAGTGGATGATGGTGCTGTGGGAGATGTGTGACAGGCACCCGGGACCCGTAAGTCAGTGGAAAGCCGTCGTCATGGGGGCGGGGCTCAGATCTAGTGTTTCTTCGTGTGGTGGGACTGGCTCCAGTGGTTGGTGCCTTGCAGATAGGGATGGGAGGTGGCAAGGCGATGGGGACAAGCTTGGGTTTGAGGTGTATGTGTGGGTGCCATAGCGGCGGGTCTACAGAGGGGGAGCCCAGTCGCCTCTCTTCAAAGCCAGGCCCATTCTCCTCCAAAGGCCTAAACCATTCAACTTGATTATCCCATCCCTCTCAATCCCTCCTATCAAACAAAAAATTAGGATGACCCCATTCTATTTCTACCTACTAAACACATAAGTAGAACCATCCCATCTTAAAAAACACATGGATTTATCACATCCCATCTTTATGTTGATCCAAACGCTTCGTAAATCATCAAAAAATTGTTGCATCATCAGTTTACGACACGTAACTTGAGTGTGCCATCATCTCGAACAAGATACTTCAGTAAACAAACACCAGTGCATGCGTCGCCTGATTTCCTTAGTGTTCCATGAACATGATTTCAGTGCATGCGGCGCCCGATTTCCTTAGTGTGCCATGAACATGTTTTTCACCTATCAGTGCCTCGACCAGCCTTTGCGATCACAAAGAAAAAAGAAAAGAAAACGGCCATGTGGTTGGATGGCATTATCCCCATTTGGCGGTGATGACGACGAGATTGACTCCGATATTGTGTGTATGTGGTGTACAGTTGTACACTCAGGAGCTCCGGCACGAGTTCCTACAACTAGATTAACCTCTGAGGCTCAACACACGAGTACTTTCATGGAACATCAAGTTATTGACTACAGCCAAGTCGTTGCACTTGGAGTAGCTTAACCCTCACGTATCCTGTTATACTAAGTCCTATGATCATACCAGCCAACTTCACACAATGATAAATGCTGAAAATGATCAACAGGCAAATTTATACATATTAACAAATGACACAAGTGTTTCTCATACATACATTGTCTTTTACCTAACTATCTTGCTCTAGGCTCTCAGCAATCTTATCGGCAATGGGCTCGACTTCTTCACGGTACTTCGAGTGGTTCCAGCTGGGCCTTTGGCCAAAAGGATTTGACCAGTGCAAGGGCCTGAGCAATTTATGTTCTGGTGGCCTCCGAGATATAGCTGGCAACCTTCTAGGGAGTCGCACAAAGCTTCTCCAGTAGTGTCCGCTCCTCAGCTTCACCATCGGTTGGGAGCTCCACCATCTCAACAACAACTTGAGCAGTAGTCTTGAATTTTTTGAGTTCTTTCTGCATGAGATCTTTCTCCTCAAGCATGGCCTTGATCTGCTTCATGGCATCAACAAATTGGGCATCCGTGTCCTGAAGGATCTTCTAGAGGCGCTCGACATCGTCTGCGCCACGGTAAACAAGGTTCTTTAAATCGATAATCATATTCTCTTTCTCTTTCTAAGTGGTTTTGAGTTCTGCGAGAACAAGCCAAGAGGAAGAAGTACTCGGGGAGTTTCAGAAATACTACTCGAACAACCGCCAATCAAGGAAAACATGACAAAGTGGCAAGTTACCTTTGTGCGCCTTGGAGATCGCCTTGTTCTTCTCAAGCAACTCGGCCTTCTCCTTCTCGAGATTCTTCAGATCGTTCTTGAGGAGCCAGGTCTCCCGAGTGCGCTCATTCTTCAGCTTCTCGAGTTCATTCCGCAGCTCAACATTCTTGTAGATCTCTTGGGAGATTCTGCGGTCTTTCTCTTGCAACTGCTCGAACAATCAAGGTTCACAAGTTTGCAAGGTTCCAAATGTATACACAATTAGAATGTCTCAAAAATTATATGAAATTTTCCAACAACAAAAACTTTGCAATGAAACTAACATTGACCATTTAAACGAACACATTACTATTGAAATGAAAAAACAAAAGAACAAAAGGTGCTCAAAACATCTTGGTGCTCAAAACAAAAGGAGTACACCTTGCTATGCTGACTGATCATAAACTACAAGAAAATAATAAGACATGAACTTAACAAAGTTAGCGAGGGAGATGAAATAGAAATTGCTACAGAGCATGTATTTTTTACACAAGAAGAAAAAAGTATCTTTGTTGTGGTTCGTCAAGTGGCAATGTTATCTGCCACTTCTATCTTCAAAATCAAGATGAAGTGTTCTTATAAAAACACCTAGTTCTAATTTGTTTCTAGGCCATAAATTTTACACAGGGCTTATCTTCCAAGTATATAGCTAGTGTCCAAAATTTAGCATTAGTTCATGACTAGAACAAAAGAACTAACTATATTGATGTGCTAAAATAGTGTATGGATATAGCCTACAACAAAATGTACATAAAATATAACAAAAGGTGCTCAAAATATAACTTTTATGAGAAGCTATACTACAAACACAGAAACTACCATGCTAATTTCATGAACAGAGTTTCTCTAAAACTCTTGGAACAAATAAAAACTATTTAACCTTGAATTAAATCTACAGATATAATCATGCAGAAACAGTCCAAAAACCTACAAAATTGTAGCTCTCAGTTCAAGGAATCAAAAATATCTGAGTTTGCATTTTTCTGATTTTTCTATAAATCGTTATGTATTTTACAAGTTCACTTATTTGAATTCGAAGTTCAAGTGTCATATTACAACTAGGGCCCTGAAAACTTGCATAAATCTCCCTACATATATTTGAGAACATGCAATCGGGTCCTTGGCCGTGGGATGAGCTCGGTTCCCGCCATGTTCCGACGAGGAGGTTCGCCGGCGGCGAGGGTTTGGGGGTGGAAAAGAGAGAGGGGGTCCTTGTGAACCTGCAGGTGCTTGTGTCATGGGTTGGGGTGCCCGGAAGGAGGGTCGCCGGCATGAGGACGTGGATGGCGGTGGTGTGGCTTGACGACGGCGGCGCTCCGGTGGGGGAACGGGCGCACGAGCACGGGCGTGGCCTTCCTTAGCTGCGAAGGAAGGATCGGCCGTGGCATGAACAGGGGCGGCGGCGGCGGGTCAAAGGCGGAGGCGGATGGGTGCGGGGGCGGCGGTGGCGGGTCAACGACGAGCCGTGGAGCGGGGGAGCGGCGGCCAGCCAGCAACATCGAACGGAGGAGGTGGCAGCGCGCTAGGTTTCCGTGGAGCGATGGCGGCAGCCCTTTGGGGAAGAAGATGGCAGCGGTAGTTCGAATGAGATGGGCGGGGAGCCGCGCCCTCACTTATATAGGTGATATTAACCGAGACAGTTATGTTACAGCGCTAGCCTCGGTTAATATTAACCGAGGTGGTTACCTAACAACGCCTGCACGAAATACTGTTGTAGCATTTTACCCGTAAGTACGGGGTCGTATTTATATTTCTGCAGGGAAGGCGGCGGTTATTTGAATAGATTAGTGCATTGATTAGTTCTAGCATGGATATTCTATTAAAAAAATAGGGGTAAGATAATATATGGTATAGAGTTAGTGTGCCACACAAGTTACTCAAGATCTACTCTATCAAAGCTTACGGGAAGGGAGAAAGGAAGAAGAAAGCTAATCTAAGGACTTATGCACTCTTCGCTAAGCATACAGTCTATGCTAGGAACACACATACATACACATGATGAAGAACGGGCTCTAGGCTCCCAGGCATCACCAGGAGACTGCACAGGATATGGCTAGGTGGCCACTAGACACTCATGTCTATTTTATGCACCTCCTACAGCTATTACATTAACGGGGAGGATTACGCTGGACAGACAGGGCTGTCACCACCTGCCGCCTACCTCAACTAACCATGGTATAGAGCCACATCCAGCAACACTGATTAACCCAGACACCACGTCTACACTAATAAGCGATACTCTAATGCCTGGCGCGGAGCCCCCACCCTTCGGATGGACAGACATCACACTAGAGCAAACATACGAATATTGGAACCGATGTCATAGCCTAGATGTCTTACCACATCTAATCATGCAAGATATCAATCCTAGATATAAACTAAGCATAGCATACACAGCTGAATACATAGAACATATACTATATGAGTACACTATACTAGAAGATAACTCTATTAAGGAATTCCGAATGTTACAAAGGAGAGGAAGAGTAAAACCCATATCGAACACTCCTAAGAAGACTCGGGAACCGAAGAAGAGCTACTTCACCTAGATTCCACTATCCTAAAAACTAAGCAAGAGAGAAACTTGAGAAGGAGCTTCAACTTGTGGTGTGTCTCTTAGTAGCACCCCCTTCATATTTATAGAGGTGAGTGAGGGGGGGGGGGGGGTGGCTCGGCGCCCAAATGGCCGGTGCCTTGCCAAACCACCTTAAGGAGCCAATGGGGAAACGCCACATCAAGGGAGGTAAGTCAGTTCCTCCCTGGTAGGCTGGCCAACCTACCTGGGTCGGCCGACCTGGGCTTGGCCTAGGTCGAGCCCATCTTGCTCCGGGTGGCTGCCATGTGGGTCCACACTGCTCCTGTGCATGAGTGGATGCTGTCCTAAGTCGATTGTGCCTATTTGTGGTCCCTTTGATCCATGAGAGGCTGAATGGCGCGCTCTGATTGGTCGACGCCATTTGCCTTGAATTGAAGTGCTTGTTCACACTTGATTTCTGCTCAATTTCCCTGCATTGTGAATTCTCCAAGGGGAATGTGGAAAAAACTTTATTCTAGATAAATATGCATGTTAAGTGTGCTAGTCATCCCAATTTTCTGATCTTATTGACGCTCAAAATTGGTCCGTATCGAGCGTCAACAAGAACCCCCAGGCTGTCCTTTGCTCGTCCCGAGCAAAACAGGACATGTTAGGATGTTGATTAGAAAATTGTTAGACTCACTATCTGTTGTCGTGTCAAGCCTAAGGCATAGACGATTTCCTTGGGAATGAGTAATGTTGGCATGAGTACCTGGCCCTTGTTACCTTCACCATATATGGGGCTTATGAGCTTCTCCTCATCTTGAGCTGTTGAAAGTTAGAACAGTCGATAGAGCGGTACTTACCTTACCTTTGCTCAACAATCTATCTAGAGGTTTTCTTTTTGAAAATATTAAAATAAGACTAAGTTCCTCAAATGATTCACTCTGGTCGCTCAATGATGTATGAATCCTTACCAAGGCACTTCTCCTTTCTCATAGCAAAGGCTTTTGTGGAGCTCAAGGTACGAAATGGATGAAACATACCTGCATTTCATATATTGACAAGACAAAGAGTGGATCCATGGAGAAAACAGGTCATATCCCATGATCAAGAGGTGAGTGTGTGTGGATGGATGAGAGGTATGATTACTCCTTTTTGGTTTGTGATCTCTTTCCTCTTTATTTTTTTTATATTTTTCTTTAGACATGGCTATCCCCATTTTATTCTTTCTTTCTCTTTTTTTTTGGATCATGCTTCTTTGTCATGCCAACTTTTCTCTTTTTTTAATCTTTTTTTCAAGGTTGAGCAGGCCTAATTCTTTTTCAGGGATAACATGAGGAGAGATCACAAACTTCATGGAGCATTTATTTGGTGGATGGATGGATTTGCTAATTCCCAGTGTAGCATTATCGCAATGGGTGTAACGTGTGCGTGATCTTGATCAAGAGGATATGAAAAGCATCTCACTAGGGTCACAACAATTTGACAAATCTCAATGTAATAGCAAGCAACATATGTATTGGGTTTTTCAATGTAATTGACATATGGCTTTGGTAGGACTTGGAACATCATTGAGAAACTTGTCTTTCCCTTTTTAAATTTTTGAAAACAAAATACTCCAGATATCATGCTTCACTTAGGACAAGATTATAAAGCTCCATCTTCCAAATCTAAACTCACAACAACCTAGCCTTGGATAAAGCACGTGCAACCCATGAGACGTTCGGGTTCATGGCACAAAGGTTTAAACAGCCAGCAAACTCAAACTTAGGACGCATCATGCTTTAGGATTAAGCAAGACAGACAAGTAAGAACATAACAATTATTCATCCTTTCAACTTAGGAAGACTGAACATTCTTATCATGCATATGGATAAGGGA
Source organism: Panicum miliaceum (assembly GCA_032594955.1). Lineage (NCBI taxonomy): Eukaryota > Viridiplantae > Streptophyta > Magnoliopsida > Poales > Poaceae > Panicum > Panicum miliaceum. Next base: position 46,487,287 of record CM064057.1, on the reverse strand, counting down.
AATTAAAGCAGGAAATATTTGTTTGGTTTTTTAGAGTTTTTATATCTTTATTGAAAGCAGTAAAGGATACAGTTCACTTGGTGGAGGGACTCCCCCAAGTTAGCTCTTGGTTTAAGGTCCGATGAGCAGGACCATCTCCATACCTATTTAACTTGAGGTCGAATCGTCCATACCTGGAGAGGATGTCGAGGACGATGACGTCTTCTTCTTTCTCCACACTTTCTTGGTTTTTTCCTTTGGTGATATCGGTGGTGTGGGAGTTGGATCCTCGGGTGTGAGACTGTGTATCTCCCAGTCTTTGAACTATTCCGGTTCTATCCCCAGCCCTTGTTCTTTGCTATCCTCATGAAGCAGGTATACCGGTTTGCGTCTGTTGCAGAACCTGAACTTCATGGTCCTCTTCCCAATCCGGATACTAATTTTTTCGGTCCCCACATCTATTCTGGCCTTGGCGTCTCTTAGGAATGGTCGCCCAAGGATGAGCGAGATTCCCAGATCACCCTCCATGTCAAGGACTACGAAGTCCGTGAGGACAAATGAATTCTGGACTCGCACCAGGAGATATCGTATTGTGGAGTCGGCTAGCTGCACACACATGCAAGTAGGGGAAAGAGCAGGATAAGCTAGTTCTTGGAAGGTTACCTTGGGCATGATGTTGACGCTTGCGCTAAGGTCGCAAAAGGCATTCTCATAATAACGGTCGTATATTGAGCAGTTGATCATTGGGGTTTCGGGATCCTCCTTTATTGTTATCGCTAGATCACGCCAGGAACTCTTCCGAGGGCGTTCGAGTCTTTCTACATAGTTAGTAAAGAATTTACCACGCGATGGCTTACCACATTTTGTGGTTATTGCATTAACGCTCTCCAGGGGAGCCTCGGGTTGCCCCGGGATCTTCCCTTTTTCTGCAGAAGGAACAACGGCGGCCAGCTGAGCGAGTTGAGTTTCAAACATTTTATTGAAGCTCAGCTGGTTCTTGAGTGTTGAGGAGATGCCATCCATCTTCGCTTGGATAGTCTCCAAGGTCTTGTCGTTAGCAGCAAGCTTCTTTTGAATCGCTTTGTTGGTCTTTGCTTGGCTTAAGACAAGATTCCTCAGGGAAGGTTGGTTAGGATTAAACGAATTTGAATTACCATTACCTCCTTGATAGTAGGGGAGCGACTGGTTCCACCCCTGACCTCCTTGTGGACGAAACTCGTTGTTGTTGTTCATATACATGACCTCTTCCTGGGTTTCGGAGCAATCGTTCCCCGAATGTCCGACGTTCCCACAGACCTCGCAAGTCATACGAGAATCTAAGGCTTGTAATACCTGAGTTGGAGCCTTTTCTTGGGGGCGTTCATCAATCTTCTAGATGAGCAGGTCAAGCTTAGCGGCGATCATGTCCGTCTCTTTGATGGAGTGCATGCCCCGCTGGCGAGGTTGGAGACGTTCGTCGTTCCACCCTTGGTTGGACACCATCTTCTCGATCAAGGTTTTGGCCCCGTCAATGGTTAGCGAGAAGAAAGCACCACCTGCAGCAGCGTCGATATGATCACAGGCTGTTGGAGTCAGCCATTGTAGAAGTTGTGCAGAATGAGCCAAGCGTCCATCCCATGGTGAGTATACGCTAGGATGTACTCTTGAAGCCGCTCCCATGCTTCAGTTATTGACTCATTTGACGCCTGCTAAAAACTGGAAATCCTTCCCTGAAGAGCGTTGGTTTTACACAACGGGAAGAACTTCGTGAGGAACGCCTTGGCGCACTCATCCCAAGTAGTGACTGTACTTCTGTTGGTGTAGAACCATTGTTTCGCCTTCCCCAGAAGAGAAAATGGTAACAGACGGAGTCGGATTGCATCCTTTGTGACTCCCTTGATGACAAAAGTGCTGCACAGTTCCAGGAACTGTTGGAGATGTGCATTGGCATCCTCATTGGCCTTGCTATAGAAGGGGCTGGCCTGCACCATCGTGATTAGACCCGTCTTGATCTCGAAATTTTCAGCCTCAGCATTAACATTTGGCCCGATTGGGACATTGTCGGCCGAAGGAGCTGAGTAATCACGGAGAGTCTTCTGAGCCATAATCTTGGATGTTGATGGTGCGATATTGACTTTCTCCTATCGAGAGAGTAATCTGAGGAGGAACGACTCGAGGTCCAACTAGTCATACACTACCCTATCTTCACACAAAAAGAGAGAAGACAAAGCCAAGTTAGCCTATTTAGACAATTGAACACCATTTTAGAATTTTATCAACCACTTGATCTATTCTTTTAAACAGTGCCTTCCCCGGCAACGACGCCAAAAATGCTTGTTGGCATTTTATAGCGCAGTCACCAAGTATGGACATAGAATCCATTCCCTGGCAACGGTGCCAAAAATGTTGTGTGGTATTTCTTACGTTACAGAAGGATCCACAAGCATGCGGAATACCGTTGTAGCATTTTACCCGTGAGTACGGGGTCATATTAATATTTTCTCATGGAAGGTGGCGGTTATTGGAATAGATTAGTGTATTGATTAGTTCTAGCATGGATATTCTATTGAATAAACAGGGGTAAGATAATATATGGTAAAGAGGTAGTGTGACACACAAGTTACTCAACTTCTACTCTATGCAAAGCTTACAAGAAGGGAGAAAGGAAGAAGAAATCTAATCTAAGGACTTATGTACTCCTAACTAAGCATACAGTCTATACTAGGCACTCACATACATAGACATGATTAAGAACGTGCTCTAGGCTCCAAGGCATCACCGGGAGACCGCACAGGATATGGCTAGGTGGCCACTAGACCCTCACGGCTATTTTATGCACCTCCTATAGCTACTACACGAACGGGGAGGATTACGCTGGACGGACAGGGCTGTCACCACTTGCCGCCTACCTCAACTAACCATGGTATAGAACCGCATCCAGAAACACTGATTAGCCCAGACACCACGTCTACACTAATAAGATATACTCTAATGCCCCACGCGGAGCCCCCACCCTTCAGATGGACAAACATCACACTAGGGCAAACATACAAATACTGGAACCGATGTCGTAGCCTAGATGTCTTACCACGTCTAATCTTGCAAGATATAAGTCCTAGATATAAACTAAGCATAGCATACACATCTGAATACACATAACATATACTATAAGAGTATACTATACTAGGAGATAACTCTATTAAGGAATTACGAATATTACACAGGAGAGGAAGAGTAAAACCCATACCGAACACTCCTAAGAAGACTCGGGAACCGAAGAACAGCTACTTCACCTAGACTCCACTATCCTAAAAACTAAGCAAGAGAGAAACTTGAGAAAGAGCTTCAACTTGTGGTGTGTCTCTTAGTAGCACCCCCCTCATATTTATAGAGGTGAGGGAGGGGGGTGTGCAGCAGCTCCTCGGTGCCCAAATGGTCGGTGCCTTGCCAAACCGCCTTAAGGTGCCAATGGGGAAGCGCCACGTCAAGGGAGTTAAGTCCAGTTCCTCCCTGGTGAGCCGGCCCACCTACCTGGGTCGGCTAACCTGGGCTTAGCCCAGGTCCAGCCCATCTTGCTCCGGGTGGCTGCCATGTGGGTCCACATTGCTCCTGTGCATGAGTGGACGCTATCCTAAGTCGGTTATGCCTGTTTGTGGGCCCTTTGATCCATGGGAGGCTGAATGGCGTGCTCTGATTGGTCGTCGCCATTTGCCTTGAATTGACGTGCTTGTTTACACTTGATTTCTACTCAATTTCCCTGCATTGCGAATTCTCCAAGGGGAATGTGGAAACGACATTATTCTAGATAAGTATGCTAGTCATCCCAATTTTCTGATCAAATTGACGCTCAAAATTGGTCCGTATCGAGCGTCAACAGGCGGTTAAGTAACAATGTCTGCCTTGGTTAAGTTTCCCAGCCCTTTTTTTGAAACTTGAAGTTGCATTGCATTTTTCTACAAATTCTTGCACTGGACTACAAAATGTCCAAAAAGCAAAGTTGTAGGTTTGAAAATTCTCTAAAACATTTATCACAGGCACATTTGATGATTTAGCTTCTAACCCATTAAAAAATAGCTCTGAATCTTGATGCATATATAAAATGAAATGTGAATTTAGACTTACAGTCTCCCTTGCAAAATGTCTCCAAGTAAACAAATGGTATCCTAGTTTCACAATTTTTTCAGTGTTCATCTGCATAATGTTAAAGGCATACATTTGGATTCCATTACAATATAAGTTACAATAATATGCTGTGTGGAATGCATATCATTTTGGTGCCGACGCTACCACTGTCCTCTTCTCACCGTCAGAGCGGCACCAAGGCTTCATCTTGGTCTTGTTGACGCGGTTCTCGACTTGCTTGATCTTGCGTGGATGATCGGTAAAGAGCGAGAACTCCACGTAGTGGTTGTATTCTTCTGGACTCTGCACTCCATCAGCTCCCACGATCCTCTGCTTTCCTTACACAACCACATGCTTCTTGGAATCTCCGGGCTTCGGGTAGTAGGCTACCTACGCGACGTGGTTTGCTAGTACCCATTGATCATCTTTGTAGCCGACACTTCCGAGCTCCACGATGATTAGCCGATACTCATCCACGACAACCGCATTCGCCTTTACTCACTGGCACAGGAAAGATGGGTATCTGTAGTTCATCACCGTAGTCAAGTTCTCATATCTCCTCAATCTGCCCATAGTATGCCTTGGTCACCCTAGTGGCCTCCTCGATGCCCTCATATTGAACCCTACTGTTCTGTGTTGCGCTCTTCTTGTCCTTGTCTTTCACGTGGAACCTGTATCCATTGATGTCGTACCCTTGCCATGAGGTGATTTGGGTGGACGGGCTGGACACAAGCCTCGATTCATCACATTCGCCATAGGGGAGGTATGCCCTGCTGTTTGACCCACGTCGTGAAATTGATCTTGCGTTGTCTCTGTACCCATGCCTCTGTGCGTCCGTCATGACCACGGCGGATCTCCTCCAGGTGCTTCTCAATCCACTTCTCCATGACCACTAACTGATTAAGGGCATTGTGATGAGCTTCTTGCACCATATCGTCTTTTACATCGGTTTGTACTTTCCTCCCGATGCACCCCATCCCTAAAGTTCTGCCTTCGTGCAGATGGATGGGCAACCTAATCACATTTCCGTCTCGGATGTATTTGGTGTAGCAGTTAATGGCCTCCTCCGTTGTGTATGCCTCGATCATAGAGCCCTCTGGGTAAGCATAGTTATGGACATATCTGTTGAGGGTCGACATGAACCTCTCGTTCGTCCACATCTGGTGTAGGTATACAGGCCCAAGGTCCTGTATCTGATCAACCATGTGTATCATCAGGTGTGGCATAATATCGAAGAAACACGGCGGGAAGCGCATCTTGAGCAGGCAAAGAGTCTCTACGATGAATTGTTTCATGCCTGGCAGCTCAGCTTCATCGATGACCTTTTGTGTGATCCAGTTGAAGAAGTAACCAAGGTGTGTGATGACCATCTTCACGTACTCTGGACCGATAGCCCTGATCACAATTGGGAGGAACACCGTGAGCATGATGTGGCGGTCATGTGCGTTGAAGTTGGTTAGTGTGAGGTCCTTCATCGAGACCAGACTCTTGATGATGGAAGAGAAACCAATCGGCACCTTCACAACCCTAAGCAACTGGCACACGGCCCTCTTCTCATCTATCGTGGGGTTGTAGCTCGCGCCCGGAAGGTCCACTTTCCCGCTCTGCGCCACCGGGGTCAGATGAAGTTCGGTCCTGATGTTCTGGTTCAGAAGATCCAGACGTGACTTCAAACCATCCTTCGTCTTAGTCTTGATGTCTAGCAGTACCCCGGCCATGCTTTCGAAGAAATTCTTTGAAAGGTGCATGCAGTCGACGGCATGGGGCCTATCTAGCTCCTTCTAGTCAGACAGGTACTTGAAGAAACATGACTGCTTCTTGAAAGGAACTGGGGTGACAGGTGGTTTTTCTTCTCCATCTGATCCCGCTTCCTCTTCTTCGTTGCCATGGTCCCATCTTCCTTAGCTTTCTTCTTTTTCTTGAACTCTACGTTCATGCCATTCACCATGTCAAACACCTTTTGCCCATAACTCATCTTTTCTGGCTCGTCAGTTTGAGGCTTGGGCTTGTGTCCAAGAACTGATTCATCGAAGGATGCCGGTATCTGTGCTTTTTATTGAGGAATCGCCTATGCCTCATATACACCAACTTCTTCGATGCATTAAGATATGTGTAGCAGGTACCGTCAGTGCAAAATACACAACCTGACTTACCTTTGATCTGCCCTGACAATGAAAATGGGCCGGGGTAATCAGTGATGGTGACTAAGATGACGACTTTTATAGTGAACTCCTTACAGACACATCCATCATCTTGACCCCATCTTCCCATAGCATCTTCATGTCCTTCATTAGAGGTTCCAGGAATACATCTATATCATTGCCAGGTTGCTTCGGGCCAGAAATAATCATGGTTAATAAAAGATACCTGCGCTTCTGACATAGTTATGGAGGTAGGTTGTAGATGGTCATGATGACCAGCCAAGTGTTGTGGGAGCTACTAAGGTCACCGAACAGATTCATCCCATCCGTACTTAGTGCGAATCTAACATTCCTTGCTTTGTCACCAAACTCCTTTGGGAACTTTGCATTGAAACTCTTCCACTGCATGCCATCCGAGGGGTGTTGTAGCTTGCCATCATCCTTGATGCGTTCTGTCGATGCCGAATAGTGCACGCAGGCGATCGATCACGGGTAGGTACCACACTAACAGTGCAGGACTTTTCCTCTGCATGTAGCCCTCTTCTTGCTCGTCCACAGCAAACGGGGTCTGCTTGGACGTCTTCTTCTTCTGCCTACTCTTTGGTCCCTCGTCATCCACGTCCGCGCGACAACCGGCATTCCTCTTGTACCGACTCGCTCCGCAGCGCGGACAACTCTGCCAGTTCTCATACTTGCCCCGATACATGATACAGTGGTTAGTGCATACATGGAACTTTTTAAGCTTCATCGACACTGACTGGATCATCCTCTTCGCACGATAGATGTTGGCCGGAACCTTGTTACCCTCTGGGTATGTGTCAGCAAGCATACGTAACAGGTCGTTCAAGCTAGTGTCGGACCACCCATGGCGAGACTTCAGCATCGGCAACTGGAGGTTAAAACGCAACGCCGTCCAATGCTTCGGATAGTCCTGATACAGCGGATCAATTGTCACCTGCTTCATCTCCTTGAAATTCTCCAGCCACTTCGGATTCCTAAACGGAACATCATCTTGGTCCATACGGTTAGCAAGGTTTTCAAAAATCTCTACATCTTTGGGCCCCAACAAATCACCCTCCTCATCACCATCCCCATCACCATCATTGCCTCCTATATCTTGGAGAAGATCATCAATGTTGATGTAATTGCAATTTGCACTATCGTCGCCCCCCGTTGTTGATGATGAGGGTTGTTGTGCTCTTTCATCCACCGACGAGGTTTTCGACGAGTTTCATTCAGATGCACTGGTGACACTTGGATTTGTTTCGCCGTGAAACTTCCAAATGGTGTAATCCTTGAGAAAACCATGCCGGATCAAGTGAGATTGAACCACGTTATCTTCCTGGAGAAGTTTGTTCTTGCAGCTACTGCACGGACAAAAGATGCACTCCCGACCCAGACTCACATGATGCTTTTTCGCAGCGGCAACAAATTTTCTCACATGATGCAGAAAAGTAAGATCGTTGCCAACCCTTGGTATCTTGTACATTCACTCTGCCCTATCCATGAATGAGACATTGCACACAATGAGAAACTAGAGTCAAATTAGCAGATCTAGATCCGGATCTGGTTTTCTCTCTCCTCCATTTTGATCTAGACCTAGATCTAGAAGAAAAGCAAGTAAATCATGTAAAAGAGAGGAGATGAGAGTTGGAGAGTAAGAAATCAACCTCTTGCGGTAATCTACCTCACCGAATCCAAGGGCAAAACCTCCCCCCTCTAAAATGAGCTCAAAACACCCAAAAATGGAGGAGGAGCCGCGTGGAGGAAGAAGAAGGGTTTTTCTATTATATATAGTGTATTTAATCGAGGCGGGCAACATAAAGAAAAGGCCTCAGTTAATTAATCTTCACCGAGGTGGATGATTTAAGAATAACCACCTCGGTTAATACTTTAACCGAGGCGGTTAACGCAACCGTCTTGATTAAAGTATTAACCGAGGTAGTTGTATGGCCGGCGGCCCGGCACCGGTTAACCGAGGCGGAAGGTCGCGGTAAATGAAATTTTGTAGTAGTGCCTCCTTGTGGGTTTCTCGTGTCGGCAGTCGGGCTACGTTGAGGACTGAAGCTTGGGCCGCCAGCATTGCCGTTGCCATCGCTGCCATTTTCATCGCCGCCGTTGCCGTTGAAACACCGCGTTGCCGCATGGGAGCCAAGGCTAGCTCGCATCCATCGCATACTCGCATGGCCGCGTTGTGCCCACGCACGAAGTGCATGTTACGGTAGTGGCAGCGCGCGTACGTGCATGCATACAACACGTGTACGTGCGATCCAATCCCCGACATGCTCGGCCGTGGCGGATCTGCCACCGATTCCCTGGCAGCGTCGTCGTCATTGCCTCCGCCCACATGACCGGCCCGATCAATCCGCCAGCTCGCTCGATCGCCGTCGGTCGGGATCCCGCCATTAATGGCTGTCACGACGCGAGAATGCCGCCGATGATGTGTCTGTGCGCACGCGCATTACGAATTTATGGTAAGAGCAAGTATTATGAGTGTCGTTGAGCCGGCTGAGAGCCTATGTGGGAGAGAGAGAAAGTAGGAGAGAGAATGGAGCGGGCGTCTGATGATACGCCGGCTCCCAGCGAGCGCATACGCTTTACGCGGCTCCTATTCGCTCACGCTCCCTGCTACGCATTAAAAACCAGTGGAGCCCGCCACCACCGCATGCTTGTTGCAGCCCGCGACCGGCGAAACCGTAAAACTTGCTCTGATGGGGGTGTGCGTGTGGGGGCGCACGGGCACGGTACAGCGTCGCATGATCTCCCTCAGGGCGCCATGAATGCATCACCGGATCCGTCGAAATCCAGCGCCGCGCCGGGGAGGTAGGGGACGCCGCATTAACTCCTCTCTTCGCGCCCCCCGTACCACCAGTGCTACATACCATCGAGGTACGTGCGTGCCACCGCTCTCAAATCGTAGGATCTCGCTACCATTTCATTCGAGCGTTGTGATTGCAGTAAATCTCGTATCCTTTCTTTCCCTCTTTTCACTTTGAAAAGGAGAGAGCTTTATTACTTAAGGAATGTTTATTAAAATAATTTACTCAAGGAATGTCATTGCAGCTAATAAAGTTCCAGCTTAATATCTCAGTAAGCTAGTTTTTGTTCATACGTCCCCACCCTTCCCTCAACCCTTCTAGTTCTTGTTCAAATTCTATTCGACCGTACAAAATCCTCAAAGAACTTTTGGGAGTGCATTAACCGAGGTGGTTGGCTTACAGTAACCGTCTCGGTTAATTGTCATTAACTGAGGCGTTGTGTTACGTTGCCCGCCTCGGATAACCTATTAACCGAGGCGGTTGCACGGCTGGCGGCCCGACAACGGTTAACCAAGGCGGGGCGCCGGCCCACCTGCCTCCGAGCTATTTTTTAAAGGTCGCGGTAAATGTTTTTTTAGTAGTGCCATAGCTTACATGTCAGGCCACCTCACAAAGGCTGACCCGAGTCCTCTCTCTCTCCCATCCCATTCACTCCACCTCCTCTCTCTTCTCAAGCAAGGCATGGAGGAGCCTCCATACCTTTCTCCATTGAAGCCCCATTACCTCATCAGAGCTTTGCCGGAGGACCTGTTGGCATTTCTTAGCGTCACCACTAGGAACGAGGGTGTTAGTCCCATCCCTAGCAGCGGTGCCAGGGAATGTCATGAGGTGGTATGTCTTAATGATTACAGAATGAATCCGCAAGCGCACGGATATACCATTGTAGCATTTCACCCGGAGAGTATTCGGGTATCGTTATTTATATTTTCCCAAAGGAGGGCATGATGTAAAAGAGTTTACTTGGTACATAATCGAAATGGCATGAATAAGATATAGACTATAGCAATACAGGGGTAAGTTATGATAAAGATATAAGTGACACACACAACCTGGCCAAACTCAAATAAAGAATAAACCAATAAACCTACGGGTTAGTGGGAGCATAGGTATACAATAAAGTCCTAATAGTATCTATTCCGGCAAGCAAGGGTCATGCAACATACATATGGTTAGGACTACAGGTGCCGGGAAATTAGGGATACCAGGGAGAATGTCCCGTCCCAGAGAACGTCCGGACCGTTACATCTTTCAGAACTCCTACACCGTACCTGAATGTAGGGGAGTGCACTAACCACGAAGCAGGTTCATAGCGGACGGGCAGGGCTGTCACCACCTGCCATCTACCCCAGTCACACCGTGGAGCACGGTCATATTCGAAGGATCCCGCATACCCGAGCACCACGCTTGTGTATGAAGTCACTACCCTAGCACCCCCGGGTCTCCCACCCTTCGGATGGATAAGTAAGACGCTAAGGCAAGCCCGAAGGCACAATGAACCGATATCCTTACCCAGATCATCTGGCCTAATCATATATAAAGCATAACTAGTGTAGCACCAAGCCATGATATGATTAACTAGCAAAGCAGCATAACAATGCAAAGCACGATATACTACTAAGATAGCAAAACAACCAAGGCTCAGCTCTGCATTAAGAATAGAGTACTGACTATACGAATACAAAGCCATTACCAAGGACGAGGACTGCTCTCCGACCCAGAGGATGACTTGCTCCACTACCCTAAGGAGTACAAGTCTCAAGAGTGAGAGAGAGAGAGGCTCAAGTGTGTTGTGTGTGGAATGAGGTGGTGAGAGGGTCCCTTTTATAGCTTCCAAGGGCGGTTCCTGCCATCCTAAAATACGGAAACCTTATCATCTGGGCTGAGGAAGTTTGGCGGCGACTCCTCCTCAAAATGCACCTGGACGGGAAGCAGGCCTGGGTCAGCCGACCCCTAGGGTCGGCCGACCCCAGGTTGTGCCTCCCCAGGTGGATCTTCCTCTGGCACGCTGACATGTGGGCCCAGGTGAATATTCTGCATGTTTGCTTCCTTGGCGCGCTCGTTTGGTGTGTCAGGTGGGTCCCTCTTGTAAGTGTGATGCAGCAAATGATCTTCTATGCATATTTTGCTGCGCATTCTTCGTGTTCTCTTCTTATTTCCATCTTGTACTCCTGAAATGGTTAGATAGACAATAAATCTGTGGAACTAGGTTAGTGATACATTTATGCAAGTAAGAGATGTAGTTTTCCTTTGTTTGTGAGTATAGTTGATGGTCAATTTTGTATTTTAGGACGGTCAACAGGACCACCGAAGCTCGAAGCCGGTGACCAGCACCACCCCGACTTCATCTTCCTTGGATATGGAGCTAGAAACTTCTTCATGCCTTCTTCCACCATCTCCTTGCTCTCCTCTAGCTCAAGGTAACGAACGAGCTCGAGCCTCACCAACATCGCCCTATGCGAACACGCCAACCGGTGACCTATCTCAATCCCCAATCCTTTTCCATTGCTTTAGGATTCAAGTTCTTGAACCTCTTTGGAGCCAAATCACCATTGATGACCTAGAGCTCTCAAACCCTAGTGCGTGTCAAATCCTTCTCCTAGGATGCACTCTAGACACTCCACGAACTTTTAGGAACAAACCCAGCCCAAAACTGCGACCGGAGCCACCGCTGCCGGTCACGTAGGCGGCACGGATTGTCCGCCCGCCACAGGTCGACGGTCCACCATTCCACCAACCACCTATAAAACCACCAGGGACTCGACCAAACTTCGCATTCTAAACCGTTGAGATGTGGATGGTCCGCCCCTTAAGGCCGGACGGTCTGCCTTTCACAAATAAATCTACCAAGTTTGAGGCTCTGCACAAACTTATTATGAAGTGAAGTAGATTTTAAATGTTGTACAATTTAAAATTTACGAGGAGTCTAAAATTTTGATAAGAATTCACAAAATGGGGATGACATACACACTTAACTTTCATATCTAACCCGAATAATATCATTTCCACATTTCCCTTGGAGATCTTGCAATGTAGGGATTTGGGCAAGAAATGCAGGTAAAACAAGCTCTAGGATCCAAGCCACAAAACGCCGACTGAACGGAGCACGCGGACCAACAAGGAGCAGGTGTTTAATTATCAAACTCCACATGTGTTGGTGAATATGTTTATGCAGCTCAAACAAAAGAGGAAACACACTCCAAGAGCAAGGCAACACACTTCAATCCAAGGGAACACATCTCTGGCCAATCAGGCGCAAGCACGCGGATCAATGGGCCCACAAGATGGTCCAAACCGACTAAATTCACCGCAACTCACCTGGAACCACCATAAGGGCCCACATACTAGTGACCCAGACGAAGGTGGTTGCGAGAGGCGGTGCTCCTGGGTCGGCCGGACCACTAGGTCGGCCGAACTGGGGGTGGGCCCCCTCGCCTCGAACTTCCACGTGGCGATCTCTGGTGCACTCTAGAAGTCGGTTCAGCCTGCGCCCACCAGTTTTCCCGGCCGAAGCACCTCTGTTCACCCCCTATAAATACAAGGGAAGGGGGTAAGAATAGGGAGATAACTCACCTTCACCTCGTCTCTCACTTTTGGAGTTTGGAGCTCTCTTTAGAGGCTTAGTGTTGCCTAGGTAGTGCTTACGAGTTAGGGAGGGAGTGAGGGGAAGTTGGGGAGGTGCCGGTCGGCCACCGGCGCTCTTCTCCATCTTGTACCTCGATGGATGCTTTTCAATCATTGTAGGTGCTCGTGACTTCCTTTGTGCTTAGTTTCTTCGTTAAATGCAAAGCTAGTTTTCCCTAGTTGTTAGCCGGATTAATAGTTCACTAGCTTAGTGGGTAGCCCTAGTCCGTAGCTAAGACTAGAGTTAGTAACGATAGTGTAGACATGGTGTCTAGACTAGACTTACCTGTTGGTTGTGGTATATCCCATGGTTAGATGAGATAGGTAGCAGGTGGTGACAGCCCTGTCTATCCAGCGGAACCCTCCCCGTTCGGGTATATCAAGTGCTGTATTACTACAACACACTAGTCTTGTTCTATGGGAAGCTAGTGGCCCGAAGCAAGCAACTAGGATAGCTCGATTTTATCTTTGATCCTCAGCCTTAGGAATCCTCTCTACTCCTTGCCTCTAGCTGGTGTGGTGTCCTTGGACGAAGCTGAACCTTAGAGAATATACACACGTTCCTCAGTGGATACGATACCCTTGGAATACTCCTGGATGAAAGCTACAACGTCATCCGTGCGCTTGCAGATTTATCTCGTGATGCTAGGAAACGTCAACAAGCTTTCTAGTGCCGTTGCCGGGGAACGGTTGCTATATTCTCTTCGGACTTAGTTCGCCCTCATACTATTTTCTTTTCTTTGATTCTACCTCTACCCCCACTATCCATGGAGAGGCTATCCCTTGAACAGTTCTCTCTCCCAAGGGGTGACTTCTATAAGCACTTACCACCTTTAAGACCAACCCCTTCTTCTGGCTATGAACTCCATCCTCGGATATTATCCGTGTTTCAGTATCGACCCTTCTCTAGAGCAATCAATGAAGATCCCGACGATCATCTGCAAAGGTTTGAGGAACTGTGCTCATGCTTGGTAGTCCCAGGCATGACACAGGAAACATTGTGGTGGAAATTGTTTCCTCTCTCTCTCACAGGGAAGGCGGAGCAATGGTACAGTCGCACGATAGGTAGTACGACCGGTAATTTGGGAGAATTTACAGTTGATTTTTGTTACTCGTTCTCCCTTACGGTGCACATAGAATCCCTACCAATTGACATCCTCAGCTTCAAACAATTAGAGAAGGAGTCCATAGGTGCAACATGGGCTAGATTCTCATGCCTTTTGGCATCTAGCCCAGCCTTGTCTATACCCAAAGATGTATCATTAGACATCTTTTCCTCGGGTTTAGATAAGAAATCTGCCCTTGATTTCGACGTCGCCACCGGAAGTTCGTTTACGCACAAAGCTTTGACAGAAGGGATAAAGATTCTAGGTGACCTCTTAGAAGACTCGTCTTTCCCTAGCGATCATAACGAACCCCGTCGAGAGGAATCTGAGCCTAGCCATGAGAGTCTCTCAACAGTGAATTCTGAGCTTTCATCTCCCACATCTCAAGATTCGTCTGTTGAGCCCTCTCCCGAACCAGGAACATTGAAGGGAGAAGAAATTCAACCTTTGATGTTCTCTTCTCAATTCGAGGATGAACCATCTGAAAATAATAAGAACACCTCGAATCTCTTCTTTGCCCAATCAGGTGAGGAACCTTCTTCTGTCCATACAAATCAAACTCAACATCCCTTGATAGAACCTTCCCACGAGCCTACGATACCTCCTTCTCCTCCTGATACTCTTAACGAAGAATTTCTCGAGGAGGCCATGAAGGAGATATTGTCAGATGGTGTGAGATACTTTTCCGAAGCAATTTGGAATAGTTCACCCTCGACGATCATCCCTTGCTCTATAAGGGGGATTATCGTAGAAGTCCACCTTAACCCCCTTATGGAGGATAACATCATGCCATGGCACTTAGCCTACACACTTTTGGGCGATGTTACGCTAAGACCATCCGACAAGCTCATCAAGAGTTCTCCCATTGGACACATCCTTGAATGTCGGGGGGTCGCAAGTGCTGTGATGCTCTTAATAGACAAGGTCGAGGTCAACCTAGACTTTCATATCTTAGACATCCTTGATCTTGATCTTCTCCTAGGCTGCCCTCTTGGAGAATTTCTCAAATCTCATCAATGGAGCCTAGATGAATTGCTTAGGGAAACCACTTCTACCATCACTACCTTCTATTTAGAAATTCCAATGGTGAAGTCTCTTCCCAAGCAAAACACGCTCGAGAAGATGGTGCATATATCTCCGTTCGTATCATCTGAACCCATTCTCTTTGAAGTTGCAAAACCCGCGACTTCCAAAGAGTATGATTCGGAAGAAATTCTTCACCTTTGTGAAAACGAACGATCATCATCACCCTCGATCGAGTTTGAGCCTCTTCCCGCTGGCCTAGAATATGTTGTTCTTGACCATGCCCGAGATACAACTTTGATCATTCATGGTGAACCTCTTGAGATGGAGAGCCCAGGGGCCATGTAATTTTGTGAGGCGCCGATTCTGGAATCTGAAGGAAAGAATTCGTCAGACGAGCATGGAAGCTTCATTCTTGAAATACCACAAGAACCATGCTCATTCAATACCTCTTCAGAGTCAGGCATGCTTTGTGCCCGGAGCACCCACGAGGACTACAACCACCTTAAGGTCCTCTTTTGCAAAATCTTCAAAAGGTTGGTTGTAGATGCATATGTTTATCATAAGCATTGCAAATTTCGTGGATGCTCTGTGGTGCTCAGCTTGCAGCTAAAGCTTCATGAAACATCAACTGGCGGTGAGAAGGGAACAACATCACCAACTGACCATAAACAAAGCACTGCCGGGAGATAACCCGGATTGTCATTTGATTTTCCCTTTCAAATAAAAGCAAGAGCATGTTCTATGATATAGTTTTCCTTCGGGTATTCTTTTGTCGCTAACCATTTCAGGTGGAGATCAAAGAGAACGACGGAGAGACGACACCTACGAACATGAGAGCTACACCAACTACAACACCATGGTAATTCTTGGTGAGGGGAATGATTATGAAGGGAAGCTTGAACTCCACACACTTGAGTTGTGCTGCTCAGCAATGCAAACCTCAAGTGTGGAGGAGGTATGCGAGTACCCCGAGTAAGTTCCTTTCATGTCAAGTCTTACCTTGGTTTGGAGATGGTGTTGGTTCTCGCATCTTGCTCCATAAAAGAAAAGAAGAAAAAAGAGAGGAGTTACCACGGCGGCAATTGTGTTCTTCATCAAGAAACGCCATGGTAAGCACCTCCAGGTATGTCCTGCTTTTGAGTTTAAACAAAGCCCTTCCGGGAGGTAGCCCGAGGATCGCCAATTTCACGCTCATGCTTGTCTTTCTCTCTGAATAAAGCTTGATCACGCTTCATGCTTCCTTTATCTATTCTTGTATACTCTGGTTTGAGTGTGTGCCTGAGCTACATTCATAGACCTTTTCAAATTAAGCATGATGCTTAGGTTGAAAAGTCTCGTTCAATCAAACTAGGCGTGGTGTCAAGTTTGATTGATGAACCTTAGAGTTAATGTCTGTATAGATATTGGTTGTATATGCAAACTAACCCCTGCAGGAAAATATTCAAATCCAAATGGGTAAGTCGTTGAGCTGAATTCAAATGGAAAGGTAAGACAAGGCATCGAACTCATGTTGATGCAACATTAATTTTGCCTTGCCTGAGTAAGTCTCATGGTGAGATTAAATTTTAGTTCCAATAAATGTTAGGGCTCCGTGGTTCTTAAAACTAATGGAGCCATTATTTTGTTTCCACCCTTTTTGTTTTTGAATAAGCACCGGGTACAAGAACGAGTGTGGGGGAGATCTCTCGGAGTTTTGACGCACATACATTCGAGATCTCCCACAAACAGATACACAAGACCGAAAGAACCAGGACGCAAAAGGTTTAGAACCCATCGTGACTGTTTGTGCACCCTACCCCTCAAATCTCCCTGATCCATGAGTTTAAATGAAATTCATTGCTAACCACTAAAATTAAACTCAATGGTGCTTGCTGGTCACATGCTTCATGTTTGATTGGCTTACATATATTTTATTCCCTGCTAAACTTGAGCTTGTGAATCATATCTTAGGGAACCCACAATTGTTAAGTTGTTGAATAGCGAGATATGGTTTGGTGAAGGAATCCTTGCTTTCTCTGCTTTTATATCTAGGAAGTTTTATTTTAAAAAGAAAAATTCCTTCATAGCTTTACAAACTCCCTGTGTCTGTTCTACCAAAGCCATATGTCGATCTTCATGAATGAAACCATATACATATGTGCCTTGTTGTTGCATTGAGCTTCATCAAATTTTGTGACCCTAGTGAGATGTCATTTCATATTTGCTAGATCAAGATCACGTACACTCCACATACTAAACTTCTACACTGGAAGTTAGCCACTCCATTCCATCCATCCACAAAATAAATCTCCATGTGTAATGATCTCGCTCTCCAGTAGTCCTTGAAAGTGGCATGGGATATATGAAAAAATATTAAAAAAATCTCTGGACACATGATGGTCCAATAGTTGAAAAAAAATAAAAAAAAAGAAAATTGGACACGTAAAGGTCCAAGAAAAAAAAAGGAGAGAGTTATATAGCCATGTCCTCAAGTCTTCCAAATAAAGGAGAGAGAGTTTTCATAAAAGGAGTCTTTTATTTTTCATCATCCACTATCCATACACTTGCACAATCTTGATCAGCTTGTATGATGTGTCATCTCCATGGATCCAATTTTTGATTTTGCAATACATATGAAACAAGTGCATGCTTCCAGCTTCCTACCATGAGCTCCACATAAGCTATCTTTAGAAGTAGGATGAAAAGAGGTAATGCCTTGGTGAGGATATATACACACTGAGCGACTTGAGAGATCCTATGGAGGAGTAAAGCTATGGTTGGTCTTTCCAAAAAAATCATTCAAACACCCAACCATACTGCAGAGAAGTGGAGGAGACCCAAGTCAATACCGTTCTGCTCTTCAACTTCCAAAACTTTTATGGTAGACACATCAAGATTCACAGGTAAGGGTGAAGTTTGGAATAATCTATATGCAGGTATCATATCAAAAGGAAGTGGTGTTCCACCATAGTCGTAAGCTTTGTTCGAGAACGAGCAAAGAGGAAGTGTGGGGGTCTTGTTGACGCTCACTACGGACCAATTTTGAGCGTCAATTTGGCCCAAAAATGGGGATGACATACACACTTAACCTGCATATCTTACCCAAATAATATCATTTTCATATTTCCCTTGGAGATTTTGCAATGTATGGATTTGTGCAAGAAATGTAGGTAAAATAAGCTCCAGAATCCAAGCCACAAAATGCCGATCGAACGGAGCACACCGACTAACAAGGAGCAGGTGTTTAATTATCAAACTCCACATGTGTTGGTGAATATGTGTACGCAGCTCAAGCAAAGGAGGAAACACACTCCAAGAGCAAGGCAACACACTTCAATCCAAGGGAACACATCTCCGGCCAATCAGGCACAAGCACACGGATCAATGGGCCTACAAGCAGGACCAAACTGACTCAATTTAGTGGAACTCACCTGGAACTGCCATAAGGGCCCACATACCAGTGACCCAGATGTTGGTGGTCATTTTCCGATGATTTTGACCACCAACATTTCTCCAGAATTCATGGTTACAAGGCCTACACCGAGCTAATTTTATTAAACTAATGAAATTCCACTAGTTTTGGTGCATATGTGACTGCAGGAACTCATTGTAGAAATTTGGGCCGATTTGGGAGAAATCCCAGGCCGGCCGGCCTGGCACTGAAGCCTTTCAGGCTCCACTTTTGCCAGCATGCAGAGTAGCACAAGTACTTCATCATGGATCGTGCCTTTTACGTCGGATTGATCCAATCACCCTAAAGGCCTCACACATGGATCAAAGGACCCACCTGCATGTAAGACTCGGACAAACGGCCGAAGGGCAACAGTAACCGCCATAAGGAAGTTATTAGGAATGTCCACACCAAAGTCGGTGACATGTGGCGACAATCCCAAGCCGGCCGGCCCCACTTTGCAGCCTCACGAGCCCATCTTCGCGTGGAAGTTACACAACCGTCATACCTGCCCTGAAGTTGAGGAATTTTAACGTTGGTTACAATTTAAGCGACCTTAGCTTTGCTTACAAGCTAAGCAACCCACCTCGGAGGGCTATAAATAGAGACCTCCCCCCTCACATGTAACACACACCATTTGGAGAGAAGAAGAGTCTCAAGCAAGAGTTGTTCATCCTTAGAGTAGAATGGGGAGAGTGCGAGGTGAGAGTCCGGAGGCGAGCCGAGTTCTTCGGCTCACCTCCAACTTGTAGCCTCAAAGGAATGAAGCATCTTTGGATTGAAGTTCCTCGTCTCTTGTCGGGATCCGCGGGATCCCTTGTCTGCGTGGTCTAGCAAGCCTGGCCATTTGGGGTTTCTTCTTGCCATAGCGCGAGGCAGAAGTCAGTAACTTGATAGTTGAAGCATGGTGCTTAGGCTTGATAGTTATCTTGGGTTATGTTCCACCCCACGGAACTGTGTGGTAGGCAGCAAGTGGTGACAGCCCTGTCCATCCCTTGTAGTCCACCACGTTCGGGTGTTTTCATAGCAGTAGATCATTGGCCGAGTTGGACTCCCCATTTCTCCCTCAGTCTGTAGTCATTCCGCCCCAGCTGCCGAAGCAGATCAAGTTAGTTTAGTAGCAAGTCTTCTGGGTAATGAGTTGGTTAACCGTCGTTAGACCCTCTATCCCCGTACATCTCTTCCTCCAGTGGGTCCAGTTGAATTAGTTCAAAGTCTGGTTGTGCTTATCGTTCCTTGGATTCGATATCCCAGGTAAACTCCCTGGTGAAAGCTACATCGGTATCCGTGCGCTGGCGGATTAGTTCGTATAGGCTAAGGAGTGCCAACAAGCTTTTTGGCATCGTTTCCGAGGAACGGTAGCATTACTAGTCTAGACCTTTTCCAGCCGTACACCTTTCCACCCTTCCCCATGGAGTCTTTCTCCTAGTTATCCGGCAGTTCCATTCCGCGAGTACATGGAACCGCCTCCACCATACCACCCCATTTATCTGATGGTTATGAGACCAGTCCCAGTCTCATAGCCATGGTTCATGCTTAGTCTTTCCCTTGTAGAAAGGACGAGAGTCCCTATGCTCATTACAGGCATTCGAGAAAAATTGCTCTTTAATGACCATACCCGGTATGAACCAAGACACCCGATAGTAGAAGCTCTTCCCGTTCTCTCTGACGGGAGAAGCAATAGTCTGGTACGACCGGAAGGCAGGGAGATTTGGAGGAAATTGGATTAAGCTGAAGGACGAGTTCTGCCTGTTCTTCTTCCCAGCTACCAAAGTGTTCGCACTTCGTAATCAAATGCTATCATTCAAGTAAGGCGAAGAGTGAATTGGAGCAGAGTGGGAAAAATTCAGGCTGATGGCATAAATTCCAGGCCACCTCATGGTATTTTGGAAGAAATGCTAATCCAGCACTACGTTGGTGGACTTAGGCTGGAGAGTGCGGATTTCATGAATCTCACCTCCAGGGATCCATCATGAACAAGACAGCTACTGAAGTAGAACAATACTCAGCACACTGGAAGTCCTTGACGAGCCAACCAAGCCAACTGATCAGCCCAAAGAGAAGCAGCAAGTTCACATCCTATCAGTTGCATACTCTCTACCTCCAACACACATAGAGCAAATACCGAACCACCCAAGTCCACAGTGACTACGGCTATGGCTTCTGCTTGGGCCTCCTGGATGCTGCCACCAACATCCGCGTCAACGACATCATCTGCAATGCTGCTGCTGTGTTGCCGAAAAAGGTGGAGGCATGACCCAGCGGTCGCTCGATGGCCTCGTCGCCTTCCTCACCTGCCTCTTCCCCTACCTCCTTGACACCGAGGCGTTGGCATATCTCGACGCTGCCGAGTTGGACCCGCTCGTTGCCGCCCTCATCATCATCAACCGCCATGGGATGCGACAGTTCGATTCCTGCTCTGGCACCACCGTGGCAGCAGTCGAGACTGCCCTCAGATGTGCAGCACTGGTTGCCGAGCACCCAGACCCGCAGCTACTCATGGTAGGGTGGAAAGCTATTTCAGGCCTGGGCCTAGTCGAGTTCCTCTCTGACACCGACGCTGACATAATCCGTCTGATTCAAACAGGAAGAGGCGATCTTGAACTTCAAGAGTCTTGGGAACTCAACGCAGGTAGGCTTGAATGTCTTGTTCCAATTTGCAAAGAGCTTCCTCCTATCTGGGCGGCCATGAAGCGCATGCTCCTTGCAACAATCCACGGATTCTACCTTAAAGCTCTACGCAGTCTGCCCAGCGACCAGCTTACCCACAAGTATCATCGCAACATCCTCTTAGGTGGTTACTGCTATGGTCCGCTGGACCCTGTCGAGAACATTATTGTCAACTCCATCTGGTACGAGCAAACCTTCCCAAGCAGCAAAGGATTTAGAACATCCATAATCAATACCAGTTGCATGTGGCTTGTTGCGGCCCGATCGATGTATGGCCTTGTATCCTTCCTTTGCGCCCGCTACCCACGGCTCACACCTGATCTTGCCTTGCAGCGCCTGCTGGTGGCAGGGGCCAACTTGCGAATAGCTGATCCCAATCTATTTGATAAGCCCAGTGATCAAGAGCTGGACTGGTCTGAGTCCCCACAAATTGGATCAGGCGTGGACACCACTTTCATATAGAGGAGTGCGGTTCACAAAATGGCAGTCTGGGCCACTGTCCCAGAAGCATACGCCGCTGCTGCAGCCATTGCATTCCACCCTAATCCAGATGCGCAGATACACTTCCTTGCATCAACAAGTTGTGTTAATGAGCTTACACTACTACAGAACCTCAAATAGATCCACCCCCTTTTGTCCCGCTTTGGTTGGGCCCGGGACTAAAGGAGGCATTAGTCCCGGGTCGAACGGCTAGGAACTTTGTCGGCACGGGCAGGGACCTTTAGTCCCGGTTGGAGCCACAAACCGGGACTAAAGGTACATCATTAGTCCCGGTTGGAGGCTCCAAACGGGACTAAATTCCAAGGCTTTTTATCCCCTTCTTCCTCCTTGCCCAAGAGCCATTTTCTGCTCTCCTCCCTCCTCGTGTTCTTGCTCTTGGCTCTCGGGTGAGGAGAGTTCATGCCTATTTTCTCCAAGATTTGGGAAGCTTTTTGATTTTCCCTTCATCCAAATGTGAGAAACTTCATCCTTTCAAGTTCTATTGCTAATGGAGCTCATTTCATGCCTTAGAAATAGAGATTTTTATGCATATTTAGATATGGTACAATGTTCATGTTTTTTCGATTCACACGCTATTTGAGCTCAAAGTTAGATAAGGTTTGCATGTGTAGATGTGATTTACTTGTATTAGTTGATGGAAATGAGTATATTGAGTTCAATGTTTTTATTTTTGAGTGAATATGACTATTTAGCAAAATAAATATGAATGAAAATGGTTGATAGTAGAATTTTTATTTTTGCAAAATGAGTATGTATATATGTGGATTTATTAGTGAAATGTGAATGTTTGAATGTGGTTTTTCAAAATGAAATGAAAAAGGTGTATACTTGGTATTTAATTTATATTAAGAAGAAAATATTTTGATACTCTAATGATATATTTATTTAGGCTCCCATTGAAACCATCGTGAAGTTAAAAAAATCTTTATTTCGGATATGTATATGCCGTTAACCTTGATCCTGCGGTTTTGATACGGATATTCGGGGCCAACGTAGATATCCGCGATACGGCGCGGTATAGGGACGTGATGGAGTACAGTCTTGGTCCCAACGAAGAAATCCTCAACTTTTTAGCTGGGGACTTCTTTATTAGGACCAAGGCCGTACTCTTTCATCACGTCCGTATACCGCACTGTATCACGGATATCTACGTTGGCCCCGAATGATAGTGTCATCACAGCAGGATCAAGGTGGACGACATATGCATATCCTAAATAAAGATTTTTTTTTCTTTTCGATGGTTTTTGCATAAGAGCCTGAATAAATGTTCTGAACCATTATTGCATCCCATATGACATGGGACGACGAGTGTTCGCCTCAAATCGAAGAGTATCAAAATAATTAGCTTTTAGAAATAATTTTTTTATTTGCATGTGTATATGTGATTTAGTTTTATTAGTTGATGAAAATGGGTATATTGAGTTGAATGTTTATTTTTTAATGGATATGGATGTGTGTACTTGGTATTTAATTTACATCGAATGGAATGTTAATGTTTAATCCGTAGAAATGACTTTGCAACAGGATGGGTTGGAGCGTCGTGCGTCTACTCGTGCATTGGTACGCAATAATTTGAAGCGCGCCAATCATTCACTTGAGTTCCGCCCTGAAGAGCACCTTGGACTTCTTAGTGGTCGTATTCGTCGTTGGATTAAGAAAGCATTCCATTGCTTAGCGCTTGGCAAATTTGAGCGTGAATTTGATGTCGAGTTGCATGGTACGGATGATAATCGTGAGTTGATGGCTCGACATAATGCAAGGCGCGAAGCGTTGGGGATGCCAGAAATTGACTGTTCCGTGGCAAGAGTTCGCGCGGCGATTCACGAGGCATCGGTTAATAGGTCTCATGAGTAGTTTGTATTTGCATGTAGTCCTTTTATGTATTCATGTTGTGTAATGGATTGTGTGGACCTTTTAATTCTGTACTTCTCAAATTTTTTTCATACTGTATCATAAAAATTTTCAATTTGAACTCTAAATATGACATGTAGTCCTTTTATGTATTCATATTGTGTAATGGATCATGTAGTTCTTATAATTTATCATGTTGTGTAATGGTACAGAAGATACATGCATGTCTCAATGACTGCATCCTCTACCGCGGTGATGAGTACGATAATTTGGATGCATGCCCCGTATTCGGTACATTGAGGTATAAGATAAGGAGAGATAACCCTGGAGAAGTGGAGGGGGAGCGTCGTCCCAGGAAGAGAGTTCCTACCAAGGTCATGTGGTACACTCTGATAATACCATGTTTGAAGCGTTTGTTTAGGAACAAAGATCATGCTAAGTTGATGCGATGGCACAAAGAAGAACGCAAGCAAGACAATATGTTGAGACACCCAGCTGATGGCTCCCAGTGGAGGAAAATAGATAGAACTTACCCAGACTTTGAACGGATGGCATGAATCCTTTTGGTGAAATGAGCAGTAGCCACAACACTTGGCTGTGACTCTATGTATATATAATCTTCCCCCATGGCTCTGCATGAAGCAGAAATTCATTATGATGCCGGTGCTTATATCGGGGCCAAAGCAACCTGGGAATGATATTGATGTTACCTAAGGCCATTGGTCGATGAACTGTTATTGCTATGGCGCGATGAAGGTGTACGGATGTGGGATGAATACCGACAGGTGAGCTTTAACCTACGAGCATTGTTGTTCATAACAATCAATGATTGGCCTGCTCTTAGTAACTTGTCAGGACAAATGAACAAGGGATATAGAGCCTGCACACACTGCTTTGATGAAACTGATAGTGTATACTTGACCCACTGCAAAAAGGTTGTATACATGGGTCATCGTGGTTTTCTCCCCATCAAACATCAGGTACGAAAGAAAGGTAAGCATTTCAAAGGGCAAGCAGACCATCATAAAAAGCCAACGCACCGTAGTCGTACGCAGGTCTTTGATATGGTAAAAGATATTGAAGTTGTTTTTGGGAAGGGACCTGGTAGCCAACCTGTTCCGAGCGAAAATGGAATGGCACCCATGTGGAAGAAGAAGTCTATATTTTGGGAGCTATCATATTGGGAAGTCTTAGATGTTCGCAATGCAATTGACGTGATGCACCTCACAAAGGATCTTTGCGTCAACCTGATAGGATTCATGGGAGTGTACGGGAAGACAAAAGATACATTAGAAGCGCAGCAGGAATTGCAACGTATGGAAGGAATCCTAAATATGCCAGAGAAGAAATTCACAAACCTAAAGTCTCATGACTGTCACGTGCTTATGACTCAACTTCTTCCTGTTTTCTTGCGTGGAGTCCTGCCTGAGAAAGTTCGATTAACTATTGTAACGTTGTGTTCTTTCCTCAACGCAATTTCTCAGAAGGTAATTGATCCAGACAATCTCATAAAGCTGCAGAACAATGTGGTACAATCTCTTGTTGGCTTTGAGTTGATATTTCCACCATCATTCTTCAACATCATGACACATCTTCTAGTTCACCTTATCAAAGAGATTGATATTCTCGGACCTGTATTTCTACACAATATGCTCCCTTTAGAGAGGTTCATGGCGGTACTAAAGAAATATGTTCGTAATCATGCTCGTCCTGAAGGAAGCATCGCTAGTGGCTATGGAACAGAGGAGGTCATTGAGTTTTGTGTTGACTTTATCTATGACCTTAAACCAATTGGGGTTCCTGAATCGCTGTATGAGGGGAGACTACGTGGAAAGGGCACACTAGGAAAGAAATCATATATCTGTACGGATGATTACTCGTTCAAACAAGCACATTATGCAGTACTTCAACAATCCTCCTTGGTGGATCCGTACATCGTGGAACATAAGAACATTCTGTGCTCCGAATTCCCAGAAAAGTCAGAGGTATGGATTACACGTCGACACATCGATTGTTTTGCTGGGTGGTTGCGAAAGCATCTAATGCATAACATGGATATACCAGAACAACTGGCGTGGTTGGCTAGGGGACCATCTTGGCATATCCTAACATTCCAGGGTTATGAGATAAATGGGAACACATTCTACACAATAGCCCAAGATAAAAAGAGTACCAACCAAAATAGCGGTGTCCATATGGATGCCACAGACAACAACGGTAAAATGGAGACATATTATGGTTACATAGAGGAGATATAGGAACTGGATTATGGACCCATTTTGAAGATACCTCTGTTTCGGTGCCAATGGGTGAAGCTGACTGGAGGAGGGGTAACAAAAGATCAGTACGGAATGACAATAGTGGACGTCAAAAACCTTGGGTATAGAGACGAGCCAATCGTCTTAGCCCAGGATGTCGCTCAGGTTTTCTACATGAAGGACATATCCAGCAAGCCGAAGAAGGGGATAAACAAGCAAACGGATGAGCCAAAGCGGCACATAGTTCTTTTAGGAAAAAGAAACCTTGTTGGAGTCGAGGACAAGATAGACATGTCAGAGGATTATAATAAGTTTGTTGAGATTGCACCTTTCGCGGTGAATGTTGATCCATGCATCCTGTTAGCAAATGAGGACGCTCCGTACTTGCACCGCGATCATAATCAAGGGACATATGTGAAGAAAAAGTTTATTACCATCCCAGTAGTAGATGTTGATCTTTAATGTATTAGAATTATTATAAACATGTGATGAACTATTTGTAAATTTCAATTATATGTCCTTCATCATTGTTCGTTGTGTTTTACTTATTCATGGATTTATTATAGTGATTAAAATAAGGAAACATTTCATGGATTCCAATTAAAAACTTATTGTTGACAATAATATTATGCCAAGGATCATTTTAAACGTTAATATGTTGAGAAAACTCATTTCCTGACAAGAATCAATGATTTCAAAATTTTCATTCAGCTAACACATATTTGCATGGTTAAATTACAAAATATAATGTGTACCAATTTATGTATTACATGGATCAATACACAGGATTATAAACTAAATATTTTACATGTGCATATCAAATTAAAATAAGGCTAAAGATGTTATTTGGAATTTTTTTGGACCCATAATTTTTATTTTATGCAATTAACAACAAATGACTCATTTATTAAAAACACAAAAGAAGATATGAAAAGAAATTAAAAAAACCTTTAGTCCTGGGTCAGTCAACAACCCCGGACTAAAGGGAGGCCTTTAGTCCCGGGTCGAGCCACGACCTAGGACTAAAGGTGGGCCGAAAATTTCCACCCGGCCCACCAAAAAAACATCCTTTAGTCCCGGTTCTTGGCTCCACCCGGGACTAAAGGTCCCACCCCTATAGATCCCGCGGCCTCCCCTCTCCCTCTCCCACCTCCCGCACTTAGGCATTTCTTGATCTCTACAAAACCCTTCCTCCGCCGTCGCCGCCTCGCCATCGTCGACCTCCTCTACCGCGCCGTCGCCGCTCTTCGCTGCCTCGACGCCGTCACCACGCTCCAACCTCGCCGTCCTCAACCCGAGCCCCACACGCGGGCGTCCTCGCCTCCGGGGCTTCGGCGGCGGCCGCCACACCTCGCCGTCATCCCCGTGCTTCGGGCCTGCCACGGCCGTCCTTGCGCCGTGCACCCATCATCGCCGAGTGTCGTACGCCCCTCGTCGCTGAGCGCTGCCGCCCAGCTCGGGCCCCTGGTCGTCATCCGCCGCGCCCTCAGCCCCTAGGCAGCTCGTATGTCGTCCCCTGTCCGCGCCGCCTCCCAATCCTGCCTCATCTCGGTACGGCCGCGCCGGCCAGCCGCCGGTGGAGTGCTGTGTGAGTGTGTGCGTGTGTGTTGTGTGCTGTGTGTGTGATGTGTGTGTGTGCAGTGTGAGGTGTGTATGTTTATGATAATGGAGCTGATTAGGAAATTTTCATGCATATGCAGTCTCTCAGGTACGTGCAACGTCCGATTCTCGCCGACACCACCGTCTTCGGTCTCCGTTCTCGGCCTTGCGCGCCGACATCCGATCCTACACATCACCGCCATCTTCACGCTATAAAATTGTATATTGACTATTTTGTCTTCACTAATTTGTAAAAAATTGCATTGTGAATTTAGTGACTACATAAAAAGTTCAGATGGAATTTACTGTACTTTAGTTACTAGAATAAATTCGAGAAATTTGTATATTTCATGTATATTGCACTGTGACTTTAATGACTAACAAAATTAGATGAAATTTCATGTACTTTACTTACTAGAATAAATTCGAGAAATTTGTATATTTCATGTATATTGCATACTGAATATAATAAATTTGACAAATTTGTATGTTTGCCTTGTTGACTAGAAAAGAATTCTAGAAATTTGTATATGTACCTTAGTGACTAGAAAAAATTCTAGAAATTTGTATATGTACCTTAGTGGCTAGAAAAAATTCTAGACTTTGTATATTTACCTTAGTGACACAAAAAAAAATTTAGAAATTTGTATATGTACCTTAGTGACTAGAAAAAATTCTAGACTTTGTATATTTACCTTAGTGACTCGAAAAAAATTCTAAAAATTTGTAAATGTACCTTAGTGAATAGAAAAAAATTTCTAGAAATTTGTATATTTACCTTATTGACTAGAAAAAATTCTAGAAATTTGTATATGTACCTTAGTGACTAGAAAAAATTCTAGACTTTGTATATTTACCTTAGTGACTCAAAAAATTCTAGAAATTTGTATATGTACCTTAGTGACTAGAAAAAATTCTAGACTTTGTATATGTACCTTAGTGACTCAAAAAAATTCTAGAAATTTGTGTATGTACCTTAGTGACTAGAAAAAATTCTAGACTTTGTATATTTACCTTAGTCACTTGAAAAAAATTCTAGAAATTTGTATATTTTTGCGGATTTATTGCTTATTTCATATAAGATGGACCTAAGGGATGATGAAGACAATCAGTTGATGATGGACATGATTGCCGATGGTGATGCTCATCATTTCGAAAAAAAATTTGATCGCAGCAATACGAACATATACCTCAATGAAACCGGTGACGGAATCAAGCAATCCGAGCATACTGCTGAGCAACAAACCCCTATTGTATATTTCTAACATTCCATTCTTATATACATGTATATGAAACAATGTAGACAATAAGGATTGTAAATGAGCATGAATAATATGTCTTTTATTTAATTTGTAGCCCTCAGCATCGGCGAGAAGAAGTAAACGAGGGCCGACCAAAAAGTTGGAAGGGCGATACATTATTACAGAAGTGGCACATGATGGCGAGCCAATAACTCCCGCCAATGCTGCAGTGAAGTACATACGACAATGTGGATGTCTTGTGAGAGACAATATCCCGATCAGCTTTAGGTTATGGAAATCCAGCGATCCAAACGACGAGAGTGTGGTGCCTCAAAGAGAAAAGGAAATGGTTTGGCTACAATTAAAGCAGCAGTTCACACTTCCAGCAGGATCCGAAGAATTAGTTAAGTTGTGGACTCTTAAGAAGATGGCCGAACATTTCCAGACCTTCAAAAAGAATTTGACCAATACATACATCAAACAAGGGAAAACGCCAGATTTTACTGGAGAACTAGAAAAGTTGTAGGACCACTGGGATGACTTTGTGGCATATAAGTGCTCAGATCTCGGTATTCAGTGGGTGGAAAGGAACAAAGAGAATGCATCGAAGAAAGTATATGACCACAACCTAGGGCAAGGTGGCTACAAGCGTGCAATCCCTAAATGGGAGAAGATGGAGCAAGATTTGATTGCTAGAGGTATCATACCTGCGACCATGAACTGGCCTAAACGTTCAAGGAATTGGTTTTATGGTCATGGCGGAAGGTTGAACCCAGAGAACGACGAGTGTAGGGGAAAAAATTCAACAAGCAGCAAATAGGCTAATAGAGGCAATAGAAGCAGTAAGCCAGTGAGAATTCGTGCCTGAGAGTGAAAAGGATGAGTTGACTTACGCCCTTTAGAATCCAGAACATCCGGGTCGAACACGAAGCAAAGGCGTGCTTTCGTGGAAGTATGGTTTCAGTGACTACATCGACTCTTACAGAAGTTGTCAAAGAACGAGGATCAAGCGCGCTTCAGAAGGCTTGAAGAACAATTGAAATCTCAAGATTCAAGAATGGCGGATGAGGTAAAACGACAAGTTGCCATAGCATTGAGGCAATCTCAATCAGCTCAACAGCCTGTCAATGAAGCTAATATAACGAAGAAGCAGCTGCGCTTCCACGGAACACGCTATTGACAATCCAGACCCCGTAGTTGAAATCGGCGAGCAGCGCTTTCCTGTGGATGATATCACTCAACGGACACCATGTGAGCTGCAGATACATTTTAAGGGCTTAATCAACACGGTTGCCTTTGCTACCGCTATGCCAACCAAAGCATGCAATGTGTACCATGGACAACCGATTCCAGCTAGATATGCCAGAGTGGGCGTAGAGGAGGTGTGCAAGGGTTATGAGATGCTCGAGCTTGACATTCCTGGAGGTGACGGGGAGAAGACACTAGTAGAGGTCATTCATGGTTGTGATCCTGTGGGACAATCGCAACATCATCCTCAAGGCTGTTGATCAGGCATCAAGGCCAGCATCTCCGATCCCTCCTACAAGGGAACGTAGCCTGAGTCCACCGTCTCTGCCAGCTGCAGCACAACATTCTCCTGCACCATCATCTCCTGGGCAACCGACATCTCCTACTTCACCTCCTCCTAGGCACACGTCTCCTCCATCAAATCCACCACCGCCACTGCCGGTAAAGAAGCAACCTAAGGAGCCAGTGAAGCTACCGTAGGATCAACCTTTAGAGGAATGCGCTGCGGAAGCTCAAAGAGCGGTTGATGAGCACTTCAAAAAGAAGGAGCCAGAGAAGAAGATACCCATAGATCCAAATGATAAAGCTTTTTTTTCTGAAAATGACGGATGCAAATCGACGTAAATTGATTCCGCCGCCTTCAGACTACGACCGCTCGATTACCAAGTCATACGAGAAGAGGAAGAGATCTGCTGGGTCGTCGTCTGATGTTCCACCACTCGGAACCCAAAAGAAGCAATCAATTGAACCGCTCGTGGTGCTACCAACCGAACAACAGGGGCTAATTGAGTTTCTAGCCAGCTCGCATCTCTCGGCGGCTCAGGTTGCAGGGGGTCATATTGAAAGTCACCCCATAGTTCCTAGATGGACATTTGATTTGAAGAAAACCCTTGTTCATCCGGCAATCATACCTGAGCTTCAAACGCAGTTGCGCAGGTTACATGATCGGTACATGCTCGCAGCTTCCAAAGGCGAGATTATGTGGGGTGTACTGATCAAAGATGATGATTACTTTCGTGGTAAGGATGTGATGTGGCTGTATTTCAAAGAATTATACCAACTGTACCATCAAGACACCCTCAACATCAGTTTCGTCAGCACCTTTATTATGTAAGTGGTGTTCTTCAATTTTAATTTTCGTAATAGGCGAATCTTTGTACATGCCCTCAATCTATTGCTGCTTTTTTCTTTTGTATTATACGCAGGATGGAGATTCAAACTTGCAGAAAGAATGGCTACATTCATTTGGGCTTCATCGACCCAAAGGTTGTGAATTGCAAGACTATACATGACAACTCTCAAGACACATAAGAAAACTTATACAAGTTCCTACGCATTCAGCATTACAAGCAGAATATTTTATTTCCTTACAACTTCAAGTGAGTGTTTCCTGCCGTGTAACTCCTTTAGCTTTTGTATAATTGCACTTTTTTAACCCTAACAAAAAGAGGTTCTGTATAACCTTGCAGAAATCACTGGTTACTACTTTGTATAATTCCTGACATGCGATTAGCGATTGTTATGGACTCATTAAGGAAAGATCCAGCAGATTACAAGGACATGACCAAGATGCTGAAAAGGTAATTACCAATTATGATAATTCCTGACATGTGCTTAGGGATAAATATATTTATCTATTTCTCGGTCATGCGTAGTGTTTAAAGAAAGTTAAGTAAAAAATATCCAAATAATTTCAGAGGCGAACTTAGATTGAAGATAGACTTTCCGGTATGCACTTGGATGTTTGTTTGCACGCTTCATTTGTTTCATTGCTTCATTTGTTTCATTATATTTTCATATGGACATCTAATGACTTCTTTTATCTTAAAGTGTTTGAGGCAGGCAGAGGTAATAATTTATGCTCATACTATTTTTGCGAGTTCCTTCACAGTTTGGTAGGTCCTTACAAGACATATACTGCTTGGGAAGCAGAAGTAAGTAATAAATAACATTTCACAATATTTCAGCTAATTAATGTTACAAATTATTATAATTGGTAGTGTTCACTTCTTAATAGGTAACAAGGATGCGGGATCAGCTCATTCCACAGGAAAGAGTTTTGGCGATTCAAGAAGTCCTGGCAGGATTTATTAATGAACAAGTCGTCAGTCCAGATGGTGAATTCTACTACGATGGCCACGTCCTTGATTCAAGTAGTAAATATAGCATAGATGAATGATAGATTAAACTTTGATTCACTTGGTATGTATATGTATATATCTATATGTTTCACTTTGATTCACCCGGTGAATCCACTTATATGTATTGTACGTATTTCATACTAACCTCGAACAAGCGTGTAGGAGCGTATTGCAGTAATATAACAGACTTCTTAATTTTGAATATAAAAATATAATTAAAATAGAAAAGAAATGAATGGAATGGAAAATAGGAAAAAGAAAAAAAAGAGAAGGGGACCTTTAGTCCCGGTTGGCAGGGGCAGCCTTTAGCCCAGGTTAGTGTTACCAACCGGAACTAAAGGTCCCTTTTAGTCCCGGGTCAGGGAACCGGAACTAAAGGCCGAGGCCTTTTGTCCTGGATTGGTAGACCCGGTTGGGAAACCAGGACTAAATGGGATTTCCCAACCGGGGCTATTCAAGGGTTCTGTGCTAGTGTTAAGGCTATCTCAGAGGCTCTGTTGCAGTGTGTGCGTGATGGTAACCAACTCCTGAGAGGGCAATTTCATGCACTCTGCACGCGAGTATGCATCATGTCGCACCAGCAACAGGAACCAGATCCTACAGAGATAGATCGGGACTTCTACCTACTAGTATCTCAACGCATTGGCAGGTTCTGGGGCCAGCATGATCGAATCAACCGCAAGGTGGTAGCTGCACTGGAGGAGTTCAAACGCATTTGGAATGGGCTTTTCCTTGGCTTTTGTTGTTATAAAGAATCAATGCAGTATGTAGATTCCTAATTTTTTTGTGTGTGTGAATCATTGTTTGAACCTGAAACTGTTAGTGTCAACTAATGGTATGTAAGTAATTCTGGGAGTGACTCTGCAATGTAAGTGATGAAACATCAAAAATTGTGTTTCATTTTTCTTTTGCATAACGTATGTGAAGATATATGTTAGGCTTGATTCTCAGTTGCATCTAAGTTACTTGTTTAGTGTGTCCTTGCTTTTTGCTGATTCTCTTTAATTATTTGTTTTATAGTTTGGTTATGGTTCGCCGCTATGGTCAAATTTGCAATCTGGCATGCCACTAATTATGCTTGCTTTCACATAAACTTACAAATTATTGTGCCTTTTGCATGTGTGGCAGAACAAGTCCGGTGCATTTATTGTGAGAAGGCAGGCGATAGAATTGTGCATCCAGTCAAGGGTGGGCTTGCTGAGTTTGAGCTATATAAATCAAAAGCAAATGTCTACACGAACGACAAGGTCATCAGGGGGAGAAAGGATCGTGTGGAGGGTGTGGAAGATGGAGAAATCTACTGCAGCTACCGTGTTCGTGATGTTCAAGATGTGTCGGAGTTTGCTAGATGGAAAAACCTCACACAGTTGCCGTGTTGGTGATGACAATGATGTGATAAGAGGCTTGGAAGCAACCGTTCATGTTCTTTTTTTTTTTGAAATAAGAATCGTTCATGTTCGTGATGATGATGATGAGCGGTTTGTAAGATGGAAAAACCTAACACAGTTGCCGTACTGGTTGTGACAATGATGTGACAAGAGCTTGGATTTAACTGTTTGTGTCAAGTAATGTTAAATTGTGCTTTATTTTTGTGTTAATGTTAAATTTACCTCTTTATCCCCGAACTAGCTTCGTCTATCTCTAACCCTTAACATAAATAAGATGGTGTATATTTGGATGTATACTTCTTTCATATATTTATGTTAATGTTAAATTCATAATTTGTGCTCCCTCTTTATCTCTGAACTGCTGGCATCAACTTCGTATGTCTTCTACCCGTAATATGATTAAGGTGGTGTGTATTTGGATGAATACTTGTTAGTTACTGGAGCATTTTATCATGCTTTGGGTGACGATGATCCAGAGATGGGATGGCCTTGACTGCCGGAAGTAGATGAACAGAATAGGGTGGGCTCGAGGGCTCAGTTCGCCGATGGCTCGGCGGATGCCCTCCAGGGTGGACTGCCACTGCCACGCAACACTGGCTTCCCCGGCCTCGACGCACTTCACGTGCTGGACCTTTACGGTCGGCGTGTTCCGTCAACGACACGAGCAACTGTGCAAAGCCGGCCGGACGGGGACACGTCACGTGGGGAAGGGGACAGAAGCAGCGCGCAGAAGATGGCACGGCAGAAGTATGCACGGAGCTCGGTCATATATCAACGGCCAACAAGGCAACAATACGAGCCACGGTTACATAGCGAATGCAAATGGAAGTGCCGAACTGCGATATATACGCAAGTATGCAAACGCTTACAAATTATCAGTACTGAGCATTACTCAAACAGGGAAGGCAAGCAATAAAACATCCAGGTTATCTTAACAAGTTCAAGTCACACAGGAAGAAAAATACCTACACCAACTCCTTTCCCATGCGCAGTTTAGAAATAAACACAGTTGAACTATGGGTTCTCTTTCACATGCCCCCACTACTCTACAGGACTAAGTAAGGCTGCTCATTCTTTGTAATGTGATCCATAGTACCTAAACATGTTTGAGTCACTGTGATAATACTATCCAGCAGGTTCATCTTCAAACCTAAGATGATCATTGACAGCTGACTCACCAGGCTGCCACAACTTCAAAGGATTGTGGATCACACCATGTTCATAGAGCCTCCCAATTCCATAGTCAACCATATCAGGATCATGGTTTGTGGCACTGCGTTTACACCAATTGTCCCAAGAGTTCGCGAAGTGAAACACCCTCTCACCAGTTTTATGATCAGACTTTGGACCAACCAGCACAACTGTGTGAAGGGGATGACCAGGCGTCGATGGATGCATTTCACCACATGCAAATGCATTTCTTGCCAATGGAGGATTATATATCTGTCCATACTCAAGATCAAGAATGCTATGTCCTGGTTGAAATATGGCTGGGAGAGCCACACCATCTGCAAATTCTTCACAAAGAGTTGTATAGTTATTCCCAGGAATGCAAGAGGCGTCACCAATTCTGTAGTAACATCCATCCTGCAAGCTCAAAAAAAACAGTCAATGAACTACTGGCGACTACAAGCTAGTGCAAAATATAAATAGCAAGTGAGACTTGAAACAAAAACTTATTTAGCTGCTCCTAAAATAGCATATAGCTTTAGCATTCAGCAAAATATGCAACCAGACTCCTAGGGGCCAACATTCATCGCCATCAGGTCTGCCATAAAAACCAATCGTTTATGCTCCAAACAAGATATTTTTCAAATTGAGCAGAGGGGATGATGCTGAGCTAATGCTGTGTGATAAAAAGTGGTAGATCAAAATCACTTGAGCCAAGCAGATTGGGGCCAATATAAATGCTTATAAACCATCATGATGCAGACCTGTTTCTCAAGAACATAATAATGCAGAACAGAAGTCCGAAAGAAAGATATTTTAGTCTAAGATCCTCAAAGACCGTTATTCACTTTGTTCTTTAGGCTGCTGGTCTGTGATTCATGTGCCTGTGTGAGCTACTGTTAATCGCAAATATCATAATTAAAGCTATAAGCAACTACAAAACACCTGCATATACTTGGAAAATGGACGTGACACTAAAGCAAACTCCAATAAAAGTTAACGGGATATGATGTCACTGTACACAATCTATCCACCGCACAACATTTTTACCATAAGGGCATAATGACTTTAATACCTGTCGACCTTATGAATACTGCACGACTAAGTTGTTCAGAATTTACAATCATACTCCTGAAGTTTAGTCAAATGGGGTACACAGAAGTGCATAAAAATCATGCTGAGCAAGGACTCGATTACTCAGATATCTCAAATTTTGGAATCGCATGAAAGACACAACCTACTGACAGCCACATTGACTCTCCTATGCCACAGGTGATATTAACAGGATAACCAAGAAGCCACAAGCTGAACTGCCATAATCTAGCAATGACAAAATG
The DNA here is from genome assembly GCA_032594955.1 of Panicum miliaceum. Lineage (NCBI taxonomy): Eukaryota > Viridiplantae > Streptophyta > Magnoliopsida > Poales > Poaceae > Panicum > Panicum miliaceum. The sequence goes on along the minus strand of CM064057.1, from coordinate 46,451,660 downwards.
ATAAATGAGCATCCAAAAGAGATTCATCGTACTCATCGACGATATTCTGTGGTTCCAGTGTCAGCATTCTTGTATCCAGCGTCTGATCCTTAAATATAGAATCTACAATAATGTGGTTGGTCTGCATAGTTAGACAGTAAGCATTCGCTGTGCACTCCACTGCAAAATAAAATAAAACATTCAAAAATATAGTTTAAATCATACAAAAGAAAAGAAAGATATTACAAGCAAAGCAATGAAGAAATTGGCAATCGGTTATGTAGCATTGTTCATGAGGATTGCTTACGGCCTTCCTGGTTAAAGAGGATGGGAATCAAAGGAATCCCATTGACTTTAACATCCGCCAGAGAGAAGTCCAGGTCATGATCCTCCAGATACTGATACTCAGAAAACAGCTATATAAAAAACAAAGTAAAGGGATATGCAGTTGACAGTTCATACAGTGAAGCAGGCTTACTTCTCGGCCACATGCACATTTGAATTGTGGGATAGCAAATACGCGCTTCCGGATTGGTCTGTTGTAATCTCCACAGTTCACGCAGGTCCATGCTTTTCCCTCCTTCCGAGACAAGTCACCATAGCTGATAGAAGGCTTCATCCCTCTATGAATTGAGAAACGAAACAAAAAGGTTGGCAGGTTATGAAAATATCATGCCCTGAATGTGTATGGAGCTAAAAATATCACAATTGGCATAATCAGAAATATATAATCTAACGAAATGTGTTTCTAATTGTTTAGTGCTAGTGCTGCTGCTTATAAAATACTTTCACCAGATGTGAAGGAATCAGAAACAGCACGACAAAGCATAGCCTAGGCTAACATATGCCCAACCGAGCAGCCACAATTTAAACAGTTGCAATGGTTTAATATCAAAGAGCGCCTGCCATAACAAACTACAGAACTCTAAACTGAAGCATATGGAAATACCGAACAAATTTGGTTTCTCAGACGAAGAGAAACTAACTATTCATCCACCTGAGCTAGGCCAAGTAAATTGCAAGGTCTCGATTGAAGCTATTGTTTTGGGTTATTCATCCCATTCCGAAGAAAAAATTCGACGAGCCGAAATAAATTCTCCACATTTGGGTATCAACTGTCTACCGGATAGCCCTAGGAGAAGAAAGGGAAGAAGGTGAAGTACCACAGGAGCCGCCGCCGAGGAGGAGCAGTTGCCGTCAAGGTAGGTGAGAGCTTCCAGTCGCCGTCGAGGTAGGTGAAAGCTTCCAGTCGCCGTCACGAGGCAGGGGAAATGGGGGACTGGGGGAGATGCAGGAAGCAGGAAGCCAGGAAGGACCAGGAGGGTGGTTTTAGGTCATGTAATTGGGTTGAGCCGGCGGCCCAAGAGTACGAAAGACTGATTTGAGACTTTTTTTTTGACCGCCCCCATCTCTTTCGTTGTCTAACTGCCAAAATCGAATACGCACCGTCCTGTTGGAGATAATCTTGTCATAAGAGATGAATAGATGCATCTACATACATCTATGGACATGAGTAGTCAAGAGAAAATTATCTTGCTGCATGAGCTAATATTTAGCTAGCATTTTGTAGCAAAGTTTGTTTTAAATTTGAGCTGAGAAAGCAGTACAGTAGATGGTGAGCTAAATATGTAGCATGTCGGCCACTGTAGCAAACTGACCTACACGACTATAAAAGGGGCAGCACCTTTATGGTTGAAAATATAGAGTTTTAGCATGAAGCTAGTAGAGCTTGGTTGTGAAGACCAAGCGATGTTTGTAGTGCTTGATTATAAAGATCAAGCTAGAATGTGGTAGTGCTTGGTTGTGAACTTGGTTGTGAAGATCAAGCAAGTTGTTCTAGGTTGTGACAATCTAGTGTGAGGCATCTTGTAAGTTTGTAGTGTGATGCTATAAGATCAATAGAGTTTCTTGTGTTCTTGAGTGATTCAACATTTAGATAGCAAAAAGAGGAGTTGAGTGTTTTGATTCCGATAAAGTAGCAGGACAGAGCGATTATGTCCAACAATTGGTATCAGAGCCTGAAGATTTTGGAGGAGATTGCTGGGGATAGGCAACAACGTAGATGCTGCGGATCGAGGCTATGGCGAGATGCTATAGCAAGTTCTTGCATATGGTGAGATGCCACGGCAAGCTAGTGGTGTTTTGCCGCTGCGAATTTGGGGGGATCGAGATACTACGACAACACTAGTGCTGTGATCCTGCTGCAGGAAGGAACCATGATGTGAAGATTCATGGATATGGTGGCGTGATGCTGCTGAAAGTTGGCGGTGTGAAGCCGCAATAATGGAGGTGGTGCGAAGCCATGTTAGTAAAGGATGGTGTGATGCTACCAGAAGGTGACGACGGTGTTGCTGTAAGAAGATGGTGTATGAAGCCACTAGGAAAAGATGGCGCATGTGGCTGTGATTAGAAGACAGCAGTGTGAGGCTGCTCAGAAGTGATGGCGTGAAGTGGTTACAAGTGTGGTGGTGAGAATCTACCATGAGAAGGCCACGGTCTGAAGCTACGGCAATGTGTGCAAGAAAGTGTGGAAGATCCACATGTGATATGACAAGATTAGGGTGTGATCGTTGGAAATAATCTTGTCATAAGAGATGAATAGATGCATCTACATGCATCTATGGACATGAGTAGTCAAGAGAAATTGTCTTGCTGCATGAGCTAATGCTTAGCTAGCACTTGGCGTATCAAAGTTTGTTTTGAACTGGAGCTGAGAAAGCATTACAGCAGATGGTGAGCTGTGATGTTTAGGTTGGTCACTGTAGCACGTCAGTCACTGTAGCAAACCGACTTACAGGACTATAAAAGGGGCATCACCTTTATGGTTGAAGATATAGAATTTGAAATATAGATGTAGCGTGAAGCTAGTAGAGTTTGGTTGTGAAGACCAAGCAATGTTTGTAGTGCTTGATTGTAAAGATCAAACTAGAATGTGGTAGTACTTGGTTGTGAAGATCAAGCAAGTTGTTCTAGGTTATGACAATCTAGTGTGAAGCATCTTGTAAATTTGTAGTGTGATGCTATAAGATCAATAGAGTTTCCTGTGTTCTTAAGTGATTCATGATTTAGATAGCAAAGAGAGGAGTTGAGTGTTTAGATTCCGTTAGCATGACAGAGCGATTCTGTCCAACACGTCCGACCGCTGCATCACGATTCGCGAGAAGCCCCCTGTCCCTTTACCCCTCCCAACGATCCCCACTCCTTTCCGTTCTTTTCTTTCCCCCTCGAACTGCCGCCGCGGCGCCGCCTCCCCATTCTCGAGTAGCGCCGCATGCCCTGCGCCTGCTCATCTAAGCTACTCCTGCGCTACCTTCGATCCCCATCCTGGACACACCATCCGCACGGTGCAGACCGCTCTCCTCTACCACCCGTTCTGCCTCCCGGAGGTGAAATAATTGGCGGGGGCCTACCGTCAGTAGGCTTCCTGTGGCGGCGGCGCCCTTCCTCATCACCAACCTGTGTTAGCCTCCGCGCCACCTCCACCTCGCCTTCCGCACGCTTCCTCGAGGCGTGGTGCCGCCGCGTCACCTGCCGCGCATACAAGGTTGGGTTGGTGAAGGCAGTGGCGGCGGCGACGACGGTGGCGCGGTTTATAGTGGGCCCGCCACAGCGCCGCCGCCGCCGATCCGGCGGTGCCGCTTCACCAGTGAGATGGACAGGCCAGCAGCGCCAAGGTGGACATGGTGGGAAGCTGGATCATGACGGAGATGGAGAGGATCTCGGACTGTCTGTGGAAGACAATGGCGGCCGGGGCGCCAGCCGCTGGGCGTCGGGTGGCGGAGCGATATGTAGGCCACGGCGCGACCGCAGGGGCTCTCGATCAAGTTGGGGCGCATCGCGGCGGGCGGCTTCGGCTTGTTCTTGGACACTGTGGGCCCGGCCCCTCCACTTCTTGGACACCTCGATGCTCACGCGGCTGTCCACCTCATCTGAGAAGCACCCCAGCTACTGCTGCTCATCGTGGCTTCCATGGTGGTGATGGTAGGATGGCTGCGGCAACATTGTCAAGTCGATGGGCAGCACGCCCTTGCATCTTGGTACATGCGCTCCTGGCTGGCTGGCTCATTCTCTTGCCAAGCGACGTGAACGAGACACACCACCGAGCAACCAAAAATTTCAAGCAGCAAAGAAGCACCCATGTCACATGTGTCCTCGTCATCTACAAGGTTGTAAGACTCCAAGAACAGAATCCGTAGCAGTAGATTGCCTAACCCCACTTGCTTTTGAATTAACCAGCAGTTACTCTAGCTAATCAATGTGCTGCTATATGAATTGGCCGCCATTGCTTATATTTTTTTTCTCTGTACAAGATCAACATGTTTCTAGACATAAATTGAGGTGATAAAAAGTTTGCTTCTAAGATGTTTGACGAAATGTTTGAGGTTAAACTGTCTCATGCATTTATATTATATAAGCCTGACACCATTAGCCATTACAATAACATCCAGTTTCATAAGTGTGTGTAAACCTCTCATCTTGTTAAAAAGTACAAGCTGAAGGTAATAACAGGCCTATGCTGGTGCTTTTTTTTGTTGCTCAAGGCTGATTAGAACTAACATGGAAAGAAGGGAAGTAAGCAGCTAAGTAGATAAAAACTTCTGATGCAGCCTCCTCTTGTCAAGTTATTGCCACAATTTCTCTTGTAAAAAAAAATTCTATTTTTTATTCTAATCAGTTTTTTGCTGTGATTAGTTAATAATATTGCCTGCATCCATTGCTGCAGTGCCTAAAGTAAGATGGGTTCAGGACCTAGCGTCGCCTGCCGCCGCTGCTAGGCACCAGTATCCCTCCACAAGTCCACGTGAAGTTCATGAGAATATAAACATAATATGATGAGCTCCGGACACCAGTAACACACAAGTGAGAATCCAACATTTCTGATTTTCTTCGTGGATTCGTGTGAATACTTCTCTTCTGAAAGTTCTCTCCTGTGATATGGTGCTTTGGTTCTTTGCGCAGTTTCCGGTTCGAAAATCAAGTGGTGTTTGCAGTCCATGCAATTCATTATCAGTATTTCAGAAAATACTATACTGGCTTCAATAATCAGGTTATCGAGTCCTCAGATGCTATGGAATAAATTTTGGCTTATGCTTCTTGTTTTTTTTTGTGACATGATGAGGTAGGACAGAATGCATACGCCTCTAGATAGATGTTAGACCTGACTAACTAGTTTGGGAAGGAAGAATAATGCAATCGAGAGGAACCAATGGAGCTAAAAGTATGCTCTTTATTCACTCGCAAAGGTTACATAGACTATCGGGGTACATGTCCTTTTATAGGACTTACAAACCGTCATACACAATGACAACTCACCATTAGAACCTCAACTTTACAACTAAGCAACACCTAGAAATCTAGAGACATCATGATCCAACTATAATGATCATGTATGCTCCTCAAGACAGTCAAATTCAATATAACTTTTTCTTGCTCAAGAATAAAAATTAACTTCTAACAATCTCCCCCTTAATTTATATTCTTGAGATATCTTTTTGCAACCCAATCTTCAATTTCACTTGCAAACTTGGATCTAGACAGTGACGCAACTTGTGAACACATGTTGCCCCACTTGTTTGATGCCCTAGGGACCCTACCTCGTCATCGACACATCAACGCATGGAGCCATGACGATCCAAGATAATGAAGGTAACATCCATAAGGTAAACGGCCATCGTCTGAAATTATTATTAGATCATAATACAACAACAGATGAGGATATAGACGTGATTGAACTCGTTCAACACGACCATATACCTTATTAAAGGCTTTATGGGCCATATCCTAAGGTAAGCCACTTGTATAAATTCCCTAAACTCTCCCCACTGCTACCCAAAAGAGGAAGGAGGCCAGCTGGGCCAAGCCCAGTTCAGCCGACCTAGCCAAGTCGGCCGAACCAGGGTGGAAGCCCCAGCAGCCCACCTTTGACAGGCCAGGCCATCCTCATGTCCTAGACCAAATTTTGGCCACCTCGGATCTTTTAGACGGCAGAAAATAGGGTTTCTCCCCTTTTTCTTCCTCATTGAAAGCCTTTCCTCCTCCTCTCAACCTTTTTCCATCTATCCTTCACCTCTCCACCTCCAAACCCATCTGCACTGCTAGAAACCATCCATGGCTGGCAAGGAGATCGTTCTGTTCATCAACTCCGACACCACTGACCACACAATGGTAGCCCCGACACCAGCTAATAGTCCGAATTCCCCAATCATGATCGAGCCGGAGGTTGAAGAGGTGCATGCACTCTCGGTGGTGCCCCTGGCGATGGCACCCACCGTGGTGCGCAACGGGGGGCCGAGGGGGGCCAACCCTGGGTCGGCCGACCCCCCAGTTCGGCCGAACCGGGGTTGTGACCCCTCGCGCCCCCGCTCGATGACGTGCTCTGCCTCGCCATGTAGAAGCCAGAAGGTGAGGACTCGGACCCCGAGCCCCTACCAGCGCCCACCAACGGGGCTCTGACTCAGCAGAAGGCAGAAGCGCAGCGGAAGCCGAAGGAGAACGGCATGCCCGGGCCATCTGCACCTCCCATGACAGACCCGAAGAGCCCACGACCGGAAGACCAGGTTCCGGTGTTCACCCCTTCGCGGGCTGCTGTTGACATTTTATAACGCAGTCACCAAGTATGGACATAGAATCCAGTCCCCGGCGACAGCGCCAAAAATCCATGTTGGCATTTCATAGCGTCGTCACTAGGATAGGTGCTTCCCAGCAACGGCGCTAGAAATGCTGTGGGGTATTTCTTACGTTACAGAAGGATCCGCAAGCGCACGGAATACCGTCGTAGCATTTTACCCGTGAGTACGGAGTCGTATTTATAGTTCCGCAGGGAAGGCGGCGGTTATTGGAATGGATTAGTGTGTTGATTAGTTCTAGCATGGATATTCTATTGAATAAACAGGGGTAAGATAATAATGGGTAAGAGGTAGTGTGACACACAAGTTGCTCAAGTTCTACTCTATGCAAAGCTTACCGGAAGGGAGAAAGGAAGAAGAAAGCTAATCTAGAGACTTATGTACTCTTGACTAAGCATACAGTCTATACTAGGAACACACATACATACACATGAATACATACAGGTACTAGGCTTCTAGGCATCATCGGAAGACCGCACAGGATATGGCAAGGTGGCCACTAGACACTCACGACTATTTTATGCACCTCCTACAGCAACTACACGAACGGGGAGGGTTACAAAGGACGGATAGGGCTGTCACCACCTGCCGCCTACCTCAACTAACCATGGTATAGAGCCGCATCCAGCAACACTGATTAGCCTAGACGCCACGTCTACGCTAATGAGCGATACTCTAATGCCCCGCGCCGAGCCCCCACCCTTCGGATGGACAGACATCACACTAGAGCAAACGTACGAATAATAGAGCCAATGCCTTAGCCTAGATATACTACCATGTCTAATCATACAAGATATAGGTTCTAGATGTAAGCTAAGCATAGCATACACATCTTAATAAACAGGAAAGATACTATAAGAGTGCATTATACTAGGAGATAACTAGAGAATTCCGAATATTACAAAGGAGAGGAAGAGTAAAACCCTTACCGAATACTCCTAAGAAGACTCAGGAACCGAAGAAGAGCTACTTCACCTAGACTCCACTATCCTAAAGACAAAGCAAAGAGAGAAACTTGAGAAGGAGCTTCAACTTGAGGTGTGTCCCTTAGTAGCACCCCCCCTTATATTTATATGGGTGAGTGACGGGGGTGTGCAGCAGCTTCATGGTGCCAATCCACCCCCTTGCACCTGGAACCGACTTGGAGGACCAATGAAGAAGCTACACGTGGCAGAGGTAAGTCGGTGGGGCCCGGCTTGGCTCGGCCGAGCTACCTGGTTCGGTCGAACCAGGTTAGGCACCCACCGCCTCCAGCTTCTTCTGTGGGGCTGACACGTGGGCCCTGGTCACTCCTATGGGTGAGTTGAGTTTGTCTAAGGTCGGTTGTGCCTGTTTGTGGGCCCTTTGGTCCGTGGGAGGCTGAACGGCGCGCTCTGATTGTTCGACGCCATTTGCCTTGGATTGAAGTGTTGGTTTACACTTGATTTTTGCTCTATTTTCCCTGCATTGTGAATTCTCCAAGAGGAATATGGAAATGATATTATTCTAGATAAATATGCAAGTTAAGTATGCTAGTCATCCCAATTTTCTGATCAAATTGACGCTCAAAATTGGTCCGTATCGAGTGTCAACAAGAACCCCCAAGCTGTCCTTTGCTCATCCCGAGCAAATCAGGACAAATCAGGATGTTGATCAGAAAATTATTAGACTCATTACCTGCTGTCGTGTCAAGTCTAAGGCATAGATGATCTCCTTGAGGATGAGAAATGTTGGCACGAATACCTGGCCCTTGTTACCTTCACCATCTATGGGGCTTATAAGCTTCTCCTCGTCTTGAGCTGTTGAAAGTTAGAATGGTCGATAGAGCAGTACTTACCTACCTTTGTTCGGCAATCCATCTGGAGGTTTTATTTTTGGAAATAATAAAACAAGACTAAGTTCCTCAAATGATTCACTCGGATCGCTCAATGGTGTATGAATCCTTACCAAGGCACTTCACCTTTCTCATAACGAAAGCTTTTGTGGAGCTCAAGGTACGGCTGGATGAAGCATACCTGCATTTCATATTTAGCCAAGACAAAGAGTGGATCCATGGAGAAAACAAGTCATATCTCATGATCAAGAGGTGCATGTGTGTGTGTGGATGAGAGGTATGATTACTCCTTTTTGGTTTGTGATCTCTCTCCTCTTTATTTATTATTTTTTTATTTTTCTTTTAGACATGGCTATCCCCTTTTCTTATTCTTTCTTTCTTTCTCTTTTTTTTTGGGTCATGCTTCTTTGGCATGCCATCTTTTCTCTTTCTTTTTCTTTTTCTTTTTCTTTTTTTGGGGATGACCAAGCCTAATCCTTTTTTCAGGGATAATCATGAGGAGAGACCTCAAACTTCATGGAGCATTTATTTGGTGGATGGATGAAATTGCTAATTCCCAATGTAGGAATGTCGCAATGGGTGTAGCGTGTGCGTGATCTTGATCAAGAGGATATGAAAAGCATGTCACTAGGGTCACAACAATTTGACAAAGCTCAATGAAATAGCAAGCAGCATATGTATAAGGTTTTTCAATGTAAGTGACATATGACTTTGGTAGGACTTGGAACATCATTGAGGAACTTGTCTTTCCCTTTTAAATTTTTGAAAACAAATACTCCAGATATCATGATTCACTTAGGATAAGATTATAAAGCTCCATCTTCCATATCTAAACTCACAACAACCAAGACTAGGATAAAGCATGTGCAACCCACGGGATGTTCGGGTTCATGGCACAAAGATTTATATAGCCAGCAAACTCAAACTTAGGTAACATCATGCTTTAGGACTAAGCAAGACAGACAAGCAAGAGCATAACAATTATTCATCCTTTCAACTTAGGAAGACTGAACATTCTTATCAAGCATATGGATAAGGGAAATTCAAGCAGGAAATATTTGTTTGGTTTTTAGAGTTTTTATAATTTTATTGAAAGAAGTAAAGGATACAGTTGACTTGGTGGAGGAACTCCCCCAAGCTAGCTCTTGGTTTAAGGTCCGATGAGCAGGACCCTCTCCATACCTGTTTTAACTCGAGACCGAATCGTCCATACCTGGAGAGGATGTCAAGGATGACAACGTCTTCTTCTTCCCCCACGCCTTCTTGGATTCTTCTTTGTTGGTGTTGGTGGTGTGGAAGTTGGATCCTTGTTCCTTGGAGCAGGGGTGCCGTTGTTCGGCCTCCTCTTGTGTGCCCTCTATTGTTTTCCCTTATTGAATTTCTTCAAAAGGGCGGCAGGATCATCCTTCTTCGGAGAGGTTGTTTCGACTTTGATGACCCTTCCTGGACGTGGTTTATATTTGATCATGGTCATCGAACATTGCTCCTGTCTCGGGCGGAAGTCAAATCTTTCTTCTTTGTCGTTGATGTTGAGTCAGATTTCTCTGGCTCCAACATCGATATGAGCTTCCGCCGTGTTGAGAAATGGCCGGCCAAGAATAAGTGTTGTTCCTTCTGATTATCCATGTCCAGCACCACGAAGTCGACGGGGATGAAGCAGTCTCGAACTCTTAACGGAATGTCTTCTGCGATTCCTTTTGGGTACCGGACGAATGAATCAGCCAGCTGCAGTTGCATTGGTGTTGGAGTCGAACTTGAAGAATCTAGCTGATCGAAACCGCCGTAGGCATGACACTGACGCTGGCACCAAAGTCACAAAGAGCCTTGTCGAAGTTTTGTGCTCCTATCGAACAGCTGATAGCGGGATATCCCGGATCCTTTTTCTTCTCAGGAAGCTGAGGGAGTATAGCTGCACTGCATGCTTCAGAGAGCTTGACCACTTCAGTGGTGGGTAGCGGCCTCTTGTTGGAGAGTATGTCCTTGCGGTAGTGAGCATAAGGTGGCACTCTCATGGCCTCCAGTAGAGGCACACTAATGTTAACCCGCTGAATCATGTCTATAAAGCGGTTGAATTGCTCATCGGCGCCTAGCTTCCTGATCTTGGTCGGGAACGGCAACAATTGTGTGTCGTAGAAATCATGCGGAGCTGTTTTCCCTTCATGCACCTTGTCGGTGTCATCACTGCTGGGGCGTTCTTCGGTCGCCTCGTTCTCTTTTTCCCTGCTGACATGGTTAGGACTAGGGGGATCACGAGTGGTTTTACCTCCTCTCGTGGTCACTACATGGATATTCTCCGTGGTTCCTTCGGGGTACCCTGGACCCTTTCCTAACTCAGCAGGAGGAATAGCAGCGGCCAGCTGAGCTAGTTGAGTTTCAAACATCTTGTTGAAGCTCAGCTAGTTCTTGAGTGTTGAGGAGATGCCATCCATCTTCGCTTGGAAAGTCTCCAAGGTCTTGTCGTTGCCAACAAGCTTCTTTTGGATTGCTTTGTTGGTCTTTGCCTGGCTTAAGACAAGATCCCTCAAGAAAGGTTGGTTAGGATTAAACGAGTTTGAATTACCATTACCTCCTTGATAGTAGGGGCGCGACTGGCTCCACCCTTGACCTCCTTGTGGACAAAACCCATTGTTATTGTTCACATACATGACATCTTTATGGGTTTCAGGGCAATCGTTGCCCGAGTGTCCAACGTTCCCACAGACCTCGCAAGTCATGCGAGAATCTAAGGCTTGGAGTGCCTGACTCTGAGCTTTTTCTTGGGGGCGTTCATCAATCTTCTTGATGAGGAGGTCGAGCTTAGCGGCGATCATGTCCGTCTCCTTGACGGAGTGCATGCCCCGCTGGCGAAGTCGGAGACGTTCGTCATTCCACCCTTGGTTGGACACCATCTTCTCGATTAAGGTTTTGGCCCTGTCAATGGTTAGCGAGAAGAAAGCACCACCCGTAGCAGCGTCGATGTGATCACAGGCTGTTGGAGTAAGCCCATTGTAGAAGTTCTATAGAATGAGCCAAGTGTCCATCCCATGGTGAGGACACGCAAGGATGTACTTTTGAAGCCGCTCCCAAGCTTCAATGATTGACTCATTTGACGCCTGCTGAAAACTGGAAATCCTTCCCCGAAGAGCATTGGTTTTACCCAACGGGAAGAACTTTGCGAAGAATGCCTTGGCGCACTCATCACAAGTGGTGACTGCACTTCTGTTGATGTAGAACCACTGCTTCGCCTTCCCAGAAGAGAAAATGGAAACAGACGGAGTCGGATTGCATCCTTTGTGACTCCCTTGATGACAAAAGTGCTGCACAGTTCCAGGAACTGTTGGAGATGTGCATTGGCATCCTCATTGGCCTTGCCACAGAATGGGCTGGCCTGCACCATCGTGATTAGACCCGTCTTGATCTCGAAATTTTCAGCTTCAGCACTGACATTTGGCCCGATTGGGACATTGTCGGCCGATGGAGCTGAGTAATCATGGAGAGTCTTCTGAGCCATAATCCTGAAAGTTGATGGCGCGATAGTGACTGTTTCACCTGTCGAGAGAGAAATCTGAGGAGGAATGACGTGAGGTCGAACCCGTCTCAAGAGTGACTCCGGATTCTGAACGAAATTTTGCGGCAGGTTGAAACCAGTCATACACCACCCTGTCTTCACACAAAAGAGAGAAGACAAAGCCAAGTTAGCCTGTTTAGACAATTGAACACCATTTTAGAATTTTATCAACCACTTGGTCTATTCCTTTAACCTGTGCCTTCCCCAGCAACGACGCCAAAGATGCTTGTTGTCATTTTATAACGCTGTCTCCATGTATGGACATAGAATCCAGTCCCCGACGACAGCGCCAAAAATTCATGTTGGCATTTCATAGCGTCATCACTAGGATAGGTGCTTCCCAGCAACGACGCCAAAAACGCTGTGGGGTATTTCTTACGTTACAGAAGGATCCCCAAGCACACAGAATACCGTCGTAGCATTTTACCCGTGAGTACGGGGTCATATTTATATTTCTGCAGGGAAGGCATCGATTATTAGAATGGATTAGTGTGTTCATTAGTTCTAGCATGGATATTCTATTGAATAAATAGGGGTAAGATAATAATGAGTAAGAGGTAGTGTGACACCGAAGTTGCTCAAGTTCTACTCTATGCAAAGCATACAAGAAGGGAGAAAGGAAGAAGAAAGCTAATCTAGGGACTTATGTACTCTTGGCTGAGCATACAGTCTATACTGGGAACACACATACATACACATGAATACAGACAGGTACTAGGCTTCTAGGCATCATCGGGAGACCGCACAGGATATGGCAAGGTGGCCACTAGACCCTCACGACTATTTTATGCACCTCCTACAACAACTACACGAACGTGGAGGGTTACAAAAGACGGATAGGGCTGCCACCACCTGCTGCCTACCTCAACTAACCATGGTATAGAGCCGCATCCAACAACACTTATTAGCCCAGACACCACGTCTACGCTAATGAGCGATACTCTAAAGCCCCGCGCGGAGCCCCCACCCTACAGATGGACAGACATCACACTAGAGCAAACGTACGAATACTGGAGCCAATGCCTTAGCCTAGATATATTACCACATCTAATCATGCAAGATATAGGTCCTAGATGTAAGCTTAGCATAGCATACACATCTGAATAAATAGGAAAGATACTATAAGAGTACATTATACTAGAAGATAACTCAACTAGAGAATTTCAAATATTACAAAGGAGAGGAAGAGTAAAACCCATACCGAATACTCCTAAGAAGACTCGGGAACCGAAGAAGAGCTATATCACCTAGACTCCACTATCCTAAAGACTAAGCAAAGAGACAACCTTGAGAATGAGCTTCAACTTGAGGTGTGTCTCTTAGTAGCACCCACCTTATATTTATTGGGGTGAGTGAGGGGGGTGTGCAGCAGCTTCACGGTGCCAATCCACCCCCTAACACCTGGAACCGACTTGGAGGACCAATGAAGAAGCTACACGTGGTAGAGCTTATTCGGTGGGGCCCGGCCTGGTTCGGCCGAACCAGGTTAGGCACCCACCGCCTCCAGCTTCTTCTGTGGGGCTGACACCTGGGCCCTGGTCACTCCTGTGGGTGAGTCGAGTCTGTCCAAGGTTGGTTGTGCCTATTTGTGGGCCCTTTGATCCGTGGGAGGCTGAACGACACGCTCTGATTTGTCGACGCCATTTGTCTTGGATTGAAGTGCCGATTTACACTTGATTTCTGCTCTATTTCCCTACATTGCGAATTCTCCAAGAGAAATGTGGAAATGACATTATTCTAGATAAATATGCAAGTTAAGTATGCTAGTCATCCCAATCTTCTGATCAAATTGACGCTCAAAATTGGTTCGTATCGAGCGTCAACAGCTGCCAAGGGAAAGGAGACAGAGCAGCAGGCGCCCCTGAAGTGAGCTAGGCGACACTGATCATAGCCTGCAGCTAAGAGAACCGAAGGCTACTTTGATAGTAGCGATGAGGAGGCCCCTCAGGAGCTCACGCTAGCTGACCTTACGGTCATGGTCAGAGAGCTTCACTTGGAGAACAAGTGGCTCAAGGATCAGCTGGCTGAGTGGAAGCTGGAGGTCGAGGAGCTTCATGACGACCTCCACACTTTTTGCTGTGGCCTGAGTTCTAGGCTCAAGCGCCTCTACACGGCAGTAGGACAGGAGGACCTATACTAGTATAGATCTTCCTTAGCTTAGTTTAGTATAGTCGGGCGCTAGGATCAGGTTTATTTCCTTCGATTAGTTTGCTTTACCTCATTTTGTTTTCATTGTAAGCGCCCCCATTTTATTTGAATAATTCAAACTTTGGCTCCCCGATGTTAATGCCGACAGAGCCCCTTTGCATTTTACCTTTTGTTTTGATTGAATAAAGACATGTTCGAAAACAAGTGTGGGGGAGATCATCGCTACATCCAGTACACACCCCCACAGCTCATGTGCACTGCAGGACGGACTTGTACGCAAGTGAATTGCCAATACCGTCTCATTCTGGATTCACGGTTTGCACGTCCTCACTCGTTTCCTCCCTGTTCTCCGAGTATTAAACATGCTATTAAAAACTACCTAATCTAAAACGGTTTAACTCATGAGAACCCGCCGTGCTACTGGGTGATTCATGCATAAGTTTTATTCTTTACCATACTCGAGTTTGTGAACCACCAGTTAGGGAACCCATAATGCTAAAGGTGTTGATTGATGAGATATGGTTTTGATTAAAGTTTCTCTACCTGTTTCTCTTGCTGAACTTGGGAATTTTCTTTTAACTAAAAAAATGATCCCATGGTCTTTTTATCCTTCTACCTACCACAGCCATATGCAGTTACTCTACATTATGAAAACCCCACACAACAACGCCTTGCTATTACATTGAGCTTTATCAAATGTTGTGACCCAAGCGAGATCTGTTCCTTTATGTGTTTGGTCGAGAGGCACATGCATGAATTATCATTTGATTCCATTAATAAAATGTCCTCAGAAGGTTTATGATCACTCTCCAAGTATTCCCCTGAAAAAAAAGAAAAAAAAGAAAGTGAGAAAAATAAAAGATGGCATGCCAAAGAAGCATGACCCAAAAGAGAGAGAGAGATAGAGACAGAGAGAGAGAGAAAGAAGAAAGAAGGGGAAAAAGAAGAGAGAAAAGATCAATGCCAAAAGAGTTCACATCCGCCACACGTGCACTCTCTTGATCAGACAGGTAAATGATACAGAGTCTCCGTGGATCCAATCTTTGATGTTGCAACAGATGTACCTCCAAGAGCGCCTTCATATACCTCCTACCGAGCTCCACTTCGGCTTTACACAAAAGGAGAGAGGGTTACTGTCACACCCGTTTTAAGGACAAAACCAAATGCATAACTATATGTATGCCAGGATCAAGTTCCATACATATAGTGATATCATTAGTGAATAACAACAACAGTATCACGTAAAGAAACATAAATAAGGACTTACAAGACTATCAGAGATATGCGCTTAACATGGAAACGAAGGCTCCAAACTTCACAGGCAAACGACTGGGGGTTGCATACGCCTAGAACTCTTCATCATCTTCAGTAGACTTCACACCTTTTTCTTCTGAGCAGCAGTTAGCAAGGGTGAGTACACTTATGGTTGGTACTCAGCAAGGCCACAAGAAATAACCAGAGTAACGATTTATATCCATCTTTAAGTTTATTAATCATGTGAGGGTCCAGGCCACTCTTAACCGTGAGCACGGCTGTTATAACAGTTTTACACTCTGCAGAGGTTGTACACTTTCACCACAAGTCGCGTAAAAGATCAAAAGAACTTTGGACCCAACCATGCTGTGCTAGCTAGGCACAATACCACATTTCCGAGGTGTGATTGCATAGGGACGCTACGAGGCCTTTACAAAGATTCCCTAATAAGAAGTAGTCTGCTAGAGTTTCGATAGCGGCGTGGTCCATAAACCTCCCTAATGGTGAGCACCTTAGCGAAGGCTGCTACCCCAAGAGGACCGGGCTATGACCACTATCACTGACCCCCTCCTTGCCCTTTCAGTAAGACCGCTTCAAACTAGAGTCTCTAATTAATTAGCCAAGACCAGAGCCATATAGTTCTCGTGGTTGTGAGAGCATCTAAACGCATAACTTTATATTCGGTGTTCAACTAAATAAATTATATTTAGAACACATTTGAGTTGGTATTAATTAAATTAACATTAGTTATGAAAAACCGGAGGTATAGACCTAGGTAGATTTTAATTAAAAAAACTGGGTGAGAGAACTTTAATCAAATTAAATATATTTTTAATTAAAAGAAAGGAACTAAGGCACATCGACATGACTAAACGATAGCTTAGGGCTTTAGAAGACTAACGCAACAAGCACGAGTCGAAACGGAGCTAAAACGACGAAGGTAGGGCTAAAACAAGGCTCTAGGGACTTATCTGCGAAGAAACTAAACTTCCAGGGGCTAAATTGAAGGAAACCAAGGGCTAGGACCTAATTAAACCTAAAACTCAGGGTCGGGGTGCAAAACTGGAGATCCTGGACGGCGGGTACTAATTCTAGAAAGGTCAGGGGTCGGGACAGAAAAGAAAGGGCTCAACTCTAATTATTTTTCTACTTATCTGGACTGCGGGTTGATATCTGGAAAACCTAGGGGCTTTTCTGCAAAGGTTCCGGGGACGGCTAGGGTTTGGCTCAGTCGGGTGGATCTGATCCGTTGGATCACGATCCGACAGCAGGGTAAGGGTCGGGTGATTTCGGACGCGGCTCGGCGGAGTAAGGGTCGGGCGTGGCTTGGCGGCTCATGCGCGGCTCAGATCTGTTCTGACCGTGAGATTTAGATTGGGCGGCAGGACGAGGGTCGGGCGAATCGGACACGGTTGGGTCGACTCGCAGAGTTAGGGTCGGGCGAATCGGTAAGCGGCGCTGGGCGGCAGCAAACGCCGGCGGGCGAGCAGGCGCGGCGGCGCCTCGCTGGTGTACACCGGAATTGGTGCTCCGGGGCACGAATTGGCATGGGAAAGTGCCGAGGAGCAAGAGTGGGCGACGGGGAACTCTCCTAGGGGCTCGGGACGGCTGTGTGGCGGGCGGAGATAGAGCTCCGGCGAGCAATCGCGGCTGCGACAGAGCGAGAGAGAGAGGAGAAACGGGGGCGGCTTGATGCTCACCAACTCGCGAACTCCGGCGAGAGTTGAAGGCGGCGGAGAAGCAGCGGGATGACGAGTCGACGGATAGGCAGCGACACGGGGCGGCGGCGTTTCTCCGGTGTGGGATTGGCGGCGTGGTACGTTTGCGCGGAGGGAAAGACGAGGCCGGTGACGGTGCGGGGTACCAAGCGGAGCTCCGGCGACGCTCAGCGTTGACGAAGAGGCAGCGAGATAGCGGGTCGGCGGCGTGGCGGCGTCAGCGAGCTCGAGCTCGGGAAAAAATAGCGGCGGGGTAGTCGGGCGTGCGGTGAAATCGGAGTGGAATGGGAGGGGCAGGGGTTCAGGTGCTGGTTTTATAGGGGAGGAGAGGAGGCGGAGCGGCCGAGGAAAGGAAGGCGGCGGCTGACGCGGCGGCCAGAATTGACGCGGCGGAATTGCTGCAGTTGCCCGCGAAGGAAAGGGGCGGGTCGCCCAGAGAAGTGCGTGCCGCGGCCATTAAGGCAGGCAAGCGTCGCAGGAAAGGAAAGAGAAGACGCGGGCGACGGCGCGGGGGCGAACAGGATTCGGGGTGAAGAAGAAAAGGAAAGGGGAGGGAGGCGCGGACGACGGGCGACGGCGACGGACGCGTCTGGTGCTGCGGCGGAAAGGAAAGAGAGAGGAGCGGGAGGAAGAAAAAAGGAAAGTGGGGAGAGAGAAAGATGGGATGAGCCAAAAGAGATAGGGAAGAGAAAAAAAAGATTTTAGGGTAGTTTTTGGGTATTTTTTTATTTTGCAAACTCAAACACGCAAACAAATAAAAACCAATGCAACGACATGAATGCAACATACATAAAACCATTTTATCTAATTCTGAAAGACAATTATTTATTTTTCCTATATTAGATTTTCTGTAAAGAAAATAAATGTTGAGATTTTTATAATTATGAGAAAATCATTGCTTTATTATTATTATTATTAATCACATCCTAAAATCCATTAATTTTAGGGTGTGACAAATCTACCCCCCTTAAAAAGGAATCTCGTCCCGAGATTCGCAAAGGCTAGCAAGAGACAAAGGTTTAGGTGAGTGGCATCCAACTTTCTTCCTCATCGTTCATTCTTACAATAACTCTTCGATCACACTTGTTAATGCTCCACTACCACATGAAACACTTCTTGGATACTCAGTCTAATTCCACTTTTAACTATTCATTCCTTCCTCAGCTTCGTTGGCCCATCTTTTGAAGAACCTTCTTCATATATTGATAAAGTGATTTGAATAGAGCTGGATTGATTCCATGATCACTTTTCCTTGGCTTGACTGTCTTCTTCCAAGATATCCTCAATTCTTCTCAGCCTAACTTTTACTTGCTTTGGTATCTTGGCGACTCGAGGTGGTATGAGAATTGGGCATTGTGGATTGATGGCATTCTTGTCTAGCTGAGGTATCCTGATCATCTATCCTGCTAAGGAGGCAAACTGATGAGATCTGACTGAGTGCAGGGCCATTAGGACTTTGCTCCAGGGGTTGATTATCATCTTCTTTTGCACACCAACTGGCAAGATGTCCGTCTTCTTCACACTTGAGGCAATATAATCCAGCATCACACGATCTAGTCACCTTACGCTTTGTTGGACATTTATTAACATAGTGACCTTATTCACCACATTTGAAGCACACTCCTTTAACATATCCATTCGGTTTTCCTTTCTGCTCCACCATAGCTCTTCGTGAAGCAATCTGGGCATCAGGATTCTTCTTGATAGAGTTGTCATGCGGAGGTTGAACAACTTTAGGTTGTAGTTGGTTGGAACAGGGTTGAGTACTGCTATGTACCAATGGATCTGGTAACTACATCTTCTCTTGGCTTTCTCCGCTTGCTTGTTTCTTGTGTTGCTTGATTCTACTAGGTTGAAATTCCTTGAAAGAAATACTCCAATCCTCAAGGTTCATAGTCTGAGTACCATCTTGATATTGGGTAACTCCCTCTTGGAAAGTCTCTTGGGTAGATAAATCCTTATTAATTTCTAAATAGTAACATTGTCTGGCTTCAGCTGTCACTAGGCTAGCATCTTCTTGAAGACATGGCTGACCATAATGCTCACAACATTGACATGTTCCTGGGGTCTTGATATCTTTATATTGTCTCTCCAATTCTAGCTCTAGCGTTCCACGACTTTTCTTATTCCTTTGACGGTTCCATGCTTCAGCGACTTGCCTCTTCACTGGTCCGGTAGGAATGTCTGGTTTGGTCAACTTCATGTTATGAGGGAATAATGTATTGTGCTGCATCCTTTCCCGTAAGACTTGAGCCTGTATGGCTAATAGCTTCCTTTTATCAAACGGTGACAGAATTGGTGAAATCTGATGGTTATCACTACTAAGGGAGTTGTGGTTCATAGGAGTTGAGGCTTGCTCTGTAATATGCTGATGGATATTGATCATGGTTTGAGCCATTGCTTGTAGACTTTGAGTTTGTGCTGCCATATACTCTAGCATCCTATGCTCAAATGATGAGGCTACTGGTGGAATGTTGAGGTCACCTTCATTAGCTCTTTCTTCATGATTTCCATTGGGACTCGCCATCTGGTTGGGTGGTAAAGGTGAAATTAGGGAGAATGAGAATATATAATGTTAAAGAATGATTGAGGAATAAGGTAGAGTCCATGATATCATCTTCATTTGCTTGATTTTTGAGATGGTAAGCAAATAAATCAAGGTAGAGAGGAGAATAGCACAGAGATAACAAAAGGAGATAGAGTATTCTTGGCTTCAGCTTCTTTAATTTGTCGACCACTGCAGATGTTTGTAGGTTTCTACTGATGATGCCGGTGTTGCATTCAACTTCCTACTGGGTTATTGAGGTCATCATCGAAGTAAGGTAGACTGAAGAATAGCAAGCTGCAAGGTGGTAAAGGAACTAGAGTAGGATCTTCTTTTCTTTGACTTGCTTCTATCCAGACGAGGGTGGTGACAATAACTTCTGCTTGTTGGTATTGGTGTTGCCTTTAGCTTCCTTCTCGACATCCTCTTTTGAAATAGGGAGAAAGAAAGGAAAAGAACAAGGATGTGGGAGATACAAGAGAAGAACCCAACTAAGCAACTGATGCCATTGTAGGTAGAAGACCCACAATAAACCAACAATCATTACAAAGAAGCGAATCAGGCAAGGTCATAAAGAAAAGCAACATCACGCAAACACAGAACTACACTAGTCAACACACAGTCAAGGAACGATGCTAAATGTTGTTAATAGGGCTGCAAGGGTACACCTAAGCATGGGTTGACTCTTCAGGTTCAACATTCTTGATAGAGACATCTTTCAGCTTGTGCAGTGTAAAATCTTGCTCTTCGGGTGAGGGTGACATAGTATTCCGCTGTTGATTTTAACTTTTCCGGGGGAAAAGTGATGACTCCATCCTTCAGTTGTCTTGAGCAGGCTTTGGGTCAGGTGGCACGAATGATCTAAACATTTTGAATAAAAGGAGAGTAGAAGGTCATCTTGGAATGAAAAAAAGGCAACGAAAAGAATCCAAAATGGTCGTGCTTAAGATGCAAAGGGATCGGAGGTACAATGTGGAGGATAGATAGAATCAAGGAGGGGATATGTTTAAAAAGATATATAGGAATTAATAAGAAAATATTAAGGAGTGGAGGTAAACAACATCACCAACAAACCAAAAGGAGGTGAGATGCGATTGCGGTTTTAGTAAAAACCAGAAAGGATAATTGACCCAGGGTTGAGTATCAAAATAAGTTATCAAATAAAGAGTAAGTCAATAGATAAGGATGGGGGTTTTACTTTTGCAAAACATGGAAGTGCAAATGAAATAGAAGGTCAGGTGAGAAGGGTGAGTTATCAAGGCGGATTGAGAAAAGAAAATAGTCAGGGAGCGAGAATATTTATCAGAAGGGTCAATGGTAAGACAGGAATAAGTTGTATAATAAAATAGACCTTAAGGAGCGACCATTGCTATCAGGCTTACGTCCTACAGTCGATACAACTCTGATACCACTTCTGTCACAACCGATTTGAGGACAAAACCGAATGCATAACTATATGTATGCCAGGATCAAGTTCCATACATATAGTGACATCATTAGTAAATAACAGCAACAATATCACATAAAGAAACATAAATAAGGACTTACAAGACTATCAGAGATATGCGCTTAACATGGAAACGAAGGCTCCAAACATCACAGGCAAACGACTGAGGGTTGCGTACGCCTAGAACTCTTCATCATCTTCAGTAGACTTCAAACCTTTTTCTTCTGAGCAGCAGTTAGCAAGGGTGAGTACACTTATGGTTGGTGCTCAGCAAGGCCACAAGAAATAACCAGAGTAACGATTTAAATCTATCTTTAAGTTTATTAATCATGTGAGGGTCCAGGCCGCTCTTGACCATGAGCACGGCTGATATATCAGTTTTAGACACTTTGCAGAGGTTGTACCCTTTCACCACAAGTCGCGTAAAAGTTCAAAAGAACTTTGGACCCAACCATGCTGTGCTAGCTAGGCACAATACCACACTTCCGAGGTGTGATGGCATAGGGACGCTATGAGGCCTTAACAAAGATTCCCTAATAAGAAGTAGTCCGCTAGAGTTTCGGTAGCGGCGTGGTCCATAAACCTCCCTAATGGTCAGCACCTTAGCGAAGGCTGCTACCCAAGAGGACCGGGCTATGACCCCTGTCACCGACCCCCTCCTTGCCCTTTCGGTAAGACCGCTTCAAACTAGAGTCTCTAATTAATTAGCCAAGACCAGAGCCATATAGTTCTCGTGGTTGTACTGTTTTCCTGGGTGGCTCTCCACGTTCCAATTAATACACGGTATTCTTGTAAATAAGCATAGATAGAAGGATGGTTAGGGTCACTTTCCTTTTTCCAACGAAAAGCTACTCTTACTGCTCTTCAGCTCTTGCTTACTTGGAAACCTTGGTCGTCAAGCTTCAATAGCGATCATTCTACTCGAAGCAAACATCGAGCACAAACATACAAAACAACAAACAAGTACAGCTAAGAACAATACACCAATCACAAAACAAAAGCTTTTAAAAGAGCGTGCTAAAGGATAAGGCTCGCTGCTACGGTTACAAGACCACAAGAAACGCGGAAAACGGAGCTAGGGTTGAAAAGACGCAGCTATCGGAAGATTGGTATTATAAAAGAACAAAAGAACTATGAGCTTTATTTATTTTAATTGGAAAACAAATGTAAAATATATTCAAAATAAAATATCCTTGATTATAATTGACTTATATTATATTTTTATTTACAAAAGCGGAGTAGAACTTAGTCATATTTTATTTATGATTGTCTATGTACAAATTACACTAATTAACAATTAATTAGAAAGAAAACTTGTTAGAGCATCTAAACGCATAACTTTATATTTGGTGTTCAACTAAATAAATTATATTTAGAACACATTTGAGTTGGTATTAATTAAATTAACATTAGTTATGAAAAACCGGAGGTATAGACCTAGATAGATTTTAATTAGAAAAACTAGGTGAGAGAACTTTAATCAAATTAAATCTATTTTTAATTAAAAGAAAGCAAATAAGGCACAACGACACGACTAAACAATAGCTTAGCGCTTTAGAAGACTAACGCAACAAGCACGAGTCGAAACGGAGCTAAAACGACGAAGGTAGGGCTAAAACAAGGCTCTAGGGACTTATCTACGAACAAACTGAACTTCCAGGGGCTAAATTGAAGGAAACCAAGGGCTAGGACCTAATTAAACCTAAAACGCAGGGTCGGGGTGCAAAACTGGAGATCCTGGACGACGGGTACTAATTCTAGAAAGGTCAGGGGTCGGGACAGAAAAGAAAGGGCTCAACTATAATTATTTTTCTACTGATCTGGACTGCGGGTTGATATCTGGAAAACCTAGGGGCTTTTCTGCAAAGGTTCCGGGGACGGCTAGGGTTTGGCTCAGTCGGGTGGATCCGATCCGTTGGATCATGATCTGACGGCAGGGTAAGGGTCGGGTGATTTCGGATGCGGCTCGGCGGATTAAGGGTCGGGCGTGGCTTGGCGGCTCCTGCGCGGCTCAGATCTGTTCTGACCGTGAGATTTAGATCGGGCGGCAGGACGAGGGTCGGGCGAATCGGACGCGGTCGGGTCGACTCGCAGAGTTAGGGTCGGGCGAATCGGTAAGCGGCGCTGGGCGGCAGCCAACACCGGCAGCGAGCAGGCGCGGCGGCGCCTCGCTGATGTACACCGGAATCGGTGCTCCGGGGCTCGGATTGGCGCGGGAAAGTGCCGAGGAGCAAGAGTGGGCGACAGGAAACTCTCCTAGGGGCTCGGGACGGCTGTGTGGCGGCCGGAAGCATGCTCACCACGGTGGCGGGCGGAGACAGAGCTCCGGTGAGCAATCGCGGCTGCGACAGAGTGAGAGAGAGAGGAGAAATGGGGGCGGCTTGATGCTCACCAACTCGCGGAACTCCGGCGAGAGTTGAAGGCGGCGGAGAAGCAGCGGGATGACGAGTCGACGGATAGGCAGCGACACGGGGCGGCGGCGTTTCTCCGATGTGGGATTGGCGGTGTGGTGCGTCCGCGCGGAGGGAAAGACGAGGCCGGTGACGGTGCGGGGTACCAGGCGGAGCTCCGGCGAAGGTCAGCGTTGACGAAGAGGCAGCGAGACAGCTCGGGAAAAAATAGCGGCGGGGTAGTCGGGCGTGCGGTGAAATCGGAGTGGAATGGGAGGGTCAGGGGTTCAGGCGCTGGTTTTATAGGGGAGGAGAGGAAGCGGAGCGGCTGGGGAAAGGAAGGTGGCGGCTCACGCGGTGGCCGGAATTGACGCGGTGGAATTGCTGCAGTTGCCCGCGAAGGAAAGGGGCAGGTTGCCCGGGGAAGTGCGTGCCGCGGCCATTAAGGCAGGCAAGCGTCGCAGGAAAGGAAAGTGAAGACGCGGGCGACGGCGCGGGGGCGAACAGGATTCGGGGTGAAGAAGAAATGGAAAGGGGAGGGAGGCGCGGACGACGGTCAACGGCGACGGATGCGTCTGGTGCCGCGGCGGAAAGGAAAGAGAGAGGAGCGGGAGGAAGAAGAAAGGAAAGTGGGGAGAGAGAAAGATGGGATGAGACAAAAGAGATAGGGAAGAGATAAAAAAAGATTTTAGGGTAGTTTTTGGGTATTTTTTTATTTTGCAAACACAAACACGCAAACAAACAAAAACCAATGCAACGACATGAATGCAACATACATAAACCCATTTTATTTAATTCTGAAAGACAATTATTTATTTTTCCTATATTAGATTTTCTGTAAAGAAAATAAATGTTGAGATTTTTATAATTATGAGAAAATCATTGCTTTATTATTATTATTATTATTATTAATCACATCCTAAAATCCATTAATTTTAGGGTGTGACAGTTACAATTCTGAGCTGAATAGAATAAATGAGTGACTAAGAGTGCTGCCCGAAGGTAAGACCATGGAATATTTTCTTCTCAAAAATCTTTCAAAAACCTCCCAGGGCCAGCAGGTGAGTGGAAGAGGATACTTAAGTCATTATCATTCCATCCTTCAACTGCCTATAGCATATTGGTAGACACTTCAAGGTTCGTGAACAAAGGTAAGGGTTTAGAATAACTTTTATGCAGGAACCTTACCACAGCAGCCGTTCCGCCTTGGTTCTATCGCCTTCACTCGAGGACGAGCAAAGGGCCAAGTGTGGGGGATCTTGTTGACGCTCGATTTAGACCACTTTTCGACCATCAAAACCTGCATAAAAGCAACAATTATCCAAGGATCAACACTAGAATTGGGCTTTATCTGACAAATTCCACCAATGTTGGTCGAATTCTGTATGCAGGCAAATACATGGTGAAAATGCAGGAATTTAGCAAACAAGATTCAAGGCGTAAACACAAAATGCGCCAAATGGCTTTACAAGAGCAAAAGAGGCCCACGAGAGCAAGGAACCGACAGAGCACAAGGCCCATTCACCTACCAGCAGGCCTAGGGACCACGTGTCAGCACCTCGACAAAAGTTGAGGTCGGTTGGGGACCAACCTAGTTCGACCGAACTAGGAAGGCCACCACCGCCTTACCTGCTGCACGTGGCGCCTCTTCATTGGTCCTTGA
Source organism: Panicum miliaceum (assembly GCA_032594955.1). Classification (NCBI taxonomy): domain Eukaryota; kingdom Viridiplantae; phylum Streptophyta; class Magnoliopsida; order Poales; family Poaceae; genus Panicum; species Panicum miliaceum. The sequence continues at coordinate 46,426,530 of CM064057.1, read as the reverse complement.
TGTCGGTTTGGGCAGGCCTCGGCTTGTTGCATGGCAGAAGCACCTCCTACACACCCTTATAAATATAAAGGGGGGTGCTTCTAAGAGAGACACACCTTCACATCCCTCTCAACTCCCTTTTGGAGTTCCTCTTGTGTTCATGAGCTCTAGGCTCATTTCTAGAGGTGATTAGAGTTAGGGAGAGAGTGGAGAGGAGCTCGGGGAAGTGCCGAGTTTGTCGGCACTCTTCTCCAACTTGTACCTCGACGAATGCTTGTCAATCAAAGTGAGTGTTCGTACTTTCTTATGTGCCTAGTTTCTTAGTTAAGTTATAGTTCTAGCTCTTTAGTTGCTTAGCTGGATCAATTGTTCACTAGTTTCTAGTGGGTGCTTTAGTCTAAGGCCATAGGCTAGAGTAGTAACGATAGTGTAGACGTAGTGTCTAGACTAGACTTACATGTTAGTTATGGTATATCCCATGGTTAGATGAGGTAGGTAGCAGGTGGTGAAAGCCCTGTCTATCCAGTGTAACCCTCCCCGTTCGGGTATATCCCAGTGCTGTATTACTAGAGCTCACTAGTCTTTGTTCTGTGGGAAGCTAGTAGACTGAAGAAAGCAATTAGGACAGTTCTATCTCATCTCTGAAACCCAGCCTTAGGACCTCTCTACCCTCACCTTTAGCGGGTGTGGTGTCCTTGGACGAACCTAAACTGTAGAGAAAGTACACACGTTCCTCAGTGGATACGATACCCTTGGAATACTCCTGGGTGAAAGCTACAACGGTATCCATGCGCTTGCGGATTTATTTTCGTGACGCTAGGAAACGTCAACAGGAGCCTTGATGAAAAGCCAAGAGAAACCGCCTCTGCCACCGCTACCTCTTGCTTTGGAAATCCTTTGCCGAAGTCTCTTCCCAGGCAAAACCCGCTCAAGAATATGATGCATGCATCTCCGTTCGTGTCTTTCGAACCTGTTATCTTTGAGGATGTGAAATCTACCACACCCAAAGAGTGCGACTCGGAAGATATCCTTCACCGTTGTGAAGACGAACGATCATCATCACCCTCGATCGAGTTTGAGCCTATTCCCGCTGGCCCGGAGTTTGATGTTATCGATCATGATCGAGACCCATCCATGATCTCTCGCGATGAAACTCTTGAGAAGGAGTATACATAGGCCAAGGAATTTTGTGAGGCACCGACTCTGGAGTCCGAAGGAAAGGATTCCATAGATGAGCATGGGAGCGTCATTCTTGAAATACCCAAAGAACCATGTTCGTTCAATGCCTCTCCAGAGTCGGGCACGCTTTGTGCCTCGAGCATGCATGAGGACTACAACCACATCAAGGTCTTCTTCTGCAAAATCCTCAGAAGGTTGGTTGTAGATGCATATGTTTATCATAAACATTGCAAATTTCGTGGATGCTCTGTTGCGCTAACCTTGCAGCTAAAGCTTCAATGACATATCAACAATTGGTGGTGAGAGGAACGGCATCACCAACAATAGCTGCAACAGGAGTTCCCATGGTCGAGCTTGTGACCATAAACAAAGCACTGCGGGCAGGGGACTGGGCGCTGAGGATTTGGCGTGTGAAGCTGGAGATCACGCGGCGCGCGGGTTGGGCGAAGAGGTGCAGCAGCTGCCTTGCCGGGCGGCGAGCGTGGCGATTGGCGGAATGCTGCGGAGACACGGGCACGGCGCGGTTCGTCTATTGGGCATGGGGGCGGCGAGCAGGGGCGCGGGTCGCCGGCGCGCGCGTGGCGTGCGCGGACTGGGGAGGAACGCGGCGTGTGGGCGCGCCAGGCATTGGCTTGGCACCTAGCGCGGTCAGGCATCGCCGGCCAAGTGGCCTGCGGCGACTGCGCAGCGGCGAGGGTCGGGCGAAGCGAAGGGTCGGCGGAGCGAAAAGGGTCGGGCGAAAGCGAGGGTCGGGCGAAACGAACAGGGTCGGGCGACGCGAGGAGAAGATGGGTCTGCAGCGAAAAAGAAGAAAAGGTAGGGGCTGGTTCGCAAATCCAAGTGTTTCTAAAATTTTTGTGTTGCAACTCGAAAATCCTTCAACGCGAAAGTTGTTCAAAATGGAAAGTTCTACAAGTTTTGCTTCAGGCCAAAGTTTATTTGAGGTCTAGTTTTTAGAAGTTATTTTAAAAACTTATTTAGTTGAAATTTCTCTTAATTATTTATGCACCGCTTTAAGGTAAAGAGGCTTATTTCGCAATTTAAACACCTGGGGTGTTAGAGCCTCCTCCCCTTAAAAAGAATCTCGCCCCGAGATTCGGACAATAGGCTTAGGGTGGAGGGGGGGTGTGTACCTTCGGTGGAGTTTAGAAAACCCGGGAAATTCTGCTTTAGAAAACTTTCAGTTTCCCATGTGGCTTCTTCCTCAGTGTGATGATTCCATTGAATTTTGTACATTTTAATCACTTTCCTCCTAGTGCTTCTTTCTTTTTGATCCATGATTTTGATAGGGTACTCAACGTATGAGAGGTCGGGCTCCACTAAGATCTCGTGTTGTTTAATAACCTCAGTAGGGACTCGAACACACTTCTTGAGTTGAGATACGTGAAAGACATCATGGATGGCTGCAAGCTGAGGGGGCAGTCGAATTATATAGGCTACGGGTCCACAGCTTTCGATCATTTCGTATGGACCAACATAACGGGCAGATAGTTTTCCTTTGACTCTGAATCGTTGGACACCCTTGGTTGGTGAAACTCGAAGGTAGACGTGGTCACCAACTTCGAATTTCAGTGGCTTTCTCCTTCTGTCAAAATAGCTCTTTTGTCTGGATTGTGCGGCTCTGAGGTTTTCTTGTATTACTTTCACTTTTTCTTCTGCCTCGATTACCAAGTCTGGTCCAAATATTTTGCGTTCTCCGGTCTGTGACCAACTCAAAGGGGTTCGACACCTTCGTCCGTATAAGGCCTCAAATGGTGCCATTTTTAAACTCACTTGATAGCTATTGTTATATGAGAACTCTGCTAGGGATAGGCATTTGTCCCAACTCTTGTCATAGTGAATGACGCAAGCTCTAAGCATGTCTTCGAGAATTTGGTTTACTCTTTCCGTTTGTCCGTCAGTTTGAGGATGATAAGCTGAGCTTCGAATCAATTTAGTACCAAGAGAAGCTTGCAATTGTTCCCAAAAACGTGCTACAAACTGAGTACCACGATTGGAAATAATAGTCCTCGGCACTCCATGTAGGCAAACAATGCGATCGAGATAAATCTCAGCATACTTCTTGGCGGTATAGGTGGTGTGTACCGGAAGAAAATGTGCCGTCTTTGTGAGCCTATCAACGATAACCCATATGGAATCCTGTTTCTGCGCGGTATTTGGCAATCCAACAATGAAATCCGTACTTATGTCCTCCCATTTCCATGAGGGTATAGGCAACGGTTGAAGTGTACCGGCTACTTTCAAGTGGCTGGCTTTTACTCTCTGACATGTGTCGCATTCTGAGACATATTTAGCGATTTCTCTTTTCATCCTAGTCCACCAGAAATTTTGCCTAAGGTCTTGATACATTTTGTTACTGCTAGGGTGAATGGAAAATTTGGAAAGGTGTGCCTCATCCAAAATTTTCTTACGGAGTTCATGATTCTTCGGAACGACTATGCGACTTTCGAACCATAGAACTCCCTTATGGTCCTGGCGGAAACATTTGTATTTCTCTTCTCCCAGAGAGAGTTTTTGTTTGATGATCTTAACTCCTTCATCGTGCAGTTGTGCCATGATGATCTGGTCGTGAAGAGTGGGCTCGACTGAGATGTGATTCGAAGTGCCTTGGAAAATCATTTCCAAACTAAGCTTCCTTATTTCTGAACATAATGTCTCATTATAGTTTTCCAATGATAGGCAATGGCAATGGGCCTTGCGGCTGAGCGCATCCGCGACTACATTAGCCTTGCCGGGGTGGTAGTGCACCTCGAGATCATAATCCTTGATTAATTCTAGCCATCTCCTTTGTCTAATATTTAGATCGGCTTGGGTGTAGAAATATTTGAGACTCTTGTGATCGGTGTAGATATTACAACGAGTGCCCATGAGATAATGTCTCCATATTTTTAGAGCATGAACAACTGCTGCTAACTCAAGATCATGGGTCGGATAATTCTGCTCATGGGGCCATAGGGCTCGTGAAGCATAGGCGATAACTTGATTCTCTTGCATAAGCACACAACCAAGACCAGTGCCAGATGCGTCACAGTAAACATCGAATGGTTTGGTGCTATTGGGTTGAGCTAACACAGGGGCTGTAGTCAAACGTTCTCTGAGAGTGTGGAAAGCTTCTTCACACTGCTCATCCCATACAAACTTCACTTCCTTTTTCAATAGTTCAGTCATAGGCTTAGCAATCCTGGAAAAATCCGTAATGAAACGGCGATAGTAGCCGGGTAAACCAAGAAAACTGCGAATCTGATGAACAGAGGTGGGAGGTTTCCAATCCATCACTTCTTGTACTTTGCTGGGGTCAACGGCTATGCCTTTGCTGGAAATAGTGTGACCCAAGAACTTCACACTATCCAACCAGAATTCGCACTTAGAAAATTTAGCATAGAGCTGATGGTCTCTGAGACGCTGAAGAACAACGTGCAGGTGCTTAGCGTGCTCTTCCTCATTCTTGGAATAGATCAGGATGTTGTCAATGAAAACTACGATGAATTTGTCGAGTTCGGGCATGAATACCGAATTCATGAGATACATGAAGTAGGCAGGGGCATTGGTGAGACCAAAGGACATGACCAAGAATTCATATAGTCCATATTGTGTGGAAAAGCAACTCTTCGGAATATCGCATGGACGAATCTTTATCTGATGATATCCCGATCGAAGTGGGTATTTATTTTTAACAGTTACCGCGGGGAAGTGGGTATTTATTTTTAACAGTTACCGCATTGAGAGGTCGGTAGTCCACACATAATCTTAAACTGTCATCCTTTTTCTTTACAAAAAGGGCCGGACATCCCCAAGGTGATGCGCTAGGACGAATGAAACCTTTGTCCAGTAGTTCTTGGAGTTGTGTTTTCAGTTCGGCCAATTCCTTAGGTGGCATCCTATAGGGTCTTTTGGAGATAGGTGCAGTGCCTGGCTGCAGTTCAATAACGAACTCAATGTCCCTATCTGGTGGCATTCCGGGTAAGTCATCCGGGAAGACATCGGCATACTCGCATACCACTGGAATATTCTCTACGTTGATCCCTTCCATCACGAAAGCACAAGAATTTGTGCACTCCCGTAACGGTAGGTAAAGGGTAGTGGCTCCGTGACTAGGTGAATTTATCCCGACGGCTCGGGAAGAAAGGTCCAGTGTGACTCCATGCATAGTTATCCAGTTCATCCCCAGAATAATATCCATGCCGTCAAGGGGTAAAAGAATGAGGTCTGTTTTGATGATTTTACCTCCCAATTTTATCGGTACCAGCCTTATTATTTGGTTGGAAGCAATTTTTCCGCCCGGTGTTGATATCATATATGACCCTTTTGTGTGACAAACATTCAAGCCTACTTTTGCACCAAACTTTGCACTAATGAAACTATGTGATGCACCAGAATCAAACAATATGACTGCAGGCTTGTTATGGATAGAGAATGTACCCGTCATCACTGGTGCTCCTTGAGGAAGTTCTGTAAGGGTGGTGAAATTGATCTGTCCTTGTTTGACCTGGAGGGTCTGCCTCTTGCCTTTGTTCTTATTGTTCTGGTCAGAGTCCTGGCCCTGATTTGGCTGTCTGGGTTGAGGGCATTCGCGAGCGAAATAACTAGAACTCCCGCACTTGAAACAACGATTGGTGATGCTCGGTCGACGAAACTGCTGAGTAGCTGGCCGGGGTCCAGTTTGTTGAGGCATAGGGGGTCGTGCAACACCTTGTTGCGGTGGGGGCCTGATAATCCATCGCCCTGGCTGAGGGGCTTTCGGTGGAGCTGTAGGCGCAGCATTTCGCACCAAGCGATACCTCGGTGGCTGAGCACCCGAGGGTCCAGCTGGCGCCTTCCTCTTCTTTTCAGCACGATGAGCCCAAATACAATCCTCTTGAGTGATGGCCATGTTGACTAGCTCATTATATGTATCGGCTTTGACAAGATTCAGCCGTTCCTTGAGTTTAGTATTCAGACCTCTGCGGAAACGATCACGCTTCTTGGCATCTGTGTCTGCGTGATAGCCCGCGTATTGGCACAGGTTGTTGAAGGCCTGAGCATACTGAAGTACAGTGCGGTTACCCTGAGTGAGAGCCAAAAACTCATTTAGCTTCCTTTCCATAAGACCTTCGGGGATATGGTGTGCCCGGAACGCAGTTTTGAATTCATCCCAGGTGACAACGTGATCAGCGGGGAGCATAGCAAAATAGTGGTCCCACCATAGACGAACCGTACCGCGAAGCTGCTATGCGGCAAAGCGGGCCTTGTTTGCATCCGAACATGGGGCCACAAGTAGAGAAAACTTGGACTCGATTGTGCGAATCCAAGCGTCCGCATCCAAGGGTTCCTCCGTCTTGTGAAACAAGGGAGGCTGGGTCCCAAGGAAATCCGTGTAACCGGCGGCTTGAGGTTGGTGAACATTGTGCCCACCCTGCTGCTAGTGTTGTCCTTGCACGAGCTGGCGAAGCAACTCGGTTTGAGCGGCCATTACTTCAACCAAGCTGGGTGGTGGCGGCGGCTGTGGCTGTGATCCACTTGCGCTAGCACCAAAACCATCCGGGTTACCACGGGTTGCTCCAACCATCTGAAAAGGTGAATGCTTATTATTAGCAACGTGATCCATAATGCTTCCATGATTTAAAAGATTTAACGCGGAACAGTAGACTTCCAAAAGGTCATGGATAGAATCGTGGGCATAAAACTGTCTGCCATAAGAAATTTATAACTCTTGGTAGGTTCATCCAAAATTTCTCATATTTTGGCAGGGGGTAGGGAATTTAGAGTTGTACAACTATGGTATTCAGCTTAGATGCTAAATCGATGGCCAAGATGGTCGAAAGATTCACTTTTTGCTTCGCTGGTTTGACTGCTTTTCAGCAGAACGAGTTATAGTATCTTGCCTATAACTCAAACAAGAAAGATCCAATACTGCTGAAATTTTGTGAGAACCTAGATCACAAAATTTAGGACAAGTTTGGTATTCAATATTCAGTCCAGAAATGTAAGGAGGCACGGGTAAAAATTCCGACAAGTTTTTGCAATTGCAGATTCAACTGCTTTCCAATATCTCAATCAAACCACCAAGTTTTTAGTCATGGTCTACATGATTAGAGTATCCAATGGTCCAGTTGTACCCACCACAAAAGAGGTGCTCAACTCTGAGTTAGCCTATTACAACACTTGCCAAAAGTTTAGGCTACACTATCGAGGAATATATGCAAAAGTCCTCCTAGGTCATCGGCTAGAAGTTGTCGAGGTTGTTGACGGACGACTCGCTGTGAGTAGGAGAGTGAGCTCCCATCGGAGGTGGCTGCAGTGCCTCACCCTCAAAGTCCATTCCTGAAACACCATCAATCTCCTGTGGCTCCTCCTCCTCTTCCTCCATAGCCACCATGTCGGGAGGGGCATTCTGATCATGGTGCCACTGAATGTGCTCATTAGCATCCTCCAACTCAAGGTTCAGATCATGGAGCTGCTCCTCCAAGTGTGCTATCATGTCATCTCTCTCACCCATGAGAGTGTCATGCTCCTGCACCTGGCCCTCAAGTTGGCCAATCCGGGTGTCTCTATCCTCGAGTTCCTCACTGAGTTCCTTAATCTGCTCATCCCTGGTATCTGCCATCATGTGGTAGGCCTGTGCAAAATCAGTGAGCTGCACAAGCGCCTGACTCTGGAGAGTCTCAAGTTGGTAGAGTGCATTCATGCACCGCACGGAGGTCTCGATGGTCTCCTGGGCATGAAAGTCCACCAAGTACTGTGAGTGCTGCACCCTGTTGAGCCAAAAGGGGTCGTTGTCCTGGGCAGCAAGAAACAAACCAATAGGAGTAAGCATAGCATTTTATCGAGCCTGGCATCTAGTGTTTAGAGCATGGGTACCTAGGATCATGCAACTAAGTTTTCATCCAACTCCTATAAACTTAATGCACAAGTAAAGTAGAGTAATAAGTTGCATAAGTTTAGAAAAATAGGGTTCATGCTCCGGGGCTTGCCTTCTTGTGAAAAGCTAGCTTGGGGCTCGTCCGAACTTGGGCTCGGGTCTTCGAGAGCTTCAGTTAGATGTACTTGAGCTTCACGCTGCTCACTCTCGGACGCGAGCACCAGCTCGTACGTTCCATCGGCGAGAGTCGTCGATTCTATATGAATGCACCAATATAAGTTATAGTGAGGGTATATGATGATTATTTTCATTCACGTTAAAGTTGTAGTTCACAAAACATCGATTTGGTTGTGAAGGTACTTAGTTGAGATTTCTGTGGGCAATTATTAAAAGTGTAACTTAAACTATTAACTTCATTAAACAAGAAGGGGTTGTGTTATAATAGAAACTGAATTTTCCAAGCACACATAGATTAATCACAACTTTTGGATTAGGTAACTTCTGGTGATGAAATTTTTATTTAGAGCACATTAAGCAGAGGCAAAAGCACTAAAAAAAATTTCAGACATTTTTACGCAGCAGATTAATTATGAAAAATGTAAAACACAACCACTGCTAGCACCTAGATATTTTTATACAGAACAAACCATTCAAGTATTGAAGCTAAAACTTTTACATGGTGTTAATCTATCCATAAGTGTGTTACTGTAAAATTTTCAGATTTAGACTTTTCCTACAACAGGGGGTATATTTAAAGTCTATTAAACCTTCAATTTAACTTATAGTAAGATTTAGTAAGCAACTGGATAAATGCATGTAACAGAAGTTGTAGATTTTCATCTTTAGATCCCAGAACAGTGGAGTTTGTATTTTTCTGATTTTTCTACGATTTTATATGAATTTTATAAGTTTGCTGTATTTGAATTTAAAGTTTGAACACAGGTTTACAGATTTGCCCCTGGAAACTTGCGTGCAGACTCTTTTAAAGATTTCGACCAAAGCAATTGGGTCCCTGGGCGGCGCTGGCATGGCGGCCGTCCAGATTCCGGCAAGGGGGCTCGTCGGCGGCGAGAGAAAAATGGTCGGGGAGATCCAGGGAGGTGAGAGCTACCTTGGGTGGCCTTGGTCGGGGTTGGGAGTGGCTGGAGGTGGCTCGTCGGCGCGGAGCAGAGGGGCGGCGACGGGGCGGAACGTCGGCGGCGGTGCTCCGGCGAGAAGGGAACCACGTGGGCTGGTCGAGTAGCTTCGCGGCGCCGAGGGGAAGCCGTTTCGAAGCTTGTCTGGGACGGAGTAGCTTCGGTGTGGGCTGTCCACGGAGCAACAAGGAGCGGCGGCGGCGCGGGCGGTGTTCCGGTGGCTCTGGGCGACGATGGGTGGTGCAGTGAGCTACGGTGGGGTGCTGTGGTGGTGGTGGAAGACTCAGCTTTGGCAAAGGGTGGCCGGAGAGGTGAGCTCCGCGGTGAGCTGAGCACGACGGCGTTAATGGTGGCGGCGGTGGCATTCTGGTGTTCGGGCGCGCGAGGGGGAGGGGGGGGGGAACTCAGCGCGGCCTTTTGTAGGCAACAGAGAGGCGGGAGGAGGGGTGGGACTTGACTGTGAGACGCGGGTGCGGGCGGCACGACGGGGGCGCGTGACTGGCCACGGCGGGCGGTGAACAGAAGCCACCGCGGTGTGCGATAGGCGTGGGCAGGGGACTGAGCGCTGAGGATTTGGCGTGTGAAGCTGAAGATCACGCGGCGCGCGGGTTGGGCGAAGAGGTGTAGCAGCTGCCTTGCCGGGCGGCGAGCGCGGCGATTGGCGGAATGCTGCGGAGACACGGGCACGGCGCGGTTTGTCTATTGGGCATGGGGGCGGCGAGCAGGGGTGCGGGTCGCCGGCGCGCGCGTGGCATGCGCGGACTGGGGAGGAACGCGGCGTGTGGGCGTGCGTGCGGGCGCGGCCAGGTATTGGCTTGGCACCTAGCGCGGTCAGGCATCGCCGGCCAAGTGGCCTGCGGCGACTGCGCAGCGGCGAGGGTCGGGCGAAGCGAAGGGTCGGCGGAGTGAAAAGGGTTGGGCGAAAGAGAGGGTCGGGCAAAACGAACAGGGTCGGGCGATGCGAGGAGAAGATGGGTCTGCAGCGAAAAAGAAGAAAAGGTAGGGGCTGGTTCGCAAATGCAAGTGTTTCTCAAATTTTTGTGTTGCAACTCGAAAATCCTTCAACGCGAAAGTTGTTCAAAATGGAAAGTTCTACAAGTTTTGCTTCAGGCCAAAGTTTATTTCAGGTCTAGTTTTTAGAAGTTATTTTAAAAACTTATTTAGTTGAAATTTCTCTTAATTATTTATGCACCGCTTTAAGGTAAAGAGGCTTATTTCGCAATTTAAACACCTGGGGTGTTACAGGAACAGGCCCACCGCCCTCGACTAGACGTCCCCATGGACCCGGCCATGGCGGCACATGCACCCGCCATTAGCTAGATGTGAACGAATTGAAGACGGTGGGGAGTATATTCTGGCCTCGGTTCAATCCGGTACTTAAGCTTACCGATTACCATATTCTCGGCATTTGGTTAGTACGTTCAAACACTTAACCACCACTACCACACACTGCGGCCTTAGCATTTTTCACTAAACAGACGGGGCCTCAATCATCAACATAAACATTGTACCATAGCCCCGTCCGTCAACCTTATGATTGCAGCATGTAGTAAACATTCAACTCCTAAATTCTCGCGAGTGATAGGAAATCACTCGGCTTTTACCGGAGTCCTATTAGCAAAGCATTCTATCGAACCTTACATCTAGTGTTCAGAGCATGGGTACCTAGGATCATGCAGCTAAGTTTCCATTCAACTCCTACAAACTTACTGCAAAAGTAAAGTAGAGTAATAAGTTGCATAAGTTTAGAAAAATAGGGTTCATGCTCCGGGGCTTGCCTTCTTGGGTAAAGTTAGTTTGGGGCTCGTCCGAACTCGGGTTCAGGTCTTCAAAAGCTTCAGTTAGATTCACTTGGAATTCACGCTGCTCACTATCGGACGCAGGCACCAGCTCGTACGTTCCGTCGGCGAGAGTAGTCGATTCTATATGAATGCACAAGTGTAAGTTATAGTGATGGTATATGACGATTACTTTCCTTCACGATAAAGTTGGAGTCCACAAAACATTGATTTGGTTGTGAAGTTACTTAGTTAAGATTTCTTTGTGAAGGGGTTGTGTTATATTGGAAACTTAATTTTCTAAGCACAACTTCTGGACTAGGTAACTTCTAGTGATGAAATTTTTATTTAGAGGACATTATGCAGAGACAAAAGCACTATAAAAATTTCAGATATTTTTACGCAGCAGAATAATTATGAAAAATGTAATACACAACCACTGCTAGAACCTAGTTATTTTTATACAGGACAAACCATGCAAGTATTGACACCAAAAATTTTACAGGGGATTAATCAATCCATATATGTGTTACTGTAAAGTTTTCAGATTTTACTGTGCAAGATACAAAGCATAATAAATAGGACAAGATACACCTACTTTAATAAAGATTAATTTCTACAGGATGTTTTCAGGTTTTCTGAGTATGAAACTTTTTATACAGTAAGACCTACTCTAAAGTGTTCCATAGTAAAAAGTTGAGCATTTTCCAAGCACAGAAACTAATTATTTGAAATAGTGCATTTTTCCTACCACAAAATAATATAAATAGGTTACAGAAAGAAAAAGGTTCTAAACTTTTACTGTGGTATTTAGGCATCAATATAACAGCTCTGAAAAAGTTTCACCACATGAATCACAGTATAACAGCAGTTACAATTTAGTTTCATTATTTCATGGCATAAAAAAGGTTTAACAAAAAGTTTAGCTAGAGATGGGTTCTGGTCCTAATATTTTTACACTGGCCTACAAATCAAGCATCCAATCTATTGTTAAAATTTCAGATTTAGCCTTTGTCTACAACAGTGGGAACAATTAAAGTCTATTAAACCTTCCATTTAATTTATAGCAAGATTTAGCAAGCAACTGAAGAAATGCATATAACAACAGTTGTAGATCTTCTTCTAAAGATTACAGAACAGTTGAGTTTCTATTTTTACGATTTTTGTATGATTTTATATGTATTTTACAAGTTCACTATTTTTGAAACTAGGTTTAAAACTTTCTTTTACAGAGGGGTCCCTGGAAACTTGCGTGCAGGCCCCTAGGAAGATTGCAATCAAAGCAATGTGGTCCCTGCGGCGCTGGCATGGCGGCCGGCCAGATTCCTGCGAGGGGGCTCATCAGCGGCGAGGGGAAAAGGGTCGTGCAGATCCAGGGAGGTGAGAGCTACCTTGGGATGGCCTTGGTTGGGGTTGGGGTAGCCGGAGGTGGCTCGTCGGCGCGGAGCAGAGGGGCGGCGGCGGGGCGGAGTGTCGGCGACGGTGCTCCGGTGTGGACGGGAAGGTTTGGGCTGGTCGATGAGTTTCGCGGCGTCGAGGGAAACCTGTTTTGAGGCTTGGCTTGGACGGAGGAGCTTCAGAGTTGGCTGTCCGCGGAGCAGCACGGGAGCGGCAGCGGCGCGGGCGGCGCTAGCGGTGCTCCGGCGGTCGAGATGGCCGGGGAAGAGGTCGGTGAGCTTCAGTGGAGGGAGGGCAAGCTCGCTGGGCGATGGGTTTGGGCAGTGGGAGGCTGGGGAGTGGGGCTCCACGGGGGGGTGGTGCACGGCGGCAATAATGGTGGATGCGGCGGCGTTCTGGTGTCTAGGCACACGAGGGGGGCTCAGTGCGGTCTTATGTAGGCAGCAGAGAGGCGGGAGGAGGGGCGGGACTGGACTGCGAGGCGCGGGCGCGGGCGGCACGACGGGGGAACGTTACTGGTCGCGGTGGGCGGCGGGCAGAGCCGGCGCGGCGTGCGGCGGGCGCGGGCAGGGGATTGCGAGCTGAGGATTTGGCATGGGGAGTGGGAGATCACGCGACGTGCGGGTTGCGTGCTGAGCGGCAGCAGCTGGCTTGCCGGGCGGCGAGCGCGGCGACTGGCGGGACGCGGCGGGGACACGGGCACGGCGCGGCTTGTCCATCAGGCGCGGCGGGCGACGGGCAGAGGCGCGCATCACCGGTGTGCGCGAACTGGGGAGGAGCGCGGCGTGGGGAGGAACGCGGCGTGCGGGCGCAGCCAGGCATTGGCTTGGCGCCTAGCGCTGGTCAGGCATCGCCGGCCAAGTGGCCTGCGGCGACTACGCGGCGGGCGGAGGGTCGGGCGAAGCTGAGGGTCAGGCGAAGCGAAGCGTCGGGCGAAGCCGAGGGTCGGGCGAAGCGAGGATCAGGCGAAGTGAAGGGTCGGGCGAACGAAGGGTCGGGCGAAGCGATAGGTTGAGCGAGCGAAGGGTCTGCAGTGAAAATAGAAGAAAAGGCAGGGGCTGGTTTGCAAATCCAAGTGTTTCTCAAATTTTTGTGTTGCAACTCAAAAATCCTTGAACATGAAAGTTATTCAAAATGAAAAGTTACACAAGTTTGGTTACAGGCCAAAGTTCATTTGACTTTTAGTTTAGAAGTTATTTTAAAAACTCAAAAAGTATAATTCTGGGGACACGTCATTTCCTGGGCAAAACTTTGCATTCACTCCTAGGCTTCAACTAGACTTTTGTTTAACATGTGAATAACAACGTGCCTATTCAATTTTGTAGCCATGTTTGCATCAATGCGAAAGTTATTTAATTGGCTTGATTAAAGTACGTGTACTTATGCACATATACACAACTATTGTCAACTCAAGGCAAAACCAATTTATAACTCATTTCATTGAAACTTTTCTTAGTTATTTTTGCATCGTGTTAAGCTAATGAGGCTTATTTCGTAAATTCAACACCTGAGGTGTTACAGCAGGGTGCCCTACTGTCGCCTTGGCAGTCCCCGCAGGAGAGGCGGGCTTGGCTCCGGCAGAACAGGTGGCGGCACACGTGTTGAGGCCCCCCGGGCTCTTCACCCGCGGCTTCTCCCATTCCTGCGGCCGGTGATGACTTGGCGCCACCGGCTCCTATTTGGCTGGTGATGAAGTTGCTGGACCTGGGTCGGGCAGCTTCACCCCGGTCTCATCCGAGGGTGCGCCGGTGCTCTGGCGAGTTGTAATAGAAAGTAGCTTCCTTGCTTCTTTTCCATTACTCTGTCCTGGAGCGCCGGCGTGGTCTCGCTTCCCCTCTACTCATGGTCCGGTGAGCGTAAAGCTTTTGTCGGTCGGGTCCCGCTGTATGGGGATTCGGTTGCGGCCGCTCATGGTTCCTCCAAGCTCAGCCTCTTGTTGGCCGAGCCGACGTCGCGGCGTTCCAGCTCGTCACCGGCCCACGGCATGGTACCTTCTCCGTTGGAGCGTGAAGAGGCGTTTGGTCCAGTTGTGGCTGCGGAAGGACACTCCGACCTGCTTCCACCATCTCTAGGCTGGCCGCCACCTCTTCCTCGATAGATTAGGGAATCCTTGCTGCAGCTTCATGTATCCGTGTCATGGCCACTAGACGGCCACCACCGGCGTAATCTTTGCCTGTATCTATATACTTGCACCAAGAAATATATGAAATTTCCTTTTCGGGATCCCGGGATACTGGGACCCTGGCCCGCAGGTGGCCTTTTGTGTGTGGAAAACATATTCCTTAGTTTTGTTCATGCTCGGATTTCTACCCCAGGATGAGTCATTGCGCATTGGTGGAGGCCACTTGTCCGAGACAAGCGTGTGGTGACGAGCGTGTAGGGTTCCTGGAAGGCAACTGATCCCGGGGTCTGGAGACCAACCAGGGAGTCAGAGTTGTCATGGAAGTGCCTGTTTAGCCCCCAGCCAACAGTCCACTGTTCGAACAAGTTTGCTCTTTTCACAACACGCGCAAAACATCCCTAAGAGAGAAAATCTTTCGCAAGAAAAAGTTTCAGAATTCATGGAAAAAACTGAACTAAGATGTAACTATGCATATGGAGGTAATTATGCATATGGGAGCCCCTGGCCAAGTACTGTGCGGAAGCGGGTCCACAGGGTACTTGGCAAACATGCCGGGACATTAGGACCCCCGCCTATTTACGGATAGAACTTACGGAGATGCTCGATGTTCCAGACATTGGCTACCTGCATCCTGCCCTTGTCGGTGAGCCTGAAAACTCCGGGTCGGCGTTCCTCCATGACGCGGAAGGGGCCTTTCCACATGGGGGAGAGCTTGTTTTTCCCTCACATGACTGTATCCGGCAGAGGACCAGGTCTCCGACTTGGATGGTTCTTTGATGTACATGGCGCTGGTGGAAGCGGCGGAGGGCTTGCTGATAGCGAGCAGCCCGAGCGCCGCCCTGCACCAAACTTCCTCGAGATAGAGGATGTCTTGCTGCCATAGGCGATCTTCATTTTCTTCGTTGTAGGCCCGTACCCACGGGCTCCCTAGCGTCCCCTTGGCTGGGAGGACTGCTTCGGTGCCGTAGACGAGGAAGAAAAGCGTTTCGCTAGTCATTCGACTAGGCGTGGTGCGGTTTGACCAGACTACAGCCGGTAGCTCATCTATCCATTCGGTGCCGTGCTTCTTCAGCTCGTTCTAGGTTCTGGTTTTCAGCCCTTTGAGAACGTCGGCATTTGCTCTTTCTGCGTATCCGTTGCTCCTTGGGTGGGCAACAGATCCAAAGCAAAGCTTGATGTTCATGTCATCGCAGTAGTCCCCAAAGACGTTGCTCGTGAATTGGGTCCCATTATCGGTGAATATGCGGTTTGGGACCCCGAACCGAGCTACCAGATCCTTGATGAACTTGAGGGCTGAAGATTTGTTGGCCTTTATGACCATGGAGACCTCCGGCCATTTTGTGAACTTGTCGATCGCCACATACAACCATTCGTAACGGCCATGACAGGGGAATGGTTTGGAGTGCCTGTGTTGGCTCGTGAGACTGCTTTGCGTGGAATTGAACGCCTTGCAGCGCTGGGCCAGTTCGGCTGCATCCTGGAGGGCAGTCGGCCAGTAGAAGCCTGCCGAAAGGCTGTACCGACCATCGTGAGGGAAGCCGAGTGACTTCCACACTCGCCCTCATGGATATATGCGAGAAGCTCACCGCCTTCTTCCCGGGTGATGAACCGCAAAAGGACCCCGTCTGTGCCACGTCGATATAGATCCCCATCTACCATGACGTAGTGTCTGGACTGTCGTGCGATCCATTCCGCAGCACCATCATTCTCAGGAAGGATGTTTTCTTTCAGGAAGCCGCGGATGTCGTCCATCCACAAGGGTCCCTGAGAACAAGCCGAGAGCAGGGCTAGCTCGGCGAGTGGCTGGGCCTTGTTTCCCCCGCTCGAAGACGGGGTTCCCCCTATGGCACTGTCGGCGTCCATAATGGTAGGTTGGCATAGCTTTTCTTTGAACATCCCAAGGGGTAATGGAGCTCGTGAGAATGCGAGGCGGGACAGCTCATCGGCCTCAGTGTTCTCCTTGCGGGGAACGTATCGCAGCTCCAGTCCGTCGAAATGCCATTCCATTCGCCTTACCTCGACCACGTAGGCGGCCATCTGAGGGTTGGCACATTGCTACTCCTTGGAAACCTGGTTCACCACAAGCTGGGAGTCCCCCTTTACTAGAAGGCGGCGTACTCCCAGTCCGTCGGCCGCTCGGAGCCCGGCCACCCTCGTATTCTGCCATGTTGTTTGTGACTCGGAAGTCTAGCTGAACGGCGTTCTTGAGAGTGTGACCGTCCGGGGCCGTGAGGACCACCCCGGCGCCGGGCCCCTGGAGGGTGAGTGATCCGTCGAAGTTCATGGTTCAGTACTCCAAGGTCCAAGGCTTGTCACTGTCGGCCGCCGGTTTGGCGGTTTCCTCCGGACGCTCGATGTCGGGGACCGGCGTCCATTCGGCGACGAAGTCCATGAGTGCTTGGCTTTTGAGGGCATGTCGGGGAGCAAACTGGAGGCCAAATTCCTCCAGTTCATTGTGCGCCTCATCCCTTCCCGGTTCTGCAGGATATGGGCTAGAGGGTACGATGTGACCACGGTGACCGAATGTGCCTGGAAGAAGTGACGTAGCTTGCGAGACGCCATCAGGACGGCGTACAACATCTTCTGTGCTTGAGGGTAACGAAGTACACCGGTCATTGCGTATAGCGGGGCGGCCTTCTGTGTCCGTCTTGGGTGATCCTGGGATCGGGAACAGGCCGCTCCTGCGTAGCTTGATCGTCTTCTGGTTGGCCAGGGTTCGAGATCCCCCCCAGGGCTTTTCTGGCTCCCCGAGGCCCTTTGGCTTATCCCCGTGGTCGGTGTTCTCTCCCTGGGTATTCTTGCACTGCCCGGGGTCTTCTTCTTCCCTTTCCACCACCAGCACCGTGCTTACCACTTGCGGGGTAGCTGAGATGTAGAGGAGCAGAGCCTCTCCTTCCCGGGGTGCGACGAGCACCGGTGGGTACGTCTTTAGCTCCTGGAAGGCCTGATCGGCTTCCGGGGTCCACTCGAAGCGGCCGGTCTTTTTCAACAGCTTGAAGAGGCGGAGGCCCCTCTCTACGAGCATGGAGATGAACCGTCCGAGAGCTGCCATGCAACACGTAAGACATTGCGCTTCCTTTAGCCGGGTTGGTGCCTGCATGCGCTCGATGGCTTCCACCTTCTGGGGGTTCACTTTGATGCCTCGGCTTGATACTAGGAAACCCAGGAGCTTCCCTGCTGGAACCCCGAACACGCATTTCTCAGGGTTCAGTTTAAGCCGGGTGGTGCGCAGGCTATCGAATGCTTTCGACAGATCCCGTAGGAGGGACTCCTGCTGTCAGGTCTTGACCACAATGTCGTTGATGTATGCCTCGACATTGCGGGACTACAAGTCCTATAGGGTGATACGCATGGTCTGCTGGAAGGTGGGACCAGCATTTTTGAAATCGAAGGGCATACAGACGTAGCAGTACGTTCCCACCGGGGTGGTGAACGAGGTTTTTTCCTCGTCCTCTCTTGCCATGCTTATCTGGTGTACCCAGAGTACGCGTCCAGAAAACAAAGGAGGTCGCATCCCGCCATGAAATAGACGACTTGGTCGATGCGGGGTAGCGGAAAAGGATCTTTTGGGCAGGCTTTGTTGAGGTCGGTGTAGTCCACGGACATGCGGAGCTTGCCGTTGGCCTTTGGGACGATCACCGGGTTAGCCAGCCATTCAGGGTGGAAAACCTCCTGCATGAATCCCGCGTCCAACATTTTCTGCACCTGTTCGCGGATGAAGTCTTGCCTCTCCGGAGCTTGTCGCCGGATTTTTTGCTCGACGGGCCGTGCATCGGGGTGCACGGCCAGGCGGTGCTCGATCACCTCCTGTCACACCCGGTTTAAGAACAAAATCGAATGCATAACTATATGTATGCCAGGATCAAGTTCCATACATATAGTGACATCATCAGTGAATAACAGCAATAGTATCACGTAAAGAAACATAAATAAGGACTTACAAGACTATCAGAGATATGCGCTTATCATGGAAACAAAGGCTCCAAACTTCATAGGCAAACGACTGGGGGTTGCGTACGTCTAGAACTCTTCATCATCTTCAGTAGACTTCACACCTTTTTCTTCTAAGTAGCAGTTAGCAAGGGTGAGTACACTTATGGTTGGTACTCATCAAGGCCACAAGAAATAACGAGAGTAACAATTTAAATCCATCTTTAAGTTTATTAATCATGTGAGGGTCCAGGCCGCTCTTGACCGTGAGCACGGCTGATATATCAGTTTTAGACACTCTGCACAGGTTGTACACTTTCACCACAAGTCGCGTAAAAGTTCAAAATAACTTTTGACCCAACCATGCTGTGCTAGCTAGGCACAATACCACAATTCCGAGGTGTGATTGCATAGGGACGCTACGAGGCCTTACAAATATTCCCTAATAAGAAGTAGTCCGCTAGAGTTTTGGTAGCGGCGTAAACCATAACCCTCCTTAATGGTCAGGACCTTAGCGAAGGCTGCTACCCCAAGAGGACCGGGCTATACCCCAATCACCGACCCCCTCCTTGCCCTTTCGGTAAGACTACTTCAAACTAGAGTCTCTAATTATTTAGCCAAGACCAGAGCCATATGGTCCTCGTGGTTGTACTGTTTTCCTGGGTGGCTCTCCACGTTCCAATTAATACATGGTATTCTTGTAAATAAGCATAGATAGAAGGATGGTTAGGGTCACTTGCATATTTCCAATGAAAAGCTACTCTTACTGCTCTTCAGCTCTTTCTTACTTGGAAACCTTGATCTTCAAGCTTCAATCGCGATCATTCTACTCGAAGCAAACATCGAGCACAAACATACAAAACAACAATCAAGTACAGCTAAGAACAATACACCAATCATAGAAGAAAAGCTTTTAAAAGAGCGTGCTAAAGGATAACGCTCGCTGCTATGATTACAAGAGCACAAGAAACACGGAAAACGGAGCTAAGGTTGAAAAGACACAACTATCAGAAAATTGGTATTATAAAAGAAACAAAAGAACTATGAGCTTTATATATTTTAATTGGAAAACAAATGTAAAGATATTCAAAACAAAATATCCTTGATTATAATTAACTTATATTATATTTTTTTATAAAAGCGGAGTAGAATTTAGTCATATTTTATTTATGATTGTCTATGTACAAATTACACTAATTAACAATTAATTAGAAAGAAACTTGTGAGAGCATCTAAACGCATAACTTTATATTTGGTGTTCAACTAAACAAATTATATTTAGAACACATGTGAGTTGGTATTAATCAGATTAACATTAGTTATGAAAAACCGGAGGTAAAGACCTAGGTGGATTTTAATTAGAAAAACTAGGTGTGAGAACTTTAATCAAATTAAATCTATTTTTAATTAAAAGATAGGAACTAAGGCACAATGACACGACTAAACAGTAGCTTAGGGTTTTAGAAGACTTAACGCAACAAGAACGAGTCAAAACGGAGCTAAAATGACGAAGGTAGGGCTAAAACAAGGCTCCAGGGACTTATCTGCGAAGAAACTGAACTTCCAGAGGCTAAATTGAAGAAATTAGGGGCTAAAACATAATTAAACCTTAAACAGAGGGTCTGGGTGCAAAACTGGAGATCCTGGACGGCGGGTACTAATTCTATAAAGGTCAGGGGTCGGGATAGAAAAAGAAAAGGCTCAACTCTAATTATTTTTCTACTGATCTGGACTGCGGGTTGATTCCTGGAAAGCCTAGGGGCTTTTCCGCAAAGGTTCCAGGGACGGCTAGGGTTTGGCTTCGTTGGGTGGATCTGATCTGTTGGATCACGATCCGACGGCAGGGTAAGGGTCTGGCAAGGGCGGCGGCTCGTGCGTGACTCAGATATGTTCTGGCCGTTAGATCTAGATCGGGCAGCAGAGTGAGGGTCGGGCGAATCGGATACGGCTCGACGGAGTAAGGGTCGGGAGAGGATTGGGCGGCAGGTTGTGGGTCGAGCGAATCGGGTCGACTCGGCAGAGTAAGGGTCGGGCGAATCGGCAGGCGGCGCTGGGCGGCGGCAGACGCCGGCGGCGAGCAGGCGCGGCGGTGCCTCGCCGGTGTACACCGGAATCGGTGCTCCGGGGCTCAGTTCAGGTCGGGGTTAGGCCGGGGAGAAAGAGGGCGGCACGGCGAAAGTGGTGGGGGTCACGGGACGGCCGTGCGGCGGCTGGAGACCGGCAGACCACGGTGGTGGGCGGAGCCAGAGCTCCGGCGAGAAATTGCCGGGGCAAGAGAGCAAGAGGGAGGGCGAAACGGGAGCGGCATGGTGCTTACTTCCTCGCGAGAGTCTTGCGGGGGTTGAAGACGGCGGAGTCGAGGCGAAACGGCGGGTCGACGACGAGGTGCGGCACGGGCAGAGATGTTTGCTCCGGCGAGGAAATGCCGGCATGGAGCGACGGCACGAAGGGGAAGGAGTGGACGAAGGCGCTGGGTCCAAGGTGGGGCTCCGGCGACGGTCGCAATCGACGGAGAGGCGGCGAGACGGCGGGTCGATGTCGCGGCGGCGACGACGGGCTCGGGCTCAGGAAAAATAGTGGCGCAGAGCGGCGGGGCTCGGGCGTGCGGTGCAGGTGTGGAAGAGGATGGGCAGGGGTTCAGGTGCTGGTTTTATAGGGGAGGAGAGGAGGCGGAACGGCCGGGGAAAGGAAGGAGGCGGCTAACGTGGCGGCCGGGATTTACATGAACGAAATTGCAGTGGTCGCCCGCGAAGGAAAGGGGCGGGTCGCCCGGGGAAGCGCGTGCCACGGCCTTATGGCAGGCCAGCGTCGCGGGGAAGGAAGGAGGAGACGCGGGCGACGGCGCGGAGGCGAACAGGATTCGGGGTGAAGAAGAAAAGGAAAGGGGAGGGAGGCGCGGACGACGGGCGACGGCGACGGGCGCGGGCGGGTCTGGTGTCGCGGCAGGAAGGAAAAGAGAGAGGAGCGGGAGGAAGAAGAAAGGAAGGTGGGGCGGGCGCGGGCGGCGAGATTCGCGGCAAGGTCTGGCGGGAGAAAGGAAGGTGCCGGCGAAGCAAGAAGGAAGTTGGGAGCGGGAGGTAGGGGATGGCGCCGATAGGTGGGTCCACGGTGGCAGTGAGAGAGAGGGAGGGAGAGGGAGAGAGGGACGGGTTGGGCCGGCTAGGCTGTTTGGGTCGTGGGGAGAGAAAAGAAAGAGAGGAGAGGGAGAGGTTTTGGGCCGGGCTGGAAGAAGGGAAAGAGAGAGAGAAAGATGGGATGAGCCAAAAGAGATAGAGAAGAGAGAAAAAAGATTTTAGGGTAGTTTTTGGGTATTTTTATTTTGCAAACTCAAACACGCAAACAAACAAAAACCAATGCAACGATTTGAATGCAACATACATAAAACCATTTTATTTAATTCTGAAAGACAATTATTCTATAAGGAAAATAAATGTTGAAATTTTTATATAATTATGAGAAAATCATTGCTTTATTATTATTATTATTTTTAATCACATCCTAAAATCCATTAATTTTAGGGTGTGACACCTCCCTGGGGACCCCGGGCATGTCGGACGGTTTCCATGCGAACACGTCGACATTGGCCCGGAGGAAGGCGATGAGCGCACTTTCCAATTTTTCGCCCAGCTGGGCCCCTATTGTGACTACCTGCGAAGGGGTGTTGTTCAGGTGGGGGACAGCCGGGAATAGCTCGCCGGCGTTGGAGCAGAGGCGGCGGCGGCGGTGGCGCGCGTCGACGGCAGTGGTCCGGCGGGCTTGGGGCGGCCTGGTACGGTCAGCGAGCTTCAGTGGCGCGTGGGGAAGCTGCTCAGGGGTTCCTCCTAAGCAGACCTCCTTGGTGAGGGCTGCGTCGTTTGGGGAAAGCCACTGCTTCGCCGGTGGGGATGCCACTGGGTCGGGGCGTTCGTCGTCTTTGAGGGATGCCGCTGCCATGGAGTCGCACAACTTTACGGCATAAAAGATGGCTCCCTGGATGTCCGCCTTGATGGTGATGACCCCGGAGGGCCTCGGGATCTTCAGGGTATCGCAGGCGTAGTGGACGGCTGCCATGAACTTGGCTAACGCGGGGCGGCCAAGGATGGCGCCACATCGAAGATCACATTCTCGGTGCGGAAGTTGCTCCGCTCCCCGAACGTGACCGGCAGCTCGATCTGCCCCAAGGGGATGCTCTTCCCCTCCGCGACGCCATAGAAGGGCTTCGACGGCTGCAGCTTGCGTTCCCGGATCTGCATCTTGTGGAAGACCTTGGGGGAGAGGAGGTTTAAGCCCACCCCTCCATCGACGAGGACCCTAGCCACTCCAGTGTTGCAGATGGTGGGCATTACTAGCACCGGTAGTAACCCGACTCTCGCCGTATTGTTGGGGTGGTCGTTCTAGTCAAAGGTGAAGGACGTTCTTGAACACTTCATGAGCCGGGAGCTCTCTGGCGCTGGGGAGACAGCGCAGACCTCCCTCCAGAGCAGCTTGGCCCTTCTCCGCGATGGTGGTGCGGTGGCGCCCCCGAAGTTGGTGGCGACAGCTTGTCGAGGTTCTTGGAACCCAAGGCCGCCCTCTTCAGGTGCACGGTTCCCGTTGGGGCGACGGTTGTCGCACTCCTTGTGGTGGTCTTCGGTGAGCCCCTTGACCAATCAGCACTCGGTGAGGTCGTGCCGGTCGGTTCGATGTATTTTGCACTACTTGCCAGCCCCCGGTTTAGCGTGAGCCAATCTCTAGCACTCCCCGCCGGGCTTGGGGCCCCCAGGTCCTCGGCCGGGCTGTTGCTGCTGTGGCCCTCCGCCACCGCCAGGACGGTGGCGGCTTTCCGCTTGTTCTTCTTGTTGTCGGGCCGACCGAGGCGGGCGTGTTCCGGCTCGGCAGGCTCGTCCGGGGCGCCACGACGCTCGGAGCGCTGTTGCGCCTCGGGTTCCCACGTGCACTTGTCCGCCAGCACAAACAACTCGGAGATGGTCTTGACATTGCGTGTCTCGAGCTTGCCCACGAGGCGTTTGTTGGTCACGCCCTCGGTGAACGCTATGATGACGGCCAAGGGCGTGATGCGCGGAATGGTGTTGTGCACTTGGCTGAACCGCTGGATGTACTATCGCAGTGATTCACCCTTGCGTTGCTTTACGGCGAGCAGGTCGCCCCTGGTCCCCAGCCGGTTGAACGAGCCGACGAAGTTAATGATGAACTGCTCACACAAATCCCCCCAGGACCTGACCGACTCTTGGGGAAGATTCATCAGCCAGGACCTCGCCGTGCCCTTGAGGGCGACGTGGAAGTAGTTGGCCATGACCTGAGGGCCCCCACCCGCGGCCTGGATGGCCGTGGTGTAGATCTGGAGAAACTCCTCTGGGTCGATGGTGCCGTCGTACTTCTCCGGGAGATCCGGCCGGAACTTGGTGGGCCACTCAACTCGACGCAAGTCGGTAGTGAACGTCCGACACCCGGATCCGTAAGGCCCGATGTCATCATCCACCGACTCCCTCTGCCCGCGCGTGCCACGAGCAGGGGAGCCAGAGGAAGCATGTTCCTCCCTCGCTTCTCGGCAGCTCTCGCGCGCAAGCTCGAGAGTGGTTCGAGCGTCTTCACTCACCCTGAGTTCTTGGAGCCGAGAACGCAAATCACACGTCCCGTTCGAGGCCGACCCCGCCGGAGTGGGTGGCCGTGGTGTTTGCCGGTGGCCTCCTCGGGAGGAGCCCCCAGCCGTCGCTCGGGAGCTCTGAGCCCCCGGTTTGAGGCAAGACTTCCCCACAAGGCTGGCCAGCTCGTCGAGCCAACGTTCCTCTAGGGTTCCTGGCTCCGCTCGCACCGGAGGGTGGCGCAGGAGCGCCCGAGCCGCGACCAGCGCTTCCCCTGGGGGAACGCCGCCGCGGTCGGCCCTGGCAGGGGAGTGGGACGCCTGCCGAGTCGCACGCCGTTGGGCCTCCGCCCGTAGCTGAGCGTACCGGACGTTGGCCGACGTGGTGCCCCCAGAGGCGGATATGGGAGCGTCGAGACGAGGCGGCGCCGTGGAAAACGACGCTGGCTGTCGTTCATTGCGCACGGGGGGCGACGAGACTGGCCTCGCCGCCTCCGGGTCGCAGCAGAAAGCCCCCTGTGGCGGGCGTGTTCGCCACCGCTCTTGCCGTCCAAGCAATCGGAGTGGTTCACCATTGCATCAATCAGAGGTTCTTCGTCGAAGATGAAGACTTCACGCGCCAACACCCCCTACCTAGCGCGCCAGCTGACGGCGGGTGAGGACCACCAGTAGGGATTCGTGGGAACCCCCATTCAGAGATTCGGCCAGGGGTGTAACACGCAGCAAAGTTCCAACTGTGGGACAAAGAGATTAGACAGGTTCGGGCCGCTCGGAAGCGTAAGCCCCTAGGTCCTGTGTGTGTTCTTATTATCTTGATCGAGTGAGTTTGTTATCGGTGTGCTATGGTGCTTTCAGCCTGCTTTACATGGTGCCCCTATGTTCTATTTATAGCCCCTCCCCAAGGCGCAGGGAGAGGATTTTTACTGTCTGAGTATTACCGCCTTTGGATGTGAATGAGGCGCCCTGTAGGAGGGCGCCCCCTGCAAGTGGTGCCGCCCTTCTGACGTAGCCTTATCCTGCGGGCCCCATCTGGTCGGCTCCCAGGGTCCTCCCGGGGTAGTCGGACCAGCGCCCGTGGTGCCCGTGGGGCCTATCGGGTACTTGGGACACGCCCCCTGGTCACCCTGGGGTCCTTTGCTCAACCTCGGGCACTTCGGGCGGGGCTCGCCCTCCGCACCGAGGGAACCAGATTTTGGGCCCCGCCTGCACCGTCCTCTGCGATTTGCCAGGATGTGGTCAGGGGAGGGGTCCCCCTTGCCCTGTTCGGGGCGGCGTCTGATCGCACGCCTCCTAGTAATCATGGGGTTTTTACGGGGAAGCTGCGCCGTGGTGGGCCCTGCTTTGTACCGAGCGAGCACGGTAAAAATATCAACCTGGGGTGGTTCCTTATTAGCTAAGGAACCGCCCTGACTGGTGGGGTCGGGCACGCCCTTGCTAGGTTTGTCAGCCAGCTTTCTCAGCGATCGCCACACTGGGCCAGGCTTCATGGCCTGGGTGCGGCCCGTTGGCCCATTTTCCTTCCGCTTTGTCTGGTGGGGTTGGGACCCCCGTCTTCACGACGCCAACAGCGGCCAATCGAGCTGGTAGCGGGGTTCCCGAGGATCAACGGAGGGGGTTAGGGTTTGGCTTCCCGGGGGTACGTGGCGTGCATCGCTCGGTTGGGGCTGGGGTTAGGGTGCCGAGAGGCGGAGGGCTCGTGGTAGTGCGAGGTGACGTCGGTGGCGCGGGCGCGGGTCTTGAGGCGGGGCTCGCGGGCGGGCGGTTGCGCGGGCTTGGCAGCTAGTGCAAGCGGGGCAAGGTGCAGGCGCGGGGTCCAGCAGCAGTAGTAGAGCAGCGCGAGCGGGGGAGCCGACAGGCTCTTGTCGGCCACCCCCGCGACCGGGCGGTTGCGAGGGGCAAGCGGCATAAGCTGCCCGCTGGAGGTAGGCGAAAGGGGAATAGTCCCCTTTGGCCCCACTTGCTAGTGGCGCTAGGAAAAGGAGGCGGGGGCGTGGTGCTGGGCTGGCTGCGGTGGCGACGGGTTGGGTTGTGCTGGTCCTCACGAGCGCGCGGGGTTAACAGGCCGGGCGTAGGGTAGGTTAGCAGGTCAGGCTAGCCTTTAGGTGGGTCGGGTTGGAAGGTTTAGGGATTTTAGGCCCAAGTTAGGTTAGGTTAGATGTGTTATTTAGTTAGATTTTGAATTCCACTCAATTCAATCAAACATAATTTCCAAAATAAATTCCAACAAGGTTAAAACAAGGAGTTCCAACAAATTCCAAATAAAATCCAATGAGTCCCACACTAGCATTAAGTGACTTATGATTCATTTCTTTTATTTCCTAGGAATAAAGAGGGGTGAGAAACACTCCTAGGGTGTAACACCTCAGGTGTTTAAACTACGAAATAAGCCTCTTTACCTTGAAGCGGTGCATAAATAATGAAGAGAAATTTCAATGAAATAAGTTTCTAAAATAACTTCAAAACTAGAACTCAAACCAGCTTTGGCCTGAAACAAAACTTGTAGAACTTTCCATTTTGAACAACTTCCGCGTTGAAGGATTTTTGAGTCGCAACACAAAAATTTGAGAAACACTTGGATTTGCGAACCAGCCCCTGCCTTTTCTTCTATTTTGCTGCAGACCCTTCCATCTCGCCCGACCCTCCGACGCGCAGCCGTTCGCCCGACCTTTTCCGTTTCGCCCGACCCCTTCACTCGCCGACCCCTCGCTTTGCCCGACCCACGCCGCCGCGCCGTCGCCGCAGGCTACTTGGCCGGCGATGCCTGACCGCGCTAGGCACCAAGCCAATGCCTGGCCGCGCCCACACGCGCACCCGCACGCCGCGTTCCTCCCCAATCCGTGCCCGCCACGCGCGCGCCGGCGACCTGCGCCCCTGCTCGCCGCCCGCTGTGCCCAATGGACGAACCGCGCCGTGCCCGTGTCTACGCAGCGTTCCGCCAGTCGCCGCGCTCGCCGCCCGGCAAGGCAGCTGCTGCACCTCTTCGCCCAACCCGCGCGCCGCGTGATCTCCAGCTTCACACGCCAAATCCTCAGCGCCCAGTCCCCTGCCCGCGCCTGCCGCACGCCGCGCTGGCTTCTGTTCACCGCCCGCCGCGGCCAGTCGTGCGCCCCCGTCGTGCCGCCCGCACCCGCGTCTCACAGTCAAGTCCCGCCCCTCCTCCCGCCCCTCTGCTGCCTACAAAAGGTCAAGCTGAGTCCCCCTCGCGCGCCCAAACACCAGATCGCCGCCGTCACCATTAACGCCGTCGTGCTCAGCTCACCGTGGAGCTCACCTCTCCGGCCACCCTTTGCCAGAGGTGAGTCTTCCACCACTACCACAGCACCCCACCGCGGCTCACTGCACCACCCATCGTCGCCCAAAGCCACCAGAGCACCGCCAGTGCCGCCCGCGCCGCCGCAGCTCCTTGCTGCTCCGCGGACAGCCCACGCCAAAGCTCCTCCGTCCAAGCTAAGCATCAAAATGGGTTCCCCTCGACGCCGCGAAGCTACTCGACCAGCCCACGCTGTTCCCTTCCCACCGGAGCACCACCGCCGATGTTCCGCCCCGTCGCCGCCCCTCTGCTCCGCGCCGACGAGCCACCTCCGGCCACTCCCAACCCCGACCAAGGACACCCAAGGTAGCTCTCACCTCCCTGGATCTCCCTGACCATTTTTCCCTTGCCGCCAACGAGCCCCCTCGTCGGAATCTGGACGGCCGCCATGCTAGCGCCGCCCAGGGACCCAATTGCTTTGGTTGAAATCTTTAAAAGAGTCTGCACCCAAGTTTCCAGGGGCATATCTGTAAACCTGTGTTCAAACATTAAATTCAAATACAGCGAACTTTTAAAATTCATATAAAATCATAGAAAAATTGGAAAAGTACAAACTCCACTGTTCTGGAATCTTTAGATGAAAATCTACAACTTTTGTTACATGCATTTCTTCAGTTTCTTACTAAATCTTACTATAAGTTAAATGGAAGGTTTAATAGACTTCAAATGTACCCCCTGTTGTAGGCAAACTCTAAGTCTGAAAATTTTACAGTGCTTTTGTCTCTGCTTAATGTGCTCTAAATAAAAGTTTCATCACCAGAAGTTACCTAATCCAGAAGTTGTGATTAATCCATGTTGTGCTTGGAAAATTCAGTTTCTAATATAACACAACCCCCTTTTATTTAATGAAGTTAATGGTTTAAGTTATACTCTTTTAACAATTGCCCACAGAAATCTCAGCTAAGTAACTTCACAACCAAATCGATGTTTTGTGAACTGCAACTTTGACGTGAATGAAAATAATCATCATATATCGTCACTATAACTATATTGGCGCATTCATATAGAATCGACGACCCTCGCCGACGGAACATCCGAGAGTGAGCAGCGTGAAGCTCAAGTAAATCTAACTGAAGCTCTCGAAGACCCGAGCCCATGTACGGACGAGCCCCAGGCTAGCTTTTCCCAAGAAGGCAAGCCCCGGAGCATGAACCCTATTTTTCTAAACTTATGCAACTTATTACTCTACTTTACTTGTGCATTAAGTTTATAGGAGTTGGATGAAAACTTAGTTGCATGATCCTAGGTACCCATGCTCTGAACACTAGATGCAAGGTTCGATAGAATGCTATGCTAATAGGACTCGGTAAAAGTCGAGTGATTTCCGGTCACTCGCGAGAAACTAGGAGTTGATTGTTTACTACATGCTGCAATCATAAGGTCGACGGACGGGGCTATGGTACGATGTTTATGTTGATGATTGAGGCCCCGTCTGTTTAGTGAAAAATGCTAAGGCCGCAGTGTGTGGTAGTGGTGGTTAAGTCTTTGAACGTACTAACCACATGCCGAGAATATGGTAATCGGTAAGGTTAAGTACCGGATTGAACCGAGGCCGGAATATACTCCCCACTATCTTGAATTCGTTCACATCTAGCTAATGGCGGGTGCATCGGCCGCCACAGCCCGACGTACCGTGGTCTGTGGGGAGGTGTAGTCGAGGGCGGTGGGCCTGTTCCGTGAAGCGGGAATTGAAGGGAAAAGTTGCACGTGTGACTCTGGGAGTAACCACGTGACGTGTGTTTAGGTTTCCCTTGCAAGGTTAAGAAATTCGATTCGAATCGTCAGTTTCTCGCGGTTATTGAGACTGCTTGACCCTTTTACCACATAGAGTAAGAAGAGGAACAATGATAATGATTAATCTTGTTGGATGCAAAAATAATTCTTCCACCATGTATGATATTGGATAGTTGCTTACCTAGAATGGTTAAAGAATGCTAGAACTTGGACCTAAAATCTGAAAGTAAGGACCTACTATATATATGCTTTTCGGCAAAACAAACCCCTCAAGCCAAAAGCCTCGCATGTCTAGGAGTCGGCTAAGTATACCCCACTAGTCGGGTAAGCCTTGCTAAGTATTAGTATACTCAGCCTTGCTTGTGGCTCGTTTTCAGGTGAAACTTTCGAGGACATGATTGCTAGTTTGACTTGGCCTTGTACCCTTCCTCCTGGTTGGTCGGTGGAATGGGATACGCCCCAGGCCAACGGTGGTGATGCCGAGTGATGCCTCGTACGGGCTTCATCGAGACATCCTTTATCGTCGAGTAGTTGTCGTTATCTTTTCCGCTGCTTGAACTCTGAAGAACTCATTTATTTCGAAATCCGAAGTACCTTGTTTTACGAATTTGAACTCCATTGTAATAATAATTGGTGATTGTTGACGCCAGATTTTGACACGTGTTCAATCGGCGTCAGGAG
This sequence comes from Panicum miliaceum, assembly GCA_032594955.1. Taxonomy (NCBI): domain Eukaryota; kingdom Viridiplantae; phylum Streptophyta; class Magnoliopsida; order Poales; family Poaceae; genus Panicum; species Panicum miliaceum. Next base: position 46,396,885 of record CM064057.1, on the reverse strand, counting down.
GAGAAGATTGGCCGATGCAGCAGATCTGAAAGCTACAGTAAGGAATCGGCCGGTTGAGGTAACAGTTGAAAATCGGCCGATTGGTGGCGCAGCCTATGCCAACAGGATGGGATTATTCCAGAAGATCCTGGTCAAAAGATGGTCAATAGGGCACGTCAAATCGGTCAAGGAGCAATTGAAGAGAATCCTGATTGGATCAGGGAACGGCGGCGGAAGATTCTGCGGGAGTCCGTTTACTTTAAAAGTTCTTATAGATATAGTAGTTTTTCTGTTTTAAATAAGGTTGTAACAAGTCGTAATCGACCAGGAGTCCTAGTTTCAGGGTATAAATAGGAGTCGCTAGGGCTTTGCAAAGGATCAATACATCAATCAACAACAATACTTCTACTTTTCCAGCAAATTACTTTTAAGTCGGCGACTTCGCCAATATTTTCTTCTTCCACGAGTTCGTACGGATTGGCAGGGCTGCATCAACTTGATCTCCGGCCAATTGGTAGGTTCCGCTTACCGAGTAATATCCGAGCTTTAGCTACGGGCGCATCGCTGTGGCTTCGTTTGGATTTATTCACCAGTTATCGATATTTACTAGAATTGCAAGTTTTACCTGTTATTCTAGTATTATCACCAGTTATCCAGCTTGAGATCAGGATAATCGGCTTCATCATTGTTCTCCTTCAATTTATTGTCTCACAGCCGATTAGATCTATTTCAAGTGTTGTCCTTGCAGTAGTCGTCTAGATCGCTCCAGCAGTTTTCTTTACGACTACTGTACGATCGTCGGCTGATCCATAGCCGATCATCTCTACAGCAAATCGGCCGATTCGCTGCCGACGCGCTCCTCAGGACAGATCGGAACCCCAGCCGATCGACGCGCCTGGAATTTAATATTCTATTTCCTTGTCAATCAACAGGTCAGATTGACTGGCACGCCGCGCGAACTGCACCAGGGCGATAACCCGAACAGGAGCTAAGCAGATTCTCCTGGGTCGTGTGTCCAACGCTGAAGACCCATCGTCCGATTCCTATCCGGCCGATTTTAGTGCCAACACACTTTTGGCACGCCCGGTGGGACCATCCAAGATCTGATATGTCGAACAACGCAGAAATCTCTGACAGCAACATCATTGGGGTCACAGAAGCTGATCTCAAGGACGACCAGAGGGAGGAATTGGCCAAACATCTGGAAGATTACAAGAGGATGTACCTCCAGTCGTTCAGTCGTACCAGAAGCGGGGAAGCGGTCAAGAAGGCTCCTATTCCAGCACCTCGCCACATCACCATTGCTGAAGACTCGGGCAAGATGTCAGAGATGATTCAACAGTTCGTGTATCAAGCATTCATCGACCAATCCTCGGTGATGAGCAATACGGTGTATAACGCCGTCGTCAACTCTCTGGCCAGCGGAGCCGTTCAAGGCTATCAGGGACCGGCATATGCCCCTCCAACTACTCTGCCAGCCAGAAGCTTACCGTACACATCCCAATCGGCTTCTCAGCCGATATTGACGCAGCGCGAGGGATACAGCTCTCCACCACTTCCGGCGTCTCCAAGATACAGCGGTGTACCATGTCTCCCATCGCGAGCGCCGCTTCAACCCGTTCAGATGGCTTCTGTGCAAACACTACCTACGAGCTCAGTGCCTTGGGGGGCGTCAGCCACGGCGTATTTGCCCGAGCCAGCGAACAGGCATGGCACTTATCCATTTCACGTGCCATACCAATCGGCTGCCCGACAGATGGTCTCCCAGTACCAGCCGATTTTACCAGAAATCGGCAGGGGGGCAAGGACTGTGGAAGTATTCAGAGGCACGGTGCCAGCAACGACGTACGAAGGGGGTGCGGACTCGTTTCGCCATCAGCTATCGGCTGCTCAGCAAAATTCGCCGATTCATCACCCAGCCGTACCAGCCCTTCAGCATATGCCCGTGCCGCGAACAACTGTTCATCAGCAGCAGGTGAACTGGACAGTAAGAATAGCAGAAGTAATCCAGGATCAGTTTGGACTGAAGCCAAAAGTTCAGACTTATACTTACAAGACGCCGTATCCACCGGCCTATGACTCGTTGCCGTTCCCACACCGCTACAAAGTTCCTGATTTCGCCAAGTTCTCGGGGACGGACGACACATCCACGGTGGAGCACATCAGCAGATTCATCATCCAGTGCGGAGAAGCTGCCACGCAAGATGCTCTGAGGGTGCGTTTATTTTCATCATCTCTGTCCGGATCGGCCTTCCAGTGGTTCACCACTTTACCGCCAAATTCTATCATCACTTGGGCCGATCTGGAGAAACAATTCCACAAGTACTTCTATGCAGGAGTACACGAGATGAAGATCTCGGATTTGACCAGCCTCAGGCAGAGGAGCGATGAACTAGTGACAGGGTATATACAGAGGTTTAGAGAAATCAAGAACAAATGCTACAGTCTGGCTCTGACCGATGCACAGTTGGCCGATATCGCTTTCCAAGGCCTCTTACCACAAATCAAAGAGAGATATGCTACCCAAGAGTTTGAAAGCCTGAGTCAAATCGTCCACCGATTGTCAGGGCAGGAGGTCCGACCATTTGAACAGCGGAGGAGCTTCCAGAAGAAGGTAGCATACTTGGAGGGATCTGAATCCGATGCGGAGGAAGAAATCGGCCTGGCGGAATGGGTAAAAGGGAAAAAACCGATATCCTGCCCCTTTGGCAAGAAGGAGCCAGAGACATTCGGCTTTGACACGTCAAAGGCCGATAAAATTTTTGATCTACTCCTTCAGGAGGGGCAGATTAAGCTGTCTCAACATCACACCATCCCTACGGCCGATCAACTTAAGAAGATGAAATACTGCAAGTGGCACAACGCTACTTCTCATGACACAAATGAGTGTAAAGTCTTCCGCCAGCAGATACAATCGGCCATCGAGCAGGGGCGGCTTAAGTTCGAAACTCCAAACAAATCGGCAATGCCGATGAAGATAGATCAGCATCCCTTCCCGGCCAACACGGTTAACGCTGAAGGAACCTCAAGTCAAACCAAGGTGCTGACGTCAGAATCGGCGAGAAGAGGCGGCGCTGTCGACCCCAGGAGGCAGATCGCGATGGAAGAAATCAGAAGGAACAGGCGAGGGCCAGAACGACCACGCAAGCCTGTCACCTCCCAATTCTTACTCAGTAAATATCAGCAACAGCAAGAACATGCAAGATACCAGGAAGAGATGATACGCCGGCATGAAGATCACTGGCAGTGTCCGTTCTTCATCCACTGCTGGGAGAACGATATCAGGTTGCCATCTGCCGATAACTGTCCGGAGTGTAACGGATCAAACCGCAATGATTGCCCGAGGCCACACTCTAGGGATAAAGGATCAGAGCCGATCAACAGAAATCGGCGCGAAGAACGACGCGTTTTGGTGCATGATCGGCTGGGGGGCAGAGTTGACCAGTACAGCAGGTCAAAAAGCAAGATCGGCCAGCAAGATGGACTGGGGGGCAGGATCAACGCACATGATCGACTGGAAGAGATGGCCGATGATAGGGTGTCAGACGAAGATCCCCTAGGGAGGGAACCAGAGTGGGAACGCGCCAGATCATCGGCCAAACCAGTGAATCCCAGGTGGTGTCCCGATGGCCTATCCAGATCCCAAAAGCGAAGGATCCAACGCCTACGCCAGTGGGAGCATCAAGAAGAAGAACGAAGACATGTGCCAGAGAGAAGGAATGTTAAATCTCGAGTTTGGCGCCCAAAGAAAAGCGATCAAGAAGCAAACAACCAAGAATCGGCAGCCGAAATTGATATGGTATTCATACTGCCGATAGAGTTCATGGCGCCAAGCGATCGGGATAAAGTGACAAAAACAGAAGAAGAGCAAATGGCACAACTGGTATTAGAGCCGATGACGGCTACGTTTGAGAAACCAGAAGAGGAAAAACGACAGCATCTTAAGGCGCTGTTTCTCAAAGGGTATGTCAACGGAAGACCCGTCACCAGATTACTGGTAGATGGAGGCGCGGCAGTCAACATCATGCCGTATGCCATGTTCCGCAAGCTGGGCAAGGGCGATGACGACCTCACTAAGACAGACATGATGCTGAAGGATTTCGAAGGCAACGTGTCACCCGCCCGCGGAGCATTCTGCGTCGACCTCACCATCGGCAGTAAGACCCTCCCTACTACTTTCTTCGTCATTAATGGCAAGGGGTCCTATAATATGCTGCTTGGTCGCGACTGGATACACGCAAATTGCTGTGTCCCATCTACTATGCATCAATGCCTTGTGCAATGGGTCGGCGATAGTACAGAGATAGTCGCTGCCGATTCCGTCTACAGCGTTGCAGCGGCCGACACACAACAGTGGAGCTGCGAGCACGTCAAGTGTATATCTGGCAGGATTTGGGACACTGACTTCCTGAAAGTGTCCGATTTCGGTCTACAGCCGATCCAAGCAGTTGGCTCTAAAGATTCAGAATAAATGGATCAGCTCGTCCGAGAAGATGGGAAGCTGGGGCACGGGTTCACGTCGGCCGATTTATTAGAGATGGTAGATTTGGGAGATAGCGGCAAATCAAGGCCGACGTACATTAGTGCCAATTTGAATTCTGAGTACAAATGCAAATTGATAAGATTATTGAAAGAGTTCAGGGATTGCTTTGCTTGGGAATACCACGAGATGCCAGGACTAGACCGGTCTATTGTTGAACACCGGTTACCTATAAAATCAGGATATCGGCTGTATCAGCAACCTACACGGCGGTGTAACCCCAAGATTGTACCTGACATAAAGGCCGAGATTACAAAGTTGATTGAGGCAGGATTTATTCGGCAGTGCCGCTACACCGAATGGATTTGTAACATTGTGCCTGTGTACAAAAAGAATGGAAAATTGTGTTTGTGCATCAATTTCAGGAACTTAAATCAGGCTACGCCAATGGATGGTTATCCGATGCCAACGGCCGATATCTTGGTGGATGCTGCCGCAGGCCACAAAGTCATAAGCTTCATGGATGGGAATGCCGGATACAATCAGATATTAATGGCCGAGGAAGATATTTCGAAAACGGCTTTTAGGTGCCCAGACCATCTTGGTTTATTTGAATGGGTGGTTATGACTTTTGGCTTGAAAAACGCCGGCGCTACATATCAACTGGCCATGAACTACATCTTCCACAAACTTATTGGTTCATCAGTGGAAATTTATATAGATGACGTCGTGGTCAAGTCAAAAGGTCACCAGGATCATCTGGCCGATTTACAGGAAGTGCTGGAGTGCACAAGGAAACATGGGCTGAAGATGAACCCAAACAAGTGTGCGTTTGGTGTATCGGCCGGACAATTCTTGGGATTTATGGTCCATGAGCGTGGGATAGAAGTCAGCCGCAAGACTATAGACGCCATCAACAAAGTAGTGGCCCCACAAAATAAAACTGAACTGCAGTCCCTCATCGGCAAGGTCAATTTCATCAGAAGATTCATATCCAATCTATCGGGACGTATTCAAGCCTTTACCCCTCTGTTGAAATTAAAGCCCGACCAAGAATTCACATGGGGAGAAGAACAACGCAAGGCACTCGAGAATATCAAGCAGTATCTGGTTTCACCTCCGGTGTTAGCCCCGTCACAGCCTGGTAAGCCGTTCAAGTTATATTTATCGGCTGACAAGCAGGCTATTGGGTCGGCGTTGGTACAGGAGTTTGAAGGGAAAGAACAAGTGGTGTACTACGTCAGCAGAAGACTTTTAGACGCCGAAACAAGATATTCCTCGGTGGAGCGATTATGCTTGTGCTTATACTTTTCGTGTACTAAGCTCAGGCACTATTTGCTATCGGCAGAATGCATAGTCGTGTGCAAAGACGATGTGGTGAAGTATATGCTATCGTTGCCGATTTTGAAGGGGTGGATTGGAAAATGGATCCTGGCTTTGTCAGAATTCGATCTAAGGTACGAATCGGCCAAAGCCGTCAAAGGTCAAGTGATGGCCGATTTCGTAGTTCAGCATTGTGGACCAGAAATTGCCACCGTTGAACCAGTTCCATGGACTCTATATTTTGATGGTTCTTCGTGTGGGGTCGGATCAGGAATCGGCGTCGTTCTTGTGTCGCCTCGGGGGGCAACTTATGATTTCTCTCTGCCGATAGAAGCTTCTGCAACCAATAACCAAGCAGAATATCGAGCTGTTCTGAAAGGCATCCAATTATTAAGGAAAGTCAGAGCTGATGCAGTCGAGATCTTTGGGGACTCCATACTCATTGTGGATCAGTTGACAGGACGATCTGAGTGCAAGGACGACATCTTGAGGATTTATTATGAGGATTGTCTTCAACTTTTAAAAAGATTCAAATCTGCAATAATTGAGCATATCCCCAAGGATTATAATGAAGAAGCCAACAGACTGGCTCAACATGCTTCTGGGTATCGGCCGATTCAGGGAGCGATGACGCTAGAACTCGCGGCCGATGACTAGCGGAAGGAGATCGCCGATTACTTGAAAAATCCATCCCAAAAGGTGGATCGGCGAACACGTTTTCAGGCTACAAAGTATGTGTTGCTTGAGGATGACTTATTTTTTCGGACGATTGATGGAGTTCTTCTCAAATGCCTGGGAACAGAAGAGGCAAAGGTTCTGATGGGAGAGATCCATGAAGGCGTGTGTGGGGCTCATCAATCGGCTCACAAAATGAAATGGATGATCAGGAACAATGGATATTACTGGCCGACCATCCTTGAAGATTGTTTCAAGTATTACAAAGGATGCCAAGACTGTCAAAGGTTTGGCAATGTGCAGCGCGCACCAGCATCGGCTATGAATCCAATAATTAAGCCGTGGCCGTTCAGAGGTTGGGGAATAGATCTCATCGGACAGATTCATCCTCCATCTAACAAACGGCATAAGTTCATATTGGTGGCTACAGATTATTTTACCAAGTGGGTGGAGGCAGTTTCTTTAAGGAACGTGACATCGGCCGATATGATTGAGTTTGTTAAAAGCCATATTATATATCGATTTGGTATTCCTCAAACCATCACAACTGATCAAGGGACAATGTTCACTTCTAGAGAATTCGGAGAGTTCGCCGCCGATATGGGAATTAAATTATTAAATTCTTCTCCATGCTATGCTCAAGCCAATGGCCAAGCAGAATCGTCTAACAAGGGGATAATCAAGCTAATCAAGAGGAAGATAGAAGAGCAACCCAAGAAGTGGCATATGTCTTTGGCTGAGTCTTTATGGGCGTACAGGATGGCTTGTCATGGGACCACTAAAATATCCCCTTATCATTTGGTTTATGGTCATGAAGCGGTCTTACCATGGGAGATAAGGACAGGGTCAAGGCGCATATCGCTACAAGATCAGTTAACGGCCGATGACTAGTCCTTTCTCATGAAAGATGAACTTGACGATTCGGCGGGTTTGCGGTTAAGAGCCCTGATTAGCATAGAAGAGAACAAGAAAAGGGTGGCCAGATGGTATGACAAAAAGGTCAAAGTCAAACAGTTCTCTCAGGGAGATCTGGTATGGAAGCTGGTGCTGCCGATAGGATCTAAGGATCCCAAATTCGGTAAATGGTCGCCCACTTGGGAAGGGCCGTATAGAATCGGCCGATGTGCTCCTGGAAATGCATACATTCTGGAGACAATAGAAGGGGAGGAATTCCCAAGAGCTTTAAATGGACGATATCTGAAGAGGTACTATCCAAGCATTTGGGTAGACGCATAACTTACAGCAGAATATATCAAGGTAACATGGCCGATTTCTCGTCGGTTTTCTGGCTACACATCTGGTGAAGGAAACATTGGGATTCATTATTGAATGGAAATCACAGATTACATGGCCGACATGGTATAAGTCGCCCTTAGAATAAAAAGTACTACTGATTACGCCTACGTTGGATTTCTCTTTCGACGCGACCTAGTCTTATCATGAGGGTGAGCCTTTCATCTTTCAAGTCCTCTGCAGTGGCTCCGGTTTCAGCTTGGTTGCAGAGTTCTTTCAGCAGGCGGGCCTTCTCCTCTTCCAAATCTTTCATGGCGACTTCAGTTTTAGCTTCAGCAAGTCGATGTGAAGATGAGGAACTCTCGTCAGAGGTTGGCATTTGTTCAAAGCAGACGAGATTCATATAATCCAAGATTGGTCGGATATTGGCAGGAGCATGATCTTTGAGTTCTTCAGAATGAGCTTTTATCAGATCTATATCAGCTTGCGACAATGGTTTGTCTGAATGTACGATTTCGATCGCTCTTTCCAAACCAGGGTTAAGATGGTTCGGCTGAAAGAAAGAACAGACAAACATGTTGGAACAAAGTAAGATATCTCAGGAAGGGATGGAGAGAAAATTAATACCTAGTTAACAGAAGGGGAGGATCGAGAAGACATTTTAATGTTTGACCGAAGACGGCGAAGGTCGGGATTCAGAAGAAAAAGAAGACGAACAAGATGAGCATTTTTGGAAATAGTACGAAGAGTCGTATTTATAGAAAGGAAGAGACAAAGGGTTGGCAAGACGTGTACTGTCGGAGTAAAGGCATCAGTAAATGTAAAGCTGCCAGGGGAGATGGTCAAAGTTTGAGTCTACACGCCAACATGATGTTTATCCTGTTACCGGATTCCATGTCATGGAGCTGATTCTAGAGAAAGGATCAGATGCAGAGGAAAAGGTAACGCAATTGACTCTGAGGTTTATTCCTGTCACAATCGGGAAGCTTAGAGAGAAGGATTAAAGAAAGAGTTTCGAAGAAAAAGTTATATTTTACTCCGAAACTGGGGGGCATGTGTTGATGCCAGATTTTGACACGTGTTGAATCGGCTTCAGGAGGAGAAGATTGGCCGATGCAGCAGATCTGAAAGCTACAGTAAGGAATCGGCCGATTGAGGTAACAGTTGAAAATCGGCCGATTGGTGGCGCAGCCTATGCCAACAGGATGGGATTATTCCAGAAGATCCTGGTCAAAAGATGGTCAATAGGGCACGTCAAATCGGTCAAGGAGCAATTGAAGAGAATCCTGATTGGATCAGGGAACGGCGGCGGAAGATTCTGCGGGAGTCCGTTTCCTTTAAAAGTTCTTATAGATATAGTAGTTTTCCTATTTTAAATAAGGTTGTAACAAGTCGTAATCGACCAAGAGTCCTAGTTTCAGGGTATAAATAGGAGTCGCTAGGGCTTTGCAAAGGATCAATACATCAATCAACAACAATACTTCTACTTTTCCAGCAAATTACTTTTAAGTCGGCGACTTCGCCAATATTTTCTTCTTCCACGAGTTCATACGGATTGGCAGGGCTGCATCAACTTGATCTCCGGCCAATTGGTAGGTTCTGCTTACCGAGTAATATCCGAGCTTTAGCTACGGGCGCATCGCTATGGCTTCGTTTGGATTTATTCACCAGTTATCGATATTTACTAGAATTGCAAGTTTTACCTATTATTCTAGTATTATCACCAGTTATCCAACTTGAGATCAGGATAATCGGCTTCGTCATTGTTCTCCTTCGATTTATTGTCTCACAGCCGATTAGATCTATTTCAAGTGTTGTCCTTGCAGTAGTCGTCTAGATCGCTCCAGCAGTTTTCTTTACGACTACTATACGATCATCGGCTGATCCATAGCCGATCATCTCTACAGCAAATCGGCCGATTCGCTGCCGACGCGCTCCTCAGGACAGATCGGAACCCCAGCCGATCGACGCGCCTGGAATTTAATATTCTATTTCCTTATCAATCAACAGGTCAGATTGACTGGCACGCCACGCGAACTGCACCAGGGCGATAACCCGAACAGGAGCTAAGCAGATTCTCCCGGGTCGTGTGTCCGACGCTGAAGACCCATCGGCCGATTCCTATCCGGCCGATTTTAGCGCCAACAGTGATGAACCCTGTGGTGTAAAAGTGTGGAATGTTGTATACTCTGGGCTCACCTTCGTGTGAGTACATGTATGTGTGGCTTCGATCCGCAAAAACCGTGGTTGTATCGGGAGGTTACCCGACAGACCAGTGGATTATTTCGTTTGAAGTGCGAGTTAGCCCTGATTGCCCTTGCGGTGATGGTTAGCGTGCTTGAACCGGATTAATTCAGGTGGTTCTGCCACAGATGGTATCAGAGCCGTAGCTGGTGCCACAGCTGGCACCAGAGCCGAAATGCATATGCCAGAGAATGCAACAAGCCTTAAAAACTTGTTTTCCTAAAACTTGACCACAAAAATGGTGTTGGAAAATGCGTTGGTTCGTTAAGGATGGTGCCTAGTTCGTAAAGCCCTAAGGGATTATTTGGGAAAGTTACTAGGTGGCTATCTAACTTATGAATATTATCTACTGACTTCCAGCACATTACTTTTTGTCAAAACTTACTTTTATGCACAACCGACCCTTAAATTCCGTAACGACGCACTCATCGCTAAGGTAAGAAGGTAAGAATCCTCAGCCAAATGAGAGAGCTTGGCCTTCCTATCGGTGATGCGAGCCGAACGCTGCCCTCAAGCAGTGGCTTACTTGAGGTGCTGCCCATATACCAACGTTAGTTGATTATATTGGGAGTAGAAGGTTTGGCGCAGGGTATGGCAATCGCTGTTCATACCCCCGTCTCAAGACGGTACCCCCGTGAATACGCTATTTCGATAGCGTATGTTAACGTCGTCTGTACGGCGGGAATTGTACGGATGCCATTTCTATAGTGAACGGTAATGAATACGGACGCTTTCATGAGCGCTGGCATGAAAGGTTCAGTGGATATATATATGCTATATGAATCTTCTGCAGGTACACTAACCGCGATTGCGATAAGTTTAAGAACGGTTAGAGTTTTCTCGACTAGCTATTATAGTGAGAGCCGTATTGTGTATGCCACCCAAACTAACTTCGTAAGACCAAAGCTATTTGGCAATTGTTTATTTTGTGAGGACGAATAGGACGTGCATGCATCATGGCTATATAAATCTGAAATTGAAAATGCGATGCGTGAGAGTGGCAAGGTTCATGCGCCCACACGATTGTCATGCATAAGGATTATCTAGCAAATCTATCACATTTCTGCCTTATCTGAAAAGATGAAATTATTAAGCTGAGCAAATGACCCTTTCTGAAGAAACTCAGGTTGAAATCTTTGTTCCAAAATTCATATTCTACCTCCTGTCTAAATATGAAAAATTCTGGACATATGGATAATGAGAAACAACAAAGACCTTGAGATGCCAGTTTTTCTGTCCAAAATGAGCAGTTCAGCCACATAAATTTTTATGCCCCCTTACTACAGTTTTCTGCAAAAGTGTTCAACACAAGACTTGTTGAAAATTTACTCAATCAGCTACTGTTAAAATTTGGTAATTTTTGGCTGGGTAGATTTTCCTTGGTGCGCGAAATGTTGGCCCACTGTTCACTAAAATTTCTGGGTAGACAGTAATGTAAAACCTGAAAAGAAAGACCATCTTAGAGACTTACCCAGCTCTGGAGTTGACTAGCAAAATCATTCACAAATACCTTAGGAATGCTCTAGTAAAAGTTGATAATTATTGGACCAGAACTGTTGAAGTTATGGCTATTTTAGTGCACGGTCCAGTACCTGTTCGCTATACTATTCACAGTTTTTCGCTATCTCACTCCATTTGATCTTTTGTTGAGATGGCCGAGCCTATTGCCATGATGATGGATGAGGATGGATGCGTTCACTCGCAGTGTCTCCAGTGGGAGGGCTTTCCCTCTATTTTGTCGGATGTTCTGCGCACCGCGGGCTATCCAATTCCCCCACGTTACGCCGGACTGGAATTTGCCGTGTCAACGTGACCATTTTTCCGCACCCGCTACACCCGGAGTGGCCTGCCTTGGAGATTGAGGCTGTTGGTCACCATTTGGCCGGTACTTGGGAGCTTGCTCACAGTACTTGGTGGACTTTCATGCCTAGGAGACCATCGATACCTCCGTGCGGTGCATGAATGCACTCTACCGACTTCAGACTCTCCAGAGTCAGGCGCTTGTGCAGCTCACTGATCTTGCACAGGCCTACCACATGATGGCAGACACCAGGGATGAGCAGATTAAGGAACTCAGTGAGGAACTCGAGGATAGAGACACCCGAATTGGCCAACTTGAGGGCCAAGTGCAGGAGCACGACACTCTCATGGGTGAGAGAGATGACATGATAGCACACTTGGAGGAGCAGCTCCATGATATGAACCTTGAGTTGGAGGATGCTAGTGAGCACATTCAGTGGCACCATGATCAGAATGCCCCTCCCGACATGGTGGCTATGGAGGAAGATGAGGAGGAGCCACAGGAGATTGATCGTGTTTCAGGAATGGACTTTGAGGGTGAGGCACTGCAGCCACCTCCGATGGGAGCTCACTCCCCTACTCACAGCGAGTCGTCCGTCAACAACCTCGACGACTTCTAGCCAATGACCTAGGAGGACTTTTGCATGTACTCCTCGATAGTGTAGCCTAACTTTTGGCAAGTGTTGTAATAGGCTAACTAAGAGTTGAGTACCTCTTTTGTGGTGGGTACAACTTGACCATTGGATACTCTAATCATGTAGGCCATGGCTAAAAACTTGGTGGTTTGATTGAGATATTGGAAAGCAGTTGAATCTGCAATTGCAGAAACTTGTCGGAATTTTTACCTGTGTCTCCTTACATTTCTGGACTGAGTGTTGAATACCAAACTTGTCCTAAATTTTGTGATCTAGGTTCTCACAAAATTTTCGCACTATTGGATCTTTCTTGTTTGAGTTATAGGCAAGATACTATAACTCATTCTGCTGAAAAACAGTCAAACCAGCGAAGCAAAAAGTGAATCTTTCGACCATCTCGATTTAGCGTCTAAGCTGAATACCAAAGTTGTACATCTCCAAAATCCCTACCCCCTGCAAAAATATGAGAAATTTTTGATGAACCTACCAGGAGTTATAAATTTCTTATGGCAGACAGTTTTATGCCCACGATTCTATCCATGACCTTTCGGAAGTCTACTGTTCCGCGTTAAATCTTTTGAATCATGGAAGAAATATGGATCACGTTGCTAATGATAAGCATTCACCTTTTCAGATGGTTGGAGCAACCCGTGGTAACCCGGATGGTTTTGGTGCTAGCGCAAGTGGATCACAACCACATCCGCCACCACCACCCAGCTTGGTGGAAGTAATGGCCGCTCAAACCGAGTTTCTTTGCCAGCTCGTGCAAGGACACTACCAGCAGCGGGGTGGGCACAATGTTCACCAACCTCAAGCCGCCAGTTACACGGATTTCCTTGGGACCCAGCCTCCCTTGTTTCACAAGACGGAGGAACCCTTGGATGCGGACGCTTGGATTCGCACAATCGTGTGGCAGAACCACCTGAATTAATCCGGCTCAAGTGTATTAACCGTCACCCTTAAGGCATTCTCGGTTAACCTTACACTTCAAACGGAGTAATCCACTGGTCTGTCGGGTATAACCTCCCGATACAACCACGGTGAACGGATCGAGCGCCATACATACAAACGCTCATGCGACGATGAGCCCAGAGAATACCACATTCCAGCAAATATTACAGCCTTAGCATAAGTAAATATTACAGACCACGTTTTGAATTTAGAAACCAAGTATTTCAATTATCATAAATAAGTTCTTCAGAGTTTAAGTTGCAGCGGAAATAAACGACGGAAACTACTCGACGATACAGAATGTCTCGATGAAGCCCGTACGAGACATCACTCGGCCTTATCTCCATTGGACGGGGGCGCATCCCATTCCACCGACCAACCAGGGGGAAGAGTGCAGGGCCAAGCCAAGCTAGCAATCATATCTTCGAAGTTCTCACCTGAAAACGAGCCACAAGCAAGGCTGAGTATACTAATACTCAGCAAGACTTACCCGAGTAGTGGAATCTACTCCACCGACTCTAGACATGCCAGGCTTTTTGGCTCAGGGGTTTGTTTTGCCGAAAAAAAAGCATCTACAAGTGGGTCCTTACTTTCAACTTTTAGCTCAAGATTCTAGTTTCGTTAGCCAGTCTAGATAAGCAGCTATCTAAAGCATACATGGTGAAGCATTAAATTTTTCATCCAACCAGTTCATTCATCATCATTGTTCCTCTTCTTACTCTGTGGGTAAAACTGGTTAAGCAGTCTCAATAGCCGTGAGAAACGGACGATTCGAATCGAATTTCTTAACCTTGCAAGGGAAACCCAAACACACGTCACGTGGTTACTCCCTAGAGTCACACGTGCAACTTTTCCCCTTTCTTTCCGGGTCGTGGATCGGGGCTACCCTCCGAGAGTACAAGAGCCCCACGCCACGGTTCAGCGCCGGATCGTGACCACTCTCTGCACTCGCCATATGCACATGGGACCGAAGTTCAAAGGGTAGGATGTCGTCCCCTTGCCGGGCCAATCAGGTACTTAAGCTTACCGATTCCCATAATCTCGGCATGTGTTTAGTACGTTCAAAGACTTAACCATCACTACCACACCCTGCGGCCTTAGCATTTTTCACTAGACAGACGGGCCTCAATCGTAACCATCGTTCCATAGCCCGTCCGTGTCCTTATGATTGCAGCGTGTAGTAGTCATTCAACTCCTATTTTCTCGCGAGTGACAGGAAATCACTCGACTTTTACCGGAGTCCTATTAGCACAGCATCCTATCGAACCTTACGTCTAGTTTTCAAGCAAGGGTTCCTGATATCATGCAACTAAGTTTTCATCCAACTCCTATAAACTTAATGCACAAGCAAAGAGTAATGAGTTGCATAATTTCGGAAAGAATGGGTTATGCTCCGGGGCTTGCCTTCGCAGTTCGCTTGGGGCTCTTCCGAACTTGGGCTCGGGTCTTCAAGAGCTTCAGTTAGATTCGCTTGAGCTTCACACTGCTCACTCTCGGACGCGGGCACCAGCTCGTAAGTTCCGTCGGCGAGAGTCGTCGATTCTTCATGAATGCACAAGTTTAAGTCGTGGTAATGGTACTTGATACGATTTAGGAGTAATTACTACAATGGATAGTTTCTGGTCATGAAATTTTGGATTTAGGCACATCAAGGAAAGATGTGCTTACTGTAAAATTTTCAGCAAATTTTATGTAACAGATTAATTATGAAAAATACATTACATAGTTGCTGTTAGATCCTTGTTCTTTTTGTACAGAACAATTGGTGCAACAAATGAGTCTAAGATTTTTACAGAGATTTCACTTAAGCATGCAGAAGCTACTGTAATTTTTGCAGGATTTATCATGCAGTATTCAGAGCATAGAAAATATGACATTCTACACCTAGGCTATTCAAGGATTCATTTTTACAGGACCCTACACAGGGTGTTTGTCCCTGGAACTTTTTACACAGCAACCTCTACCACAGTGTAACTCATAGTAATAATTTGGGAATTTTCCAAGCTAAGATACTATTTTCTTGATTTAATGTATGTTATTAGCACATAAATCAAATAAGTAGGTTACTGTGAGATAAAAAGGCTCCTAATTTTTCTCTGGCTTCTAGGTACCAATAAATTAGTATATAAAAAGTTTCATTGGGTGATTCACCAGCTAACTGCAGGAATAAAACATTCTACTTAAACATGATGTAAAACTAAGTTTAACAAACAGTAAAGCTAGAGATGAAATTTGGGCCTGATCTTTTTACACAGTCCCAATCATCAAGCAACTAACTCACTGCCCAAAATTTAGGGTCAGCATTGTTCTAGAACAGTGGGTACAAAATAAGTCCATTAAAGCTTCTATTTAATGTAGAGCAAATTGTGTTGAGATTCTGAGAAACTTTCTGTAACAAAAGTGGCAGAGTTTGTTCTGAGGATTCCAGAACAGTTGAGTTTGCATTTTTTCTGAATTTTCTGTGATTTTATACGAATTTTACAAGTTCACTGAATTTGAATCTAGATTTGAAACTTTCTTTTACAACTAGGTCCTTGAATCTTACGCGCAGACCCTTCTAAAGATTTAAATTCTTGCAATTGGGTCCTCGGGCGGCTCGGGTACGGCGGCCGGCCGAAATTCCGGCGAGGGGGCTTGCCGGCGGCGAGGGGTGAGGGTCGGGGAAGGTTCAGGGGTGCGAGGGCTACCTTGTGGGGGTGTTGTTCAGGTGGGGGACGGCCGGGAAGGGCTCGCCGGCGTTGGAGCAGAGGCGGCGGCGGCGCGGCTCGCGTCGACGGCGGTGCTCCGGCGGGCTTGGGGCGGTGTGGTCCGGTCGGCGAGCTCCAGTGGCGCGTGGGGAAGCTGCTCAGGGGCTCGGCTTGGACGGAGGGGGTCGGGGTCGTGCTGTCCACGGCGAGCAGGGGCGGCGGCGGCGGCGGCGGCGCGGGCGATGGCGCTCCGGTGGCTCTGGGCGGCGTTGGGCGGGTCGGCGAGCTTCAGGGGGATGATGTAGTGGTGGCTGGGGGCTTAGTTTGGACAGTGGGCGGCGGCGGAGGGCTGTCCACGGGCGGGCGGTGCTCGGCGGCGGCAATGGCGATGGCGAGTACGTTCTGGGCGCTGGGGCTCGCGCGCGTGGCCGGGCGGGGCTTTTATAGGGGCCGGAGGGGGTGCGGAGGGGCCTGGGCAGCGCGCGGGGTGGGGGCACAGCACAACGCGCACTGGGCGCGGCGGGCGGCGGCAGAACGCCGGCGCGACGTGCGGCAGCGCGGGCGCGGTGACTGGGCGGCCGGAGATATGGCGTGGGCGCGGTGGGATAGCGCGGGGCGCGGAGTGGTGGAGCAGTAGCGGCAGCAGCGCGGGCGGAGGGCGGGCGCGGCGACTGGCGGGGCGCGGGGGCCGGGGCGGCACGGCGGAGCGCGGGGACTGGGCGGCCGGGCGGCGGGGCTGGACGCGGGCACGCGCGGGCGCTCACTGGCCGCGCGGCATGGGGGCGAGGCAAAGCCGGCCGTGGCGGGGGTGGCGCGGCGGCCACTGGCCTGGCGCCT
The DNA here is from genome assembly GCA_032594955.1 of Panicum miliaceum. Classification (NCBI taxonomy): domain Eukaryota; kingdom Viridiplantae; phylum Streptophyta; class Magnoliopsida; order Poales; family Poaceae; genus Panicum; species Panicum miliaceum. The sequence goes on along the minus strand of CM064057.1, from coordinate 46,380,041 downwards.
CGCGCCGGTCAGGCGACGCCGGCCACCTGGCGCGCGGCGGTCGGGAGCGGAGGAGAGAGAGGGGGGGGGGGGGGCGAGGGGCCTGGTTGCAAGAATTCGAAAAGTTTCAGGGGGCTGGGTGCAAACAGGGCGTTTTCTCCTCTTTCTGATTTGCATTTCAAAAACTTTTGAACACGAAAGTTGTTCAAAATAAAAAGTTCTACAACTTTGGTTTCAGGCAAAATCTCATTTGGCTTCTGGTTTGAAAGTTAAATTTAAAAGTTCAAAAATAACCAAATGTGCTCAAATTAAATTTGAATTCCAACTGAACTCGTTTTAATTCTTTCCACCCTTTCATTAGTTGGTTTAAACATAGAGTTAGGCTAATGATATTGATTTTGGAAATGTAATTACCAGGGTTGTCACAAATCGAGTCCAAGTTTTCTCTACATGTGGTCCCATGTTCAGATGCAAGCAAGGCCCACTTTGCCGCGCAGCAACTTCGCGGTACAGCTCGTCTATGGTGGGACCACTATTTTTCTATGCTCCACGCTGATCACGTTGTCACCTGGGATGAATTCAAAACTGCGTTCCGGGCACACCATATCCCCGAAGGTCTCATGGAAAGAAAGCTAAATGAGTTTTTAGCTCTCACTCAGGGTAACCGCACTGTACTTCAGTATGCTCAGGCCTTCAACAACCTGTGCCAATACGCGTGTTATCACGTAGACACAGATGCCAAGAAGCGTGATCGTTTCCGCAGAGGTCTGAGTACTAAACTCAAGGAACGACTGAATCTTGTCAAAGCCGATACATATAATGAGCTAGTCAACATGGCCATCACTCAAGAGGATTGTAACGAGGCTCATCGTGCTGAAAAGAAGAGGAAGGCGCCAGCTGGACCCTCGGGTGCTCAGCCACCGAGGTATCGCTTGGTGCGAAATGCTGCGCCTACAGCTCCACCGAAAGCCCCTCAGCCAGGGCATTGGATTATAAGGCCCCCGCAGCAACAAGGTGTTGTACGACCCCCTATGCCTCAACAAACTGGACCCCGGCCCGCTACTCAGCAATTTCTTCGACCGAGCATCACCAATCGTTGTTTCAAGTGCGGGAGTTCCAGTCACTTCGCTCGCGAATGCCCTCAACCCAGGCAGCCAAATCAGGGCCAGGACTCTAACCAGAACAATAAGAACAAAGGCAAGAGGTAGAACCTTCAGGTCAAACAAGGACGGATCAACTTCACCACCCTTGCAGAACTTCCTGAAGGAGCACCGGTGATGACGGGTACATTCTCTATCCATAACAAGCCCGCAGTCATATTATTTGATTCTGGTGCATCAGATAGTTTCATTAGTGCAAAGTTTGGTGCAAAAGTAGGCTTGATTGTTTGTCACACAAAAGGGTCGTATATGATATCAACACCAGGTGGAAAAAATTGCTTCCAACCAAATAATAAGGCTGGTACCGATAAAATTGGGAAGTAAAATAATCAAAACGGACCTTGTTCTTTTACCCCTTGACGACATGGATATTATTCTAGGAATGAACTGGATGACTATGCATGGAGTCACACTGGACCTTTCTTCCCGAGCCGTTGAGATAAATTCACCTAGTCACGGAGCCACTACCCTTTACCTACCGTTCCGGGAGTGCACAAATTCTTGTGCTTTCATGATGGAATGGATCAACCTAGAGAATATTCCAGTTGTATGCGAGTATGCCGATGTCTTCCCGGATGACTTACCCGGAATGCCACCAGATAGGGACATTGAGTTCGTTATTGAACTGCAGCCAGGCACTGCACCTATCTCCAAAAGACCATATAGGATGCCACCTAAGGAATTGGCCGAACTGAAAACACAACTCCAAGAACTACTGGACAAAGGCTTCATTCATCCTAGCGCATCACCTTGGGGATGTCCGGCCCTTTTTGTAAACAAAAAGGATGACAGTCTAAGATTATGTGTGGATTACCGACCTCTCAATGCGGTAACTGTTAAAAATAAATACCCACTTCTCCGTATCGACGTTCTCTTTGATCAATTATCTGGAGCTAGGGTTTTCTCCAAGATTGATCTTCGATCAGGATATCATCAGATAAAGATTCGTCCATGCGATATTCCAAAGACTGCCTTTTCCACACGATATGGACAATATGAATTCTTGGTAATGTCCTTCGGACTCACCAATGCCCCTGCCTACTTCATGTATCTCATGAATTCGGTATTCATGCCCGAACTTGACAAATTCGTCGTAGTTTTCATTGACGACATCCTGATCTATTCCAAGAATGAGGAAGAGCATGCTAAGCACCTGCACATTGTTCTTCAGCATCTCAGAGACCATCAGCTCTATGCTAAATTTTCTAAGTGCGAATTCTGGTTGGATAGTGTGAAGTTCTTGGGTCACACTATTTCCAGCAAAGGCATAGCCGTTGACCCCAGCAAGGTACAAGAAGTGATGGATTGGAAACCTCCCACCTCTGTTCATCAGATTCGCAGTTTTCTTGGTTTAGCCGGCTACTATCGCCGTTTCATTCCGGATTTCTCCAGGATTGCTAAGCTTATGACTGAACTATTGAAAAAGGCAGTAAAGTTTGTATGGGATGAAAAGTGTGAAGAAGCTTTCCACACTCTCAGAGAACGTTTGACTACAGCCCCTGTGTTAGCTCAACCCAATAACACCAAACCATTCGATGTTTATTGTGACGCATCTGGCACTGGTCTTGGTTGTGTGCTTATGCAAAAGAATCAAGTTATCGCCTATGCTTCACGAGCCCTTTGGCCCCATGAGCAGAATTATCAGACCCATGATCTCGAGTTAGCAGCAGTCATTCATGCTCTAAAAATATGGAGACATTATCTCATGGGCATTCGTTGTAACATCTACACCGATCACAAGAGTCTCAAATATATCTTCACCCAAGCCGATCTGAATATGAGACAAAGAAGATGGCTAGAATTAATCAAGGATTATGATCTCGAGGTGCACTACCACCCCGGCAAGGCTAATGTAGTCGCGGATGCGCTCAGCCGCAAGGTCCATTGCCATTGTCTATCATTGGAAAACTATAATGAGACATTATGTTCAGAAATAAGGAAGCTTAGTTTGGAAATGATTTTCCAAGGCACTTTGAATCACATCTCAGTCGAGCCCACTCTTCACGACCAGATCATCATGGCACAACTGCACGATGAAGGAGTTAAGATCATCAAACAAAAACTCCCTCTAGGAGAAGAGAAATACAAATGTTTCTGCCAGGACCATAAGGGAGTTCTATGGTTCGAAAGTCGCATAGTCGTTCCGAAGAATCATGAACTCCGTAAGAAAATTTTGGATGAGGCACACCTTTCCAAATTTTCCATTCACCCTAGCAGTAACAAAATGTATCAAGACCTTAGGCAAAATTTCTGGTGGACTAGGATGAAAAGAGAAATCGCTAAATATGTCTCAGAATGGGACACGTGTCAGAGAGTAAAAGCCAGCCACTTGAAAGTAGCCGGTACACTTCAACCATTGCATATACCCTCATGGAAATGGGAGGACATAAGTATGGATTTCATTGTTGGATTGCCAAGTACCGCGCAGAAACACGATTCCATATGGGTTATCGTTGATAGGCTCACAAAGACGGCACATTTTCTTCCGGTACACACCACCTATACCGCCAAGAAATATGCTGAGATTTATCTCGATCGCATTGTTTGCTTACATGAAGTGCCGAGGACTATTATTTCCGATCGTGGTACTCAGTTTGTAGCACATTTTTGGGAACAATTGCAAGCTTCTCTTGGTACTAAATTGATTTGAAGCTCAGCTTATCATCCTCAAACTGACGGACAAACGGAGAGAGTAAACCAAATTCTCGAAGACATGCTTAGAGCTTGCGTCATTCACTACGACAAGAGTTGGGACAAATGCCTATCCCTAGCAGAGTTCTCATATAACAATAGCTATCAAGCGAGCTTGAAAATGGCACCATTTGAGGCCTTATACGGACGAAGGTGTCGAACCCCTTTGAGTTGGTCACAGACCGGAGAACGCAAAATATTTGGACCAGACTTGGTAATCGAGGCAGAAGAAAAAGTGAAAGTAATACAAGAAAACCTTAGAGCCGCACAATCCAGACAAAAGAGCTATTTCGACAGAAGGAGAAAGCCACTGAAATTCGAAGTTGGTGACCACGTCTACCTTCGAGTTTCACCAACCAAGGGTGTCCAACGATTTGGAGTCAAAGGAAAACTATCTCCCCGTTACGTTGGTCCCTACGAAATCACCGAGAGCTGTGGACCCATAGCCTATAGAATTCGACTGTCCCCTCAGCTTGCAGCCATCCATGATGTCTTTCACGTATCTCAACTCAAGAAGTGTGTTTGAGTCCCTACCGAGGTTATTAAACAACAGGAAATCTTGGTAGAGCCCGACCTCTCATACGTTGAGTACCCTATCAAAATCATGGATCAAAAAGAAAGAAGCACTAGGAGGAAAGTGATTAAAATGTACAAAATTCAATGGAATCATCACACTGAGGAAGAAGCCACATGGGAAAAAGAAAGTTTTCTAAAACAGAATTTCCCAGGTTTTCTCAACTCCACCGAAGGTACACACCCCCTCTACCCTAAGCCTATTGTCCGAATCTCGGGGCGAGATTCTTTTTAAGGGGGAGAGGCTGTAACACCTCAAGTGTTTAAACTACGAAATAAGCCTCTTTACCTTGAAGCGGTGCATAAATAATTAAGAGAAATTTCAATGAAATAAGTTTCTAAAATAACTTCAAAACTAGAACTCAAACTAGCTTTGGCCTGAAACAAAACTTGTAGAACTTTCCATTTTGAACAACTTCCGCGTTGAAGGATTTTTGAGTTGCAACACAAAAATTTGAGAAACACTTGGATTTGCGAACCAGCCCCTGCCTTTTCTTCTATTTTGCTGCAGACCCTTCCGTCTCGCCCGACCCTCCGACGCGCAGCCGTTCGCCCGACCTTTTCCGTTTCGCCCGACCCCTTCACTCGCCAACCCCTCGCTTCGCCCGATCCACGCCGCCGCGCCGTCGCCGCAGGCCACTTGGCCGGCGATGCCTGACCGCGCTAGGCGCCAAGCCAATGCCTGGCCGCGCCCACACGCGCGCCCGCACGCCGCGTTCCTCCCCAGTCCGCGCCCGCCACGCGCGCGCCGTGCCCAATGGATGAACCGCGCCGTGCCCGTGTCTCCGCAGCGTTCCGCCAGTCGCCGCGCTCGCCGCCCGGCAAGGCAGCTACTGCACCTCTTCGCCCAACCCACGCGCCGCGTGATCAGCAGCTTCACACGCCAAATCCTCAGCGCCCAGTCCCCTGCCCGCGCCTGCCGCACGCCGCGCTGGCTTCTATTCACCGCCCGCCACGGCTAGTCGCGCGCCCCCGTCGTGCCGCCCGCACCCGTGTCTCACAGTCAAGTCCCGCCCCTCCTCCCGCCCCTCTGCTGCCTACAAAAGGCCAAGCTGAGTACCCCTCGCGCGCCCAAACACCAGAACGCCGCCGCCACCATTAACGCCGTCGTGCTCAGCTCACCGTGGAGCTCACCTCTCCGGCCACCCTTTGTCAGAGCTGAGTCTTCCACCACTACCACAGCACCCCACCGCAGCTCACTGCACCACCCATCGTCGCCCAAAGCCACCAGAGCACCGCCAGCGCCGCCCGCGCCGCCGCCGCTCCTTGCTGCTCCGTGGACAGCCCACGCCGAAGCTCCTCTGTCCAAGCCAAGCTTCAAAACGGGTTCCCCTCGACGCCGCGAAGCTACTCGACCAGCCCACGCTGTTCCCTTCCCACCAGAGCACCACCGCCGACGTTCCGCCCCATCGCCGCCCCTCTGCTCCACGCCGACGAGCCACCTCCGGCCACTCCCAACCCCGACCAAGGACACCCAAGGTAGCTCTCACCTCCCTGGATCTCCCCGACCATTTTTCCCTCGCCGCCAACGAGCCCCCTCGCCGGAATCTGGACGGCCGCCATGCCAGCGCCGCCCAGGGACCCAATTGCTTTGGTTCAAATCTTTAAAAGAGTCTGCACGCAAGTTTCCAGGGGCATATCTGTAAACCTATGTTCAAACTTTAAATTCAAATACAGCAAACTTGTAAAATTCATATAAAAACGTAGAAAAATCGGAAAAATACAAACTCCACTGTTCTGGAATCTTTAGATGAAAATCTAAAACTTTTGTTACATGCATTTCTTCAGTTTCTTACTAAATCTTACTATAAGTTAAATGGAAGGTTTAATAGACTTTAAATGTTCCCCCTGTTGTAGGCAAAGTCTAAGTCTGAAAATTTTACAGTAACACACTTATGGACAGATTAACACCCTGTAAAAGTTTTAGCTTCAATACTTGAATGGTTTGTTCTATATAAAAATATCTAGGTGCTAGCAGTGGTTGTGTTTTACATTTTTCATAATTAATCTGCTGCATAAAAATGTCTGAATTTTTTGACAGTGCTTTTGTCTCTGCTTTTTGTGCTCTAAATAAAAATTTCATCACCAGAAGTTACCTAATCCAGAAGTTGTGATTAATCCATGTGTGCTTGGAAAATTCAGTTTCAATTATAACACAACCCCTTCTTGTTTAATGAAGTTAATAGTTTAAGTTATACTCTTTAATAATTGCCCACGGAAACCCCAACTAAGTAACTTCACAACCAAATCGATGCTTTGTGAAGTACAAATTTAACGTGAATGAAAATAATCGTCATATACCCTCACTATAACTTATATTGGTGCATTCATATAGAATCAACGACTCTCGCCGACGGAACATACGAGCTGGTGCCCGCGTCCGAGAGTGAGCAGCGTGAAGCTCAAGTAAATCTAACTGAAGCTCTCAAAGACCCGAGCCTAAGTTCGGACGAGCCCCAAGCTAGCTTTTCACAAGAAGGCAAGCCCCGGAGCATGAACCCTATTTTTCTAAACTTATGCAACTTATTACTCTACTTTACTTGTGCATTAAGTTTATAGGAGTTGGATGAAAACTTAGTTGCATGATCCTAGGTACCCATGCTCTGAACACTAGATGCAAGGTTCGATAGAATGCTATGCTAATAGGACTCGGTAAAAGTCGAGTGATTTTCGGTCACTCGCGAGAAACTAGGAGTTGATTGTTTACTACATGCTGCAATCATAAGGTCGACGGACGGGGCTATGGTACGATGTTTATGTTGATGATTGAGGCCCCGTCTGTTTAGTGAAAAATGCTAAGGCCACAGTGTGTGGTAGTGGTGGTTAAGTCTTTGAACGGACTAACCACATGCCGAGAATATGGTAATCGGTAAGCTTAAGTACCGGATTGAACCGAGGCCGGAATATACTCCCCACTGTCTTGAATTCGTTCACATCTAGCTAATGGCGGGTGCATCGGCCGCCACAGCCCGACGTACCGTGGTCTGTGGGGAGGTGTAGTCGAGGGCGGTGGGCCTGTTCCGTGAAGCGGGAATTGAAGGGAAAAGTTGCACGTGTGACTCTGGGAGTAACCACGTGACGTGTGTTTAGGTTTCCCTTGCAAGGTTAAGAAATTCGATTCGAATCGTCCGTTTCTCGCGGTTATTGAGACTGCTTGACCCTTTTACCACATAGAGTAAGAAGAGGAACAATGATAATGATTAATCTTGTTGGATGTAAAAATAATTCTTCCACCATGTATGATATTGGATAGTTGCTTACCTAGAATGGTTAAAGAAAGCTAGAACTTCGACCTAAAATCTGAAAGTAAGGACCTACTATATATATGCTTTTCGGCAAAACAAACCCCTCAAGCCAAAAGCCTCGCATGTCTAGGAGTCGGCTAAGTATACCCCACTAGTCGGGTAAGCCTTGCTAAGTATTAGTATACTCAGCCTTGCTTGTGGCTCGTTTTCAGGTGAAACTTTCGAGGACATGATTGCTAGTTTGACTTGGCCTTGTACCCTTCCTCCTAGTTGGTCGGTGGAATGGGATACGCCCCAGGCCAACGGTGGTCATGCCGAGTGATGCCTCGTACGGGCTTCATCGAGACATCCTTTATCGTCGAGTAGTTGTCGTTATCTTTTCTGCTGCTTGAACTCTGAAGAACTCATTTATTTCAAAATCCGAAGTACCTTGTTTTACGAATTTGAACTCCATTGTAATAATAATTGGTGATGAACCTTGTGGTGTAAAAGTGTGGAATGTTGTATACTCTAGGCTCACCTTCGTGTGAGTACATGTATGTGTGGCTTCGATCCGCAAAAACCGTGGTTGTATCGGGAGGTTACCCGACAGACCAGTGGATTATTCCGTTTGAAGTGCGAGTTAGCCCTGATTGCCCTTGCGGTGATGGTTAGCGCGGTTGAACCGGATTAATTCAGGTGGTTCTACCACATCTATCTAATTACACACCACTCATAAAAAGTTCTAAAAAATTCACAATTTTGCACATGGTAACAATCTAGCAAAATGCTGGGATGTTACAAACACCCCCCTGCAACAGCTGCTCTGCCCCACCCTTTCCCCTTTAAAAGCAGCGCCCCGAGCCCCTTCTCCCCCCTTCCCACTCCATTCTCGCTCACCGACACTGTAGCACCACCATTTTTCGAGCCCGAGCTCGCCGTCGCCGCTGCGTCATCGACCTCCCGTCCCACCGCCTCTTCGCTGTCACACCCGGTTTAGGGACAAAACCGAATGCATAACTATATGTATGCCAGGATCAAGTTCCATACATATAGTGACATCATCAGTGAATAACAGCAACAGTATCGCATAAAGAAAAATAAATAAGGACTTACAAGACTATCAGAGATATGCGCTTATCATGGAAACGAAGGCTCCAAACTTCACTGGCAAACGACCGAGGGTTGCGTACGCCTAGAACTCTTCATCATCTTCAGTAGACTTCACACCTTCTTCTTCTGAGCAGCAGTTAGCAAGGGTGAGTACACTTATGGTTGGTACTCAGGAAGGCCACAAGAAATAACCAGAATAACGATTTAAATCCATCTTTAAGTTTATTAATCATGTGAGGGTCGAGGCCGCTCTTGACCGTGAGCACGGCTGATATATCAGTTTTACACACTCTGCAGAGGTTGTACACTTTCACCACAAGTCGCGTAAAAGTTCAAAAGAACTTTGGACCCAACCATGCTGTGCTAGCTAGGCACAATACCACACTTCCGAGGTGTGATTGCATAGGGACGCTACGAGGCCTTTACAAAGATTCCCTAATAAGAAGTAGTCCGCTAGAGTTTCGGTAGCAGTGTGGTCCATAAACCTCCCGAATGGTCAGTTCCTTAGCAGAGGCAGCTACCCCAAGAGGACCGGGCTATGACACCTATCACCGACCCCCTCCTTGCCCTTTCGGTAAGACCGCTTCAAACTAGAGTCTCTAATTAATCACCGCCTGCCGCCTACCACAACGGTACCGTGGGGTGGAACACACTTTCTAGCTAACACTGAGCCAAACACCACGTTTGCGCTCGGTGTTAGGATTTCCCCTGTGGCCTACAAGAGAAACCCCCCTGAACCTAGGGAACTAACTCAGAGCCCCCTAGTTCGGGCGAGAAAACCCGCAAGATGAGGTCCCGACAAACTATGATTCAAACAACGTCTAAGCTAAAGGAAAGAACTTCCGCACACAAGCAGAGCATGGTAATAAATAAATAAAGGCGGAAAGTAAAGTTGACTCAATAAATAAAGAAGATAACTTAATTTTGATAATGTTAAAGGAAGGATACAAGAGCTATACCAGACTTCCGAGGATGACTCCGGAATCCCGAGACAAGCTCGACTCGACTCTAACTCCCAGACTACTAAACCTAACTCTAGAACCGAATGTAGAGAGAATCCTTCTAAGTGTGTGTTTACAAGTGAGGATGGGAGGTCTATTTATAGCTAGTGAAGGTCGGTAACTGGTGAAAAGCGTCAAGATTATGCAGCCTTGACAGTTGCTTAGCTTCCACGCGAAGACTGGGCATCAGTGGCCGCCAGGTGGGGCCAGCCGGCCGGCCTAGGGTTGGTGCCAAGTGGCACCGACCTTCTCGTGGATGCTCCTGATTGCCTCCTGAGGTTGGTCACAGTTGCTTTTCAGTTAAGCAACCGCTTCAACATGCATTTGGGCCCTTGAATCCGTGTGTGAAGCCTTTCGGGTCCTCAGATCAATCCGACTTCAAGTGCACGATGCATGATCTTCCTGGATGTGTTTGTTGACTCCTGGATCAGTGACGTGGCCAGATGAATGGGGACCAGGCCGGCCGGCCGGCCTGGGATTTCTCCCAAAAAGGCCCATTTTTGGTACACTTGCTCCTTTATAGACAACTCATCCAAAACTTGTGGAACTTTATTAATTTAAATAAAATATGTATGGAACATAGTGCAAAAACTCTGAATTATTCCCGACATGTTGACGGACGATGGTCGAATAACGGCCGTCAACACGCCCCCAAGCTTAATACTTAGGCTCGGCGGATCAGGAGTTGCATCAATGTCCACCCCCTGCAGGTACCTTGTGCATAGCAAATTACTCATACTCGTATCTACCTAAGGATGTTGATCGAACATTGGTTTGAAGTGTGGGGCTTATTCGCAATTCTTCCCTTGCCCTGAGCGGTTGAGAAACTAAACAGTTCCATCGAATTTCTTCTGCTGCCTGTTCAGTTTCCTTCTTGGATTTTTGATAATTTTTCAAAGGAATGGTTTTGAGTTTCCCCAGTGGCGCTCTCAAGATCGCTCAAGGTGTATAGTCCTCACCATGGTCTGAACTTGACCATTTTCTTCCTACTTCTAAGGCTGATATGTGGAGCTTAAGGGTAGGAGGAGTGTCGCATACCTTGGTTACCTTTGTTGCTGAGCCGAAGAGTGGTTTGAAGGAGGTAGGTACCCGATCAAATTCTAATCTTATGGAATATTTAATTTTTTCAGGGGAGAGGGAGAGAATGGACTTACACTTGGAATATTTGGTCTTTATTCGCACTCCTGAGCTCTTTGGATTTTTGGAGAGTATGGGTTCTATCTCTTCTTTTCCTTTATTTTCTCATACCCTCTCTTTTTTTTTCAGGATAGCCCACACTCTCATGATATAAATGGATACATGAGCGAAGTGACAGATTGCAGAGACCTTTTCATGGATGGGTTCACAGTGGAGAAATTGGGCTGAGGTATGGATGTGATATCTGGCGAATGTGGATGTCGGTACCCGGAGTAGGTAATCGAAAGGCCAGATAATATTTGAGGCTAGCAAACAATGGGTACACAAAGGAGAAAAAGATTGGTAGATGACAGGTACCTTTCCTCGGAGGAACTCACTGTTCGACAAAGCTCAAAGCAACTCAAGATAGCATATGTGGCTTTAAAATGGCAATGAACATTTGTATGGCTCTGGATAGGACATTTAAACCAAGGGGGAACTCTTTACCACATTTTTATTTTCAAAGAAATTTCTGAGAGGTTCCCTACTAGAGCATACAGTTTCATTCCATTTTTGCTATCTCAATTTTTCTCAACAACTTAGGCATGGAAATCATGTTCATGCTCCCACAAATCCAAAACAAAGTTTACCAGCAAGATTAAGTACTAAGCGAGTAACAAGCTATAAACGAGGCACTTGCAGAACATGAACAGAGCAACTATTCATCATTTCTGAAGGTAGAGCTTGCATGGATTTCCACACATATAAGTTCGGAGTTTATTTATTACTTTTTTTAGCACATCGACCCAGAACGGACAGGGTAGGTTGGATGACTTACCTGGATACTCCCCCAAGCTTCGATGAAGCACAGTCCTGGTGCTCCCCCAAGCATCAATGAAGCTCAGTTCTGCTGGCTTGGGTCCTGTGGTGGCTGCTGGTACGGGTATGGATAAGGGTAGTACAGAGGCGGGTACAGATAGTATTACTGTGGACGTGGCTGCTGCTGAGGATCATGTTGTTGTTGGGGGTCTTGCTGTTGCTGCTGAGGGTAAGGATAGAATGGTGGAGGATATGGGTAGTGCTGCTGTGGAGGTCGCTGAGGTTGCTGCGGTGGATGTAACTTAGGGCCGAGGCCTAGGTGGGTGAAGATGCTGGTGGTATCATGGATTAGAGAGGTGTTCATACTCCAGTTCTGCTGAGTGAGCTCAGTGTTGTGTGCGAGGTCGATGCCGAGCTGGTCCTGTTGCGGTCCCATGGTGTTGACTCGAGCCGTGAGATCATTGATCCCATGCATGATCGGGTTCTCTAACCCGTATCTTGCTGAGCTCGATGGACCAACCTACAGACCATACGAACTCTGCATACCTGGGGGGTAGTAGGGTTCTTGGCCTGCACCTTGTTCAGATGTCTCTTCAGCAGTGCTTGTACCTCCCTAAGTATAGTACTCAGATGTCTCTTCGAAGTTCATGTTGGAGGTTCCAGCGTGGTCAGAGGGCCCTGCTTGCTCTTGCTGCCGAGTGCTTGATCGTGTCTGTAGCCGAGTTGTACCAGCGACGCTGTGACGAGGTGGCTCCTTTTTCTGCATCTACAAGAGGTAGCTTTTCGCTGAATAGAGGGAGAATCTCGGGAATGGGAGCTCGACTTCTCCATCGTACCCGGGGTAAGTCATAAATAGCGAGTTACCTGGCCTCTCGCGCATCATGTGTCCCTGCACAAATTGTTCCAAACCTACCTGAAGCTGGTAATCTTCCCCCCATGGCAAGTAAGTGACCTGGGCATTGTCCAGTGCCTTGACATGCGTAGCGATACGCATGACCAAGGTAGTGATATCAATGGGACTTTTTCCCGCGATCATCTTCTGCCAGTGAGCAAGCATGCTCATGATCGGGGAGAGTTTTATCTTTTTTGCCATAGCAAAGAGATACTGCAGCTCGGGGAGGCTGCAAAGGCACAGGTCGGAGCGCGGGTGTACCACCATAGCTATCCACTTTGCTAGCATCCTGAGAGTAGGGTGATCGATAGAGACTATACTATTTTTACTACTCACAGGTTCCTCAGAAATTTCATTCCACCAAGTGGTTCGATCATTCTTATATGTTTTAGCCAAAACACTTGGGTATAGCTGGCACTTTTTATCAAAACCTAGAGCAACACTAAGTTCTTTCGCCGATAATTTAAACTGCTCATCGAAGAAGCGAAAATAAACATAGGTGGTGTTACCTTCTTCTTCGAAGCTGAGAGTCTTGAGGAACTCCATGGTAAGAAATTTCGAACCTGGTTCCGTCAAGTCGGCGAAGTTGAACCACCCCACGTGGCTGAACGCACGAGTCATGTCCACCTTCAAACCCGTCTTCATGAAAAAGATGGGGTCGAAGACTCGGACGTGGTGGTACGTCTGATTCTTCAGCAGCTCCAGTGCCTCCCGTTCGTAGTCATTCCGCGGCACGATCTGCTCCACTGAGGTGAGGACGCGGATGTGACCCTGAACTCGGCTCCTTGGCACTTCCGAGGCAGTGCCCTCCTGGGAGTCAGTATCTCTGTGACTTGAGACAACCGAAATATTATCCCGGGAGGATGCCGTCCCGTGTGAGCACCGAGAGCTGGAGGGGCTGAGCTTCTTGAGCTTGTTCTGCGTGGACTTCCACATACTGCTTGCAAAAGGTTAGTGCACACACAAGAAAAATGCATGAAGGACTAAACAAAGAAGTTAGTCGTTAGTCGTCCTTCTGGGGGATTAACCTCCACAAACGTTCTCATTCACGCGCCAAGAGTTTTATTCAAACAGAAAGGGAAATGTTTTTGGTATTTTTTGTGGATAAGCGAAAGTTTAGCACTGATTTTATTTTGTTTTTGGTGGGTGCAGCACTTCAACTCATTAATTATCTAGCACAAGGGCTAAACTAACTAAAGAAGCTTAGAGAGGGAGAAGGGATTTCGAGCTCGGGAAAGAGCAGATGAACCTGAACTGTTGGTGCATCGAAGAACATCGGGGGCGCTGGCTTTTATAGGCGTGCGACAGGGGCAGGCCGACTGGCCTGGGACAGGCTGGTCGGCGCCTGAACAGCACAGCGAGCTCCAGCTCACCGAGCTACTCGTAGACCTGTTGGTGAAGGTGCTCCGGTCGGTGGTGACACGACAGCAGCGGCGAGGAGGAGGCCGGCTGGCCATCATGGGGCCAGTTGGCCTGGTGTTGCGACCACTCGCCTGCTGCTTGCTCTGGACGCTTCCTCGCCCATCATGGACACTATTGGCAAGTGCCCATGATCCACCATGCAGCTCGACGCGACACGAACGGTGCAAAATGCACCAATCACACATGATGAGGTTAAATGAGCGTGTTCCCATGCTCTTGATTGCTATTATGCCCATCTCCTTCTGTTCCTACATGTTAGTAGGGAATCCACGAGTTGCACCTCAGGCCAGAGATGACAAGTAGGGCCGGCCGGCCTAGATTGGCGGCCGGCTGCACTCTAGCCGAAATTTTCTGATTTTTCTATGCAGTGTAAAATGAAACTAAAGGTCGAAAAATAAAGATGCATTTTGCGAAAATTTAAACATGCCATGATTTAAATGAAAAATTGAAGGAATTAAACTATCCTATATGCAAATGCAAGAATGGATAACTACAATGTACCTCATGGCGAGAGCTCAGGTTTTGAGTCCGGAGCTGGACTCTCCTTTCCTTGAGCTTTGTTGTCATCACCTGCTGGAGTTCCTGTCGGTGGTGACACTTTCTAACGCCACACTTTCTTTGTGGGCGTGGCTGATTCGACCTCTTTCACTTCTTCTTCCAGAAATTTCTTACGTTGGATCCTCCGCTTCGCATTTCTTTGGTTGTGCACCTTGATTTCTCTCTCTCGAATCCGTATGCTTTCTACGAGTTCGATGAGGCTTTCAATGGCACGAATAGCTAGATCCTCCGGTTTCTTCTTGGATCTTTTCTTGGCCTCTTTTTCAAGCTTCTTCTTCGAGCCTTGGCTCCGGTTGACTGACTTGACTTGGGAGCACTGTTCTTCCTTCGGTCGGAAGGGGAACCTCTCTTTCTGCCCATTGATGTTGAGCTAGATTTCTCCGGCTCACACATCAATATGCGCATTTGCTGTGCTCAAGAACGGCCTCCCAAGGATGAGAGGGGTATTGGTGTCGACTTCCATGTCTAGGACAACGAAGTCTACGGGGATGAAGAAGTTCCGGATTTTCACCGGAATATTTTCGGCGACCCCCGCGGGGTAGCGAACTGATTGATCCGCTAGCTGCAAACACATGGCAGTAGGAGCAAGCGCATGATGGTTAAGTTTGTCATAGACTACCTTAGGCATGACGCTGATGCTTGCCCCCAAGTCACAGAGTGCGTGCTTGAAGTACTGAGTCCCAATTGAGCATGTGATAGTGGGAGATCCTGGGTCTTTCTTCTTCTCCAGGAGAGGATCAAGTATAGCTGCGCTACACTCTTCTGTGAGCTGTACTACCTCGGTGGTCGGTAGGGTCTTCTTGTTTACAAGAATATCCTTGATATAGTTGGCGTACGTAGGGACCAGCATTGCATCAAGCAACGGTATATTGACATATAGCTTCTTTATTACCTCAACGAACTTGCTGAATTGTTCGTCGGCCACCGGCCTCCTTCTCCGTTCCGAAAATGGTAAGGCGGTTGTATCGTAGTATTCTCGAGGAGCCCTTGGGGCTTCCTCATCTTCTCCGTGGGTAGCAGAGGTGCTTCCATTAACCTCCTCCTGCACCTCGTCTTCAGCAGTAGTATCCCTGGCGGTTACGGTCTCCCGCCGTGAACCTAAATCCTGTGGTAGAGGTGGATCTCGCGTGGAATTTCCGGCTAGCGTGGTCACCGCATTCACTTTTTCCTTGGGGTTAACTTCCGGTTGCCCGGGTAGTTTTCCCTCTTTAGGGTTAGGACAGGATGAAGCCAGTTGAGCTACTTGAGTTTCTATCATTTTGTTAAAGCTCAACTGGTTTTTAATAACAGAGTTAAACCCCTGTAGTTGTGCAGCCAGAGACTCCAAAATTTTATCATTAGCTTGAAATTTCTTGCTAATGTTGTCATTTATTTGTTTCTTGCCGTACACTAGGTCTTTTAAAGAAGGCTGAAAATTGTTATTAAAATTGTTACCTTGCTGCTGACCGAAGGGGAGGTTGGGCTTGGAGTTCCACCCTTGCCGTTGAGGATGATATCCCGAATTTTTGGGAAAGTTGTTCCCAACAAAGTTTGCATCCTCCTTTGTTAATGGGCAGCTGTTGCCCGAATGCCCAGTGTCCCCACATGTTTCACATGTGATCCTTGAGTCCATGATCTGATTGACCTCCTGGTGTGGAGATTCTAGCTTCTTCATCAGTAGATCGATTTTGGCGGCCAACATATCTACACCATCAATCTGGTGTACTCCTTTCGGGTGAGCTGGTTGCCTTTCCCCCTTCCAACTTTGGTTGGAGGTGATCTTGTCTATGAGCGTCTTGGCCCGTGCAACATCTAGAGAGAGGAATGCTCCTCCTGCTGCTGCATCAATGTGGTCCTACGCCCTCTTACTCAGGCCATGGAAGAAGTTCTGAATGATCAACCACTCTTCCATGTCGTAGTGTGGACATGCTGCTATATAATCCTGGAGTCTTTCCCAGGCTTCCGGGATGGTTTCATCCTGGAGTTGTTGGAAACTGGAGATCCTGTTCCCGAGGGCGTTGGTTTTGCCCACCGGGAAATACTTAGCCAGGAATGCGTTGGAGCAGTCATTCCAAGTGTTGAAGTCTGCCTTGTTGGTGTACAAGCATGTCTTTGCTTTGCTTAGCAAAGAGAAAGGGAACAGACGAAGGCGAACGTTATCCAACGTAGTGCCTTTGGGGTTGATTGTACTGCTCACTTCCATAAAATTCTGAAGGTGAGTGTTGGCATCTTCGGTTGCCTTCCCATAGAAGGGGCTAGCTTGGACCATATTGACAAGTCCAGTTCAGCTCGAAGCCATCAGTGCCTTGGGTATTGTTCAAACCAGTAGGGATATGACTGCTGGATGGGGCCGAGTAATGACGGAGTGTCTTCTGAGCCATTTGAAAGACAGGCGTTGATGAACTCCCTCCTAAGGTAAGCCTTTACTAAGGTGGGACAATCCTCTGCCGAACAACACGCCCAATTCTTTCTGGATTAGGTTTGAAGTTGCTTGGTAGGTCGAAACCGGTCATGCACTGCTCCGCATATATCAAAAGACAAAGAGAGCAATGGTAAGCCCGCTACAGCTAGCGGTGAATAAAACAACAAAAATTTACCAGACGATTCAACGATATCTATAGCACCAAATTGCTTCCCCGGCAACGGCGCCAGAAATGCTTGCTGGCGTTTCTTATGCCCAATAGAATAATGATTCTGCAAGTGCACAGAATACACCGCTGTAGCACTTCACCTTAGAGTATTCCAGGGTATCGAATTTCCATGGGGAAGCGTTATGATCTAAAGAGTATCGATTGAATGAATGATAAACTTTACCGGGAATAATCACCAGCTAGATAACGGGGGTAAGCCAGATAATAGATAAGATAAGTGGCCAGGTAAATGACCGAATGACACACAAGAAACTCTACCTTAGAGCAGTAAGTAGCGGGGAGGACAACGAGCGAGAAAGACTCCTAAAACACTCCTAAACCAACGAGCTAGCCTCTCTAACCTAAACCTGAACTGACCTAGTTGTCGGGAGAACAGAGCTTGCTTCGGCGGCTGGGGCGAAAGGACTACAGACTGAGGGAGAAATAGGGAGTCCAACTCGGCCAACGATCTACTGCTATGAAAACACCCGAACGTGGTGGACTACAAGGGACGGACAAGGCTGTCACCACCTGCCGCCTACAAAACGCTACCGTGGGGTGGAACACACTGTCTAGCTAACACTGAGCCAAACACCATGTTTGCGCTCGGTGTTAGGATTTCCCCTGTGACCTACAAGAGAAACCCCCCTCAACCTAGGGAACTAACTCAGAGCCCCCTAGTCCGGGCAAGAAAATCCGCAAGATAAGGTCCCGACAAACTATGATTCGAATAGCGTCTAAGCTAAAGGAAAGAACTTCCGCACACAAAATAAAGACGGAAAGTAAAGCTAACTCGATAAATAAAGAAGATAACTTAATTTTGATAATGTCAAAGGAAGGATTCTAGAGCTATACCAGACTTCCGAGGACGACTCTAGAATCCCGAGACAAGCTCGACTCGACTCTAACTCCCAGACTACTAAATCTAACTCTAGAACTGAATGTAGAGAGAATCCTTATGAGTGTGTGTTTACAAGTGAGGATGGGAGGTCTATTTATAGCTAGTGAAGGTCGGTAACCGGTGAAAAGCGTCAAGATTACGCAGCCTTGACAGTTGCTTAGCTTGCACGCGAAGACTGGGCATAAGTGGCCGCCAGGTGGGGCCAGCCGGCCTCCCCTAGGCCGGCCGGCCTGGGGTTCGTGCCAAGTGGCACCGACCTTCTCACAATTGCTTTTCAGTTAAGCAACCGCTTTTGGCATGCAGGTGGGCCCTTGAATCCGTGTGTGAAGCGTTTCGGGTCCTCGGATCAATCCGACTTCAAGTGCATGATGCATGATCTTCCTGGATGTGTTTGTTGACTCCTGGATCAGTGACGTGGCCAAATGAAGGGGGACCAGGCCGGCCGGCCTAGGGTAGGACGGCCAGCCTAGGACTTCTCCCAAACAGGCCCATTTTTGTACACTTGTTCCTGCATAGACAACTCATCCAAAACTTGTGGAACTTTATTAATTTAAATAAAATATGTATGGAACATAGTGCAAAAACTCTGAATTATTCCCAAGATGTTGACGGACGATGGTCGAATAATGGTCGTCAACACATGGTCAAAGAGTCTTCCTCCGCTACTATCCATATCAAAATGAAAGAGTCATTAACAGCGTACGTGACCATGCCACCACTACAATAGTTCCGAATCATCCATCGTCATGTGCTGCCGGTAAGAACGCCCAGGTACGTGAAGGTAACAATTCACCAATCCCTTACTCATGTTTATCTCCATTTGAATATGGCTTGATCACGCAAAATCATACTTCCTTTATCTTTGTTCGTTGATCTGGCTTCGGTGTTTTCAATTGGAACATCCATAGGCTTTTGAAATTAAGCATGGTGCTTAGGTTGAATAGCCTTCTTTAATCAAATTAGAGATGGTGTCAAGTTTGGTGAATGAACCATCGAGTTAACACTATCATAGACTCTGGATGCATATCTTTTGTGGACTAACCCCTGCAGGAAAATTTTCAAGATTTACGGGTAAGTCCTCAAGTTTAGTTCATATGTGAGATAGACAAAGGCCCGGGACACGCTTCAACAGAAAATTTCACGGCATGCAATGGAGGCACAAATCACCTTTAAAGGTTCACTGTGAGTATTTTGTCAAATGCCCCTTTGGTATGTTCATGCAGTTCTCATCTCAGCCTTGTTCGAGTTTTCCTGAAAAGATAAAATTGATGAATTTATATAGAAACAAAACCTTTCAAAATAAAATAGTCTCCCTAAAATAAACCTTTTTTAAAAAAAATCTATTTTGAAAGAAATAGTATAATAAAATGATGGCAATCATTTTGGGGTCCATGCTATTTGATTTGTTGAATGTGATTTTTCCTTAAGCATGGATGTGAACAACTAATCTAAAAGCAACAATGAAACTCTTTCAAAAATTCCTTAAACGTTCCTCGAGTATTTGTTGTCCACTAACCTTTTGCAGGAAATAAAATAAAACCAAGGGGCAGTGTACAATAACTCTAACACTCATACAATGCTCCTTGGTCCTATGGAAGCCAGATGCACGAGGAACCAAGCAGAACAAATGCAAGGCTTTGCACCATGCATCAAAAGCTTAACTCTTGCAATATTTTTTTTGTTCAACCTTGAGGGAAGACAGTCAGGTAAGTATTCCACATATTTCGTACACCCCCGCCTCATGCTTCCACCCTGCTATGTTATCCATCATGCCCACTTTGCCATGATAAAAGAATAATAATAATAATAATAATAATAATAATAATAATAATAATAATAATAATAATAATCTAATAATAACAAAAATGATTTTTGAGGCACCACACTCTCTCCATGCGCCTCAGGTGAATAAGAGTTTGAACTCCCCAGTATTCAAACCGGTAGAGTTTTCGCTTCCACCATTTGTTTGTTTGTTTTGTTAAATAAAAATAGGTACAAGAATAAGTGTGGGGGAGATATCTCGAGCTCACCTAGATCACACTCATTCGAGATCCTCCCCCAACATGTCGCACAACATCGGATGGTCTAGCACACTAAAGATCAGAACAAATGGGATTCAAAGAGGGATGGTCGAACCTTTGGTTTGACCAAACCACCTCTGACTCCCATCAGTTTCCTCTTCTCCCTCAACGATGGTTTGTGCAACACAACCCCCTAACTCCCTAAGTTTTTGAGTTTAAATGAATCTTATGTTGATCACTAAAACAAAACTCTTTGATCCATGCCTAACTCCTCAAATTGAAAATGGCTCTTACACTCCAAACACTTCATGATAAACATGCGCACTCTTTATTCCTAGACTTTCACCTTGTGCTTGTGAACAAAAATTTTATAGGGAACCCATGCTATCTAATGATTGACTTTTGTGACATGGTTGGATGAATGGAACCAAACTCTTCCTTGCAAAGTACTTGTGTTATCTTTTATGAAAAGTTTTTCAAAATTTTTCTATCTCGGCTCCTCAGTTGTTAAAATTCCTACCAAAGCCAAAGAATGATCACCTTGTAGAAACCTTATGATCATGCTGCTTGTCTTGATTTGAGCTTTGTCAAACTTTGTGACCATTGCTAGAAAACTTTCATGCTTTCACGATCAGGATCATGTACACTCCACTAAAATAATATGCCAACTTCTACACTGGAAGTTGCGTAAAAACATGCCTTCCATCCATCCCTTAAATAAAGACTCCATGCGATATATGACCCTCTCCAAAGTACAAAAGGTATGGGCTATGAAAAAGAAGAAGAAAACGTGGAGAAATAAAAGCATGCTCAAAAGCATGATTTGGACATTTGCAAGTCCAAGACAAAAAAGAGAGAAGGAAGAAAAAAAGAAAAGATAGGCCATATCCAAAAAAAGGAGAGAAAGAATCATACAAAAAACGAGGAGTTCATACAAAAAAATCCACAAAGTTTCCACACACTTGCACATCATGATCAGATTGCATGACTTGTTTCTTCTCGGATCCACCTTTTGACTTAGAAACATATGAAAAGCAAGTATGCCTCTTCATCCCTACCCTGAGCTCCACAAAAGCCTGATTAGCATAGGTGAAAAAGAAGGCATTGCTTTGCCTTGGTGAGAATTTTCAAACACAAAGAGAGATTTGCGAGAACAATCTGAGGAGCAAAGCTATCTCTTGTTTCAAAAATAAAAAAACTGAGTTTCTAAGCAAAGAAGGTTGAGGAACCTGAAGTCTGCACCATTCCAGACTTCAATCACCAAGATAAGCTTGGTAGACACTCAGAAGTTCACAGGTTCAGGAGAAGCATGGAATAACTTGTATGCAGGTTACATTCGAAGAAGTTGCATCCACTTTAGTCCTTCAACCTTTACTCGAGGACGAGCAAAGGGCTAAGTGTGGGGGTGTTGTTGATGATCCTTAAGTTTAAAATCATCCGTCAACCTCTGCTTCATTCAAAGATAATAATCACCAAAACCTAGAGATAGGGGTTTAACACTAACCATTTCCATGAGTTTTGGTGAAACACTATTTGCAAGAGATCATGTCTGCATAAGGAGTAAAACCGTGCTCCAACAAGGAGTAAAAGCACAATTCAAAGCATCCTATGTAAGCACGAGAACTGGAGGGCCCACAACCCAACGCAAATCAGCCCAAGCCCAAGAGAACCAAGGGTCATACGACATGCTAAACCAACATAACTTCAAGCGAGCACCCCGCGATCCCCATAAGGAGCCCACAAGGAGTGTACTAACCAAAGCTGAGCCCAAAAGGCCTCAACAAGGGGTCGGCCGACCCCCCACTGGGCCCAATCAGGCCCAGCTTTCTCCAGGGGACTCCCACCGCGTTCCCTATGATGGTTCTGGGGTGTTCCACCTCGAAAGTTCTACCTATGATGCACCCTTGGAGGGGCTATATAAGGAGGAGGAGAGCCCCCCTTTCAACACACCACCATTTGGATCAACATCTTCAATTGAAGATGTAGTCCTCACTCCAAGGCGAAGCACTGCTTAGGCTAGTGCATAGAATAGGGAGAGAGAGAGAGGGAGTCACTCGAAGGAGTTCTGAGTTCCTCAGCACTCTACTCCGGTTATGTACCTCTACAGATGCTGTGACAACCCTGGTAAATTACATTTCTAAAATCAATGTCATTAGCCTAACCCTATGCTTAATCAACTAATAAAAGGGTGAAAAGAATTAGAACGCGTTCCGTTGAAATTCAAATTTAATTTTGGGCGCATTCGGATACTTTTGAATTTTTAAATTAACTTTCAAACCATAAGCCAAATGAGATGTTGCCTGAAACAAAACTTGTAGAACTTTTTATTCTGAACAACTTTCGTGTTCAAAAGTTTTTGAAATTCAAATTGGAAAGAGGAGAAAACGCCCTGTTTGCACCCAGCCACCTGAAACTTTTCAAATTCTTGCATTCAGGCCCCTCGCACCTCCCTCTCTCTCCCCTCCCCGCCCGACAGCCGCGCGCCAGGTGGCCGGCGACGCCTGACCAACGCGAGGCGCCAGGCCAGTGGCCGCCGCGCCTCTCCCCCACGCCCGGCTTTGCCCCTCCCCACCGCCGCGCTGCCCAGTGCGCGCCCGCGCGTGCGCACGCCGTGCCGCGCCCCGCCTCGCCGCTCGCCGCGCCCAACCACCGCGTCGCGCCGTGCCGCCCCGGCTCCCGCGCCCCGCCCGTCGCTGCGCCTATCCTCCGCCCGAGCCGCTGCAGCAGCTCCTTCTCCAATCCACGCGCCGCGCTATCTCCTCGCCCCCACGCCAAAATCCCGGCCGCCTAGTCGCTCGCGCCCGCCCGCCGCACGCTGCGCCGGCGCCCTGCTGCCGCCCGCCGTGGCCAGTGCCACGCCGTGCCGTGCCTCCGCCCCGCGCATCGCCCAGACACCCCCACTCCCTCCTGCCCCTATAAAAACCGCGCCCCCGGCCGCCCGCGCGAGCCACAGCAGCCAGAACGCCCCGCCGCCGCCATTGCCGCCGCCGAGCGCCGCCCGCTCGTGGACAGCCCTCCACGGCCACCCCCTGCCCAAATTAAAGCATCAGCCACCACTACATCATCCCCCTGAAGCTCGCCGACCCACCCAACGCCGCCCAGGACCACCGGAGCACCGCCGCCCGTGCTGTCACCGCCGCCGCCGCCCCTGCTCGCCGTGGACAGCTCGACCCCGACCTCCTCCGCCCAAGCCAAGCCCCTGAGCAGCTTCCCCACGCGCCACTGAAGCTCGCTGACCGGACCAGGCCGCCCCAAGCCCGCCGGAGCACCGCCGTCGACGCGTGCTGCCGCCGCCGCCGCCTCTGCTCCAACGCTGGCGAGCCATTCCTGGCCGTCCCCCACCCGAACAAGACCCCCACGAGGTAGCCCTCGCACCCCTGAACCTTCCCCGACCCTCACCCCTCGCCGCCGGCGAGCCCCTCGCCGGAATTTCGGCCGGCCGCCGCACCCGAGCCGCCCGAGGACCCAATTGCAAGAATTTAAATCTTTAGAAGGGTCTGCACGTAAAATTCAAGGACCCAGTTGTAAAAGAAAGTTTCAAATCTAGATTCAAATTCAGTGAACTTGTAAAATTCGTATAAAATCGTAGAAAATTCAGAAAAATGCAAACTCAACTATTATGGAATCGTTAGAATAAACTCTACAACTTTTGTCACAAAAGTTTCTCAGATTCTCAACATATTTTGCTCTACATTAAATGGAAGCTTTAATGGACTTATTTTGTACCCGCTGTTGTAAATCCGTAATGACCCTAAAATTTGGACAGTGAGTTAGTTGCTTGATGTTTAGGACTGTGTAAAAGGATCAGGCCCAAATTCCATCTCTAGCTACATTGTTTATTAAACTTAATTTCATACGATAAGTGGCTAAATATTTTATCCCTGCAGTTAGGTTATGAATTACCTAATGAAACTAATTCTATACTGGTGTAATGGTACCTAGATGCCAGAGAAAAATTGGGAGACTTTTTATCTCAAAGAAACCTATTTATTTGATTTATGCGCCAATAACATACATTAAATCAAGAAAATAGTATCTTAGCTTGGAAAAGTCTCAAATTTTTACTAGGAGATACACTGTAGTAGAGGTTGCTGTGTAAAAAGTTTCATGGACAAAACCCCTATGGATAATCCTGTAAATATAAATCCTTGAATAACCTAGGTGGGTAATGTCACATTTTCTATGCTCTGAAAACTGCTTAATAAATCCTACAACAATTACAGTAGCTCCTGCATGCTTAAATGAAAGCTCTGAAAAAATCTTAGACTCAGTTGTTGCACCATTTGTTCTGTACAAAAAGAACAAAGATCTAACAACAACTATGTAAAATATTTTTCGTAATTAATCTGCTACATGAAATTGTCTGAAAATTTTACAGTAAGCACATCTTTCCCTGGTGTGCCTAAATCCAAAGTTTCATGACCAGAAAATATCTAATGTAGTAGTTACACTTAAATTGTGTCGTTTACCTTCACCACGACTTAAACTTGTGCATTCATGTAGAATCGACGACTCTCGCCGACGGAACTTACGAGCTGGTGCCCGCGTACGAGAGTGAGCAGCATGAAGCTCAAGTAAATCTAACTGAAGCTCTTGAAGACCCGAGCCCAAGTTCGGAAGAGCCCCAAGCTAACTGTGAAGGCAAGACCCGGAGCATAACCCATTTCTTTCCTAAATTATGCAACTCATTACTCCTTGCTTGTGCATTAAGTTTATAGGAGTTGAATGAAAACTTAGTTGCATGATATTAGGAACCCTTGCTTGAAAACTAGACGTAAGGATCAATAGAATGTTGTGCTAATAGGACTCCGGTAAAAGCCGAGTGATTTCCTGTCACTCGCGAGAAAATAGGAGTTGAATGTTTACTGCACGCTGCAATCATAAGGACACGGACGGGCTATGGAACGATGGTTACGATTGAGGCCCGTCTGTCTAGTGAAAAATGCTAAGGCCGTAGTGTGTGGTAGTGATGGTTAAGTCTTTGAACGTACTAAACACATGCCGAGATTATGGGAATCGGTAAGCTTAAGTACCTGATTGGCCCGGCAAGGGGACGGCATCCTACCCTTTGAACTTCGGTCCCATGTGCATATGGCGAGTGCAGAGAGTGGTCACGACCCGGCGGCGAACCGTGGCGTGGGACTCTTGTACTCTCGGTGGGTAGCCCCGATCCACGACCCGGAAAGAAAGGGGAAAAGTTGCACGTGTGACTCTAGGGAGTAACCACGTGACGTGTGTTTAGGTTTCCCTTGCAAGGTTAAAAAATTCGATTCGAATCGTCCGTTTCTCATGGCTATTGAGACTGCTTAACCATTTTTACCCACAGAGTAAGAAGAGGAACAATGAGGATGAATGAACTGGTTGGTTAAAAATTTAATGCTTCACCATGTATGCTATTGGATAGCTGCTTATCTAGAATGGTTAAAAATTTAATGCTTCACCATGTAACTACCACTTGTAGATGCTTTTCGGCAAAACAAACCCCTGAGCCAAAAAGCCTTGCATATCTAGAGTTGGTGGAGTAGATTCCACTACTTGGGTAAGTCTTGCTGAGTATTAGTATACTCAGCCTTGCTTGTGGCTCATTTTCAGGTGAGACCTTCGAAGATATGATTGCTAGCTTGACTTGGCCCTGCACTCTTCCCCCTGGTTGGTCGGTGGAATGGGATACGCCCCCGTCCAACGGAGATAATGCCGAGTGATGTCTCATACGGGCTTCACCGAGACATCCTGTATCGTCGAGTAGCTTCCGTTGTTTTATTTTCCGCTGCAACTTAAACTCTGAAGAACTTCTTAGTTATGATCACTGAAGTATTTGGTTTCTAAACTCAAACTTGGTCTGTATTATTCACCTATGATAATTTTGTAATATTTGTTGGAATGTGGTATTCTCTGGGCTCATCGTCGCGTGAGCATTTGTATGTATGGCACTCGATCCGCTCTACCGTGGTTGTATCGGGAGGTTATACCCGACAGACCAGTGGATTACTCCGTTTGAAGTGTAAGGTTAACCGAGATTGCCCTAATGGTGATGGTTAATACACTTGAGCCGGATTAATTCAGGTGGTTCTGCCACAGATGCTGGCTTCCTTCTTAGTAAAGTAAGTTAGTATTTATGATTCCTGTTCTTGCATAGTACTTATACTTGAGTGAGATCAGTTCTCTTACTCGCGGGTTCGTCGCTCTATATTTATATAGAGTGCCGTAGTTTGCTACGGGGATCTAGACGTAGTTAGTCTACGGTAGTAATCAGTAGCATAGACGTGGTGTCTAGGCTAAGGGTTACCTTTGTTTGCCTTATATCCCACGGTTTGTAGAGGTAGGCCGCAGGTGGTGACAGCCCTGTTGGTCCTTTGTAATCCTCCATGTTCGGATATAGCATAGAGTCGTTGGCCGGAGTCTCTTGACCATTTCAGGGGTAAGCCGGTGCCCGAAGCAAGTATTCTGCCTGAGAGATCGACCTTTAACTCATCTATAGTGCTACCTCAGGAATCCTCTCCATCCTCACCGCATATCTTGGTGTATCCTTGGACGGACTAAGTGAGGAGTTAGTACACACACGTTCCCTGTGGATTCGATACCCTTGAATACTCTCGGGTGAATGCTATGACGGTATCCGCGCGCTTGCGGATTTATTCGCAACGTTAAAATACCCAACATAAACTAGCTAGCAGACCTTTACACATCAATTCCCTGAGAAATTACGATACCCTGAATAGTCTCCGGGTGAAGTGCTACAACGGTATCTTCCGTGCGCTTGCGGATTTATCTGTGATCGTTAAGAAATACCAACACCCTTCTGCCACAGCTGCTCCGCCCCACCCTTTTCCCTTTAAAAGCAGCGCCCCGAGCCCCTGCTCTCCCCTTCCCACTCCATTCTCGCTCACCGATGCTGCAACGCTGCAATTTCTCGAGCCCGAGCTCGCCATCGCTGTTGCGTCGTCGACCTCCCGTCCAACCTCCTCTTCGCCGACCGCGACCATCGTCAGAGCTTTGCCCTGGACCAAGCATCGTTGTCGGCCCCTTCTTCCCCTCCGCGCCTGTTGGTATTTCTTAACATTCACAGATAAATCCGCAAGCGCACGGAAGATACCGTTTTAGCACTTCACCCGGAGAGTATTCAGGGTATCGTATTTTCTCAGGGAACGGAGGTGTAACGGTCTTCTAGCTAGTTTACCCAAGGGAAGGAACAAGATACGATGGCCTTGGGTAGTGTGGTTGACTAAGGATAGAGATACTTAAACCCAGCCCTCACTCGCTTGCTTCGGGCACAGGCTTACACCTGGTCTGCCAAGTGTATCCAGCTATTAGCTCTACACCCAACCCGAACGTGGAGGACTACAAAGGACAGACAGGACTGTCACCACCTGCCGCCTACCTCTCAGACCGTAGGGAAGGATAGCAAACAAAGGCGACTTCAAGCCTAGACACAATGTCTACGCTATCGATCACTACTTCTAACCCTGGCCAGACTCCGTCTTAAGACTCAAGTCTTTAGGCTAGAAGCAAACGTCCGAGGATGATGAACCTGCAAGAGAATGATAACGAAAGCTTAACCTTGATAAGTACTCACCACCGTAGATGAACCCGAATACTTACTCAAAAGAGGGTCGTATCCGTAGAGGTACAAGTAGAGGGAGGCCGACAACTCCATCTCTCCTCGTGAGCTTCCCCTCACACACTCCCTATCCTACTCTACAAAGTAGCTCTAAAGGTGGAGTCCTCCCTTCTCTTCTTCTTCTCCTCCAAATGGTGTGTGTTGTCAAGGGGGTGGAGGCCTCCTTTTATAGCCTTGAAGGGTCGGTTCCCGCAATACATAAATATGGAAACACTGGGCACCGCCTTAAGGAAGATAAGGACGAATCTCCCGCCAAAGGGCACCTGGACGGGAGCCCATCTGGGTTCGGGCGACCCCTGGGTTCGGCCGACCCCAGATGGCGCCCCCCGAGGCCCTCCTTCCTCTGGGAGACTGTTAGGTGGACCCCTTGCTTGGTTCTCAAGGTTTCCAATAGAGTTACGTCGGTTTGCTCTGCCAAGTAGGCACTTTTTGTAAGCGAGACACAGGACGGGATCTTCTGTGTGTTTCTTCCGCGTTCAATTGTGTTTTCCTTTGTGTTTTACTTGTGGGTGTCTGCAAATTATAACTAACCAAAGCTTGTGGAAATGGTTAGAGTTAAACTCCTATCTCTGAGTTTTTGGTGGTTATTTAGCTTGAAAGCGGCAGAGGTTGATGGTCGGATTTGTAACTTAAGGACCGTCAACAACACCCCCACACTTAGCCCTTTGCTCATCCTCGAGTTAAGGTTGAAGGACTAAGGTGGAAACAACTCCTTTGAATGTAACCTGCATACAAGTTATTCCAAGCTTCCCCTGAACCTGTGAACTTTTGAAGTGTCTACCAAACTAATCTTGATAATTGAAGTTTGGAACGGTTTAAACTTCAGGTCCCTTAGCCTTCCTTTCTTAGAAACTTGGGTTTTGTTTATTTTCAAAATCAAGTATAGCCTAGCTCCTCAAATTGCTCTCTCAGATCTCTCTTGATGTTTGCATTCCTCACCAAGGCAATGTGATGCCTTCTTTTTCTAGCTTATGTGGAGCTCAGGGTAGGAAAAGTTGAAGGCATACTTGTTTCACATATTTTGCTAAGTCAAATATTGGATCCAAAGGAGAAACAAGTCATAAACCTTGATCAAGATGTGCATGTGTGTGGATATTTGTTTTTGGTGGATGGTGTATGAATTCCTTTTTCATGAACCAATTCTCTCCTTTTCATTTTTTTGAGGATATGGGCTATCTTTTCTTCTCTCCCTTTTTTTTGTCATGCCTTGTGGGCACATGGCATACCTTCTTTGGGTATGCATCTTTTCTCCTTCTTCTTTTTTTTTCTTTCATGCTTCCTTGAGCATGTTTATTTCTTTTTGCATAGCCCATATCTTTTTTTTTGAAGGCAACTTTGGAGATAAAGTCATGGAAGGACATGGAGTTTTATTTTGTGGATGGATGATGGGGTGTGTGCTTACTTCTAGCATATGGTGGAAACGTGTACGTGATCTTGATCATGGGATTATGAAATGTATCTAACAAAGGGTCGCAACAATTTGACAAAGCTCAATGAGAAAACAAGTTGCATATATGGAAGGTTTGCAATAAGATCAACATATGGCTTTGGATAGGAATTTCTTAACAATTGAGGAGCCATGCTATAGAGATTTTTTTTGTGATAAAAGAAATCCCAAGTCCTTTGCAAGGAAGAAATAGGTTCCATTCATCAAACCATATCACAAAAGTCAATCATTAGATAGCATGGGTTCCCTATAAAATTTTTGTTCACAAGCACAAGGTGAAAGGCAAGGAATAAAGTGTATCCATGATTATGATGAAGCGCATGTAGTGATCAAGCCTTTTTTGTTGATTTTAAATTTGAATTTTTTTTAGAGCTTGAAATAGTTTGAGGGAGGTGTGCGAGTTTGAAGTGCAAACCAGTGTGTTGAAGGAACCTTGGGGTTTTGTGGGCCTTGCCTTGGTCCAACCGAACCATGGGTTCGGTCAACCCACAGGTGGGCCTTCATACCCTGGGCATCAGCGTCTTGATTTCCACTGATCTGTGCACCATGTTTGTGGGGGATCTTGAATATGTGTGCACTTGGTAAGCTCCAGAGATCTCCCCCACACTTAATCTTGTACCTGTTTTTATTCCTCAAAACAAAAGACACAAGTGGAGACATAACTCTTTTGGTTTAATTCCCGAAGAGTTCAAAAGTTTATTGATTTATTATTATTTTTTAATTTTTTAATGAGGGTAAATTATAATGAAGGTGTTGATGCAAGATTTTGACACGTGTTGAATCGGCGTCAGGAGAGGAAGAGATTGGCCGATGCGGCACATTAAAAGGCTATAGTTGGGAATCGGCCGATTGACGATACAGTTAGTAATCGGCCGATTGGCGGCTTGCGCCAGCAGATAGGGGATGAAGCCAATGGAATCCCAGCAAAGGATCCCAGTCAAAGATGACCTGACGTTGGTTAAAGAATGATGCCGACTCAGTCGAAGAGCAATGGAAAGAGTCCGGATTGGACTAGGAGATGGCAGCAGAAGATTCTGCGGGAGCCCGTTTCCTTTAGGAAAGTCTTACAGATATAGTAGTTTTTATTTAAATCAAGTTTGTAACGAATCGTAATAGATCGGGAGTCTTAGTCCTAGCGTATAAATAGAAGCAGTCAGGGTTTAATGGAATATACACATCAATCAATACAAACAATCTACTTTTTCATCGTACTTTACTTTCAAGTTGGCGATTTCGCCAATCCTTCTTTTTTCTTTCACGAGTTCGTACGGATTGGCAGGGCTGCATCGACACGATCTCCGGCCAATTGGTAGGTTCCGTTTATCGAATAACATCTAAGCTTTAACTTCGGGCGCATCGCCGTTGTTTCATGTAGATTTATTCACCAGTTATCGATATTCACTAGAATTATAGGTTTTACCTATTATTCTAGTTTTATCACCAGTTATCCAGCTTGAGATCGAACTGTCGGCTTTATCATTATTTTTCCTTGTTTATCATCATATAGCCGATTAGATCTATTTCGAGTGTTGCATCTGTGGCGGTTGTTTAAGTTACTCTAGTAGTTTCTCTACAATTGCTACGCGATTATCGGCTGATCCATAGCCGGCCATCTTCATAGCAAATCGGCCGATTCGCCTATACGCTTTTTGGGCAGATCGGAACTTTAGCCAATCGAGACCCCGGAATTTAATACGTTTCTTTCCTTGTCAATCAACAGGTCAGATTGAATGGCATGCCGCACGAACCGCACCAGGGCGATCACCCGAACAGGAGTTAAGCAGATTCTCCCGGGTCGTGTGTCCGACGCTGAAGGTCATCGGCCAATTCCAGGCCGATTTTAGCGCCAACACACTTTTGGCACGCCCAGTGGGACCACCTCAATATCCAACATGTCAAAGACCACCGAAATTTCTGAAAACAACATCATTGAGGTTACGGATGCAGATCTCAAGGACGACTAGAAAGAAGAAGTGGCAAGACACCTAGAAGACTACAAGAAGGTATTTCTGCAATCTTTCAGTCGTACCAGAAGCGGGGAGACCGTCAAGAAAGCTCCTCTTCCAATTCCCCGCCAGATCACCATCGCTGAGGACTCGGGCAAGATGTCCGATATGATTCAACAGTCCGTTTATCAAGCTTTCATCGACCAATCCTCAGTAATGACCAACACGGTATACAATGCCATCATCAGTTCTCTTGTCAGTGGAGTAGCTCAGGGATATCAGGGGCCAGCATACGCCCCACCTGTTGTAGCTCCAGTCAGAAGCTTACCAGGCACGTCTCACTCGGCTCCTCAGCCGATATCGACACAACACGGAGGATACAACACTTCATTGCCTTCAATGCCTCCAGGATATAATGGTGCGCCATGCTTTCGATCACAAGCGCCGCCTCAGCCTGCCCAGATTTCTTTTGTGCAATCACTGCCCTCAAACTCAGTACCTTGGGGGGCACCAGCAACGGCGGCTGTTCCGGACCAATCAACCGGCCATGGGAGCTCTCCGATCCAGGCACCGTTCCATTCGGTTATCCGGCCGACGGCCCCCCAATATCAACCGGCCACGTCAGAAATCGGCAGGGGAGCAGATGTTGTGGAAACACTCAGAAGCGCGGCGCCGATGATGCTGTACAATGGGACGGCAGATTCGCTACGCCACCAGCTGTCAACTGCTCAGCCGGCCACGATGCCGCAAAATCCGCCACACGCTTTGATCCATTGCCCAGCTGTCCCACCGCCGATCCATCAACATGTGCCGATCCCCCAACCAGTTGTTCCTCAGCAGCAAGTGGGTTGGACAGCAAGGATAGCGGAGGTGATTCAAGACCAATTTGGGCTAAAGCCGAAGGTACAAACCTATACGTACGAAACACCATACCCACCTGCCTACGATCTACTGCCGTTTGCCCATCGGTACAAAGGTCCTGACTTCACCAAGTTTTCGAGGCTAGATGACACCTCAACTGTGGAGCACATAAATAGATTCATCCTCCAGTGCGGGGAGGCCGCCACACAAGATGCTCTGCGGGTGCGTCTGTTCTCGCTGTCTCTATCTGGGTCGGCCTTCCAGTGGTTCACTACCCTACTACCTAACTCCATCGTTATTTGGGCTGATGTGGAAAAGCAATTCATAAGTACTTCTACGTGGGAGTCCACGAGATGAAGCTTTCAGATCTGACCAGCCTCAGGCAGAGGAGCGATGAACCAGTAACTAATTACGTACAGAGGTTCAGAGAGGTCAGAAACAAATGCTCTACCCTAGCCCTGACCGATGCTCAGCTGGCCGATATCGCCTTCCAAGGTCTCCTGCCACACATCAAGGAGAGGTACGCCTCACAAGAGTTTGAAAGTTTAAGTCAGATCATTCACCGATTGGCCGGTCAAGAAGTACGTCCATTTGATCAGCGGAGGAATTTCCAGAAAAAGGTGGCCTATTTAGAAGGATCTGAATCTGAAGAAGAAAAGGAAATCGGCCTAGCAGAATGGGTCAAAGGGAAGAAGCCGATATCGTGCCCTTTCGGGAAGAAAGAACCAGAGGCGTTCGGCTTTGATACGTCAAAGGCTGATAAAATCTTTGACCTACTTCTCCAAGAGGGGCAGATCAAGCTCTCACCTTACCACACCATTCCGTCGGCCGAACAGCTCAAAAAGATGAAATATTGCAAGTGGCACAATGCCACATCTCACGACACAAATGAGTGCAAATCTTCCGTCAGCAGATACAGTCGGCCATTGAGCAAGGCAGACTCAAATTCGAGGTCCCGGCGAAGCCAGCAAAGCCGATGAAAATTGATCAGCATCCTTTCCCTGCTAACATGGTTGACACGGGAAAAAACTCGCTTCAAACCAAGGTGCTGACGTCAGAATCGGCTAATAGAAGTGGCGCCGTGGACCCCAGAAAGCAGGTTGCGATGGACGACGTCAAAGGGAAAAGACGGCTTGAAGACGAGGGTGAAGGATCAGAGCGATCGCGTAGACCCGTCACCTCCGAATTCTTACTCAACAAATATCACCGGCAGCAGGAAAGATCGCCCGACACCGCGAAGAGATGATACGCCAGCAAGAAGATCATTGGCGATGCCCGTTCTTCATCCACTGCTGGAAAAATAACCTCAGATTACCATCAGCTGATAATTGCCCCGAGTGCAGCGGACCATATCGCAACGATCGCCCGCTCAAGAGGTCGCGCTCTAGAGACAGAGGATTAGAGCCGATCAGCAGGAATTGGTGCGAACAAGAGGATCGGCGCCTTTCAGTGCATGATCGGCTGGGGGGCAGAGTTGACTGGTATGACCGGCCAAGGGACAGGTTTGAACAGTATGACCGGTCGAGGGGCAGGATCAACCAGCAGAAGCGACTAGGGGGCAGAACCAGTGTACACGATCAGCTGGAAGAAATGGCCAACGCCAAGGTGTCAGATGAGAACCCCTTAGGAAGGGAACCAGACTGGGAGTACGCCAAACCACCGGCCAAACCGGTGAACCCCAGGTGGTGCCCTGATGGGCTATCCAAATCTCAAAAACGAAGAATCCAACGTCTGCGCCAATGGGAACAACAAGAGGAAGAGCAGAGGCAGGTGGTGGATAAGAAAAATGACACGTCTCGAATCTAGCACCCCAAAAGAAACAGCAACGAGGAGGGCGACAATCAAGAATGGGCAGCTGACGTCAACATGGTGTTCATCTTGCCGATGGAGTTCATGGCGCCCGCCGATCGAGACAACACAACAAGGATGGAGGAGCAGATGGCGCAATTGGTTTTGGAACTAATGACAGCCACTTTTGAGAAACCGGGAGACGAAAAACGACAACATCTCAAGGCTCTATTCCTCAAAGGACACATTAACGGGTGACCTGTTACCAGGCTACTAGTAGATGGAGGCGCTGCAGTCAATATCATGCCATATGCCATGTTCCGGAAGTTGGGCAAAAGCAACGAAGATTTGACCAAGACGGACATGATACTCAAAGACTTCGAAGGCAACGTGTCTCCCGCCCGTGGAGCGCTCTGCGTCGACCTAACCATCGGCAGTAAGGCCCTTCCCACTACCTTCTTTATTATTAATGGCAAGGGGTCCTACAACATGTTGCTCGGTCGCGATTGGATACACGTGAATTGCTGCGTCCCGTCTACAATGCACCAATGCCTCATACAGTGGGTCGGTGACAGTACCGAGATAGTCACTGCCGATTCTGCCTACAGTGTTGCGGCGGCCGATACGCAACAGTGGAGCTGTGAACACGTCAAGCGTATATCCGGTAGGATTTGGGACACTGATTTCCTGAAAGTGTCCGATTTTGGCCTACAGCCGATCTGAGCAGTCGGCTCTGAAGATTCAAATTAGATGGATCAGTTTGTCCGAGAAGACGGGAAGCTTGGACACGGATTTACGTCGGCCGATTCATTGGAGATGGTGGATTTAGGAGATGGTAGCAAGCCAAGGCCGACGTATATTAGTGCTAGCTTGGATCCCAACTACAAATGTAGATTGACAAGTTTATTAAAAGAATTCAAAGATTGCTTTGCTTGGGAATACCATGAGATGCCTGATCTAGACCGGTCCATTATCGAACACCGGTTGCCTATAAAACCAGGATATCAGCCATATCAGCAGCCTGCACGATGATGCAACCCTAAAATTCTACCTGATATAAAGGCCGAGATTACAAGATTGATTGAAGCAAGATTTATTCGGCAGTGCCGTTACGCCGAATGGATTTCTAATATTGTACCCGTATACAAGAAAAACGGAAAGTTGTGCGTATGCATCGACTTCAGGATCCTAAATCAGGCTACACCAATGGACGGGTATCCAATGCCGACAGCCGACGTTTTGATAGATGCTGCCGCAGGACATAAAGTCATCAGTTTCATGGATGGTAATGCTGGGTACAATCAAATATTAATGGCCGAAGAACATATTTCAAAAACGGCTTTCAGGTGTCCGGGCCAGCTCGGTTTATTCGTGTGGGTGGTAATGACCTTTGGATTAAAGAACGCCGATGCTACATACCAACGGGGTATGAATTATATCTTTCACAAGCTTATTGGTGTGTCGGTGGAAATCTACATCGACGATGTTGTGGTCAAGTCAAAAGTTCATCAGGAACATCTGGCCGATTTACAAGAGGTGTTGGAGTGCACAAGGAAGCATGGGTTGAAAATGAACCCGAACAAGTGTGCATTCGGTGTGTCGGCCGGGCAATTCTTAGGATTCATGGTCCATGAGCGTGGGATAGAAGTCAACCGGAAGACCATAGCTACCATCAATAAGGTTGTAGCCCCGTAGAATAAAACTGAACTGCAGTCCCTAATCGGCAAGGTCAACTTTATCAGAAGATTCATATCCAACTTGTCCGGGCGTATTCAAGCTTTCACTCCTTTGTTGAAATTGAAGCTTGATTAGGAATTCGTGTGGGGAGGAACAACGCAAAGCGTTAGAAGACATCAAGCAATATCTAATTTCACCACCTGTATTAGTCCCGTCATAGGCTGACAAGCCGTTCAAACTATACTTATCGGCCGACGAGCGGGCTATCAGATCGGCGCTGGCACAGGAGTTCGAAGGAAAAGAACGGGTGGTATATTATGTCAGTAGAGGACTCCTGGACGCCAAAACGAGATATTCCCCGGTAGAACGGCTGTGCCTATGTCTATATTTTTCGTGTACCAAGCTCAGGCACTATTTGTTATTGGCAGAGTGCATAGTCGTATGCGAGGATGACATGGTGAAATACATGCTATCACTGCCAATTTTGAAAGGACGGATTGGAAAGTGGATCCTGGCTCTGTCAGAATTTGACCTAAGGTACGAATCGGCCAAAGCTGTCAAGGGTCAAGTTATGGCTGATTTCGTGGCTCAGCATTGTGGACCGGAAATCGCTGTCGTTGAACCAGTTCCATGGACTCTATACTTCGATGGTTCCTCGTGTGGAGCCGGATCGGGAATCGGCATCGTTCTCATATCGCCTCGGGGGGCAAGCTATGATTTCTCTCTACCGATAGAGGCATCCGCGACCAATAACTAGGCGGAATACCGAGCCGTCCTAAAAGGTATCTAATTGTTAAGAGAAATCAAAGCCGATGCGGTGGAAATTTTTGGAGATTCCATGCTAATTGTGGATCAATTAATGTGGAGATCTGAATGCAAAGATGATATCTTAAGGATTTACTACAAAGATTGCCTCCAACTGTTAAAGGAATTCAAGTCTGCGGTTATTGAGCACATTCCAAGAAATTACAATGAAGAGGCCAATAGACTTGCCCAACACGCGTCCGGATATCGGCCGATTCAAGGGGCCATGATTCTGGAACTTGCGGCCGACGATTGGCGAAAGAAGATTGCCGATTACTTGAAAGATCCGTCCAAGAAAGTGGATCGGTGAGTGCGTTTTCAGGCCACGAAATATGTGTTGCTCGAAGACGATTTGTTTTACCGGACGATTGATGGGGTTCTTCTCAAATGCCTAGGAACGGAAGAAGCAAAGGTCCTGATGGGAGAAATCCATGAGGGCGTATGCGGAGCTCATCAATCGGCTCACAAGATGAAGTGGATGATCAGAAACAACGAGTATTATTGGCCGACGATTCTCGAAGATTGTTTTAAATATTATAAAGGTTGTCAAGACTGTCAGAAGTTTGGCAATGTGCAGCGCGCACCAGCCTCGGCTATGAATCCGATAATCAAACCATGGCCGTTTAGAGGTTGGGGGATAGACCTCATCGGACAGATTTACCCTCCATCAAGCAAAGAGCACAAGTTTATATTAGTAGCCACTGATTATTTTACCAAATGGGTGGAGGCAGTTCCGTTAAAGACAGTGACATCGGCCGCTATGATCGATTTCGTGAAGAACCACATTGTTTATCGGTTCGGCATCCCTCAAACCATCACAACTGATCAAGGAACGATGTTCACCTCAGGGGAGTTCGAAGAATTCAACGCCGATATTGGGATTAAATTGTTGAATTCTTCTCCGTATTATGCTCAAGCCAACAGTCAGGTCGAATCATCCAATAAGGGGATAATCAAGTTGATCAAGTGGAAGATAGAGGAACGACCCAAGAAGTTGCACATGTCTTTAACCGAATCTCTATGGGCTTGCAGGATGGCTTGCCACGGGGCCACTAAGATATCTCCTTATCAGTTGGTATATGGTCACGAGGCAGTATTGCCTTGGGAATTAAGGACGGGGTCAAGGCGCACATCGCTTCAAGATCAGTTGACGGCCGATGACTATTCCCTCATGAAGGGAGAGCTCGACGATTTGGCAGGTCATTGATTAAGGGCCCTGATTAGCATCGAAGAAAACAAGAAAAGAGTGGCCAGGTGGTACGACAAGAAGGTCAAAGTTAAACAATTCTCCCAAGGAGATTTGGTATGGAAGTTGGTGCTGCCGATAGGGTCTAAGGATCCCAAATTCGGTAAATGGTCGCCCACTTGGGAAGGGCTGTATAAAATCGGTCGATGTGCTCCGGGAAATGCATACATACTAGAAACTATCGAAGGGGAAGAATTCACAAGAGCCTTAAACGGGAGATATCTGAAGAGGTACTATCCAAGTATATGGGTGGGTGCATAACTTACGATAGGGTACATCAAGACAACGTCGGCAACTCCTATTGGCTCCGGTCTATATAGCCAATGTAAAGATGACATCGCCTTACAGATGAAACATTGGATTTAGTCTGACCGATTCATTATTCGGTAAGAACAGCAGGGTACATGGCCGACACGGTACAAGTCGCCCTTAGAATAAAAGTACCAACATATTTATTGACCATGCTTTTTCTTAATCTCCCTCTCGATCCGGCCTAATTCTACCAAGAAGCAGATGCTCTTTTCCTCCAGATCCTCCATGGAGACTTCAACCTCGACTTGACGAGGGAGTGGGTGGCTCCTGTTGAGAGGTGGTTGGGATATCCCCGCCGCAGCATCTTCAAGGGCGACTGAGCGAGGGAGTGGATGACTCCTTTCATTTGGCGGCTGACTGGAGCAGTTAGCGTCTACATGGTCCCAGACCTTCTGGACGTCAGCAGGGACATGACCTTTGAGTTCTTCGAAATGAGCTGTGATCGGATCTCTGTCCACCTGCGACAATGGTTCGTCTGAATGCATGACTTCAATCGCTCATTCCAGACTGGGACTAAGGCGTTTCGGCTAGAAGGAGAGCAGACAACCACCCAGCGTCAGAATGATTGAAATGTCAAGAGAGGAAATAGAGGAGGATTTCGCACCTGGTTTACGGAGAAAGAAGAAGACGAAGAGGACATCTTGATGTTTAGTCTGGGAGGATGGAGATCAAGTTGTTAGAGGGAAAGAAGACGGGCAATACGGATGCCTTTGGAAATGATACGGGATCTCATACTTATAGAAGGAAGAGGGTGAAGGAATGGTAGGATACGTCCCATCGGGGTAAAAGGATAAACAAATGAAAAGCTGCCAAAGAGGACGGTCCAAGTTTGAATCTGCACGTCAACGGCAAGAAGACGTTAAATGTTTACAGAACTTTTACAGTTCACCCGAGAAGGGCATCAATAGCCGCAATCGCTCATTGCCTAACTTGATCGGCCGAGTCTACGATTCTCTGGTCGTCATCAACCAATCCAGGGACTTCTGGCATTTGACGATGGATTTTTATTGCTTCGTGGGCCAGGTTCTGCCTCTCCTGCTTCAACTCGGCGATGACGGATGGGAGATCTTGGAGTCTTTTCTCTTCAGCGGCTATGGCTTGGGTCACCTGCTCCATCTCCTTGGCTAGCTCTGCTTTTTGCCGTTTAAGGCGGTCTATGGCACCGATGATATCTGGACGAGAGTTCTCAAGGAAGCTGATTCGCCGATGCACCTCTTGAGCTCGATGTTTGTAGGAGTCCTCCTCCTCGCGGGCTTTCGCTAGTTTGGCGCGATCAGCCATATGGCACAAGGCCTTGAACACTGGAGTCTGCATTGACTCTATGTATGCGGTAGGTTCCAGAGCCTCTGTTGCTTCCTGTGGAATTTGGCCTCTGATTTCACTAAGAAGTTGCCGGATCGGTGAGGCGTCTCCCACTAATCGGCCGATGTCATCTTGGAGGAGGGTCCGTATACTCTCGAGCTTGGCATGGATGTCATCAGGGATTGAGCTCAATATGACTTGGTGTGAAGCAACCTCTTCATCGTTAGAAAGGGCAACCGCGAAAGAAAAAAGACTGTTGTTGGGAGTGTCCTGCTCCTGCGAAAGAATAAAAGAAATATAAATACGGATTAGCAGACGGTAAGGGGAAATCGGCTGATTTGGGTGACAAGTTCCTTACCTCTTTGAAACGGATTTCTTTTTCTTGCGCCGACGGAAGTGCCACCCTTATCTCGGGAACTGACGCGATTGGCTCGTCAGAAGAAGAAGATTCGACGACTATCAGTGCCCTGCTCGGGCCAGCCTCCTGGAAAGGTATGGGAAGCGGATTTTATAAGTATAATGCAAATGATTAAGTCTAATGATATATGATGCCTGCCGTACCTCTGTGAGTCTTCCGACCGATGTTTGTTGGAAAGGTACAATCGATGCACCCAGAGTAGCTTACATCAAAAATCGGTTAGTTTTTGGTTGACTATCAAGAAATTGAGTTAAGAGACTCTCTACCTCGGTGAGGGGAATTGCTGGCGTTCCGGTTTCCGCCTAGGATGTAGCCGATTGCTGCGGAGACTGCACTGGGGCGATTTGCGCAGCCTGGCAGAAAGAAGTTAATATTGATAGAATACTTAGAAGTATGTGAGGTGTGCGAAATTACCTGAAAAGCTTCTACTAGCAATGATGCAGCAGCCGCTCCAACTTCTGTAGCAGCCTGGAGATCGACTTCCTCAATAATCGGGAGAGTTGGTGCAGCTAAAGGTTCAGCCGATGCCGCCGCTGATTGATCAGCCGGTTCTATACGGGCACGCACTCGGCGGCTCATTTTCTTTAAAGAAGGTCTCTTCGGTGTTTGCTTCAATCGGCCGGTGGTGATGTCTTTGATGGTTGGTGGATGGTAGCCGATGAGTGGGAATGGTGTGTATGGGCGGCTATTCTCTATCGGTCTACCACTTCTGCTCCGCGTCGGAGGAAGTCAACTTTCGGACTGAAAGGGAAATAAGAGTTAGTGGCAAGTTTGTAGCATAAAAAGGAATAACATCGAAATCGGCTGGGAGAAGGGCAGTACCGCTGCATTTGAGTCGATGTTGTCAGGATCCAGATTATTGCAATATGTTGAAGGAGATGCACAGAAGAGATGCTACTTCCATTCTGCCCACCATAACTTGAATTGTTGGACAGCAAAAGGAGCCACTATCCAATTGCTTAGATCAATGGAACTGGAGTCTGGCACTAAATTGCACAGCCGACTATAGTCGAAGCCCTTAGTGAGCTCATCTCGGAATTTTGCGCGACCGGCATAAATTTGAATCGGCAGCTGACGAAGGCCGAACTGTCGTGCTGCAACTGATGGGTTGTAGAACTCATAAGTTGGGGAATCTTTCCCAGAGAAGAAGTTTGCCGGTAAAATCCCTGGTTTGATCAAGACGTCCATGAGGTCATTATCAAAGGAGTTGGACGATGAGTCATAGCAGAAGGGAAGCTCAAAAAGTGGCTCTATCCT
Organism: Panicum miliaceum; assembly: GCA_032594955.1. NCBI lineage: Eukaryota > Viridiplantae > Streptophyta > Magnoliopsida > Poales > Poaceae > Panicum > Panicum miliaceum. The sequence goes on along the minus strand of CM064057.1, from coordinate 46,339,286 downwards.
CTGGTACGGATACCAACTGGTGGTTTATTCACTAAAGCTGTTGTAAAAACATCTGAAATACTCGGCTGTTTGGGTGGCGATGAATTGGCAACTAGGAAAAACTGATGCCGCTTCGTCGAAAGAGGTGCACCGTCGTCGTATGGTGGGGTTCTCCTCTGACTCAATGTTGGGGAATGTCTTGGTCTCTATCTGCTGCTAGGAGACTTTGCTCATGTACAAGTTAAGCCAGAGGGTGATGAACCACCAGGGGCCACCAGGGTTACCAATCGGCTCTCCCTTTGATAGTTTGACGCCGATCTGGTGCATCATGTGGTAGGCCGATCCTAGTAGATGCTTCCCGAGGGGGATGGTGGATCCTCTTGATAGGGCTTCGACCAGAGCTTGTGTATTGGAAGAAGGACCAACTGCTCTGCCGCAGAAGAGGTGCTTCTCTAGCCACATCATCAAGAATGTTGTATGTTCTCTCTCCAAAATCGTCCCAGTCCTCATGTTTCTGTTGATATACCCTTTCCACCCGCCGATTCCTTTCGTCTCTAGCCGATGGGTTGGTTTGATCAGATAATCAAAGGGTGTATCGGGGGAGGATATGTCAAGGTTAGTCAGCATCAGGACATCGGCCAGAGTTTGGGTCATGGGTCCATGCCCAAAGAGAAACGCGTTGAGCGCGTCAGACCAGAAATAGGAGGCTGCCATAACCAGGGATTCATTCTTCTCCATCTGGGATAAAGAGAGATTGATGCACTGGCCAATGTTTTATTCATCCCATTGAACTCTCTTAGAGTTGGCCATTCTTTGGTACCACTCTTTCCAACCGGGGGTTTCATTCGGCCAAGATCTAAGAGTGCCTGATCACTGACCCGAATCCATAGGTGATTGCTTGAAGGGGATTCTATGGGTTTCTAAGTTAATCAGATCAGTCGGGTCTGGATTCCCCATAGGGCCTAAGCAGATGAGACCAGGAGATTCGGGAAGGGGACTAGTGATTTGGTGTCTAAAAAAGGTAAAAAGGGGAGGAACTAAGAATAGATCTAAAAGATGCCTGGGCGGTAAAAAGTAAAAAGGGAAAGTTTTGGATGTTTACCTCTGGGATGAAGCTCATCGTCGTCGATGGAGTCGCTGATGGAACCGCCGTCGCCAATGGAGTCGTTGATGGAACCGCCATCACCGATGGAGTTGCTGGCGAAGCTTTCGTGGTTAGCGGGATTGCTGGTGGTGCCGCCATTGAAGGAATGAAGCGGATTGTAGACGAAAGAAGGATCACCGGAGAATGCGGTTGGAAACCTAGAGGGCGCTGGGAGAAGATAGAAAGTGATTTGCTGGGTGGAAATTACTAAGCTCGTGGAGTAGAAGCGGCGGAGAACGCCAGTACTTAAAGACAGTCCAAGAGAGAAAGGGTAAAGGCGGTATTTTTGCCGCGCCGTCTACACGAATTCCAGGGGAACAGTTGTCTCAGGCGCCCAGTTCAAAAAAATTGCAATCATCATGTGGAAGACCGCGAAACGGAAGGTGATTTTTGCCGCGTTTGTTTTGGAGGATAGATTAAAAAAGAATTTCGAAGTAAAAGTCATGTTTTACTTCAAAACTGGGGGGCATGTGTTGATGCCAGATTTTGACACGTGTTGAATCGGCGTCAGGAGAGGAAGAGATTGGCCGATGCGGCAAATTTAAAGGCTACAGTTGGGAATCGGCCGATTGACGATATAGTTAGGAATCGGCCGATTGGCGGCTTGCGCCAGCAGATAGGGGATGAAGCCAATGGAATCCCAGCAAAGGATCCCAGTCAAAGATGACCTGACGTTGGTCAAAGAACGACGCCGACTCGGTCGAAGAGCAATGGAAAGAGTCCGGATCGGACTAGGAGATGGCAACAGAAGATTCCGCGGGAGCCCGTTTCCTTTAGGAAAGTCTTATAGATATAGTAGTTTTTATTTAAATCAAGTTTGTAATGGATCGTAATAGATCGGGAGTCTTAGTCCTAGGGTATAAATAGAAGCAGTCAGGGTTTTGTGGAATATACACATCAATCAATACAAACAATCTACTTTTTCATTGTACTTTACTTTCAAGTCGGCGATTTCGCCAATACTTATTTTTCTTTCACGAGTTCGTACGGATTGGCAGGGCTGCATCGACACGATCTCCGGCCAATTGGTAGGTTACGTTTATCGAATAACATCTAAGCTTTAACTTTGGGCGCATCGCCGTTGTTTCATTTTTATTTATTCACCAGTTATCGATATTCACTAGAATTATAGGTTTTACCTATTGTTCTAGTTTTATCACCAGTTATCCAGCTTGAGATCGAACTGTCGGCTTTATCATTATTTTTCCTTGTTTATCATCATATAGCCGATTAGATCTATTTCGAGTGTTGCATCTGTGGCGGTTGTTTAAGTTACTCTAGTAGTTTCTCTGTAATCGCTACGTGATTATCGGCCGATCCATAGCCGACCATCTTCATAGCAAATCGGCCGATTCGCCGATACGCTTTTTGGGACAGATCGGAACTTTAGCCGATCGAGACCCCGGAATTTAATACGTTTCTTTCCTTGTCAATCAACAGGTCAGATTGACTGGCACGCCGCGTGAACCGCACTAGGGCGATCACCCGAACAGGAGTTAAGCAGATTCTCCCGGGTCATGTGTCCGACGCTGAAGGTCATCGGCCGATTCCCGGCCGATTTTTAGCGCCAACAGAAGGGAAGATGAAATTTTGGTCCAGAAGATGAAGATTTTCAAAATCAACCAGTTTTATAAAATCTACCACTTCATTTAGATCAGAAGGCATAAGGAAAACTTTTAAACGATGACCGTTTACCTTGGATATCTTACCCTCGTCATCCTGGATCGTGATTGCCCCATGTGGAGATGTGTTGACGACGGTGTATGGTCCTATCCATTTGCTGCATAGTTTTTCATGCCCGAAGAGCTTCACCCTGGGATTAAACAGTAGTACCTTGTCTCCAGCTTTGAATTCCTTGGGTCTGATCCTCTTGTCGTGCCATCTCTTTGTTCTGTCTTTGTATATTTTGGCACTGTGGTAGGCTTTTTCTCTCCACTCTTCCAGCTGGGATAATTAGATCTTTCTATTTCTCCCTGCCATCTTACTATCCATGTTCCATGTTCGGATAGCCCAGTGAGCCTCGTGTTCTAGCTCAACTGGTAGATGACAGGTCTTTCCGTAAACCAACTGTTACGGTGACATGCCTATGGGTGTTTTGTAAGCTGTTCTGTATGCCCAAAGTGCATCAGGTAGCTTATTCTTCCATCCTTTCCCCATTTCATTAACCGTCTTTTGCAGGATGCAGAATGTTCTTGATTTGTTTATTGGATGTTTTTGCTTGGCCAGTGGTCTGTGGATGGTATGGGGTTGCGATGTTATGCTGTGCCCTAAGCTCTCTTAAAAAGCTCCGGAAGGTCTTGTCAGTGAAATGTGACCCTCCATCACCTATGACCATCCTAGGTGTTCCAAAGTGAGGAAAGATTACTTCATAGAACATCTTGCGGGCATGCTTGGCATCTGCTGCTCTGCATGGCATTGCTTCCACCCACTTGGACACGTAGTCGACGGCGACCAGGATGTACTCGCAGTCTTTGGACTTTGGAAATGGTCCCATGAAGTCGATGCCCCACATGTCGAATATCTCGACTTGAAGGTTGTAGTTGAGGGGCATTTCATCGCGAGTGGTGATGCCACCATGCATCTGGCACTTGCGGCATCGTTAGATGAATTTTCGGGTATCCTCATACATTGATGGCCAATAGAATCCACTTTGCCACATTTTCGCCTCAGTGCGAAATACACCAAAGTGGCCTCCATATGGTGCGGTGTGGCACTTCTCGATGATTTGGTACCCTTCAGCCGTCGGAACACATCTTCGGAGCAGACCATCAGAGCATACCCTGTAGAGGTACGGTTCGTCCCATAGGTGGCATCTACTTTCATGCAACAACTTCTTCTTGTTTTCTCCTGGTGGTACGTACCCTGAAACCATAAAATTCACGATGTTCGCATACCATGGGTTTGAGTCTACTACCTTTAGCAGCATGTCGTCGCGCAGGAAGTCATTGATGGGCAGTTCCTGCGTGTTAGTGACAGGTATACGCGACAAGTGATCAGCAACACTATTTTCTACTCCTTTCTTATCTTTAATTTCTAGATCAAACTCTTGAAGTAGCACGATCCATCTTACCAAGTGAGGTTTAGCATCTTTCTTGGTGAGCAAGTATTTCAAAGCAGCATGATCTGTAAAAACAATTACTTTTGCTCCAACCAAGTAAGATCTAAACTTATCAATTGCAAAGACAACAGCAAGGAGCTCTTATTCAGTGGTTGCATAGTTTAATTGAGCTCCAGGTAAAGTTTTACTTGCATAGGCGATTGCATGATGCTTTTTATCTTTGGTTTGGCCAAGAACCGCCCCAACAGCATAGTCACTTGCATCACACATTATTTTGAAAGGAAGCGTCCAATCAGGGGGTTGAATGATTGGAGCTGAAATGAGTGCTTCTTTTAAGATATGAACAGATTTTAAACACTCATCGGTAAACTCAAAAGGCGCATCCTTAGCTAGAAGGTTCGTGAGAGGTCTAGCGATCTGAGAAAAGTCCTTAATGAACCGTTGGTAGAACCCTGCGTGACCTAGGAAGCTACGGATCCCTTTTACGTTTACTGGAGGTGAAAGCTTTTCTATGACTTCAATCTTGGCTCTGTCCACCTCAATTCCTCTCTCAGACACAAGATGCCCGAGCACAATGCCTTCCCGGACCATGAAATGGCAATTTTCCCAGTTTAGCACCAGGTCCTTCTCTTGGCATCATTCCAAAACCCTGACCAAGTTCTCAAGACAATGATCGAAGGTTTTCCCATAAACGGAGAAATCGTCCATGAAGACCTCCATAATCTCTTCGATCATGTCAGAGAAAATGGACATCATGCACCTTTGGAACGATGCGGGTGCGTTGCAAAGGTCGAACGACATCCTTCGGTAAGCATACGTTCCATAAGGGCAAGTAAAAGTGGTTTTGCTTTGATCGTCGGGGTGGATGGGGATTTGGTGATACCCCGAATAGCCATCCAGGAAACAAAAGAAAGAGTGCTTCGCTAGCCATTCTAACATTTCGTCAATGAAAGGCAGTGGGAAGTGATCTTTCTTTGTTGCCGAGTTGAGCTTACAGTAGTCTATTCACATCCTCCACCCCGTGACTGTTCGCTATGGGATCAGCTCGTTTTTAGTATTCTCAGTGACCGTCATTCCTCCCTTTTTCAGTACTACCTGAACGGGGCTCACCCACTCACTATGAGGCACAGGATAGATTATCCCGGCGTGCAGAAGCTTGAGCACCTCCTTCTTAATGACCTCTCTCATCGCATTATTAAGCCTACGTTGAGGCTCCCTAGAAGGTGTGCTAGATGGGTCTGTAGTGATGCGATGAGTGCAGAGGGTAGGGCTGATTCCCTTAAGGTCCTGGAGCGAGTAACTGAAAACAGACCTATGGTTTTCTAGAATGGCTAATAGCTTGGTCGTCTCTTTACCAGAAAGTCTATCGCTAATGATGACGGGAGATTCCGTGTCACCAATCAAGAAAGCATATCGAAGACCAGAAGGAAGGGGTTTTAACTCGATTGGTGGTTGTGCTGGCCGTTCATGAGTTGGAAGATCAAGAGTTTCTCCTAAAACATCCTCTTCTTGGATGAAGAGTTCAGCATCTTTTTCAAGGGATGCCTCAGAAGGTTAAAAGGGTGAAACGGCCATTACTTTCTCAATCGGTTCTGACTCGGGGTAAGGTTCTGCTAAAGAGTTCTTGATCCGAGAAATCAGAATTGAAAAGGAGTTTCTCCCCAATTTTACATCAAGGGTTCCTAGTGTGGGAGCTTCTAGGAACAGTTTCTCTAAGGGGTGCTCGATTAAAACATCGAAGTCATAGACATCGAAAACATGAAAATCAAGGGCGACCTCCATTTCATCATGACGTAAAAGTATGTCATGGATTATCCCAATTCCCTCTAGGACGGATCCTGGCTTAGTCCTAAAGGTTCTCGTTCTTGGGACAAGAGGGTGTTCTCCCAAATGCATAAACGCATAGGAAGCAGACATGATATTAGCCCCAACCGTGGGATTATAGAAGGCTTTCCCCAAACTTCCTTGGATAAAGCATTGAATGGTTAAAGAGGGGGTGATGATCTGAAGAGGTTTAGAGGATAACTCTCCCTCTTGTAACCATTCGCTGCTCATAACAACGGTTAGGTCCCTGACCATCTCTTTAAGGAAAGCCTTATCAAGAGGTTCGGTAGGACCAACTTGAAGTGGGGGTCTTTTCTGATAGAAGTAATTTGAGGTATTTCCAAAATCATCAAATAAATCATCCTTGAATTCAAAAGGGAATTTTGGAGGTTGAATTTCTTCTTCCTCCGTAGTTCTTGGTTTGGGGAAGGTTCCACGGGTGAGTCTAGGTTGGTAAGAAGTAAGGATGTAGACTCAACTAGCGGGACTTCCTCATGGTTTGAGGGTTGTACTACCGGGAGGGACTCGGTGAAGGAGGTGTTTTCTAGGATGCGTTCTAGAAGGGCTTCTCCTTCGGCTGTGGTTTTGTGCGTGAAAGATCCTCCGGCGGCAGTGTCAAGCTGTAGGGCAGACTCCTTGTTAAGCCCTAACCAAAAGTGTTGAAGCAACACGTGGTCAGCAATAGACAAGTCTGGGCCAGCATGAGTTAGCTAGGAGTACCTGGGCCAGGCTGCACCTAGGGATTACTTCTCATCTCGATGAAAGTCGAGGATCTCTTTTCGCAGGGAAGCAATATGAGAAATAGGGAAGAACGCAAGACAAAATCTGTCCCTTAGTTCACCCCACTCTCCATTTACCTTCCCTACGTTATGGGCGTACCATTGCTTCGCTCTCTCGGCAAGGTAGAAAGGAAACAACTTCCACCGAAGTGTTTCTTTTGCCATTCCCGCAATGGTTAGGCACGAGCACAATTGCTCAAACTCTCGTAGGTGGTGGTAGGGATTTTCATCATCAAAACCAGAGAAGGGTTGTTCCCGAACCATGGCTATGAAGCCAGGATGGAGTTCGTAGCTAGAAGCTGTGATGGGCTTGGAAGATTGTGGTGGCTCTAAGAACTCGCCCTTGGGAGCAGAAACTTGGTGGATAGAAAGGTCTTCCATGGTATAAGGATAAAAGAAAGAGAAATGTAAAAGAAAGGATACACAGGCAAACTAGGTTTGAGGATAGAAACAACAACCGTTCCCCGGCAACGGCGCCAGAAATGCTTGTTGGTAATTCTTAACGTTCACAGATAAATCCGCAAGCGCACGGAAGATACCGTTGTAGCACTTCACCTAGAGAGTATTCAAGGTATTGTATTTTCTCAGGAAACGGAGGTGTAACGGTCTTCTAGCTAGTTTACCCAAGGGAAGGAAGAAGATAGGGTGGCCCTGGGTAGTGTGGTTGACTAAGGATAGAAATACTTAACAGAGATAAACCCAGCTCTCACTCACTTGCTTCGGGCACCGGCTTACACCTGGTCTGCCAAGTGTATCCGGCTATTAGCTCTACACCCAACCCGAACGTGGAGGACTACGAAGGACGGACAGGGCTGTCACCACCTGCCGCCTACCTCTCAGTCCGTAGGGAAGGGTAGCAAACAAAGGCGACTTCAAGCCTAGACACCACGTCTATGCTATCGATCAGTACTTCTAACCCCGGCCAGACTCCGTCTTAAGACTCAAGTCTTTAGGCTAGAAGCAAACGTCCGAGGACGAACGATGAACCCGCAAGAGAATGATAACGAAAGCTTAACCTTAATAAGTACTCACCACCATAGACAAACCCGAATACTTACTCAAAAGTGGTTCGTATTCGTAGAGGTACAAGTAGAGGGAGGCCGAAACCTCTAGCTCTCCTCCTGAGCTTCCCCTCACACACTCCCTATCCTACTCTACAAAGTAGCACTAAAGGTGGAGTCCTCCCTTCTCTTCTTCTTCTCCTCCAAATGGTGTGTGTTGTGAATGGGGTGGAGGCCTCCTTTTATAGCCTTGAAGGGTCGGTTCCCGCCATCCATAAATATGGAAACACTAGGCACCGCCTTAAGGAAGATAAGGACGAATCTCTCTCCAAAGGGCACCTAGACGGGAGCCCGTCTGGGTTCAGGCGACCCCTGGGTTCGACCGACCCCAGATGGCGCCCCCCAGGCCCTCCTTCCTCTGGGAGACTGTTAGGTGGACCCCTTGCTTGGTTCTCAAGGTTTCACATAGATTTACGTCGGTTTGCTCTGCCAAGTGGGCCCTTTTTGTAAGTGAGACGCGGGACGGGATCTTCAGTGTGTTTCTTCCGCGTTCACTTGTGTTTTCCTTTGTGTTTTACTTGTGGGTGCCTGCAAATCATAACTCACCAAAGCTTGTGGAAATGGTTAGAGTTAAACTCCTATCTCTAAATTTTTGTTGGTTATTTAGCTTGAAAGCGGCAGAGGTTGACGGTCGGATTTGTAACTTAAGGACAATCAACAACGCCATCGCACCACGCCGGCATTTCCTCGCGCGAGTGAACGCCGCCGCCGCGAACCGCACCCCGTGGACGACCCGCTGTTCTGCCACCTCTCTGAAGCCCTCAACCTTCGCCGGAGTTCTGCGACGTGGTGAGCTACCTCCCCACCCCATTCCCCCTCTTTCTCTCGCTCTGTCGTGGCCGCAATTGCTCGCCGGAGCCATTCCTCCGCACACCACCATGTCCCACCTGCCTCCGGCCGCCGTGCGATCGTCCCGTGGGCCCCACTGCCTTCACCGTGTCGCCCTCTCCCTCCCCGGAGCACCGATTTCGGTGAACTCTGGCGGTCTGCCGCCGCCCCCGCTCGCCGACGGCGTCCAGCGCCGCTCGGCCGAGCTGCCCAGCGGAGCCGCTGCGCCTTGCAACCAAGCGTGAGCTGCGCCCCAGCCGAGTCGAGCCGGGCCGACCCATCTAACGCCGTCAGATCTAGATCCAGCGGGTCGGATCCGCCCGACCCAAGCCAGACCCTAGCCGCCGCCAGTTCCTTTTGCAGAAAAGCCCGTAGGGTATCCAGGAATCAACCCGCAGTCCAGACTTGTTAAAAAGTAATTAGAATCAGGTCCTTTCTTTTCTATTTAGGCCCCTAACTTTTCCAGTAATAAAACCCGCCATCCAGGGACCCCAGTTTAGGGTTCAATTATGTTTTAGCCCCTGTTTTCTTAAGATCTAGCCCCTGGAAGTTAGAAACTCTCGCAGATAGGTCCTTGGATCACTGTTTTAGCCATATCTTATTCGTTTCAACTCCGATTTCAGCGATTCTTGCGCTCACATGATCCTTGCATCATGTTCTACGACTTTATCATCTTTTTACTCTCTGTTTATACTGTTTGTTGTACTGTTTCTTATTTGTTTGTGTATGTTTGTTTGTGTGCTCGTGTAGACGATGTGACGTTCGAGCAAGATCAAGAGCAAGCTTACAAGGAAGAGAACCAGCAACTCTTTAAGGAAGGCAAGTGAACTTCCTCCCCTGCATGTTCTATCGTATCCCAACAATAGCATGATAATTCACTTTACTTTATCGTTGCTTTGCATAAACTTGATGGGTCCCCTATGCTAAGGACATACCTAGTCTTTTAACCAAAGCCTTGAAACACAGGGTTTATTGTTTATATTCGGTAGTAACGCTTAGTTGCTTACTTTGGGAATGGTGTTGGCTTACTCTTATGATAATGATGATCATGCTTTATATTGTTGTTACCTCGTTAATGCAAGATTAACTTTGTTTAATGGGAACATGGAGAACCACCCAAGTGAACAGTGCAACCACAAAGTCACATGGCTCTGACCTTAGCCAATTAATTAGATGTGTAGTTAGCTGGTGACCTTACCAAAAAGGTCTTGCAAACCCAGACGACTCAGGGGAACACGTTTTGTGAGTAAAGTGTACAACCTCTGCAGAGTGTAAAACTGTTATAACAGCTGTGCTCACAGTTAAGAGCGGCTTGGACCCTCACATGATAATGGAACTTGAAGATTAATTAACTTGTTATTCTTGGTTTATGTTTATGTTGTTGGTACCTTTACGCTTTTGCTTAAGTGGGTTGGTATAAACTTACATCTAGTTAATAGGTGCTTGCTAAAAAAACTTGACCAACTAAAAGTGCTAACTGCTGTAAACCTTAGCCTATCCTTGATGGCCTTGCATATGTTCCCCTACTTGCTGAGTACCAACCATAAGGGTACTCACCCTTGCCCAATTGTTGTTCCGAAGAAAACTTTAAAGAGCAGAACTTCGAGGACTTCGAGGAGTTCTAGGCTTGCGTTCACCAGTCATCGCCTGTGGAAGACGGAGTTGTTGCAAACTTTGTTTAGGGTATATCGGTGGAATGTTTAAATACATTGGTCTCTATTTTTTCGGAGTGTAATAATGTTAATTACTCTATCTTGTTTACTTTTTGAGCATTGTCTTTGATATATTACACTTGTTTCATCTATCATGTGTGTGTGAACTTGATCCTGGCACACACATGAGATGCATCTGATTCTTTCTAGAATCGGGTGTGACAATGAAAAGCTTAGGGAACCCGCTTCTGCCATCACTACCTTTCATTTAGAGAATCCAATGGCGAAGCCATCTCCCATGCGAGACACGCCCGAGAAGATGATGCATACATCTCCGTTCGTATCATCTAAACATGTTCTCTTTGAAGTTGCAAAATTTGCCACTACCAAAGAGTATGCTTTGGAAGAAATTCTTCATTTTTGTGAAGATGAACGATCATCATCACTCTCGGTCAAGTTTGAGCCTCTTCCCACTATCCTGGAGTACGTTGTTCTCGACCACACTCGAGATACAATTTCGATCTTTCATGATGAATCTCTTGATATGGAGAATCCATGGGTCATAGAATGTTGTGAGGCGCCAACTCTGGAGTCCGAAAAGAAGGATTCCATAAATGAGCATGGAAGCTTCTTTCTTGAAATACCAAAGGGACCGTTCATTCAAGAGTAAAATACATCAGAGGTCCACCAACTTGTAAGTGTGTGTCATTTAGGTCCATGAACTCTAAAGTGCATTTTTAGGTCCATCAACTTGTAATTTGTGTCACTTAGGTCCATAAACTTTGAAAATATAGGTCCATAAACTCTCAAAATGCATATTTGTGTCAATAAACTTGTAATTTGTGTCACTTAGGTCCATAAACTCCGAAAGTGCATTTTTATTTCCATGAACTTCATCCATGAGCTGTTGTATGGCTACAAACGCGCCCACAAAGGTCGCTCCTATATCATTGTCCATGAGTATATATTTTTTAACCCCTCGCCGAGAACCACTCTAGGTTGACCCAAATCTAACATCGTCACGAGATTTTTCGCCACAACACCTGGCGCACCATATCCGGCCACCCACGCCATAGAGGACATAATATTCTCTACAACGGTACACATGTTGTTGAGTTCCTCTGGGACCTACTACACCTTTCTGAAGCCATCACCCCATCCTCTTGACCCATATTACGAGTTCATATCTGGATGTAAGCTCCAAAACTCACCAATGATAGTCTCTAAGCCCCCTTTGAATTCTAGTACATGTCAATAACCTCCAAAATAAGTCTTTCCTCCCTCCTCTCCCTATGCACTTGATTCGAAATTGGGGCTCAAATTTGACCCTTCTGACGAAACTCTAGCATTGTGTGTGCACTGTGTAGATTGATGAAGGCTAGGTAGAGGAGTATGGATCTAGGTGACATAAATTATAAGTTTATGGACCTAGAAATGCATTTTCAGAGTTATGGGCCTAAGTGACACAAATTACAAGTTTATGGACCCAAAAATACAATTTCGAAGTTGATGGACCTAAGTGACACCCTCTTACAAGTTGATAGACCTCTGATGCATTTTACTCTTCATTCAATACATCTCCAGAGTCAGGCATGCTTTGTGCCCCGAGCACGCATGAGGACTACAACCACCTTAAGGTCCTCTTTTGCAAAATCTTTAGAAGTTTGGTTGTGGATGTATATGTTTATCATAAGCATTGCAAATTTTGTGGGTGTTTTGTGGCGCTAACCTTGCAGCTAAGGCTTCGTGAAACATCAACAATTGGCGGTGAGAAGGGAACGACATCACCAATGATAGCTGCAAGAGGAAGTTCCCATGGTCGAGCTTCTGACCATAAACAAAGCACTGCCGGGAGATAACCCGGATTATCATTTGATTTTCCCCTTTCAAATAAAAGAAAGAGCATGTTCTAGGATAAGCTTTTTCTTCAGGTATTTTTGGTTGCTAACCATTTCAGGTGGAGATCAAAGAAAATGACGGACAGGTGATGGCTAAAGGAACATGAGAGCTACACCAACTACAACACCATGGTAATTCTTAGTGAGGGGATGACTATGAAGGGAAGCTTGAACTCCACACACTTGAGTTGTGCTGCTCAGCAATGCAAACTTCAAGTGTGGGGCAGGTATGCGAGTACCCCGAGTAAGTTCCTTTCATGCCAAGTCTTACCATGGTTTGGAGATGGTGTTCGTTCTTGTATCTTGCTTCATAAAAAAATAAAAAAAAAGAGAGGAGTTACCACGACAGCAATTCTGAGATCCTCATTAGCAAAACGCCATGGTAAGAACCTCCAGGTATGTCCTGCTTTTGACTTTAAACAAAGCCCTTCCGGGAGGTAGCCCGAGGATCACCAGTTTCAAGCTCATGCTTTTCCCTCTTTGAATAAAGCTTGATCATGCTTTCATGCTTACTTTATCTATTCTTGTATGCTCTGGTTTGAATGTGTGGTATACAACACATTCATAGGCCTTTTAAATTAAGCATGGTGCTTAGGTTAAAATGTCCTCTTCAGTCAAACTAGACCTAGTGTCAAGTTTGATTGATGTTCCTAGAGCCAATACCTTGATAGATATCGGTTGTATGTGTGGACTAACCCCTGTAGGAAAATGTTCAAATCCAAATGGGTAAGTCGTTGAGCTGAATTCTAATGGAAAGGTAAGCCAATGCATCAAATTCATGTTGCGCAACGTAGGAAGAAAGTACATATCACTCTCAAGGTTCCACTATAAGTACACACTTCTTTGCTCATGTTGATGCAACATCGATTCTACCTTGCTTGAGTAAGTCTCATGGTGAGATTAAAAGTTTAGTTCCAAATAAATGTTAGGGCTCCCTGGTTCTTAAAATCGGTAGAGCCATTGTTTTGTTTCCACCTTTTTGTTTTTGAATAAAGCCCCAGGTACAAGAACAAGTGTGGGGGAGATCTCTCCGAGTTTTGACGCACATACATTCGAGATCTCCCACAGACAGACGCACAAGACCGAAAGAACCAGGACGCAAAAGGTTTAGAACCCATCGCGATGGTTTGTGCACTCTACCCCTCAAATCTCCCTGATCCATGAGTGTTGACGCTCGATACGGACCAATTTTGAGCGTCAATTTGATCAGAAAATTGGGATAACTAGCATACTTAACTTGCATATTTATCTAGAATAATGTCGTTTCCACATTCCCCTTGGAGAATTTACAATGCATGGAAATTGAGCAGAAATCAAGTGTAAACAAGCACTTCAATCCAAGGCAAATGGCGTCGACCAATCAGAGCGCGCCATTCAGCCTCCCATGGATCAAAGGGCCCATAAATAGGCACAACCGACCTAGGACAGACTCGACTCACCCATAGGAGTGACCAGGGCCCACGTGTCAGCCCCACAGAAGAAGCTTGAGGCAGTGGGCACCTAACCTGGGTCGGCCGAACCAGGCCGGGCCCCACCGACTTACCTATTCCACGTGGAGCTCTCCCATTGGTCCTCCATGTCGGTTTCAGCTGCTAGGGGGCGAAAGGGAACCGTGAAGCTGCTGCACACCCCCCTCACTCACCTTTATAAATATAGGGGGGTGCTACTAAGAGACACACCACAAGTTGAAGCTCATTCTCAATTTCTCTCTTGCTTAGTCTTTAGGATAGTGGAGTCTAGGTGAAATAGCTCTTCTTCGGTTCCTGAGTCTTACCTAGAAGTGTTCGATATGGGTTTTACTCTTCCTCTCGTTCATAATATTCGGAATTCTCTAGTAGAGTTATCTTCTAGTATAATGTACTCTTATAGTATATGTTCTGTTTATTCAGATGTGTGTGCTATGCTTAGCTTACATCTAGGACTTGTATCTTGCATGATTAGATGTGGTAGTGTATCAAGGCTAAGGCATCGGTTCCATTATTCGCATGTTTGCTCTAGTGTGATGTTTGTCCATCCGAAGGGTGGGGGCTCTGCGCGGGGCATTAGAGTATCGCTTATTAGTGTAGACATGGTGTCTGGGCTAATCAATGTTGCTGGATGCGGCTCTATACCATGGTTAGTTGAGGTAGGCGGCAGGTGGTGACAGCCCTGTCCGTCCAGCGTAACCCTCCCCATTTGTGTAGTAGCTGTAGGAGGTGCATAAAATAACCATGAAGATATCTTGTCACCTTGTCATATCTTGCGCAGTCTCCCGATGATGCCTTGAATGCCTAGAACCCGTTTGTATTCATGTGTATGTATGTGTGTGCCTAGTATAGACTGTATGCTTAGTTAGGAGTACATAAGTCCTTAGATTAGCTTTCTTCTTCATTTCTCCCTTCCTGTAAGGTTTGCATAGAGTAGAACTTGAGCAACTTGTGTGTCACACTACCTCTTTACCAATTATTATCTTACCCCTATTTATTCAATAGAATATCCATGCTAGAACTAATCAACACACTAATCCATTCCAATAACCACCGTCTTCCCTGCGGAAATATAAATATGACCCTATACTCACGGGTAAAATGCTACGATGGTATTCCGTGCACTTGCGGATCATTCTGTAACGTAAGAAATACCCCACAACATTTCTGGCGTCGTTGCTGGGAAACACCTATCTTAGTGATGACGCTATGAAATGTCAACAAGCATTTTTAGTGCCGTTGCCGGGGACTGGATTCTATGTCCATACTTGGTGACTGTGTTATAAAGTGTCAACAATGAGTTTAAATGAAATTCATTGCTAACCACTAAAATTAAACTCAATGGTGCTCGCTGCTCTCATACTTCAAGTTTGATTGGTTTGCATATATTTTATTTCTTGCTAAACTTGAACTTGTGAATCATATCTTAGGGAACCCATAATTGTTAAGTTGTTGAAAAGTGACATATGGTTTGATGAAGGAACCCTTGCTTTCTCTGCTTTTATGTCTAGGAATTTTATTTTCAAAAGAAAACACCTTTATAGCTTTACAAACTCCCTGTGTTTGTCCTACCAAAGCCATATGTCGATCTTCATGAATGAAACCCTACACATATGTGCCTTGTTGTTGCATTGAGCTTCATCAAATTTGTGACCCTAGTGAGATGTCTTTCATAATTGCTTGATCAAGATCACGCACACTTCACATGCTAAACTTCTATACTCGAAGTTAGCCATCCCATCCCATCCATCCACTAAATAAAACTCCATATGTGATGATCTCTCTCCTTTGCAATGTTACAAAAGAGGCATGGGCTATATAAATACAAAAAGAAAGAAAAAATAGAAAAAAAGAAAAAAAAATTGGACACGTGAAGGTCCAAGAAAAAAATGATAGCCATGTCCTCATGTCCTACAAATAAAGAACAGAGAGTCTCATAAAAAGGAGTCTTTCATTTTCATCATCCACCTTCCACACACTTGCACAATCTTGATCGGCTTGTATGATGTGTCATCTCTGTGGACCCAATTTTTGATTTTGCAATGTGTGTGAAATAAGTGCATGCTTCCAACTTCCTACCATGAGCTCCACATAAGCTATCTTTAGAAGTAGGTTGAAAAGAGGCAATGCCTTGGTGAGGATATAAACACACTGAGTGAAATGAGAGATCCTATGGAGGAGTAAAGCTATGGTTGGTACTTTTCAAAAATCTTTCAAACACCCAGTCATCCAGCCGAGAAGTGGAGGAGACCCTAGTCAATACCGTTCCCCTCTTCAACTTCCCAAACTATTATGGTAGACACATCAAGATTCACAGGTAAGGGTGAAGTTTGGAATAATCTATATGCAGCTACCATATCAAAAGGAAGCGGTGATCCACCTTAGTCCTAAACTTTTCTTGAGGACGAGCAAAGAGGAAGTGTGGGGGATCTTGTTGATGCTCGCTAGGGACCAATTTTGAGCGTCAGTTTTACCTAAAAATAGGGATGACTAGCATACTTAACCTGCATATTTAACCCAAATAATATCATTTCCACATTTCCCTTGGAGATTTTGCAATGTAGGGATTTGGGACGGAAATGCAGGTAAAACAAGCTCCAGGATTCATGCCACAAGATGCCAACTGTCACACCCGGTTTAAGGACAAAACCGAATGCATAACTATATGTATGCCAGGATCAAGTTCCATACATATAGTGACATCATCAGTGAATAACAGCAACAATATCACGTAAAGAAACATAAATAAGGACTTACAAGACTATCAGAGATATGCGCTGAACATGGAAACGAAGGCTCCAAACTTCACAAGCAATCGACTGGGGGTTGCGTATGCCTAGAACTCTTCATCATCTTTAGTAGACTTGACACCTTTTTCTTCTGAGCAACAGTTAGCAAGGGGTGAGTACACTTATGGTTGGTACTCAGCAAGGCCACAAGAAATAACCAGAGTAACGATTTAAATCCATTTTTAAGTTTATTAATCATGTGAGGGTCCAGGCCGCTCTTGACCGTGAGCACGGCTGATATATCAGTTTTAGACACTCTGCAGAGGTTGTACACTTTCACCACAAGTCGCGTAAAAGTTCAAAAGAACTTTGGACCCAACCATGTTGTGCTAGCTAGGCACAATACCACACTTCCGAGGTGTGATTGCATAGGGACGCTACGAGGCCTTTACAAAGATTCCCTAATAAGAAGTAGTCCGCTAGAGTTTCAGTAGCGGCGTGGTCCATAAACCTCCCTAATGGTCAGCACCTTAGCGAAGGCTGCTACCCCAAGAGGACCGGGCTATGACCCCTATCACCGACCCCCTCCTTGCCCTTTCGGTAAGATCGCTTCAAACTAGAGTCTCTAATTATTTAGCCAAGACTAGAGCCATATAGTTCTCGTGGTTGTACTATTTTCCTGGGTGGTTCTCCACGTTCCATTTAATACATGGTATTCTTGTAAATAAGTATAGATAGAAGGATGGTTAGCGTCACTTGCCTTTTTCCAACGAAAAGCTACTCTTACTGCTCTTCAGCTCTTGCTTACTTGAAAACCTTGATCTTCAAGCTTCAATAGCGATCATTCTACTCGAAACAAACATCGAGCAAAAACATACAAAACAACAAACAAGTACAGCTAAGAACAATACACCAATTACAAAACAAAAGCTTTTAAAAGAGCGTGCTAAAGGATAAGGCTCGCTGCTACAATTACAAGAGCACAAGAAACACGGAAAATGGAGCTAGGGTTGAAAAGACACAACTATCGGAAGATTGGTATTATAAAAGAAACAAAGGAACTATAAGTTTTATTTATTTTATTTGGAAAAAAAATATAAAAGATATTCAAAACAAAATATCCTTGATTATAATTAACTTATATTATATTTTTATTTATAAAAGCGGAGCAGAACTTAGTCATATTTTATTTATGATTGTCTATGTAAAAATTACACTAATTAACAATTAATTAGAAAGAAACTTGTGAGAGCATCTAAACGCATAACTTTATATTTGGTGTTCAACTAAACAAATTATATTTAGAACACATTTGAATTGGTATTAATTGAATTGACATTAGTTATGAAAAACCGGATGTAAAGACCTAGGTAGATTTTAATTAGAAAAACTAGGTGAGAGAACTTTAATCAAATTAAATCTATTTTTAATCAAAATAAAGGAACTCAGGCACAACGACACGACTAAACGGTAGCTTAGGGTTTTAGAAGACCTAACGCAACAAGAACGAGTTGAAACGGAGCTAAAACGACGAAGGTAGGGCTAAAACAAGGCTCCAGGGACTTATCTGCGTAGAAACTGAACTTCCAGAGGCTAAATTGAAGAAATCAGGGGCTAAAACATAATTAAACCTTAAACAGAGGGACGGGGTGCAAAACTATAGGTCGTGGACAGCGGGTACTAATTTTAGAAAGGTCAGGGTCGGAACAGAAAAAAAAAGAGCTCAACTCTAATTATTTTTCTACTGATCTGGACTGCAGGTTGATTCCAGAAAAACCTAAGGGCTTTTCTGCAAAAGTTCCAGGGACGACTAGGGTCGGACGAATCTGGTCTGTTCGATCAGAATCGGGCGGCGGGGTAAGGGTCGGGCGAATCGGCGGAGTAAGGGTCGAGCGAATCGGCGGAGTAAGGGTCGGGCGAATCGGCGCTTTGCTGGTCATCGACGGCGAGCGAGTGCGGCGGCGGACGGCCGGTGCTTCACCGAATCCGGTGTTCCGGGGCTCGGTTTAGACTAGGTTTATGCCGGGGAGAGAGAGGGCGGCACAGCGAAGGTGTGGGTGGTCACGGGATGGCTGTGCGGCGGCTGTAGACTGGCAGCCACGACGGCGGGCGGAAACAGATCTCCGGCGAGGAATTGGGTTTGCGGCGGGGCAAGAGAGAGAGGGGAAACTGGTGCGGCTTGGTGCTCACCACTTCGCGGATCTCCGGCGAGAGTTGCAGGCGGCGGAGAAGCAGCGTGTTGGCGAATCGACGAAGAGGTGGCGACACGGGGCGGCGGTGTTCCTCCGGTGTGCGGTCTCCAGTGGCGTGCAACGGTGTTGAGTAGAGGAAGGGATTGAAGATGGCTCTGGTGCAAAGCGGGCTCCGGCTTGGGTTTTATAGGGGAGGAGTGGCCGAGGAAAAGGGAAGGCGGCGGGCAGCGAAGGAAAAGGGAAGGCGTCGCGGGGAAGGAAAGAGGAGACGCGGGCGACGGCGCGGAGTCGATCCGGACTCGGGGTGAGGAAGGAAAGAGGAAAGGGAAAGCACGGACGACGGCGCGGCGGAGAAAGGAAAGAGGGGAGGAGTAGAGGAAGAAGAAAGGAAAGGAAGAGAGGGGCGCCGACTGGTGGGTCCCAGCTGGCGGTGAGAGGGAGGTGAAACAGTTTGGGCTGGCGGAGTTGGGCCGCGGGGAAGGAAAAAGAAAAAGAAGAAGTGAAGGGTTGGGCCACGGGAGAAAAAGAAAAGGAGAAGAGAAGGAAAAGAAAAGAAGAGGAGGAGAAGAAAAATAGAAGGAGAAGAGAGAGAGTTTTTGGGCCGGCTGAAAGCGGGGAAAGGGAGAGAGAAAGATGGGATGAGACAAAAGAGAGAAAAAAAGATTTTAGGGTAGTTTTTGGGTATTTTTATTTTGCAAACTTTAACACGCAAACAAACAAAAACCAATGCAGCAACATGAATGCAACAAACATAAAACCATTTTATTTAATTCTGAAACATAATTATTTATTTTTCCTATACTAGATTCTCTGTAAAGAAAATTGTGACAACCCTGGTAATTAAAATTCCAAAATCAATGTCATTAGCCTAACTCTATGTTAAAGCAACTAATGAGAGGGTGGAAAGAACTAAAACGAGTTCAGTTGGATTTCAAATTTAATTTGAGCACATTGGGTTACTTTTGAACTTTTAAGTTTAACATTCAAACCATAAGCCAAATGAGGTTTTGCCTGAAACCAAAGTTGTAGAACTTTTTATTTTGAACAACTTTCGTGTTCAAAAGTTTTTGAAATTCAAATCAGAAAGAGGAGAAAACACCCTGTTTGCACCCAGCCCCCTGAAGTTTTTCGAATTTTTGCACTTCGGTCCCTCCCTCCTCTGCCGCACCGCGCGCGCGCTCGCCCGCCCGCCGCGCGCCAGGTGGCCGGCGTCGCCTGACCGGCGTGGAGCGCCAGGCCAGTGGCCGCCGCACCACCCCGCCACGGCCGGCTTTGCCCCGCCCCCACGCCGCGCGGCCAGTCAGAGCCCGCGCGTGCTGCCGCGCCCAGCCCGCCGCCCGGCCACCCAGTAGCCGCGCTCCGCCGTGCCGCCCCGGCCCCCGCGCCCCGCCAGCTGCCGCGCCTGCCCTCCGCCCGAGCCGCTGCAGCAGCTGCTCCCCAATCCGCACGCCGCGCTATCTCCTCGCGCCCACGCCAAAATCTTGGCCGCCCAGTCGCCCGCGCCCGCTCGCCGCACGCCGCGCCGGCGTTCTGCCGCCGCCCGCCGCGCCCAGTGCACGCCGTTGCCGTGCCCCGCCCCGCGCGTCGCCCAGGCACCTCCACACCCCCTCCCGTCCCTATAAAAGCACCACCCCGGCCACGCGCGCGAGCCACCGCAGCCCAGAACGCCTCGCCGCCGCCGAGCACCGCCCACCCGTGGACAGCCCACTGCTGCCGCCCACTGCCCAAACTGAGCCCCCAGCCACCACTACATCACCTCACCGCAGCTCGCCGACCCACCCAACGCCACCCAGAGCCACCGGAGCGCCGCCGCTCGCGCTGCCGTCGCCGCCGCCGCCCCTGCTCGCCGTGGACAGCACGACCCCGACCCCCTCCGTCCAAGCCGAGCCCCTGAGTAGCTTCCCCACGCGCCACTGAAGCTCACCGACCGGACCACGCCGCCCCAAGCCCGCCGGAGCACCGCCGTCGACGCGAGCCGCGCCGCCGCCGCCTCTGCTCCAACGCTGGCGAGCCCTTCCCGGCCGTCCCCCACCTGAACAACACCCCCACAAGGTAGCCCTCGCACCCCTGAACCTTCCCCGACCCTCGCCCCTCGCCGCCGGCGAGCCCCCTCGCCGGAATTTCGGCCGGCCGCCGTACCCGAGCCGCCCGAGGACCCAATTGCAAGAATTTAAATCTTTAGAAGGGTCTGAGCGTAAGATTCAAGGACCTAGTTGTAAAAGAAAGTTTCAAACCTAGATTCAAATTCAGTGAACTTGTAAAATTTGTATAAAATCGTAGAAAATTCAGAAAAATGCAAACTCAACTGTTCTGGAATCCGCAGAATAAAATCTACCACTTTTGTTACAAAAGTTTTCTCAGTATCTCAAAATAATTTGCTCTACATTAAATAGAAGCTTTAATGGACTTATTTTGTACCCACTGTTCTAGAGCAATGCTGACCCTAGATTTTGGGCAGTGAATTAGTTGCTTGATGTTTAGGACTGTATAAAAAGATCAGGCCCAAATACCATCTCTAGCTCTATTGTTTGTTAAACTTAGTTTTAATTCATATGTAAGTAGAATGTTTTATCCCGGCAGTTAGGTGGTGAGTCACCCATTGAAACTTTTCCTATGCTAATGTATTGGTACCTAGAAGCCAGAGAAAAATTAGGAGACTGTTTATCCCACAGTAACCTACTTATTTGATTTATATGCTAATAACATACATTAAATCAAGAAAATAGTATCTTAGCTTGGAAAATTCTCAAATTTTTACTAGGAGTTACACTATGGTAGGGGTTGCTGTTTAAAACGTTCCAGGGACAAAAACCCTGTGTAGGGTCCTGTAAAAATGAATCTTTGAATAGCCTAGGTGTAGAATGTCATAATTTCTATGCTCTGGATACTGCATGATAAATCCTACAAAAATTACAGTAGCTTCTGCATGCTTAAGTGAGAGCTCTGTAAAAATCTTAGACTTATTTGTTGCACCAATTGTCCTGTACAAAAAGAAAAAGGATCTAACAGCAACTATGTAATGTATTTTTCATAATTAATCTGTTACATAAAATTGGCTGAAAATTTTACAGTAAGCACATCTTTCCCTGATGTGCCTAAATCCAAAATTTCATGACCAGAAACTATCCCTTGTAGTAATTACTCTCAAATCGTAATCAAGTGCCATTTCCACGACTTAAACTTGTGCACTCATGTAGAATCGACGACTCTCGCCGACGGAACTTACGAGCTGGTGCCCGCGTCCGAGAGTGAGCAGCGTGAAGCTCAAGCAAATCTAACTGAAGTTTTTGAAGACCCGAGCCCAAGTTCGGAAGATCCCCAAGCGAACTTGGAAGGCAAGCCCCGGAGCATAACCCATTCTTTCCGAAATTATGCAACTCATTACTCTTGCTTGTGCATTAAGTTTATAGGAGTTGGATGGAAACTTAGTTGCATGATGTCAGGAACCCTTGCGTGAAAACTAGATGTAAGGTTCGATAGACTGCTGTGCTAATAGGACTCCGGTAAAAGTCGAGTGATTTCCTGTCACTCGCGAGATAATAGGAGTTGAATGGCTACTACACGCTGCAATCATAAGGACACGGATGGGTTATGTAACGATGGTTACGATTGAGGCCCGTCTGTCTAGTGAAAAATGCTAAGGCCGCAGGGTGTGGTAGTGATGGTTAAGTCTTTGAACGTACTAAACACATGCCGAGATTATGGGAATCGGTAAGCTTAAGTACCTGATTGGCCCGGCAAGGGGACGGCATCCTACCCTTTGAACTTCGGTCCCATGTGCATATGGCGAGTGCAGAGAGTGGTCACGACCCGGCGCCGAACCGTGGCGTGGAGCTCTTGTACTCTCGGAGGGTAGCCCCGATCCACGACCCGGAAAGAAAGGGGAAAAGTTGCACGTGTGACTCTAGGGAGTAACCACGTGACGTGTGTTTGGGTTTCCCTTGCAAGGTTAAGAAATTCGATTCGAATCGTCCGTTTCTCACGGCTATTGAGACTGCTTAACCATTTTTACCCACAGAGTAAGAAGAGGAACAATGATGATGAATGAACTGGTTGGATGAAAAATTTAATGCTTCACCATGTATGCTATAGATAGCTGCTTACCTAGACTGGCTAACGAAACTAGAATCTTGAGCTAAAAGTTGAAAGTAAGGACCCACTTGTAGATGCTTTTCGGCAAAACAAACCCCTGAGCCAAAAAGCCTGGCATGTCTAGAGTCGGTGGAGTAGTTTCCACTACTCGGGTAAGTCTTGCTGAGTATTAGTATACTCAGTCTTGCTTGTGACTCGATTTCAGGTGAGCCCTTCGAAGACATGATTTCTAGCTTGACTTGGCCCTGCACTCTTCCCCCTGGTTGGTCGGTGGAATGGGATGCGCCCCCGTCCAACGGAGATAAGGCCGAGTGATGCCTCGTACGGGCTTCATCGAGACATCCTGTATCGTCGAGTAGTTTCCGTTGTTTATTTCCGCTGCAACTCAACTCTGAAGAACTTATTTATGTTAATTGAAGTACTTGTTTTCTAAACTCAGAACTTGGTCTGTAATATTTACTTATGTTAATGTTGTAATATTTGCTGGAATGTGGTATTCTCTGGGCTCATCGTCGCATGAGCATTTGTATGTATGGCGCTCGATCCGTTCACCGTGGTTGTATCGGGAGGTTATACCCGACAGACCAGTGGATTACTCCGTTTGAGGTGTAAGGTTAACCGAGAATGCCTTAATGGTGATGGTTAATACACTTGAGCCGGATTAATTCAGGTGGTTCTGCCACAGCTGGTATCAGAGCCGTAGCTGGTGCCACAGCTGGCAACAGCGGACACCAGAGCCGAAATACATACGCCAGAGAATGCTACAAGCCTTAAAAAAACTCATTTTACTAAAACTTGACTAGAAGGTTGTGTTGCGAAATGCGTTGGTACGTTAAGGATGGTGCCTAGTTCGTAAAGCCCTAAGGGATTATGGGAAAGCTACTAGGTGGCTATCTAACTTCTATATATATTATCAACTGACTTCCAGCATATTACCTTCTGTCCAAACTTACTTTCATGCACAACCGACCTTAAATTCTGTAACGACGCACTCGTCGCTAAGGTAAGAAGGTAAGGATCCTCAGCCAACTGAGGGAGCTTGGCCTTCCTGTCGGTGATGCGAACCGAACGCTGCCCTCAAGCAGTGGCTTACTTGAGGTGCTGCCAATATGCCAACTGTTAGTTGAACATATTGGGAGTAGAAGGTTTGGCGCAGGGTATGGCGATCGCTGTTCATACCCCCGTCTCATGACGGTACCCCCGTGAATACGCTATCTCGATAGCGTATGTTAACGTCGTCTGTACGGCGGAAATTGTACAGTATCGTTTCTATAAGTAAACGGTAATGAATACGGACGCTTTCATGAGTGCTGGCATGAAAGGTTCATGAAATATATATATGCTTGGTCAATCTTCTGCAGGTACACTAACCGCGATTACGATAAGTTAAGGGACGAGTAGAAAGACTCGACTAGCTATTATAGGAGAGCCGTATTGTGTAAGCCACCGAAACTATCTTCGTAAGACCAAAGCTATTTGGCAATTATTTTATTTTGTGAGGACGAATAGGACATGCATACATCATGAACATATATATCTGAAATTAAAAATGCGTTGTATGAGAGTGGTAAGGTTTTTGCGTGTCTAAAGCATGGTTTGCATAAGGACCATCTAGCGGAACTGTCCGAATTCTGCCGTGACCAAAAAGAGCGATTTATTGGCCAAAGAAAATGACCATTTCTGATAAAGTTCATGTTGAAGAAATTGTCCCAAATTTTGTGTTCTATCTTCTGTTCAAAAATGAAAAATTCTGAACTTATGGATAGTGAGAAATAACAGAAACTTTGGAATGTCAGAATTCTGTCCAGAATAAGCCCTTCTGCCTCTTAAATTTTTAGGCCCCCTTCCCGCGGTTTTCTGCAAAAGAGTACAACACGAAACTTGTTCCAAATTTACCCAGGAAGCTGCTGTTAAAATTTGGTAAATTTTGGCTGGGTAGATTTTCCCTGGTGTACGAAACTCTAGCCCTCTGTTCACTGAAAATTCTGGGTAGACAGTAAGGTAAAACCTGAAAAGAAAGACCATCTTAGAGACCCAATTAGCTCTGGAGTTGACTAGAAAAGTTGTTCACAACTACCTTAGGAGTGATCTGGTCAAATTTGAGAATTTTTGGATGAGAAATGTGGGAGTTATGGTTATTTTTGTACACTATACAGAATCTGTCCTTGTGCTGTTCACAGTTTTTCGCTATCTCACTCCATTTGATCTTTTGTTCAGATGGCCGAGCCTGTTGATATGATGGTGGATGAGGATGGACGCGTACACTCGCAGTGTCTCCACTGGGAGGGCTTTCCCTCTATTTTGTGGGATGTTCTGCGTACCGCGGGCTATCTAATTCCCCCACATTACGCCGGACTGGAGTTTGCAGAAAATGGAGTTACCCAGTGCCGTGTCAACGTGACTATCTTTCCACACCCGCTACACCCGGAGTGGCCCGCCTTGGAGCTTGAGGCTGTTGGTCGCCGTTTGGCCGATATTTGGGAGCTTGCAGCCATGAGGGCGCTCACCACGTTTTGTGCGCAGCGTCCCGAGGTTGTCACACTCACTCCCATTGGATTGTTTCCTGCTGCCCAGGAAAACGACCCCTTTTGGCTCAACAGGGTGCAGCACGCACAGTACTTGGTAGACTTTCATGCCCAGGAGACTATCCATACCTCCGTGCGGTGCATGAGTGCACTCTACCGGCTTCAGACTCTCCAGAGTCAGGCACTCGAGCAGCTCACTGATCTTGCTCAGGCCTACCATATGATGGCAGATACCAGGGATGAGCAGATAAAGGAACTCAGTCAGGATCTTGAGGACAGAGATGCTCAGATTGGCCAACTTGAGGGCCAAATCCAGGAGCAGGACACTCTCATGGGTGAGAGAGATACCACGATAGCACAGTTGGAGGAGCAGCTCCATGATCTGAGCCTTGAGTTGGAGGATGCTAATGAGCACATTCAGTGGCATCATGATCAGAATGACCATCCCCATGAGGACGACATGGAGGAGGATGAGGAGGAGCCACAGGAGATTGATGGTATCTTAGGTATGGATTTCGAGGGTGAGGTACCACAGGCACCTCGGATGGGAGCTCACTCTCCTGCTCACAGCGAGTCGTCCGTCAACGACTTGGATGATTTCTAGAGGACGACCTAGGAGGACTTTTGCACATACTCCTCGATAGGGTAGCCTAACTTTTGGCAAGTGTTGTAATAGGCTAACTAGGAGTTGAGTAACTCTTTTGTGCTGGGTACACCTGAACCATGTGGATACCCTCAGCATGTAAGGAACGACGATAAACTTGGATGATTTCGTTGTAATTGGGTAAACGACGGAATCCACAATCGCTGAGACTTGTCGGAATTTTTATCCATGTCTCCTTGCATTTCTTGGCTGAGTGTTGAATACCAGACTTGTGCTAAATTTTGTGATCTAGGTTCTCACAAAAATTCAGCATCATTGGACCTCGCTAGCTTAAGATGTAGGCGAAACCGTACCGATCAATCTGCTGAAAAACAGCTAAGACAGTAAGGCCAAGGACGAGCTTTTCGACCACCTTAGCCATAGCTCTAGCACCGAAGTTAAATACCAAAGTGGTGCATTCCTAAATTCTCTGACTACTGCAAAAGTTTGAAATGTTTTGGATGGACCCACAGCAGGCTATGATTTTTCTCGTAGCAAACAGAGATTCTGTCCATACGTCTAGCTGTGACTTCGGAAGTCTATGACTACACCAATTATTTCTGAATCAAGGAGGTAATATGGATCGCGTTGCTAATGGTAACCTTGCGCGTTTCAGATGGTTGGATCAACACGTGGCAACCCCGAGGGTTTTGGTGCCGGTGGCAGCCGCTCGCGACAATCGCCACCACCCCCGCCCAGTTTGGTGGAAGTGATGGCCGCTCAAACCGAGCTGCTGCGTCAGATTGTGCAAGGACAACACCAGCAGAGGGGTGGGCACAATGCTCACCAACCACAAGCCGCAGGATACACGGATTTCCTAGGGACCCAGCCGCCCTTGTTCCATAAGACAGAGGAACCCCTGGACGCAGATGCATGGATTCGCACCATAGAATCCAAGTTCACACTACTTGTGGCCCCATGCTCAGAGGCCAACAAGGCTCGTTTTGCCGCGCAACAGCTTCGCGGTACCGCTCGACTGTGGTGGGACCACTATTTTGCGATGCTCCCGGCTGATCATGTGGTCGACTGGGATGAATTCAAGACCGCGTTCCGGGCACATCATATCCCCGAGGGTCTCATGGAGAGGAAGCTGAACGAGTTCCTGGCACTCACCCAGGGCACCCGCACTGTGCTGCAGTACGCCCAGGCGTTCAACAACTTGTGTCAGTATGCGGGCTATCACGCTGATACGGATGCCAAGAAGCGTGATCGTTTCCGCCGAGGTCTGAATACCAAGCTCAAGGAACGTCTGAACCTAGCCAGGGCTGACACCTACAACGAGTTGGTCAATATGGCCATTACCTAGGAGGACTGTATCATGGCACACCGGGCAGAGAAGAAGAGAAAGGCACCCGCAGGACCATCAA
The DNA here is from genome assembly GCA_032594955.1 of Panicum miliaceum. Classification (NCBI taxonomy): domain Eukaryota; kingdom Viridiplantae; phylum Streptophyta; class Magnoliopsida; order Poales; family Poaceae; genus Panicum; species Panicum miliaceum. The sequence continues at coordinate 46,312,049 of CM064057.1, read as the reverse complement.
GTGCCCAACCACCAAGGTATCGCATCGTGCAAAATACCGCACCCACAGCTCCATCAAGGGCCCCGCAGCCAGGAAGATGGATTGCCAGACCCCCACAGCAGCCAGGCATGGTACGACCCCCGATGCCTCCACAGAATGGTCCGAGGCCCATTCTTCAGCAGTCTCTTCGACCTAGCCCCGCGAATCGCTGTTTCAAATGCGAGAGTTCCAGCCACTTCGCACGAGAATGCCCTCAGCCTGGACAGCCCAACCAAGGTCAAGGACCCAACCCGAACGCCAAGAACAGGGGCAAGAGACAGACCCTGCAAGTCAAGCAAGGACGGATTAACTTCACCACGATTGCAGAGCTTCCTGAAGGAGCCCCAGTGATGTCGGGTACATTCTCTATCCATAACAAGCCTGCAGTTATATTATTTGATTCTGGTGCATCGCATAGTTTCATTAGTGCAAAATTCGGTGCAAAAGTAGGCTTGGATGTTTGCCACACAAAAGGGTCATATATGATATCAACACCGGGTGGTAAAATTGCTTCAAACCAAATGGTCAGGCAAGTACCAGTCAAATTGGGTAGTAAAACCATTGGCACGGACCTTGTCCTTTTACCCCTTGACGGCATGGACATTATTTTGGGAATGAACTGGATGGCTATGCATGGAGTCACACTGGACCTTTCTTCCCGAGCCGTTGAGATAAATTCACCTAGTCACGGAGCCACTACCCTTTACCTACCGTTCCTAGATTGTACTAATTCCTGTGCTTATAAGATGGAAGGACTTAAGCCAGATAATATTCCTGTGGTAAACGAGTATGCCGATGTTTTCCCGGAGGACTTACCAGGAATGCCACCGGATAGGGACATTGAGTTCGTTATTGAACTACAACCAGGCACTGCACCTATATCCAAAAGACCATATAGGATGCCCCCTAAAGAATCGGCCGAGCTGAAAATTCAACTCCAAGAACTACTGGACAAAGGTTTCATTCGCCCTAGCGCGTCACCTTGGGGATGTCCAGCCCTATTCGTAAAGAAGAAGGATGACAGTTTGAGATTATGTGTGGACTACCGACCTCTCAATGCGGTAACTGTTAAAAATAAATACCCCCTTCCTCGCATCGATGTACTCTTCGATCAATTAGCTGGAGCCAGAGTCTTCTCCAAGATTGATCTTCGTTCGGGATACCATCAGATCAAGATTCGGCCATGCGATTTTCCTAAGACTGCCTTCTCCACACGATATGGACTATATGATTTCTTAGTCATGTCCTTTGGACTCACCAATGCCCCTGCTTACTTCATGTATCTCATGAATTCGGTATTCATGCCCGAACTTGACAAATTCGTCGTAGTGTTCATCGACGACATCCTTATCTATTCCAAGGGTGAGGAAGAGCATACCAAGCACCTTCGCATTGTTCTTCAGCGACTCAGAGACCATCAGCTCTATGCTAAGTTTTCTAAGTGTGAATTCTGGTTGGATACTGTAAAGTTCTTAGGTCACACGATCTCCAGCGAAGGCATAGCTGTTGACCCCAGCAAGGTACAAGAGGTGATGGATTGGAAACCCCCTACCTCTGTTCATCAGATTCGCAGTTTTCTCGGCTTAGCCGGTTACTACCGTCGCTTCATCCCGGATTTCTCTCGAATTGCTAAGCCCATGACGGAACTATTGAAGAAGGAAGTAAAGTTTGTATGGAATGAGAAGTGTGAAGAAGCCTTCCACACTCTCAGAGAGCATCTGACTACTGCACCTGTGTTAGCTCAACCCGATAATACCAAGCCATTCGATGTGTATTGTGACGCATCAGGTACTGGTCTAGGATGTGTGCTTATGCAAGAGAATCGAGTGATTGCATATGCCTCACGAGCCCTTCGGCCCCACGAATAGAATTATCCCACTCATGATCTTGAGCTTGCAGCCGTCATTCACGCGCTAAAGATATGGAGGCACTATCTCATGGGTACACAGTGCAATATCTACACGGATCATAAGAGTCTCAAGTATATCTTCACACAAGCCGATCTGAATATGAGACAACGGAGATGGCTAGAACTAATCAAGGATTATGACCTTGAAGTGCACTATCACCCCGGCAAGGCTAACGTAGTCGCTGATGCACTAAGCCGCAAGTCCCATTGCCATTGCTTATCCATGGAGTTCTACCATGAGACATTATGTGCAGACATGAGGAAGCTTAACTTGGAAATGGTTTCCCAAGGCACTCTAAATCACATCTCAGTTGAGCCCACTCTTCACGACCAAATCGTCATGGCACAACTACAGGATGAGGGAATTAAGATCATCAAACAGAAACTCTCTCTAGGTGAGGAGAAGTACAAATGTTTCCGCCAGGACCATAAGGGAGTTCTATGGTTCGAAGGTCGTATAGTCGTTCCGAAGAATCGTGAACTCCGCAAGCAAATTCTCGATGAGGCACACCTTTCCAAATTCTCTATCCACCCCGGTAGTAGCAAAATGTATCAAGACCTAAGGCAAAACTTCTGGTGGACTAGAATGAAAAGAGAAATTGCTACGTATGTCTCAGAATGTGACACGTGCCAGAGAGTGAAGGCTAGCCACTTAAAGGTAGCCGGTACACTTCAACCGTTACCTATACCATCATGGAAATGGGAAGACATAAGTATGGACTTCATCGTTGGACTACCAAACACGTCCCAGAAACATGATTCCATATGGGTTATCGTTGATAGACTCACGAAGACGGCACATTTTCTTCCGGTACACACCACCTATTCTACCAAGAAATATGCCGAGATTTACCTTGATCATATTGTTTGCCTGCATGGAATACCTAAGACAATTATTTCCGATCGTGGTCCCCAGTTTGTAGCACGCTTTTGGGAGCAACTGCAAACGTCTCTTGGCACAAAGCTGATTCGCAGCTCAGCATACCACCCTCAGACCGATGGACAAACGGAAAGAGTAAACCAAATTCTTGAGGACATGCTGAGAGCTTGTGTCATTCATTATGACAAGAATTGGGACAAATGCCTACCCCTGGCAGAGTTCTCGTACAACAACAGCTATCAAACGAGTTTGAAAATGGCACCATTTGAGGCCCTGTACGGACGAAGGTGTCGAACTCCTTTGAGCTGGTCACAAACCGGAGAACGTAAAATCATTGGACCCGACCTGGTGATCGAGGCAGAGGAGAAAGTAAAAGTAATACAAGCAAATCTTAGAGCCGCACAAGCTCGACAAAAGAGCTATTCTGACAAAAGGAGAAAGCCCCTAAAGTTCGAAGTTGGCGAACATGTCTATCTTCGAGTTTCACCAACCAAGGGAGTACGAAGATTTGGAATCAAAGGCAAACTAGCTCCCCGTTATATTGGTCCTTACGAAATCATTAAGAGCTGCGGACCCGTAGCCTACAAATTATGACTGCCCCCTCAGCTCACGACCACCCATGATGTCTTCCACGTATCTCAACTCAAGAAGTGTATTCGAGTCCCTACCGAGATTGTGGAACAACAAGAAATATCGTTGGAACCCGACCTCTCGTATGTCGAACACCCAGTTAAGATTCTGGATCAAAAAGAAAGAGAGACCAGGAGGAAAGTGATTAGAATGTATAAAATACAATGGAATCGCCACACGGAAGAAGAAGCCACCTGGGAAACGGAGAGCTACCTGAACCAACATTTCCCCGGATTTCTTATCTCAACCACTGGTATGTGCACCCACGCCCACACTAAGAATTACCGAATCTCGGGGCGAGATTCTTGTTAAGGGGGGAAGGCTGTGACAACCCTGGTAATTAAAATTCCAAAATCAATGTCATTAGCCTAACTCTATGTTAAACCAACTAATGAGAGGGTGGAAAGAACTAAAACGAGTTCAGTTGGATTTCAAATTTAATTTGAGCACATTGGGTTACTTTTGAACTTTTAAGTTTAACTTTCAAACCATAAGCCAAATGAGGTTTTGCCTGAAACCAAAGTTGTAGAACTTTTTATTTTGAACAACTTTCGTGTTCAAAAGTTATTGAAATTCAAATCAGAAAGAGGAGAAAACGCCCTGTTTGCACCCAGCCCCCTGAAGTTTTTCGAATTTTTGCACTTCGGTCCCTCCCTCCTCTGCCGCACCGCGCGCGCGCTCGCCCGCCCGCCGCGCGCCAGGTGGCCGGCGTCGCCTGACCGGCGCGAAGCGCCAGGCCAGTGGCCGCCGCACCACCCCGCCACGGCCGGCTTTGCCCCGCCCCCACGCCGCGCGGCCAGTCAGAGCCCGCGCGTGCTGCCGCGCCCAGCCCGCCGCCCGGCCACCCAGTAGCCGCGCTCCGCCGTGCCGCCCCAGCCCCCGCGCCCCGCCAGCTGCCGCGCCTGCCCTCCGCCCGAGCCGCTGCAGCAGCTGCTCCCCAATCCGCACGCCGCGCTATCTCCTCGCGCCCACGCCAAAATCTTGGCCGCCCAGTCGCCCGCGCCCGCTCGCCGCACGCCGCGCCGGCGTTCTGCCGCCGCCCGCCGCGCCCAGTGCACGCCGTTGCCGTGCCCCGCCCCGCGCGTCGCCCAGGCACCTCCACACCCCCTCATGTCCCTATAAAAGCACCACCCCGGCTACGCGCGCGAGCCAGCAGCCCAGAACGCCTCGCCGTCGCCATCGCCGCCGCCGAGCACCGCCCGCCCGTGGACAGCCCACTGCTGCCGCCCACTGCCCAAACTGAGCCCCCAGCCACCACTACATCACCTCACCGCAGCTCGCCGACCCACCCAACGCCACCCAGAGCCACCGGAGCGCCGCCGCCCGCGCTGCCGTCGCCGCCGCCGCCCCTGCTCGCCGTGGACAGCACGACCCCGACCCCCTCCGTCCAAGCCGAGCCCCTGAGTAGCTTCCCCACGCGCCACTGAAGCTCACCGACCGGACCACGCCGCCCCAAGCCCGCCGGAGCACCGCCGTCGACGCGAGCCGCGCCACCGCCGCCTCTGCTCCAACGCCGGCGAGCCCTTCCCGGCCGTCCCCCACCTGAACAACACCCTCACAAGGTAGCCCTCGCACCCCTGAACCTTCCCCGACCCTCGCCCCTCGCCGCCGGCGAGCCCCCTCGCCGGAATTTCGGCCAGCCGCCGTACCCGAGCCGCCCGAGGACCCAATTGCAAGAATTTAAATCTTTAGAAGGGTCTGAGCGTAAGATTCAAGGACCTAGTTGTAAAAGAAAGTTTCAAACCTAGATTCAAATTCAGTGAACTTGTAAAATTTGTATAAAATCGTAGAAAATTCAGAAAAATGCAAACTCAACTGTTCTGGAATCCGCAGAACAAAATCTACCACTTTTGTTACAAAAGTTTTCTCAGTATCTCAAAATAATTTGCTCTACATTAAATAGAAGCTTTAATGGACTTATTTTGTACCCACTGTTCTAGAGCAATGCTGACCCTAGATTTTGGGCAGTGAATTAGTTGCTTGATGTTTAGGACTGTATAAAAAGATCAGGCCCAAATACCATCTCTAGCTCTACTGTTTGTTAAACTTAGTTTTAATTCATATGTAAGTAGAATGTTTTATCCCGGCAGTTAGGTGGTGAGTCACCCGTTGAAACTTTTCCTATGCTAATGTATTGGTACCTAGAAGCCAGAGAAAAATTAGGAGACTGTTTATCCCACAGTAACCTACTTATTTGATTTATATGCTAATAACATACATTAAATCAAGAAAATAGTATCTTAGCTTGGAAAATTCTCAAATTTTTACTAGGAGTTACACTATGGTAGAGGTTGCTGTGTAAAACGTTCCAGGGACAAAAACCCTGTGTAGGGTCCTGTAAAAATGAATCTTTGAATAGCCTAGGTGTAGAATGTCATAATTTCTATGCTCTGGATACTGCATGATAAATCCTACAAAAATTACAGTAGCTTCTGCATGCTTAAGTGAGAGCTCTGTAAAAATCTTAGACTCATTTGTTGCACCAATTGTTCTGTACAAAAAGAATAAGGATCTAACAGCAACTATGTAATGTATTTTTCATAATTAATCTGTTACATAAAATTGGCTGAAAATTTTACAGTAAGCACATCTTTCCCTGATGTGCCAAAATCCAAAATTTCATGACCAGAAACTATCCCTTGTAGTAATTACTCTCAAATCGTAATCAAGTGCCATTTCCACGACTTAAACTTGTGCACTCATGTAGAATCGACGACTCTCGCCGACGGAACTTACGAGCTGGTGCCCGCGTCCGAGAGTGAGCAGCGTGAAGCTCAAGCAAATCTAACTGAAGTTTTTAAAGACCCGAGCCCAAGTTCGGAAGATCCCCAAGCGAACTGGGAAGGCAAGCCCCGGAGCATAACCCATTCTTTCCGAAATTATGCAACTCATTACTCTTGCTTGTGCATTAAGTTTATAGGAGTTGGATGGAAACTTAGTTGCATGATGTCAGGAACCCTTGCGTGAAAACTAGATGTAAGGTTCGATAGACTGCTGTGCTAATAGGACTCCGGTAAAAGTCGAGTGATTTCCTGTCACTCGCGAGATAATAGGAGTTGAATGGCTACTACACGCTGCAATCATAAGGACACGGACGGGTTATGTAACGATGGTTACGATTGAGGCCCGTCTGTCTAGTGAAAAATGCTAAGGCCGCAGGGTGTGGTAGTGATGGTTAAGTCTTTGAACGTACTAAACACATGCCGAGATTATGGGAATCGGTAAGCTTAAGTACCTGATTGGCCCGGCAAGGGGACGGCATCCTACCCTTTGAACTTCGGTCCCATGTGCATATGGCGAGTGCAGAGAGTGGTCACGACCCGGCGCCGAACCGTGGCATGGAGCTCTTGTACTCTCGGAGGGTAGCCCCGATCCACGACCCGAAAAGAAAGGGGAAAAGTTGCACGTGTGACTCTAGGGAGTAACCACGTGACGTGTGTTTGGGTTTCCCTTGCAAGGTTAAGAAATTCGATTCGAATCGTCCGTTTCTCACGGCTATTGAGACTGCATAACCATTTTTACCCACAGAGTAAGAAGAGGAACAATGATGATGAATGAACTGGTTGGATGAAAAATTTAATGCTTCACCATGTATGCTATAGATAGCTGCTTACCTAGACTGGCTAACGAAACTAGAATCTTGAGCTAAAAGTTGAAAGTAAGGACCCACTTGTAGATGCTTTTCGGCAAAACTAACCCCTGAGCCAAAAAGCCTGGCATGTCTAGAGTCGGTGGAGTAGTTTCCACTACTCGGGTAAGTCTTGCTGAGTATTAGTATACTCAGTCTTGCTTGTGACTCGATTTCAGGTGAGCCCTTCGAAGACATGATTTCTAGCTTGACTTGGCCCTGCACTCTTCCCCCTGGTTGGTCGGTGGAATGGGATGCGCCCCCGTCCAACGGAGATAAGGCCGAGTGATGCCTCGTACGGGCTTCATCGAGACATCCTGTATCGTCGAGTAGTTTCCGTTGTTTATTTCCGCTGCAACTCAACTCTGAAGAACTTATTTATGTTAATTGAAGTACTTGTTTTCTAAACTCAGAACTTGGTCTGTAATATTTACTTATGTTAATGTTGTAATATTTGCTGGAATGTGGTATTCTCTGGGCTCATCGTCGCATGAGCATTTGTATGTATGGCGCTCGATCCGTTCACCGTGGTTGTATCGGGAGGTTATACCCGACAGACCAGTGGATTACTCCGTTTGAGGTGTAAGGTTAACCGAGAATGCCTTAATGGTGATGGTTAATACACTTGAGCCGGATTAATTCAGGTGGTTCTGCCACAAAAATAAATGTTGAAATTTTTATATAATTATGAGAAAATCATTGCTTTATTATTATTATTATTATTATTATTATTATTATTATTATTTTAATCACATCCTAAAATCCATTAATTTTAGGGTGTGACACCAACATATCGGAGAGCGCTGACCAACAAAGAGTAGCTATTTAATTACCAAATTCTATATGCGTTGGTGAATATGTGTAAGCAGCTCAAGCAAACTAGGAAACACACCTCAAGAGCAAGGCAACACACTTCAATCCAAGGGAACACCCCTCCGACCAATCAGAGCGCACCGTTCGGCGTCACACAGATTGAAGGGCCCACCAGAGCATGCAACCGACTTAAGACAGCGCCAACTCACCTGCCCAGGACCAGAGGGCCCACTTACCAGCCACCTGACCGAAGCTGAGCCTGGTTGGAGCCAGACTTGGGTCGGCCGACCCAGGTAGGTCGCCCGACCCAGGACTAGCTCCACCGACTTACAGCTTCCACGTGGCGCTTCCTGATTGCTTCCCAATGTCGGTTCTGCTTGAGTTCGCGAGTTTGCTGGCCGAAAGCACCCCTGATCACACCTATACATACAAGGGGAGGGGGTAAGAATAGAGACACACCATTCCATTCTCTCCTCTCTCACTTTTGGAGTTGGAGCTCTTCTTAGAGGCTTAGTTCTGCCTAGGTAGAGCTTAGGAGTTAGGGAGAGAGTGAGGGGGATTCGGGGAGGTGCTGAGGTTGTTGCCCCCTGTTGATGCTCGATACGGCCACTTTTCGACCGTCAAAACCTGCATAAAAGCAACATTTATCCAAAGATCAACACTAGAATATGGCTTTATCTAACGAATTCCACCAGTGCTGGTCGATTTCGGTATGCAGGCGATTACGGGATGAAATTGCAGGAAATGAGCAACTAAGATTCAAGGCATAATTTCAGAGTGCGCAAACTGGCAAGGCAAGAGCAAAAGAGGCCCAACAAGATAAGAAACCAGACTCAACCAGGGCCCACTCACCTGCCAAGGGCCTTAGGACCCAGTTTGCAAACCACGTGGCCAAAGGAGGAGCTGGACCGGACCAGGCCTAGTTCAGCCAACCTACCCAGGTCGGCCTACCCAGGGAGGAGGCAACCGACCTTCTTCTTCGATGTTGCGCCTCCTGATTGGTTGCTTAAGTCGGTTTGGGCAGGCCTCGGCGCATTACACGGCAGAAGCACCCCTCACTCACCCCTATAAATATAAGGGGGGTGCTTCTAAAGAGGACACACCTTCACATCCCTCTCAACTCCCTCTTGGAGTTTCTCTTGTGTTCATGAGCTCTAGGCTTGTCTCTAGAGGTGATTAGAGTTAGGGAGATAGTGGGGAGGAGTTTGGGGAAGTGTCGGGTTTGTCGGCACTCTTCTCCAACTTGTACCTCGACGGATGCTTTTCAATCAAAGTAAGTGTTCGTACTTTCTTATGTGCTTAGTTTCTTATTTAAGTTATAGTGCTAGCTCTTTAGTTGCTTAGCTGGATCATTAGTTCACTAGTTTATAGTGGGTGCTCTAGTCGAAGGTCATAGGCTGGAGTAGTAACGATAGTGTAGACGTGGTGTCTAGACTAGACTTACCTGTTGGTTGTGGTATATCCCATGGTTAGATGAGGTAGGTAGCAGGTGGTGACAGCCCTGTCTATCCAGCGGAACCCCCCGTTGGGGTATATCCCAGTGTCGTAGTATTGGAGTCCACCAGTTTTATTCTGGGGTAAGTCAGTAGCCCAAAGCAAGCAGCTAGGACAGCTCTATCTTATCTCTGAATCCCAGCCTTAGGAAATCCATCTACCCTCACCTCTAGCGGGTGTGGTGTCCTTGGATGAACCTGAACCGTAGAGAAAAGTACACACTTTCCTCAGTGGATACGATACCCTTGGAGTACTCCTGGGTGAAGGCTACAACGGTATCCGTGTGCTTGCGGATTTATTTTCGTGACTGTTGATGCTCGCTACGGACCAAATTCGAGCGTCAATTTCATCAGAAAATTGGGATGACTAGCATACTTAACTTGCATATTTATCTAGAATAATATCATTTTCACATTCCCCTTGGAGAATTTGCAATGTAGGGAAATTGAGCAAAATTCAAGTGTTAAACAAGCACCTCAATCCAAGGCAAGTGACGTCGACCAATCAGAGCGCGCCATTTGGACTCCCATGGATTGAAGGGCCCACCAAAGCGTGCAACCGACCTTGGATAGACCTCACTCACGCACAGGAGCAACAAGAGCCCACAGGGTAGCCACCCAGAGGAAGCTGGACCTGGGCCGAGCCAAGCCCAAGTTAGCCGACCCATGTAGTTCGGCCGACCCAGCTAGGGCGAACCGCCTTACCTCCTTCGACGTGGCAGCTCCTCATTGGTCCCTTAGGTCGGTTTGGCAAGGCTTCGGGCAATTGGGCGCTGAGGAGCAGCTGCACACCCCCTCACTCACCTCTATAAATATGAGAGGGTGCTACTAATGAAGACACCATAAGTTGAAGCCTCTCTCAAGTTTCTCTCTTGCTTAGTCTTTAGGATAGTGGAGTTCAGGTGAAGTAGCTCTTCTTCGGTTCCCGAGTCTTGCCTAGGAGTGTTCGGTATGGGTTTTACTCTTCCTCTCCTTTGTAATATTCAGAATTCCTTAATAGAGTTATCTTCTAGTTTAGTGTACTCGTATAGTATATGTTTCCTGTGTATTCAAATCTGTGTGCTATGCTTAGTTTATATCTAGGACTTATATCTTGCATGATTAGACGTGGTAAGACACTTAGGCTATGGCATCGGTTCCAGTATATGTATGTTTGCTCTAGTGTGATTTCTGTCCATCCGAAGGGTGGGGGCTCCACGCGGGGCACTAGAGTATCGCTTATTAGTGTAGACATGGTGTCTGGGCTAATCAGTGTTGCTGGATGTGGCTCTATACTATGGTTAGATAAGGTAGGCGGCAGGTGGTGACGGCCCTGTCTATACAGCATAACCCTCCCCGTTCGTGTAGTAGCTATAGGAGGTGCATAAAATAGCCATGAAGATCTAGTGGCCACCTAGCCATATCTTGTGCAGTCTCCCATTGATGCCTGGGAGCCTAGAGCCTGTTCCTAATCATGTGTATGTATATGAGTGCCTAGTATAGACTGTATGCTTAGTTAGGAGTACATAAGTCCTTAGATTAGCTTTCTTCTTCCTCTCTCCCTTCCTGTAAGCTTTGCATAGAGATAGAACTTGAGTAACTTGTGTGTCACACTACCTCTTTACCATATATTATCTTACCTCTATTTATTCAATAGAATATCCATGCTAGAACTAATCAACATGCTAATCTATTCCAATAACTGCCGCCTTCCCTGTAGAAATATAAATACGACCCCGTACTCACGGGTAAGATGCTACAACGGTATTCCGTGCACTTGCGGATCCTTCTCTAACGTAAGAAATACCCCATGGCATTTCTGGCGCTGTTGCCGGGGAATGGACTCTATGTCCATACTATGTGACTGCGTTATAAAATGCCAACAATGATGCTAGGAAACGTCAACAAGTTTTCTAGCACCGTTGCCGGGGAACGGTTGCTACTTTCTCTTCGAACGTAGTTCGCCCTCGTATCCTTTTCTTTTCTTTGATTCTATCTCTACCCCCACTACCCATGGAGCAGCTATCCATGTTTCAGCTCTCGGCACCCAAGAGTGAATTTTGCGAACCAGCCTCTTCATCTGATCCAATTCTTTCACCTGGTTACGAGATTCCCTGCGGATTCATAAGCAAAGTTTAGGAAAGTACCTTCTCGGGATGGGGGGACAAAAATCCCTACCATCATCTGCGTGAATTTGAGCTAGTGTGTTCATGTCTGAAAATCTCAGGCATGACACACGAGACTCTGAAGTGGAAGTCGGTTCCCTTTTCTCTCAAAGGAGAGGCAAAGCAATGGTACACATTTAACGTAAGACTTGCAAACGGGGATTGGAAGAAGTTGCGAGATCAATTTTATCTCAGATACTTTCCAATCACTCGTACCTGCGCCTTACGAGCAGAGATTCTGACTTTTCGTCAGAATGGAAGGGGAATCCCTTGGTGCAGTTTGGGCTAGATTGTCCCTTCTAGTTCAATCCGGTCATGACTTGTCTTTACACAACCATTTGTTACTTCAACATTTGTGTGCGGGACTGAAAAAGAATGATGCACAGTACCTCAATAACACAGCCGGAGGTTCGTTCTTGTACAAGACCTCAGTCGAAGGAAGAGAAATTCTCAATAAAATGTTAGAGAGAACTTCCTTCGTCTCTTTCCCGGAAACACCTCAGGTAGAACAAGAGGTACCACAAGAGGAAACCAGAGCAGCCGAATCCAAGCCCGTAGAACTCCAACCTTTAGATTCGACTCCCTTATCTCTTCCTGAACCAAAATCCGAAACATCTGAGGTAGAGGACCCTCTACCTTCAGAATTTGAGCATGGATTCGAGGAGGATCTCTTTGAAGATCTTGGCAACACCTCGAAGTATCTATGCCAAAAGCGACCACCAGTCCCGGTCACTCCTTTAGAACCATACGAAAAGAACTACCTTTTAGAGACTATCAAGGAGTTGACAGCCATAATGAGCAGCGAATGGTCGATAGAAGGAGAGTCGAGCTCATTTTCCATTCACATAAGCCACTCTTCTTCTCTCATCTGCTGTCGCAAAAAGAATCAGGAGGTGGATGTTGACGTTTCTTATGCCCAATAGAATAGAGATTCCGCAAGCGCACAGAATACACCGCTATAGCACTTCACCTTGGAGTATTCCAGGGTATCGAATTTCCACGGGGAAGCGTTATGGTCTAAGAGTATTGATTGAATGAATGGTAAACTTTACTGAGAGTAATCACCAACTAGATAGTAGGGGTAAGCCAGATAAATAGATAGCATAAATGGCCAGGCAATGACCGAGCTACACACTGGAGACTCTAACTTAGAGCAGAGAGTAGCTGGGAGGACAACGAGCGATAAAGATTCCTAAAACACTTCTAAACTAACGAGCTAGCCTCTCTAACCTAAACCTGAACTAACCTAGCTGTCGGGAGAACAGAGCTTAATTCGGCGGCTGGGGTGAGAGGACCACAGACTGAGGGAGAAATCGGGGGTCCAACTTGGCCAATGATCCACTGCTATGAAAACACCCGAACATGGTGGACTACAAGTGACGGACAGGACTGAAACCACCTGCCGCCTACCACATCAGTTCTGTGGGGTGGAACAAACTTTCTAGCTAACACTAAGCCAGACACCACATCTGCACTCGGTGTTAGGATTTCCCCTGAGGCCTTCAAGAGAAAACCCGCAAGATAAGGTCCCAACAAACTAAGACTAGAACAAAGCCTAAGCTAAAGGATAGAACTTCCGCACAAGCAAGAGCTTGGAAATAAATAAATAAAAGCGGAAGGTAAAGCTGACTCGATAAGATAAAGAAGATAACTTATATTGATAATGTCAAAGGAAGGATACAAGAGCTTATACCAGACTTCCGAGGATGACTCCAAAATCCAGAGACAAGCTCGACTCGACTCTAACTCCCAGACTACTAAACCTAACTCTAGAACTGAAGTGAAGAGAGAACTCCTTCTGAGTGTGTGTCTTACAAGTGAGGATGGGAGGCCTATTTATAGCTAGTGAAGGTCGGTAACCGGCGAAGAGCGTCAAGATTACGCGACCTTGGCAGGTGTGTGACTTCCACGCGAAGATTGGCCTCGAGTGGCTGCAGAGTGGGGCCAGCCGGCCTCCCCTAGGTCAGCCGGCCTGGGGATGTTGCCAAGTGGCGTGGCCCTTCTCCTGTGTGGTCTTGATCATCTCTGGAGCTCGGTGGTAGTTGCGTTTGACCGAGGCGCGATAGTTAGAGGCCAGCTGGCCTGGTCAAGGCTGGTCGGCTTGGTCCTGGCGCCTCTCATCCCTTCGTTGCACTGCCTTGAAGATCAACACTTGCATGTTGTCCAGAGTGGTGCCTCACACGAATTCATCCCTTGTTTTGCATGCAAGTGGGGCCTTGAATCCGTGGGTGGAGCCATTCGGATCCTTTGATTGAACCTCCTTTGAATGCACGATCCAGGATCATCTTGAGTGTATTTCTCGACCCCTGGATTAGTGATGTGGCGAGTCGAGGTGGGGCCAGGCCGGCCGGCCTGGGATTTCCCCCGTTTCGGCTCTATTTTGGCACACCTGTTCCTGCATAGGCAACTCATCCAAAACTTGTGGAACTTTATTAGTTAAATAAAATATGCATGGAACATAATGCAAAACTCTGAATTATTCACGAGATGTTGACGGACAATTGTTGAATAACGGTCGTCAACACGCCCCCAAGCTTATACTCTTGCTCGTCCTCGAGCAAGGCTTAATACTTAGGCTCGGCGGATCAGGAGTTGCATCAATGTCCACCCCCTGCAGGTACCTTGTGCATAGCAAATTACTCATACTTGTATGTACTTGAGCATGCTGATCGTACCTTGGTTTGGAGTGTGGGGCTTTAGTCACAATTCTTCCCTTGCCTTGAGCGGTTGAGAAAGTGAACAATTCCACAGGAGTTTTTCTGCTACCTTTTCAGGTTTCTTCTCGGAATTTTGATAATTTTTCAAAAGAATGGTTTTGAGATTCCCCAGTGGCACTTCTCAAGATCACTAAAGGTGTATAATCCTCACCATGGTCGGAACTTGACCATTTTCTTCCTACTTCTAAGGATGATATATGGAGCTTAAGGGTAGGAGGAGTGTCACATACCTTGGTTACCTTTGTTGCCAAGCTGAAGAGTTGCTCGAAGGAGGTAGGTACCCAATCAAATTTCGATCTTGTGGAATATGTAATTTTCAGGGGAGAGGGAGAGAATGGACTCACACTTGGAATAATTTTGTTTTTTTATTTGCACTCCTGAGCTTTTTTGATTTTCGAAGAGTATGGGTTCTATCTCGTTCCATCTTTTCTTTCTTTTCTCATACTCGCATATATTATTATTATTTTTGGATAGCCCATACTCTCATGATGCAGATGGATACATGAGCGGAGTGACAGAATGCATAGACCTTTCATGAGTGGGTTCACGGTGGAGATTTTGGGCTAAGGTATGGATGTGATATCTGGCGAAGGTGGATGTCGATAACTGGAGTAGGTGATCGACAGGCCAGATGACTTTTGAGGCTATCAAAACGATGGGTACGCAAAGGAGAAAGATCGGTAGATGACAGGTACCTTTCCTCGGACGGACTCACTATTCGACAAGGTTCAAAGCAACTCAAGATAGCATATGTGGCTAAAAATGGCAGTAAATATTTTATGGCTCTGAATAGAACATTTAAACCAAAGGGGAACACTTTGCCATGTTTTTATTTTCAAAGAAATTCCGAGAGGTTCCCTACTAGAGCATGCATTTTTACTCCAGTTTTACTGTCTCAAATTTTTCCCAACAACTTAGGCATGGAAATCATGTTCATGATCCCACAAATTCAAAACAGGGTTTACCAGCAAGATCAAGTACTAAGCGAGTAACAAGCTATAAAAGAGGCACTTGCATAACATGAATAGAGCAACTATTCATCATTTCCAAAGGTAGAGTTTGTACGGATTTCCACACATATAAGTTGGGAGTTCATTTTTATTCTCTTTTTTTTTAAACATAGCGACTTCAGATCAAAAAGGATAGGTTGGACGACTTACCCTGGATACCGGGTATGGATAGTACTTGTTGACGGTCCTTAAATACAAAATCTGACCGTCAACTATACTCACAAACAAAGGAAAACTATATCTCTTACTTGCATAAATGTATCACTAACCTAGTTCCACAGATATATTATCTATCTAACCATTTCAGGAGTACAAGATGGAAATAAGAAGAGAACATGAAAAATACGCTGCAAAGGACGCACAGAAGATCATCCTCTGCATCACACTTACAAGAGGGACCCACCTGACAGACCAAACGGGCGCGCCAAGGAAGCAAACATGCAGAATATCCACCTAGGCCCACATGTCAGCGTGCCAGAGGAAGATCCACCTGGGTAGGCACAACCTGGGGTCGGCCGACCCAGGCCTGCTTCCCGTCCAGGTGCATTTTGGGGAGGAGTTGCCGCCAAGCTTCCTCAGCCCAGATGATAAGGTTTCCATATTTTAGTATGGCGGGAACCACCCTTGGAAGCTATAAAAGGGATCCCCTCACCCCCTCATTCCACACACAACACACTTGAGACTCTCTCTCTCTCTCACTCTTGAGACTTGTACTTTTTAGGGTAGTGGAGCTAGGCTAGCACTTCTCTCTTAGCAAAGCAAGTCGTCCTCAGGGTCGGAGAGCAGTCAGTACTGTATTCTTAATGCAGAGTTGGGCCTTGGTTGTTTTGCTATCTTAGTAGTATATCGTGCTTTGCATTGTTATGCTGCTTTGCTAGTTAATCATATCATGGCTTGGTGCTACACTAGTTATGCTTTATATATGATTAGGCTAGATGATCTGGGTAAGGATATCGGTTCGTTGTGCCTTCGGGCTTGCCTTAGCGTCTCACTTGTCCATCCGAAGGGTGGGAGACCCGGGGGCGCTAGGGTAGTGACTTCATACACAACCATGGTGCTCGGGTATGTGGGATCCTTCGAATATGATCGTGCTGCACGGTGTGACTAGGGCAGACGGCAGGTGGTGACAGCCCTGTCCGTCTGCTACAAAGCTGCTTCGTGGTTAGTGTACTCCCTGACGTTCGGGTATGGTGTAAGAGTTCTGAAAGATGTAACGGTCCGGAAGTTCTCCGGGACGGGACATTCTCCTTGGTATCCCTAATTTCCCGGCACCTGTAGTCCTAACCATATGTATGTTGCATGACCCTTCCTTGCTTGAATAGATACTATTAGGACTTTGTTGTATGCCTATGCTCCCACTAACCCGTAGGTTTATTGGTTTATTCTTTATCTGAGTTTGGCCAGGTTGTGTGTGTCACATTACCCTCACTTATATCTTTATCATAACTTACCCATGTATTGCTATAGTCTACATCTTATTCATTCCATTTTGGTTATGTACCAAGTAAACTCTTTTACACCATGCCCTCCTTTGGGAAAATATAAATAACGATACCCGAATAATCTCCGGGTGAAATGCTACAAAGGTATATCCATGCGCTTGAGGATTCATTCTGTAATCGTTAAGACATACCACCTCACGACATTTCCTGGCGCCGCTGCTAGGGATGGGACTAACACCCTCGTTCCTAGTGGTGACGCTAAGAAATGCCAACAAGCATTTCTGGCGCCGTTGCCGGGGATGGGACTAACACCCTCGTTCCTAGTGGTGACGCTAAGAAATGCCAACAAGCATTTCTGGCGCCGTTGTGTAACAACCCTAATAAATTACATTTCTAAAGCAATGTCATTAGCCCAACCCTATGCTCAACCAACTAATAAAAGGGTGAAAAGAATTAGAACAAGTTAAGTTGAAATTCAAATTGAAATTGGGCACATATGAATACTTTTGAATTTTTTTTTAAATTAACTTTCAAACCATAAGTCAAATGAGTTGTTGCCTGAAACCAAACTTGTAGAACTTTTTATTTTGAACAACTTTCATGTCCAAAAGTTTTTGAAATTCAAATTAGAAAGAGGAGAAAACATCCTGTTTGCACCCAGCCCCCTGGAACTTTTCAAATTCTCGCAAAAAGGTCCTTCGCTCTCTCTCTCTCTCTCCCCTTCCCGCCCGACAGCACACCCAGGTGGCCGGCGACGCCTGACCGGCGCGAGCCGCCAGGCCAGTGGCCGCCGTGCCTCGCCCCCAGAACCGGCTTTGCCCCCCCCCCCCCCCCCCCCCCACCGCCGCGCTGCCCAGTCCACGCTCACGCGTGCGCCACGCCGTGCCGTGCCTCTGCTCGCCGCCTGCCGCTGCCCCCACCGCCGCGCCACGCCGTGCCGTCCCGCCCGCCGCGACCCGCCCGTCGCTGCGCTTGCCTTCCGCCCGAGCCGCTGCAGCAGCTGCCCCCCCCAATCCTCGTGCTGCGCTATCTCTCGCTCCCCCACGCAAATCCCCGGCCGCCAGTCGCGTGCTCCCGCCCGCCGCACGCCGCGCCGGCGTCCTGACGCCGCTCACCGTGGCCAGTGGCACGCCATCACCGTGCCTCCGCCCCCGCGCGTCGCCCAGCACCCCCACCCCCTCCTGCCCCTATAAAAGCCGCCCCAGGCCACCCGCGCGAGCCACCAGCAGCCAGAGCACGCTCGCCACCGCCATTGTCGCCGCCAAGCTCCGCCCGCTCGTGGACAACCATCCACAGCCGCCCCCTGCCCAAATTGAAGTGTCAGCCACCACTACATCACCCCACTGAAGCTCGCCGACCCGCCCAACACCGCCCAGGACCACCGGAGCGCCGCCGCCCGCGCTGTCACCGCCGCCGCCGCCCCTGCTCACCGCGGAGAGCTCGACTCCGACCTCCTCCGCCCAAGCCAAGCACCCGAGCAGCTTCCCCACGCGCCACTGAAGCTCCCCGTCCAGACCCGGCCGCCCCAAGCCCGCCGGAGCACCGCCGTCGACGCGCGCCGCCGCCAACGCCGCCCCTGCTCCAACGCCGGCGAGCTACTCCCGGCCGTCCCCCACCCGAACAAGACCCCCACGAGGTAGCCCTCGCACCCCTGATCCTTCCCCGACCCTCACCCCTCGCCGCCGGCGAGCCCCTCGCCCGAATTTTGGCCGGCCACCGTACCCGAGCCGCCCGAGGACCCAATTGCAGTAATTGAAATCTTTAGAAGGGTCTGCCCGTAAGCTTCAAGGACCCAGTTGTAAAAGAAAGTTTCAAATCTAGATTCAAATTCAGTGAACTTGTAAAATTCGTATAAAATAGTAGAAAATTCAGAAAAATGCAAACTCAACTGTTCTGGAATCCTTAGAAGAGACTCTACAACTTTTGTTACTTAAAGTTTCTCATATTCTCAATATATTTTGCTCTACATTAAATGGGAGTTTTAATGGACTTCTTTTGTACCCACTGTTGTAGATCAATGCTGACCCTAAATTTTGGGCAGTGAGTTAGTTGCTTGATGTTTAGGACTGTGTAAAAAGATCAGGCCCAAATTCCATCTCTATCTACACTGTTTATTAAACTTATTTTCATACCATAAGTGGCTAAATATTTTTATCCCTGCAGTTAGGTTATAAATCACCTAATGAAACTTTTTCTATACTGGTGCAATGGTACCTGGATGCCAGAGAAAAATTGGGAGACTTTTTATCTCACAGGAACCTATTTATTTGATTTATGTGCTAATAACATGCATTAAATCAAGAAAATAGTATCTTAGCTTGGAAAATTCTCAAATTTTTACTAAGGGATACTCAGTGGTAGAAGTTGCTGTGTAAAACGTTTCATGGACAAAAACCCTGTGTAGGATCCTGTAAAAATAAATCCTTGATTAACCTAGGTGTGTAATGCCATATTTACTATGCTCTGAAAACTGCATAATAAATCCTATAAAAATTACAGTAGCTCCTGCATGATTAAATGAAAGCCTGTAAAAATCTTAGACTCATTTTTTGCACCATTTGTTCTGTAGAAAAAGAACAAGGATCTAGCAACAACCTTGTAATATATTTTTCATAATTAATCTGCTGCATGAAATTGTCTGAAAATTTTACAGTAAGCATATCTTTCCCTGATGTGCCTAGATCCAAGATTTCGTGACCAGAAACTACCCACTGTAGTAGTTACACTTAAATCATGTTTCCATGAAGAACATAAGTTCCCATGAACACCCACCCCACCTTGCTTAACGAAGTTACTCATTGTACTATTCTACTCTATTAACGATTGCCCACGAATGATAAAGTAACTCACTTCACGACAAACTCATGTTTTACAAACTGCAACTTTATCGTGAAGGAAATCATGTCGTTTACCATCACCACTACTTAAACTTGTGCATTCATGTAGAAACGACTACTCTCGCCGACGGGACTTACGAGCTGGTGCCCGAGTCCGTGAGTGAGCAGCGAGAAGCCCAGGAGAATTTAACTGAAGCAGTTGAAGACCCGGGTCAACGTTCAGATGATCCCCGGACTAACTTTGCACAAGAAGGCAAGCCCCGGAGCATAACCCAATTCCTTTCCTAAATTATGCAACTCACTACTCTTTTGCTTGTGCATTAAGTTTATAGGAGTTGAATGAAAACTTAGTTGCATGATGTTAGGAACCCATGCTTGAAAACTAGATGTAAGGTTCGATAGAATGCTGTGCCAATAGGACTCCGGTAAAAGCCGAGTGATTTCCTGTCACTCGCGAGAAAATAGGAGTTGAATGTTTACTACACGCTGCAATCATAAGGACAACGGACGGGCTATGGAACGATGTTTACGATTGAGGCCCGTCTGTTTAGTGAAAAATTTGCTAAGGCCGCAGTGTGTGGTAGTGATGGTTAAGACTTTGAACGTACTAAACACATGCCGAGAATATGGTAATCGGTAAGCTTAAGTACCTGATTGGCCCGGCAAGGGGACGGCATCCTACCCTTTGAACTTCAGTCCCATGTGCATATGGCGAGTGCAGAGAGTGGTCACGACCCGGCGCCGAACCGTGGCATGGGGCTCTTGTACTCTCGGAGGGTAGCCCCGATCCACGACCCGGAAAGAAAGGGGAAAAGTTGCACGTGTGACTCTGGGAGTAACCACGTGACGTGTGTTTAGGTTTCCCTTGCAAGGTTAAGAAATTCGATTCGAATCGTCCGTTTCTCACGGCTATTGAGACTGCTTAACCCCCTTTACCCACAGAGTAAGAAGAGGAACAATGATGATGAATGAACTTGTTGGATGAAAATTAATGCTTCACCATGAATGCTATTGGATAGCTGCTTATCTAGAATGGTTAATGAAACTAGAATCTTGAGCTAAAAGTTGAAAGTAAGGACCCACTTGTAGATGCTTTTCGGCAAAACAAACCCCTGAGCCAAAAAGCCTTGCATGTCTAGAGTCGGTGGAGTAGTTTCCACTACACGGGTAAGTCTTGCTGAGTATTAGTATACTCAGCCTTGCTTGTGGCTCGTTTTCAGGTGAGACCTTCAAAGATATGATTGCTAGCTTGACTTGGCCCTGCACTCTTCCCCCTGGTTGGTCGGTGGAATGGGATACGCCCCCGTCCAATGGAGACAATGCCGAGTGATGTCTCGTACGGGCTTCACCGAGACATCCTGTATCGTCGAGTAGCTTTCGTTGTTTATTTTCCGCTGCAACTTAAACTCTGAAGAACTTATTAGTTATGATCACTGAAGTACTTGGTTTCTAAACTCAAACTTGGTCTGTAATATTCACTTATGATAATTTTGTAATATCTGCTGGAATGTGGTATTCTCTGGGCTCATCGTCGCATGAGCATTTGTATGTATGGCATTCGATCCGCTCTACCGTGGTTGTATCGGGAGGTTACCCGACAGACCAATGGATTACTCCGTTTGAAGTGTAAGATTAACCGAGATTGCCCTAATGGTGATGGTTAATACACTTGAGCCGAATTAATCAGGTGGTTCTGCCACACGTTGCCGGGGAGTGGCATTGATTAAAAGATTTACTAATACATAATCTTGGTGACATGTCTAAGCTCTATAGCTGTAGCTTATACAGGCTAATGTTGCTTTTTTTTCTCCTGCTTGGATGAAAACAGGGTAGTGTATGACTGGTTTCTCCGTGCCGACAAACTTCATTGAAAATCCTGGGAAGCTCGTGAGAAGGGTCCGACCTCGCGTCGTCCCTCCTCAGATCGTCCTGTCGTCAAGAGAATCAGCTCTTCCTCAAGCACCATCAACAACAACCGAACCCATGGCTGAGAAGACCCTCCGTGACTTTTCCGTCACCTCCGCCGCCAATGTTGATGTTGGGGATGTGAACTTCGAGCTGAAATCCAGCCTCATTAACATTGTGCAGGCTAGCCCTTTTTGTGGCAAGCCCAACGAGGACGCCAATGCCCACCTCCAGAGTCTCCTGGAGCTTTGCAAGACCGTAACCATACGGGGCGTTGTGCTGACGCCATCAGGCTCCGCCTGTTTCCCTTCTCCCTTCTGGGGAAGGTGAAACAGTGGTTCTATCAAAATGCAAAAGTCGTCAGCACGTGGGACAAATGTTCCACGGCCTTCCTTGCTAAGTTCTTCCCGCTGGGCAAAACAAATGCCCTGCGCGGGAAAATTTCGAGTTTCCAGCAGACGGGGATGGAATCCATCCCAGAAGCTTGGGAGAGACTCCAGGAGTACATACTCGCCTGTCCTCATCATGGGATGGACGAGTGGCTCGTACTCCAAAGCTTCTATAATGGGCTAACAACAACATCAAGAGCCCACCTCGACGCTGCTGCTGGAGGAGCCTTTCTGGACCTCACGATAACCAAGGCTACGACCTTGATAGAAAAGATGGTCTCCAACCAGGGTTGGAACGAGGAGCGTTCCCAACCCCGAACCAAAGGCGGAATGCACACCGTCAAGGAGACGGATATGCTCGCCGCGAAGATGGACCTCCTACTGAAGCACCTAGATGAAAGGGCGCAGTACAAAGAGCGTAGAACAACTACGCTCAGGCCGTAGACTCGCACTCTATGTGCGAGGTCTGCGGCAATTGTGGACACACGGGGAACGACTGCCCCGAAACCCGTGAAGACGCCGCCTACATCAACAACAACAGCGGCGGGTACCGTCCACAAGGAGACCAGGGGTGGGGCCAAGCACGCCCACCATACCAAGGAGGAGGTAACAATTACAACTCTAACTACAATTCGAATTTCAATTCGAACCAACCCTCCATTAAAGACTTGGTACTCGGCCAAGCAGAAATTAATGAAAATATAACTAAAAAGCTTGCCACCAACGATAAAACTCTTGAGAGCATAAACTTAAAAATTCAAACTTTGTCTTCTGCTCTCAAGAATCAATTAAGTTTCAATAAAATGATCGAAACCCAACTTGCGCAAGTTGTTACTGCTTTTCCAACTTCCAAGAAAGTTAACGCGGTGACCACGAGGGGTGGTAAGTCCACTCGTGATCCGCCTAACCCTAACCATGCAGAAAAGACAGCAAAACCACAAGAGGACGAAAGACCATCAAACCAAGAGAATGACGAGGTACCCAATGAGGGAACAACCCCAAAAGGATTTGTTGACACAAGCTTCCTGCCGTTTCCCACTCGTAACCGGAAGACGGCGGTGGATGAGCAGTTCGCTCGTTTTGTCGAGATGATCCAGAAGATACATGTAAACGTCCCTCTACCGGACATTATGCATGTGCCAACGTACGCCCGCTACATCAAGGACATCATCAACAACAAGCGACCGCTCCCCACGTCGGAAGTCGTAAAGCTTACAGAAGAGTGTAGCGCAGCTTACTCAACCAACCTCCAGAGAAGAAGACGGATCCAGGGTGCCCAACGATCACATGCTCCATCGGGACCCAGCACTTCATGCATGCCCTGTGTGACCTAGGGGCTAGCGTCAGCGTGATGCCTAAGGCCGTCTTCGACAAGCTAAACTTCACTCATCTCACACCAACACCAATGCATCTCCAGCTAGCAGACTCCTCAGTTCGTTATCTAGAGGGGATCGCAGAAGACGTCCCAGTGCGAGTCAGGAACTACTTCATCCCTGTCGACTTTGTGGTGCTCAACATGAAGATAACCAAAGAAACACCGCTCATCCTAGGGCGACCATTTTTGAGCACCGCTGGGGCACAAATAGATGTTGGAGTAGGAGAGATCCACTTCAATATCAATGGCAGAGAACAAAAGTCCCTGTTTCAGCCCCGAAAGGAGCAGTGCTCAATGATCAAAATCAAGTACGGGCCGAACACACAAGGCATTCAGGAAGTTGAAGTGACTCCACCTAAGACAGATCACCTCTTCACCCTCATGAAGGAATTCATGAGAGAAAAAGAAAAACTGGAGCAAAGGTTGGGGCAGAGAATGCAGACAAAAACCAAGACCCACAAAAAGCCACAAGCCCCGAAGTCCTCACAACGAGCACCAACCACCCCATCAAAAACACTGAAACCCATAAAGGTGTGGAAAGTAAACGAAGCCTTGACATCCGACTCCGCCTCTCCCGGTTCGGATGCTTTTACAAGTGGTAAGTAAAAACGGAAAAAAGTCTTGCCTGTTGGACTCTAAACGACAAGCCCTTGCCAAAAGTAAAATGGTATTTATCTCATATTTGGTTTTCCAAAATTCGCCTTTGCACACTTTTTGAATTTTTTCCATTGCATATTTGATTCCTCAAATTTTTCCTGCATGCTGGAATTTTTCTAGCCTTATTTCTCTTTACAAAAAACTAAAAAATATTTCCGAGCATCAAAATCTCTTGAAGAATGGGAAAAAACTAAGACGAACGTCATCCAATGTAGCGCCTTTGGGGTTGATTGTGCTACTCACTTTCATGAAGTTGTGGAGGTGAGCGTTGGCATCTTTGGTTGCCTTCCCAAGAAAGGGCTAGCTTGGACCATGTTGACAAGTCCAGTCTTCAGCTCGAAGCCGTCAGTGCCTTGGGTATTGTCCAAACCAGTAGGGATATGACTGCTGGATGGGGCCAAGTACTGACGGAGTGTCTTCTAAGCAATGGTAAAGACAGACGTTGATGAACTCCCTCCTAAGGTAAGCCTTTGCTGAGTTGGGACAATTCTCTACCGAACAACATGCCCAATTCTTTCTGGATTCGGATTAAAGTTGCTTGGTAGGTCAAAACCGGTCATGCACTACTCTGTATATATCAAAAAGACAAAGAGAGAAATGGTAAGCCTGCTAAAGCTAGCGGTGAATAAGACAGCAAAATTTACCAAACGATTCAATGATATCTTAACACCAAATTGCTTGCCCGGCAATGGCGCTAGAAATGCTTGTTGGCATTTCTTATGCCCAATAGAATAGAGATTCCGCAAGCACAAAGAATACACCGCTGTAGCACTTCACCTTGGAGTATTCCAGGGTATCAAATTTCCATGGAGAAGCGTTATGGTCTAAGAGTATTGATTGAATGGATGGTAAGTTTTACTGAGAATAATCACCAGCTGGATAGCAGGGGTAAGCCAGATAAATAGATAGGATAAATGGCCAGGCAATGACCGAGCGACACACAGGAGACTCTACCTTAGAGCGGAGAGTAGCTGGGAGGACAAAGAGCAAGAAAGATTCCTAAAACACTTCTAAACTAACGAGCTAGCCTCTCTAACCTAAACCTGAACTAACCTAGCTATCGGGAGAATAGAGCTTGCTTTGGTGGCTGGGGCGGAAGGACCACAGACTGAGGGAGAAATGGGGGGGGGGTCCAACTCTGCCAATGATCTACTGCTATGAAAACACCCGAACGTGGTGGACTACAAGGGACGGAAAGGGCTGAAACCACCTGCCGCCTACCACATCAGTTCCGTGGGGTGGAACACACTTTCTAGCTAACACTAAGCCAAACACCACGTCTGCACTCGATGTTAGGATTTCCACTTAGGCCTTCAAGAGAAATCCCCCTCAACCTAGGGAACTAACTTGATCCCCTAGTCCCAGCGAGAAAACCCGCAAGATAAGGTCCCGACAAACTAAGACTAGAACAAAGCCTAAGCTAAAGGATAAAACTTCGGCACACAAGCAAGAGCTTGGAATTAATAAATAAAGGTGGATGGTAAAGCTGACTCGATAAGATAAAGAAAGTAACTTATATTGATAATGTCAAAGGAAGGATACAAGAGTTTATACCGGACTTACGAGGACGACTCCGAAATCCCGAGACAAACTCGACTCGACTCTAACTCTCAGACTACTAAACCTAACTCTAGAACTGAAGTGAAGAGAGAACTCCTTCTAAGTGTGTGTCTTACAAGTGAGGATGGGAGGCCTATTTATAGCTAGTGAAGGTCGGTAACCGGTGAAGAGCGTCAAGATTACGCGACCTTGGCAGGTGCGTAACTTCCACGTGAAGATTGGCCTCTAGTGGCTGCTGAGTGGGGCTGGCCGGCCGGACTGGGGATTTTGCCAAGTGGTGTGGCCCTTCTCCTGTGTGGTCTTGATCATCTCTGGAGGTCGGTGGTAGTTGCGTTTGACAGAGGCACGACAGTTAGAGGCCGGTCGGCCTGGTCATGGCCGGTCGGCTTGGTCCTGGTGCCTCCCGTCCCTCCATTGCATCGCTTTGAAGATCAACGCTTGCATGTTGTCCATAGTGGTGCCTCACACAGATTCATTCCTTGTTTTGCATGATAGTTGGGCCTTGAATCTGTGGGTGGAGCCATTCGGGTCCTTCGATTGAACCGCCTTCGAATGCACGATCCAAGATCATCTTGACTGTATTTCTTGACCCCTGGACTAGTGATGTGGCGTGTCAAGGTGGGCCCAGGATGGCCTGCCTGGTATAAGACCTGGTGCTGAATTGGGAAAAGTGCCACTTCATGGTCCGTGAGGGCATTGTTCTCGGACATCTCATCTCCGAGAAAGGAATCGAGGTGGACAAGGCAAAAATTGAGGTCATTGAACGACTTCCGCCTCCCACCAATGTGAAAGGAATCCGAAGCTTCTTAGGTCATGCAAGGTTCTACTGGCGCTTCATAGCAAATTTCTCCCATATTGCTAAACCCCTCACAAACCTACTAGCCAAGGATGCCCCTTTCCAATTCGATGATGAGTGCCTAACAGCCTTTCACACACTCAAAAAGGCACTCATCTCGGCTCCAATCATTCAACACCCGGATTGGAAGCTTCCCTTTGAGATCATGTGTGATGCTAGCAATTATGCGGTGGGGGCCGTACTTGGGCAAACTAAGGACAAGAAGCATCACGCGATCGCCTATGCGAGCAAGACACTAACAGGAGCTCAGCTTAACTATGACACAATAGAAAAGGAGCTTCTGGCAGTTGTCTTTGCTATAGATAAGTTTAGATCTTACTTAGTGGGTGCAAAGGTTATTGTATACACTGACCATGCAGCTCTGAAGTACCTTCTCACTAAGAAATATGCGAAGCCAAGGCTCATAAGGTGGATCCTTCTACTCCAGGAATTCGATTTAGAATTTTAAGATCAAAAGGGAGTAGAAAACGTAGTTGCAGATCATTTGTCGCGTATGACTATCACTAACATGCAGGAACAGCCGATAAATGATTTCCTCCGGGACGACATGCTACTCAAGGTAACGGCTTCGAACCCCTAGTATGCAAATATCGTCAATTTTATGGTTTCAGGGTACATACCACCTGGGGACAACAAGAAGAACCTAGTATTTGGGAGCAGACGACACCTATGGGATGAGCCATACCTCTACAGAGTCTGTGCAGATGGATTACTTTGAAGATGTGTCCCCACAACAGAAGGGGTCAAGATTATTGAGAAATGCCATGCAGAACCATATGGAGGGCACTATGGTGTGTTTCGCACTCAAGTGAAAATATGGCAAAGTGGTTTCTATTGGCCAACAATGTATGAAGACACCAAGGATTTCATTCGAAGGTGTCCCAGTTGTCAGAAACATGGAGGAATCTCAGCTTGCGATGCCATGCCTCTCACATATAACCTTCAAGTGGAGCTTTTTGATGTATGGGGCATTGACTATGTGGGACCCTTCCCAAAGTCCCATGGCTGTGAGTATATCTTGGTCATTGTGGATTATGTCTCCAAATGGGTAGAAGCAATGTCATGCAAGGCTGCCGATGCAAAGCACACCCAGAAAATGTTTCAAGAGGTAATCTTTCCAAGATTCGGGACACCCCGGATGGTGATTAGTGACGGAGGATCGCATTTCATCGATGCGGCTTTCCGAAGCTCGCTCAAGGAACTCGGGATGATGCATCACATCGCAACCCCGTATCACCCTCAGACAAGTGGTCAGGCAGAAACATCGAATAAGCAAATCAAGAATATTCTGTAGAAGACTATCAATGAGATGGGTAAACAATGGAAGCCTAAGCTAGCGGATGCATTATGGGCATATCGCAAGGCTTACAAGACTCCCATTGGTAGGTCACCCTATCAACTTGTCTATAGGAAGACGTGTCATCTACCCATCGAGTTGGAGCATAGAGCACATTGGGCCATCCAAAGATGGAACATGGACTTGGATCCAGCAGGAGATCACAGGAAGAGGCAGATATCAGAATTGGAAGAGTGGAGAGACAAAGCCTATCACAGTGCTGCATTATACAAAGAAAGAACCAAGAGACGGCACGATAAGATGCTAAAGCCGAAAGTCTTCATGCTCGAAGATAAGGTATTACTTTTCAATTCCAGGGTAAAACTCTTCGGCCATGGGAAGTTGAGAAGCAAGTGGATAGGACCTACCTCGTCATCAACACATCAACGCATGGAACCATAACGATCCAAGATGATGAAGGTAACATCCACAAGGTAAATGGCCATCGTCTAAAATTATTTTTAGATCATGATACAGCTATAGATGTGTAACACCACAGGTGTTTAAATTATGAAACAAGCCTCATTAGCTTAACAAGATACATAAATAACTAAGAAAAGTTTAAAATAAATGAATTATAAATTGGTTTTGCTTTGAATTGAAAATAGATGTATATATGTGCACAAGTACATGTACTTTAATCGAACAAATTGAATAACTTTCACCTCAAAGCACTTATGGTTATGAAATCAAATAGGCACATCATCAGTGATGATAAAAAAAAGTCTAGTTGAGACCTCGGAAAGAATAGGAAATTTTGCCCATAAAATGTGGTGCCCTCCGAATCATAAATTTTTGAGTCTTCAATTTAACTCTCAAACTAGAGCTCAAATGAACTTTGGCCTGAAACAAAACTTGTAGAACTTTTTATTTTGAACAACTTTCATGTTCAAAGAATTTTGAGTTGCCACACAAATTTAGGAGAAAAGCAAAGCTTTACAGTTCAGTCCCTGCCTTTTTCTCTTTTTCCCTCTCGGTCTCTCTCCCTCCCCTATTTTGCGCCCCGCCGGCAGCACGCGGCCGCCACTTGGCCGGCGATGCCTGCTGCCCATGCCGCGACAAGCCAGTCGCCGGCCTTCCTCACCACTCCCCCGACCAAGCCTTGCCGCGCCGCTGTGCCGACCAATCACGTGTCGCGCAATCCCTCCCTCCCCACGCCAAGATCTCCGGCCGCCAACTGTGCCGCGCCGCTGGCAGCACGCGACGCCGGCACCCCGCCACCGCACGCTGTGCCCAATGGCGAGCCCCCATCGTGCCCGAGCCTCCGCTCTGTCCCGCCACTCCCCGCGCGGGCTGCTCGACAAGCCGCTGTGCTGCAACACGCCCAATCACTCGCCCCCGCCTGCCGCTCGCCGCGCCGAGCCTCTGGTCGCCGCCCCGACGCCCAATAGCACACCTCTGCTGTGCCGTCCCGGCCCAGCTTCGCCCGGCCTTCTTCCTCCCTCCTGCGGCCTATAAAAGGCAGCACGAAGCCGCTCACGCGCGCCCCCACAATGCAAAAGCTCCCCGCCGCCACCATTGCCGCCGTCGTGCCCAGCTCACCGTGGAAGCTCACCCCTCCGGTCATCCACCGCCCAAGCTGAGCCCCCAACCACCACCACAGCATCCCACTGACGCTCACTGCCCCACCCATCGTTGCCCAAAACCGCCGGAGCACCGTTGCGAGCGCTGCCTCCACCGCCGCCGTGGACACCTCACCTCCGGCCCTCCTCCACCCGAACCAAGGCTTAGAACGGGACTACATCACCCCACCGGAGCTTCCCGACCCGCCAGCGCTGTCCCAACCCCGCCGGGGCACCATCGCCGACGCGCCGCACCGTCGCCGCCCCCTGCTCCACGCCGACGAGCCCTTTCCGACCACCCCCAACCCCGACCAAGGCCCCACAAGGTAGCTCTTGCCTCCCTGGATCTCCCTGACCCTTTTCCCCTCACCGCCGATGAGCCCCTCGCCGAAATTTAGCGGCCGCCGTGCCAGAGCCTCCTAGGGACCACATTGCAATGATTGAAATCTTTAAAAGGGTCTGAACGCAAGTTTCCAGGGGCATATCTGTAAACCTGTTTTTAAACTTGAATTCAAAAATAGTGAAATTTTAAAATTCATATAAAATCGTAGAAAAATCAGAAAAATACAAACTCAATTGTTCTGGAATCGTTAGAAGAAAGTCTACAACTTTTGTTACATGCATTTCTTCAGATGTGTGCTATATTTTGTTCTACATTAAATGGAAGGTTTAATAGCTATTTAATGAACCCACTGTTGTAGACCAGTGCTGCATCTGATTTTTGGACAGTAGATTGGTTGCTTGATGTGTAGGCCAGTGTAAAACTATTAGGACTAGAACCCATCTCTAGCTAAACTTTTGGTTAAACTTGTTTTATGCCATAGAGAGATAAATCAAATTATTCCTGCTGTTATAGTGCGATATATGTGGTGAAACTTTTTGTGTACTATTGTATGGATGTCCAGATCCCACAAAAGTAATTAGAGACTTTTTACCTGTCTGTAGCCACTTCTTTGATTTTGTGGTGGAAAAATTCATTAAATCAAAAGTAATTAGTTTTTTGCTTGAAAAATGTTTATCTTTTCACTATAGGATACCTTGGGTTAGAACATGGTTATAAAAAGTTTCATACTCAGAAACCCTGTAAAACATCCTGCAGAAATTAATATTTATTAAAATAGGTGTATCTTGTCCTATTTATTATGCTCTGTATCATGCACAATAAAATCTGAAACATTTACAGTAACACAAATATAGATAGATTAACACCCTATAAAAGTTTTAGCATCAATACTTGCATGGTTTGTTCTGTATAAAAATAACTAGGATCTAGCAGTGGATGTGTATTACATTTTTCATGATTATTCTGCTGCATAAAAATGTCTGAAATTTTGACACTGCTGTTGTCTCTTCATAATGTACTCTAAATAAACATTTCATCACCAGAAGTTACCTCGTCCAGAAGTTGTGTTTAATCCATGTTGTGCTTAGAAAAATTAGTTTCCAAAAGAACACAACCCCCAACCCCTCTTGTTCCATGGAGTTAATTAGTTTAAGTTATACTCTATTAACGATTTCCCAAGAAATCTTAACTAAGTAAGTTTACAACCAAATCTATGTTTTGTGGACTACAACTTTATCGTGAAGGAAAATAAATATCATATACCATCACTACAACTCATACTTGTGCATTCATATAGAATCGACTACTCTCGCTGACGGAATGTACGAGCTGGAGCCCGAGTCCGAGAGTGAGCAGCGTGAAGCTCAGGTGAATCTAACTGAAGTTTTTGAAGACCCAAGGCTAGTTTAGCTCAAGAAGGCAAGCCCGGAGAGTGAACCCTATTATTCAAATTATGCAACTTATTACTCTATTTTACTTGTGCATTAAGTTTATAGGAGTTGAATGAAAACTTAGTTGCATGATCCTAGGTGTTGACGCCAGATTTTGACACGTGTTGAATCGGTGTCATGAAAGGAAGAGATTGGCCGATGCGGCAGATTTAAAGGCTACAGTTGGGAATCGGCCGATTGACGCTACAGTTAGGAATCGGCCGATTGGCGCTGCAGTGTTTCGTGCGATTGGCGAATGGAGTTGGTAGGGGTCGGACGATTGAAAGACTAGAGCGTTTGGGCCAATGTGGGCTTGCGCCAGCAAATAGGGGATGAAGCCAATAGAATCCCAACAGAGGATCCCAGTCAAAGATGACTTGACGTTGGTCAAAGATTGACGCCGACTCGATTGAGGAGCAGTGGAAGGAGTCCGGATTGGACTAGGAGATGGCGGCAGAAGATTCTGCGGGAGCCCATTTCCTTTAGGAAAGTCCTATAGATATAGTAGTTTTTATTTAAATCAAGTCTGTAACGGATCGTAATAGATCAGGAGTCTTAGTCCTAGGGTATAAATAGGAGCAGTAACAGATAAACATCAATCAATACAAACAATCTACTTTTTCATTGTACCTTACTTTCAAGTCAGCGACTTCTCCAATACTTCTTTTTCTTTCACGAGTTCGTACGGATTGGCAGGGCTGCATCAACACGATCTCCGGCCAATTGGTAGATTCCGTTTATCGAATAACATCTAAGCTTTAACTTTGGGCGCATCGCCGTTGTTTCATTTTTATTTATTCACCAGTTATCGATATTCACTAGAATTATAGGTTTTACCTATTGTTCTAGTTTTATCACCAGTTATCCAGCTTGAGATCGAACTTTCAGCTTTATCATTATCTTTCCTTGTTTATCATCACATAGCCGATTAGATCTATTTCGAGTGTTCCATCTGTGGTGGTTGTTTAAATTACTCCTTTAGTTTCTCTACAATCGCTATGTGATTATCAGCTGATCCATAGCCGGCCATCTTCATAGCAAATCGGCCAATTCGCCGATACGCTTTTCGGGATAGATCGGAACTTTAGCCGATCGTGACCCCGGAATTTAATACGTTTCTTTCCTTGTCAATCAACAGGTCAGATTGACTGGCACGCCGCGCGAACCGCACCAGGGCGATGACCCGAACAGGAGTTAAGCAGATTCTCCCGGGTCATGTGTCCAACCCTGAAGGTCATCGGCCGATTCCCGGCCGATTTTTAGCGCCAACACACTTTTGGCACGCCCGGTGGGACCAACTCAATATCCAACATGTCAAAGACCACCGAAATCTCTGAAAACAACATCATTGAGGTTACGGAGGCAGATCTCAAGGACGACCAGAAAGAAGAACTGGCAAGACACCTAGAAGACTACAAGAAGGCATATCTGCAATCTTTCAGTCGTACCAGAAGCAGGGAGACCGTCAAGAAAGCTCCTCTTCCAATTCCCCGTCAGATCACCATCGGTGAGGACTCGGGCAAGATGTCCGATATGATTCAACAGTCCGTTTATCAGGCTTTCATCGACCAATCCTCAGTAATGACCAACACGGTATACAATGCCATCATCAGTTCTCTGGTCAGCGGAGTAGCTCAGGGATATCAGGGGCCAGCATACGCCCCACCTATTGTAGCCCCAGTTAGAAGCTTACCAGGCACATCTCACTCGGCTCCTCAGCCGATATCGACACAACACAGAGGATACAACACTTCATTGCCTTCAATGCCTCCAGGATATAATGGTGCGCCATGCTTTCGATCACAAGCGCCGCCTCAGCATGCCCAGATTTCTTCCATGCAATCACTGCCCTCGAACTCAGTACCTTGGGGGGCACCAGCAATGGTGGCTGTTCCAGACCAATCAACTGGTCATGGGAGCTCTCCAATCCAGGCACCGTTCCATTCGGCTATCCGGCCGACGGCCCCCCAATATCAACCGGCCACATCAGAAATCGGTAGAGGAGCAGATGCTGCGGAAACACTCAGAAGCGCAGCGCCGATGATGCTGTACGATGGGACAGCAGATTCACTACGCCACCAGCTGTCAACTGCTCAGCCGGCCACGATGCCGCAAAATCCGGCACATGCTTTGATCCATCACCCGGCCGTCCCACCGCCGATCCATCAACATGCGCCGATCCCCCAACCAGTTGTTCTTATGCAGCAAGTGGATTAGACAGCAAGGATAACAGAGGTGATTCAGGACCAATTCGGGTTAAAGCCGAAGGTACAAACCTATACGTACAAAATGCCATACCCACCTGCCTACGATCTACTGCCGTTTCCCCATCGGTACAAAGTTCCTGACTTCACCAAGTTTTCGGGGCTGGATTATACCTCAACTGTGGAGCACGTAAATAGATTCATCATCCAGTGTGGAGAGGCCGCCACACAAGATGCTCTGCGGGTGCGTCTGTTCTCGTCGTCTCTTTCTGGGTCGGCCTTCCAGTGGTTCAGAGACTACCCTACCATCCAACTCCATCGTTACTTGGGCCGATCTGGAAAAGCAATTCCATAAGT
Organism: Panicum miliaceum; assembly: GCA_032594955.1. Classification (NCBI taxonomy): domain Eukaryota; kingdom Viridiplantae; phylum Streptophyta; class Magnoliopsida; order Poales; family Poaceae; genus Panicum; species Panicum miliaceum. The sequence continues at coordinate 46,278,554 of CM064057.1, read as the reverse complement.
ACTTCTACGCGGGAGTCCACGAGATGAAGCTTTCAGATCTGACCAGCCTCAGGCAGAGGAGCGACAAACCAGTAACCAATTACGTACAGATGTTCAGAGAGGTCAGAAACAAATGCTATACCCTAGCCCTGACCGACGCTCAGCTGGCCGATATCGCCTTCCAAGGTCTCCTGCCACACATCAAGGAGAGGTACGCCTCACAAGAGTTTGAAAGTTTAAGTCAGATCGTTCACCGATTGGCCGGTCAAGAAGTACGTTCGTTTGATCAGCGGAGGAATTTCCAAAAAAAGGTGGCCTATTTAGAAGGATCTGGATCTGAAGAAGAAGAAGAAATCGGCCTAGCAGAATGGGTCAAAGGGAAGAAGCCGATATCGCATTGCCCCAGCTGAGCCAGCTCCTCCCACCCCAGTTCCAGCCCCTGTTGAAGAGGAGGAAGCTACGGAGGAAGAACCCGAGGAGGCCTACTACTTCATGGATGGTGAAGATGGCCGCATCATGGCAATTGATGAAGAAGGAAATCAGTTCACACCACCGGCATCACCAGTCGTTGAGGCATCACCACCACCCCCAGTTGTGCCTGCTCCAGCTCCCGCCCCAGCACTGGTCGTCGCTGAAGGAAGCCCGAGTAACTTCGAAGATATTAGAAGAGATGATGACGAGGACAACAATAACGATGAAGACAACGACGATCAGAGTGATGAAACTCTAGGGATGAGGCAACTCTGCTGTGTTCGCACTTCGGACAGAGAACCCGGCCACTTGTCTCTGGTGCTACAAGGTGTTCTTCAAGAGTTGGGCAACCGCGTGAGACCTCACTACCACACGCACCACTACATCGACCCTGCGCTCGGTGACTACTACCTCTCTCGCGTCCACATCAGGATGGAAAGTGCCAGAGGCCTGAGGACTCTCACTGCACACAACTCCGCCACACCCCATGCTACTTATGACGCCGCCGTCATCAGTGCTGCCAGGAGAGCTCTGTGGTCCATCTGCCACACCTACTGCCAGGAGCTTCAGAACACGGAGTATCGCCACCTTCCTCGCCGCCTCAGTGGAACTGAAGAGACTGTGATTACTCTGGGTGAAGATGATGAAGACCGCCTCAACACTCTTGCTCGAGTCACCGCCGCTCTCAACACTGAGCTGGAAAGCGTCATCACTGAGCTAGACGATACTCAGGACAAGCTACTGGAGGCCTATGAAAAGATCCGCATACTGGAAGCTCGACTTGAAGGAAGAGCGCCGCCACCTCCACAGATGGATGAACCCCGCTTCCCCGCATTATCACCACCCCGCAAGAAGCTTCGTCGTGGCGAACCCGGCTCCATAACTCACCCCGAGGAATAGGCACTTAGGCTCTTAGGCTAGTATCTCCTAAAGTTCTCTCGTTAGAACCCTTTTCGCTTGAGAGGACGACGATGTAATGATGATTGCTTGAGAACAAATGTTTGCTTTGAGTGCTATAAGAATTGCTTGATATAATCCATACATTAATATCAGTTGGAGTCTTATAAATCCATATTTTGTTAAGATATTATCTTCTGTCTACCTATATCTAGTACACCTGTCTTATCCTGGGTTTATTCCCTAACGGTCAGATGGTGAACACCAGGACAGGTGGAGGACAGAATATCCCTATCTCTAGGCGTGCTAGCACAGTTAACCGACAGAGTCAGTTGCCACCACCGCCCAATCCAACAATGGAGCAATTCTTGGCAGCACAGATGCAGGTGTTGCAGAACCTCACTGCCACCATCCAGAACATACAAGCTCAGCAGAATCAGCAAGCACCGCAGCAAAACCCGCCACCAAGAGGCAAACACAGAGAATTCATGAGCCACCACCCTCCTACCTTTTCTCACTCTGTGGACCCCTTGGACGCTGATGATTGGTTGAAGGTCATCACTAAGAAGCTGGACATCACGCAATGCAGTGACCATGAAAGGGTCCTGTATGCCGCAGGACGTCTGGAAGGTGCAGCCGTTGATTGGTGGGATGCTTTCACTGCTGCCCACGCCAACGCCAACACTATCACCTGGGAGGAGTTTGGAACCAACTTCCGCTGCCACCATATCCCAGCAGGACTAATGAAGCTCAAGCAGAAGGAGTTCCTGAACCTGAAGCAAGGCAGCATGACTGTCAGCGAATACCAGGATAAATTCACTCAGTTGTCTCGTTACGCGCCCCATGAGGTGGATAGTGACGCAAAGTGGCAGGAGCGCTTCTTGGAAGGTCTGATAGGGCCGCTCAACTATCAGCTGCACAGTCACACTTTCCCAAACTTCCATACTCTGCTAGACAAAGCCATTGGTCTGGAGAGCAAGCGCAAGGAGCTTGGGGAACACAAGCGAAAACATCAGTCCCAGGGACAATCCAGCAGCAACACCCGACCCCGCTACAACACACCCTAGGGATTTCAGTCGCGCTTTGGAGGACAAGGTAGAGGATATCCGTAGAACCAACAAAATCAACGAACTCCACAGCAGCCTCAACGCTACAACCAACAGACTCAACGCAACTCCAACCCGCAACCGTACCGTCCAGGCTATGCCACAGGTGCACCAGTGCGGACCAACAATCCAGTCACCCCGGTACAACCCAACGGCTGTTTCAAATGTGGAGAACTGGGTCATTACGCTAACAACTGCCCAAAGCGTAATGTGCAAACTCCTTAGAATCAGAGGAACAGTGGACAAAGGCAGACTCCTCAGCAGCAGCAGCCGCGCAACAGCAACCAGACACCACTGGGCAACAAATGACAACAGAACTGCGTGCGCGGAAAGGTGAATCATGTGGCTGCAGAAATAGCTGAAGAAGCTTCCGATGTTGTGCTCGGTATGTTTCTTGTTAATTCTGAACCTGCATCAGTTTTATTTGATTCTGGAGCATCGCATTCATTCATTACCGAGCAATTCGCTGCAAAACATAATTTACCAATGAGCCCTATGAAACAAATATTTCTAGTAAGCTCCCCGGGCAAGGAATCGAAAGCTAGTCACTTATGCCCAAGGGTCAGCATGAATATTATGGGGGTAGAATTCCTAGCCAATCTAATAGTCCTAAAGACTAATGGCATCGATGTGATCCTCGGAATGGATTGGTTATCAGGATGTGATGGTGTCATTCGGTGTCGTAAGAGGTCAGTGCTCTTAACCAGCCCTCAAGGAGATAAAATAGAGTTTGTGGCATCAGTTTCACCCAGTAGAGTTGGGACAATGAACCAAATAAAGGGAATGCCCCTAGAAGATATCAGAGTTATCAGTGAGTACCCCGACGTCTTCCCGGAAGATTTACCAGGTATGCCACCTGTTCGTGACGTTGAGTTCAGTATTGATCTTTTACCTGGTACTGCACCTATCTCTAAAAGACCCTATAGAATGGATGTTAAGGATCTAAGTGAACTAAAGAAACAAATAGAAGAAATGTTAGCTAAGGGATTTATCCGTCCTAGCTCATCCCCATGGGGAGCACCCGTGATCTTTGTCGATAAGAAGGATGGCAGCAGAAGGATGTGCGTAGACTACAGGTCGTTGAATGATGTGACGATCAAGAATAAGTATCCACTGCCCAGGATTGAAGATTTGTTTGATCAGATGAGAGGAGCCAAGGTTTTCTCCAAGATTGATCTGAGATCAGGATATCATCAGCTAAGGATCCGACCAGAGGATATACCCAAGACAGCCTTCACTACCAGATATGGTCTGTACGAGTTCACTGTGATGTCGTTTGGATTGACCAACGCACCAGCGTACTTCATGTACCTGATGAACAAGGTTTTCATGGAATATCTTGACAAGTTTGTGGTTGTGTTCACTGATGACATCTTGGTGTATTCGCAGAACGAGGAAGAGCATGAAGAGCACTTGAGGATAGTGTTACAGAAACTCCGAGAGAATCAGTTATATGCCAAGCTGAGTAAATGTGATTTTTGGTTGAGAGAAGTTTCTTTCCTTGGACATGTTATCACAGATGGAGGAATTGCAGTAGACCCGAGTAAAGTTCAGGATGTTCTGAATTGGAATCCACCGAAGTCTGTGCCTGAAATCAGAAGTTTCCTCGGACTTGCAGGTTATTACCGCAGATTTATTGAGGGATTCTCAAAGATTGTGAAACCCATGACTTCCTTGTTGGAAAAAGGGAAAGAATTTATGTGGGATGCTATATGCCAGAAGTGTTTTGAAGAGCTGAAAACAAGATTAACCACTGCTCCTGTGCTGATAATGCCGGATATCCACAAAGGGTTTGATGTGTATTGCGACGCTTCACGAATGGGACTCGGATGTGTGTTAATGCAAGAAGGCAAAGTTGTGGCTTATGCTTCAAGACAGTTGAGAAAGCATGAGCAGAACTATCCTACCCATGATTTGGAATTGGCTGCCGTCGTGCACGCATTCAAGATTTGGAGGCACTACATGATCGGAAACAAGTGTCAGATCTTCACGGACCATAAGAGTCTGAAGTACGTCTTCACGCAACTGGATCTTAACCTAAGACAGCGCAGATGGCTAGAATTAATCAAAGACTATGACTTGGATATTCAGTATCATCCTGGCAAGGCTAATGTTGTGGCAGACGCCCTAAGCCGGAAAGGACAAGCTAATATGATGATTGCTCGATTGATGCCTCAGGAATTATGTTGGGAGATGGCACGTTTGAACTTGGGAATTGTCACACAAGCGGAAGCCATAACCATGGAGATGGAACCTACATTAGAACAGGAGATCAGAAAAGGACAGTTGACAGATGCGAAGATCAAAGAGATCAAGATTCAAATTGGTTTAGGCAAGACTAAGGACTTCACCGAAGATGAACAAGGAACTGTTTGGTTCAGAAAAAGGATCTGTGTACCTGAAATTGATCACCTTCGTGAACTCATTTTGAAGGAGGCACATGATTCCGCTTATTCCATTCATCCTGGAAGCACCAAAATGTATCAAGACTTGAAAGAAAGGTACTGGTGGTGTGGTTTGAAAAGAGACGTAGCAACTCACGTAGCTTTGTGTGATGTGTGCCAGAGAGTGAAGGCAGAACACCAGAGACCAGCAGGTTTACTCCAGCCATTGAAAGTACCCGAATGGAAATGGGAGGAGATTGGTATGGATTTCATTGTAGGGTTACCCCGTACTCGTGATGGTTACGACTCGATATGGGTTATTATGGTTAGATTGACAAAGGTCGCACATTTCATCCCAGTCAAAACAACTTACACTGGAGCCAAGTTAGCAGAACTATACATGTCACGAATTGTGTGTCTGCATGGTGTTCCAAAGAAGATAGTGTCTGATCGAGGTACTCATTTCACGTCGTGTTTCTGGCAGAAATTACATGAATCCATGGATACAAAGCTCAATTTCAGCTCTGCATATCATCCGCAAACAGACGGTCAGACTGAGCGAACAAATGAAGTATTAGAGGATATGTTGAGAGCATGTGCCCTCAAGCATGGAGGTAGTTGGGATAAAAGTTTGCCATACGCAGAATTCTCCTACAATAACAGTTACCAAGCAAGTCTCAAGATGGCCCCATTTGAAGCATTATATGGGAGAAAAATGCAGGACACCCTTATATTGGAATCAGACAGGAGAAAGTCAGGTTTTTGGACCAGAGATTCTTCAAGAAGCGGATAGACAAGTCCAGATAATTCGGGATAATCTCAAGACTGCCCAGTCACGACAGAAAAGTTATGCTGATATATGAAGAAGCGAATTGACGTTTGAAGTTGGAGATTTTGTGTATTTGAAGGTATCACCCATCAGAGGTTTACGTAGATTCAAAGTGAAAGGAAAGTTGTCACCACGTTATATTGGTCCTTTTAAGATTCTGGAAAGGAAAGGTGAAGTGGCATATCAATTGGAGTTACCGGCACGATTGTCAGATGTCCATGATGTGTTTCACGTATCACAGTTAAAGAAATGTTTGAGAGTGCCTGAGGAGCAGTTACCGTTGGAGGAACTTGATGTACAAGAAGATTTGACTTATGCAGAACATCCAGTTAAAATCTTGGAAACATCTCAGAGGGTTACCCGGAACAAGGTGATCAAAATATGCAAAGTACAGTGGAGTCACCACTTAGAGGATGAAGCTACTTGGGAAAAAGAAGATGAACTGATTGCAGAATTCCCTCAGCTGTTCCCTAGTCCTTCCAAATCTCGAGGACGAGATTCTTTTTAAGGGGGGTAGGTTTTGTAACACCCAAAAATATAGGAATCAAAATTCTAAAAGTATTTTTATAAAAGTCTAAAGATAAAATTGTGCATGCATCTTTATTTCTTTTCTTCTTCTATTCTTTCTTTCAGCCCAGCTCAATTCTTCTCTTCTCCTTCTCCTCTTTTTCCCGCGGCCCAACTCAGCAGCCCAATCCGCTCACCCGACCCTTTCTTTCACTGACAGCTGGGACCCACCTGTCGGCGTCTTCTTTCTTCTTTCCTTTCTTCTTCCTCTACTCCGCATCGCTCCCGCTCCTCTGTTTCCTTTCTCCGCTGCGACAGCAGGCGCGCCGCGCCGTCGTCCGCGTTTCTTCTCCTTCCTTCTTCCTTCCTCACCCCGAGTCCGGATCGACTCCGCGCCGTCACCCGCATCTCTCTTTCCTTCTCCGCGACCTAGAAATGCCTTACCTTATTAGCCGCAGTTCCGCCCTTTCCTTCGCAAGAGCCGCCGCCTTCCTTACTCCCAGCCAATCCGCCCCTATAAAACCCCGCCGAAGCCCCGCTTTGCAACCAGAGCCATCCTCAAACCCTCTCCACTACTCAACACTGTCGCACGCCGCTGGAAGTCGCACACCGAAGGAACGCCGCCGTCCCGTGTCGCCGCCTCTCCGTCGACTCGCCGTTCCGCAGCTTCTCCGCCGTCTTCAAACTCTCGCCAGAGCTCCGCGAGTTGGTGAGCATCAAGCCGCACCAGATTCGCCTCTCTCCCTTGCTCCGCTGCAAACCCGATTCCTCGCCGGACCCCTGTTTCCGCCCGCCACCGTGACTGCCGGTCTACAGCCGCCGCACAACCATCCCGTGACCACCCACACCTTCGCCGTGCCGCCCACGCCCTTCCTGGCATAAATCCAGCTTGAATCGAGCCCCAGAACACCGGATTCGATGAAGCTCCGGCCGTCCGTCGCCGCCCTCGCTCGCCGCCGACGCCCAGCAAAGCTCTGATTCGCCCGAGCCTCTCTTGACTTAGCCGATTTGCCCGACCTTTCTCCTTACTCAGCCGATTTACCCGACCCTCTCTTCACACCGCCGATTCGCCCGACCCTTACTCCGCCGATTCGCCCGACCCGCCGCTCGATGCTGATCTAACGGATCAGATTCACCCAACCCTAGGCGTCCCTGAAACTCTTGCAGAAAGATTCCTAGGTTTTCAAGGAATCAACCTGCAGTCCAGATTGGTAGAAGAATAATTAGAATTGAGCCCTTTCTTTTTCTATCCCGACCCTTGACTTTTCTAGAATTAGTACCCGCCGTCCAGAACCTATAGTTTTGCACCCCGACCCACTTTATGAGGTTTAATTATGTTTTAGCCATATCTTCATCATTTCAACTCCGATCTTAGCGATTCTTGCGCCCACGCGATCCTTGCATCATGAACTACAACTTTAGTATCATTTTACTTTCTGTTTGTATTGTTTGTTGTATTGTTTCTTATTTGTTTGTGTATGCTTGTTTGTGTGATCGCGTAGACAACGTGACGTTCGAGCCAAATGAAGAGCAAGCTTACGAGGAAGAGAACCAACAGCTATTTGAAGAAGGCAAGTGGATTTCCTCCCCTGCATATTCTATTTGATCCCAACAACAGCATGAAAATTCACTTTACTTCAATGTTTCTTGCATAAACTTGATGGGTTACCTATGCTAAGGACATACCTAGTATTTTACCCCAAACCTTGAAACACCTGGGTTTTCTATTTATGTTGGGTAGTCACGCTTAGTTGCAAACTTTGGGATTGGTATTGGTTTACACTTTTGGCAACGTTGCTCTAGGTTTCATATTGTGGTTTTATCGCGTAATTTCAAGATCAACTTTGTTTAATGGGAACATGGAGAACCACCCAAGAAAACAGTGCAACCACAAAGTCATATGGCTCTGACCTTAGCCAATTAATTAGATGTATAGTTTGCTGGTGGCCTTACCAAAAGGGCAAGGAGGGGGTCGGTGATAGGGGTCATAGCCCAGTCCTCTTGGGGTAGCTGCCTTTGCTAAGGAGCTGACCATTAGGGAGGTTTATGGACCACACTGCTACTGAAACTCTAGCGGGCTACCTAGCTCTCGACATGTCTTTGTAAAGGCTTCGTAGTGTACCCTTGCCACTCACCTCGGAAGTGTTTAAGGGCCTTGCAAACCCGGGCGACTCAGGGAAACACGATTTGTGGGTAAAGTGTACAACCTCTGCAGAGTGTAAAACTGTTATAACAGCCGTACTCACGGTTAAGAGTGGCTTGGACCCTCACATGATAATGAAACTTGAAGATTAATTAAATTGTGGTTCGTGGTTAATACTTATGATGATGGTATCTTTGTGTTTCTGCTAAAGTGGGTTGGTATAAACTTAAACCTAGTAATAGATGCTTGTTAATAAATATTTGACCAACTAAAAGCAACCACTGCTGCAAACCACTTGCTGAGTACCAACCATAAGAGTACTCACCCTTGCCCCCTGCTGTTCAGAAGAGAACATTGAAGAGGAGATCTTCGACGACTTCGAGGAGTTCTAGGTCCTGCGTTCACCAGTCATCGCCTGTGGAAGACGGAGTTGTTGGAGACTTCGTATAGGGTATAACGGTTAATCGTTTAAAAGACATTTGTGTATCTTTTATAAGGAGTGTAATATCGTTAAATACTTTATTTAGTTACATTTTGAGCATTGTCTTTGATATATTACACTTTCCGTCTATCGTATGTGTGTGAACATGATCCTGGCGCACATATGAGATGCATCTGGTTCTTTCTAGAATCGGGTGTGACATACGCCGACACGAAGATCATTGGCGATGCCCGTTCTTCATCCATTGCTGGGAAAATAATCTCAGATTACCATCAGCTGATAATTGCCCCGAGTGCAGCGGACCTTGTCGCAACGATCACCCGCTCAAGAGGTCACGTTCTAGAGATAGAGGATTAGAGCCGATCAGCAGGAACTGGCGTGAACAAGCGGATCGGCGCCTTTCAGTGCATGATCGGCTGGGGGGCAGAGTTGACCGGTATGACCGGCCAAGGGACAGGTTCGAACAGTATGACCGGCCGAGGAGCAGGATCAGCCAGCAGAAGCGACTGGGGGGCAGAACTAGCGTACACGATCGGCTAGAAGAAATGGCCGATGCTAGGGTGTCAGATGAGAACCCCCTAGGAAGGGAACCAGACTGGGAGTACGCCAAACCACCGGCCAAACCGGTGAACCCCAGATGGTGCCCTGATGGATTGTCCAAATCTCAAAAATGAAGAATCCAACTTCTGCGCCAATGGGAACAACAAGAGGAAGAGCAGAGGCAGATGGTGGATAAGAAAAATGACAGGTCTCGAGTCTGGCGCCCCAAAAGAAACAACAACAAGGAGGGCGACAATCAAGATTCGGTAGCCGACGTCAACATGGTGTTCATCTTGCTGATGGAGTTCATGGCGCCCGCCGATTGAGATAACGCAACAAGGATGGAGGAGCAGATGGCGCAATTGGTTTTGGAGCCAATGACAGCCACTTTTGAGAAACTGGAAGACGAAAAATGGCAACATCTCAAGGCTCTATTCCTCAAAGGACACGTTAACGGATGACCTGTTACTAGGCTGCTAATGGACGGAGGCGCTGCAGTCAATATCATGCCATATGCCATGTTCCGGAAGTTAGGCAAAAGCGTCGAAGATCTGACCAAGATGGACATGATGCTCAAAGATTTCGAAGGCAACGTGTCTCCCGCCCGCGTAGCGCTCTGCGTCGACCTCACCATCGGCAGTAAGACCATTCCCACTACCTTCTTTATTATTAATGGCAAGGGGTCCTACAACATGTTGCTCGGTCGCGATTGGATACACGCGAATTTTTGCGTCCCGTCTACAATGCACCAATGCCTCGTACAGTGGGTCGGCGACAGTACCAAGATAGTCACCGCCGATTCCGCCTACAATGTTGCGGCGGCCGATACGCAACAGTGGAGCTGCGAACACGTCAAGTGTATATCCGGTAGAACTTGGGACACTGATTTTCTGAAAGTGTCCGATTTTGTCCTACAGCCGATCCAAGAAGTCGGCTATGAAGATTCAGATTAGATGGATCAGTTCGTCCGAGAAGACGGGAAGCTTGGGCATGGATTTATGTCTGCCGATTCATTGGAGATGGCGGATTTAGGGGATGGTAGCAAGCCAAGGCCGACGTATATTAATGCTAGCTTGGATCCTGATTACAAATGTAGATTGACAAGTCTATTAAAAGAATTCACAAGAGCCTTAAACGGGAGATATCTGAAGAGGTACTATCCAAGTATATGGGTGGGTGCATAACTTACGATAGGATACATCAAGACAACGTGGCCAACTCCTATTGGCTCCTGTCTATATAGCCAATGCAAAGATGACATCGCCTTAAGGACGAAGAATTAGATTTAGTCTGACCGATTCATTATTCGGTAAGAACAGCAGGTTACATGGCCGACACGGTACAAGTCGCCCTTAGAGAAAAAATACCAACATATTTATTGACTGTGCTTTTTCTTAATCTCCCTCTTGATCCGGTCTAGTTCTATCAAGAAGCAGATCCTCTTTTTCTCCAGATCCTCCATGGCGACTTCAACCTCGACTTGACGAGGGAGTGGGTGGCTCCTGTCGAAAGTTGGTTGGGATGTCCCCACCGTAGCATCTTCAAGGGCGACCGAGCGAGGGAGTGGATGACTCCTTTCAGGTGGCGGCCGCCTGGAGCAGTTAGCGTTTACATGGTTCCAGACCTTCTGGACGACAGCAAGGACATGACCTTTGAGTTCTTCGAAATGAGCTTTGATCAGATCTATGTCCGCCTGCGACAATGGTTTGTTTGAATGCATGACTTCAATCGCTCGTTCCAGACTGGGACTAAGGCGTTTCGGCTAAAAGGAGAGCAAACAACCACCCAGCTTCAGAATGATTGAAATGTCAAGAGAGGAAATAGAAGAGGATTTCGTACCTGGTTGACGAAGAAGGAAGAAGACGAAGAGGACATCTTGACGTCTAGTCTGGGAGGAGGGAGATCAAGTTGTTAGAGGGAAAGAAGACGGGCAATACGGACGCCTTTGGAAACGATATGGGATCTCATATTTATAGAAGGAAGAGGGTGAAGGAATGGTAGGATGCGTCCCATCGGAATAAAAGGGTAAACAAATGAAAAGCTGCCAAAGAGGATGGTCCAAGTTTGAATCTGCACGTCAACGGCAAAGAGGACATTGAATGTTTACAGAACTTTTACAGTTCACCCGAGGAGGGTATCAATAGCCACAATCCCTCGTTGCCTAACTTGATCGGCCGAGTCTACGATTCTCTGATCATCATCGATCGATCCAGGGACTTCTGGCATTTGACGATGGATTCTTATTGCTTCATGGGCCAGGTTCTGCCTCTCCTGCTTCAGCTCGGCGATGGCGGATGGGAGATCTTGGAGTCTTTTCTCTTCAGCAGCTATGGCCTAGGTCACCTAATCCATCTCCTTGGCTAGCTCTGCCCTTCGCCGTTTAAGGCATCTATGGCACCGACGATATGTGGACGAGAGTTCTCAAGGAAGCTGATTTGCCGATGCACCTCTTGAGCTCGATGTTTGTAGGAGTCTTCCTCCTCGCAGGCTTTCACTAGTTTGGCGCAAAGCCCTGAACACTGGAGTCTGCATTGACTCTTGTTGGCGCTAAAAATCGGCCAGGAATTGGCTGATGACCTTCAGCGTCGGACACACGACACGGAAAAATTTGCTTAACTCCTGTTCGGGTGATTGCCCTGGTGCGGTTCACGCGGCGTGCCTGTCAATCTGACCTGTTGATTGACAAGGAAATAAACGTATTAAATTCCGGGCGTCTCGATCGGCTGAGGTTCCGATCTGTCCCGAAAAGCGTATCAGCGAATCGGCCGATTTGCTATGAAGATGACCGGCTATGGATCAGCCAATAATCACGTAATAATTGCAAAGAAAACTGCTGGAGCAACTTAAACAATTATTATAGATGCAACACTTGAAATAGATCTAATCGGCTGTATGATAACGAATGAGGGAAAGCGATGATAAAGCCGATAGTTTCGATCTCAAGCTGGATAACTAGTGATAAAACTAGAACAATAGGTAAAACCTATAATTCCGGTAAATATCGATAACTCGTCAATAAATCTAAACGAAACAACGGTGATGCGCCCGAAGTTAAAGCTTAGATGTTATTCGATAAGCGGAACCTACCAATTGACCGGAGATCGTGTCGATGCAGCCCTACCAATCCGTACGAACTCGTGAAAGAAGAAAAAGTATTGGCGAAGTCGCCGACTTGAAAGTAAAGTGCGATGAAAAAGTAGATTGTTTTGTTGATTGAATGATGTCTATTCTACAAAACCCTGACGACTCCTATTCATACCCTAGGACTAGGACTCCTGATCGATTACAATATGTTACAAACTTGATTTAAATAGAAAACTATTATATCTATAATATTTTCCTAAAGGAAATGGGCTCCCGTAGAATCTTCTGCCGCCATCTCCTAGTACAATCCGGACTCTTTCCATTGCTTCACGACCGAGTCGGCATCGTTCTTTTGACCAACATCAGGCCACTTTTGACTGGGATCCTTGTTGGGATTCCAATGGCTTCATCTCCCTAACTGTTGGCGCAGGCTGCATCGTCCATCGGCCGATCCCCAACTGTAGCCTCAATCGGCCGATTCCCAACTTTAGCCTTTAAATCTGCCGCATCGGCCGGTCTCTTCTCTTCCTGACGCCGATTCTACATGTGTCAAAATCTGGCGTCAACACATGCCCCCCAGTTTCGGAGTAAAACATAACTTTTACTTCAAAACTCTTTTCTTTAATCTTTCCTCCGAAGCAAACGCAGCAAAAATCTCCCTCCGTTTCGCAGTCTTCTACATGATGATTGCAATCTTCTCGAACCGGGTGCTTGAGACAACTGTTCCCTCGGAATTCGTGTAGACGGCGCGGCAAAAATCCCGCCTTTACCCTTTCTCTCTCAGATTGTCCTTAAGTACCGGCGTTCTCCGCCGCTCCTTCTTCACGAGCCTAGTAATCTCCTCCCATCGAATCACTGTTCATCTTCTCCCTACGCCCTCTCGGTCTCCAACCGCATCCTCCGGTGATTTCTCTCGCGCCTGCAACCTGCTTCATCCTTCCAATGGTGGCGCCATCAGCAACTTCACCAACCGCGGAGGTTCCGCCGGCAACTTCCTCGGCGACGGCGGTCCCATCGGCGACTCCATCGGTGACTCCATCGGTGACGATGAGTTTCATTCCGGAGGTAATCATCTGAAACTTTCATCTTTTACTTTTTACTGCTCGGGCACTTTTTAGATCCATTCTCAGTTTTCTCCCTTTCCCCCCCCCCCTTTTTTTTAGGCATTTAGGCACCAAATCACCATTCCCCTTTCTGAGGCTCCTGGTCTCATCTGCTTAGGTCCTATGGGGAATCCAGACCCAACTAATTTGATCAACTTAGAAACCCATAGAATTCCTTTCAAACAGTCACCTATGGATTTGGGTCAGTGGGCAGGTGCTTTTAGATCTTGGCCGAATGAAACCCCTGGCTGGAAAGAATGGTACCAAAGATTAGCCAAGTCCAAGAGAGTTCAGTGGGATGAGTTGAAAATCAGCCAGTGCATCAATCTTTCTTTGTCCCAGATGGAGAAAAATGAACCCTTGGTGGTAGCGGCCTCCTGTTTCTGGTCCGACGCGCTCAACGCGTTTCTCTCTGGGCACGGACCTATGACTCCAACCCTGGCCGATGTCCTGATGCTGACCGGCCTTGACATTTCTTCCCCTGATACACCCTTTGCCGTCCAACAATTCAAATTGTGGTGGGCAGAATGGAAGCAGAACCTCTTCTGTTCGTCCCCTTCAACATATTATAATAGTTTGGACCCAGACAACATCGATTCAAGTGCAGCGGTATTACCTTTCTCCCAGCCGATTTCAACATTGTCCCTTTTCATGCTACAATCTCGCCACTAACTTGTATTTCTCTTTTCAGTCCGAAAGTCAAATTCCCCCGACACGGAGCCGAAGTGGTAGGCCGATAGAGAGCAATCGCCCATACACACCATTTCCACTTATCGGCCATCACGCCCCGACCATCAAAGACATTACCAGCGGCCGATGGAAGCAAACACCGAAAAGGCCTACTTTAAAGAAGACAAGCCGCCGAGTACGTGCCCGCATAGGACCGGCCGATCAATCAGCGGCGGCATCGGCTGAAACTCCAACTGCGCCAGCCTTGCCGATTGCCGAGGAGGTCGATCTCCAGACTGCTACAGAAGTTGGAGCGGCCGCTGCATCATTGCTGGTAGAAGCTGTTCAGGTAATTCCGCTTACTTCACATACTTTTAAGTATTCCACCAATATTAACCTCTTCCTCCTGCCAGGCTGCACGAATTGCCCCAGCGCAGTCTCTGCAGCAATCGGCTACGTCCCAAGCGGAAGCCGAAACGCTAGCGATTTCCCTCGCCGAGGTAGAGAGTTGCTTAACTCAATCTCTTGATATTCAACAAAAACTAACCGATTTTGATGCAGGCCAATCTGGGTGCGTCAATTGTACCTCCTCAACAAACATCGGCCGGAAGAATCACAGAGGTATGGCAGGTATCTCATATCATCAAACTTAATTATTCGCAGTATACTCACAAAATCTGTTTCCCATACCTTTTCAGGAAGCTAGCCCGAGCAGGGCACTGATAGTCGTCGAGTCTTCCTCCTGTGATGAGCCGATCGCACCGGTTCCTGAGACGAGGGTGGCACTCCCGCCGGCGCAAGCAAGAGAAATCCGCTTCAAAGAGGTAAGAAACTTATCACCCAAATCGGCCGATTCCCCTTTACTGTTTGCTAATCCTTATCTTTATTCTTTCGCGGGAACAAGACACTCTCAATAACAGTCTTTTCTCTTTCGCGGTTCCCCTTTCTGACGATGAAGAGGTCGCTTCACACCAAGTTACATCGAGCTCAATTCATAAAGACGTCCGTGCCAAGCTCGAGAGTATGCGGACCCTCCTGCAAGACGATATTGGCCGACTAGTGGGAGATGCCTCATCGATTCGGCGACTTCTTAATGACATCAGAGGCCAAATCCCAGTAAATATCGATAACTTGTGAATAAATCCAAACGAAACCACAGCGATGCGCCCGTAGTTAAAGCTCGGATATTACTCGATAATCGGAACCTACCAATTGGCCGGAGATCAGGTTGATGCAGCCCTGCCAATCCGTACGAACTCGTGAAAGAAGAAGATATTGGCGAAGTCGCCGACTTGAAAGGTAAAGTAAAGGTAAAGTACTGGTAAAAAGTAGAAGTATTTTGTTGATTAATGTTGGTTGTTTTTGCAAAACCCTAGTGACTCCTATTTATACCCTGAAACTAGGACTCCTGGTCGATTACGACTTGTTACAACCTTATTTAAAACAGGAAAACTACTATATCTATAATAACTTTAAAAAGGAAACGGACTCCCGCAGAATCTTCCGCCGCCGTTTCCTAATCCAATCAGGACCTCTTCAATTGCTTTCCGGCCGTCTTAGTATACCTCGTTGACCAGCTTTTGACCAGGATCTTCTGGAATAATCCTATCCTGTCGGTGTGGGCTGCGCCACCAATCGGCCGATTTTCGACTGTTACCCCGATCGGCCGATTCCTTACTGTAGCTCTCAGATCTTCTGCATCGGCCAACCTTCTTCTCCTGACGCCGATTCAATACGTGTCAAAATCTGGCGTCAACACATGCCCCCCAGTTTCGGAGTAAAATATAACTTTTTCTTTGAAACTCTTTCTTTAATCCTTCTCTCTAAGCTTCCCCATTGCGACAGGAGTAAACCTCGGAATCAGTTGTGTTACCTTTCCCTCTGCATCTGATCTTTTTCTAGAATCAGGTTTATGACATGGAATCCGGTAACAGGATTTGGCGTGTAGATTCAGACTTTGACCATCTCCCCTGGCAGCTTTACATTTACTGATGCCTTTACTCCGACGGTACACGTCTTGCCAACCCAAAAATGTTCATCTGGCTTGTCTTCTTTTCCTTCTGAAACCCACCGTTCGCCGTCTTTGGTCAAGCATTAAAATGTCTTCTCGATCCTCCTCTTCCGTTAATCAGGTATCAATTTCCTCTCCATCCCTTCCTGAGATATCTTACTTTGTTCCAACATATTTGTCTATTCCTTCTTTCAGCCGAACCGTCTCAGCCCCGGTTTGGAAAGAGCGATCGAAATCATGCATTCAGGCAAGCCTTTGTCGCAAGCTGATATAGATCTGATAAAAGCTCATTCTGAAGAACTCAAAGATCACGTTCCTGCCAATGTCCGATCAATCTTGGACCATATGGATCTCGTCTGCTTTGAACAAATGCCATCCTCTGACGAGAGTTCTTCATCTTCTCACCGACTTGCTGAAGCTAAGACCGAAGCCACCATGAAAGATTTGGAAGAGGAGAAGGCCCGCCTGCTGAAAGAACTCTGCGACCAAGCTGAAGCTGGAGTCACTGCAAAGGACTTGAAAGATGAAAGGCTCTCCCTTATGATAAGATTAGGTCGCGTCGAAAGAGAAATCCAACGCAGGCGTAACCAGTAGTGTTTTTATTCTAAGGGCAACTTACACCATGTCGGCCATGTAATCTTGATATATCTTGCTGTAAGTTATGCATCTACCCAAATGCTTGGATAGTACCTTTTCAAATATCGTCCATTCAGAGCTCTTGGGAATTCCTCCCCTTCTATCATTTCCAGAATGTATGCATTTCCTGGAGCACATCGGCCGATTCTATACGGCCCTTCCCAAGTGGGTGACCACTTACCGAATTTGGGATCCTTAGATCCTATCGGCAGCACCAGCTTCCATACCAGATCTCCCTGAGAGAACTGTTTGACTTTGACCCTCTTGTCATACCATCTGGCCACCCTTTTCTTGTTCTCCTCTATGCTGATTAGAGCTCTTAACCGCAAACCCGCCGAATCGTCAAGTTCATCTTTCATGAGAAAGGAATAATCATCGGCCGTTAACTGATCCTGTAGCGATATGCGTCTTGACCCTGTTCTTATCTCCCATGATAAGACTGCTTCATGGCCATAAACCAAATGATAAGGGGAAATTTTAGTGGCCCCATGACAAGCCATCCTGTACGCCCATAAAGATTCAGCCAAAGACATATGCCACTTCTTGGGTTGTTCTTCTATCTTCCTCTTAATTAGCTTGATTATCCCCTTGTTAGATGACTCCGCTTGGCCATTGGCTTGAGCATAGTATGGTGAGGAATTTAATAATTTAATCCCCATATCGGCGGCGAACTCTCCGAATTCTCCAGAAGTGAACATTGTCCCTTGATCAGTTGTGATGATTTGAGGAATACCAAATCGATATATAATATGGCTTTTAACAAACTCAATCATATCGGCTGATGTCACGTTCCTCAGAGGAACTGCCTCCACCCATTTGGTAAAGTAATCTGTAGCCACCAATATGAACTTATGCCCTTTGCTAGACGGAGGATGAATCTGTCCGATGAGATCTATTCCCCAACCTCTGAACGGCCACGGCTTAATTATCGGATTCATAGCCGATGCTGGTGCGCGCTGCACATTGCCAAACTTCTGACAGTCTTGGCATCCTTTGTAATACTTGAAACAATCGTCTAGGATGGTCGGCCAGTAATATCCATTGTTCCTGATCATCCACTTCATTTTATGGGCCGATTGATGAGCTCCACACACGCCTTCATGGATTTCTCCCATTAGGACCTTTGCGTCTTCTGTTCCCAGGCATTTGAGAAGAACTCCATCAATCGTCCGAAAAAATAAGTCATCCTCAAGTAACACATACTTTGTAGCCTGAAAACGTATTCGCCGATCCACCTTTTGGGATGGATTTTTCAAATAATCAACGATCTCCTTCCGCCAGTCATCGGCCGCGAGTTCTAGCGTCATCGCTCCCTGAATCGGCCAATACCCAGAAGCATGTTGAGCCAGTCTGTTGGCTTCCTCATTATAACCTCTGGGGATGTGCTCAATTGATACAGATTTGAAGCCTCTCAGAAGTTGAAGACAATCTTCATAATAAATTCTCAAGATGTCGTCCTTGCATTCGGATCGTCCTGTTAACTGATCCACAATGAGCATGGAGTCCCCAAAGATCTCGACTGCATCTGCCCTGACTTCTATTAACAATTGGATGCCTTTCAGAACAGCTCGATATTCCGCCTGGTTGTTGGTTGCAGAAGCTTCTATCGGCAGAGAGAAATCATAAGTTGCCCCCCGAGGCGACACAAGAACGATGCCGATTCCTGATCCGGCCCCACACGAAGAACCATCAAAATATAAAGTCCATGGAACTGGTTCAACGGCGGCAATTTCTGGTCCACAATGCTGAACTACGAAATCGGCCAACACTTGACCTTTGACGGCTTTGGCCGATTCGTACCTTAGATCGAATTCTGACAAGGCCAGGATCCATTTTCCAATTCGCCCCTTCAAAATCGGCAATGATAGCATATACTTCACCACATCATCCTTGCACACGACTATGCACTCTGCCGATAGCAAATAGTGCCTGAGCTTAGTACATGAAAAGTACAAGCATAAGCATAACCGCTCTACCGAAGAATATCTCGTTTCGGCATCTAAAAGTCTTCTACTGACGTAGTACACCACTCGTTCTTTCCCTTCAAACTCTTGTACCAACGCCGATCCAATAGCCTGCTCATCAGCCGATAAATATAACTTGAACGGCTTACCAGACTGTGGCGGGACCAACACCAGAGGTGAAATGAGATACTGCTTGATATTCTCCAGTGCCTTGCGTTGTTCTTCCCCCCATATGAACTCTTGGTCGGGCTTTAGCTTCAACAGAGGGGTAAAAGCCTGAATACGTCCCGATAAATTGGATATGAATCTTCTGATGAAGTTGACCTTGCCGATGAGGGACTGCAGTTCAGTTTTACTTTGTGGGGCCACTACTCTATTGATGGCGTCTATAGTCTTGCGGCTGACTTCTATCCCGCGCTCATGGACCATAAATCCCAAGAATTGTCCGGCCGATACACCAAACGCACACTTGTTTGGGTTCATCTTCAGCCCATGCTTCCTTGTGCACTCCAGCACTTCCTGTAAATCGGCCAGATGATCCTGGTGACCTTTTGACTTGACCATGACGTCATCTATATAAATTTCCACTGATGAACCGATGAGTTTGTGGAAGATGTAGTTCATGGCCCGTTGATACGTAGCACCGGCATTTTTCAAGCCAAAAGTCATAACCACCCATTCAAATAAACCAAGATGGCCCGGGCACCTAAAAGCCGTTTTCGAAATATCTTCTTCGGCCATTAATATCTGATTGTATCCGGCATTCCCATCCATGAAACTTATGACTTTGTGGCCTGCAGCAGCATCCACCAAGATATCGGCCGTTGGCATCGGATAACCATCCATTGGCGTAGCCTGATTTAAGTTCCTGAAATCGATACACACACGCAATTTTCCATTCTTCTTGTATACAGGCACAATGTTAGAAATCCATTCGGCGTAACGGCACTGCCGAATAAATCCTGCCTCAATCAACTTTGTAATCTCAGCCTTTATATCAGGTAGAATCTTGGGATTACACCGCCGTGCAGGTTGCTGATACGGCCGATATCCTGATTTTATAGGTAACCGGTGTTCAACAATAGACCGGTCTAGTCCTGGCATCTCGTGATATTCCCAAGCAAAGCAATCCCTGAACTCTTTCAATAATTTTATCAATTTGCATTTGTACTCAGGATCCAAATTGGCACTAACGTACGTCGGCCTCGATTTGCTGCTATCTCCCAAATCTACCATCTCTAACAAATCGGCCGACGTGAACCCGTGCCCCAGCTTCCCATCTTCTCGGATGAGCTGATCCATTTATTCTGAATCTTCGGAGCCGACTGCTTGGATCGGCTGAAGACCGAAATCGGACACTCTCAGGAAGTCAGTGTCCCAAGTCCTGCCAGATATACACTTGACGTGCTCGCAGCTCCACTGTTGTGTGTCGGCCGCTGCAACGCTGTAAACGGAATCGGCAGCTACCACCTCTGTACTGTCGCCGACCCATTGCACAAGGCATTGATGCATAGTAGATGGGACGCAGCAGTTTGCATGTATCCAGTCGCGATCGAGCAGCATATTATAGGACCCCTTGCCATTAATGACGAAGAAAGTGGTGGGGAGGGTCTTACTGCCGATGGTGAGGTCGACGCAGAATGCCCCGCGGGCAGGCGACACGTTGCCTTCGAAGTCCTTCAGCATCATGTCCGTCTTGGTGAGGTCGTCATCGCCCTTGCCCAGCTTGCGGAACATGGCATACGGCATGATGTTGACTGCCGCGCCTCCATCTACCAGTAGTCTGGTGACGGGTCTTCCGTTGACATAGCCCTTGAGAAACAGCGCTTTGAGGTGCTGTCGTTTTTCTTCCTCTGGCTTCTCGAACATAGCCGTCATCGGCTCTAATACCAGTTGTGCCATTTGCTCTTCCTCTGTATTTGTCACTTTGTCCCGATCGCTTGGCGCCATGAACTCCATCGGCAGTATGAATACCATATCAAATTCGGCTGCCGATTCTTGGTTGTTTGCTTTCTGATCATTCTTTTTTGGGCGCCAAATTCGAGATTTCACGTTCCTTCTTTCTGGCACGTGTCTTTGTTCTACCTCTTGATGTTCCCACTGGCGTAGGCGTTGGATTCTTCGCTTCTGGGATCTGGATAAGCCGTCAGGACACCACCTGGGATTTACTGGTTTGGCCGATGATCCAGCGTGTTCCCACTTTGGTTCCTTCCCTAGGGGATCCTCGTCTGATACCCTATCATCGGCCACCTCTTCCAGCCGATCGTGCGCGCTGATCCTGCCCCCCAGTCCATCTTGCTGGCCGATCTTGGTTTTTGACCTGCCGTACTGGTCAACTCTGCCCCCCAGCCGATTATGCACCGAAACGCGCCGTTCTTCGCGCTGATTTCTGTTGATCGGCTCTGATCTTCTATCCCTAGAGTGTGGCCTCGGGCGATCGTTGCGGTTTGGTCCGTTACACTCCGGACAGTTATCGGCAGATGGCAACCTGATATCGTTTTCCCAGCAGTGGATGAAGAACGGGCACTGCCAGTGATCTTCATGCCGGCGTATTAACTCTTCTTGGTGTTGTGCTTGTTCTTGCTGCCGCCGATATTTACTGAGTAGAAATCGGGAGGTGACAGGCCTGTGTGGTCGTTCTGGTCCTCGCATATTCCTTCTGATTTCTTCCGTCGTGATCTGCCTCTTGGGATCGACGACGCCACCTCTTCTCGCCGATTCTGATGTCAGCACCTTGGTTTGACTTGAATCTTCTCCACTGTTGACCGTGTTGGCCGGGAAGGGATGCTGATCTATCTTCATCGGCATTGCCGGTTTGGTTGGAGTCTCAAACTTGAGCCGCCCTTGTTCAATGGCCGATTGTATCTGCTGACGAAAGACTTTACATTCGTTGGTGTCATGAGAAGTAGCGTTGTGCCACTTGCAGTACTTCATCTTCTTCAGCTGATCGGCCGTAGGGATGGTGTGATGTTGCGACAGCTTGATCTGTCCCTCCTGAAGCAGTAGATCAAAAATTTTATCGGCTTTTGACGTGTCAAAGCCGAATGTCTCTGGCTCCTTCTTGCCAAAGGGGCAGGATATTGGTTTTTTCCCTTTTACCCATTCCGCCAGGCCGATTTCTTCCTCTACGTCGGATTCAGATCCCTCCAAATACGCCACCTTCTTCTGAAAGCTCCTCCGCTGTTCAAACGGTCGGATCTCTTGCCCTGACAATCGGTGGACGATTTGACTCAGGCTCTCAAACTCTTGGGCGGCATATCTTTCTCTGATTTGCGGTAAGAGGCCCTGGAAAGCGATATCGGCCAACTGTGCATCGGTCAGGGCCAGGCTGTAGCACTTGTTTTTGATCTCTCTGAATCTCTGTATATACCCTGTCACCGGCTCATCGTTCCTCTGCCTGAGGCTGGTTAGATCCGAAAGCTTCATCTCATGTACTCCCGCATAGAAGTACTTGTGGAATTGTTTCTCCAGATCGGCCCACGTGACGTTAGAATTTGGCGGTAAAGTGGTGAACCACTGGAAGGCCGATCCGGATAGAGATGATGAAAATAACCGTACCCTCAGAGCGTCTTGCGTGGCAGCTTCACCGCACTGGATGATGAATCTGTTGATGTGTTCCACAGTGGATGTGTCATCCGTCCCTGAGAACTTGGTGAAATCAGGAACCTTGTAGCGGTGTGGGAACGGCAACGAGTCATAGGCCGATGGATACGGCGTCTTGTAAGTATAAGTTTGAACTTTCGGCTTCAGCCCAAACTGATCTTGAATTACTTCTGCTATTCTTGCCGTCCAATCCACCTGCTGCTGATGAACAGTTGTTCGCGGTGCGGGCACGTGTTGAAGGGCTGGTTCAGCCAGGTGATGAATCGGCGAAGTTTGCTGAACGGCCGATAACTGCTGGCGAAACACGTCCGCACCCCCTTCGTACGTTGCTGCTGGCGCCGCGGCTCTGAATGCCTCCACAGTGCTTGACCCCCTGCCGACTTCTGGTAAGATCGGCTGGTACTGGGAGACCGTCGGCCGGGCGGCCGATTGGTACGGCACCTGGGAGACCGTCGGCCGGGCGGCCGATTGGTACGGCACCTGAAATGGATAAGTGCCATGCCCGTTCGCTGGCTCGGGAAAATGCATCATGGCTGATGCCCCCCTGCCGATTTCTGGTAAAATCGGCTGGTACTGGGAGACCACCGGCCGGACGGCCGATTTGTATGGCACCTGGAACGGATAAGTGCTATGCCCGTTCGCTGGCTCGGGTAAATACGTCGTGGCTGATGCCCCCCAAAGTACTGAGCTGGTAGGCGGTGTTTGCACCGAAGCCATCTGGACGGGTTGAAGCGGCGCTCGCGACGGGAGACATGGTGCACTGCTGTATCTTGGAGACGCCGGAAGTGGTGGAGAGCTGTACCCCTCGCGCTGCGTCAATATCGGCTGAGAAGCCGATTGGGATGTGTACGGTAAGCTTCTGGCCGGCAGGGTGGTTGGAGGGGCATATGCCGGTCCCTGATAACCTTGAACGGCTCCGCTAGCCAGAGAGTTGACGACGGTGTTGTACACCGTGTTGCTCATCACCGAGGATTGATCAATGAATGCTTGATACACGGACTGTTGAATCATCTCCGACATCTTGCCCGAGTCTTCAGCAATGGTGATGTGGCGAGGTGCTGGAATAGGGGCCTTCCTAACTGCTTCCCCGCTTCTGGTACGACTGAACGACTGGAGGTATATCTTCTTGTAATCTTCTAGATGTTTGGCCAATTCCTCCCTCTGGTCGTCCTTGAGATCAGCTTCTGTAACCCCAATGATGTTGCTGTCAGAGATTTCTGCGTTGTTCGACATATCAGGTCTTGGATGGTCCCACTGGGCGTGCCAAAAGTGTGTTGGCGCTAAAATCGGCCGGGTAGGAATCGGCCGATGGGTCTTCAGCGTCGGACACACGACCCGGGAGAATCTGCTTAGCTCCTGTTCGGGTTATCGCCCTGGTGCGGTTCGCGCGGCGTGCCAGTCAATCTGACCTGTTGATTGACAAGGAAATAGAGTATTAAATTCCAGGCGCGTCGATCGGCTGGATTTCCAATCTGTCCTGAGGAGCGCGTCGGCGGTAAATCGGCCGATTTGCTGTAGAGATGATCGGCTATGAGTCAGCCGATGATCGTATGGTAATTGTAAAAACTGCCGGAGCAATCTAAACAATTACTATAGAAGCAACACTTGAAACAGATCTAATCGGCTATATGGCGATGAATCGAAGGAGAACAATGACGAAGCCGATTACCCTGATCTCAAGCTGGATAACTGGTGATAATACTAGAATAACAGGTAAAACTTGCAATTCTAGTAAATATCGATAACTTGTGAATAAATCCAAACGAAACCACAGCGATGCGCCCGTAGTTAAAGCTCGGATATTACTCGATAATCGGAACCTACCAATTGGCCGGAGATCAGGTTGATGCAGCCCTGCCAATCCGTACGAACTCGTGAAAGAAGAAGATATTGGCGAAGTCGCCGACTTGAAAGGTAAAGTAAAGGTAAAGTACTGGTAAAAAGTAGAAGTATTTTGTTGATTGATGTTGGTTGTTTTTGCAAAACCCTAGTGACTCCTATTTATACCCTGAAACTAGGACTCCTGGTCGATTACGACATGTTACAACCTTATTTAAAACAGGAAAACTACTATATCTATAATAACTTTAAAAAGGAAACGGACTCCCGCAGAATCTTCCGCCGCCGTTTCCTAATCCAATCAGGACCTCTTCAATTGCTTTCCGGCCGTCTTAGCATACCTCGTTGACCAGCTTTTGACCAGGATCTTCTGGAATAATCCTATCCTGTCGGTGTGGGCTGCGCCACCAATCGGCCGATTTTCGACTGTTACCCCGATCGGCCGATTCCTTACTGTAGCTCTCAGATCTTCTGCATCGGCCAACCTTCTTCTCCTGACGCCGATTCAATACGTGTCAAAATCTGGCGTCAACACTAGAGTTAGTAATGATAGTGCAGACGTGGTGTCTAGACTAGAGTTACCTGTTGGTTGTGGTATATCCCATGGTTAGATAAGGTAGGTAGAAGGTGGTGACAGCCCGGGAGTATATCCAGCGGAACCCTCCCCGTTCGGGTATATCCCAGGGCTACAGTACTGGAGCTCACCAGTCTTACTCTGGAGGAAGCGAGTAGCCCGACGCGAACGACTAGGATAGTTCTATCTTACCTTTGATTCTTAGCCTTAGGAATCCTCTCTACTCCTCACCTCTAACTGGTGCGGTGTCATTGGACGAACCTGAACCTTACAGAATATACACACGTTCCTCAGTGGATACGATACCATTGGAATACTCCTAGGTGAAAGCTACAACGGTATCCGTGCGCTTGCGAATTCATTTCATGACGCTAGGAAACGTCAACAGCGTCCTCTATGGATAATAGGATGCTGGGGTCAACATTGACTGAGAATGGAGGAAGATCATTGTTGGTGGTCGATATTTATAATTTTTACCGCCAACATTACTCCTATTTCTATGGTTTTCAAGCTCATATCAAGATAAAACTAACCACACTGGCAAGTTCCTTAAGTTTTGATAATTATTTCATTTCAGAAACAAAGTGTGAGAAAATGAGCCAAAGTGGGACCAAACCCAGGCTGACCGGCCTCCCCTAGGCCGGCCGGCCTGCCACCTCAGCCACATCACTGATCCAGGAGCTCAAAAACACACTCAGAAGGATCACTGGTCATGCACTTTAAGTCGGTTTGATCCGAGGACCCGAAAGGCTTCACCCACGGATTCAAGGGCCTACCTACATGTCCTGAACAGTTGCTTAACCGAAAAGCAACTATTACCGAGCTCATGAGGCAATCAGGAGCATCCACGTGAAAGGCAGTGCCAGATGGCGGCAACCCCAGGTCGGCCGGCCTAGGGGCGGCCGGCCGGCCCCACTTTGCAGCCTCTCAAGCTCAACTTCGCGTGGAAGTTACACCAAGCGCCAACGACGCATGATCTTGACGCTTTTCAACGGTTACCGACCTAAAGCTAGTATAAATAGACCCCCACTTCATGTTTGTAAGACACACCATCCAAGAGAGAAGTGAGATTCTTAGTCGCGCCAGTTCGAGTGTAGAACAGGGAGAGTGTGAGGTGAGAGCTTGAGAAAGAGCCGAGCTAGGAAAGGAGCCGGGGTTGTCTTGGTCCTTCTCCACTTGTATCCACCTTAGGGGAATATTTATCAAAGTAAGTTCCTCGTTTATCTTCAGTGTCTCGCTAGTTATTCTCTTACTTTCAGTACCTCGTTAGCTTACTTATTTGATCTGCGGGATCCCTTATCTGCGTGGCTCAGCTTAGTCTGGCCATTTGGGGTTTCTTCTGGCCTTAACGTGAGGCGGAAGTCAGTAACTGGATAGTTGAAGCGCGGTGCTTAGGCTTGATAGTAATCTTGGGTTGTGTTCCACCCCACGGAACCGCTGTGGTAGGCGGCAGGTGGTGATAGCCCTGTCCGTCCTTTGTAGTCCACCACGTTCGAGTGTTTTCATGGTAGTAGATCGTTGGCCGAGTTGGACTCCCCATTTCTCCCTCAGTCTGTACTCCTTCCGCCCGAGTCGCTGAAGCAGATCAACTTAGTTAAAAACTACTATTTATCTGGGTAACGAGTTGGCTAACTGAAGTTAAGCCCTCTACCCTCTTACCTCCTTTCTTTAGGTGGGTCCGGTTGAATAGTTCTAGGATTAGTTGCGTCTGCCGTTCCTTGGATTCGATATCCCAGGTAAACTCCCTGGTGAAAGCTACATCAATATCCGTGCGCTTGCGGATTAGTTCATGAAGGCTAAGGAGTGCCAACAAGCTTTCTGGCGCCGTTGCCGGGGAACAGTAGCAATACTAGTGTTAGAGCTTTTTCAGCCGTACACCTTTCCGCCCATACCATCTACCCCATGGAGTACGCTCCTAGATATCCGGCAGGTCCGTACCACGATATTCGGAACCGCCACCATCTTGCCACCCCATATTGACTGATGGCTACGAGATCCGTCCCAGTTTCGTAGCCATGGTTAGAGCTCAGTCCTACTCTGGTACAAAGGATGAGTGCCCCTATGCTCACCTGCAGGACTTTGAGGAGAATTGTTCTCTCCTCATCATTCCCGGTATGTCTCAACACACACTATGGTGGAAGCTATTTCCGTTCTCTTTGATGGGAGCAGCCAAGAGTTGGTACTACCGGAGGGCAGGGAGAGTCGGAGGAGATTGGATTGCTCTAAAGGACGAGTTCAGTATGTTCTTCTATCCTATATCCAAGGTGATACCGCATCGCCTCCAATTTTTTTCATTCCGACAAGGCGATGAGTTACTTGGAGTAGCCTGGGCAAGATTCTTGCATTTAACCACTTCTTGTCCACCACACAACATTCCAGAGGAAATGCTTATGCAACACTTCGTTCAAGGGTTAAAGCCGGAGAGTGGTCAGTTTTTGGACAACGCCTCCGAGGTATCGATCATTTACAAGACAGTGTCTAAGGCAAAGGAAATTCTAAAAAGAGTCCTTAATAGTACTCAGTACACGGGAGTCTTTGACGAGTTACCCGAATCAAGTGATCAGCCCAGAGAGAAGCAGCAAATACACCATGTTTCAGCTGCAACCTATCCACCTCCACCTTACATAGAGGAAGTTACTGAACCACCCAAGACAGAGCCTCTCATCGAAGATATGCTGATGTTCATCTCTGATCTCTTCACAGAACAAGAGTATATGGAGTTGGGCAATTCGAAAAAGTTGCCCAAAGAACACAGGTGTAAGTGCTCAGGATCTGAGGCGTTCGTTCCGGAAGCCATCCCGCAGATTGAGGGCCTTACTGCGGTTATGAGCAAGGAATGGACAGAGGAAGCCGAATCAAGTAGCAGCATCATAAGAATCTACGAAGATTTCAGAGTGCTCCTCTACACTATTGGGGACACTGCACAACGAGAAGTTCCTTACGACCCGAAAGTTGGGGTGAATGTGATGTCCAAAGACATGGCTTGTCACATAGAACCAGAAGGACTCCTGACTTTCTCACATAAGCCCCTGAAGTGGATCGACGGCCAGATCGTGGAATATTTAGGCATCCACCGAGTTATCCCTGTTCGCATGCGGACCAACAAGGTGTACCTAGACTTCCACATCTTCGATATCCTGGAAGGTGAAGAGTTCGTCTTGATTGAACAGCCAATAGAGCCACTTGTTAGCCCGAACAGAGACCGAGCGATGCTTGAGGTTAAGGTTGGGAAAGATATCATCCCGATCAGCCTAGTTCGTTCATGCAACACATTCGCTGAGGCTAGACCGGAGGAAGACCCAGTTGAGGAATCAGTGAAGATCATCCAAGAAGGGATTACTCATCCCATTATTGAAGATGATGTCATACACTTTACCCAGGAAATATAACCAGATGGCAAGAGTAAGCTCAATGTAGAGGAGAAACCGCAACCTTCACTGCCCGAGTTAAAGCCGCTGCCTTCTGGGTTAAAGTATGCATTCCACCACAACAATCGAGCCACGCCAGTTGTCATCAGTGATAAGCTTCCAGAGAGTGAAACTCGGCGGCTCTTAACAGTCTTGGAGAAGTACAGATCTGTCATCGGGTACTCTCTGTAAGACTTGAAGGGGATCAGCCCCAACTTATGCACCCATCGCATCCCTACGGAACCGGACCATAAGCCGTCCAGAGAACATCAGCGACGACTCAATGATGCGATGAGGGAGGTAGTTAAGAAAGAGGTTCTAAAGCTACTGCACGCAGGCATCATCTACCCCGTGGAAGACAGTGAGTGGGTCAGTCCAGTTCAAGTAGTCCCAAAGAAGGGGGGCATGACAGTAGTCCAAAATGAGAAAAATGAGCTCATATCGTAGAGGACAGTTACTGGATGGAGGATGTGCATCGACTACCGGATGCTGAACAAGGCTACCCGGAAAGATCACTTCCCCCTTCCCTTCATCGACGAAATGCTTGAACGGCTGGCCAAACACTCCTTCTTCTGTTACCTCGACGGCTACTCTGGGTATCATCAGATTCCTATTCATCCTGATGACCAGAACAAGACTACCTTCACCTGTCCCTACGGCACGTTCGCGTACAGGCGAATGTTGTTTGGTCTCTACAATGCACCTGCATCATTCCAATGTTGTATGATGGCGATATTCTCTGATCTGATTGAGAACATCATGGAAGTCTTCATGGATGATTTCTCAGTCTATGGCAAGAGCTTCGAAGATTGCCTTGAGAATTTGGACAAAGTTCTCAAGAGGTGCCAAGAAACGCACTTAGTACTCAATTGGGAGAAGTGCCATTTCATGGTCAAAGAAGGAATTGTCCTTGGACATAAAGTGTCAGAATAAGGGATAGAAGTGGATCAAGCAAAGATCGAAGTTATCGAGTAGTTACCACCCCCGAAAAATGTCAAGGGAGTTTGAAGTTTTCTAGGTCATGCTGGCTTCTATCGGAGGTTCATCAAGGATTTCTCCCATATTGCCAGGCCTCTGACAAGTCTCCTAGCCAAGGAGACCCCATTCAACTTTGATGAAGACTGTCTCATTGCCTACTACACCCTCAAAAAGGCACTGGTGTCCGCACCCATCATACAGCCACCGAATTGGAATCTTCCATTCGAGATCATGTTCGATGCAAGTGACTACGCCGTCGGTGCAGTGCTCGGTCAATGCAAGGATAGACAGCATTATGCTATATCTTATGCTAGTAAGACATTGACCGGACCACAACTGATCTACGCAACAACGAAGAAGGAACTTTTGGCGGTGGTGTTCGCCATAGATAAGTTCAGATCCTACTTGGTTGGTGGTAAGGTGATACTATACACAGATCATGTTGCACTGAAGTACCTACTTACCAAGAAGGATGCAAAGCCACGACGCATCCGTTGGATTCTGCTCCTACAAGAGTTCAACCTGGAAATCAGAGATAAGAAAGGAGTAGACAATTGTGTGGCAGATCATCTCTCAAGGATGCAATTCAAGGGATCGGACCTCCCGATCGATGATTATTTGAGAGATGACACTCTCCTGAAGGTCTCTACATCCAGCCCATGGTATGCCAATTTAGTAAATTTCATGGTGGCTGGGTATATACCTCCAGGAGAAGATAGAAAGAAATTAGTCCACCTCAACAAGTATCACCTATGGGATGATCCCTATCTCTTCAAGGTCCGTGCTGATGGTTTACTCCGCTGTTGCATCCCTCTTTGTGAGACCCGCAAGATTCTCGAGCGTTGCCACTCCTCACCCTATGGAGGGCACTACGGGGCATTACGGACCCATGCTATGGTTTGGCAGAGTGGATTCTTCTGGCCAAACATGTATGGAAACGCAAAGGAATTTGTGCGGCGATGCCCAAGATGTTAGAAGCACGGGAATATCAACTCCGAGATGCTATGCCACTGAAGAGCAACCTTCAAGTGGAGATATTCAATGTCTGGGGAATTGACTTCATGGGTCCTTACCCGATGTCAGAGCAATGCGAGTGCATCTTGGTGGCTGTGGACTATGTATCCAAATGGGTTGAAGCACTTCCCTGCGTTGCAGCCAACTTGAAGAATTCAAAGAAGATGTTCCAGGAAATTATATTTCCTCGCTTCGGAGTAAGTGGGAAGGTCCTTTTCTAGTTACTAATGCAGCCGACCATGGCGCTATATCCCTCCAGGACGATGACAGAAATATTTCCAAGGCCAATGGCCAAAGGTTGAAAATATTTCTCGAGCCCAAAATATCGGAACTCGAAGAAATAGACATCTGTGAGTTATCCGAGCTATAAACCCTCGTCTATGGTCATCGCTGGACCTTAAAGAGGCCGTATCCTAGGATAGACTCTTTTTTCATTTTTCTTTTCTTTCCCCTTTTCTGGCCAAATCCATCAAGAAAACATGAAAACGCTGAAATTCGAGCGCTGCGAGAACAACTTGCAGCCCTTGAGTTAAAGCTCAAGGATTAGGCTAGATTAGGAGTTTTAGATTAGAATTTTAGGTACTGCGCTTTATTTCCCTTCATTAATTTTGTTTTCAATTATTTGTACTCCTGCAGCACCCCACATTTTAATTTGAATAAAGTGGATTTAAATTTGATGCATGATTGCCCCGTGTGATTGATACACACTTGTGTGTCAATCACACACCCCTGGATTAACAAATTCGTCGAAGTGCAGCACGATTCGCAGGGTACAAAACGAAACGAACCTATTGTGCGAAACTGAGCGCATTTCGACCCGGACCTGAGCTGGGCGGCTTGCACCAGGCCGGCCAGCCTGAGAGTCCAAGAAATGTTCAAAGGGCATGATGCACCGGCACGCCGAGACCGAGCCTGACTCAGTGGGACCTGCCCTTCAGGCAGGAGCCCCAGATCCAGGTCGGTCGGCCTCTATTAGGCCAGCCGGCCCCACCTGGCAGCCACCAGCGTCGCCCTTTCTCGTCATGACGGTTTGCATCTCCCTGACCTTTGTCCTTTCTGCCTTTAACTCAAATTTAAATCTTTTGATAATCAAATTAAGGTTTGAAGAAAACCGGTAGAAAGAGATGAAATTCATGCTTGTGAATCAAGAATTTTCAAGTTGTATCTCGTTCGCAAAATACTCTAACCTTTGGAACTCAATGTTAGGATCACTTGATCTTTTGCTTTTTGATCCCTTCGATATAATGAATTGCGAGTTTTGCCCTTTCTGAATTTTGAAGTTCTGGAGATTTAATAAGAATGACAAGGCAACTCTCATTCATACTCAGCTTTGCCAAGTCCTATTCCAAAGCCATATACAAAGTCATGAGAAAATTTTGAGCCCTACATATTCTTTCTATGCCCTTGAGCTCGATCAAATGCTCTTTGCCTCATGAGAAATGCTATGCCTCCTGGCACTTTTGGTGAATCACGTACACGGAAAGCCTGAAGTCCCAAAGTGTGGTCCTCAAGAAGCACCATCCCCCTGAAAGAAAAAGAAACCGAGCAAGGCAAATCATTCAGCTAGAGTCAAAAAAAAAGAGAGAGAGAGAGAAGGGGAAAGATGGAAGAGCTGGAGTACTTACCACCAAAGAACAGACGCTTTCACTTGCACATGACCAAAGTTCTCGGGAAGCATAGTCTCTCAGACACAAAGTATTTTACCCTGCCACAAAGGAGACACAGAATGAACAAAATATCCCTACCCAGAGCTCCACATTCAGCCTTTAGAACGGTAGGAGAAGTGAGTAAGGCTCAGAATAACTTTCACCTCGTTCCGAGTGATCGAGTGCCCTAAGAGAATGAGAGCATGCCTTGGAACTCTAAAGAAATTATCCAGAAACTGAGAATAAGATGGATCATACTCCACGATAACTTGTTCTGGGAATCAATAGGTGAAAGAGAAGGTGTTAGCCACCCGGAATCCAAGGTATGAGGAAAAGCTCCGAGATATGCTTGATATTCCTTGAGGATCACGACCCTACACTTACTTGTCCCCCGGGTTCTATCTCAACCCTTTTGCTCGGGACGAGCAAAGTCTAAGTGTGGGGGCGTGTTGGCGGTCGATATTTATAATTTTTACCGCCAACATTTCTCCTGTTTCTATGGTTTTCAAGCTCATATCAAGATAAAACTAACCACACTGACAAGTTCCACAAGTTTTGATAATTATTTCATTTCAAGAACAAAGTGTGAGAAAATAAGCCAAAGTGGGACCAAACCCAGGCCGGCCGGCCTGCCACCTCAACAAACGACCACGTCACTGATCCACGAGCTCAGAAACACACTCAGAAGGATCACTAGTCATGCACTTGAAGTCGGTTTGATCCAAGGACCCGAAAGGCTTCACCCACGGATTCAAGAGCCGACCTGCATGTCCTGAACAGTTGCTTAACTGAAAAGCAACTGTTATTGACCTCAGGAGGCAATCACAAGCGTCCACGCGAAAGGCGGTGCCAGATGGCGGCAACCCTAGGTCGGCCGGCCTAGGGGAGGCCGGCCGACCCCACTTTGCAGCCTCTCAGGCTCAACTTCGCGTGGAAGTTACACCAACCGCCAAGGATGCGTGATCTTGACGCTTTTCACCGGTTACCGTCCTCAAGCTAGTATAAATAGACCCCTACTTCATGTTTGTAAGACACACCGTCCAAGAGAGAAGTGAGATTCTTAGTCGCTCCATGTCAAATGTAGAATAGGGAGAGTGTGAGGTGAGAGCTTGAGCAAGAGCCGAGCTAGGAAAGGAGTTGGGGTTTTCTTGGTCCTTCTCCACTTGTATCCACCTCAGGGAAATATTATCAAAGTAAGTTCCTCTTTTATCTTCAGTGTCTCACTAGTTATTCTCTTACTTTGAGTACCTAGTTAGTTCACTTATTTGATCCGCGGGATCCCTTATCTGCGTGGCTCAGCTTAGTTTGGCCATTTGGTGTTTCTTCTGGCCTTAACGTGAGGCGGAAGTCAGTAACTGGATAGTTGAAGTGTGGTGCTTAGGCTTGATGGTAATCTTTGGTTTTGTTCCACCCCACGGAACCATTGTGGTAGGCGGCAGGTGGTGATAGCCCTGTCCGTCCTTTGTAGTCCACCACGTTCGGGTGTTTTCATAGCAGTAGATCGTTGGCCGAGTTGGACTCCCCATTTCTCCCTCAGTCTGTAGTCCTTCCGCCCCAGTCGCTGAAGCAGATCAAGTTAGTTAGAAACTACTAGTTATCTGGGTAACGAGTTGGCTAGCTGAAGTTAAGCCCTCTACCCTCTTACCTCCTCTCTTTAGGTGGGTCCGGTTGAATAGTTCTAGGATTAGTTGCGTCTACCGTTCCTTGGATTCGATATCCTAGGTAAACTCCCTAGTAAAAGCTACATCAGTATCCGTGCGCTTGCGGATTAGTTCATGAAGGCTAAGGAGTGCCAACAATCATCAAACTGATCAAAATCTTCTGACTTATCCAAAATATCCTCAACACCAATGATTTTTCTTTTTTTCTGGAAGAACTATGTGGCGTTTTGGCTCATTTGTCTTGGATTTTCTTAACATGTCCTTCACATAGAACACTTGTGTCACATCCTTTGCTAGGACGAATGGTTCATCTTTATATCCAATCTTTTTGAAGTCCACTATTGTCATCCCATACCGGTCTGTCGTCACTCCTCCTCCAGCTCGATTCATCCATTGGGAGTGAAACAGAGGAATCTTCAAAGGTCCATAGTCTAGTTCCCATATCTCCTCTATGACACCAAAGTAGCTGTCCTTTTTTCCATCATTTCCTATTGCGTCTATACGGACGCCACTTTTTTGATTCGTGCTCTTTTCATCTTGGGCTCTGATGTAAAATGTATAGCCATTTATCTCATACCCTTGGTATTGCATGATTGTGATTGAGGGTCCCCTAGCCAACCATTGAAAAAAATTTCTTCTAGTCATCGCTTCTAGCTATGTATCTCAAAAAAATTGAAAATATCAAGAAAATCATTATTTTTAAACCCTAATTATTTTGACACTCTTCAGCTTGCGAACACTCGTCATCCAACACCATATGTGGCATGCAATCATGGTTCAGAACATTTATTCAGGTTCCTTATGCAAAAACCATCGAAAAGAAAAAAATCTTTGTTTAGGATATATATAACCTTGATTCAGCGGTGTTGACACTATCATTTGAGGCCAACATCGATATCCGTGACATGGTGCGGTACAAGGACATGATGAAAGAGTACGGCCTTGATCCTAATAGTGCCATCCTCACCTCGCTAAAAGGTGAGGATTACATTGGGGCCAAGACCGTACCCCTTCATCACGTCTCTTCACCGCACCGTATCGCGGACATCGATATTGGCCCCGAATGTCAGTATTAACACCGCAGGATCAAGGTTGACGATATATACATATCCGAAACAAAGATTTTTTTTTAACTCCGCGATGGTTTCAATGGGAGCTTGAATAAATACATCATTAGAGTGTCAAAATAATTCCTTCATAATACAAAATAAATACCAAGTATATACATTTTTCACTTAAAAAATTTGTTATTTCACATTCACTAGCTTCAAATCATAACAATAATGGCTATACGCGTTTTACTTGAAATTAAATGAAAATAATATTGCTATGATGATATATACGCACATACATGTCACTTGAAATAAATTGGAAAAAATTACTCTACACATTTCCCTCATTCAAACTAACCACATTCAAATTCTAGTCATCATTTCTAGCTATATATCTGAAATAAACGTGAAAATATCAAGAAAATCATGCTCATTCTTACTCTTCCAATCGATACAAATTTCTCTAAGTATAAAGCATGAAACGAAGCATAAATACCATCAAAGAAGAGAGGATGAAGTTGCTAACCTTTTCAGCACCTGGATGACTGAAATCCCTAAAGCCTTGACTAAAATGGGCAGCAACTCTCTAGAACGCTATGGGGAAGAAAGAGAGCCCGAGCTCGGGTCAAATGAATGGCTCGGGCTCGGGGAGGAAGAAAACTGGCTGATATACTGACGAAGCCAAGTTAGTACCGGCTGGAGGCTACAGCCGGTACTAGCTCTCACCATTTAGTACCGGCTGGAGCTACCAGTCGGTACTAAACCTTATCGGCTTCATTTAGTACCGGCTGGAGCCACCAGGCGGTGCTAAAATGCCGCCGGAGGGAATGTAGCCGTTGCCCCCCGATGTCGGTGGTGCAGTTTAAGTACCGGCTGGAGCCTCCAGCCGGTAGTAAAGGGTCCCAGGGGCACTGTAGCCCTAGCCCGATACTAAATGTGTCCTTTAGTACCGGGTACTGAATGTGAAGTTTTCTGGCAGTGTACTCGGTAGCACACGGAACATGTCGAAGTGTTCGAGGAGTTCGGAGATAGGGATAAATCTTAGTCAAGGCTTGCGGGGACCCATACTAAAACCCAAAGTTATTCCAAGCAAAAAGCCCAGTATAGATCACCTAGCACGAGATGTAGAGCGTCACGTTATTCCGGCACCTATCAAGCTCTAGACCCGATGAATAGCGGGTAGAACTGAGCATTTTGCAGATCGGGCTCGGGGCGGGCCAAAAAAATCTCGTCTAATTTCGGGAAAAAAAATTCATGCCCATGCACGTCCCATGGGCAGCAACGGGCCAAAATCCAACGGGCTAAACGTTTTCTCAGACTTCAGTTTCTCTGTCCAAGCCCGTTCCACAGAGAATAGTAGGCGGGCCAAAATCCGACGCGCTCGAACCAAGCCTAAAATGCCCAGGTATATATAGCCTAATAAATATTAATTTATTACACAGTATGAATCTAATTTACTTTTCATGATTAATCTAGTAGCATAACTTGATGTTGCCGAACTGTTTATATTTTTAACTATTAGGGATAAAACTAAATAAGTTTGACTTAGGACAAACTATTTATATTTATGACGGGAGAGAGTTTTTTTTTAAGACTACAAACTAGGTGAGGTAAGATTAACTGCTCCATTTCTTGCTGTAATTTCGGACACTTTATTCAGATATAGAAATAGTATAACAGCAGAAACAACTATTAATAAACAAAAGCACCTAGCTAGCTGCAAAAATACCGGCTGTTTAATGTGAAGCAAATACTCAAGTGATCCTGGATTTATGGCTCGCCTTCTAGCTAGCTGTACGCATCCGTTTTGACTGAGTGCAAGTGTCAACTTCAGTTAAGTCGTGAACGAGCGGATCTAGCCAAAGCAAAGAGAAAAGGAAAAGAGAGGAAAAATCTAATTATGAAATTAAGAGAGGAACGGCCGGAGCACCGCTCAACCTGTTCCTAAGGGAGAAATCGACAGATCTGACCACGCTTAACTCTGTGCCCGGGTATGTAGACGCCAACTACATGTGTACATCGTCGGAAAAAAATGCGTATGTGGTTGCACATTTTTTTGGAAAAAGAAAACTTTATTGATTTCAAGAAGTTACACCAAGATGATACAACGACTTGAAACTTTTCCAGCCTCTGCGGAACAGCACACAGCCTAAATAACAAATCTGTAGAACAACGGACAGACTAATGACTGTCAATCCTAAGACTAGACCGTCATCCATGTGACCGGATCAAAAAATCATTGGCCACCCGCTCCAAGAAATGAGAGGCCGCAACAAGCACCTCCTAGGAAGAAGGCTGTTGAAGGATAGCCCATGTACGGATCCAGCGAGTAGTCAAGTACAGTACCTGTCGGGGAGTAAGTGGTCGGCTTCGTGAATGGGTCCACAACCGAACTGTCCAAGTTTCTAGAAGCAGCACGTCTCATAGCTTTACTGTGACACCTTAGGTATTTAAATTACTAAACAAAATCTCATTAGCATAACAATATGCTTAACTAACTAAGAAAAATTTGAAGGAAATAAATTATGAGTTCGTTTTGCTTGGATTTGAAAGTATGTGTATATGTGCATAAGTACATGTACTTTAATCAAACAAATTGAATAACTTTCACGTTAAAGCAAATATGACTAAGAAATTGAATAGGCACAGCATCAGTGACATAATAAACAAAAGTCTAGTTGAAGCCTAGGAGAGAATACAATTTTTTTTTCCAGAAAATGACGTGCCCTCCGAA
Source organism: Panicum miliaceum (assembly GCA_032594955.1). Taxonomy (NCBI): domain Eukaryota; kingdom Viridiplantae; phylum Streptophyta; class Magnoliopsida; order Poales; family Poaceae; genus Panicum; species Panicum miliaceum. Next base: position 46,241,281 of record CM064057.1, on the reverse strand, counting down.
TCAAGCGTTTTGAGTTTTCAAATTAACTTTCAAACTACAACACAAATGAACTTTGGCCTGAAACCAAACTTGTGCAACTTTTCATTTTGAACAACTTTCATGTTCATAGATTTTTGAGTTACAACACAAAAATGGGAGAAAAAGAGTGTTTTTCAATTCAGCCCCTCGCCTTTCCCTTATTTTTCCACTCGGCCCCCTCCCTCCCCGGCTCTGCTCGCTGGCAGAGCTCGACAGCCACGTCGCCGGCGATGCCTGACCAGCGCTAGGCGTCAAGCCAATGGCGGGCTGCCCTCACCCCCTCCCCCACGCCGCGAGTCTGCCCAGCACGCGCGTGCCACGCGCACGACGGCGTGACGCGCATCTGCTTGCCGCCCGGGGCGGCAAATGTCGCGCGCCCGCGCCGTGCCAAGCCGTGCCCGAGCGTGTTGCGCCCCTGTGCACCACCCTGCTCGCCCAATGGTGCGCCCCAGCCCTGCCGGCACCCTTAGCCCCTCCTCCTCCCTCCCTTGCACCTATAAAGGCCGAATAGAGCTCACCTGCGCGCGCACGGATGCCGCTGCCGCTGCCATTGCCGCCGCCCAGCTCGGCTCCGCAACGTTGTCCTTCCTCCGCCTCTGCACAGTCCAAACCGAGAGCACAGGCCCCTTCCTTGCCCCTCCCCCCCCCCCCCCCCCCCGAAGCTCACTGGCCCGGCCGCCCACCCCCCCAGCCCCGCTGGAGCGCCGCCACCACCGCACACCGCTGCCGCCGCCGCCGCCCGCCGTGGAACCCCATCCTCCGCCCCTCCTCGACCCGAGCCAGACCCCAAAATCGCCCTCCTACCTCCCCACGAAGCCTCCCAGCCCAGCCCCTTTCGCTCCTCCTCACCGGAGCTCGCCGAAACCGAGCTCCAAGTGCCGCCGCTCCTACTCCACCGTGGCGAGCCCGCCACCGTCCACCCCAGACCACACCGAAACCATCTACAGGTGCGCCATGGCCCCCTCTCCATTTTCCCCACCTTCCCCCTCGCCGCCGTGGTCCGAGATGGCCGGATTTTGGGCCAAACCGAGCTCCATTGGTCAGCCATGGTGACAGGACCCAATTGCGTGGATTGGAATAGTTTTAGGGGGTTTTCTGAAAAACTTAAGGACCTGGTTGTAAACCATGTTTTCCACCTCTAGATTCAAAACCGCGAATTTTGAAAATAGTTTACAAATCGTAGAAAAATCAGAAAAATATAAACTCAACTGTTCGGTAATCCTTAGAAGAAGACCTACAACTTTTGCTACATGCATTTCTTCAGTTGCCTGCTATATTTTGCTCTAGATTAAATGGAAGGTTTAATAGCTATTATTTGTACCCACTGTTGTAGACAAGGGCTGAACCTGAGTTTTGTACAGTAGGTTATATTCTTGATGTGTAGACCAGTGTAAAAAGTTCAGGACCAGAACCCATCTCTAGCTAAACTTTTTGTTAGACTTTGTTTTATGCCTTGAAGATATAGAACTAATTTTTCCTATTGTTATATAGTGATTCATGTTATGAAACTTTTTCTGCACTATTATATTGATACCTCGATTCCACAGAAAAAGTTTAGGACTTTTTACCTTTCTGTAACCTACTTACATAATTTTTGTGGTGGAGAAATGCATTAAATCAAAATAATCAGTGTTTGTGCTTGAAAAATGTTCATCTTTTTACTAGGATACTTTAGGTTAGAAAATGCTTTATAAAAAGTTTCATACTCAGAAACCATGTAAAACATTCTATAGAAATTAATCTTTATTAAAATAGGTGTATCTTGTCCTATTTATTATGCTCTGTATCATGCACAATAAAATCTGAAAAATTTACAGTAACACATATATAGACAGGTTAACACGCTGTAAAAGGATTAGCATCAATACTTGCATGATTTGTTCTGTATAAAAATAACTAAGATCTAGCAGTGGCTGTGTATTATATTTTTTATGATTATTTTGCTGCATAAAAATGTATGAAATTTTATAGTGCTTTGTCTCTGCATAATGTGCTCTAAATAAAAATGCCATCACCAAAAGTTACACAGACCAGTGTTTATGCTTAATCTATGCTTGTGCTTAGAAAATTAAGTTTCCAATATAACACAACCCCTTCTTGTTTAATGAAGTTAAATAGTTTAAGATGTACTCTATTAACGATTGCCCAAGAAAATTGTAACTAAGTAACTTCACAACTATGTTTTGTGGACTGCAACTTTATCGTGAAGGAAAATAATCATCATATACCATCACTACAACTTACACTTGTGCATTCATATAGAATCGACTACTCTCACTAACGGAACGTACGAGCTGGTGCCCGAGTCCGAGAGTGAGCAGCGTGAAGCTCAAGTGAATCTAGCTGAAGTTTTCGAAGACCCGAACCCGAGTTCGGAAGAGCCCAAGGCTTGCTCATGAAGGCAAGCTCCGGAGCATGAACCCTATTTTTCTAAATTATACAACTTATTACTCTATTTTACTTGTGCATTAAGTTTATAGGAGTTGAATGAAAACTTAGTTGCATGATCCTTGTTACCCATGCTCTGAACACTAGATGTAAGTTTCGATAGAATGCTATGCTAATAGGACCCGGTAAAAGTCGAGTGATTTCCTGTCACTCGCGAGAATATAGGAGTTGAATGTTTACTACATGCTGCAATCATAAGGTCGACGGACGGGGCTATGGTGCGATGTTCATTTTGGTGATTGAGGCCCCATCTGTTTAGTGAAAAATGCTAAGGCCGCAGTGTGTGGTAGTGGTGGTTAAGCGTTTGAACGTACTAACCACATGCCAAGAATATGGTAATCGGTAAGCTTAAGTACCTAATCGGACTGGCAAGTGGACAGCACCTCACCCTCCCAACTTCGGTTCCATGCGCGCACATGGTGGGTGCAGAGCCGGGCTCTGTAGTCTCGGATGGTGGCCCTGATCCACAACCCGGGAAGAAAGGGGAAAGGTTGCACGTGTGACTCTGAGAGTAACCACGTGATGTGTGTTTAGGTCTGCCTTGCAAGTTTAAGAAATTCGATTCAAATCGTCCGTTTCTTGCGGTATTGAGACTGCTTGACCCTTTTACCACATAGAGTAAGAAATGGAACAATAATGATGATTAATCTTGTTGGATGCAAATTAATTCATTCACCATGTATGATATTGGATAGTTGCTTACCTAGAATGGTTAAAGAAAACTAGAATCTGGAGCTAAAATTTGAAAGTAAGGACCTACTTGTATATGCTTTTCGGCAAAACAAACCCCTCAAGCCAAAAGCCTTGCATGTCTAGGAGTCGGCTAAGTATATTCCACTAGTCAGGTAAGCCTTGCTGAGTATTAGTATACTCAGCCTTGCTTGTGGCTTGTTTTCAGGTGATACTTTTGAGGACATGGTTGCTAGTTTGACTTGGCCGTTTACTCTTCCTCCTGGTTGGTCGGTGGAATGGGATGCGTCCCCAGCCAATGATGATAATGCCGAGTGATGTCTCGTACGGGCTTCATAGAGACATCATGTATCGTCAAGTAGTTTATTGTTATTTTTCCGCTGCAATGAACTCTGAAGAACTCGTTTACTTTTAATTTCTGAAGTACTTGTTTTAAGAATTCAAACTTGGTCTGTAATAATAAATTATGTTGAACCCTGTGATGTAAAATTTGTGGAATGTTGTATTCTGTGGGCTCGCCTTCGTGTGAGTAATTTTTGTATGTGTGGTTTTGATCGGCAAACCGTGGTTGTATTGGGAGGTTACCTGATAGACCAATGGATTATTCAATTTGTAGTGCGAGATAGCCCTGTTGCCCTTATGGTGATGGTTAACGCACTTGAGCCGGATTAATTCAGGTGGTTCTGTCACATTGACCCATCATTAATTCATCAGCAGTTTGAGTCCCAATCTGTGCTAAATGCACTCCAGTTGACTGCCATGGGGTTGTCGGTGATGCCATCTCAGATGGCCCACTGAAGTGCGGATCAGATTGACTTATGTTTGTAGCTAATGAGACATTTGACTGACCACAAAAAGAGTCAGACATGTCGCAAGAGCCTGTTGATATTTGAGGTGGTAACTCACACGAAGGAGCAGATGCATGTCGCTGTGAACTTTTGTTGCTGGAGTCACCCACGCGCCCTGCCTCATGGGCACCTGCGCTTGTAGGAGTCGCACCTACACTCGGAGGTGCCCGTACATCCTGCGCTCACCATAGAAGGGGTGACAACCTCCAAAGTTGGCTGCTCGAAAAAATTATTCCCTGACCCGGCCTGAAACCACCTCTTGGTACAGTAACCGCTATCTTGGGCAGATTTGTAATACCATCCGACAAAATAGGCTTCCTCGTCGGACACGGACGTCGGTTTCCCATAGGAGTAACTGCAATCCGGCACTGCATTGGGGCAGGGCCAGCAGAACCGACATTGCTTGTCTGTGGCAAGCTACTCTCTGGCTGACTACCACTCTTCAGTTTCTTAGCTGTTGCATCCATGTGCGGCAACCGGTGTCCTCCCCTCTGCATTGCCACATGCGGCACCTGACGCTCTCCTGCCCGCCCGGCCGACCACCAGCTGGCCACGGGCGGCTCACCATCGGTCCCGGCTGGTTCTGCTGGCCACCAACCGCCCACGACCAGCCCGGCGCCGACCAGTCCTCATCGACCGCTCAGTGCATTCAAGCACGCCTACTCTCGGCGTGCTCCTGCCCCTGCTGGCCCACGGCCCTTGCCCAAGGGTGCAGTGCCTATTCCCCCGCTGGAGAATCGGCATGCCATGACCACCAGGGCCAAGCAGGGGTTCCGGCAGCCGCGGCTCTTCCACGTCGCCCCGTTGTCACCAGTTCCGAAGACCTTCCGCAGCGTCCTTGCCCACCCAAATTGGCGGGCTGCTATGGAGGAAGAATATGCTGCTCTGCTGAAGAATGACACTTCTGTTCTCATTCCGCGTCCTCCGCACACCAATGTTGTCTCTGGCAAGTGGATCTTCAAATATAAGCTCCAGTTCGATGGCTCCCTGGAGAGATACAAGGCTCGCTGGGTTCTTCACGGATTTACTCAGCGTCCTGGCATTGACTTCGCCGAGACCTTCAGCCCCGTCGTGAAGCCCGCCACGGTCCGCACTGTGTTGTCCCTGGCATTGTCTTGCCACTAGCCCATTCATCGGCTGGATGTCAAGAATGCCTTCCTTCATGGCACTCTGACAGAGACTGTGTAGTGCGCCCAGCCGTCTAGATTCGAGGATCCTGCTCATCCTGATTTCGTTTGTCGTCTAAACAAATCCTTATATGGACTGAAGCAGGCATCCCAGGCTTGGTACACATCACTCTTGGCTTTGTGGAGGCCAAGTCGGACACATCACTATTCGTCTACCGTCGCGGCTCGGATCTCATCTACCTGTTGCTATATGTTGATGACATCATGCTCACAGCATCTTCCCCGGACCTTCTATGGCGCACCATCACTGCTCTCCAGCAGGAGTTTGCCATGAAGGACCTTGGTGAGCTACATCACTTCCTTGGGATGCATGTTCAGCATTCTGGCACTGGTCTTCTACTCTCTCAGCGGCAGTATATGATGGATATCCTGGACCGTGTGGGCATAGCTGAGTGCAAACCATGTTTGACACCTGTGGACACTAACCCGAAGCTTCCTGCTGATGGGCCTCCTGTTCAGGACGCTTCTGACTACCGGAGTCTTGTTGGTGCTTTGCAGTACCTAACCTTCACACGACCAGACATCGCCTACGCCATCCACCAAGTGTGCCTCCATATGAGAGCCCCATCTTGCTGCTCTCAAGCAGATCCTTCGCTATATCTGTGGCACGCTTCACCTTGGACTCCTGCTGCGTCCTTCCTCTACGGCCGAGCTCCTCATCTACTCGGATGCAGATTGGGCCGGTTGTCCCGACACACGCAAATCCACCTCGGGTTATGCTATCTTCCTCGGCGACGACCTGGTGTCTTGGTCCTCGAAGCGGCAGAACACTATTTCTCAGTCTGGTGCCGAAGCTGAGTATCGCACCGTGGCCAACGGTGTGGCCGAGGCTACTTGGCCGCGACAGCTTCTTTCTGAGCTTCACGCTCCTCCTCGGCGGGCCTCGTTGATCTACTGCGACAACATCAGTTCCGTCTACATGTCCTCCAACCCGGTTTAGCATCAACGCACCAAGCACATTGAGATTGATCTTCACTTTGTTCGGGAACGTGTTGCTGCTGGTGATGTCCGCGTCATGCACGTGCCTACATCTTCGCAATATGGCGACATCTTCACCAAGGGGTTGTCATCTTCTGTCTTCACAGAGTTTCGGTCCAGTCTAAACATTGGTGGCTCCGACGGTTAGACTACGGGGCGTGATAGAATGTGTATCTAGGTCATGTGCCGGTTTGCCCTGTTGGGCCGAGGACTGTGCTGCACCAGCCTGTTGCCGTACGCAGCTTCCTCTTCGGTTTGAGTAGATTAGGCAAGGGATCCTTGATTGGTGCATTCTATAAACCAAGACCTAGGACTCCCTTGCCTATATATGTACGGGCACCTACCCCTCCATAATCAATCTACTATTTTCCTAGCCATGTTTACATTCATGCACATATATGTAGGTACTCCTACTCCATGGAGCACTCAGGACTCCGGAGTCAGGCCAACCAATCAAAACCAAAGAAACAGAGATGGAGTCATGGAGACCGTACCGGTAGTCATAGATATGTGGTCTGCCAATGCCAAAACATGCATCTGTCGCCCGGCCGGCTAACCGGCGGAGACAAGGTGCCGGACGTCTCCTCTTGTGGTTGTGGGAGTAGACGAATAAGCAGGGCCTGCGGCAGCAAGCCAGAGCTGACCGACATAGCGTCCCTGCCTCGATTGGCCCTCCTTCACTTCTCCCCCTCTCCTCTCTCTAGCTGCTTCTTCCCTGCACTGGTTCGGGGAATTAGGGTGGACAGGTGATAGGAGGTGTGCTACTAGCCACAGTGGATCCGATGCTAAAACTATCTGCGCTCGGTCTATCCGCAGTCATCATACTCTATTTTCATCATCTAAAAGAAATATTCTGTCCTGTTCATCGATATTCTCTCCTCTATACCTAGTTTTGCCGCAGTTATCCATACTCTATATCACATCCTCTATACCAACTACCCTATATTTTATTCAACCACCTCCAACTATTATCTCCTTTCTTCTCTTTTTTTTTCTCTCCTCCTCTTCTTTTCCTTTTCTTTTTTCTCTTGCTTCACGTTTACTAATACAACTTTTAATTAAATAATAATGTTTTTTCTTTTTTTTCTTTTTCTCCTTTTTTCTCTTTTTTTTCTTTTCCTCTTTTTTCTCTTCCTATTTTCTCTCCCCGGCTCTCTCCTCTCATATGTTTTTTCTTTTTTTCTTTTTCTCCTTTTTTCTCTTTTTTTTCTTTTCCTCTTTTTTCTCTTCCTATTTTCTCTCCCCGGCTCTCTCCTCTCATTTTTCTCCTCCCCTGCTCTCTGCTCTCTCCCTCTCCTTGCGCCCCGGCCGAGAGGCTGCGGCGGCGCTCCATGTACGGCGCCAGGAGCTGCTGCGGATACGGACGGATCCGCCTCCACCGGTGAGCTCGGCTGTCTTCCCTCCCCGCGCGCCGGCCCCTCCCCTCTCTCCTCCGCCGGCGAGCCGCAGGGCGCGCGGCCCCTCACCTGCTCCTCATCCGTCGACGAGCCGGGGGGGCGAGCGGCTCGGCCTCCATCCTGGAGTGTATCAGCGGGGGCGGCGGTGGGCGCGCGCGCGGGCCGGTGCGTGGCAGCGGCTGTGGCGTGGCCGGCACGTGGCAGCGATGGCGGCGGCCTGCGCGCGTCAGAGGAGAAAGCCCGCGCGGAGGAGGCACTGCGCGAGTGCGATGGCGAAAGCCTCCCGGCTCGAACCAGGCGACGGGGAATTTGACCCGAGCGCGACCTGCACCGCCCCTATCCCTTCCTCTCCCTCTCCGACACGGCGGCAAAGGCCCGCGCGGCGTGCCCCCTTCCTCTCCCTCTCCGGCGCGGCGGCGGAGGCCTGCGCGGCGCATCCCCTTCCTCTCCTTCTCCGTGCTAGGCGGCCGTGGCGGGGCTGGGCGGCCGTGGCGAGGCTGGGCGGCCGTACTGCCTCCGGGCTGGAGTGCCGCGGAAGACGGGGCCGTTCCATGCACGGGGAGGGTCAGGCAGTTGGGGCTTGCTGCGGCTGGGCCGGTAGCGGATCCCTAGAGCTCCACTGGAAATAGCGGAACGCGGGCGCTACGCTAGCGTAGCGTGTTGCTTACCGTCCCCCGGTGCGGACGTAAAAACCCTAAAAGTATCCTGGAGTATCGCTTACAATTCCCCGGTGCTACAATTCCCCGGTGCGAACAGCCTCATGCCACCTCTGCCGATGCCGTGAAACTCCAAACGTGCACAGCGTCAGCATCGATGCCGAATACATGTGGGTCCAACTGGTTAGATCAATCCATTAGGCCTCCAACAGCCTTCGCGAAATCGTCGGCTGAGGTGGAGCTCAGAGCGACTAAAAAATACAAAATCAGTTCCTAGCATTCTTTGATCTCTGTGCCTCCTCTCTCATTGTTTTGGGAAACGAGCTAGAAGCTAGCGGCGAGAATTTTTTTATTTTTTATATTTTTCATTTTATAAATTTTTAAAAATATATAAAAATTTGCAAATCTATACCCCTTAGCAACCTTACCGCCGTTTCATCGGGCGAAATATTCCTTCCCTAAACAGTTCACTTTCAAAAAATCGTAACTAATTTATATGAACTCAGATGGAGATAAACTTTATATGAAAATTTTAGATCGACGAGATCTACAACTTTGTAGTTTAAATTTTTTGTCATTCGGTGCCATCTTGATTCTCAAATAGTCGACACAAATTTCAGATCTAAACTTTAAATTTTGGTCTAAAAATTGGACAACTCACTTTCAAAAAATCATAACTAATTTATATGAACTCAGATGGAGATAAATTTTATATAAAAATTTTAGATCTCGACGAGGTCTACAACTTTTTAGTTGAAACTTTTTTATCTGAAACTTGTGTTGACTATTTGAGCATCAAGATGGCACCAAACGAAAAAAGTTTGAACTACAAAGTTGTAGATCTTGTCGAGATATAAAGTTTTTATATAAAGTTTATCTCCATCTGAGTTTATATAAATTAGTTATGATTTTTTGAAAGTAAACTGTCTAGGAAAGGAATATTACGCCGAATGAAATGGTGGTAAGGTTACTACAGTACACCTACCGCCGATTCATCCGGCTATAGACGTTTTATTTGGTGGCAGGGGTATAGATTTGCAAATTTTTGGTAGGACGTATATTTTTTTAAAATCATAAAATATAAAATATAAAATTAAAAAAATTCTAGCGGCGACATAAGAGCCAGCTCGGCTCGCGCGCGGCCCGCGAGGAGAGCACAGAAGCGCTGCAGCCCACGCGGGGGCAGGCAGTCTGGCTGGTGCACTCAGCCCACACGCTGCGGATCAGCAGGCCGGACCAGGCGCAGCGCCAGCCCAAAGCAGCCAGCAGCTTGCTAGGTCCCTCTCAATAAAAAAAACAGCTTGCTAGGCCAACGGAGCACAGTAGCACAGTGAGCAAGTCCTTTTTTCCTCTTGTTTATTTTCTGCACTTGTTTTACTCGAAGCACTCATATTTAGACTAGTAAATTAACACTTGCTTTTGCTAATCCTGGTTAGCTTTTGCATGCTTAATTGACTTATGTTAATTAGCTTTAATTGTTATTCATTGCATGCTTAGCTAAGAGGACTCTTTTGCAGTGATTAGTTCTAATAGGTGAAGCTCTTGTTAGGCTTTTAGTTGAGCTTTGCTTCTGCTTGGCTTTGAGCTTTGCTTATCTTTGTTAAATCATCGAATGCTTGGCTAAGTGAAGCTTTCATGATAGTGTTGCTAGAGTAGATTATCTTGAGTTTGGTTCTGCTTTGTGTCGAGCTTTCGGTGTTGGTTTCGCTTCCGCTTTGCGTCGAGCTTTTCCTAACCGTTTCTAGGATGAGCTTGTCACTAGTTAACTTGTATCATCCTAGCGGTATGGTGTGGGGTGTCAATCGGGACATAGGCCTTATTCTTATCGAAGAGAATTTACTAAAGGCTCCCATTCACTCCCTCTCTCTGGTCGCTCGTTTCGGTCATTCAAATACCTTTCGAAAATAATAACCAAGTTCATCGGGCCAAGAGAAAGACTCGCTTGGTTAGCCAAGTTGGAGCCCGATCTGTATAACAAGATGATTCTCAAGGAGAAGACGAAGCATGGAGCCCCATCCGCAACCTTCGACGTGGAAACTTGCTCCCACCACTACAAAAATAATTTGTAGCAACACCCCGAATTTTTTTTAGGGGCGGATCAAAATGTCACACGTCCTTACCAATGGGCAGCGGGTACTGTAGCAACCGAGCCGCCCCTGAAAATCCATTTGTAGGGACGGCTCACCCCATCAGCCGCCCCTGTAATCATTTACAGGGGCGGCTGATGGGGTGAGCCGTCCCTACAAATGGATTTTTTAGGGGCGGCTGACCCCCCCAACCGCCCCTACAAATGCGACCATTTTTGAGGGCGGCTGAGGGGATGAGCCGCCCCTACAAATGGAATTTTTTGAAGCGGCTCACCCCCCTACCCGCCCCTAATAATATCTATAAAAATCTGGGCACCTTCTTCCTCCTCCCGACCCCCATTGTTTGCTCGGGAGAGGAGCTCCCCCAACATCCGAAAAAAAGAAAAAATGGGGGGGAGGTTTTCAACTTGATTTCCTTCGAGTTGGGGGCTCTAGGAGGTAAGTTGACGCTAATTTCTTGTCATTTTTAAGCTCTTTTGTTACATTAGTGGCTCAAATGTCTCTTTGCCTCTAACTAGATCTAGATCTCCATGGTGTGGATTAGCCATTTGAGATACCATTTGGCTCAATCTTTTGGATGAAGTTGTGCTATTTTAGTAGAAGAACAAGATTATGTACTTATTTAGACTAGATCTATAGTTTTTAGCCTCAGTCTTAAGTAAATAATGCCCTAGATTTATGGAGGAGAGAGAAGAAGATTTGTTTTTTTTTCTTTTTTTGAAAGATGCATATTAGATTTTTTCCCAACATTTTGTTGTAAAATAATATGTTAAATTTTCTATTATTTTTATCTAGTACAAGTTAAATTGACTTTTTCCCACACCTATGCATATATAAAAGCATATATTTATTTAGATTTAGGGCTCCATTTCTTCACACACATGCATGTTAGATTTTTTCCCCCAAAATTTAGTGGTATAATAATATGTTTGGTTTTGATTTTTTTATTTAGTACTAGTTAAAATGACTTTTTTCCCAATATGGTTGGTTCTGATTTGAGTTAATCCATTTAAATTATTTGTTGCTATTCAGAGATGGATAGAACATGGATGTACAATGCAAAAATGATGGACGCCTATTTCCATGGAGATCTCAATAAATTCATTCAAGTTGCGGAGAAGCATGCAAGAAATGAGAAGACAAGGTTGATGCATTGCCCATGCAATGCCTGCAAGAATTTGAGAGTATTCAGCGACCCAACTACAATCAGATCACATGTGATGGTGAGTGGTTTTGTTAAGAACTACACGATTTGGAAGAAACATCCCCCTCCGACGAATAATCCACTGAATGACATCATAGAAGACGAGGAGTTTCATAGAATGTTTCATTCTGATTATGATGGTGGTGGAGATGATGATGGTGTCGGCGATGATGATGGGGTTGCTGATGATGGTAGGGTTGGTGGATTCCAAGATGATGATGTCGACGGTCCCATCGATGGTGATAGTAGTGGCGATGAACTTGACGACGGTGATTTTCTCAGCCAGTTGTTGCGCCACACCAAAGTAGAGCTATTGGTTGGTAGTGCTAGGGGGTTAGCAAACTTTGAGACGGTGAGAAAATCAGCAGAGGAAAATATATATGAGCGATCGAAGGGATGCCCGAAACACTGGACCGTGCTTCGTTTCATACTTCAGCTGTTGACTCTGAAGGCTAAGCATGGTTGGTCAGATGGTAGTTTTAACGACCTGCTGCGTATCTTGGCTTGGTTGCTTCAAAAGCCAAATAAAGTGCAAGCCAACACATAGCGAGCAAAGAAGCTTGTCAGCCCGTTCACGATGGGTGTTGAAAGAATTCATGCATGTCTAAATCATTGTATTTTGTATCGTGGGGATACTTTCAAAGACTTGGATAAATGCCCTGTATGTTCTGCAAGTCGGTACAAAAACAATGCAGGTTACTGTGGTGGTGACAATGAAGGTCCATCCGGACGGAATAAAAGGAAGGGGAAGGGTGTTGCCTCTGTTGAGCAAGACGACGTCGCTACTTTAAGCATTTCTGAGAAGCAGAGCAGAATTCCTGCCATGGTTATGTGGTACCTCCTAGTTTTCGATCGTTCGAGGTGATTCTTCTCGAACTCAAAGGATGCTGAAATGATGCAATGGTGGGACTCAGATAAGCGCAAGAAGGGTGACGGAAAGCTCCGACATCCAGCTGATGCTCGGCAGTGGAAGAAATTCGACGAGAAGTACCATCTGGAATTTGGAAAGGATCCGAGGAATGTTCGGTTCGCGTTGAGTACGGATGGAATGAATCCATTTGTTGAAAGAAGCAGCTCCCGCAGCACATGGCCAATGATATTGACGATGTACAACCTGCCTACATGGCTGTGCCAAAAGAGAAAGTATCTTTTGCTATCTATCCTTATACAGGGCCCCAAGCATCCTGGCATCGATATAGATGTTTTTCTTGAGCCTCTGATGCAGGAGATGGAAATTTTATCGAAGGAAGGAATCAATATCTTTGATGGTTTTACACGTCAGCTCTTTAACCTTAGAGCCATTATATTCATCACCATCCATGATTACCAGGCATTGTTTGTCCTATCAGGATAGATCAAAGGTAGAACGGGATGCACGGTGTGCGTGGATGGCACCGTATCATCTTTCCTGGAAGGATCTTGAAAGGTAGTTTACCTTGGGTACAGACGCTTCTTGATGGAAGGATATAGGTACCGAAGTAAGAAGTTCTATAATTTTTTTGATGGCAAACCTGAATTACATTCTGCTCCAGTAAAACGAGACGGGCACTATGTTTTCGAGATGGAACAGTGCATCCAGGTCACTTATGGAAAGAAGAAGAAAGATGGGAAGAAGAGAAAGAGAGATAAGGCACCTATCGATGGTGTACAATTCAAGAAATAGTCCATCTTCTACAAATTCTTGCCGTATTGGGTGGATCTTGAGGTCCGCCATGCAATCGATGGTATGCACCTGAAGAAGAATGTGTTTGGTAACACAATCGGGCTCCTCCTGGAGACATCAGCCAAGACAAAGGATACATTGAAGTTGCGCCAGGACTTGGTAGCCATGAAGATAAGACAAGATCTTCACCCTGTTGATAAAGGGAATGACAGATATGAACTTCCCCCAGCTAGCTACAACTTGACACATGATGAGAAGAATGCAATGTGCGAGAGCTTGAGAGGTATCAGAGTCCCGAGTCGTTTCATGTCCAACATAAGGAAACTAGTGTTGATGAAAGATCTCTCACTATGCGGTTATAACTGTCATGATTGTCATGTGTTGCTGACGGTGTTCCTCCCGATTGCAATCAGAGCGATCAAATCAGTATATGTAAAGATGGTAATCACTTGGTTGTGTTACTTCTTCAACAGAATTTCACAAAAGGTGATCGACGAAGATGAGTTGCTGGATCTCCAAGAATTCATTGGGGAGACTATGGCGCAGCTCGAGATGTGCTTCCCTCCGGGATTTTTTGATATAACAGAACACCTAATGATTCATATGGTGGATCAGATACGGGCACTTGGTCCACTTTACCTACACGAAATGTGGATGTATGAGCGTTTCATGTCCATTCTCAACCGATACGTACTGAATCGTGCTCATCCTGAGGGGTCCATGATAGAGGGATACAGTACTGAGGAAGGCATCGAGTCTTTCCCAAGTTACCTAAAGGATAATGTGTCCCTTGGTTTGCATATTCCACGCTTTTTGGGGAGGTTGCAAGGTGTGGGCACAGTTGGGAGGAAAACCTTCATCGACAAGGATTTCAAAGGTGTGCAACAGGCATATTTTAGCATCTTGCAGCATCTCACAATAATGACACCTTTAGTCAATGAACACTTGAGCATGATTCGTGCAGGAAGTAATGGCCGCTCTGATGATTGGATCATGAGAGAGCACAAGCGTCAACTGACTGCATGGTTGAAGGACCTGGATCTACCAAATGGGGAGACCGTGGATGAGCAAACGATCAAAAGTTTGGCAGCTGGCCCATCTAGCCAGGTCACATCATGGCAAGGGTATAATATTAATGGATATCTAGTCTATACAGCCGCAAAGGACAAGAAGACCGTATCTCAGAATAGTGGTGTCTGTATTGAGACCTTGGATGAGAGAACAGGGCAAAGTACAACATATTTTGGTGTCATAGATGATATATGGGAAGTGCACTATGGTTCCAACATACAAATCCCGGTTTTTCGGTGTCGTTGGGTCAAACACCCCAAAGGTGTTGAGGTGGACGGCTATGGCCTCACGATTGTTGATCTCAATAATGTTGGTTACAAAGATGACCCATGGGTACTTGCCTCACAGGTCGCACAGGTATTGTATGTAGCTGATCCCGCAAAGAAGATGAAACACGTTGTGGTCCCTGGAAAATGAGATATCATAGGAGTTGATGGTGTCGAAGACGTGGAAGGATATAATCAGTACGATGAAATGAATCTATTCACAAACCTACCACTAAAGATGAGGATTACAGAAGCAAGCATAAGAAAAGACAATAAGCCATGAGCACGCAACGATGGACAATCGAGAATCGCTACCACTTAAATATATGCAGCTAATATCTCATGCATTCATGTATCCTAAATCAATTATAAATATGAGACCTATTATTGTGCTAAAGTGTTTGTATTTTGTCATCGTGGTTTCAACACTTTTATTCATTATTTACACCGAAATGTGATTTTGATATTTTTTTTATATTTTAAATATCACAATATGCTTATGGTAAAAATTTCAAGTTGTTTTGATGTGTTTTACTATTTTTTATAAATTAAATGATCTTTCAGATTAAATTGGAAAAATATTTGTAGGGGCGGGTGGGGGCGCCGCCCGCCCCTACAAATGCATTTTTAGGGGCGGGTGGGTGCGTCGCCCCGCCCCTACAAATGTATTTAAAATTTTTTCTAAAAATTCATTTATTCCAAATAACACAGCAAAACACCTCACAAAAATGTGAAATTTATACCATAAGCCTACAATGACCTATAGAACAAGGATAAAATATAAAAAATACAATTCAACACATCTAGTGTATAATAGTGTG
Source organism: Panicum miliaceum (assembly GCA_032594955.1). Lineage (NCBI taxonomy): Eukaryota > Viridiplantae > Streptophyta > Magnoliopsida > Poales > Poaceae > Panicum > Panicum miliaceum. Next base: position 46,225,947 of record CM064057.1, on the reverse strand, counting down.
GAAAACACAAAGTTAGGCTTGAGTTGAATGAGATAGTAGTGTGGCTTAGGTACACATTAAGGTTTCAACAATTTTATGCATTATTTACACAAAAATGTGATTTTGATATTTTTCATATGTTTTACATATTACAATATGCTTATGGTAAAAAATTTCAAGTTATTTTGATGTGTTTTACTATTTTTTTATAAATTAAATGAACTTTCAGATTAAATTGGAAAAATATTTATAGGGGCGGGTGGGGGCGTCGCCCGCCCCTACAAATCTATTTTTAAGGGTGGGTGGGGGTGTCGCCTGCCCCTACAAATCCCTGTAGATATATATAGTCACGGGAATTAGAAAATTTTAAACTTTTAGACGCGCGTGGAGGACACGCTGGGAGGCTGCCGGAATTTTTGGTGACTCCGCCCGCCGCCATTACTCCTCCTCGCCGCACGCCGCCGCCGCTCCTCCTCCTCCCTCGCCGCCGCCGCTACTCCTCCTCCTCCTCCCCCGCCGTCGCGCACTCCTTCCCCCCCCCCCCCCCCCCCCCCCGCCGCCGCGCGCTCTCCTCTTCCCCCGCATCCCCGCCGGCCGCTCTCCGCGAAGCCCTCTCCTCCGGTCGTCCTCCGCCCCACGCGACCCCTCGACCGGCTCGCCCTCGGCCTCGCGAAGCTCGCCGGCCCCTCCATCGCCGCTCTCCCCCGCCGGCCTCGCCGGAACAACGCCAACTGCCGCCGCCGCCCCGTGCTCCGCGCCGGCGAGCCGCCTCAGGCTGTCCCGAGCCCCATCAAGCGCCTCCCCAGGTCCCTTTCACTCCCCTCGTGCCCCTCCCCCTCTCCTCCCTCGCCGCCGGCGAAGTCCCTCGCCGTAATCGAGGTCAGACCCGCCGGCCGGCCGCCAGGGACCTGATTGCTTTTCTTTGATTTTAGGGTCCCCAGTGAAAAACACGAGGACCTGTTTGTAATACTATAGTTTAACTTTTGGTTTCACAATCAGCAAAATTTAAAAATCGATATCAATTCATATAAAAATCCAAAAATTTCAAACTAAAATTCTCTAGAATCCATAGGATTAGATCTACAACTTTCATTAAAGACCATGGCTAGTTTCTTAGTAGACTTTGTGATAGAATAAAATATAATTTTAATAGCACTTAATTAGATCTCATGTTCTAGTTAGGCATAGATAGTGATTTTTGGATGGTAGCTCAGTAACTAGGAGTAGAGCTCAGTGTAAAAATTTTAGGTCCAGAAGATGTACCTAGCTATAGCTTTTATTTTCTCTTGTTCTATGCCATGTTTAATTCGATGTAATTTTTATGTGTGTTGTACTATGATTAAAGAAGTCAAACTTTTGTTGCATTTCATATTCAAAATAATTGTATCTCATGGATCTCATGAATGTATCTCAATGAGATGTCAATTTTTGTATTCTATTATATACGAATGAGATGTTAATTTGTAATCTGTAGTTCGTTTTCATTGTGAATTGAAATATTTATTCAAATATATATTCGATGCCTATGTAGTGTAAAAGTCGTAGATGGATCCTCAGCTGTCATCTTCCCCACAAAGGGATGACGCTACTCTGCAAGACGAGCTTGAACAATTGCATCCCAGATGGAGTGGGATAACGAGGCCGACGTCGATGTTCAATCTGCGGAGGACGAGTCTGACGTCAATGCTGAAACTAGGGACGAAGATGGCCCTAGGGTTGGAGAAGGGGCTTGGGTGGAAGGCAGGTGACTTGCTGAATTGTATTATCTGTGTAGGGGCCGACAGGAAGGAGTAAGCGCCGACGCCAACCCCCTAGCCCCACAGAGGAAGATAATGAAAGCTCGGGTCTCGATCCTGCAAGTACAACCTCTGACGGACAAAACAAAAGTAAATGGGGTCAGCGAGGAAGAAACTGTGGCAGAACCACCTGAATTAATCCGGTTCAAGCGCGCTAATCATCACCACAAGGGCAATCAGGGCTAACTCGCACTTCAAACGGAATAATCCATTGGTCTGTCGGGTAACCTCCCGATACAACCACGGTTTTTGCCGATCGAAGCCACACATACATGTACTCACACGAAGGTGAGCCCAAAGTATACAACATTCCACACTTTTACACCACAGGGTTCATCACAAATTATTATTATAATGGGGTTCAAATTCGTAAAACAAGGTACTTCGTATTTCGAAATAAATGAGTTCTTCAGAGTTCAAGCAGTGGAAAAGATAACGACAACTACTCGACGATAAAGGATGTCTCGATGAAGCCCGTACGAGACATCATTCGACATCATCACCGTTGGCCAGGGGCGTATCCCATTCCACCGACCAACCAGGAGGAAGGGTACAAGGCCAAGTCAAACTAGCAATCAAATCCTCGAAAGTTTCACCTGAAAACAAGCCACAAGCAAGGCTGAGTATACTAATACTCAGCAAGGCTTACCCGACTAGTGGGGTATACTTAGCCGACTCCTAGACATGTAAGTCTTTTGGCTTGAGGGGTTTGTTTTGCCGAAAAGCATATACAAGTAGGTCCTTACTTTCAAATTTTAGCTCCAGATTCTAGTTTTCTTTAACCATTCTAGGTAAGCAACTATCCAGTATCATACATGGTGAAAGAATTAATTTGCATCCAACAAGATTAATCATCATTATTGTTCCATTTCTTACTCTATGTGGTAAAAGGGTCAAGCAGTCTCAATACCGCGAGAAACGGACGATTCGAATCGAATTTCTTAAACTTGCAAGGCAGACCTAAACACACATCACGTGTTTACACTCAGAGTCACACGTGCAACCTCTCCCCTTTCTTCCCGGGTTGTGGATCAGGGCCACCATCCGAGACTCTGAGAGTCACACGTGCAACTTTTCCCTTCAATTCCCGCTTCATGGAACAGGCCCACCGCCCTCGACTACACCTCCCCACAGACCTCGGTACGTCGGGCCGTGGCGGCCGATGCACCCGCCATTAGCTAGATGTGAACGAATTCAAGACAGTGGGGAGTATATTCCGGCCTCGGTTCAATCCGGTTAGTACGTTCAAAGACTTAACCACCACTACCACACACTGCGGCCTTAGCATTTTTCACTAAACAGACGGGGCCTCAATCATCAACATAAACATCGTACCATAGCCCCGTCCGTCGACCTTATGATTGCAGCATGTAGTAAACAATCAACTCCTGATTTCTCGCGAGTGATAGGAAATCACTCGACTTTTACCGAGTCCTATTAGCATAGCATTCTATCGAACCTTGCATCTAGTGTTCAGAGCATGGGTACCTAGGATCATGCAACTAAGTTTTCATCCAACTCCTATAAACTTAATGCACAAGTAAAGTAGAGTAATAAGTTGCATAAGTTTAGAAAAATAGGGTTCATGCTCCGGGGCTTGCCTTCTTGGGAAAAGCTAGCTTGGGGCTCGTCAGAACTTGGGCTCGGGTCTTTGAGAGCTTCAGTTAGATGTACTTGAGCTTTACGCTGCTCACTCTCGGACGCGGGCACCAGCTCGTACGTTCCGTCGGCGAGAGTCGTCGATTCTATATGAATGCACCAATATAAGTTATACTGAGGGTATATGACGATTATTTTCATTCACGTTAAAGTTTTAGTTCACAAAACATCAATTTGGTGGTGAAGTTACTTAGTTGAGATTTCTGTGGGCAATTGTTAAAAGAGCATAACTTAAACTATTAACTTCATTAAACAAGAAGGGGTTGTGTTATAATAGAAACTGAATTTTCAAAGTACACATGGATTAATCACAACTCCTGGATTAGGTAACTTCTGGTGATGAAATTTTTATTTAGAGCACAATAAGCAGAGACAAAAGCACTGTAAAAATGTCAGACATTTTTACGCAGCAGATTAATTATGAAAAATGTAAAACACAACCACTGCTAGCACCTAGATATTTTTATATAGAGCAAACCATTCAAGTATTGAAGCTAAAACTTTGACAGGGTGTTAATCTATCCATATGTGTGTTACTGTAAAATTTTTAGATTTAGACTTTGCCTACAACATGGGGTACATTTAAAGTCTATTAAACCTTTTCATTTAATTTATAGTAAGATTTAGTAAGTAACTGACGAAATGCATGTAACAAAAGTTGTAGCTTTTCATCTAAAGATTCCATAACAGTGGAGTTTGTATTTTTCCAATTTTTCGATGATTTTAAATGAATTTTACAAGTTCGCTGTGTTTGATTTTAAAGTTTGAACACAGGTTTACAAATATGCCCTTGGAAACTTGCGTGCAGACTCTTTTAAAGATTTCAACCAAAGCAATTGGGTCCCTGGGCGGCGCTGGCATGGCGGCCGTCCAGATTCCGGCAAGAGGGCTCGTCGGTGGCGAGGGAAAAATGGTCGGGGGGATCCAGGGAGGTGAGAGCTACCTTGGGTGGCCTTGGTCGGGGTTGGGAGTGGCCGGAGGTGGCTCGTCGGCGCGGAGCAGAGGGGCGGCGATGGGGCGGAACATCGGCGGTGGTGCTCCGGTGGCTCTGGGCGATGATGGGTGGTGCAGTGAGCTGCGGTGGGGAGCTGTGGTGGTGGTGGAACACTCAGCTTTGGCAAAGGGTGGCCGGAGAGGTGAGCTCCGCGGTGAGCTGAGCACGACGACGTTAATGGTGGTGGCGGCGGCATTCTGGTGTTTGGGCGCGCGAGGGGGAGGGGGGGGGGGAAACTCAGCGCGACCTTTTGTAGGCAACAGAGAGGCGGGAGGAGGGGCCGGACTTGACTGTGAGACGAGGGTGCGGGCGGCACGACGGGGGCGCGTGACTGGCCACGGTGGGCGGTGAACAGAAGCTAGCGCGGCGTGCGACAGGCGCGGGCAGGGGACTGGGCGCTGAGGATTTGGCGTGTGAAGTTGGAGATCACGCGGCGCGCGGGTTGGGCAAAGAGGTGCAGCAGCTGCCTTGCCGAGCGGCGAGCGCGGCGACTGGCGGAATGCTGCAGAGACACGGGCACGGCGCGGTTCGTCCATTGGGCACGGCGGGCGGCGAGCAGAGGCGCGGGTCACCGGCGCGCGCATGGCGTGCGCGGACTGGGGAGGAACGCGGCGTGCGGGCACGGCCAGGCATTGGCGTGGCGCCTAGCGCGGTCAGGCATCGCCGGCCAAGTGGCCTGCGGCGACTGCGCGGCGGCGTGGGTCGGGCAAAGCGAGGGGTCGGCAAGTGAAAGGGTCGGGCGAAACGGAAAGGGTCGGGCGAGTGAAAGGGGCGGGCGAACGGCTGCGTGTCGGAGGGTCGGGCGAGACGGAAGGGTCTGCAGCGAAATAGAAGAAAAGGCAGGGGCTGGTTCGCAAATCCAAGTGTTTCTCAAATTTTTGTGTTGCAACTGAAAAATCCTTCAACGCGAAAGTTGTTCAAAATGGAAAGTTCTACAAGTTTCGTTTCACGCAAAAGTTTGTTTGGGTTCTAGTTTAGAAGTTATTTTAGAAACTTATTTCGTTGAAAGTCCTCCTAATTATTTATGCACCGCGTTAAGGTAAAGAGGCTTATTTCATAATTTAAACACCTGAGGTGTTACAGAAACCAATACCCCGAAGGGCAATTTCATGTTAATGCAATTAGCGTGGCAGGAGAGCCCATAGATCCTCTGGAGATTGTAGCAAAGTTTCGGAATGCTATTGGTTCTATAATCAGAACAAAGATGGTTTTGGATCCAACGATCCCCAGTTGGCCCATGGTTTCTGAGGGGAGGAAAGAAGCGATGTGGCAATTGTTGAGCAGAACATTTATTCTGCCCAAAGGAACTAGAAAACAAGTAAAGCATTATGCTCTGAATATGCTGGGTGAAACTTTCCGCCGGTGGAAGAGTGAACTGAATACCCGGTATGTCCAGAAAGGTTGAACGCCATTTGCAGATTACGGGGACATCACACCAGCACAATGGGAAGAGTCTGTTCGACTGAAGACCACTGAAGAAGCTCTAGCCCTAAGCCAGAAGCAAAGTGAACTAGCAAAGAGCAACATACATAGAGTCCGCCTTGGGCCAGGTGGGTACAAAAGGAATGTCGGCAAATGGCGGCGTGAAAGAGAGGCGGCAATAGCTGCCGGGCTGCCCGACCCTTATGAAGGCTTGGACGAACGTGCCTGGCGGTGGTGTCAAGCAAGGAAGCCAAAGATAGTTGATGGAAAACCAAAGTTTGATCAACCCAAGACCGAAGAGGTGTCAGAAAAGATGTTACAACTTGCCGAGCTTCAGAAACAAGGAAAGTTCATACCCCAAAGGGAGAATGATGCCATTTGGTCCAAAGAGCATGGAGGCCGTGTCAGAGGCCTGTCCTCTAAGCTAAGCATCAAGGATGGGTTCGAGAAGGACTGGGCTAGGTACAGGAGCCATGACAGCTATAAAGATGAAATCGTGGCTGCAGCAGAGAATGCCATGCATCCAAAGTTTAAGGATTTGTTCATGGCAACACTTGCGGAGCAGCAGCAGTCGGGCTACTTTTGATCACCCCGTCGCAAGAGGTTCTGCAGCAACAGATGGTGACCATACCCCCTCCAGTACTTAACCAAGGGAGTACCTATGCTCAGAGCAGTGTCGCCTCGACCACAGCACAGCCATACCCGGTGGATACCATAACGAGTATTACTCCATGCTTGTAGCTCCTTCAAAGGAAGTTGCCAAGGCCCAGGTACATCCGGCTAGGGGTTTATTTGAGGGAAAACCGATCCCTCCCCTATATGCATGCACACAAGTGGAGCAACTGTTGAAATCAAGCTATGAGGATCACGAGATAGACATCCCCACTGCAGATGGAAAGAGTTCTCTTGGAGAATGTGTCGGCAGCACCATTCTATGGCATAAACGAGATATCTTACTAGTTGGTCAGCTACCTTTGGCTACTCCGAACCTTATCTCGCCAGTACGACAACAACAAGAGTGGGGGGCAGCACTAGAGCATTCACTACCGGCCCTACCGTCACCTCAGGTAGGGCCACGAGATGCATCACCAGTACCACGAGATGCATCACCAGCGGCTGTAGTCTCACGAGAGCCATCAACTCAGACAGGGCCATCACCAGCGGCCCTGGTATCACGAGAGCCATCACCAACGGCCTTGCGATCACCACCACCACAAAAGCCATCCCCTCAGGCAGGGCCATCACCAGTGGCCCCGGTATCACGAGAGCCATCACCAACGGCCTCGCAATCACCACCACCACAAGAGCCATCCCCACAGGCCCCAGTATCACCACCACCACGAGAGCCATCCCCACAGGCCCCGGTATCACCACTGGCTCCACCACCGGCCCGATCACGAGAGGGTACTCCACCGGCCCCGGCTCCGCTGGCCCCATCACTGGTGTTGCCTCGAGTGTTGCGGTCTTACCAAAAGGACAAAGAAGGATAAGAAATTGTGAATAGATGGCACGCCGCAAACAAGAAGTTTGATGAAAAGTCTAAGAAGCTATGTCAAAGGATAATCCAGCAAATTCTAGTGCCAGCAGACCGTCGGGCTTTTCTACGCCCCTCACTGACACTGAATTCAAAAAGGACATTGCGGTTGATGACCTTCCACACTTAGACGATGCTCCTTTAAAGTTTGAGTACGGAAAAGACTTGCTACCGGACTAGGCACTAAGGGAATGCCCACCAAGATTCATAGTTGGTACAAGAGGGCATGTATACTTGGGCTCAACTCCATAAGTGCTCCGCACCATCCAGATGTATTCGGACTTAAGGGGGACCAAATCTTTGATATCACGTTCGATTTTGCAGACATCCAACACATGTTTCGCCTCAAAGAACTTGGTGTTGAAATGATTCGACTCTGGTGCATGTAAGTGCCTCATCGATACTTAATTTGATTTATATTACAGCATAAAGTTCTGTATATGCATAAATATTTTATTATCATACATTATATTCTACAGGATGCAAACAATGGAAGCCATTATTTTAAAGAAAAAGGTCTGGTACCTTGATCCAGTTGCGATTTGCGAGTCCAGGCACGCCGGGCCAAAATGGATGAAGGATGACGATGACTTCCTAAAGAATTTTGCAACGCGCAAGGAAAAACAGAAGGAACGAAAAGAATTTCACGAAGAGACCATAAAAATGGTTGCGGCCTACATATCTCTTATGATGACAAAATGGGAAGCAATGGATTGCATATATGCGCCATACCACATCCAGTAAGTCTAATATCAATCATTTGATATAATAAACCATTGCTCCGATCCAAGCGTACAAATTGTATATAATATTTTTTTGTAGGAATCACTGGATTGCGTTCGTACTTCATCCAAAGCTTGGAAGAATCCTCATATTGGACTCCTTGGATTGGCCAAAGAAGATATACGAAAAATTCACAAATATCCTACGACTGTGAGTGAATTTCTTATCTTTCTTATGTACATCATGCTAATTTCACCACAGAAGTATACATATATAAATTATTAACTTCCTATTTCTTTCTATTTAAAATAAAGCTTACCGGTACTACATTCATAAAGGAGGAGCTCATCCCACCGACCAAACAGAGGATTGACTATGTGCACAAACTTCCCGTGCCACAAGCAACCTTTCGGTTCCATATTCTGTGGCTACTACATGTGCGAGCATATGCGGGTGCATGGGAGATGCACTACTTATCCCGAACGTGTAAGGGCCTACTCTTTATTAGGGATAGATGCATTATGTATATTATCTTTTACCGTAACTAACACTTGCTTAATTTTTATATGGCATCAATAATTGTAGATTCACCCACCAAGCACGATCGCATGCTCCATGAGAAACAACTTCTAGATGTAGTCAACGATTTGTGCCATTTCATTCTCCATGAAGTGGTCAATGTAAGGGGAAAATTATTCACGAATCACATGAATTAGCAATGATGATAAATACATTGGACTTCGTGAGTGGCATAATCAAGAGCATCGTGCTGCCTCTAGTAGCGTTCGTAGGGAATAGGGGAAAACATGTATTCAATGTGCACTTTAATGATGTACTCTAATGATGTATTATTTCCATATAATTTAATTTTGTATGCATAAGTATTTTATCAAATTTATTCCACGTCTCGATCGCGAAATAACTTGATAGATCAAAACTGGCGGGAATACAAATCCAAATCTAAATTTTTAAAAATAGCGGGAAACAGAACCAGATATTTCAAATTCAAATCGGTGAATTTTTTGGCGGGCTGGGAATCCATTTTCAGGGGCAGGCCAGGCCCGACCGCCCCTAAAAATCATTTTCCAGGGGCGGGTGAGGGCCTGGCCCGCCACTGAAAATGAGTTTTTAGGGGTGGGTGCGGTACTCGCCCCTACAAACATCAATTTTTAGCAGTGAAAACTAGGGGCGGGTGACGCACCCGCCCCTACAAATGTGTCTTTACCCACCCCTCCAAACCGTTTTCGTAAGTAAATGGATGAGTCTTCGCTGGATAGGTGCAAGCATCAATAACAGGATAACAAGAAAGACCAACTAGGGCATGTAAGAAATATCTTTTAGATAACCCCGAGTTTGGATCCCAATAAGTGGGGCAGTACCCCTAGTAAACCTTTGGGTCTATATACTAATTTCAAGTTTGATCCTACTATGGAATAACCCAACATACAGATAACCCATCGGATGAAGGTTAATGAAAGGCAACGGACAAAAGAGCTAAGTTAACTGGTTACAACAAGAAAAAAGATATATTTATGACTTTGCAGATAGCCTCCCCAAAATCGGAAAAGGAATTTTCGACCATTACCCAAATACGGCCGAGTCAGGAACCAAAAAGATATTTTCCAGTTATTACCACAAAGGTGACCGAGTAAAGGAAAATAATTGATTGTAGGGACCTCCGTACTGATCAAACCCGATGGTCTAGGTGATAATGACGAAATAGGCTACATGGACAACATTATCACCTAAAGATAACAAGGTACACAAAAGGATTTTAATAAAATCTTGAGAAAATTGAGATATGGACTGCCTAACATCTAGAATGCCTAGAAGTCAATCATGGTACAAGAGAATACTGCATGATCATACATGTGGCGGAACCGCCCAACTAAAATGGGCTCAAGTGCGCCAGTCATCATTTTCTGCGAGTCCGGCATGATACGCACTTGAAACATTCAAGTCCGGTAGTCCGTCGAGCACCAAGAGGGGTACCCGAAACATCCGTTCTAGCCAAAGCACCAAACTCGCAAAATCGAGTACAGAGATAGGATACATCTCATACATCACAGTACAACTGTACAAGTACACTACAGCGGAAGCATAAATATTATCTTGAGTTTGCTTCCACTTTGTGTCGAGCTTTCGGTGTTGGTTTCGCTTCCACTCGACGAAGCTACTGGCGGCGGTGACCTCGCTCTCCCTCTCCCTCGACCCCTGCCTCAACCTCTCCCTCGACCCCTCCTGGAGTCCTCAGCTGCATCGGACCCTCTTGGTAAAGCGCTGATACCGACCTCAAACCGCCCACCTTCTTTGTTCAATCACCTTCAATTAAAAAGTGTAGACCAATCAGCACAGATAAACAAGACATACTTTTAAAGAGATGCATAATAAACAAAATATAATTCGAAAATAACATAGTATTACAAATAGTAACTTAATTTGTATGGATCATAAATGTATTAGAAATAATCATCATGATAGGGATTAGCTGGTTCATAAGTCTCATCATCACTATCACGCATGTCGATATGATCATGCCCGTGCTCCGAAGGAGGAATATCGTCATCACTGTCATTGCCTAAATGTAATCGCTCAAGTAATTCTAAGTCCTTCACATTATGAACCTCATCTCCAGCATCCTCGTCAACAACCCTTTCATTGTCTACTTCCATTCTAATCGCTTCGGTTAAAACTCTCTTCTAGCCCATCTTCTTGAAAGAACTCTCTATCACATGTGTTTAGAGATCAATGTTGTAATCTTCATTGTTTGGGACAGGTAGTTTACCATGTGGCGATACCTTGTACACAACATCCCAACCTTTGAGATGATCGTCGGTTTGGCACAGGTATGAGAGATAATAAACTTGTGTGGCCTGTTGAGCCACAATATAGACATCGTCTCCTGGCAAGACGGATGATTGTCAAATTTTGACTAGCCCATGATTGGGGGTCCGTCTCGCTACTTCCGGATCAAACCAATGGCATTTGAAAATGACAGGATTAAGAGGTTTGCAACCATGAAACATGAGTTCGTATATTTCTTCAATTCTTCCATAATACTCGACCCCATCAAGGCCTTGCATAGAAACTCTGGCGTTTGTGGTTCTTCTATTGGGATGACTCTGCTTGTAGCTTGTTGTGTGAAAGCGATATCCATTGATGTCATAACCGGTAAATGACCTGCCCCTATAGGCACAGTCATCGGCAATCTGTCTCAACTCCGTACTCATAGACGCATCAGTTTGGCCATGCAAGTTCAAGAAAGATAGTTCATTATATTATTCGCATGTACGAGCAACTTGTAATGTCAAATAAGTATGAGCTAAATTGGACAGTACCTTCTGTTTGAACCAAGAAATGAAATCGGGCATTCCATTTCCAACACCCTATCTAAGTAGGTTCTCAGCTTCGTGCAATGTAGGTTCCCTTGATTTAAACTAGAATTGATGATAAAATTCCCTTACCAACAAGAAACAAGGGGTTGGATGCAGAAGAGTGACTACTCGGAAACAAGTTTGTTGAGAACTTACCGCATGTACGGCTGCACTTCGGAAAGGTTAGTCAACACATATAGCATGATCATGCGCCACTCTTCATGTTTCAAAGTCTTGTGGGTCGCATTACTTGCACTTCCAAGTTTCCCTCGAAAAATGCTGAGGTTTGATTCATCTTCGCCAGCATTGTAACGAGGGGGTGGATTATGCACGCTAGGAAGGTTGTCATCATAGTATTTTGTCGTGAAGTTTGACACCTCCTCCAGAATATAAGCCTCTGCAATAGAAGCTTCAATTTTGCATTTATTTTTACATTTAGTTCAAAGAACCTTTTGATATCTTTCAATTGAATAGCACCAACGGCCCTGCACAGGCCCCCCATTCGTGCCTCATACGGGAGGTGCAAAATCAAATACTGCATTGGATAGAAAAAGTCGGGTGCAAAGATCGTCTCCAACTTACAGAGCAACACAGGTGTCATTCTTTCCATGTCAGCAATCACGGTTCAAGATAACTCCTAAGCACAAAGCTAGCAGAAGAAATTTCTCAACTCTGCCAGCACTAGCCAGACATGCTCGGGGACATAGCCTCGAACCATCACTGGAAGAAGCCGCTCAAGCCATATGTGGTAGTCATGACTCTTGAGCATGTTGATTTGTATAGTACATAAGTTCACTCCCCTCATCAGATTCGCTGCATATCCATCAGGGAACATTAATGTTTGGAACCATTCTAATACTTCCCTCCTTTGGGCCCTGGTCATGACAAATTCAGCCTTAGGCTTTCTCCATGACTTCACTATGTAAGAACCGCCCTATAGTGACGAGCATAAAGGTGATGAGTCGTTGTTGCGCGTCACCAGTATTCGAAAAGTGACGGGCACAGATTAGGTGTGTGTAACACCCAAAAATATAGGAATTAAAATACTAAAAATATTTTTATAAAAGCCCAAAATGAAATTGTGCATGCATCTTTCTTTCTTTTCTTTTTCTTCTCCTACTCTTTTCTTTCAGCCCAGCCCAAATCCTTCTCTTCTCTTCTCCTTTTCTTTTCTCCCCGCAGCCCAAACCAGCCAGCCCAATTCAGCAGCCCAAACCATTTTACCCACCCTCACCTTTCTCCCACCGTCAACTGGGACCCACCTGTCGGCGCCTTCTTCCACCTTCCTTTCTTCTTCCTCTGCTCCTCCATTCCTTTTCTCCGCCGCGACGCTAGACGCGCCGCCGCGCTCCTTCCCCTTCCTTTTTCCTTCCTCACCCCGAGTCCGGATCGACTCCGCGCTGTCGCCCGCATATCCTCTTTCCTTCCCCGCGACGCAGGCTTGCCTTACTAGCCGCAGTTCCGCCCCTTTCCTTCGCAGGCCGCCGCGAGAGCCGCCGCCTTCCTTTTCCCCGGCCACTCCGCCCCTATAAAACCCCGCCGGAGCCCCACCTTGCACCCAGAGCTGTCTTCAATCCTTTACTCTACTCCACACCATCGCACACTGCTGGAATTCGCACACCAGAGGAACGCCGCCGCTCCGTGTCGCTGCCCCTCCGTCGACTCGCTGTTCCACTGTTTCTCCGCCGCCTTCAACTCTCGCCGGAGTTCCGCGAGTTGGTGAGCATCAAGCCGCACCCGTTTCCCCTCTCTCTCTCGCTCTGTCGCAGCCACGATTGCTCACCGGAGATCAGTTTCCGCCCGCCGTCGTGGCCGCCGGTCTACAGCCGCCGCATGGTTGTCCCGTGACCACCCTCACCATCGCCATGTCGCTTTCTAACTCCCCGGCATAAACCCAGTTTGAACTAAGCCCCGGAACACCGGATTCGGTGAAGCTCCGGTCGTCCGCTGCCGCATTCGCTCGCCGCCGGCGCCCAGCATAGCTCCGATTCGCCCGACCCTTTTTCTCCGCCAGGTCGACTCGAACCGACCCTCACCCTGCCGCTTGATCTGAATCTAACGGCCGGAACAGATCCGAGCCGCGTCCAATTCGCCCGACCCTTACCCCGCCACCCGATTCTGATCCAATGGACCAGATTCACCTGACCCTAGCTGTCCCCGGAATCTTTTCCAGAAAGACCCCTAGGTTTTCCAGGAATCAACCCACAGTCTAGATCAGTAGAAAAATAATTAGAGTTGAGCCCTTTCTTTTTCTGTTCCGACCCTTGACTTTTCTAGAATTAGTACCTGCCGTCCAGAACCTATAGTTTTGCACCCCGACCCTCTGTTTAAGGTTTAATTATATTTTAGCCCCTGATTTCTTTAGATTTAGCCCTGGAAGTTCAAAACTCTCACAGTTAGGTCCCTAGAACACTGTTTTAGCCATATCTTCATCGTTTCAACTCCGATTTCAGCAATTCTTGCGCTCACGTGATCCTTGTGTGGCGGAACCACCTGAATTAATCCGGCTCAAGTGTATTAACCATCACCATTAAGGCAATCTCGGTTAACCTTACACTTCAAATGGAGTAATCCACTGGTCTGTCGGGTATAACCTCCCGATACAACCACGGTAAGCGGATCGAGCGCCATACATACAAATGCTCACGCGACGATGAGCCCAGAGAATACCACGTTCCAGCAAATATTACAACATTAACATAAGTGAATATTACAAACCGAGTTTGAGTTTAGAAACCAAGTACTTCAGTGATCTTACTAAGAAGTTCTTCAGAGTTTAAGTTGCAGCGGAAAATAAAACAACGGAAGCTACTCGACGATACAGGATGTCTCGGTGAAGCCCGTACGAGACATCACTCGGCATTATCTCTGTTGGACGGGGGCGTATCCCATTCCACCGACCAACCAGGGGGAAGAGTGCAAGGCCAAGTCAAGCTAGCAATCATATCTTCGAAGGTCGCACCTGAAAACGAGCCACAAGCAAGGCTGAGTATACTAATACTCAGCAAGACTTACCCGTGTAGTGGAATCTACTCCACCGACTCTAGACATGCAAGGCTTTTTGGCTCAGGGGTTTGTTTTGCCGAAAAGCATCTACAAGTGGGTCCTTACTTTCAACTTTTAGCTCAAGATTCTAGTTTCATTAACCATTCTAGATAAGCAGCTATCCAATAGCATACATGGTGAAGCATTAAATTTTCATCCAACCAGTTCATTCATCCTCATTATTCCTCTTCTTACTCTGTGGGTAAAAATGGTTAAGCAGTCTCAATAGCCATGAGAAACGGACGATTCGAATCGAATTTCTTAACCTTGCAAGGGAAATCTAAACACACGTCACGTGGTTACTCCCAGAGTCACACGTGCAACTTTTCCCCTTTCTTTCCGGGTTGTGGATCGAGGCTACCCTCCGAGAGTACAAGAGCCCCACGCCACGGTTCGGCGCCGGGTCGTGACCACTCTCTGCACTCGCCATATGCACATGGGACCGAAGTTCAAAGGGTAGGTTGCTGCCCACTTGCCGGGCCAATTAGGTACTTAAGCTTACCGATTCCCATAATCTCGGCATGTGTTTAGTACGTTCAAAGACTTAACCATCACTACCACACACTGCGGCCTTAGCATTTTTCACTAGACAGACGGGCCTCAATCGTAACCATCGTTCCATAGCCCGTCCGTGTCCTTATGATTGCAGCGTGTAGTAAACATTCAACTCCTATTTTCTCGCGAGTGACAGGAAATCACTCGGCTTTTACCGGAGTCCTATTAGCACAGCATTCTATCGATCCTTACATCTAGTTTTCAAGCAAGGGTTCCTAATATCATGTAACTAAGTTTTCATTCAACTCCAATAAACTTAATGCACAAGCAAAGAGTAATGAGTTGCATAATTTAGGAAAGAGATGGGTTATGCTCCGGGGCTTGCCTTCGCAGTTAGCTTGGGGCTCTTCCGAACTTGGGCTCGGGTCTTCGAGAGCTTCAGTTAGATTTACTTGAGCTTCACGCTGCTCACTCTCGGACGCGGGCACCAGCTCGTAAGTTCCGTCGGCGAGAGTCGTCGATTCTACATGAATGCACAAGTTTAAGTCGTGGTGATGGTAAACGACACGATTTAAGTGTAACTACTACAGTGGATAGTTTCTGGTCATGAAACTTTGGATTTAGGCACATCAGGGAAAGATGTGCTTACTATAAAATTTTCAGACAATTTCATGTAGCAGATTAATTATGAAAAATATATTACATAGTTTCTATTAGATCTTTGTTCTTTTTGTACAGAACAAATGGTGCAAAAACTGAGTTTAAGATTTTTACAGGGCTTTCATATCATGGTGTAGGAGCTACTGTAATTTTTGTAGGATTTATTATGCAGTTTTCAGAGCATAGAAAATATGACATTACTTTCCTAGGTTATTCAAGGATTTCTTTTTATAGGCTCCTGCACAGGGTTTGTCCATGAAACTTTTTACACAGCAACCTCTACCACTGTGTATCTCCTAGTAAAAATTTGAGAATTTTCCAAGCTAAGATACTATTTTCTTAATTTAATGTATGTTATTAGCACATAAATCAAATAAATAGGTTCCTCTGAGATATAAAGTCTCCCAATTTTTCTCTGATATCTAGATACCATTACACCAGTACAGAAAAAGTTTCATTGGGTGATTCATAACCTAACTGCAGGGATAAAAATAATTAGCCACTTATGGTATGAAACTAAGTTTAATAAACAGTGTAGCTAGAGATGGAATTTGGGCCTGATCTTTTTACACAGTCCTAAACATCAAGCAACTAACTTACTGCCCAAATTTTAGGGTCAGTACTTATTTACATCAGTGGGTACAAAATAAGTCCATTAAAGCTTCCATATAATGTAGAGCAAAATATGTTGAGAATCTAAGAAACGTTTTGTAAAAAAAGTTGTAGAGTTTATTCTAAAGATTCCAGAATAGTTGAGTTTGCATTTTTCTGAATTTTCTACGATTTTATACGAATTTTACAAGTTCACTGAATTTGAATCTAGATTTGAAACTTTCTTTTACAACTGGGTCCTTGAATTTTACGTGCAGACCCTTCTAAAGATTTAAATCCTTGCAATTGGGTCCTCGGGCGGCTCGGGTACGGCGGCCGGCCGAAATTCCGGCGAGGGGCTCGCCGGCGGCGAGGGGTGAGGGTCGGGGAAGGTTCAGGGGTGCAAGGGCTACCTCGTGGGGGTCTTGTTCGGGTGGGGGACGGCCGGGAATGGCTCGCCGGCGTTGGAGCAGAGGCGGCGGCGGCGGCGGCACGCGTCGACGGCGGTGCTCCGACGGGCTTGGGGCGGCCTGGTCGGGTCAGCGAGCTTCAGTGGCGCGTGGGGAAGCTGCTCAGGGGCTTGGCTTGGGCGGAGGAGGTCGGGGTCGAGCTGTCCACGGCGAGCAGGGGCCGCGGCGGCGGTGACAGTGCGGGCGGCGGCGCTCCGGTGGTCCTGGGCGGTGTTGGGCGGGTCGGCGAGCTTCAGGGGGATGATGTAGTGGTGGCTGACGCTTCAATTTGGGCAGGGGGCGGCTGTGGAGAGCTGTCCACGAGCGGGCGGCGCTCGGCGGCGGCAATGGCGGCGGCGAGCGTGCTCTGGCTGCGGGTGCCTCGCGCGGGCGGCTGGGGCGCGGCTTTTATAGGGGCAGGAGGGAGTGGGGGTGTCTGGGCGATGCGCGGGGCGGAGGCACGGCACGGCGTGGCACTGGCCACGGCGGGCGGCAGCAGGGCGCTGGCGCGGCGTGCGGCGGGCGTGCGCGGGCAACTGGCGGCCGGAGATTTGGCGAGGGCGCGAGGAGATAGCGCGGCGCGTGTATTGGGAAGCAGCTGCTGCAGCGGCTCAGGTGGAGGACAGGCACAGTGACGGGCGGGGCGCGGGAGCCGGGGCGGCACGGCGCGGCGAGCGGCGAGGCGCGGCACGGCACGGCGTGCGCACGCGCGGACGCAGACTGGGCAGCGCGGCGGTGGGGGGGGGGGGGGGGGCAAAGCCGAGCGTGGGGGAGGGGCACGGCGGCCACTGGCCTGGCGCCTCGCACCGGTCAGGCGTCGCCGGCCACCTGGCGGGCGGCTGTCGGGCGGGGAGGGGAGAGAAAGAGGGAGCGAGGGACCTAAATGCAAGAATTCGAAAAGTTTCAGGGGGCTGGGTGCAAACAGGGCGTTTTCTCCTCTTTCTAATTTGAATTTCAAAAACTTTTGAGCACGAAAGTTTTTCAGAATAAAAAGTTCTACAAGTTTGGTTTCGGGCAACATCTCATTTGGCTTATGGTTTGAAAGTTAATTTTAAAAATTCAAAAGTACCCAAATGTGCCCAAATTAAATTTGAATTTCAACTGAACGCGTTCTAAATCTTTTCACCCTTTTATTAGTTGGTTAAGCATAGGGTTAGGCTAATGACATTGATTTTAGAAATGTAATTTATCAGGGTTGTCACAGCCTTCCCCCCTTAACAAGAATCTCGCCCCGAGATTCGGTAAATCTTAGTGTGGACAGGGGTGCACGTACCAGTGGTTGAGATAAGAAAACCAGGGAAATTTTGGTTTTGGTAGCTCCCAGTTTCCCAGGTGGCTTCTTCTTCTGTGTGATGATTCCATTGAACTTTATACATTCTAATCACTTTCCTCCTGGTCTCTCTTTCTTTTTGATCCAAAACTTTGACTGGGTGTTCGACATACGAGAGGTCGGGTTCTAACGATAATTCTTGTTGTTCCACAATCTCGGTAGGGACTCGAATACACTTCTTGAGTTGAGATACGTGGAAGACATCATGGGTGGCCGCGAGCTGAGGGGGCAGTTGTAATTTGTAGGCTACGGGTCCGCAACTATCAATGATTTCGTAAGGACCAACGTAACGGGGAGCTAGTTTGCCTTTGATTCCGAATCTTTGCACTCCCTTGGTTGGTGAAACTCGAAGATAGACATGATCGCCAACTTCGAATTTTAGGGGCTTTCTCCTTTTGTCAGAATAGCTCTTTTGATGGGCTTGTGCGGCTTTAAGATTTTCTTGTATTACTTTTACTTTCTCCTCTGCCTCGATTACCAGGTCGGGTCCAATTATTTTACGTTCTCCGGTTTGTGACCAGCTCAAAGGAGTTCGATACCTCCGTCCGTACAGGGCCTCAAAGGGTGCCATTTTCAAACTCGTTTGATAGCTATAGTTGTACGAGAACTCTGCTAGGGGTAGGCATTTGTCCCAATTCTTGTCATAGTGAATGACGCAAGCTCTCAGCATGTCTTCAAGAATTTGGTTTACTCTTTCCGTTTGTCCGTCAGTCTGAGGATGGTATGCTGAGCTGCGAATCAGTTTAGTACCAAGAGACGTTTGTAGTTGTTCCCAAAAGCGTGCTACAAACTGAGGACCACGATCATAAATAATTGTCTTAGGTATTCCATGTAGGCAGACAATGCGATCGAGGTAAAGCTCGGCACATTTCTTGGCGGTATAGGTGGTGTGTACCGGAAGAAAATGTGCCGTCTTTGTGAGTCTATCAACGATAACCCATATGGAATCATGTCTCTGGGAAGTGTTTGGTAGTCCAACGATGAAGTCCATACTTATGTCTTCCCATTTCCATGATGGTATAGGTAACGGTTGAAGTGTTCCGGCTACCTTCAAGTGGCTAGATTTTACTCTCCGCCACGTGTCACATTCTGAGACATACGTAGCAATTTCTCTTTTCATTCTAGTCCACCAGAAGTTTTGCCTTAGGTCTTGATACATTTTGCTACTGCCGGGGTGGATAGACAATTTGGAAAGGTGTGCCTCATCGAGAATTTGCTTGCGGAGTTCACGATCCTTCGGAAACATTTATGGTCCTGGCGGAAACATTTATACTTCTCCTCACCTAGAGAGAGTTTTTGTTTGATGATCTTAATTCCTTCATCATGTAGTTGTGCCATGACGATTTGGTCATGAAGAGTGGGCTCAACTGAGATGTGATCTAGAGTGCCTTGGGAAACCATTTCCATGTTAAGCTTCCTCATTTCTGCACACAAGGTCTCGTTGTAGGACTCCATGGATAAGCAATGGCAATGGGACTTGCGGCTTAGTGCATCCGCGACTACATTAGCCTTGCCGGGGTGATAGTGCACTTCAAGGTCATAATCCTTGATTAATTCTAGCCATCTTCGTTGTCTCATATTCAGATCGGCTTGTGTGAAGATATACTTGAGACTCTTATGATCCGTGTAGATATTGCACTGTGTACCCATGAGATAGTGCCTCCATATTTTCAGAGCGTGAATGACAGCTGCAAGCTCAAGATCATGAGTGGGATAATTCTTCTCGTGGGGCCGAAGGGCTCGTGAGGCATATGCAATCACTCGATTCTCTTGCATAAGCACACATCCTAGACCAGTACCCGATGCATCACAATACACATCGAACGACTTGGTATTATCGGGTTGAGCTAACACAGGTGCAGTAGTCAGATGCTCTCTGAGAGTGTGGAAAGCTTCTTCACATTTCTCATTCCATACAAACTTTACTTCCTTCTTTAACAGTTCAGTCATGGGCTTAGCAATTCGAGAGAAATTCCGGATGAAGCGACGGTAGTAACCGGCTAAGCCGAGAAAACTGCGAATCTGATGAACCGAGGTAGGGGGTTTCCAATCCATCACCTCTTGTACCTTGCTGGGGTCAACAGCTATGCCTTCGCTAGAGATCGTGTGACCTAAGAACTTTACAGTATCCAACCAGAATTCACACTTAGAAAACTTAGCGTAGAGCTGACGGTCTCTGAGTCGCTGAAGAACAATGCGAAGGTGCTTGGCATGCTCTTCCTCATCCTTGGAATAGATAAGGATGTCATCGATGAACACTACGACGAATTTGTCAAGTTCGGGCATGAATACCGAATTCATGAGATACATGAAGTAGGCGGGGGCATTGGTGAGTCCAAAGGACATGACCAAGAATTCATATAGTCCATATCGCGCGGAGAAGGCAGTCTTAGGAATATCGCACGGGCGAATCTTGATCTGATGATAGCCCGAGCGAAGGTCAATCTTTGAGAAGACTCTGGCTCCAGCTAATTGATCGAAGAGTACGTCGACACGGGGAAGTGGGTATTTATTTTTAACAGTTACCGCATTGAGAGGTCGGTAGTCCACACATAATCTTAAACTGTCATCCTTCTTCTTTACGAATAGGGCTGGACATCCCCAAGGTGACGCGCTAGGGCGAATGAAACCTTTGTCCAGTAGTCCTTGGAGTTGAATTTTTAGCTCTGCCAATTCTTTAGGGGGCATCCTATATGGTCTTTTGGATATAGGTGCAGTGTCTGGTTGCTGTTCAATGATGAACTCAATATCCCTATCCGGTGGCATTCCTGGTAAGTCATCCGGGAAAACGTCGGCATACTCGTTGACCACAGGAATATCCTCTAGCTTAAGTCCTTCCATCTTGTAAGCACAGGAATTCGTGCAATCTAGGAATGGTAGGTAAAGGGTGGTGGCTCCGTGACTAGGTGAATTTATTTTCACAACTCGGGACGAGGAGTCTAGTGTGACTTTGTGCAAAACCATCCAATTCATGCCCAAAATAAGATCCATGCCCTCAAGGGGTAAAAGAATCAAGTTTGTGTTGATGGTTTTACTACCCAACTTGACTGGTACTTGTCTGATCATTTGGTTCGAAGCAATTTTACCACCCGGCGTTGATATCATATATGACCCTTTTGTGTGACAAACATCCAAGCCTACTTTTGCACCGAATTTTGCACTTATGAAACTATGCGATGCACCAGAATCAAACAATATAACTGCAGGCTTGTTATGGATAGAGAATATACCCGACATCACTCGGGCTCCTTCCGGAAGCTCTGCAAGCGTGGTGAAGTTAATCCGTCCTTGCTTGACTTGCAGGGTCTGCCTCTTGCCCCTGTTCTTGTTGTTCGGGTTGGATCCCTAACCTTGGATGGGCGATCCAGACTGAGGGCATTCTCGTGCGAAGTGGTTAGAACTCCCACATTTGAAACAATGATTCGCGGGGCTAGGTCGAAGAGACTATTGAAGAGTGGGCCTCGGACCATTCTGTGGAGGCATCGGGGGTCGTACCATGCCTGGCTGTTGTGGGGGCCTGATAATCCAACGCCCTGGCTGAGGGGCCCTTGGTGGAGCTGTGGGTGCGGCATTTTGCACGATGCGATACCTTGGTGGCTGAGCACTTGATGGTCCAGCGGGTGCCTTTCTCTTCTTCTCTGCCCGGTGTGCCATGATACAGTCTTCCTGGGTAATGGCCATATTGACCAATTCGTTGTAGGTGTCAGCCCTGGCTAGGTTCAGACGCTCCTTAAGCTTGGTATTCAGACCTCGGCGAAAACGATCACGCTTCTTGGCATCCGTATCAGCGTGATAGCCCGCATACTGGCATAAGTTGTTGAACGCCTGGGCGTACTGCAGCACGGTGCGGGTGCCCTGGGTAAGTGCCAGGAACTCGTTCAACTTCCTCTCCATGAGACCCTCGGGGATATGATGTGCCTGGAACGCGGTCTTGAATTCGTCCTAGTCGACCACATGATCAGCCGGGAGCATAGCAAAATAGTGGTCCCACCACAGACGAGCGGTACCGCGAAGCTGTTGCGCGGCAAAATGAGCTTTGTTGGCTTCTGAGCATGGGGCCACCAGTAGTGTGAACTTGGATTCGATGGTGCGAATCCAGGCGTCTGCGTCCAAAGGTTCCTCTGTCTTATGGAACAAGGGCGGCTGGGTCCCCAGGAAATCCGTGTATCCTGCAGCTTGGGGTTGGTGAGCATTGTGTCCACCCCGTTGTTGGTGCTGTCCTTGCACGATCTGACGCAGCAGCTCGGTTTGAGCGGCCATCACTTCCACCAAACTGGGCGGGGGTGGTGGCGATTGTCGCGATCTGCTGCCACCGGCACCAAAACCCTCGGGGTTGCCACGTGTTGATCCAACCATCTGAAACGTGAAAGGTTACCATTAGCAACACGATCCATATTACTTCCCCGATTCATAAAGGATTAGTGTAGTCATAGACTTCCGAATTCACAGACAGAAGTATGGACAGAATCTCTGTTTGCTACGAGAAAAATCATAGCTTGCTGTGGGTCCATCCAAAACATCTCATACTTTGGCAGGAGTTTAGAGAATTTAGGAATGCACCACTTTGGTATTTAACTCCGGCGCTAGAACTATAGCTAAGGTGGTCGAAAGGCTCGTCCTTTGCCTTACTGTCTTAGCTGTTTTTCAGCAGATCAATAGGTAATGTTTCGCGTATAACTTAAACTAGCGAGGTCCAATGATGCTGAATTTTTGTGAGAACCACGATCGCAAAATTCCTGACAGGTTTAGTATTCAACTCACAGCTCAGAAATGTAAGGAAACATGGATAAAATTTCCGACAAGTTTCAGCGATTGTGGATTTCATCGTTTACCAACTTACAACGAATCACCCAAGTTCATCGCCGTTCCTTACATGCTGAGGGTATCCACATGGTTCAGGTGTACCCATCACAAAAGAGTTACTCAACTCCTAGTTAGCCTATTACAACACTTGCCAAAAGTTAGGCTACCCTATCGAGGAGTATGTGCAAAAGTCCTTCTAGGTCGTCATCTAGAAGTCATCCAAGTCGTTGACGGACGACTCGCTGTGAGCAGGAGAGTGAGCTCCCATCGGAGGCGCCTGTGGTACCTCGCCCTCGAAGTCCATCCCTGAAATACCATCAATCACTTGTGGCTCCTCCTCATCTTCCTCCATGTCCTCCTCATGGGGATGGTCATTCTGATCATGGTGCCACTGAATGTGCTCATTAGCATCCTCCAACTCAAGGCTCAGATCATGGAGCTGCTCCTCCAACTGTGCTATCGTGGCATCTCTCTCACCCATGAGAGTGTCCTGCTCCTGAATTTGGCCCTCAAGTTGGCCAACCTGAGCATCTCTGTCCTCAAGATCCTCACTGAGCTCCTTAATCTGCTCATCCCTGGTATCTGCCATCAGGTGGTAGGCCTGAGCAAGATCAGTGAGCTGCTCAAGCGCCTGACTCTGGAGAGTCTGAAGTCGGTAGAGTGCACTCATGCACCGCACGGAGGTATGAATAGTTTCCTGAGCGTGAAAGTCTACCAAGTACTGTGCGTGCTGCACCCTGTTGAGCCAAAAGGGATCGTTGTCCTGGGCAGCAGGAAACAAACCAATGGGAGTGAGTGTGACAACCTCGGGACGCTGCGCACAAAAAGTGGTGAGCGCCCTCATGGCTGCAAGCTCCCAAGTATCGGCCAAACGGCGACCAACAGCCTCAATCTCCAAGGCGGGCCTTTCCGGGTGTAGCGGGTGTGGAAAGACAGTCACGTTGACACGGCACTGGGTAACTCCATTCTCTGCAAACTCCAGTCCGGCGTAACGTGGGGGAATTAGATAGCCCGCGGTGCACAAAACATCCCACAAAATCAAGGGAAAGCCCTCCCAGTGGAGACACTGCGAGTGTATGCGTCCATCCTCATCCACCATCATAGCAACAAGCTCGGCCATCTGAACAAAAGATCAAATGGAGTGAGATAGTGAAAAACTGTGAACAGCACAGGGACAGATTCTGTATAGTGTGCAAAATAACCATAACTTCCACAGTTCTCATCCAAAAATTCTCAAATTTCACCAGATCACCTCTAAGGTATTTGTGAACAACTTCGCTAGTCAACTCCAGAGCTAGATAGGTCTCTAAGATGGTCTCTCCTTTCAGGTTTTACCTTACTGTCTACCTAGAATTTTCAGTGAACAGTGGGCCAATGTTTCGTGCACCAGGGAAAATCTACCCAGCCAAAATTTACCAAATTCTAACAGAAGCTTCCTGGGTAAATTTGGAACAAGTTTTGTGTTGTACTCTTTTGCAGAAAACTGTAGGAAGGAGGCCTAAAAATTTAAGAGGCAGAAGTGCTTATTCTGGACAGAAATCTGACATTCCATGGTTTCTGTTATTTCTCATTATCCATAAGTTCAGAATTTTTCATTTTTGAACATGAGATAGATTACAAAATTTGGAACAATTCTTTCAACATGAACTTTACCAGAAAAGATCACTTTCTTTGGTCAATAAACCTCTCTTTTCGGTCATGGCAGATTTGTGACAGATTCGCTAGATAGTCCTTATGCAAACCACGCTTAGATACGCAAGAACCTTACCACTCTTATACATCGCATTTTAAATTTCAGATATATATGGTCATGATGCATGCACGTCCTATTCGTCCTCACAAAATAAAATAACTGCCAAATACTTTTGGTCTTACGAAGATAGTTTCGGTGGCATACATGATACGCCTCTCACTATAATAGCTAGTCGAGATTTTCTAACCGTTCTTTAACTTATCGTAATCGCGGTTAGCGTACCTACAGAAGATGGAGCATATATATATTTCATGAACCTTTCATGCCAGCACTCACGAAAGCGTCTGTATTCATTACTGTTTACTTATAGAAACGATATCTGTACAATTTCCGCCGTACAGACGACGTTAACATACGCTATTGAGATAGCGTATTCACGGGGGTACCGTCATGAGATGGGGGTATGAACAGCGATCGCCATACCCTGCGCCAAACCTTCTACTCCCAATATGTTCAACTAACAGTTGGCATATTGGCAGCACCTCAAGTAAGCCACTGCTTGAGGGCAGCGTTCGGTTCGCATCACCGACAGGAAGGCCAAGCTCTCTCAGTTGGCTGAGGATCCTTACCTTCTTACCTTCGCGATGAGTATGTCGTTACAGAATTTAAGGTCGGTTGTGCATGAAAGTAAGTTTTGACAGAAAGTAATGTGCTGGAAGTCAGTTGATAATATTTCATAAGTTAGATAGCCACCTAGTAACTTTCCCATAATCCCTTAGGGCTTTACGAACTAGGCACCATCCTTAACGTACCAACGTATTTCGCAACACATCCTTCTAGTCAAGTTTTATGAAAATAAGTTTTTAAGGCTTGTCGCATTCTCTGGCGTATGCATTTTGGCTCTGGTGTCCGCTGTTGCCAGCTGCGGCACCAGCTACGGCTCTGATACCAGCTGTGGCAGAACCACCTGAATTAATCCGGCTCAAGTGTATTAACCATCACCATTAAGGCAATCTCGGTTAACCTTACACTTCAAACGGAGTAATCCACTGGTCTGTCGGGTATAACCTCCCGATACAACCACGGTAAGCGGATCGAGCGCCATACATACAAATGCTCACGCGACGATGAGCCCAGAGAATACCACGTTCCAGCAAATATTACAACATTAACATAAGTGAATATTACAAACCGAGTTTGAGTTTAGAAACCAAGTACTTCAGTGATCTTACTAAGAAGTTCTTCAGAGTTTAAGTTGCAGCGGAAAATAAAACAACGGAAGCTACTCGACGATACAGGATATCTCGGTGAAGCCCGGACGAGACATCACTCGGCATTATCTCCGTTGGACGGGGGCGTATCCCATTCCACCGACCAACCAGGGGGAAGAGTGCAGGGCCAAGTCAAGCTAGCAATCATATCTTCGAAGGTCTCACCTGAAAACGAGCCACAAGCAAGGCTGAGTATACTAATACTCAGCAAGACTTACCCGTGTAGTGGAATCTACTCCACCGACTCTAGACATGCAAGGCTTTTTGGCTCAGGGGTTTGTTTTGCCGAAAAGCATCTACAAGTGGGTCCTTACTTTCAACTTTTAGCTCAAGATTCTAGTTTCATTAACCATTCTAGATAAGCAGCTATCCAATAGCATACATGGTGAAGCATTATATTTTCATCCAACCAGTTCATTCATCCTCATTGTTCCTCTTCTTACTCTGTGGGTAAAAATGGTTAAGCAGTCTCAATAGCCGTGAGATACGGACGATTCGAATCGAATTTCTTAACCTTGCAAGGGAAACCTAAACACACGTCATGTGGTTACTCCCAGAGTCACACGCGCAACTTTTCCCCTTTCTTTCCGGGTTGTGGATCGAGGCTACCCTCCGAGAGTACAAGAGCCCCACGCCACGATTCGGCGCCGGGTCGTGACCACTCTCTGCACTCGCCATATGCACATGGGACCGAAGTTCAAAGGGTAAGTTGCTGCCCACTTGCCGGACCAATCAGGTACTTAAGCTTACCGATTCCCATAATCTCGGCATGTGTTTAGTACGTTCAAAGACTTAACCATCACTACCACACACTGCGGCCTTAGCATTTTTCACTAGACAGACGGGCCTCAATCGTAACCATCGTTCCATAGCCCGTCCGTGTCCTTATGATTGCAGCGTGTAGTAAACATTCAACTCCTATTTTCTCGCGAGTGACAGGAAATCACTCGGCTTTTACCGGAGTCCTATTAGCACAGCATTCTATCGATCCTTACATCTAGTTTTCAAGCAAGGGTTCCTAATATCATGTAACTAAGTTTTCATTCAACTCCTATAAACTTAATGCACAAGCAAAGAGTAATGAGTTGCATAATTTAGGAAAGAGATGGGTTATGCTCCGGGGCTTGCCTTCGCAGTTAGCTTGGGGCTCTTCCGAACTTGGGCTCGGGTCTTCGAGAGCTTCAGTTAGATTTACTTGAGCTTCACGCTGCTCACTCTCGGACGCGTAACCAGCTCGTAAGTTCCGTTGGCGAGAGTCGTCGATTCTACATGAATGCACAAGTTTAAGTCGTGGTGATGGTAAAC
Organism: Panicum miliaceum; assembly: GCA_032594955.1. Classification (NCBI taxonomy): domain Eukaryota; kingdom Viridiplantae; phylum Streptophyta; class Magnoliopsida; order Poales; family Poaceae; genus Panicum; species Panicum miliaceum. The sequence goes on along the minus strand of CM064057.1, from coordinate 46,198,824 downwards.
GACACGATTTAAGGGTAACTACTACAGTGGATAGTTTCTGGTCATGAAACTTTGGATTTAGGCACATCAGGGAAAGATGTGCTTACTGTAAAATTTTCAGACAATTTCATGTAGCAGATTAATTATGAAAAATATATTACATAGTTGCTGTTAGATCTTTGTTCTTTTTGTACAGATAAATGGTGCAAAAACTGAGTCTAAGATTTTTACAGGGCTTTCATATCATCGTGTAGGAGCTACTGTAATTTTTGTAGGATTTATTATGCAGTTTTCAGAGCATAGAAAATATGACATTACTTTCCTATGTTATTCAAGGATTTATTTTTACAGGCTCCTGCACAGGGTTTTTCTCCATGATCCTTTTTACACAGTAACTTCTACAACTGTGTATCTCCTAGTAAAAATTGGAGAATTTTCCAAGCTAAGATACTATTTTCTTAATTTAACGTATGTTATTAGCACATAAATCACATAAATAGGTTCCTCTGAGATATAAAGTCTCCCAATTTTTCTCTGGCATCTAGATACCATTACACCAGTACAGAAAAAGTTTCATTGGGTGATTCATAACCTAACTGCAGGGATAAAAATAATTAGCCACTTATGGTATGAAACTAAGTTTAATAAACAGTCTAGCTAGAGATGGAATTTGGGCCTGATCTTTTTACACAGTTCTAAACATCAAGCAACTAGCTTACTGCCCAAAATTTAGGGTCAGTACTGATTTACATCAGTGGGTACAAAATAAGTCCATTAAAGCTTCCATATAATGTACAGCAAAATACGTTGAGAATCTGAGAAACTTTTTGTAACAACAGTTGTAGAGTTTACTCTAAGGATTCCAGAATAGTTGAGTTTGCATTTTTCTGAATTTTCTACGATTTTATACGAATTTTACAAGTTCACTGAATTTGAATCTAGATTTGAAACTTTCTTTTACAACTGGGTCCTTGAATTTTACGTGCAGACCCTTCTAAAGATTTAAATCCTTGCAATTGGGTCCTCGGGCGGCTCGGGTACGGCGGCCGGCCGAAATTCCGGCGAGGGGCTCGCCGGCGGCGAGGGGTGAGGGTCGGGGAAGGTTCAGGGGTGCAAGGGCTACCTCGTGGTGGTCTTGTTCGGGTGGGGGACGGCCGGGAATGGCTCGCCGGCGTTGGAGCAGAGGCGGCGGCGGCGGCGGCACGCGTCGACGGCGGTGCTCCGGCGGGCTTGGGGCGGCCTGGTCCGGTCAGCGAGCTTCAGTGGCGCGTGGGGAAGCTGCTCAGGGGCTTGCCTTGGGCGGAGGAGGTCGGGGTCGAGCTGTCCACGGCGAGCAGGGGCGGCGGCGGCGGTGACAGTGCGGGCGGCGGCGCTCCGGTGGTCCTGGGCGGCGTTGGACGGGTCGGCGAGCTTCAGGGGGATGATGTAGTGGTGGCTGACGCTTCAATTTGGGCAGGGGGCGGCTGTGGAGAGCTGTCCACGAGCGGGCGGCGCTCGGCGGCGGCGAGCGTGCTCTGGCTGCGGGTAGCTCGCGCGGGCGACCGGGGCGCGGCTTTTATAGGGGCAGGAGGGAGTGGGGGTGTCTGGGCGACGCGCGGGGCGGAGGCACGGCACGGCGCGACGTGGTGGTTGGGCGCGGCGAGCAGCGAGGCGCGGCACGGCACGGCGTGCGCACGCGCGGACGCGGACTGGGCAGCGCGGCGGTGGGGGGGGGCAAAGCCGAGCGTGGGGGAGGGGCGCGGCGGCCACTGGCCTGGCGCCTCGCGCCGGTCAGGCGTCGCCGGCCACCTGACGGGTGGCTGTCGGGCGGGGAGGGGAGAGAGAGAGGGAGCGAGGGACCTAAATGCAAGAATTCGAAAACTTTCAGGGGGCTGGGTGCAAACAGGGCGTTTTCTCCTCTTTCTAATTTGAATTTCAAAAACTTTTGAACATGAAAGTTGTTCAGAATAAAAAGTTCTACAAGTTTGGTTTCAGGCAATATCTCATTTGGCTTATGGTTTGAAAGTTAATTTTAAAAATTCAAAAGTACCCAAATGTGCCCAAATTAAATTTGAATTTCAACTGAACGCGTTCTAAATCTTTTCACCCTTTTATTAGTTGGTTAAGCATAGGGTTAGGCTAATGACATTGATTTTAGAAATGTAATTTATCAGGGTTGTCACACCTTGCATCATGAACTACCACTTTAGCATCTTTTTACTTTCTGTTTGTACTGTTTGTTGTACTGTTTCTTATTTGTTTGTGTATTCTTGTTTGTGTGATCGCGTAGACAACGTGACGTTCGAGCAAAACCAAGAGCAAGCTTACGAGGAAGAGAATCAGCAGCTGTTTGAGGAAGGCAAGTGGATTTTCCCCCCTGCATATTCTATTTGATCCCAACAACAGCATGATAATTCACATTTACTTTATTGTTGCTTGCATAAACTTGATGGGTTCCCTATGCTAAGGACATACCTAGTCTTTTACCCCAAACCTTGAAACACCTGGGTTTACTATTCATGTTGGGTAGTTACGCTTAGTTGCAAACTTTCAGATTGGTATTGGTTTACTCTTATGATAATTATGGTCACGTTTCATATTGTTGTTATACCGCGTAATTTCAAGATCAGTTTTGTTTAATGGGAACATGGAGAACCACCCAAGAAAACAGTACAACCACAAAGTCATGTGGCTCTGACCTTAGCCAATTAATTAGATGTGAAGTTAGCTGGTGGCCTTACCGAAAGGGCAAGGAGGGGGTCGGTGATAGGGGTCATGGCCCGGTCCTCTTGGGGTAGTTGCGTTTGCTAAGGAGCTGACCATTAGGGAGGTTTATGGACCACACTGCTACTGAAACTCTAGCGGGCTGCCTAGCTCTCGACATGTCTTTGTAAAGGCTTCGTAGTGCACCCTCGCCACTCACCTCGGAAGTGTATAAGGGCCTTGCAAACCCGGACGACTCAGGGGAACACGATTTGTGGGTAAAGTGTACAACCTCTGCAGAGTGTAAAACTGTTATAAAAGCCGTACTCACGGTTAAGAGTGGCTTGGACCCTCACATGATAATGAAACTTGAAGATTAATTAAATTGTGGTTCGTGGTTTATGATTATGTTGATGGTATCTTTATGATTTTCCTAAAGTGGGATGGTATAAACTTAAACCTAGTTAATAGGTGCTTGTCAATAAATACTTGACCAACTAAAAGTGACCGCTGCTGCAAACCTTAGCCAATCCTTGATGGCCTTGCATATTCACCCCACTTGCTGAGTACCAACCATAAGAGTACTCACCCTTGCCCCCTGTTGTTCAGAAGAGAACTTTGAAGAGGACAACTTCGACGACTTCGAGGAGTTCTAGGCCCTGCGTTCATCAGTCATCGCCTGTGGAAGACGGAGTTGTTGCAGACTTCGTATAGGGTATATCGGTGTATCATTTAAAGACCTTTGTTTCTCTTTTATTCGGAGTGTAATATTGTTAAATACTTTATTTAGTTACTTATTGAGCATTGTCTTTGATATATTACACTTTCCGTCTATCATGTGTGTGTGAACATGATCCTGGCGCACGCATGAGATGCATCTGGTTCTTTCTAGAATCGGGTGTGACAAAACTTAAGGAACATCAAGGAACAGGAAATCTGAAGATCTGTTAGACACGAGAAAGCATATGGACTGTTGTGAATAACGAGCTTTTCCTGCTCTGGCTGTTGAAGCAGTGTACATATCCTGAGAAAGCGAAGAGATGGCAGCTCAGCAAGCTTGTCAAAGTGCTTCGGCTATACACGCACACTCCATAGACGGATAGACAAGACAATGAGATAGGAAAGCGACGGATCAATCCACCTTGGGAAGATGTGACACCCCGGCACAGGGCTTAATAGGATTAATAGGATACTCATACCAACAAGTTGCAACTTCTTTTCCGGAAGCCCAATTTCAAAAAACTCCAAAGTTAAGCGTGCTTCGCTTGGAGCAATTTGGAGATGGGTGACCGACCGGGAAATTCTTCCTGGGTGCGCACGAGTGAGGACAAAGTGTGTAGAAAAGACTTGTGTTGGTCTGTGAAGACAGTCTATGTCCTAGGAAGCGGCCAGATGTAAGCGGGCTCGGCCTCGAGGAGGCGGGACGCTATAAAATGGTATCAGAGCCAACTCTCTTCCTGGGTGCGCACGAGTGAGGACAAAGTGTGCAGAAAAGACTTGTGTTGGTCTGTGAAGGCAGTCTATGTCGCTAGGAAGCGGCCAGATGTAAGCGGGCTCGGCCTCGACGAGGCGGGACGCTATAAAATGGTATCAGAGCCGACTCTCGCGGTTTTACGGGCGCGTACGAGCATAGAGCGCGGGCATGAGCACGGGCACGTGCGGGTCAGGTGCGCAGGCATGTGGGCGGACGCGTGGCGGGTCAGCGCGCGGGCATCAGGGATGCGCTGTTGGCACTGGACGCACGGAAGTGCCACATGGGCCGTTGGCACTGTGGACATACGGACGTGGCCAAGAGGGAACATTCCTGGCTTGGGGTTGACCGACGAGGACGTCGGTCTCTTAAGGGGGTGAGGATGTGACACCCCGGCCCAGGGCTTAATAGGATACTCATACTAAGAAGTTGCAACTTCTTTTCTGGAAGCCCAATTTCAAAGAACTCCAAAGTTGGCTTGGAGCAATTTGGGGATGGGTGACCGACCGGGAAATTCTTCGTGGGTGCGCACGAGTGAGGACAAAGTGTGTAGAAAAAACCTGTGTTGGTCTGTGAAGGCAGTCTAAGTCCTAGGAAGCGGCCAGATGTAAGCGGGCTCGGCCTCGGGGAGGCAGGATGCTACAGTGTGTCACCTTTCTATTCTCCTAGGCCCCCGGCAAAAAGTGGCCCGTCACCTATGAACGTGCAAAAGTGACGCGACTCATGAAGCCCGTCACCTATATTAACGTGCAAAAGTGACACGCGACTCATGAAGCGCGTCACCTATATTACAGGTGAAGGCAGTCTAAGTCCTAGGAAGCGGCCAGATGTAAGCGGGCTCGGCCTCGGGGAGGCAGGATGCTACAGTGTGTCACCTTTCTATTCTCCTATGCCCCCGGCAAAAAGTGGCCCGTCACCTATGAACGTGCAAAAGTGACGCGACTCATGAAGCCCGTCACCTATATTAACGTGCAAAAGTGACACGCGACTCATGAAGCGCGTCACCTATATTACAGGTGAAGGCAGTCTAAGTCCTAGGAAGCGGCCAGATGTAAGCGGGCTCGGCCTCGGGGAGGCAGGATGCTACAGTGTGTCACCTTTCTATTCTCCTAGGCCCCCGGCAAAAAGTGGCCCGTCACCTATGAACGTGCAAAAGTGACGCGACTCATGAAGCCCGTCACCTATATTAACGTGCAAAAGTGACGCGACTCATGAAGCCCGTCACCTATATTACAGGTGAAGGCAGTCTAAGTCCTAGGACGCGGCCAGATGTAAGCGGGCTCGGCCTCGGGGAGGCAGTATGCTACAGTGTGTCACCTTTCTATATTACAGGTGACGGGCTTTACTTAGCGCCCGTCACCCATAGTCACGTCATAGGTGACAGGTCGTGCCCTCGTAGGTACCCCTCAAGTAAATGTGACGGCCTTTACTTAGAGCGTCACCTCGTCCTCTGATGCACTTAACCTATGGTCCTTGAAAGGTGACGCATTACGTCTATAGTTCGTCACCTATGTGTATGCCCTATCTAACAAATTAAAGGGATTATTTCGAGATATATAGTTCGTCACATTCGCTCCAGTTCATACAACAAGATATATAACGAGCTGGAAGTTCATATAACAATGCGAGATATATAACGAGCGAGGCGGTAGTTCATATATATTGCAATATATATACAAAGGACCTACATACAAACTACGTTATACATAGTTCATGGCATGTCCTTGATAACTTCCGCCACCCTGAAGATGGCGTAGACGAAGCCAGTGACGTTCTCCACCAGGGGTGGCTGCACCGTCGGCTTCCCAAGGTGGACGAGGTATTCGTTCAACTCGTTGAACGAATCCCTCATGACGCCGATCGCCCAGGCGTCGCCGTAGCCGAAGGGGTGGTCCGGATCGAACTCCGGATCGCCAGGCGCCAGAGCAGGGTCAAGAGCTGGCGCAGGAGCCAGGGCCGGAGCCGCAGCAGGAGGAGGCGACGACCGGCGCTAGCGACTTCGACGACGACGACGAGTCCACCAGCACGTAGCGGCGGCGCCTGGAGCTTGAGCCGGAACCCGCCATTGTAGAACTGGGGTGTGAGGAGAGAGCGAGAACTGAGGGTTTTCGGAGAGCAGCCGGCCTCACAGTATATATAATGGCGATGGCCAGAGATCGTGGGAAGCGAAATGGGCGCACGGGGTTAGGGAGGGGAAGCGAAACGGGCTCGCGTAGAGGGTAGCGTGGCGGTTGCGATTCCCAGCAATTGAATGCAGCGTGGCGCGTGGTTGCCGAGATGGCGCACGCGTGTGCACAGAGAGTCGGTTGCCATTCCCAGTAGCCACGTGTTTGAATGTGACATAGGTGACGGGCAACATATATTGCCCGTCACCTATTTCTCTTTTCTCCCTACCTGTTTGACTTAGTTCCTTACCTTATCCGTTTGAAACCCTAGGTTAGTGCGCACCGCTAGGCAAGGAGGAGAGCTCGGCACCAGGTGCCCGCCCATAGGCAAGGAGGGGAGCTCGGCACGCCGCCGCGCCTACTCGTCGCGCCACCAGGTGCCCACCCGCCGGCGCCGAGCCGCCGCCCGTAGGCAAGGAGGAGAGCGGGGCACGCCGTCGCGCCACCAGGTGCCCGCCTGCCAGCGCTGAGCCGTCGCCCGCAGGCAAGGAGGGGAGCGGGGCACGCCGTTGCGCCTCCTCGTCGTGCCACCACGTGCCCGCCCCCCTTGCCAAGCTGCCGCCTGCAGACAAGGAGGAGAGCGGGGCACGCCGTCGCGCCTCCTCATCGCGCCACCAGGTGCCCGCCCGCCGTTCCTCTCCACCGCTGTCAGTATTTCATATTGATTCTAGACAGATCTAGCTAGATACTTTTATTAGTGAAATATGAATGTTTGAAACCATCACGAAGTTAAAAAAATGATATTTGTTGGCAAATGATGATATGGGAGAGTGTTCACCAGGATAGATTGAGAGATCGATACACATGCATATCCAAATTAATTAAAGCAGATTGTTGCACATGAGCTACTATATACTTGCACATGAACACTTCTGCCTCAAAATGCGATGTTCATGGAATGTATACAGTAGCTTATGCCTTTCGAGGGTGAGGTCTTCATGGATTGTCATAATGCAAACATATCTCTCCCAGTTCTGATGCCTTTTGAAATGGTAAATAATGTGATTTACTTGTATTAGTTCATCAAAATGAGTATATTGAGTTGACTATATTTATAATTTGATACTCCAATGATGTATTTATTTAGGCTCCCATGAAACCATCGCGAAGTTAAAAAAAATCTTTGGTTCGGATACGTATATGTTGTTAACATTGATCCTGCGGTATTGATATGGCCATTCGGGGCCAACATCGATATCCGCGATGCGGTGCAGTATAGGAACGTGATGAAGCAGTACGGTCTTGGTCCCAATGAAGAAATCCTCAACTTTTGAGCTGGGGACTTCTTTATTAGGACCAAGGTCGTACTCTTTCGTCACGTCCCTATACCGCACCGGGTCGCGAATATCTATGTTGGCCCCGAATGATAGTGTCATCACCGCAGGGTACAGGTTGACGACATATGCATGTCCTAAATAAGGATCTTTTTTTCTTTTCGATGGTTTTTGCATATAGGGCCTGAATAAATGTTCTGAACCATATTATCGCATCCCATATGACATGGGACGATGAGTGTTCGCCTCAAACTGAAGAGTATCAAAATAATTAGATTTTAGAAATAACTTTTTTATTTGCATGTGTAGATGTGATTTACTTGTATTAGTTGATGAAAATGGTTATATTGAGTTGAATGTTTATTTTTGAATGGATATGAATCTGTGTACTTGGTATTAGACATCGAATGGAATGTTAATGTTTAATCCATAGAAATGACTTTGCAACATGCTGGGTTGGAGCGCCGGGCGTCTGCTCGTGCATCGGTACGCAATAATTTGAAGCGTGTCGGTCATTCCCTTGAGTTCCGCCCTGAAGAGCGCCTTGGACTTGTTAGTGGTCGTATTCATCGTTGGATTAAGAAAGCATTCCATTGCCTCGCGCTTGGCAAATTTGAGCGTGAATTTGATGTCGAGTTGCATGGTACGGATGATGACCGCGAGTTGATGGCTCGACATAATGCAAGGCGCGAAGCGTCGAGGATGCCAGAAATTGACCGTTCCATGGAGAGAGTTCGCGCGGCGATTCACGAGGCATCGGTTAGGTCTCATGAGTAGTTTGTATTTCCATACAGTCCTTTTGGGCAATCATGTTGTGTAATGGATCATGTAGTTATTTTTATGTAATCATGTCGTGTAATGGATCAGGTGACCTGTATAATTTATCAAGTTCTTATAATTTATCATGTTGTGTAATGGATCATGTGGACCTGTATAATTTATCAAGTTCTTATAATTTATCATGTTCTGTAATGGATCATGTGGATCTTTAATATACAAAAGGTGATGGCACCTGGAAGCACAGTCCGTCACCTTTACAAATTCACAAATTCCAAGTGACGAGTGATGTTCTATGACCGTCACTTATGCTCCACCATAGGTGACGGGCGTTATGTTAGGACGTCACCTGTTTATGAGAAAGGTGATGGGCGTAGACTTCATACTGGGGGCTTGGTCACCAAGAAAGGTGATGGTTCTCTAGTGAAGTCCATCACCTATAGAGACATAGGTGACGGGCATATACCCGTCACCTTTCTGTTCTAAACAGTGACGCAGTAGAAGTCACGAGCACTTTGCCTGTCACTTTAGGGAGATGATGCCCGTCACTATAGGGCTTTTCTTACATAGTGCTTGCCGGCTCTGGGAGGCGCCATGTCTAGCTTTGGTCTATCGCATAACGTTGCTTGATCCACTCTAGCCTTAACGTTGTCCTTTATCTTATCAGGAATGTCCATGATTGTTCCCCAAAGTGCCTCACCGATATTCTTTTCAGTGTGCATTACATCAATGTTATATGGAAGAAGAAAGTCATCTATATAGGGGAGCCTCCACAAGCTTGACTTCTGAGTCCAGGCATGTTGCTCACCATAACCCACAAAACTACCTACTTGTTCATTGACCTTGAGAGCATCTAACTGAGCAGGAACCACAGCACCTATCATTATATGTGGTGCAGGGTCGTTAATGACGACACCTTTCATAAAGTTCTTGATGTCTCGTCTGAATGGATGGTCAAGAGGGAGGAATTGTCAGTGTTTGTCGAACAAAGAATACTTGCCATCCCTCCTCAACCAAATGAACTTCAGAGCTGCCTTGCATACTGGGCATGGGAGCTTCCCGTGAACACAGCAGCCGCATAATATCCCATACGCCGGCAAATCATGTAGGGAGTAGTGGTACCAAACATGCATTTTGAAGTTTGTTTTTGTAGCTCGATCGTATGTCCATACCCCTTCCTCCCAGGCACGGACCAAATCATCAATCAGAAGCTCCATGTACACACTCATATCATTCCCTAGGTGTTCAGGAATTATCAACGACAAGAATATGTTCTGTCGTTGAAAGAGGATGTCGGGGGGGGGGGGGGGGGGGGGGAGGTTGAGAGGGATAACGAACATGGGCCAACAACAATATGGGGCAGCTGCCATTCCATAAGGATTGAACCCATCTGTTGCCAGTGCCACACGTACATTACGAGCCTCTAGAGCTTTCTCACGATGAATCCCATCAAAATGGGTCCATGCTTCAGCATCGGATGGATGTACAAGCTTCTCAGGATTGTATCGAGTTTCCTTTCCTTGCCATATCATCTATTTTGCGGAAGGTAAAGATCCTCTATATGAACGGAAGGTACCATAGAATTTTCACGGGGATCGCGAGCTGTCTCTTATGACCATCACCAGAGTCTATCTCCAGGAATCTAGAGGATCTACGCTTTGCACAGTGCTTTTCTTCCGCATATTCTTTCCTAAATAAGATGTATCCCTTCGGATAAGCATGTATCTACTCATATGGCATCTTAAGTGCACGAAGGAGTTTCTGTGCCTCATACATGCTCTTTGCAAGAATATGACCTTCCGGAAGCAAGCTGCCAAAAACTGTCAACATAACATCGAAGGCGTCTCAACTCAGGCTAAACTGGGACTTTATGGATATTAGGCATGCAATGGCATCCAGTTGAGAAATCTTGGTATGCCCGTGAAGGGGTTGCTACATGTGGTAATACGCCTTTGCGGTTGCCTCTGGCTCCTCCTCCCGACGTCCTTCATCAAAGTGTGCTTCATGATAGTCATTTAACATGTCTCCTACCCCGGCATCAGCATCATAATCCTTAATGCATTGTCTCACGACCTCATCTCTCATACAATCAACTTCACCAAGGTAGATCCACCGGGTATAGTCTTTCATAAATCCATTTTTGCAAAGATGTTTACCCATGACCACCTTTGTTTGTCGACGCATGTTTGCACAACTGCTACAGGAACACCAAGTGGCACGCATTCCTGTAACCTTGGCAAATGCTAGTTCAAAGAAAGCATCGGTCTTCTCGATCCATTCATCAGTCAACGAACCCTAACTTGAGCGGCCCGTGTACATCCACTCATGGTCATCCATCCTCTAACATATCAGCGAGTAATATAAAAATCAATTGCATCTACATGATGTTTATACTGTCTAATAGGTGAAGATAAGTCCTAATCCCACCCGAGGATGCGTAGCTGGGGTTAGTTTCCATGGTCTACTCCTGTCCGAGACAAAATTTTGACATCACCTCCCCATTGTCTTTCAAATACACGTCTTGGCAGGGAGATTTTGTATCTGGAGAACAACAGGGAGATGATGTCGAAACTCTGTCTTGGATCGGAGTAGACCATGGAAACTAACCTATCTACGCATCCTCGGGCTGTCCAAAAAATGTGGACAATTCGAAATAGATACGGTTACAGATATGCAAAGATCTGCATATTTCCAGCCATATCTGTTTCAAACGGGAGCCGTCTAACTAGGTTACGTGATCTATGAACAGGATATGGAAAGAGGGGTCTCTTGCGCATGCGCACCTAGGGGCTCGAAGGTGGGAGAGGCGGTGATGCATGTGTCGGTGCAGACGGATCGCAGCACAGCTCGACGACGGCATGTGGTGGAGTGAACAAGTCAAGGACGGTGCAAAAGCCTCTCCTGCAAAAAAACAACAAAGTAGTGTCAATTGAAAAATTCGGCAGCTCCTCCCCTGCATGGTGAGGTTTTCAAAACCTACAACAAACCAACGGCGCAATGGCCGACAACCACATAAACAGCCAACCTACATACAATACCAACCTAGCTTCTCTCTAAATCTCTATTGTTCATTCTACATACATGCACTAAGAAAATTTCAATGACATTATTTTATTGGAGTTAGCACTTGCAGACAACTTCCAGTTCAACCGCAAATTTAGTCGCAAATCATTAACAAGTGAAAAATGTTCCTTAATTTACTTTCATTAACGGCAAAACTGCTTGAGTGCTCACCGGTGGGGGCGGCGGGGCCGGCATCGGGGCGGCGTGGGTGTCGGGGGCTATATGGGGCAAAAAGGTGGGGGCACCGTGGTTGGGGGGGGGGGGGGGCTGGCGGGGGCTGGACTGGCGGCGGGGCCAACTGATCCGGCACTCGTCAAAGACTTTGCCGAGTGCCCCGCGACTGGGCACTCGGCAAAGTTCAAAATTTTTATTATCCCTCTCCTTTTCCCAAACCTGTATTACCAAAATTGTTTGAACTAACTTTGGAAACTCCTTGCCAAATTCACTCAACAATTCATATTTGAGGCTTCTACAAAAAAAATCCATTATTTCTTGCAGTTATAGCTCAAATTCATCAATTTATGTCAACTATTTTTTTCCATTACATGTTTTAATTAATTTGTTCGAATGTACTTTGAAAATATCTTGCCAAATTCACTCAACAGTTCATATTTGACACTTCAACAAAAAAATATGCCATTATTTCATGTAGTTATAGGTCAATTTCAATTTATATCAATTAAACTTCTATAAGTACAAAAAAATTTAAAATTACCAAACGGATTCAAAAAATAACCAAAATTTAACCTGAAACAATCTATGATGTCTATTGCCTATACAAAAAGTTTTGAAGTCAAACCCAACTCGATCATCACTTTGACTCTAAATCTTAACAAATCCTTCTCAACTATCTAGATCTTCTTCAAAGATGCTTCGATTTGTAAGCAACATACGTGACAACTTGTGCGAAACTTTCTCAAATTTTTACCACACCCTCCACGTATGATATCATAATAGCATGACAAATTTCATAATTTTCAGACTTCGTTTGTTTTTTATAGAATTTAGAAACAATTCGGCCACACGATCGTGGTCATGTTTCGTGAATAGGATGTTCGAAATTCCCTTTCATTTCCTGGATAAGGCCTCACATTGGACTAAATAACATGAATATCATTTTTTCATTCATTATATTCCATTATTCGAATCACTTGCAGTTGAAATTTATGTAATCCCAAAAAATGTTTTTACTTAAATAAACTAACTGAATATAGCAAACAGACCAAGAAATATACCACATTTTAACATGGAGTACCCCATGCAGTATGAGGACAGCAGAAAAAGTTTGGAGGCAGAATAGAATTTTTTTTATTTTTATTTGCCAAGAGCCAGAAGAGACACTCGGCAAAGTTCTGAGTTTGCTGAGTGTTTCCAAAAATACACTCGGCAAACCTCAACTTTGCTGAGTGTCTCTGATGGACACTCGGCAAAGCATTAATGGCGCAGACAGCCATTGGCGGTCATTGCACGTGGTGGGCACGTGCGTGCTTTCCCGAGTGCTTTCTGGTAGGCACTCGGCAAATGTGGTCTTTGTCGAGTGACCAGTTTCCAGCACTCGGCAAAACTTGTGTTTGCCGATGTTTGAAGTTTGCCATGGATTTTTTGGGCAACACTCGGTAAATTGTTCGTTTGCCGAGTGCCCGATAAATTGCACTCGGCAAAACCCTAAATACTCGGCAAACATAGGTTTCCGGTAGTGTAGATTCTACTATGCTTTTTTTGTGGTAAAGTAATTTATTTGCTACGCTGGATCAGATATTCAGTTGCTAGTATTATACTTCCCGAGGAGGAAAACACGGCAACACCTGATACATTAGTCATTCGGTTGTTCTTACAGTCTGGATATTGATCACAGCAAAGATGCTTCACTTCCCCAGGAGGAAATCAACATCTGAATAAAATTGGTGTAGCACTGAGTTTCAATTTTCAAGATAACCTTTATGCTCAAAATTCATTCGTGATCCCATCTCCTTTCCTTTCAATTTCAATTATCTCTCCTACTTATGAAACGAGCATTCCCTATGTAAGAAAGTCTTGTAGGAGACGCAGGTTAACTCATATACGAGACACGTTTTTTCGCGTCTCCAAATTTACGTCTCCTTTGTGAAGTCATAGACGACGTGATTTTTCTGTGTCTCCCATGTGAGGGGTCATTGGAGACGCGGGTTGCTAACCAGTGTCTCCTTTAATAAATTAAAAAACAAAAAAAAGGAGGACAGAATATACCCTTATATACATCACATATACATATATTTTATCCATTCTTTACATCACAAATTCACATGCTTTATCCACTATATACATTACAAATGCAGTCCTAATCTATTGAACTCATACAAATTCACTATTATCTTGTGCAGAAACAAAAATAAGATAACATATCACTCGATGCCCATTTCAGCTGACAGCTTGTTTGGCATTCTTCAGGCTTTATATGCATGAGTTGAATTGAAACTGCATTATTGAGAACGCTCTGCCAACTCTTTGTATTCCTGTACCTGACAAAGTGACCATGTTAAAGGTATCAGATGATAACCATGTATGTTGTCCACTAGTATTAAAAATGGATGGTAATGATAATGAAAGTTAAATTGCCATCTACAGAGAACTTATACCCAAATGGATAAAGCACACCATCCTTTTATCATCAGTTCAGCTTCATACAGGGCTAAACAGAGAAAGAAGCAGGGGGTATAGCATATTACCATGTTCCAAAGGAAGTCTTCATTTGTAGTCCAACTCCAAGCTAGCCACAAGACTGACCTAGCCTTTCATGCATGCACTACAGAAAAAAAAAATCAAGGCTTATTAGTTCTTTGTAGAATGCCATTAGGAAGCCTGTAGAAGCACTACGGCTCTTTTAGAAACTTACTTTTCCCCTAGATAGAAGCACCATAACCTGAATAATCATAGCTGAAAAGAAAATAGAGGAACTTTAGTCACCTGTAACACATAGAATCAGATGGATTTCTGAAGAATAGATTCATTTTCACATGTGAAGGTTTGCAAATTATCACTCTTTTGTTTTCAGTTAAAATACCTCTGAATGCTAAATTCAGTTAAAATAGTAAAGGAGCATATATTGTTCAAAACAAGAGCCAAGTACTAGACTGCAAGTACATTCTAATTTCAGTGTATGGCAGTTAGCAAAAGATGTTAATTAAGCACATCCACACATGCAACTTAGCTTTACGTACTTACGTGGTAATGCATATACAAGAAGAGCAAGGGGACTACTTATTAGTAATTACAGGTAGTAGGGAGGTGGCTGGTGAGGTGGCAGTAGGGAGGTTGCTTGAAACATCTGCAAGTCAAGGATATGTCAAGGATATATTAAATCTGCCTGTACAACATTTCTTTATTAGCTAACTGATGCATCCTAATCAGCTAACTGTACAACATTCCTTGCTCTCCTTATTCGTTGTCACTGTGAGCATCTGTTGTATGGAATTCAGTCCCATGTATTCAATTCCATCAGCAAAATTCAGTATGTATGGAATTCTTATTTAAAATTACTGAACGACAACATCTTAGTGTATGAACGCTCATCCTAACCAGGTTGACCTTAGCAAATACAGTGGCGGAGTAGAAGACTAGCAGGTCACTACTAACTGATGCATTTGAACTGAAATTCATGGACAGATGATGAATGATCTCCCAAAATTTATCAGCTAAGTATGATTCACTATCGCAGGTACTATTAAACATTACAGAAATTCGAACAGCCATCATTAGAAAAACAGAAGTGTATCTCAGACCGCCTTGTTTCATGTTCTCAAATAGGGTTCATCTTGTTAACATGTTTACTAAAAAGATTAGCCTTCCCCCATGTAATAAAAATTAGCCACTCAAGAAAAAGGTAATATAAAAATGAAACAATTGGAGCCTGCTAAACTGATAACATAACAATACTGCAGATATCCTTTGGTCATTTTGATGAACAAATCAAAAAGGGAAATAATCACGGATGATGTGTCCTTAATTCCATGAATCAAACCACACGCAAGCTGACAGTAGCAACAAAAATTGAGGTCGCAGAACCAAAGTTGTGAGGACCAGGACCCGTAGTCTAGAGTAGTACATGTACTCACCTAGCTGATGTATCAGGAGTCGGCCTTGGCTGGGCACTCGAGGCTGGCGTTGAAGTCCCGTGCGGGGAACTTGGCGGAGATGGAGCCGACCTCGAAGACGAGCTGGTCGCTGTCGGCGTGGATCCCCGTGATGGACCACCATCGAAAAAAGACCCTGACACGGATGCTGCTGAGGCCCGAGATGCGGCGGTCGCCGAGGCGCCCCGTGAGGCAGTCGTTGAAGGCGGCGAGGTAGCTCCCCGCGGGCAGCATGATGCGGCAGCGGGAGCTGTGGGGGCACAAAAGAGATGCTAGGAGACGCGGGTTTACAGTACGTGTCTTCTATGTAAATATAGGTACATAGGAGACGCAGATTATTTATAAAAGTTCTTGGCAGACTCAAAGAAGACGCAGGCGTCTAGAAATCGCGTGTCTTCTTTGACAACTTCTTACATAGTGATCCACCCTCGGTGTGCTTTCGTTCCGCTCTAGCTTAACTTCTCAGGCGTACCCCAATCTTGCTACCAAAACCGTCGCGGCCTGCATGATGAATCCGGCCTAGGCTGCCCGGTTCCCAATAGTTCTTAGGCACACTCACTCGTTCCGCCCTAGCTCAACTTCTCAGGCGTACCCCAATCTTGCTACCAAAACCGTCGCGGCCTGCATGATGAATCCGGCCTAGGCTGCCCGGTTCCCAATAGTTGTAAGGCACACTTACTCGGGGAAAGACCCAATCTCCCTAAAAGACTAGTCCAATAGAGGAGGGTGGTTCTCCCTTTTAAGGTGGCTTCCTCCTCCCAAGCTAAGCAAGGTGGGATTTTCAAAGGCTCACACGGTCGCCGCCCGACTATAACTGGGCCACTTGGCCCCCTTTGTTGTGTCTTTGCCAGCGGATAATAGTGGATAATAGTGGAGGATATCCTCATCATTTCCACCCCTTTAAACAAGGGCCCAGCTCTGATACCAAATAATGAATCCGGCCCAGGTGGGATTGACCGAGATCCAATAAATTATGGTTGCCCGGATTCCAATAGTTCTTAGGCACACCCACTCGGGGAAAGGCCCAATCTCTCTAAAAGACTGGTCCAATAGGGGAAGGGTGGCTCTCCCTTTTAAGGTAGCTTCCTGCTCCCAAACTAAGCAAGGTGGGATTTTCAGAGGCTCGCACGGTCGCCGCCCAACTACAACTGGGCCACTTGGCCCCCTTTGTTGCGTTTTTGCCAGCGGATAATAGTGGAGGATGTCATCATCACTGCACAACCGGAGCGCTTTTCGTGCCACCCTCCTCGGCCAGTTTGTCAGGCATACACCGGTCTTCTAGCAAAACCGACTCGAACCGCAGAAATCGGCATAAAATTAAACAGGGCTAGCACGTCCTAATTGTCCCGGTAAAACGCGATCTGCGCCCACCTATGTTTTGGCGAGGGCACCTGCATCCCCATCGCCAGCCGCCGGGTCCTGGACGTTCTTCCCTGCGATCTCCTGGTTGCTGTACGCTGCCGCCGTGATCCCTCCTGCGACCTGCGCGTCGTGCTCGCGTATGCTAGCTGTATGTAGGTGGTCGAGGGCGAGGGCGTCGCTGCTTTGCCACCACGTCGGCGTCCTGCACCGTCAAGGCAAAGAGTCGAAGAGCACACGGGGATCATCGTCGGCAGAGTCGTGAC
Source organism: Panicum miliaceum (assembly GCA_032594955.1). Classification (NCBI taxonomy): domain Eukaryota; kingdom Viridiplantae; phylum Streptophyta; class Magnoliopsida; order Poales; family Poaceae; genus Panicum; species Panicum miliaceum. The sequence continues at coordinate 46,181,679 of CM064057.1, read as the reverse complement.
CTGTCTGGACGTGTACCCCGCCAAGCCGCACGTTCGACGCCACCGCGTGGACGAGCAGATAACCCCTCGTGGAGTCGAAGCCCGATCCTCGCCCTGCGCCCTCACGCTGAGCCTGAGCCACCTCCTCGAGTCGGGACTCGGGAGGCCATCGCCGCTGGGACGATCCAGATCGGGAGAGCGGTCTTCATCCTCCTTCACCGCCCGTGTCAGCCAGTGCAAAACATGGTTCATCATGACCGGAGTTTCTATTTCTATCGGACTGAACTTTCCTACAACTGCAATGCCGCGCCGTCGCGGACGGGCCCCATGCCCGCTGCCTGTCATGGTCGCCGACGGAGGAAAGGGCCGGGCTCCCTGTTGAGGATATAGAAGCGCTAGGCTATTAGCTGTAACCTAACCCGGAGGACGACGAGGCCGCCATGGCAGCAGACTACTTGCTCTTCAAAGGATCCGAGGTGGTTCGCGTTTTCGGACAGGAAGGGGCGCACAGCCAGTGACGGCGACCTCCAGATGACCGGCCCACGCACGTCACCATGTAGTCATGTCGATGATAGATTATATTGGTAGATGAACCTTGATGCAAACTAAGATAAAATATGTTGTAATTACGCCGATGTGGGGGGTTGAACGTTGAGTTAACATGAACGTGTAAATGTCATCATTGCAACCACAATTGGTAGTGTGTGCGTGCTAATATGAACTTAGCGTGATCATGCAACTTTCGAGACAATTGTACAATCATATCTAAATATTAATTGCACAAATTTATGTCAGGCGATGTTTTAATTGGTGTCATTTCACCTTGTGAATTTTCACGGTATATGTTGGATCAGGCTGGCAAAGTAGAGCAATTGTACAGAGATTGTGCGCTGGGCATTTCATCTTTTTCTGCATAAAACGAAAGGAACACTTTGTTTGAAAACAGCTCCGGTAACTGAAAATGTTTGCTATTTACAACAGCTCGGGGACAAACAGCAAACCACTAAAAGCGGATGTCTGCTTCACCGCGCACAAGTGGATGCCCAAATCATTTCCATTTGTTATATCTATATCTATATCTATATACTATAAAAATTAAAATAATTGAAACTCTTTCTCACCAAGATTAAGTCCACCGTACTCTTCACGGAGGTCCCACTTGACAGGCCAAAAGGTACAATAAAAGAAGGTGGAGTCCCATTTTTTGATAGAAGAAAAATATTTCCACCCAAAAGCTAAAACTTTTTTCACCGGAGCCTCCTACGTACCCACCCGGTTTACCCGCCGCATGGAGCACCCTCACGCGCACAATTAAGAGAGACAACTGATCGCCATATTTTTTTCTTTATGCACAAATAGAAAATAAAGTAGTATAAATGGAGGGGAATAAATTAAGTATTATAATTTTTTTCATACTAAATAAATTAAGATATCCCTATCAATCAATCAAGGGGCTAATTGTAACATCAAGACGCCCACAATTAAGGGAGAAAATTGATCCCCACAAATTTCTTTCCATATGCTCAAACTCGACTTATGAATATTTATTTCCTTATTTATGAATCACTCATACGGATAAATAGCAAATAGAGTAGTATAAATGGAAGGACATAAATTTAGTAGTATAAATTCTTTCCATAAATCAAGATATCCCTGTCAATCAATCAGGGACTAATTGGAGGTGCCCTTATTACCACATGAAGCATTTCCAAAAGTATGATGTCTCACTGCCTTCCATCGCCGCACCTGTAAAGTCATACACCTCTATGGTTAATCATTCACCCCATTGTTGCCGCTGCCACGCCAAGAAGCCGGTACCATCTGATTTCTTCTTCTAAGAAGGATCACTCCACCGATCGGAAGCCATCCAATGGGACGTCGCATCCAATGCCAAGGTCTTCCTCCTGCCCATGTTGCAATGTTTGTTGTGATAGCAGTTTAATGTTGTTGGTTAGGCAGGAGGTGTTGTTCATCATGGCCTTAGGTCACCGGCGTAACACATTATCCATGTTTCCCTGGTCATCCAGCGTTCCCCGTTCTTCCTGCCCCTCCTAACATCGCACATTGCATTGTCGTCAGCACCAGCGCTCGTTGTACTGGAGGTCACAGGCGCCCATTGTCCCTAGAGGTCACCAGCGTCCCTGTCCCACTAGAAGCCGGCCCTAGAGATGCAAATTAAGCTGCACTGGTCGTTTCATTGATGGATGTAATGGTGCATAGAAATTTGTAGAAGTAAGATTTGTTATTCATTCAAACGTTTCATTGATTTTTTTTCTTGCATGCATTCATCTAAACTCCCATTAGTAACAAACTAGATTAGGTATTCCTTCATATTAGCACTGGCTCACCTCGTCCCTCCCTAATTTGTTGACTAACAATTTCATAAATATTCACGTGAAAATAATATGCTTCCATATTTAATCAAGGATTGTCATATATAGATACTAAACGTTGCTTCCTAGCAAATATAGTTAGTTATTCCATCACGCAACAAATGAGATTTTTTTAGTAGTAAGTCGATGCAATCCAATCATTTTTAAATAATTTGACTTTAAATACGACAATCTTCACTAGTCACTAGAAAAAGTTTAATGGTTTTTGAGGTGATTTGGCAGTCATTTGGTCAAAAACAAAGAAGGAAAAGAATCAATATATTCCTTTTCACTAACGGAAGCAACCGAAATGACAAATGAATGAAAGTTAGAACTTGGTATCATATAAGGGGATGAAAAGAATTTCAGAGTGAAGGAAGGAATTAGTTTTTCTTCTGGTGTTAAATAAGAATTTTTATTTTTTTTTGTTTCATTTGTATGCATCGATCCAAAAAAAATGTATTCTATTTCTCTCCTGGCTACACATGGTGCGACTTTAATAAAGTTTTATCCACACTTTTTCCAAACAAAGGAAGAAAACAGAATGCAAATATAATTCCTACCTCTTATCAACTTTCTATGTTATTGTATATTTACCACTGTTTACTTTTGACCGTGATGTTTGAGTATTCATATTATTTAAAAATTTAGTGTAAATATACAAAATAGGTATTGCTTAAACTACCTTTAAAATTAAAATTAAGTAAATTTCACAGGCGATCTTTAAACTTGTCCATAGTTCTCATCCAGTCATGGTACTCCTAAAGTGTAGATATAGAATTTAAACTTGTCATGCCCTCTCATCCTGGTCCTTAAATTTATCCCGACTTCTCATCCAGATCCCGGTACCCTCAAAATGTACATAATGGTCTAAAAATGTATGCCACACTCCCATATAGGTCCATATACTTTTAAAATAAATTTATTTATTTAGAAGAAACTTTTGTGGATTGTTTCAAACTTTTAGGATTTAAAATTAATTCTAATCTCAATCAAAATTGATAAAAGATCATGAGGAAATCATCTTGGATACAATATTTGATGACTTTTAGAGTTGTTATTTTAACACATTTATTTAACAACTAATTCAATTTTAGAGATTAAAAAGAGTGTTAAAACCATCTATCCTTTGCTCTAAATATTCTGAGAAAATTATAAAAAATAATTTGACACTAGGTTATTTAGTGATTTTGACATTTCGCACTCAATTAGTGATAATTTTTTCATAAATTTTGTATCCACTTTAAGTGGGATTAAGTTTGATTTGAAATCCAAACAAATTTGAAATAATTTATAAAAAATTGTTTCTAGATAAATGAATGCATTTTACAAGCATTTGGGTCAAGATGAGAGTGTAACACAAGTTCAAGAACTCGGCTATGAGCGTGGGATAAGTCGAAGAACCGCTATGCACATTGTGAGAGTATCGAGATTAGGATTAGAACTCAAGACAAGTTTAAGGACTAGGATGATAGCGCGATAAGTTTAAAGATCATTATGTGCATTTTGATAATACCGGGACCGGAATGGAAAGTTGGAACACGTTTGAGGACCGCAGGTGAAGTTTACTCTTTAAAAATAAAACAAGCCACAACCGAAAAAAAATATATTCACATTATTTTTTGAATAAGATGAATGATCAAACCTCGTGAAAGTTAAGGTGACAAACCTTTAGGAATGAATGGAGTAATATTTTTCCTGTCAAACACGTAAATGCTCACATACATACTTGTCTACTTGTCATTTTGAATGCACGCGAACACACCCACGTTTATAAAATTATGAGATCGATAAAACCATAGAACATATCTTGCTGTTCATATGGCATGTCACCTATCATTAGAATAATAATTAGTCAAAACTATGGGCACTCATAAAATAATAATTAGTTAAAAATACGAGCACTTAGTAATACTAAGTTGTAAACTCCAACCACAACGGGTAGAATTGTATCACAAGAAATCTAATGATCAATTAATCTAGGCCTCGCCAGCCCCATCTGATCAACTATGATGGAAATCCTCATCCTTGAAACCAGTTTAGTACGTGCATGAAAGGACTAGGGATGGAGCGGCCACACGATTGCATTTCTTATAGCTCGAGTAGGCATAAGAACAAGGCGCACGAGCGTTAGCTCGGTTGGTGGGCGCTGGCAGTGGCCAGGCCACCCGCCCAGGATCGAACCCGTCGCGGGCATCCTAGATGTCGCACCGGGGTTTAATCCCTAGAGAGGGGTACCGGGATTGCGTGTGTGGGTGTACAGGTGTGTGGTGTGTGTACGTGTGTAAGCCCCGGTATACGCATCCTCGGACTTCCCAGCAGCCTGCCCTTTCTCCTCTCCCTGCTTCTGCAATGATCTTTCTCCTCTCCCTACCAATCTCCTTCCTCCTTCTTAGTTTTTGATTTTTGTGCAAAAAATCATTTTTTGCATGCACGAGACTCAGTTTGTTGGTCTTTTTTCCTCTATCCTCTTTAATTGCATTGCCAAATCAGCAAAATATCCTACATGACAGTATATTAAATGTTATAAAAAACTATCCTAGTCACTGTATTAGGACTGCCCTAAGAACTTGAGGACCAGTTATCAATAAATTTTTAAAAATACAAAGATAAATAAGTAGAGAGTAATAACCCTTTTATGTCCAATTTACAAACAGAATCAACAAAACCTAAGATCCAGTTTGGATCCCATAATTAACTTTTAGTCCTCAGATTTGGATACCAAATAGGACTAAATATGAACTACTTATGGCTAATTTGTAAAGATAGTGGCTAACTAGGATTTAGATCCCATTAGTTCTAGTTAACCTACAATTAATTTATATTTAGCTCATTATCATATTAATAATAATTTTTAAGGTAATCATTTGATTGCAGCCGGCCGTGCATTTGTGCGATCGCACAGCCGCCTACATCCACTGCCACACGAGTCTCTCTCCTTACCTCTCTCACTCGTCTCCCTCTCAATCTTATCTCTTCCCCGCCGACACCTCCCCACTCCCCTTCCCTCCTCCTCTCCTGCCGTCGATTCCCCTCCCCGACCCTCCTATCCCATCCTCCGCCGCGGCCTCCCCTCCTCCCGCCACCCCCCACGGCCGCCTTCCATGCGCGGGGAAGCAGCTTGGCTCGTGCGGCTCGGCGCGGAGCAGCGTGGGGCAGGTTGCATGGAGCGGGCGAAGCGGCTTGGCGCGGGGGGCTGCCGGCCCTCGCCCGCCGCCTCGCCACCTCCCGCGCTGCCCCTCCCCCACCCCGTCACGCCTCCCCTTCCTTGTCGCGCGGTCCCCTCCCCGCACCCCTTCCCCTGCGCGCGGGAGGGGCTAAGGCGGCGGCGTGCGGCGCGGAGTTGCAGCAGCGGCGGGCGGGCGGCGGCGCGGGGCCTGCCGCGGTGGCGTGCAGGCCGGCAGCAGGAGCGTGCGGGCGGGCGGCGGCGTGCAGCCGGGCAGCGGTAGTGTGCAAGCGAGCAGCGGTGGCGGCGTACGGGCGGCGTCGTGAGGGCGTGCCGCGGCGGCATGCAGGCGGCCTGCGTCGTGGGACGGCGGGCGGGCCGCCGAGACCGCCGCTGCCATGGCCGCCTCGTATTCCGACTATGCATCGGTGATTGATCTGCTCCTTCCATAATCGAATCGTCTGCGAGATGTTTCGGTCTGCTGCTTGAGCAACTTGATTGGATATTATTGACTGCTTTTGCCTTTTACCCCCTTTGTGCTGTCTGTTGTGAAGCTGGCGGGCAGGATCGCCGTCTCCAACCTGCGCAAGAACACCATGAAATCCTTCTCAGAGACGTACGGACACCGAGTTGAGCATATGCATTTTTTTAGGCAAATTAGGGCATCTCCAACGGTCTCTAAACTTCACTCTCTAAATCTAAATCATTACTTAGAGAGCCATTTGCATAAAAATTATTTTCTATATCGTCTTTCCGTTTTATAACGGTTTCTATCTCACTCTGTAAATCTATTCTCTAAGCTATTCTCTTTTAGCGAGTGTATATTTAAATAGTCAAATAGATAACCTGTTGGAAGGTATATTTTTAATAAAAACTCTAAAACTAGCCATTAAAAAAATTTAAAGAATCTCTAGAAGTTGCTCTTATGCTAAATCAACTAGCATTTTAGTAAAACTCATAAGCATTTTAATTTTAATTGGGTTAGTTATATCTTTTTTCAGTCTCGTATCGGTATTTTAATGATGGTTCTCAATAAAACTATTCTACAGAAGCAATTTCCCAGTGAGCAATAATATTATGCTATCTAGGCACAACAATACAGTTCATTAACCAATTTTATTAAGTATCTTATAATTCATTTCCGTTGTTTTAAGCTGTTTTAAGCAGTTTCGGTGGATATTGTGCGGAGCTTGAGTGACAGAAAATACGCAACCGTACACGGAAGGAAAATGCGAAAAAGCAAACTTACTAGAATAGCAAAGTGGTTTTAGAAAAGTGTGCCACTGAAATAGTTTGATTTCCTAATCGGGGCGGCCGTAGCCGGTTCCAATTTTTAATCTCGTACTTTTAACCCATCCAAACTGAGCTTAAGATAAACGGACAAGAATCACAAGGCGAAGCCACATTTTCTTCGTTTTTTCTTTCCACACTATTATGGCAAGTCAAATAACAGGAAAAATTGGATCCAATTTCCGACATGTGCTTCTATCATTATGCAAGGCTCCCTGATTTTTGCAATCGCTTTTCACAAACAGTAATCAGGAAACTAACGCAGTTCAATGTTGCAGTTTGCACCGTGGTCAGCGTCTGCAGTTTCTGCCAAGAATTGCAACAAAGCGTCGTCTCCGCCGTAACCCCCAAGTTGGGACCTGCTCGATCGGACTTCAATCCCGCCACAACCAATCTGTGATTCCCTGGGCTCGGACTCCCGCCACCGCCACAACGAAGTCCGAGTCGAACTCGTCACCCGGGCCGCCTATAAGAAGGAACCAGCCATCCCCTCAACAACACAGCGGTAGCCGTAACCTCTCCCTTCCGATCATCCCTTCCCTTTGCAACCGCGCCATGGGCTCCACGTTCTCGTCAAACGCGAAGGGCCTGTCCCTGCGCCGGATCGGCTTGGTGGCGGCGATCGTCTGCGTCGCACTGCTCTTGGTCGTCGCCGGCGGAGTCGCCACGCTTCACCACAGGGGCAACGCGCCGGTACTGGGGGGATTCCTTGTAGAGGATCGCGGAACGACGATGCGGCGGGTTCCGCGAAAGATGCTCCTCGCCGAGGCCGTTGAGCTGACGAAAGCGCCAAGGAAGATCCGCTCCGCAACCGCAAGCAAACGCCGGCCGTCGTCGGGCAGCGAGCCATTGCCAAGAGGCGTCGTCCATGACACGAGCAACCTGGAGATGAGCCTTCGTTGGCCGGGGACCCCGAGCACCGGAAGAAGCAGCAGCGGGAAGCAGCGGCCACGACGGCGCCGGTAAAGCCCAAGAGCCTCCTGGCGGTCCCCGTGGGGATCAAGAACAAGGCGGTCGTGCACAAGCTGGTCTCCAAGTTCCCAGCCGCCGACTTCACCGTGATGCTGTTCCACTACGACGCCGCGGTAGAACAGTGGGGCGACCTCGAGTGGTCGGGCCGCGCCGTTCACGTGGCGGCGCGGGGGCAGACAAAGTGGTGGTTCGCCAAGCGGTTCCTGCACCCGGACGTGGTGGCGGAGTACGACTACGTCTTCGTGTGGGACGAGGACGTCGAGGTCGACGCCTTCGACCCCGCCCGGTACCTCGACGTCGTGCGCAGGGAGGGCCTCGAGGTTTCGCAGCCGGCGCTCGACCGCCGCTCCGAGATCCACCATACCATCACGGCGCGCGCGCTGGCGCCGGCGCCGGGCGGCGTGCACCGGCGCGTGCGGGACGCGCGCTGCGGCGACTGCGGCTGCGGTGGCAGCGCCGGCCCGCCGTGCGCCGGGTGGGTGGAGGTGATGGTGCCCGTGTTCTCGCGGGCGGCGTGGCGGTGCGCGTGGGGGATGGTGCAGAACGACCTCGTCCACGGCTGGGGGCTCGACTACAGGCTCGGCTACTGCGCGCAGGGTGACCACGCCGTGAACGTCGGCGTCGTCGACAGCGAGTACGTGCTCCACCGCGGCGTCCCCATGCTCGGCGACGGCGGCAAGTCGGCAGGGCGGGTCGCGGTGAGGTTGCGGTCTTTCAAGGAGATGAAGATATTCAACAGGCGGTGGGAGGAGGCTGCCGCGGAGGACAAGTCATGGACTGATCCTTACGCCGCACAGCCAGCGACAGCGAGCTCCAGATGACCGGCTGGCGTGTGGGTCACCAGAAATATAGGTCAACGTGTAGTCATGTCGATGATAGATGGATAGACGAAACCTAGAAGCATATTGTCACTGCTTTATCTATAGAGCATTGATGCAAACTAAGATTAAAGATGTTGTAATTACACCGAGTTGGCGTTGTATGTTTGAGTTAACATGAATCTGTAAATGTTATTGCAGCCACGATTGGTAGAATATGGGCGTGCAATCGTACAATCATGTCTGAGTATGAACAAATTTACATCAAGCGATGTTGTATTTGGTGCAATTTCACCTTCCGAATTTTCACGGATCAGGTTGGCAAAGTAGAGCAATTGTACAGAGATACTGTGCTGGGCATTCCATCGTTTGTCTCTATTTCTGTATAAAACAAAAGGAGCACGTTTCAAAATACTTTCAGTAACTGAAGCTTGTTTGGCTATTTACAACAACTCGGGGGGCAAACAGCAAACCACTAAAATCGGAGGTCTGCTTGATCGCGCGCAATTGGATGCCAAAGATCAGAGTAAGATGATTATCCTGTTTTCTCTCGACCGCGAGGTGATGGAATCTCAGTAGCTTACAGACACAAGAAGGCCACACTGCTCAGTCACTGATGTTGCAGACAGACAAAAACTTTTGAACTGCATTGTGGTATTGAGTGCCCTGTGGATGCATAAGATAGCCGTTACAACAAATGGAGAAACAGTATTAACTTAGCATTAATTGTATGCGGTAGAAGATTAAATACCTCCCAATAGAGTTGATTGCAATCGGTGCACTTCCAGAACTCAAGATTTCGGTTGAACAAGCACGAGGGAATAACCTGGAAACCTTTTGAGGCTTCAACAGCTTCCTCAAGGGTGAGTGGTTTCTGAATAAAACTACCATTACACTTTGTACACCTCGACATAAGTTGGTCCTCAGAGATCTTTAACTGGAAGGTGTCAATAACCTAAAACAAGCGAGTTAACAAAAAAAAATCAGTTAGCCCCCAAATCTCCCCAGTTCCTCTGGCTACTCAAATAGAAATTCGTGATATGGGTTACTAAATGACAGGTGATAACTAACTGTTACTCTCATAGTTTAACACATCATTCTTGATGAGAATGATCCAGCATCATAGCAAACATGCAAGGAAAAACAAACAAACACCAGCTCGATGTGTTTCAATACTTATGTAGGGTGAATTCTCCATATCATCACAAATAATTACTTAAGTCGGAAAATACCATAGGTGTCACTGACACATGGGCCCAAGCACTCCTATCAGCCTCACATGTGATATTTTCGAATTCATGATATTTGAGATGGTACCCAAGATTTTGTTCTCTATTCATATAATCTCGATTCTTTGTTACTAGTTTAGAAGTTTCATTTCTAGAACACGATGAAATTCCTTCAATCAAGTGAGAAAATATCTGTTCTCACCTTTTTTCTTAATACTGTTATAAAGCATGGATGACTAATTAGGGAATTAATTGACTTTTAGCCAGTAAACTGTATGTAAATAAGTAAACATCAATTTGCATTTCATATTGAGCCTTGCTATAAGTTACAAAAACTCCTTGGTTTGACTTTGATTGGTCCAAACGTTGACAGTTTTCTCTCCTATGGTTGAGCTAATACTGGATTTATTACGAAATCCATGCTAACAATATAACTAAGTTTGGGCCATGGGAGATTTAACATTAACTTGTTAAGTATCATGCAGATCAATCAGGTTCTAATATGAAAAAGATCAATACAGACATACCTCAGCTAGTTGATCATGTTTGAGCAGGCTTTTCACTCTGTATACCTGGCTACTCGCTAAATACTGATATTTCAACAGTTTGACATCCCGTGTTAGTAATATTCTTCCTTCCTTGTATGTTTGGTTTAATAGCTCCCTACAGGTGAGAAAATGGGTCGCAAACAGCACGAGTTATTGAGAATTGTTCCTCAATTGAAATTACATTAGGAATGTGTCAAATATTATCACAGAAATTATAAGGAAGACCTTGGTTCAGGTTTCTTTGAAGATGGAATGGCAGCATCTATTCCAACACAACGCAAATGCTTAGCTAGGCCCTCAATCTGTTAAATTTACTCAATATCAAATCCGGTAGTCTGCAAACAAGGAACATAACTGGCATGTATGGTGGTAACTTTTGTTAAACCTAAGTTCATCCTATCTGCTGCTGAGTGTTAATCAAATGAAATTATAAGTTACGCAGCTGTTGGAAGAAGGATCAGGAGAACATACCATCACATCACACAAGAACTTCGGATACCCATCCCCACCAATGGAAGGATCCCATGGAGGGGGACCCTGCCATTCAGTACTGCAATCCACCCTATCCTTGCATTTAGCATTAGTAGGAAGCTTCGATATTTCTTTTCGTATTGAGGAACGTGGTTTTATATCAGAGTCTGTCAACAAGATCTTCTCACTGTACTTAGTTACTATGGACATCAAATAACCACCAGAGCAAATGTCATATCCAGAAGATGAGCATTCTATCACCGTTGGTGAGCCATGCCTATCTGAATTTAGTTCCATTGTAGATGAACATTTTCCTGTGACAGAATTAATAACATAAAAGGATACAAAAATAGTTCATAAATGGTAGTCATTTTTGGTACTTAAAGATGACCTAACAAGAAAATAATGTTCGCTTACAAGAACTTAGGAAGAATTACCTTCTGTTGTGAACTTTTGTTGGAACAGATCAAATATGTCTAGCAAGTAGTAGGCATCCGATGCAGCATATTGTATTTGCCCGTCACTCAAGGGGCGGCATGACCAATCACTACACTGGAGTTCCTAGTACAACAAAAAGGCAAGGAGAACAATTAGGCAAAACAACACGAATGCTTTCTAAAGAACATTACTAGTGCTGTATAGCCCTAATCAGGCAGGAAGATCAAGCTCAAATTTGTCTCATAAACTTAAGTTTAAAAGTCCAATTCCAAGACCAGATATAATCTCAAAATCAATAAACTTAAAACTTATACTGCAGTTGAATGGAAGGCATGAATATCTACCCATTCAAGCAATCTGTCATGTCTACTGTCAATATACAAGAGCAAAATCATGCCTGTCATGTGTCAACCATGCTTGCATTTAAAAAAAAGAAAAGGCAAGCACTTGTAACAGATGAGCTGAGCTTTTGGACCAGAATGGCTCAAACCTACATTATCTCAGCCCAATGCTCACAGGTTCTAAGAGCAGATGCCAGTACGATGTGGACAATGTCAGAGGTTAGTGGGGCCACGGCCTCAAAGAAACTCAAACAGACAGGAATTTCAGTAGGATGCACACTGATTGGAATAACAAGGAATAGCAGCCTTGATCACCAAAATCGCAAAGCTTTGTATGGTATATCCTATGTCTGTGGCTCTGTGCTCTGCACCCTCTTGTAAAGTACTTCAAAAAGAATAACTTCCTATGATAACTATTTCTCAACAGTTACATGCTATGTCAACAAATGAAAATTCCAAAAATGAAGGCAAGACATCTGATCAATGCTAACCTTTGATAAAGAAACATTGAGCAGCTCCTCACAAATTGTTGCCAAACTCTTGGTCTCCTTTGGAAGCTTCTTCTGCCTGTCATGGCCCTTGAGGTAGTAATAAACGTTGGTGACATCCAAGAACGGCTCCACCTTGTAGAGAGGAATGCCAACATGGTGTTATTGTGATATATACCAGATGGTGTTCATCGTAATATCATGGAAATCAATGGTAGAAGAACAGCAATCTAGAAGTCTCTCACTAATATACAAAGGAGAAAGATATCGTCATCCACCCATGCATAATCCCTCCACATTCATAATTCAGCATATTAATTAGGAGCAACATATTTGTGTGATGATGGCTCGGTAATTGGGGAGATAACTCGGTGCATGGCATGAAATTCAAGCACGGAGTAAGCATATACTTTATCAGCAAAGGGATTGTGATTGTGGATCATAAGAAGCAATCAACTAATGCATTGGGGATCCACATGACTGGCAGTATATTGCTAAATTTGGTTGGTCTTTGATTTGCTCGCTTTATTGGGGCAACATAATAAAATTCTTAATTTGTTCTGTATACAGTGGAAGTATACATATGACTACTATCAGGCGCATGCTCTCCAAAATATTAGTTGAGAAAGGACTAAAACAGTGTCATCTGGATCGATAGTAATCATAGCTGGGTGCTAGTCTGCTAGTTCAAAACATTTCGACAGCTTAATTCCTTTCCCATAGACAAGCTGCTAAAGGCAGACAGAGGAGGTCGGTCCAGTAGAATTTGGTAGAAACTTCTAACCAAAGCAGTGAAAAGTTTAAGCTCACCCCAGCACAATAGTATCAATTACGTGAGAATCACTAGCCTAATCCCAATTTACACCAATGTCGCTTCAAGGAAACGAATTCGAGGCTTCCCGCAACATTTGGTCAACACGTCCTTACCCTATCGAATCCGGCGTCGCTCCCAAGGGCGGCGGCGAAGGTGGCGGAGAGGTACACCAGGTCCTGCTTGAACCTGAACCCGAGCTTGAGAACGTCGGGCCGCTCGAAAAGCTCCCGCAGCGGCGCCCACAGGTCGGCGAGCGGCACGGCGAGGAGGTCGACGACGAACACCTCGCAGCGCTCGCGCTCGCGCTCGCCCTCGCCTCCGTCGCCGCCGCGGCAGGCCACCTGGAGGAGCGTGACCGTGGGGAACTGCGGCGGCGCAGTCGCCGGAGAGGCACCGTCGCCCGTGCCGGCAGCGGCGGGGCTGCCGCGGCGGCGCGGCTTCCACTCGGCGTCGAGGGCGACGACGCGGGCGGCGGCGAGGGAGCGGAGGAGGAGGGCGAGCTCCGGCGAGGGACCGCCGCCGGTGACGAGGTGCACGGCGAATGGGGGCGGTGGCGCCGGCGCGGGGTCCATCGGTGCGGCCGTGCGGGAGGAGAAAGGGAAGCACGATGCACGTGGCAGAGGTGGTGTACGAATACGGGAGCTGGACCAACGATTTTGTTTGCAAAAGTTTGGTGAAAAAAAATACGAATTTGCATCTCCTCGGCGGATTATTCACGAACAGCACGTACAGTAAAAATTTTCAAATCCAGGTTCAAGAGTTCACTAATGCACAATGCATGTTTTTTTCAAAAAAAGTCTGGGTCTATTAAAAATGTATTGAGCTTCTAAATCTTGTCCGCAAACGTATGTGCACTTGGAAAATCCAGCAACCGAGTTGGAGTTCATAAGTGAAAGAAAGCGTGAGACATTATGGATAAATTATAATGCAATGAATACATATAGCATCTTGCAAAAGGATGTATAGTTTAAACAAAAATACATGTTCCATCTGCATAAAACAACAACCATAGATTTGTGGAATAATAGCTCCAACAAAAAAGGGCCAAGTATATTTTTATGGAAGGTAATGGATCATGGCTCCTATGCCTCCTTCACAATCTAATTTGGTTCCAATTAGTTTTAGTTTAGAAACATATACTATTTGGTCCGTATTTTATTGAGCACGGTATTCTTAAATTTGTTGGTACTAGCAACTACGCCTGTGCGTAGCTGCGGGAAGTCATATAAAAATATTGATTAGCATATAAATATATATATATATATTATACACCATATGTATTTTATAATAATATAGTACATGTTTGTTGAGCATTTTAATCTTTCTTTATTTTACTCACCAAATGCTAATTTTAAACGGTTTCGAATCCTTAACTTCGATTGACGAACTAAGGAATCATTGCTTGTAGAGATAGAGATAGAGATAATCAGCCCTTTACCACCCTAATTATAACAGAAGAGTGCAATATGTCTAAAAGGAGAATCAACATTGCATACAACTTTAAAGTTCTCTTTGAGATCCGTGGGCAACATTGCACATGTACAACTTGATCGGCTGTGTTTTTTGTCGATGTGCTGCAACTATAACTACAGCACCAGCTACTCTAGCTACAACTACCATTGATGTCTAGTAGATGCAATGTCTAACAGCTACAACCGCAGTTTAGCTATAGCAAACTTTGTTGAATAGGTTGGTAGTTCAGTATACAACTTAATTTATTTTGGCATCCGTGGACATTTTTTTTGATATAGTAACACTCAAAGTTATAAGCAGAATCGGACCAAACGTAGGAACAGGGAGGCTTGAGGCTGTCAGCACTATGGAACGGTACTTGTTCCTCCAGTACCGAAATAGCATATGAGAGTGCTGCATCGGGGAACGGTACAATGTCCGCTATCTTCCCGGATGGCTCGTCCGCCAAATCGTCGCTACCGGCCAACATGGTGCGGGGCCCGCCTCCCGCCGCTGGCAGCCACCTTCCTCCTCCGCGGCCCCACCTCGCGTCGCGCCGCAGCTGCTCTGCCGCCGGTCGCCCCCGCAGCTGCTTCCCCGTCATACTGGAGGATGCCGCTCAACCGGGAGCGCCGCAGCTGCTCCGCGCCCCGCCTCGCCTCCGCCGGGTCCGCGCGCCGAGTTCTCCTCCGCCGCCGTGAGGACGAACGTCCGTTGGCCGGAAACCAGCGAGGACATAGCGCAGCTCCTCAACACACGCTCGCCATCGTCCACCCGCGGCCGTGCTCACCACCAGCCCCCTACCAGTCTACCACCACTTGGACCATGAAGCCCTTCCCCCACCCACACACACAAAAAGGAAAAGAATAAGTCTTGTAAGCACTTGAACAAAGAAGCTGGAGCCTCTTCCAGAGGTTGAAGAGAGTAGCTCAGGCCTTGACCCCTCGCCGTAGACATATAGTTGCAAAGAATACCATCTCAAGATGTGGATAAAGTAGGATGCATATGAAGGAAACATATTTCTAAAATACAATATAGACACGAACACTCTCAGATACATTAATTTTACCAAATAATTCATTTATTTTGTATTATAAATATTAATATATCTTTCTATAGTATATCTTTCAATAAATTTGATCAAAATTAGATAAATTTAGCGTAGGACAATGCTGAAATATCTTAAACTTTTGAAACAAAAAGAATTTGCTTAGTTTTATATACCAATCAAACCCCCCCACCCCACGAAAGGTTTGAGTTGTTCGAGAGCTCGCGGATATACTATGACGCATCATGTTGCAACCTACACAAAGCTCTGCCGATGGATTTCATCATGCAAAAAAATGAAAAGAAAAAAGAGCTAGGGTGCAAATTAAATCGCCACTACCAATTAAGGATGCAACGAAGTAACTTCCAGCTTGAAAAGCAACGGATTTTTTTCGTAGGACTGTAATAGGAGCCCCTATCAAAAAGAAAATGCCATGGACAATGGACTCGATCTAAAACGTTCGGATTTCTCTGCGTTCCTTCGATCGCGGCGACCATATAAATACAGGTAGCCAAGTTGTCACGACAGCAACTGATTTATTCGTCTCCGGCCTCAAATCTGAGCCAAACCATGTGTTGCACTGGCACTATTTTCCCCTCAACTCTGAAAATCACAATGGCGAGCTCTCTTGTTGTCGCACTAGCCGTCACTACTATCATAATCTCAAATCGTACTACAAGTTCTCTTGCTCGATCGACAGTCCATGGTTTCTCCAGGTGCCGTCAGCGCGGGACGGGCGTGAGGACGAAGAGCTTGCACGAGTGCGGCTCCACCGCCGCCGTGAGGCTGCCGGTGAACTTGCCCGGGAGCGCCTCGTGCTGCAGATGATATATAGCCACAAACAGATCAGCCACACACATGACACGTGGCAAGGGAGCTCCATCAGCTGGGGCCAGCGAGCCATGCGTCCGTGCGTTCACGTACCTTCCAGACGTCCCTGGCCTCGACGGCGACGCCGGGGCGGATCCCGACGTCTGGCCACGCCGCGCTGGCGGGAGCGGAGCGCGTCGCGCCGCGGTTGAGCAGCAGCACCGCCTTCCTGTGCCGGGTGAGCCGCCCGGCCCACACCTGCAGACGCCATGGTACATGTTGGATTGTATCATCGCCTCTTCCTCATCAGCACTAACAAGAGACTAATTTGTACCTCGAGATCGTCGCCATACTTCCTCACTTTCTTTCCTTGGATGCCGAGCCGGTCTGCGCCAGCAGATTCAAGTGCGTGAGTAGAACGAGCTGAGCACTTCAGCTGATGTGAGAAGAATTACTGACAAGATTTGGCTTCGGATTCTGACCTTGGTTGATCGCGATGACCTCTGCGTTGGAGAGGATCCCCAGCGCCTCCTTGGCGATGCTCGTCACGTCGCAGCCGATTACCAGAGGAGCCTGCAGAAAGCAGATCGGCGCCACGAATTCGATCGAGTGCCACGTTCAGTAACTCTGAACATAGGGAGGCCACAGAGAGGTTGACACGAGCCTAGTAGAGATGGTCACCTTGGCAATCGCCCAGAGGCTGAAGTGCACGACGTACTCGTCGTAGGTCATCCCTCCGTTGCCGAGCTCCAGCACGTCAGGATCTGTGTGCATGCACGCAGCACCAGGGTCGATTTCCAAAATTCCAATTCCCCTCCCATTCAGCCGGACGGAGAAGAAAGGTGTGAGAGCGAACGACAGACAAACTGACCGTTCCAGCCGCCGGGCTTGGCGTACTGGGCGTAGGCGTCGTTCCGGTCGATGTTGTCCAGCATGGCTGCACGTAGTGGCGATCAAGCCCGTCAGTGGTTACTCGATCCTACTGGTCCGGCGACGAGCGGCGGCGCATCACTTACCCTGTCCATGTGTCCTTGATGTCGCCGGTGGTCCTCCAGCTGTTGCCGGACGCGCCGCCCCACTTCGCCACCTCCATGTAGCCCCTGACCATGAACAGGTAGTTAACCGTGAGGCGCCATCTCAAGCAGAAGCAAAGAGCCAAAGACAGACAAAATTAAAGAAGAAGAGAGGATGGGGAACGAATAGCTTGTGGATGCAGCAGGACCATTCGCCAAGGGAGTAGAAGATCGGGCGGCCGGAGTTCTTGAGCGCGCGATACATCCTCGGTGTTAGCAAATAATGCGAAAACAAGATCCAACACGAGAATTTTTACGTGGAAAATCTTTGCGGGGAAAAAAAATCACGGGCGCCAACCAGCGAGAGTTACAACGTAGGGAATACAATAAGTCGTCAACCCTTTCCGTAGGGCTTACAAGATGTATATATAGTGTAGACTAAACTGACTGCAGTCAAACACGAAAACAAATCCGCTAATCACATAACCCAAACCGTGAGCCCTCCAGGCGTCCCCACAAGACACACGTTATAATTCGGATCATATTCAACAAACTCCACCTTGAGACGAATTCCATCTTGTAGCAAATGAAGTATCATCAATGAACTCACTTCAATAATAAATAATCGCCAACACCAAAAATCACTAGAACTTAAACTTTAACACCAACTAAGCTTGAGCATACCTCAAACTTAGCTACAGGAACATGCTTAGTCATCATATCAGCAGGATTATCATGAGTACTTATCTTGCATACTTTAACATCACCTTCAGCAACAACACCTCGAATAAAATGATATCTCACATCAATGTGCTTTGTTCTTTCATGAAACATCTGGTCTTTAGTAAGACAAATAGCACTTTGACTATCACAATAAATAGTAATGCAAGAAGAAATCCCGCAAAGTTCAGAGTATAAACCTCTCAACCAAATAGCTTCTTTACAAGCTTCAGAAATAGCCATATATTCAGCTTCAGTAGTGGACAAAGCAACAGTAGCGTGCAAACTTGCTTTCCAACTAACAGCACAGCCACCAATGGTGAAAACATAACCCGTGAGAGACCTCCTCTTATCCAGATCACCAGCATAATCAGAATCAACATAATCAATAAGTCCATCTCTAGATTTTCCAAACTGCAAACAAGCACTAGAAGTACCTCGTAAATATGTGAAGATCCACTGAACTGCATTCCAATGCTCTTTGCCAGGATTAGCCATGTATCTACTGACAACACTCAATGCATGAGATAAATCAGGACAAGAACAAATCATAGCATACATAAGAGAGCCAACGTACTCGAATATGGAACTCTAGACATGTACTCAATATCATCATCTGACACTGGATAAAAAGCTGAAGATAATCTGAAATGTGCAGCTAACGGAGTACTCACTGGTTTTGCATCATGCATATTAAAACGACGAAGAACCTTTTCAATATAACCTCGCTGACTGAGGTATAACATACCAAATTTTCTTTCTCTGATAATTTCCACATCAAGAATTTTCTTAGCTGCACCTAAGTCCTTCATCTCAAATTCTTTACTCAATCGTGCCTTTAAATTAGCTATGTCTGATTTATCTTTGCAGCAATCAACATATCGTCAACATAAAGAAGCAAATAAATAGCTGAACCATTAACCGTCTTCAAATAGACACAGCTATCATAATCAGACCGCTTAAAACCATGAGAGAGCATAAATGAGTCAAATCTCTTATACCATTGCCCTAGAAGATTGTTTCAAGCCATAAAGAGATTTAATCTACAAACAAGATTTTCTTTTCTAGAAACAATGTAACCTTCATGTTGGTCCATATAAATATCCTCTTCTAACTCCCCATGTAAGAAAGCAGTTTTAACATCTAATTGCTCAAGTTCATAATCATGCATAGCAACAATACTGAGTAATGTGCGAATAGAACTATACTTCACAACTAGGGAAAAGATATCATTAAAATCAATACCTGGAATCTGACTATAGCCTTTAGCAACCAACCTTGCTGGCTCGCTTGGAGACATAACTTCCTTTCTTTGAAATCCATATGCAACGGACATGCGTTTTATCCTTGGGCAATTTAACTAAATCCCAAGTACCATTCTTTTCGAGTGACTCCATCCCATCTTGTATAGCGGTCAACCAACTGTTGCAATCAGCAAAAGTAATAGCCTCAGAATAATTGAAAGGTTCTGCAACACCCCATAA
Organism: Panicum miliaceum; assembly: GCA_032594955.1. Taxonomy (NCBI): domain Eukaryota; kingdom Viridiplantae; phylum Streptophyta; class Magnoliopsida; order Poales; family Poaceae; genus Panicum; species Panicum miliaceum. Next base: position 46,162,226 of record CM064057.1, on the reverse strand, counting down.
GCAACATTGCATTCTTCGATCAATCTTTTAACTGGCTTAGGAGCCCTTCTGGCCCTATTAGCTACAATAGAATGTTGTGGAGGCTGCAAAACTAGAGAAGAATGCTCAACAACAGATGAATCAACGATAATTGGTGGATCATCAATAATAGGTGCATCTTGATCAGCAGCATTATCATTATCTGGTGTATTATCAATATCAAGAAAATGCTCCACCTGCACACTTGATTTCTCAACAGGAGTATCAGCAGATAGGTTGTCAGGTAACATAACAGATTCATTAAAGATAAAATTCCTGCTAATCACAACCTTCTGAGTCTGTGGATTCCACAGCTTATAGCCTTTAACACCAGATTTATAACCAAGAAAGATGCACTTAATAGCTCTAGGCTCCAATTTACCATTATCAACATGAGCATAAGCAGTACAACCAAAAACTCTCAATGCGAATAATCAGCTGGAGAACAAGACCATACCTCAATTGGAGTTTTCTTATCTATAGCAATACTGGGTGAACGATTAATAAGATAGCAAGCAGTGGAAGCAGCTTCAGCCCAAAAACATCTATGCAAACCAGCATTAGACAACATGAAACGGGCCTTAGAGATGATAGTCCTATTCATACGCTCAGCTACACCATTATGTTGGGGTGTATAAGGAACAGTGTAGTGTCTAACAATGCCTTCAAATTTACAGTATGCATTAAATTCTTTAGAACAGAACTCCATCCCATTATCAGTACGAAGCTTCTTAACCTTCTTTTCAGTTTGATTCTCAATCATAATCTTCCACTCTTTAAATGTCAAAAATGCTTCTAATTTATATTTCAAGAAATAAGGCCATACCTTTCTAGAATAATCATCAATTATGGTCAACATATAACGAGCACCACCAAGAGAAGGCTTGCGAGATGATCCCCATAAATCAGAATGCACATAATCAAGAATACCTTTACTTGTATGAGTAGAGGTATTAAACTTCACCCTCTTGTGTTTGCCAAACACACAATGCTCACAGAAATCTAACTTGCTAATGCTATGCCCATCGAAAAGACCTCTCTTGCTCAATACTGCCAAACCAAGTTCACTCATATGCCAAAGATTAGTAGCATCAAAATTGGATAATGAATTAGAAATTACAGCAGCATCACCTGTAATTGTAGTACCACGAAGACGGTACAGGTTGGCAGATTTCAAATCACCTTTCATGACAATAAGAGAGCCTTTTGACACATTCAAAACTCCATCTCAACCGGAGTACCTGTACCCTTTGCTATCAAGAGTACTCAAAGAAATAAGATTCTTTCTCATATCTGGAATATGCCTCACATCTGTCAAAGTTCTAATAATACCATCATGCATCTATTAATGCATATATGAACCAATCTCTATTAATGCATATATGAAAAGACGCAGCAAAATCAAGAATCCATTCATCACCACTATTTGCACATCCAGCAAAAGCAACAAGAACCTCATTACCATTAGAATTATCATCGGTAACAACAGAAGCATTACCTTCTTCATTGGATTTACCTTTCGGTCTATATATGCCAGCTCTCTTTTCTTTGTTCTTCAATTTAATACACTTAGATATGAAATGAGTGTTTTTCTTGCAATACCTGCAGAATTTCTCATCCTTGTCTCTGGACTTTGAACGGCCATGATAGCCATTCAAACTCTTGCCTCTATAGTCATTATTTGATTTCTTTTGTGTCCTGCCACGAACAGACAAAGCTTCTCCAATCGAAGTTGAACCTTCAGAAGACACCATTTGTTTCATCTTTTCCTTAGCTTGCAAAGCCTCATAAACCTCATCAAGTGTTAGAGTATCATGACTGTATAATAATATATCTCCGAAGTTTGCAAAAGAACTAGGCAAAGAGCACAAAAGAATAAGACCCAAATCCTTATCATCATAATCTACCTCCATAGCCTATAGATCAGAAACGATCTCTTTGAAGACCGAAAGATGATTAAGCACAGAACCGCCCTCTTGGAGCTTGTGCGTATATAACTTTATCTTCATATGCATCTTGCTTGTCAAATCCTTAGACATGCAAATTGACTCTAACTTGAGCCATAAAGCAGCTGCAGTTTTCTCCTGCAAACAATCTTGCAAAATATTATTTGAGAGATGAAGTTGAATTTGAGACAAGGCCTTACGATCTTTTCTTTTCTCCTCGTCGGTCCAAGATTTTGAATCTTTGTTACTGAATTTATCAAGAGCATCATCCACTTAAGCCTGAGTCAGGAGAGCCCTCATCTTGATTTGCCATAGAGCGAACCTTGTGTCGCGATTCAGAGGTGGAAGATCATACTTCATCGAAGCCATTAGAAGAAATAACCTGAAGAAAATAATCTGCAGTAAATAATCTAGGTACGTAACTGAGTAGCCCTAGCAATAACCTGTAGCCTGTGTACGTTCAGCGATAAACTGAAGAACCTCATGGTAGCTTTCACGTGTGCGTGTAGCGAAATTCCTCGATTTGAGGAAAAATCACGCACGGAACAGCGGTGCTGGCGTCCTGCTTCTCGATCAGCGTGCGCAACTAGGCAGCGATTTGTTTCCTCCCGACTGCCGCAGCAACCAGCGATATTTTTCTTCTCCTCCGTACTAGAGCAACGCAGCAGCTTTTAGAGATGGATCTGTTAGGTCTAATCCGGGATCACTAATAGTGGCATCAACTCATGTTTTCTCTGTTGATCTAATTTTAGGATAAATCACTGGTGTGCATGTGCGTGTGCTTGTGCTAGATCAAATCGAGAGGAAAAAAATAGGCTAGTGTACCTTGATCCGATGACGACGCCATCACGGGTTCGTTGGTGGAGTCTGCTCTAGGCAGCGTCGCGCAGTGCCGGATCGGTGCGGATCCGCGCTAGGCGGCGATGGCCGGTGCTGTGCAGTGCCGGTGGTGCTTCCCGCCGCCGCAGCGCCGCCCTCTAGATCGGTCTAGGGTTAGGGTGTTGGTGGGGAGTCGGGGCACGGTGAATCTCGACGTGCGTACCCCCCAGCCCCCACCTTCTATTTATTGTGGCGCTGGCGACGGAGGCCCACCAACAGGTGTTGGGTTGGGCGCCCCCCATCAGGACGCGGACCAAGGGCTAAAAGGCCTTTGGGCCTTAGGGGTAGAGATCAATCCAACAATCTCCCCCTTGATCTCACATTATCTTTTCTCTTTTACTTTTCTATTTTTCTTATCGCATCACAGATTTATGTATAGGGCATATCTCATCGTCACGCGCAACTGCCGATAGAATCAATAGCCACAATACATACCTCTGTTTAGAAATAGATTCTATAATCCTTTTGGGCCTCTATTATCCAGAAATCTTAGGCTGTACCTCATTCCCATGCCGGCTACGTGTTCCATGAACACGCTGGGTGGTAGGCCTTTCGTTAGCGGATCCACAAGCATATCTTTTGTTCTTATATGCTCGAGACTTATGGTGTGATCCTGGATTCTGTCTTTTATTGAATAAAATCTTATCTGTATCGACTTGGTAGTCGTGCTCTTCTTCTTGTTATGAGCATAAAACACTGCTGGCTGGTTATCGCAGTACATCTTTAGTGGTTTTTCTATACTGTCCACCACTCTTAACCCACGTATAAATTTCTTTAACCATTCTACCTGCCCGGAGGCCTCGTAGCATGCTATAAACTCAGCATACATCGTTGATGTTGCTGTAATCGATTGTTTAGAGCTTTTCCACGATATAGCTCCCCCTACGAGAGTGAAGATGTAACCTGTCGTGGATTTTCTATCATCTTCATCTCCCGCAAAGTCTGAATCTGTGTATCCTTTAATCTCTAAAGAATCGCTTCTTTTGTATGTTAGCATGAGGCCTTTTGTGCCTTTCACATATTGCAAGGCTTTCTTTACAAGTTTCCAGTGTTCTAGACCTGGTTCTTTCTGAAATCTACCAAGCACATTAGTGACAAAGGCTAAGTCAGGGCGTGTGCACACTTGAGCATACTGTAAACTTCCGACTGCCGAGGCATACGGAACAGTTTTCATCTGTTCTTTTTCATATTTGTTTCTGGGACTCTGAAAGTCTCCATATCTGTCACCCTTGACTATCGGAGCAGGAGTAGGCTTACTCGCATGCATACTATATTTTTCTAGAGTATTTTGTAGGTATGTCTCTTGTGACAAACCTAGTACCCCATTTCTTCTATCTCGGTGAATCTCAATACCTAGCACAAATGAGGCTTCACCAAGGTCTTTCATGTCAAAATTCGATGACAAGAATTCTTTTGTTTCTAATAGTAGACTGACATCGCTACTCGCCAGCAGAATGTCATCCACATACAGTATCAGAAAAATATATTTCCCTTTCTTCAACTTTGCATAAATGTTGTTATCCTCAACATTCTTTGTAAACCCAAATCTCTTTATAGTCTCATTAAACTTCAAATACCACTGGCTTGAAGCTTGCTTTAACCCATAAATGGATTTCTTTAAGTGACATCCCATATTCTTCGAGATCCCCATTTAGGAATGCCGTCTTTACATCCATTTGGTGCAATTCCAGATCGAAATGTGCGACCAAGGCCATAATTATTCTAAAGGAGTCTTTACATGAGACTGGAGAAAAGGTCTCATTGTAATCTATTCCTTCCTTCTGTGTAAATCCTTTTGCCACAAGACGAGCCTTGTATCTCTCTATATTCCCTTTGGAGTCACATTTAGTCTTGTAGGCCCATTTGCAGCCTACTGTTTTGGCTCCTTTAGGAATTTTTTCTAGGTCCCAAACACGGTTGGTACTCATCGATTTCATTTCATCTTCCATGGCTTCAAACCATTTAGATGAATGTCTGCTTCTCATGGCTTCTTCGAATGAGATGGGATCATCTTCCATTCGAAACTCTTCTGTGTTATACACTTCATAATCAGCGGGAATGGCCGATCTTCTTTCTCTTTGAGATCTCCTAGAAGCCTCTTCTATTCGAATATTCTCTGCTGGAGCCTGTGATGGCTCCCCCTGATCTGTGGCAATGTTATTATCTATAGGATCCTCAAGGACAGGTTCCATATTTTCACTCTGTGTCGCCACAGAAGGGATCAACTCGGGAACTGGCATTGCAATAACTCGTACCGCTGGCGCCGTCTCAGTAGGCAGTGAGAAAAATGGTTCCTGAATCATTGGAGTAGGTGCGCACACCCTCTTCTCCTCAAGAACAATCTTTCGAACCGCTGTACTTCCCCGAATCATCTCTTCTTCTAGGAAGGTAGCATGTCTCGTTTCTACGAACTTTGTGAATCTGTCTGAACAGTAGAAACGATATCCTTTTGATTTCTCTAGATAACCAATAAAATGGCAACTCACTGTCTTGGGATCCAATTTCCCAATGTTCGGGTTAAATATCTTTGCCTCAACAGGACTCCCCCACACCCGTAGGTGATTCAGTGAGGGTATCCTTCGTGTCCACAGTTCATACGGTGTTTTAGGCACCACTTTACTGGGTACTCTGTTGAGAATATAGACAGCGGTTTTCAACGCCTCCATCCATAAACTCACTGGTAGCGTAGAATTGCCGATCATGCTTCGTACCATATCCATCAGGGTACGATTCCGTCTTTCAGCTACTCCGTTCTGCTGAGGATCGTCCGGCATAGAGTATTGGGCAACTATTCCTTGTTCTGTGAGGAACCTCGCAAAAGGTCCTGGAACCTGTCCGTATGGGGTATGCCGACCGTAGTATTCCCCTCCACGGTCAGAACGGACAACTTTTATCTTTAAATTATGCTGATTTTCAACTTCAGCCTTGAATTCTTTAAATTTATCAAATGCCTCTGATTTCTCTTTTATTGGATAAATATATCCATAACGGGAATAATCATCTGTGAACGTTATGAAAGAGTCATAACCATCTATGCTTTTAACTGAGAACGGACCGCAGATATTTGTGTGAAATTAATTCTAAAATACCTGCGCTATCCTCAGCATTTTTCTTTGTTATCTTTAAATATTTTCCTTTAATGCAATCAATGCATTTGTCTGAGTCTGAGAACTCAAGAGGAGGTAGAATTTCATTCTTAACCAGCCTCTCTATTCTCCCCCTTGAAATATGGCCTAAACGACAGTGCCATAATTTTGACGACGTGTCTTGAGTTCTCATTCGTTTTCTATTATTATCTGTGGTTGGAGACACAGTCGCATTCACATCACATACGGAATTCATACTTTCACGTAGCAATAACAAATAAAGATCATTTCTTCTGAAAGCAATGGTAGCAACTGCATCATTAAATTCTATTACACACATGCCGTTTCCAAAACGATATTCAAATCCATCATCATCTAGACGAGACACACTTATCAAGTTTCTCTGTATTACGGGAACATAAAATACATCTCTAAGTAATAAATTAAAGCCAGTGTCGAGCTCTAAGATGAGGTCTCCCACCGCCTCAACATCTGCCTCGACTCCATTCGCGACTTTAATTCTGCTTTCGCCTCTTCCCGTAGTTCTCGTTGAACGGAATCCCTGTAAGGAGTTTGCAACATGAATTGTTGCTCCTGACTCAATCCACCAAGTAGATTTCGAATAATCTGTATACAAGGATTCATCTACAAATGAGATAATGTTCTCACCTCGTTTCTCCATCATCATCTTTAGGTAGTCGGGACAATTTGACTTGTAGTGTCACTTCTGTTTGCAGTGAAGGCACTGATCCTTCTCTACTATAGCTTCCCCAAACTTGGGCCTGTGCTGTTGAGGCATCTGGGGTCCCTTTCCCTTGGATGAGGAGGGAATGTCTTTATTATTTCTTTTCTTATTCACATAGTTTTATAGATCCACCATGTGTTGTCTTTATCCTCTCTTCTTCTTGAACACACATCGCTTTGGTCTTTTCTATATCCCATTTCTCGAGGTTCATGTTGTAATTGACAACAAAGTTGTCAAACTCTTTCGGCAACGAAGCAAAGACCAAATGAACTATGTGTTCTTGTTTGAACTCCATATCCATCGGTTTAAGCTTGTTGTTTATATGAACCAAGCGATGAATGTGTTCTCTTATCCCACCTCCCAAGTACCTTTCTGTAACCAGTTGTTTGATCAACTGGGTAGCATAAGTCTTTGAGGAGCCAGTGTACTGACTCCTTATCTTGTCAAGGTACTCAACGACAGTGGGAAAGTCTGTGATTGCCCCCAGAATGGTAGGCTCTATAGTGTTCTTCACCACAGCCAAACATTTCTTGTTGGCAGGGTGCCATTTGGCATGATCAGCGTCATACCTCTATTTGCTCGCCTTGTAGGTGAGCTCTGTTTGCTTCCAAGAAGCATCTGTAACATCATCCCCTCTGACCGGCCTCTCAGGCTCTACTGGAACAGGTGCAGAAAGAACCCAATCTAGCTCAGCCATGGTAAAGAAGAGATCCAACTTCTTATACCATTCATTGTAGTTGTCGCCTCTCAAAATTGGAATATCCTTGATGGAAACCATCATAAGAAAACCAGCTGAAATAGGTTAGCTCAAGTGAGAACACTATAACAATAACGATAAATGCATGAAAATCATAATATTGTTATTATCAACTTTGGTCAGAAAATAACAACATTACAATTTAATCTGAAAAATTAATCTGTGAAATCATAATATTGTTATTATCAACTTTGGTCAGAAAATAACAATATCACAATTTAATCTGAAAAATAATCTGTGAAATCATAATATTATTATTATCAACTTTGGTCAGAAACTAACAACATTACAATTTTAATCTAAAAATAATCTGTGACTCGAAATTTAAATTATCCCTTTGGTTCAAATTTAAATTCAAGTCGAAATAATCATCTGTGCAGCGGAAACATAAATAAAATTATTCTATTTTGAAGCAAGATCTGTGAAAATCTGTATTTCTATTCTCTAAACATTTATCCCTTTGGTTCAAAATGAAAAGAGATCAAATTCTGTGCAAAATCATTCAAATTCGCTTCAAAAACAGAAAAAAGATCAAATTTTACTGTTCATCTGCGAAACGGGCCGGAAAATCAGCACTGTGCAGCCCAACACTGTGCAGCCCGTTACTGTGCAGCCCGTTATTGTGCAGCCCAAAACCGCCTCCGCGGCCCGGCCCACTCGTGAAAACGGCCCGTTACTGTGCAGCCACGGCTTAACAGGCCGCAACCTGGGCCTGGGCCGCGATTTCGGCCCACGCCCGCGCGGGCGCCGACCGCCCGCCCGCGTCGATCTTAGCCGTCCATCCCGATCCGACGGCTGAGCGCGCGTTTCGGGCGGTATAAAAACCCCGCGGCCGGCGTCGCACTCAGAAACCCTAGAACATTTCATTTCTCACTCGCTCGCTCTCTCGCCTCGCTCTCTCCCTCGCCTCTGTCCGTCGCCACCGTCGCCAGCTTGAGCTCCGGCGCGGCTCACGGCCCGGCCGCCGGCCATCTGCTGGCGAGCCTTATCCTCTCCCTCTCCTTCTCTCTGTCATCTTTCCCTCGCCCTCTCCCTCTCCCTTTTCTCTCTGTTCCGGTCATAGGCCGTGCCGCCGCGTTCGTCCTCGACGCCGGCGGCCGCGCCATGGCCAGATCTGCTCTCCAGTACCCTTTTCTCTTTGTTTTCTCTTGATTTCGGCTCGGTGTGCGTCCACACGAAGCGGATCTGTGCCCTATGGGCCTCCTCGCCGGAGTCGCGTGCGTCTCGCGCGCGGCTTTGTCGAGGGGATCTCTGGGGTATGGGAAAGAAGGGATACGGCGGAGGGAAGAGGAGGAGAAGAGAAGCAAAGCAAGAAGGACAGAGGAGGAAGAAGGGCCAGGTAAGTTGGGGAGCGGGTAGATCTAGGGTTAGGGTTAGGGTTAGGGTTTCGAGCTCTGTTGGTTTTCTTCCTCGATTTTCTTTCTGATTCTTCTATTTGCTTGATCCATTTACCCTTTTCTATCTCTTCCGAGTCAAACCACTAATCTAGGTGGCTCTGGTACCATTGTTAGGTCTAATCCGGGATCACTAGTAGTGGGATCAACTCGGATTTTCTCTGTTGATCTAATTCTAGGATGAATCATTGGTGTGCATGTGCGTGTGCGTGTGCTAGATCAAATCGAGAGGGAAAGATAGGCTAGTGTACCGTGATCCGATGATGACGCCATCACGGGTTCGTTGGTGGAGTCTGCTCTAGGCAGCGTCGCGCAGTGTCGGGTCGGTGCGGATCCGCGCTAGGCGGCGATGGCCGGTGCTGTGCAGTGCCGGTGGTGCTTCCCGCCGCCGCAGCACCGCCCTCTAGATCGGTCTAGGGTTAGGGTGTTGGTGGGGAGTCGGGGCACGGTGAATCTCGACGTGCGTACCCCCCGGCCCCCACCTTCTATTTATGCGGCGCTGGCGATGGGGTCCACCAACAGGTGTTGGGTTGGGCGCCCCCGATCAGGGCGCGGATCAAGGGCTAAGGCCTTTGGGCCTTAGGGGTAGAGATCAATCCAACAGGATCGGCTCCGCAAGAACGGCGACAGAGCCACAAAGTAGACGATGCAGAAGTTGACTCTGCCCCAACTCCGTCTGGGACTCGATGACACGCCGATGCCGATGCGCAGGGGATGCGGCGCTAACATATCGGCTCCGATGATGGCGGCGCACCCAACAGGTTAGAAACCCTAATTTTTTTAATCGATCTCGTGTACGGCTCTGGTACCACTAGTTAGCAAATAATACGAAAACAAGATCGAACACGAGACACGATTTTACGTGAAAACCCCTTACGGGAAAAAAACCACGGGCGCCAACAGGCGATCTTCACTATAACGAGAGAGTTACAACGTAGGGAATACAATGAGTCGTCAACCCTTCCCGTACGGCTTACAAGATGTATATATAGGGTAGACTAAACTGACTGCAGTCAAATACGGAAACAAATTTGCTAATCACATAACTCAAACCGTAGGCCCTCCAGACGTCCCCATAAGACACACGTTATAATTCAGATCATATTCAACACTCGGAACCTGCTGCGGCACAATTCATACATCTGAAACAAGAACGCTACAGATACGTACTGAGCGAATTTCGGTTGGGCTACGCGAAAATGTGCAGATAAAACTGAACTGCATGCACCTCACAGTTTCCGGCGTGCCGTCTCGGTAGCAGTTGTCATACTTCAAGTAGTCGACGTCCTGCACACGAAAGAGAACTCATCAGAGTTGAGCAGAAATCAAGTGAAGAAGCGGGTTGAGAAGCAGCTTCAGGGTAAGGGAGCCACTGTGTGCTAAAAAACCAACTGGTCTGATGAACTCCTGATTATTTGCAGCGTATACGTACCCATGACGCGAAGGTCTTGGCGTCCGTGTCCTCGTGGCCCAGGGATCCTGGCATCCTGTCGCTGCAGGTTCTTGTCGTGGAGATTGGATTTTCGCGTCAATATAGCTTCCGACCAGGCTGCCGTACAGGCAGCCGCTCCTTTAGGGGAAATCCGTAATCATGATTTTTCTATTTTAACAGTCTTCCCATAAAAAAATCGTAGTTTCAATATCGAGCGTCTAAATCCAAATCCGATTACACAGTTGTGCTCGTTTCAATAAAAGTTTCAAGAAAAATCCCACATCACAATATTTTTAAGATATAATTTTTTCCATGTGAGAAAATATTTTTTAGTGTATTCTAATTTGCTTGTGAATTTTGTAAAAGTTGCTCATCATTTTACAAAATATTGCTTGACTGGCCTGAGTTTAGTTAAGTGGATATTGGTGTTGATATTTAGAAGATAATTGGATGATGTGATTAGAGAATGATGGCAAACAATTGTGTTGGGGGTAGGTAGATGTTTACTGCATAATCAGTGATAGGTAACTTTAGCAAGTTAATTGAGCATTTTTACTAATTTGTATTGGTATTTTTCTAATTTACGTAAGCAATTATGTGTATATTAAAAATACTGTTGAAACATATGCAAGTGACGTCTTGTTTTAAAGATCTTTTCAAAAGAAATACAGCTATGCAATTAGAATTTAAATTCGACGGGCCGCGTGAGAACTATAACTTTTTAAGGTAAAAATATTTCTCCGTGAACCGCATGTGGCTGTGCAGTAGACTAAAATACAGCCGGCCAGTTAGAAGTCTAGCTTATCCTCGCTTCGTGTTCTTTTGGATTCGCGAAGTTCTTTTTTTTATTAGTCTGAACAAATCAACTGTGCTGTATACGTGTTAACCTGGGGAAAAAGGAAAAGAAAAGAAAAACGTACCCGGCTGAAGAGTAGAGGCCAAGCTTGAGCCCCTTGCTATGAACATAATCCGCCAGGGCCTTGATCCCAGACGGGAACGTCTTCGGATTAGCGACCATGTACCCCTGTCAGCAAGTCGATTACTACTAGCTTAGATAATCTGCTGCAGGTTGCAGCTGCACCGCTCGTGCTGGACCAATGCTCAGCACAGGAACCAACTGCAAAGTGCAGTGACTGACGAGTGACGACGAGCTGGAGTAGCACTGCTGGTATACGTACCTCTTTGGTCCTCTGGTAATCTGCCCAGCAGTCATCTGCAACCAACAGGCAGGTATACGGCGGTGTCATCTGTCAGTAACTTTGGCCACTCTGAAAACAAACACGTATGAACTCTGAATTAGAGCCAGGCAAGGAGACCGCACCTAGGTTGACATACGTGTAGCCTGCCCTGGCGAGGCCGGTGGCGACGAGCGCGTCCGCTGTTCGTCGTCCAAATCAACCGCGGGTCAGTCAGTCAGTCAGCAACAGCATCCATAGATTCAGATACGATGAGTTGAGAGTGGTCTCTGACTGACCGGTGCTCCGGACGACCGTCTCGTTGATGCCGCACTGGAAGTGGTTCCAGCTGTTCCACCTGGGACCGCGGAAACGAGAGATTAGTCATCAGAGAAGAAAAACGCAGCACCGAAGCTCTCAGATCACAAACAGGCGAGCAGCAGCATCGGGCGGAAGCCGCCGCGATTCTGAACGCTGGAAAAGATGATGGTTCGTCAGTAGTCGAGTCACCCCATCTGCGGCGTCAGGCCGAGCCCGTTGGCGAGGAACGCGCGCCGGGCGCCGCCGGCGGGCGGCCGCGGCCGCGCGTCGGTGTCCGCGTCGGCGAGGCAGCCGGCGGCCACCACCAGCAGCAGGAGGAGGAGGACGGCCGTCGGGGGCGCCATCCGCGCCGCGCGTTGCCTCGCCTGACCAGCAGCCTCTGCGTGTTCAGGCCAGCACGTACCGCACGCTTGATGGATGCGATGCCGGGGTGCAGCGGCAGCGCGAGATGGAGCCGCTGCCTTTTTGTCCGCCGCGTCTTTCGGTTTCGGGTGCCTGTGTTTCTCTTGCCGTGCCTGCGTCGCCCGCCAGACGTAGTGGTACGTGCGACCGCGGACCGTGCGCCGCGCACCATCATGTCTGCGTAGCCCTGCGCAGCGAGACAAGCCGGGGCGCGCGGGAATCGCTCAGGTAATAAAAGCCGTGACGCGCGGGCCGACAGCTTGTCGCGCGCACCATGTGTTGGGTTGGGTGCGCCGGTCCCTACCTTCGCTGAGACTCGAATGGCAGGCAGTGTCCTACTTGCTCGATCAATGGGCACTCCATCATTGCCCTTGGCAGAGAAAGAAGTAATTCTCATTTCTCAACACCATTTCCCTCCTCCTAGAGGCCCATTGGATCAACAACCACCAACTACTCGTCCAATAAGATAGTGCGATCGGCAAGCAAAAGTTGGGTGCCGAACAAACATGGCGCCAGCAACGCTCCCCGGCTTTGTCACGCCACCTTCAATCTTGCCGTTTCAGGCGGCGGCAGTGGGAGCCAGGATCGGTAACCACGGCTTGGCGCCGGCGTAGGGACAAGCTAAAGAGCTAAAGGTGCCGTCACATTTTCTCCACAGATACGGCGATTCGGAACTGACAACTTGGCCGCGACTGATCGTGAATGGCAAACGCTTTGTCAACGTCCAGGCAAAAAAAAAAATTCAATTCCCAATTCCCTGCTATCATCTCATCTTGCTGCAGTTGAGATAGGAGAAAAAGGGCGGTGGCGGAGCTGGCGGCCCCTTCCGCCTCCGATGGCCTTAGGGCCGTGGGGGGTTGGTGGATGGACCAAGCTCGTGCTTTCCTTGATGGCAGAGGTCGTCGACGGCGAGCAGCGGTCCAAGATCAGAGGAGCTCGAGGTGCGGCCCTGGTCGACGGGCTATCGGTGACGCCTTCATCTCATCTATGCAGGTGAGTGCCTTTCATCTCATCTATGCAGGTGAGTGCGTATTGTGACTCTTCAAAGCCATGTGGCAATAGGGTTCCTCCTGATCTGGTGAGGAAGACGGCGAACGGGCAACTCCGATAGCTTCCAGCAGCGGCCAGCGGGAGCAGTTCCGGAAGATTGGAGGTGTGGAAGGTCCTTGGGTCTTCAATGTAATTTTGTGGTTTGTTAGGGGTCAGTCTGCAAAATTCCTGCTGTCAGTATCCTTTTTTGATGTACTTTGTACGGTTTCCTTAACTTCAATACAGGTATGTCTTCCTAAAGAAACGTCCAGGCAAAAACACAAGATAACATTATAGCAAGCATAAAACCGAATTTCACCAAGTTTTCATTAGTTTTAGCTGAATGATTGGATACACCATCGCACAACTTTGGACACTAGCAGTAATCCGGCCATACATAAACAAATACAAGCGCTGCACGCCAAGGTTTTTGGATCAAGAAATGGTCCATGAATAATCCAGGTATAGGCATCAGATTCACACAGCTCAAGACCCATCACCAATCATATTACGACAATATCTCAAGCCCATTGGACGCACACGCCATTCAAACATTATGTCTTACATTTCCATTCCCCTCCTTAGGAAGCTCATTACATAGGTAGAGGGAGGACTAACAGATTGCATTTCTCCTTGTCTTCAGCGCGCTTCATATTGGACAACTATACAAGGAACAAAACGTTAGGAACAGAGATTAAGTCAGAAATGCAAAAACAAATTCAGGTTATCAAATTTCACTCTTAGTTCAGCTACCATTTTCAGAATAAGTTGTTCCTACACATTGCACTATGTTTGTCAAAACATAAAACACAATGTATGGAAATTACCATTTTCCATATTTTACTATTTTAGTGTTAACAACAAATTCAACAAGGCAGGCCTGAGCAGTAAGCATTACAGACTAAAAGTGGATCAGATGCCTGTTTTAATCCTTGACATTTCACTGCATGTCAGCAGTAAAATCATCATGTTCGTAGTCCTGCCCATCCAACATTGTGCGGCATGTCAAAACCAAAGACATGCCACAACCTTCCACTTATCACAGGTAATCTCCTTCTAAACCATAAGGTTCAGTTATCTCAGTTTTAACTTTGTCATATCCCCATAGATATGTTTCAAAGGACTGGCAAGCTGCAGCTATGGGTTGATTTCAAATAATGCAAGATTTGGGAGGAATTTGTCTATTAGGTGAGAAGCATATAGGATATATCAATGGCTACCGTGTCAAATGCCCATATATATGTTTATAAGGGCTCGCAGCTGGTTATATTTCAATTGTTAATGACAAGACTTTTGGACACAAGTGAGTAAACATTACAAACTGTAACAACAACTAAACCAATCATTACATTCAAATGGACACATAACTTGTTTATTTTTTTTAAACAACAAATGCGCATAAGGGTAAGATATAGCTATACAGAGTACTAGGCTGCTAGCTACATGACAACTTCATCAATTTCTGTAATGACTGTAACAGAAAACCAATCGATAATAAGATAAATGAAGTCCTGGGTTCTAATTGTGGACAGAAGGGAATCAAAATCACCACAGGTTTCTGTTAGTGCAAAGGTACCAGTAATGTTCAGAACTTAGTAGCACAATGTCCTACAAAACCTCAAGTAACTTAAGTGTAGCACTGTAGACTACAAAATGTTTACCTCACTAAGCTGTATGTCAGAAGCCCTACTAGTGGGGTCAAGAACAGATACAGTATGCTAGCAATGTCATTTGAATTCTGAAGAACATAAACTAAAAAAGTGAAGAATGCGGTAAACAAAGTGATATCCAAAGGAGTATTAAACCCTTGCTTCAGGATACAAGTGAAGGTAGAGTTGTAGACATAGAAAAACAACTGTATCACATCTTGCATAATATACAAGGGTCATGGGTGGGGATTAGAGCAGCGCACAGCCCATCAGAAGATCAGACCACCAAAACTCATAGGCCTTATTTCACCGGGTATTCCCAAAGACTCTAGTACCACAGCATTAACTAGGCAGCGTCTTTTAAACAGAAGAAAATACATATCATGTCCATTAAGTTGTGCAAAGTTCTAGCTGTGGCTGATTGCCTCAGATTGTTTCACTTGTTCCAATATTTTGGTAAGAAATGTAATGAACTGCTGTAGTGAACTAGCATCTAACACCCCTCTTTTTAATGCATATATACTTGAAGACATTCAAGTTACATGGTTTCTAAAGGAATGAAATGAGAAGTCATAACATGACAACTGAAACACATTACAGAATTGTAATTAACACGCGGAAGCTAGAAAGATCAATACTCAGAAAAATATATCATAGATGACATCAACGCTCAAAATATGTAGGAGGCTAGGAGGTGCGAGATACAGTTAACTAAGAATTGCAAGCAATGTTCCAAAAACAAACCCAGCTGATCAGGTAGCCAACCAATAGTCGCCTAGTTTTGTTACAAGCAAGTAAAACTGGGTCTTGAACAATTAACATGTGTACTCGAGTAAACCAATTGGCTAATTGGCTACGTGTTTAGTTCCCAAAATTTTTCCAGAGCTACAATTAATCCGAACGTTTGACCACTAATTAGTAGTATTAAATGTGAATAACTGACAAAACTCATTCCATAACCCCGGGTGAAATTGCGAGACGAATCTTTTAAGCCTATTTGGACCATGATTAGACAATGTCGTGCTACAGTAAACAACCTCTAATGACGGATTAATTAGGCTTAATAGATTCGTCTCGCAATTCCCCGTCCATCCGTGTAATTAGCTTTATAATTAGATCATGTTTAGTCCTTCTGATCTTCGATTAAAAATTATTACAGTGAATTTCGTCCAAAAATTTTCACGATCTAAACACACCCTAACCAACTATTCCATTATCTGACACTACTTTTCAAAACCCTATGGTGACATTTCTGACAGCACCTTTAGTTCTGTCACATGTACCATACTGACCCCAGTTAACTGGCTCACATTGTGACAGCAAATGCCAAGACAAACCACTCAAGTATAGGATGTTTTTAAGGTATATGAACCAGCACCCAAAACAGGATATGGACTTTACTTTCATATATAGCATTCTTTGGTCTACCTCAATCTAACAAGCAATTATATACTGGAGATGAAAAGGTAAGGGTGTGGTCTTACTGCGGCGGGTCCGCTTCTTGTAGAGGATGCGGTAGCCACATTCACGGCACTGGATGACATCTCCTGGCTTCAGGGTGTTCTCAGCTCCGCAATCTGAAGCAAAATATTAAAACTTCCAATCAAAAAAACGAAAGAGAAATCCAGTTTATCCTTATTCCGCGTAAAAGAAAAGATCGAGGAAAATAGCAGGGATGAAAAAGTCAAAACTAAACACTACAAGTCATGGGAAAGCAGAGCAGGCCGGGAGTCACAAAAACGCCGAATCTCAGGACCAATCCCAGCTTAAACCCTCGACTTAGCAGCGTATGACAGGGCTGGGGGATACAAAAACCGAAGCCGCGGCTCCAGAAAGGAATCAAATAATCCTAGCCTAGAGACCCCTTCTTGCTGCCGTGGTAGAGAGACGACGGCGCGAACGCAGTCCGAGAACGAATCGAAGCTAGAGATGGAGACAGGGGGCGAGAGGATTAATTACCTCCGCAGAGGTAGCTGACGGGCTCCGGCTGCTGCGGATCCATGGGTCGGGGAGATCTAGGGTTTCCGGCGGCAGGTGGTGCGCGGAGAAGGGGAGAGGAGAGGGTTTGGGGGGATCTCTTCCAAGTCCCAGCCGTCGCACCGTGCACACGGCAAGAACCAGGAGAAGAAAGAGTAACCGACTTTGTTAGATTGGGCCTGCGTCATCGTTAAGTTGGGCCTCCAAACCATCACTTGCTGAACAAGAGCCCCGGCCCAACATCTGTGGCGGGTAACTGCCTCTTCGATTCTTTCCTCTTCCTCCTCTCGAGTTCTCTCTCCTCGCGGCGGCCGGCAGCGAGTTCGACGCCATTACCAAGTGGCTCCTCCTGCTCCGCTCTCTCCATCTTGCCGCCTCATCTCCATCCCAATCCCCTTCTCCTCCTCATCCCGCTCTTTTCTTGCTAGGGTTCATGCGGCGGCGGCGATGGTGGCGGCAGGACTGCAACCCCGCGCTGCTCCACAATCAGACGGCGGCAACTTTTTCAGGTGCATATCTGCTGCTCCTCTTGCTTCCCTTCTTGCTAGGTTTGTAGTGGGGTTGGAATGCAAACTGCTGCTATGCGCTTTCAGATGGTACAGACTCCCTGGTTCAGGGAAGAAGCTAATTATTTCAAAGAAAACCTGGTTAATCGAGTTCCTTCGATAAGACTTGCTGGAAGAATTTGTACTGAATACCTTATTTGTGGAAGTTCTCTTAAAACATATGCAGCGTAGTTTGTATATACTTTAAGTATTTTGCTTGTTTGCAGATTAAACCATTGTAGATACTAATTTGTTTGGTTGGTTAAAGCTGGGTAACTCAGCTTTGTGTTTGTTCAATGTATGTATATGTATCCTTGTTTATGTATTAGCTTGGTTTATCAGTTTGGAACAAAGCAAGTGTTGCTTCTCTCTTAACTGATTTGACTAATTTGGAACAAAGACTTGTTTATGAATGAATTAGATTGCCTCTTAACTGATTTAACAAGTCTTTGTTTATCAATTGCAGAATTGCTGAAGTCCATCAGTCAAAACTCACCAGTCTCAAACTTTTTTTTGGGTTAGTATATCATCCTCAGTGCATTCAAAATTCACCAGTTCTAGAGATAAACTAAGACACCTAGCTGAATATGTTAGTCTGATTCTCTGTTAGATCATGCAGACATAACTGAATATTTTGTTCTGTTTGCTCCTACGCCGGCCTCGAGTCAGGCGGTGGCGACGGCGCATCCGATAAGTATGCCCACACCTTCCTTCCCTTTCCTTCGCTTGTTTGCGGAACTAAAAAGCTTGTTTGCAAACTAAACAATTGTAGAAACTAATTTGTTTGGTTGGCGTAAATCTGGGGAACTCAGCTTTGTGTTTGTTCAATGCGGGTACTGCTAAAGTTGATTAGTCGACAAATCTGCCTTAGTGTAGTAATCGAAAGGATTGACTGATCATTAAGTGTCTGCTGCTAGAATGCAGAATTTGACTGGTTAGTTGCACATGTTAAGTAAGACAAACAGAAAGGATAAAATCCTTATAAACTCCGAAGGTGAGAGTTCATTGAGTAGTATCTTATTTTGTTCTCACAATCATTTATTTTGCTATGTTATGTTCTTATATTCGTGTATTTTAGTTTCTAGCAGATAAGATTATGCTTTGCCTAACTAGGGAGGCAAGTATAAGATTTCTCTTTCTTTTTTGTTCAGTGAAACTGAATTAACAAACCACAATGGCTTTTGGTATTATGTAGTTTAATTTGTGTATAAATCAGGTCATTGGCTAAATCCTTGCTTCGCAGTTTGCGCAACTAGCAGAGTGGACTCCACATTGCTGGGTTGCCATCCGAACCTTTGCGAGCATCCTGCACGAGCGGCTAGAGCTTCACAGTTCCCACCAAAAGGAAAGAAAAAAAAAAAGAAGACAAGCGATTGGACAGTTACTAGTACTTGTGATCTTTCCATCCCGTGAAGGTAACCGACGCACCCTCGCTGCACAAGGGAGGGAGTCCGCCTACGTGCGCTCGCCCTGGCCACATCACGATCAGCCGACGAACACGGCAGAGATCGATCGATGGGATTCGTCGTGAGCTCTGCGGCGAACAGCGTCGGCACGCTCGTCGGGAACGTCGTGTCCGCGCCGTTCAAGCTTCTCTTCGGCACCTCCTGCGAGTAAGTTCTGTTCATCTCCTGACGGTATTCGGTTTTTATTTGTTTGGCTGCAATAGCATTTAGGAGTGGTGGGTTATGCTGCTCTCTCTTTTTTCTTCGTTCTAATTTGTGGAGTGAATGCCACATGACATTGATTGTTGTTTGATAGTTTTCCGTTTCTTTCTCGCTCTCGTCTGTCAAAGCAACGTTTGCGTTCCATGGGACCTGCCCTGCTTCATTGAGAACGTCTGCATCTCCAGCCTGCTCAGGCTCGTCGTGGTTATCATCGTCACGTACATTGGTATAACAACACACACAGTCGAATCAATGGAGCATACCATGTGTGTAGATCTTGCCACATTTGCTTAATATATTACCTTTTGTTGGCATGCACAACAGTGCTACTGTTCGGGTATGTCCTGTGCAAGCTCGGCATCGTCAAGGCGTGGCCAAGAACGCCTTCAAGATGGTGTGGAAGCCCTGCTCGGCCGGCTGCCACGCGCTCGGCCTCCTCTGGCAGAAGGTGCGCGACACCAAGCGCGTGCACCGCGGCTGGCGCAGCCGGCGGGAGCGGGACGTCGAGCTGGGGGAGCCCAGCAGCACGAGCCGCGACGGCACGGGCTCCTCCTCCTCCTCCTCAGACGACGACGGCGGTGGCAACCGCCGCCGGGGCGCCGCGGCTGGCAGCAGGTCGAGAGGGAGATCGTTGTCGTCGTCATCGTCGTTGTCGGTGCGGGAGAGGAGGAAGGAGGATCCGGCAGTCCCTGCGTCTGAAGAGGGTCAACTCCAAGGTGGAGCGTGCTGCGAGGGTAAGCCAGGGGAGTGGACGGCAGCACCGCCACTCGAGCTCGTCCGGGCCGAGCAGAACGGAGGTGCCGCCGTCCCTGTCGTCACGGCGCGAGCAGGGGCATTGCTCGGCCGCGCGTGGCCATACGCATGCGCACCGCGGCACATTAAAGTCGAGCAATGGCGATTCAACGTGACAATACGTGATGCCCCATCAATGACTTACGGATCCCATTCCACAGATGGATCTCGATCGTCCATGCTCTGGTAGTAGATACAGTGCTTTGGTTAATTGCTTATTATAGGTTGGTAATTACTGTATCAGAACTTCTGTAATGACCGGTTGCCTTGGGTAAGATGGTTTATCAACTGATTTATTTTCAGTAAAATAGACAATTGTGGTACTTCCTCTATGGCTCTATCTGAGTTTGTGCCAAGTCAATGAACCTAAGTTTAACCGACCTGTCATATGCTACAAAACTGTTATCTCTGACTCTAATGATACGATGCCGTGGAAACTCACTGATGCTGAGAAATTCTATAGTCATAGTAGTAGCAACCCTAGTCACACTGTGTTGGTTCACAACGTAGGTGCACCGCGGATCACAAACATGATGAAGTCTGCCATCATTGATCGCAAGCTCTGGATCATCTAGCTGACAGCCCAATGTGCCGACATGGTGGATAAACCTCAACCTCAACCTTAGAAATGGATGAAGCTGCAGGCAGACAATAAACATACTAATTAAAAGGGCAACTTGCATTGCAGCTAATAACCTTGTGCGTGTGTAGTTACAGCCATATGTACGGATTCTTGAACGTTGTAGCCAGAAGCTGTCATGCGACTTCTTTTTACCATACCGTATTCTTGAACGGATGTGAGATGTAGCTTACTGCTTGATGGTGGCAAGTCGAGCAGTAAGCTACCTGACCATGATGTAGCTTTCCATGTTCCACGATCAAATAAAGAAGCCTGTCAGTGCTAATAACTCAAAAGGTGATCTCCCCACAGCTAGAAAACTTAACATTCGTCGCTGGCTACATTTTAAGCCGGTACTAACGCATGAATTTAACACCGGTCAAAAAGAACAGTGCCCGGGGAGTCATGTAGTACCGGGCTAAAATATCGGCCGGTACTAAATGTCGCATTTTAATACCGGCTGGTGTCTTGACCCGGTACTAAATGGTACTCCACGGGTTACTTAAAAAAAAGTATCTCCCACCCAATCACATGTGATGCATAGGTGGGATGGTAAGGAAGATTCGCGCGAGGCTTGACGTCGTGAGTTCGAATCCCACGGACGAGTCCGTGTTACCGACCGATACTAAACACGCTATTTAGTACCGGTCATAGCGCCCGGTACTTAAATTCATACCAGGTTAGTACCGGTCTTGCTGTACCGGACGGGGAACCGGTACTAACCGGGGGTTCCCGCCTGATACATATGTTGATAATTCTAGCTGTGCCCAGTTACCTGACCATGATCATGATGCATTCTTTCTCACATCCGTACGATGATTTTGCGAAAGCGCTAGCTTGTTGTCACTCGAGGTCCATCTTTAGCCCCAAATTTGATGTATATATATGATGGTCTAATATTTTGATGTACCTCCTGATGCTTACGAAAAAGGGAGGCCACGTATCGCCGGACGCTGTAGCAACGGCACGACGCCACGCGATCGGGGCCGAGCTGCCGTCTGCCGAGGAGGCGACTCGTGCCTGCGCGTGCATGGCTCCGCGAGGCAACAGAGCACACGGAGGTTGTGGTGGAATATAATTGTAATAGTAATTTAAAGTGGTGGTTAAACTAATAATGATGTGGGCCCCTATGGCTCAGTGGTAGAGCGTCCGCTTCGTAAGCGGAAGGTCTGGAGTTTGATCCTGCACATGGGGGCATTTATTTTTGATTTGTTTTACTTTTTATAATATAATATACGGCCATGTTGTTTTTTTCAAAAGGTCGACCATGGTTTTGTGTTGCTGGTACATAAAAACAAAACAAAAACAAGAGCTTTGTAATCTTGTTTTTGGTAGTCCCCGGAAGAATACTTCAAGTCAGTTTCTTTTGAGCCTATGCCAATTTTATGGTGGTGTTACTAGTACCCCCTTCGTTCTAAATTGTAGATCATTTTGGCAAATCTAGATGCATAAATTTTAATATACACCTAGATAAACATTATGTCTAGATATATAGTAAAAATTTGTGCATCTAGATTTGTCAAAAATGACCTACAATTTGGAAAATAAATATAAATATTAGGTCCAACTGATTACATAATTTTGATGTCCTATACTAAAATAATATACCTTCATCCAAGTTTGAAGCAAATAGAGACCAAAATACCTCCATAAATATATAAAAGCTAAAAAAATTCAAAACCCAACCTATTATTGAAATACTAAATCTTGTTGAAAAAAACAGTCATGCATGTGTATAAATATAGAAAAAAATAGAGCTTCTTCTCTCTCCTCCGTACATCTAGAAATTTGATTAATTATGAATGAGGCTAAAAAATAAAGATTGGACCCAAATGATTACATAACCTTATCCTGCCACTAAAATAATCTAACTTCATCCAAAAATTTGAGGCAAATTGAGCCTCAAATTGCAAATCCACACCATGGGGATCTAGATCTAGCTAGAAGTAAGATAGCTCCATTTGAGCCTTAAAACTATTCTAAAAGCTAAGAAATAATATTGGATTAGCATTAACTTACTTCCTAGAGACCCCAACTCGAAGGAAATCAAGTTTAAAACCTCCTCTACCCTTTTTTCTATTCTTGGATTTTCGGGCAGCACCTCCGCCGAGTAAGTACATTGTGCTGTCGGGAGGAAGAAGAATAAGGTGCCTGGATTTTTATGGGTGTTTTTAGGGGCGGGTGATGACGCCACGCGCGGGTGGCGTCATCACCCGCCCCTAACAATGAGCCCATTTTCAGGAGCGCTCCGCGGGTGGCGCCATCACCCGCTCCTGAAAATGAGCCCTATTTCTGGGGGCGGGTGTGATGGCGTTACCGCCCCTAAAAATTGATTTAAAAATTGATTTCCAGGGGCGGGTCTGCTACTATAGTAAGCGCGCTTCTTTTTGCAGGAACATGTTACATTTTGACCCGCCCCTGGAAAAAAAAGGAACACTACTGTAAATCGTTTCTGTAGTAGCGAGCAAATCCACCTTTTGCCGAGTGTGGTGCATAAAGCCTAGACACATGGCAAAGACGGTATTTGTCGTGTACCACAAGTAAAACCACACGGTAAAATTAGGCACAGGGTAAATATGAGATGTGAAAGAAGGTTTCGTCATTGCCAGCTGACCTAGCAGCTTGTTGCTGGAGTGCTCTGCACCACCTGGTCATTCTGGGCGGATGACAAGTACAAAGACGTCTTTGGGGATTCTACTGGTCGAATGATTATTAGGGAGAACGTGACAAGTTGGTGCGTCAATTGGCCGGAAAAAAAAAGTCTAAGCAGAGTCTGCACCACCTGGTCATTCACAAATAAAAGGGTCGCGAGTACGGCTACGAAATGTCCTCTAGTATAAAAAGCGCATCGCCTCAAAGTTTAATACTTACCTCATCCTAAATTATTTGTCATTTTAGTTTTTCTAGATCCATAATTTTTCTATGCATTTAGATATATGTCTAGATGTATAGCAAAATCTATGTATCTAGAAAAGCTAAAACAATTAATAATTTAAAACGGCGGAGTACCAAATTATCTATACACGAACATAGATTAATTCTTGTAGTACAAGGCTTATTTTGTTTTGTTAGAACAAGACTTTGGTGAGAACTACTCTATTGGTAATTTATTTAAGAACAATATTTTTCAATATAGATCTGGCGGCATCAATTTTGTGGCACAAAAAAATGTATTAATACATTAGGTGTGGTTAGATTCTTACCGTCTCGAACTAGTAGTTACTAGGACTTTGGAGAAGTACTATAAAGCCCTATATATTTTTTTATATATACCCTATACATGTAGCATGTGGCATACATACACAACGGATCATCGGTTCAGCAACAGCCAAGTTTATTGTGTAAAAGGAACCAGTGACTTTAGCAGTGTCAAAACTTTAGCAGTGTCAAATAAAGAATTCTGTTTGTTTAGTTTTCTTTGGTGAGAAAAGGTTCCGACGGTCGAGAGAAAACACGAGTTACACGAGCGCAAAGCCACAGCCCACAGAGAGAGAGAGAGAGAGAGACGAGACTACGCACGGAATGGGCTGGGCTGGTCCGAGATTTCTCCTCTCCGGGCAATGAATCCCCTTGTGAAGTGGACTGGGCCGAGCCCGTGAGGAGGCACGTGAACTTTCACCGAATATTTTCCTGTTTCTCCCACCGGGTGGCAGCGATCGGCACCAGCGATCGATCCCTCCACCGCTGCCCCGTTTTCCTCGTGCTCACCGCCCCAGTGAGCTTCAAGTCGAAGCCGCCTCCGCCTCCGGACCCGCACGCGCGCGCAGCCATGGCAGGTCAGTCCATCTTCTCCTCCTCCTCCGCCGCCGCCCCTCCGCCCGCCCTTCTCCAATCCGTGCTGCTGTGCAGCTCTTTCGATTGAATCGATTGGTAGGCGAACCCCAACCCCGTGGATGCGGCTGGCTTGTCCGTAAGCCCCCGAAGGTTCGGGAAGGGTACGAGCGCGGGTTTCAGATATCGTAGCGGAATAGGGGGTGTAGGGATGTCCCTGGACTCACGGTGTATGGGGAATTATGGGACTGTTTCGAATTCAAACCAAAATGTTCCGGGAAATTAGGGGACTGTTTGAAACTGAAACCAAAATGTATCTGATTTGAACATCAATCTTTCCCATTCCGTCCTTTTGCGCTATAATTTTGCTTAGAGGAAACATTTCAGGATGATGTGTTACTAGGAGACCTGTAACTGTATTTGCAATGCACTTTTGTAATTATTTGAGGTGGTTAGAAGCAGCATTATTCATAGGGTAATATCAGAGCATTGTGGGACAAGGGATCAATATAAGCTTATAGTACCAAAGAAGCAATCGAAATCTGTACTAAACTACTAGTGCATGTGTGGACCTTGGTCCCACATGAGGCCCCTTTTCCGTATTGATCAATTAGAGCCAATTTGAAATCGACACTTCAACCTTCACATGGTGTTGGTCCTAGAGATTGTGAACATATTCGCCTCTGGTGAAAGAAGATGTTTGTAATCGTGCATATTCAAGTGAACCGTTCAACCCAGGTTATACCATGTCCCACGAAGCAAAAGCACATTAGCTCATTTGTAACTAACTACCCAAGTCCTTGTGCCCAAGTTTACAAAAAAGATATTTGAGAAAGAAAGGGAACAAACTTTACCGATTTGCATTTTGCTGAAGAAAGTTTAGGCCATCCATCCATGGTATTTGGATACGAATGAAAGCAAACTATTATCTTATACGAAGTCTTAAATTAACACTAGAGGGAGATCTGATAGATTTGGCAATTTGTGCAGCATTATCAGCGAAGACCATAAAAAATGCATTCTTGGCACAACATCACCCACGGACTAGGCATGCTACAAGATATCACAGTGGCTTTTGTTCCCTCAATACCCGCAGCATGCATTCCTTCCAGGAATGTAGATTGTCAGTGGCTGATTCTTCAGCCAAATGGTTTAATACCACAACGACACCATGGACTAGCTTCGACAAACAAGCAGTTAGCTGCAATGGTGTGTTCTAGGCTCTCATTGATCAGATTGTTCACTAGTATTGTGCTAGAATTTTTCAGTGGTTCATTTTTGAATATTTTGTTTCAGATAATGTCTAATTATTATTCTCAGATCACAGCTTGGGTTTTTATTTTTGGTTATTAGTAATGTGTAATATGCATGCATGTCCAAGCGTGAAAAGTTGCTTACAGGAGCTTCATTGCAGCTGCTCAAGGTGGCAGTGCTGTCTCTTCCTCTGAGAAAGTTGATTTTCTCAAGCTTCAAAATGGCAGGTATATACTTTCTGTGAATCTAATTTGCTTATAGTGGTATAGTCTCATTTTACTTATTAACATATATTAGTAGAAATTAGGATTGAATGCTGCAAAAGCACCATTTGTATGGTGGTGGAGTTACAGGTGCATGGCTCCACTCACCATGGTTCAAGCTCTGGTGTGCACCTATTTAGATATTAGTGAGTTTATTGATTATATGCATCCTTAGTTGGTGCAGAGGTCGGATGTTATACTTACTTCATCTAAAACACAGGATCTACAGGTGTTTTGACTGAGGTCCCATGTTTTTTTTTCTTTTTGCATTTTGCGCACAGTGGTATGGGGTGGTCAGAGTGGAGTTTATGCCTTTGGCAGGTGTTGTGCATCACTAGGAAGGGGGAGGGGCTGTTGGGCTGTTAATTTATATAGTTGCTGTTAATTTTGTGTGCTATTTTTAATAAAATTATAACTATATGTATAGAAGGTAAGAATAAAATATATTTGAGTAATAACTAATAAATCAGTGTTCTTCTGCAGGTTGTTACAGTTTCATAGATATTCAGCGATATGATGTTAAGTCTCTTTCAGTTTTGTCTGCAAGGATCATTAGATTACTAGAAATCATATAGATGAAAACATGTGTTAGCATGTGCAGTGCATGTGATGCATGTTATCCTATGCTATGATCCCCTCCTCTTTCGACATGAATTAAATTATTTAGCACTTCGGTAGGGGCAATCCGTGCTCTCAGCTGAAATCCGTTCTGCTTTTCTGTTTCTGTATATCTATCCTATGCAATTTTGTAAAGCCTAAAATCAAATGCAATACTTTTTCATTCCACGGACCAAAGATAAGAATCATTTGATTACACATGATCTATTTGATGGGCCTTTGATGATTTTTGTTGAGTATTTCAATTATTGTAAACTGATATTGTTCCTTTATAATGTGAAGTATGGTAGAACAAAGTTGATGCAATTTAAAAGTAGCTCTCATTATCTTAAAAAAATAATAGCTTTTCGAGTCAGCTGTGTTGGAGTGGCTACCACATTTGTCAAAAATTCTAAAGAGTCAATTAGTGAAATACTTTAACGATGTTCTTAGTTTGTGTTAAGTGCATTTGTAAGGTTTTATATATGAAATGCTTTTAGTGAGGCTGTTTTGTGTGGCAGTGATATTCGTGGTGTTGCTGTTGCTGGGGTTGAAGGTGAGCCTGTCAACCTCACGGAACCTGCCACAGAAGCTATAGCTGCAGCTTTTGCAGCGTGGCTGTTAAACAAGAAGGAAGCAGATGGATTGAGACGTTTAAGAATCTCTGTTGGACATGACTCACGAATCTCTGCCCATAAATTGCAGGTGGATCCTGTTTTATGTTCATTTAGTTAATCTTATGAACCAAAATTACACATGTTTTAAGCCTTTATTGGATACCAAAGTCCTGTTTCATCTAGTATAGTTTGGATTTCTCCTCAGGGTTATGTCAAGCTTCCATAACCGTGTAGCAATTTTCACTACTTGTATGTTTTGCGTGTAACAGCTTACTTCTGTGATAAATGAATAGTGTTTATCTTTTTTCTCAAACAACGCAGGAGAGCTGCACATCATTTCGTTAAGGAGGCCCTGAGCCCCAGGTGTGCACCAAAAGTACAATAACACAGGCTACACATCCAAAAACCCACACACACACCCTATAACACTGAGAGTATACGTGCCACACTCAAACCAAGAAGGCAACCAAAAGGCAAGGACACAGGCCCTAGAGAAGGCTCTGGAGGTCCTGAGCCGCAGCTGTGCACCATAGAGCTCCCCTCTTCTAATGTCCGCACCAAGACACTTGGGGTAGCATTGTTGAAAACGCAGTCCTTGTGGTGTTTCCAAATCTCCCATGCTACTAAATTGATCGACAAATTGAGGCCCTTTTAGTGTGCCTTGTCCACTCTCTTGATTGCCTCATTCCACTAGCCAGAGAAGGTAGCGGCATGAGGTTGTGGAGTTAGAGCCTGCAGGCCAATTCTCTGGAAAACATTGAACCATACTTCCCTTGTAACCACATAGGAGGTCAACTGATGGTTGATAGTTTCAGGAGGTTGTTCACAGAGTGGGCAAGATGATGGACATGGCAACCCCTTCTTTGCCAATCTGTCCGTGTAACAACTGTAAGTACGGCAAGCCTTATGAAAACTTTGCACTGTATTCGAGCCCATAACTTCAAAAATCCTTTTCTGAGGTGCAAACCCAATGAACCCAATAAAGAAAGCATTGTAGGCTGACTTACTTGAATAGACTTCAGAAACTGAAAGCTTCCAAATGTGCTGGTCATGGATATCTCTGTAGATGGATGTCTTCTAAGTTCTAACAGCTCCCATAACTTAAGGTACTCGTCCAATGCATTCAGTGAGAGGGGTCCTTTAATGTCACTCACCCATTTTTTGTTGTCTAGAGCTTCTCCCACAATTTTCCTGTTCATTACTCATCGAGAGACAAGAGTGACTAGACTAATATTTGTTTCCTGGCGTCAAGTTTTTATTAATACTCAGATCTGACAAGTTTATGATGTTTGAGCAACACACTTGCCCTCATTTTTTTCGGGTGCTATTATAGCTACTAAAAGGTGATTGTTGTCAGAATGCAGTTACTCATGGAATCACTGCAGCTGGACATGATATCCTACAATTTGGGTGAGTTGAATCTTTAGTTAAGTTACATATTTTTTATGCAAGATTCTCTGTGTTGCATTGCAATATGGCTTAAAACAAGGGGACATTTAAATTCTGACAGTGGATTATTCATATATGTAGATTGGCCTCAACACCTGCAATGTTCAACAGTACACTTACAGAAGATGAGAGAAATCATTTACCCGTTGATGGAGCCATAATGATAACAGGTATGGTTAGTAATCTTATATAGAACATTTTAAAACTAATTTCTATATGCAAAATTGCAATGGCATTGCAAAGGTATGCAAACTTGCCACATGAGTTATGTCACTAACATGCTTATTGGGTTTGAGCATGATTGGTCATTGTTATTTTCTAACATGACTACCTTGGAGGTCCAACACTTGTTTGATGTGCCTTTTTTTTTGAATTGTGGCGTGGAACTAAACAGGACTGATAACATTCAGAACTGCCAATATTTGAGTGGATGTTTATGAGGAAATCTGTATATCTTTCTCTATGGCGTGGGTGTGTTTTTGTGCTTATGCGCAATGCTGAAACTTCAATGTCTCTGATTTCCTATTTTGGTAATAAATAACTTTATCCATTTTTAGATTTAAGCATATCAGTTCATTTAACTCTGGCATATATAGAACTTAGTCAGATGTGTCGTTTGACTCATTGCTACCTTCTTGCTTATCAAACCAGAAATCGGTATCATCATTAGGCCACAGGAAAGGTCCTATTTAACCTCCCGCTCCTAATGAGCTCTAATTTCTGTCCCTCTCTTAATACAAAGATACGCAGCTCTCCTGCCTGTTCAAGAAAAAAGTTCTAATTTCTGTCAACTAGACGCACCACTTTGAAGTCATTTCAGATATGATTATGCCCTGCTGAACCTTGGTGCAGTCTCTGTCAGTGCAAGACTACTTTGATTGCTTCATGTTGGTTTATGCTTGGGTGTTTTATTTTGGCCCCACCTATTGGGGATGCAAAATTCCCAGTTCTTAGCATTTCATGTATTACTTGTCATTTTCCTATGTTATCCAATCCTCAGTTCAGCACCTGCTTGTTATATTCCGTCGCTGCAATCCAAACATTCCCTAAATGTTATTGTATGCCAGGAGAATAAAGTTTTAGATTAAAAAACTATTATAGAGAAGAAGAGAGATAAATGCAACTTTAATGATGTTCGTCATATGTAGCTGCATGATTATTTTATTCTTCTCTTAAATCTATATAATTTTGTGATTATATGGATGCACACTATTATAAAATATGCATCTACTTGTGAAATTTGTCATATGGATGTGTGCTCATTTTCCGTGGCTGTTCAAGCCACAGTGTTTATTTCATTTCCACTTCTCAAATCCTTTGGAAATTATACAGGGAAGCTAAGTTTTTCGGATTGTTCTTCTTTACAGCGAGCCATCTTCCCTACAATCGAAATGGTCTCAAGTTTTTTACAAGTGATGGTGGGTTAAATAAGGCTGATATCAAAGATATACTGGAGTGTGCTTCTAAAATATATGAGGAATCTGCACATAGTAAACGGCAAGAACGGGAGGATGCTTCTAGGGGAGTTGTGAATAGTGTGGACTACATGTCAATTTATGCTTCTGATCTTGTACAAGCAGTTCGTAAATCTGCTGGAGACAAAGGTGCTTTTCATGTGCTATTTTTTAAAACTCATTTTTGACTTAATAGACTAGTCCCCAGTTTGATTTCTTGTCCGGCACTTGCATTAATTTTTATATTCACTGATAATTTCTGCAATCTATTTGAATACTTATGACAGCATTTTGCTTTTGTGTGCTCAAACAAAATTCAGTTAGATATGCATCACTCAAGTAGCACTTTTTAGCCCCTTAGACCCTTCCATCTAAATAAGCTCTTATGGTTTGTGGCAATACCAATTCATTGTTTAGTTTATATTATCTTATATAATTGTGATTTGCTCAGTAGAAAATCATTTGCCATCACTTGTTATTCTCCTTACATTTTGTGGAAGCCATCCCATTTTTCATGTATGTCATGCCATTTATGTGGTTGTTTATATTGTGAGCTTCTTTACACACAGCAGAATTATCTGTTCATGTTTTTGGCCATGAGGATGATAGATATAGTGAACTTTGTGAAATGATTGAATATAAATATATAGTGAACTTCTGTGCAATAATTGAATACCAAACATTAATATGAAGCAACTTTTAGGCATCAGAAGAAAAAAATGAAGCAACTTCTGATGGTTATGCTTTTTTCTTCCAACTTCTGATGGTTATGCTTTTTTCTTTCTTTGGCCTTAGAAAAACCATTGGAGGGACTGCACATAGTTGTTGATGCAGGCAATGGTGCAGGTGGATTTTTTGTGGTAATGTTTTATACTGCCAAAGTTGTTCCCTAGCATACATTTTTTAGCCTTAGTTCATTTGTTACGTTGTCTTTCGTTACCTTCAATCAAATGATTGATTAGTCTATTAAATACTTCAAACTCACCTCTCTGCAGTTTAATATGTTGATTAGACTCTATTTGGATAACTGCTTTTCTTCTAATCCCGTTTGGTGGAACTGCTTTTAAAAATCCAATATTGGCCAACTGCTTTTCTTCTAATCTATATTGCAAGTGGGGATATTAACATGTTTCAGCTTACACAGTAAGTGTGAGAAAATCAACAATTCAACAGTTGTGTACCACATTTTATGTAGACCTCATTGGATTTCCCTAACAAACTATTACACCTTCTATGATATGTTTCCTACAGCAGCTTAAAAAATAAGCATGGCACAACACAGCAGCCACAAACAGGCCTTTAGTGTCACAGCTAGAGAAATCTAGTTATTAAAAGTTTGAATTTTCAACCATATAGGATAGCAGATAATATTAACATTAAATTTTCTTTCAAATGTTCAGTGAAGAATTTCATTTTGTTCAATGTTGATCCATTTCTAAATCTCCACCTAGATTAAGCTCCCAAGAAAAAGTTCCACTATTTTCTTTGGTTGATTTTCCCTTTACACTACAAAACTGTCCATTGAATATTTAGAATGTTACTCCTGAAACACTAAGCTATTGACAAAAGAAAAATATTTGTGAGCTTACTTGTGATTTTTGGATCAGGATAAGGTACTCAAACCATTAGGAGCTGTCACTACTGGAAGTCAATTCCTGGAGCCTGATGGTAATAGCTGATTTCTTTTCTTAATTGTAATTATAATACTTTTGGCCTTTCTCACATTTCTACACACCACATGTTCAGGCTTGTTTCCCAATCACATTCCGAACCCTGAGGACAAAACTGCAATGAAGGCCATTACACAAGCAGTTCTTGATAACAAGGCAGACTTAGGCATCATATTTGATACAGATGTTGACAGGTGCAAAATAGCTAGCCATTGAGGTTCCGCTGATGTCTATGTCTAATAGGTCAGAGCTTAAACCCCTTGCCTTTTGCAGGTCTGCTGCTGTTGATTCCAGTGGTCGTGAGTTGAACCGTAACCGATTGATTGCTTTGATGGCTGCCATAGTTCTTGAGGAAGTAAGATTTTTCTTCTTCTGAGTTGCAGTTTTATTTTGTTCTACTGTATTGCTCGCCACTAACTACTTCATTGCTCTGGTGCTAGCATCCAGGAACTACAGTTGTGACAGATAGTGTGACTTCAGATGGGTTGACTGTATTTATTGAAAATAAACTTGGTATGCAATGTTTATACTATGTTGCTTTGTTTCAGTACGTAGTCATTTGCTTATCTATTTTGTTCTTAAGGAGGGAAACATCACCGTTTCAAGCGAGGGTACAAGAATGTAATTGATGAGGCTATCCATCTGGTTAATTTACACTTTCTATGTAATTCAGTTAGTCCCTGGATTTTTTTCCCCTAGTTTAACTAGCAGTAAAATGAGATTTATAATATGGCAATTTTTCAGAATTCTATTGGTGAGGAATCGCATTTGGCCATGGAAACAAGTGGCCATGGAGCGCTGAAAGAGAACCACTGGCTTGATGATGGAGCATACCTTATGGTAAGGACCTTGTTCTACTACACTAGAACTTTGTGAACCACATAAAGGCAGAATAATGGATAATCACATCGACATTTCATGCATGAGGAAAGTGGTATTTTGTATTACCGGGTCAAGAAATTTAAACCCTTGAAGTTCGTATGCACCGACCACATTTTCTAATCTGTAGATGTGTAAGGATAGTTTCTCCTTGTTGTAACTCCTAGTAGTTTTAAAATTTCTGGCATGCTATGCTTCGTGGTTTTATGGAAAAATGGGGCATATTTTGGGGGTATGGGATTTAAAATTTCTCTTCTTCCCCTCAGGTCAAACTTTTGAATAAACTTGCTGCTGCCAGAACTCTGGATTCAAGTATTGGCAGTAAAGTTTTGACTAATTTGGTTGAGGGCCTTGAGGAAGCTGCTGTGACAGTGGAGATAAGGTTGAAGATTGATCAGAATCATGCAGATTTGAAAGGAGGGTATGTTAACTATTAAATGCCTTGTGGTTCTTTCTCAAGGAGACATTATCTGTGCGTACTAGTAGTTTTCTAGTATTATGCACTTAAACAGAAACATATGTGATGTGAATGAGCGATCCATTACCTTGGATAACATGAGATGGTCTTGTTATCTGCAGTCATCGAATTTTTTCTGGAAATGAAAAAGAAAGAAAGAAATATGATTGATATCATTTGAATTTTCCATAGGCAAACAAGTAATCCTTAAAATTGAGAAATCCTGCCCTTCAAAAAAAATGTTCCCATAAGTGTATATCTGTTAATTTCATGATTTTATCTATAGCAAACCAATGCAATGCTCTGAGTGAATGTATCATTTCTGGCTTATGGAAATATCCACATTTAGTTAGAGAAATGATTTGTGGTGTGAAAATAGGACTGGTGATATCAGTTTATTCTCGGCATTCTAGATACCTTTTTGGATGTTGGAGGTAGCTACTGTACAATAATATTTAGCTACACAAGTCTAACCAAGTGTAAGATGAGGATTGGTAGAAATTTTTCTGTAAAATAAGTAAAATACAAGCACATGGATCACAGTCACTCTGTTAAATGCTTTATTCCATTTGGTTGTCATGTTATCACAATGGGTCCTTCCATGATACAGTATCAAGCTACGGCTATAGATATGTCTTTGAAGATTTTTAAAAATTTATAATTTTAATCTCTACAGGTCCTTCCGTGATTATGGGGAAGCAGTTTTGAGACATTTAGAGAATGCTATTGGCAAAGATCCAAATCTCCACAAAGCCCCCAAGAATTATGAAGGCGTATGTCAATACTCTTTGCTTTCTTATGAAACTTTCTTGTGGAGATCTTTATACAATCTTATATTTCTTCTAAAAAATAGCTATGCTTTCTACTTGATGCTCAGTTTTTACCATTCTACTATGCAGGTAAGAGTTTCAGGGCATGGTGGATGGTTCCTGTTGAGGCTCTCCCTCCATGACCCTGTCCTTCCCTTAAACATTGAGGTAGCGTCGCTTCCCTTCCACTCTCAATCGTTACAACTTACAACTTTGCAAATCTACCATATGCATTTGACTGTCATGTGATATGTCCGTACTACAGGCACCGACTAAGGATGATGCTGTTAAGCTTGGGCTTGCAGTGCTTGCTGCTGTGAGTGAATTCACAGCACTGGACGTGATGGCATTGAACAAATTCGTGCAGCAGTGAACAGCTTCACATGGGGACTTTGCTTGTCTCTGTCGATGATGAACAAATGCCTGACCAGTGAATATAGGGTTTCAATGTTTGGCTTTCCTCAGATGAGTTGTTCGTGTTTATACCAGTAATAATAAACCAAACGTTAAGATATGAACCCACAACAAAGCAGCGATGCCTAAAAGTGATGCCGTGCCTAAAGGTTTTATTTTTCCGCGAGGGTGTCATGCCTAAAATGTTTATTTTTTCCGTGATGCCATGCCTAAAAGTTTTTACTTGTTATTTGAATTTCTTTATAATTGCTTCGCTTTAAGTATTCCTCTCTTTTTTTTCGAGACATAGACCACCCCTTCGTAATATTTTTGAGGAATTTCTGCGTTTCAGACGAAGCCTTTGTAAATACGGTGGCAGCAGACCTATAGTAATAGTATATCAGTATGCTAGCATGTGTCGAGGAGGTTTGGCCAGTAATCTGTACTTTTCCAAAGTTTGTCATGTTTGGTGCACGGGAGTGCAAAAGAAGAGCATGTGTCATGCGCTTGTGTTACGATCGTTTTGTCATTTGGTGTGGTCAGTGGTGTGACTGACCATGCATGCACCGACAGCGGATGGTGGCATCTGACGTGGACACCACGCGGGGCAAGCGCCGTCCTGGTGGTTTTGGGCCCACGTCCACCGCCCCGCCACTGTTGGCCTCAACGACTGGATTTGTTTTAAGCGAGCCACACATCAATGCAAGAATTCTAGTACCATTCGAAAGAACTAAAGATTAAATTATCCGGCATTTGCAACAATATAGTCAGAAAAAAGTTTCTTGACCAGATTTCTTTCCTTATTGTTGTTCTTTTTTCTTTGCATATACTTGTCTCAGTGAGGAAATTTGTAGGTGTTGTATAGTAGTGTCCTCCAGGATCATCTTCACAGCACCTTACTGTGGTAGTGAACCATAGAAGCTAACGACTACATAGCTTAACCAGCGGCATAAGGGCGGAGTTACTAACATGAGTGGATCCATTGCAAGAGACAAGCGGTTAAAGACGGCCAGGAAACACACAAAGATCCGAGTCATGCATCACGCTGCACCTCACGAGCTTCTAACTGCCCCACTTGAAGAACTCCATCCGTCACGAAAATCCTGGGGTTTCTTTCCTCTTGTGAAGAGATACAACAACCTTTATTCCGCTACAAATTAATACCTGTTGGATCCTTCCCAGCTAAGACTATCTCCAAGATTTATATCTTTAGGAATAGATATTTTGGTTAAAATTACCCTCCAATAGCCTCTTCAATTGGATATCTAAATATAAACATTCTCTATTCCGGATTTCTCACTGGCCAAAGATGGAGAGCGAGAATTACTCTCTAGACTATGCACAAAATATAGAAAAACTGTTGGAGAGCAAAAAATATAGAAAATAACTTTTACTCAAATGACTCTCTAAATAATGATTTAGAGAGTAAATTTTAGAAAGACTTTTGGAGATACTCTTACCATTAGCTAGCTAATCGATAATGCTTTCTATTAGCTAGCTAAGTATTAGCTAATAAATTATTAGCTAGGAGTGTTTGGATCTACCAGTTAATTAATTGAAGATATAAATGGACCATGTTACCCTTCTATTTTTTGGCGCCCAGTACTACTGCAGGCGCTGTTCTTTGGCGGTAGGGCTCTGTTCTTTTTAGCGCCAGAAGGCTGCTCTGTTCTTAGCGCCAGTAGAAGGACGCTCTATTTTTCTTTACCGCTAACACAGGAGTATTTGAGTGCCACGATTGCCGGCTGATTTTTTTACCGCAAACATAGGCAACGAGTACCTGTATTCTCTAATTTGTTTTTACACTGACAACAACAAACAATTCAAATGTTCACAGTTCCTTATTATGCAGTTCCATAAAAAAAAAAGAGCAGCGAAGGGGCGCGGACACGAAGGGAATGCGTAGGGGTGCGGGTAGGGAGGAATTTGACCTAAAGCTTGGGGGTAATGAGGTCTTTTATTATTTTTAGCTGGGTACAATCAGCTAATAGGATTATAGAGTTTCAACTAGCTAGAGGTTCATTAGCTACTCCATTAGCCGACCTGTTTGGATTCCTAACAGCTAAATTTAGCTAACTAATCATTAGCTAGAGGACCCAAACATGACCTAAATGACAAGCCTAGGTGCTGCTATTCCCCTCATGTGCCATTGGAAAGTTGCTATAGTCTATAATATATATTAGGAACAGAGGATAGTAGGAAATGATACGTACCTTGCTTGGAATTAATCAGGTCATGCTAACTAGCCATCAAGCATCAGTTGGGGTGCAAGTAGTTTTCCGGCAGATCGGAACGGGCACACTGCTGTCAGACACAATTGTGAAGATTAAGGACATGTTCTATGCATGCCCTTATGTGTTGCCATGCCTCTTTGTCAAACTATGCTCGAGGTGTACTAGCTGCGAATACAATTTGCTAACCACACCTTATGGTATGCCTAATAACAATGTGAATCTATAATTAACGTGTGTGGCAGGAAGAGCTTAGAAAAGTGTACCAAGCCACAACTGTAGCAGTAAACCAAACTACTGCCTAAGCAAATATGGTATGCCTAATAACAATGTCAGGTGGGGACACCAACACATGCCCTTAGTATTCCTACTGGCTTGTGCAACAATTTTGATGACCATCCCGTCACATCAGATAGTTTCAGCAACATCCTTAATTAGAAATGAGTTGTGCGCACTCCCGTACGGTTTGCACGCTAGGGCGGTGCCCAACCGTACCAAACATGCACATAAGAACACGAGCTCGCCACGTAGATGCACACCGAGCGAGCATCTGGCGTCCAGGGCCAGGACAGCAGCATGAAACGAAGAGACTCCCGTTCACCTCCCATCCATCGCATTGGCAACAGGTGCATGCAAGGAAACCATGGGCTGCTCAACCCAACCACCTGCCGGATTTGGATCCAATCAAGCTGCTAGCGGCCAGCCAACCGGGCAGCAACTTTTCTCTCCCGGCCGGCCGGCCGGTCATGTGGACTCGCCTCAGATTCTACCCTCTGGTCGGCGCACTCGCTCGCGCGCGCATGCCTCTTCTCACCAGCAATGGATCGATCGAATCCGGCCAGCATTCCTGACACGGACAGCAGGCAGCCACACCACACGCTCGTAAGAAACTGAAGCCAAAGGCCATGATCTCCTGCCGCCGGAGTGGTGGCGGAGTTTTTGTTTTGTCCGGCGCTCGCTTTTGCGCCCCCTTGTGGACGGGGTTGAACCACCGGTCCGGCCGGCATGACAGCGCTGCCCAACTCGGAGGCCACGCACGCATCGGTGCGGCTAATAAGCTCTTGCTTTCCCTAAAAAAAAATAAGCTCTTGCTTTGCCTTTGTTTTACTCTCTGATGGCGACCTAATCTGACTCCATGAAGCAGGGTGTTGGCTGGTGAGTGAGCCGAGCTTACCATGGCCACAGGATGAGCCGAAATGGCGCTGGTGGCGGGCCCGGGGCGGGGTGGGGCAGTGGAGGAGCTGGATGAGTGTGATGTCAGTGTGAGGATGATGGAGGCCGGTGTTGGGCGGCTCTCTGCGCCAACAAAAGAAGCAATCATGCTTCGTTTTCTTTTGTTTTTTGGTTAGCAGCTGCCTCTCTGTTTATTTGTTTAGTTTAGGATGGCATAACTATCCAAGCATTATGAAAAGGCAAGAGATCGAGAAAGGCATGGAACATATGGGATATTCTTCACTAATACGACCACATAGATTAGTTAAGTACAAATGTTGGGCCTTGTTGCAAGAGATATGAAAGGAGAATATTTCTACTGATTAGAAAATGCATTTAGCATATAAGATTTCATATATGCCAGCTGAAAGTAATATTTGGAGATGCAATCATTACATCAGCAGGGAATGGAAAACTTGATTTTTATTTGAGGTTAATGAAGAGGAACATATATAGAATTAAACTTAAAAAATGAAGCATGCATGCAGCTGTCAAAATTCTGTAAAATGTACTAGTAATAAATCTAGCATATGTCGGTACTGCCTGAATGATTTCGTGGTCGTGGGTAGTAGAAGTCCCAGGTTCTTGGCCTGAATTCAGTCCTCAAGGGTCAGAAAAAAAAAATTCCAGAATTAAAAAAGGGCAATTCATTGTAGTTGCAACTAACATGTGAATGCTGAACTCATATTTAGCACTACATTCGGATTTTGCCTCCTATATGGTATTTTACATATCCTGAGTGCTCTGTTTTGCAAACTCTAAATCATGTTTAACTTGCAACAGTGAATTGGTAATAAACTGAATAGAGTCTGTTTTAGCAATTTGAAAAGAAAAAAGAAGTAAAAAAGAACCGTACAATTTCCATACATGTACATTCTGTAAAAGAAATCAATTTACATTCGAAATGGCACTTTTGAGTTTCATAGTAAAGGTTAACCATCAACACGGAAATGCTTTCCCTCCACTCCTTAAAATCCAAATTTATTCTATCTTTGACGGAAACTTGTGGGAAAACAAAATAAGAGACATTAGTTACTATCATATAACATACTACTTCACATTCTTCATGTTTTCTATACCACGGTGGAACTCAAATAATGAGTTTGAGCTGGGTCCTTGCCTCCTTAAACATATCCAGTCAAGTGTGAACCTGCAAGAAGTGCACATGCATAGCTAGACAGGGGAACACACCCTCTGCCCTTGGTAGGGCAGATATCCTGAGCATTTAACTTTCCAAAATTATAAGAAATGGTAGGTTGTAGGTAGGGTGTCGCCAAGATCAGAAACTCGAAAGTGCAAGAAACACAAAGTTTAGACAGGTTCGGACCGCTGAGAGCGTAATACCCTACGTCCTGTGTGGTTTGTATTGTCTTAGAGGTTGTGCGTATGCACGTTATGCTTTGGAGGGGTTCCTGCCCGCCTTTATATAGTCTGGGGGATAGGGTTACATAGAAGTCCTAGTCGGGGATGGTCTGAGGAGTCCTACCCGAGTACGTTGTCAGGTAGTTTTCTTACGTCCGACTAGTTCTAACTCTATACGACTAGTTACAATGAGGATAATAACTCTATACGACTAGTTACAATGAGGATAAGATATGACCCATGCGTCATCCCCTACTACAAGAATATGTACGCTAAGTGTGCAGTCCCGCTGCCCCGGATCTGACATATACCTACAGAAAAGCTGTGTGTTCATTGTAAAACAGCTAGTCATGAGCATGCACCCAACTTTTCCAAAATCAAAAGAAATAAAATGCATTACAGATTAAACCTTCATGGACCTTCAACCCTATAAATATAGGCCCCATGACATCCCCAAAACCACATCGCAGGAAGCACTCATAGCTTGTCAAACAGCTAGCTGTCGCAAAAACTAGCTTCTAGCAACAGCTTGTTGCCAAGCCGCGCAGATGGGCAACGAGGTTGACGTGTCCACTCTGGAGGCCGGCGGCGCCCGCGACTACGCGGACCCGCCGCCGGCGCCGCTGGTGGACGTCGACGAGCTCGGCAAGTGGTCCCTGTACCGCGCCGTGATCGCCGAGTTCGTGGCCACGCTGCTATTCCTGTACATCACGGTGGCCACCGTGATCGGGTACAAGCACCAGACGGACGCGTCGGCGTCGGGCCCCGACGCGGCGTGCGGCGGCGTGGGCATCCTCGGCATCGCGTGGGCGTTCGGCGGCATGATCTTCATCCTCGTCTACTGCACCGCCGGTATCTCCGGCGGCCACATCAACCCGGCAGTCACCTTCGGCCTGTTCCTCGCGCGCAAGGTGTCCCTGGTGCGCGCCATCCTGTACATGGCAGCGCAGTGCCTCGGCGCCATCTGCGGCGTCGGGCTCGTCAAGGGCTTCCAGAGCGGCTTCTACGCGCGCTACGGCGGCGGCGCCAACGAGGTCAGCGCCGGGTACTCCACCGGCACGGGGCTCGCCGCCGAGATCATCGGCACCTTCGTGCTCGTCTACACCGTCTTCTCCGCCACCGACCCCAAGCGCAACGCCCGCGATTCCCACGTCCCGGTAATTATAATGCTGCACACACTCGATCTTGAGTTGTGATTTTATTGGCACATTGCATTGCAAGAACTCGCTGGGCTGATTCATGCCGACGAATCGATCAGGTGCTGGCTCCCCTGCCAATCGGGTTCGCTGTGTTCATGGTGCACCTTGCCACGATCCCGATCACCGGCACGGGGATCAACCCGGCGAGGAGCCTCGGCGCCGCCGTCGTGTACAACAAAAACAAGGCCTGGAGCGACCAGGTATTGCATCTCTCCTTTCGCCCATTCTGCAAGATTGCAGCAGCTGACACTTATGGTGAACTGACAATTTTGTTCATTGTTGCAGTGGATCTTCTGGGTGGGTCCGTTCATCGGCGCGGCGATCGCGGCGCTGTACCACCAGATCGTCCTCCGCGCCAGCGCCAGGGGCTACGGCTCTTTCCGGAGCAACGCCTAGGCCGGCGACCTCGTCGTCGTCAACATCCACGGCCGGCCGGCTGTGGCTGTGGCCGTGACTGAGCTCTTCCTCCTTCGGTGTTTAAGTTGAACGGAGAGCGAGAGCCCCAGCATGGTCAAGCAATGTAGTAGCAGTAGTAGCTTCAGTCAAGTGTTGGAATTGCCAGCAACGCAAGGGAAGGTGTTTGTGTGTGCTGTGGAAAGCAAGTGTAATTTCGTCAGTGTGTGTACAATGTTGGCTTGATGTCAAATTAATAAAGATGTTGGCTTGGCCTCCAGTTTCAAGGCCGAGGAAGCCGTCTCCAGAGAAGTTCAGATGTTCGAGTCCTATTTTTCTAATCAAGGATACACCGGTCTCTATATTCACAAACTGGATATATATAGCTAAAACTTACAAGAGTTTTTATACTCTAACCCTCAAATGAGAATTTCAAAAACATAAAAAAAAACTTTAAAATAAAGGAAGAACAGTAGAAGACTAACCTTCAACCTTCTTCTTCGTTCACGTTTCATCCTTATTGCAACGCCAAACGATCACATCAGTCGTCTTCGTTCAAGTCAGGATTGGATTTTCATCGAGATCCACTGGCTGCTGCTGGAGACATCAGGGGTCTGAAAACATCATGACGGCTCCAGGGAGGAAGACAGCGCAAGACATTGTCGCTGTCATCGTGGCCAGCTTGCCTACCTGGCTTTCGCCTGCATTCCAGAACCCCCACGTACGGCCGGTCCATCGCCGAGTGCAGTCACCGGCACCAGCAAACACGCAAGCCCGGGCACATGGCCGCAACGCACCATCCTCAGCCGTCGACGAGACCCGGCAGCTCCTCCACCACCGCGGGCCACGGGGAGTGCTGGAACCTGGCAAGCCCTGCCCAGATCCGAAGGGGGAAGCGAGAGCGAGCGCCGGTGGCGGCCGAGCGCCCGCCCCAGTGGTGGCGTGGACCTGGGCAAGCACCCGCGGTCCGAAGCGGCACCAACCAAGCACCCCCCCCCCCCCCCCCCCCCCCCGCCCCGACGATGCGGACTTGGGTGAGCGCTCGCGCCTCGACGACAGCGCCTCCTCTCCGGCTAGAAGCAGGATCCGACCACCACCAGCCGAAGGACGGAGGCCGCCGCCGGAGTTCGCCGCCTCCCACCACAAGCAAGCTTTTGAATCTGGGGAACGAGATGAGGAAGAAGGGGAGCGCCTCACTGCCGCATAGGCTTCCGGCAGCTGACTCTGGCGGCGGCGTGGCGGGGAAGACGGGGAGCGGGGTCTGGGCGGTGGCGGCGGCGGCTGGCGTTTCCACCCGTGCCGCCCGAGAGGGGCGGCGCGGGGGAGACGAAGCGGTCTTTTTTTTTTTTTGTTTTCGGTTCGAGTCTTATGCCTCTCTTCCATCTGATTTTGTGCTCCCAGATAGTTTTCAAACAAAAGATTATGTGCTCCCAGAGTCCGATTGATTCTGCCATTTTAGATCTCCTTTATACTCTGGTGATGAAACACATGTTTTACAACCACGCCAATTAACATCTCAAAAGGTAGAGGTAGTAGAGTTATGGTTAGGGTGTCGTCGAGATCAGAAACTCGAAGGCCGCAGTATGCCTTGATGATGAGATGTTTGGAGGGGATCCCTACCCGTCCTTATATACTCCGGGGGGACAGGATTACATGGAAATCCTATACCGATACTAGCTTAGGAGTCCTCCCCGAGTACTTCTTGGGTAGTTTTCTTCTGTACCGACTAGTTGTACTCGTATCCGATTACTTTACAGTATGGATAAGGTATGAAACATGCCCCACCCCTTTCTCTAGAACATTCTACGCCACGTATGCAGTCCTGTAGCCCCGGATCTGACAAGCCCCCGAGTTCTTCATAGCCGAGTACTGCAGGCTTTGAGTACTTCTGAAGTCGTCCTTCGGTTTCTTCTGAAACTCCGTCTTGAAGGTGTCCTCCGAGTACTTTCTTGGTTGCCTCTTAAGGCTGTGAGGTGCTCATGCCCCGAGTACTTTTAAGTCTTCCTTTATACGGGGGTGCGATGAAAATCGCACTCCATATGGAGTAGCCCCCGAGCCTTAGGTTCAATCGAAGAATCAGGCTGAGGGTCAAATTAATCTTGAATATTCTTTTCTTATCTTTCCAAATATTTTTAAAAAATAAGCCATCGATGA
The DNA here is from genome assembly GCA_032594955.1 of Panicum miliaceum. Classification (NCBI taxonomy): domain Eukaryota; kingdom Viridiplantae; phylum Streptophyta; class Magnoliopsida; order Poales; family Poaceae; genus Panicum; species Panicum miliaceum. The sequence continues at coordinate 46,119,629 of CM064057.1, read as the reverse complement.
CACGTGTCCCGCAGCCCCGAGCCTTGAAACCAAATTAAAGATGGCAACGGGCAACATGCTCGCTGATACCAGTGTCTCGTGCCCGCGCCCGCCACCCGCCACGGGCGCCATCGTGTGCCCGCGCCCGCTATCTGCGGGCATCCCTTGCCCGCGGGCATGCCCGTGTGCCCGCCAGATCTGGAGAATGACAGGGATGGGCGACGACGGCTGCCAGGCGGCTCAACGAACGGCAGTTGGGCGGGGTGGCTCGACGAGGACCGAGTGGGGGAAGCGCGACGCCACGAGCGGGGGAGGCCGAACGCGCGATGCTGGCCGTTGTGGAAGCAGTCGATGACATCGTTCTTCGAGATGTTCGTGATCGTGGCGCGGGTGTCGAAGAAACGGCGAGTGTACGAGTGCAGGAGTTCGTCACGTTCCTCTTTGCACTGAGACAAATCATGGCGAGTAACTGCCCTGGCGATCGCTCCCTGGAAGTTGTCGTTGAAGACGGTCTTGAGTTCTTCCCAGGAGTCGATGGAATTCTTGGTCAGGCTTTCCAACCATGTGAGTGGTGCGGTCTCCAAGGCCATCCGGAAGTAGAAGACCTTCGTGGTGTTGGTGCCGCCTGTGACTTCAATGGCAGTGGAGTAGCATCTGATCTATTGCTGGGGGACTGCTTGCCATCTTACTTGGTGATGTCGATGGGTTTAAAGCCCTCCGAGTACTTGTACTGGCTGAAGCACTCTGAGAACACGGGGAAGCGATCGTTGTTGTCCCGTGCGGTGCATCCCTTAGCAGGGGCGCGTTCCTTCTTCCGGGCTTCGATGACCGAGCGGGCGTCGCGCCCGACGTTGATCTTGTCGCGAAGATCACCCATTGGCAACTTCTCGAGTTCTTCCCGACGGTTGTTGCCAACGGATGGTTCTTGTTGTCCCCGGAGAGGCTGGCCCGCGGGGCGGCTTCCCTATGGCTGTTGTGATGGGGTAGCCTGTCGCCTGGGGTGGCCTCCGGGCATCCTGCTGATTTGGCTCTCCCCTGCTCCCTCCCGTCCTCCACGCGAGATTGTGGGGGCGGAGTTCTGGTTGTTGAGATGGAGCCATGCCCGTTGCGCCATGCGAACGGCTGACTTAACGGCCGGATCCGGGTTGTTTGCGAGCACCGCCATTATTCCGGCAATGTTGACGATGGGGATATTAAAACCCACATCCTGTGCTCCCGTGAACTCAACATCGAGGTCGCGTTGTATGCGTTGCTGGCGTTCGGTAGCTCTCCTTCTGTGCCTGGCGCGCTTCTGGTTCCGCAGCCTCCGAGCGTTGCATTGGGCTTCATCCTCGTTGTCGGCGTCGACGGTGTTCTCGTCAGCCAAAATCTGCTCTGGTCTTTCATTGCGGTACCGGCTGCGGACTTCGTCTGACTCCGCCATGAATATGTGGCAGAGCGTAGAGGTGTCGTCCGAGTAGTCGGCCAGCACGATTCCTCCCGAATTGGTGGTGCCGAGTGGTCTGCCTTCCTGGAACGGCAGTGAGCCGAGGTGGGCCATCAATTGCTTGTTGTCTTCGAGTAGTTCGGAGGGTTTCATGCCCTTCCAGTACACGAAGCGGCCCTCCGGGGTGAAGGTTATAACAAGGCCTTGGTGGCCACCCAAGAAGGGTTCGGCTCCGGAATCGGAGTCTGAGTCGTAGTTGTCAAAGACAAGGGGCCCCCGACATGCGATGGCATCCTTTTCTCCGATCTTGAGTAGATCGTCTAAGTCCTTCTCCAATACGGAGTAGAACTCGGACTGTATAGCCTCTTGATAGGTAGAGGCGGCATTGCCTAGACCAAACGGGAATCGGGTACGGGGTCCCCCAGATGGAGTCGAGTCTGATCCGGGGAAGTTTGGTGTAGCACGAGTCGGAGTCACGTTGAAAACGGACTATTCCTCGATCTCCCCAATGAGGTCAGGGAGCAGCATCTCGCCGAGGTTGTCGACGAACTCGTCGGGATCACCGCTTGATGTTGCTGCTGGAGCTCCAGCTTGTTGTCGACGAGGTGCCGATGAAAGTTGTCTATGCCATCAGCGAGACATAATCACGAGCTGAAAACGAAAGTCATGCCCTCTGGGAGCACGGCGCTGATGAAGCTGAAAGTCGCCATCGAGTTCGTCGGTGGATCTTCGACAAATCCCCATACCTAGCATGCCAGCTATCAGTGTTTTACCGGCAAGCCTACCTAGGGATACCCTAAGGTAGTAGACTTGTGGTTAGGGTGTCGCCGAGATCAGAAACTCGAAGGTGCAAGCAACACAAGATTTAGATAAGTTCGAGCCGCAGTATACGTAATACCCTACATCCTGTTTGGGTGGTTTGTATTGCCTTGATGATGAGATATTTGGAGGGGGTCCCTACCCGCCCTTATATACTCCGGGGAGACAGGGTTACAAGGAAATCCTAGACCGATACTAGCTTAGGGGTCGTCCACGAGTACTTCTCTGGTAGTTTCCTTCTGTACCGACTAGCTGTACTTGTTTCCGAGTACTTTACAGTATGGATAAGGTATAGGACATTCCCAACCCCTTTCTCTAGAACATTCTACACCACGTATGCAGTCTCGTAGCCCCGGCTCTAACAGCAACACACTAATTCTTGCAACAATAAATAGAATTCTACACGATTATTACTAGAACAATCAAATGCAGGCGAGAAATGTTGCACCGACAGAATAAACTTGGGAACAAGAAATTCAAAGAAAGATACACACAAAAGAAAGTTTCCATGAGATCCAACCTCATGTTAGTTTTTATACAAAATTCGTTTGGTTTCATGCATCAAATAGCAACCTAAGGATTTCACATGGTGCAATACTTGGTTCCAAAGGTTAAATCTTATGTTAGTTCGCCTCCAAAATTCAATATGGTTTTCTTTGTTCCAAAGGAGGCCTAAGATAAACATATCATTCACACTTTTTTTTATCAAATATCCTTGGACTATAATTTTTTTTTGAGAAACACAGACGCAGACACTCACACACGCACGCACACTCACCCCTATGAATACACGCACGCAACCCTACCCCTATGAGCACCTCCGAGAGACTGAGCCGGCAAATCCTCGAGATTGATGAAGTCACCATAGGCGCCTTGCTGTCAACAAGAACGTCGCCTACCACTGAAAGCATAAAGCCGTTGAATTCTAGAAAATCCGCTCCCACAGGGAGTCGAACCCAGGACCTCAGGTGCTACTAAGCTTTTGTAACCACTAGGCTACAGGATCTTTCGCCCTTGGACTATAATTGATCCTATGTATTTTGTTCTGACCATGTATATCCAAGCAAGTAAATTTGCATTTCGTTTGGTATCTTTATATTATTTCTCTTTTCTTTGTTTTTGTTGTCATCAATCATGAATAAGGGGAAGGTAAATGTAATTTTTGTGATCAATTATAGTATAATAAACAGAACTACAATTTTTTAACGAGAATGTACAAGGTTAATTAGGTGTCATGGATGCAATGCAACATGCAATAAGATAGAGCCACGGAAACGAGGATAAAGAGATATAAATTGGATGTATCGCGTGAATTTTGATGTGATCTAATTGGATGGATTTCTATATAATTATGTAGATCACTTCATAAGCTTTTTATACAATCCAATATCATAAAAATCGGTGTCTGAAGCACAAAAGTAAATATGACGTGCATACTACTTCCTCCGTCCCAAAAGACAAGTCATCCTAGAAATTCTAGGATAAATTAACAAGAAGGTAAAATGATCATATTTGCCCAACCTTATTATCTATATTTGGCACTAATTAATTCTTGCATGCACATGCACTTTCTAAATAGGGTAAGATAACTTGTTTTCTGGGACATATTTTGAATCGTAGAATGACTTGTTTTTTGGGACGGAGAGAGTAGTCTACTGAAAAATTGAACTGATGAGCATATATCATCCGATGTTCACATTTTTAACACATGGGATAATTCGCCCTTCATAAGTTATTAGCAAAGGATAATCCAGTATTTACAGAGGACATCTTGCTGGACCTCCCAACATTCACAAAAATTAAAGGGAAGTGGAAATTCCAACATCTAACTGGATGCGCTTGTAATGCGCTGTCCACACTAAATCCTTTGTTGAGTACAAATAAATAGATCCTTTGAAGTAGGGATGTAAATGAATCGAATACAGTTGGATATCTATGAATACGAATACAGATAGTTATTTTCTTTCTCGGATTTGGATTGGGTACGGATACTGTCAAATGTGTCAGATAAGATATAAATGGATATCGACATTATAAAAATTAAGTTTTAGTATTCGGATTCAGATACAATGCCGGATACTAAATATCTGGACTCGGATATAGACGGATATTAACCTCTCGAAACGAATCCGAACTCGAATATGGACGGATATTATCGTACCATTTACACCCCTACTTTGAAGCTATATCTAGCTTGAGGTGTGATTACATACACTTTAAAAGACTACCGACCAACCAAAGTGGTCAGAGTAACCATTCAATGTAATTAGCAACAATATTACGGTGTCCAATACTAGTTTATAGCTAGAGAGAGTGTTTACAAGGTCTTGCTGTTTTGTGCTTGATCAAGAAGTGATCCCCAGTTGTAAACTTGGAAAGCTAGTGCCTTTGAGCTTTGGGGCTCTCAATCAAGCTTGTCGATTCTCTCGCTTGGTGTGGAGAAGTGATGAGGATTTTGTGGGGACATGGGAATCTTTTTGGCTTGGTAGCTCAAACTTTGAAGTGAAGAAGGCCTCAAGTGACGGAAGAGAGACTTGTGGTGAGGCTCATACTTTGAGTGTAACCACCTTGTCCATATTAATGCTTGTATTGGTGGTAGTAGTCCAAGGTTCTTATCAGGAGAGTCTTGGTAACAAGCATATCCTTATACTACAATTTTAACTAGGAGTAATATATAGTTTGTCCAACAATACTACAATAAATCCATGTGCCCGAGTTTGCATCCCTTTTCTTATCTCTCTAACTACTGCATTTATTTTCCCCATTTACCTTTTTACAGTCTAGCTTTGTGCCTTCACTTTCCTGTCCTAGTAGTCTCTAGGTTCATTTATTTTACAGATCTGGCTACAGGTAGCCAAATTCATTTTTGCAATAGAGTAACCATATTAGGTAACGAGTTGGCTTGAGGTAGCAAACTAGATTTTCAGCTCGCTAGTCTTAACATGCTAAACCAAGCTAATTCGTTATCAAGCGAGCCTGTGGTGCAACGTGCCCATCTGAGTTTAAGTTCTCGACTCGGCACAGGTGCTCGTATTTTTCTAGAATTATTTCAGGATTTTACCATAACGAGTGCACATGGATCACGGAATTCACCTACGGAGGGTATATTGCTTCTACACTATAAAGAACCAAAACTTTCAAAAACATAATCCACCAACAAAATCACCCATTTCCCTCTCACACCGACCCCACCTGCCAGCCTCGGATATAGTCTCCATGGGTTTGACACCGTCGTCAAGCGGCGAAAAACACCGTTTCTACAAGGTTTCTGCCAAATCTCGCCCTCTTTTTTCACCGCACATCACCCCCCCGCCCCCCCCCCCCCCCCCCCCCCCCCCCCCGGACCCAAAGCCATTCGAACGCTGTAATTACGCTGTATCCTTTCCCGTTTTCAATTTGATCAGACTTTCCATGTTATCTCATGCCTTCCCATTACGTTCCCTTTTTGTTTGCGTTTGCGACGGCCGACGGCAAATCTTGACGATCATCATCTGCATCTCCGAGGTATAGTTTCTCTTGTCACAAATATCATCTTAATTCTAAGTTTCGTCGGGTCCGACCCGGAGCAGGAAAGGAAGGAGGCGGGGCTGTGTACGGAGCCGGTGGCCAGGATGGCGGCCGCTCCGGCCGTCGTGCCTGTGAATGTGAAGTTGGCGCCGTCGGCGGAGGCCGCGGCGTTGAGGCTGCTGGCAGCGGCGCACGGGTTCATGGTGCGGAGGGCGGTGCGCGAGGTGGAGCGGGAGGCGGAGCCGCGGAGTAGGTCAGGCGGAAAATCGCGCGCGAGGTGGACTGGTGGAGGCGCTGCGCGGGGACGCGAGGGCGCGGATTGCCGTCGGGGAGGTGCTGATGAGGCTGTGCTGCTGCGGCTCGACGCGGTGCGCGGGCCGGCGCACGGGAGTACCGGCGGAGGATCAATAGGCGGGTGCTTGCCGCCGGCGAGCCGGAAAAGAAGAGACAGGAGGCAGAACCTGCTCCGCGTGACGCCAATCTTCTTGATGCCGACGACAAGCCAGATGATGATTCGGACGCGGAGGGCGGCGAATGGGAGATGGTAAAGGAGGAGCCGGCGCCTGCTGCGCGGCGGCATCACCGCCCGAAGAGCCGACGCAACAAGAAGCGGCGGCAGGGAAGAGACCCGGACGGCAGCGGAGACCGGCACAGCCAGCGGCAGCCCGGACGCGAAGAGGCTGATGGAGATGGTTGCAGCGCTGTGCGAGCGGAGTGTGCACTGTGCGCAGTGACCGGGGCGCTGGCGGAGTGCGCCGTGCGGCGTGTGGAGGACGACGCCGAGCGCCGGCGGCGGCGGGCCAAGAAGCTCCGGCCTCTGCAAGGAGGGCAAATGGAGCAACCCCGGCAAGTGTCAACGCCCAAAGAAGAGAGAAGTAGACTCAGAAAGGCTGAAATGCACATACTCAACAGCAATCCACACGCGTCAGGTTATATCCGAATTTATTTTTTGATACCAGTCTATGTCCTGCAGTTTCTATAGTGTCTCCCAGCACACCAGTTTCAGTCTGCCAAACGCCTGTACCCTTCGATCCAACACCAGTCTCCGCTGTTACAGGGGCGAATGTAACCTCTAACCAAGGTTTGTTTACTAACGTCCACCATTTTATGTATCCTCGGTCCATTGCATTTTTCATCATTGTTGATTGCAGGTGGATTTATAAACAATACCCCTTTTCCCACAATTGGATCCGCCATTTTCCCTCTGTTAAACCTTGGTATGAGTTTTGAAGGTATGATATCATAGCTCGGCTCTCCCATCACCTAATATTAGTTTCGATTTCCTCTTAATTTTAATAATATATAAATAATATTAATTGATGAATTTGTACACGTGCGTGACTAATTATGGTAAATAGTGAAGAAAAAATCACTTTCAGATGGGAATGGGATATATATGGTAGTCTCTCTAGAGCCGGACAAAAACAAATCAACAATTATATGGTGCTAACAACTTGTCAACCATCTGAGTTATAGCTAGTGTGACTAAGCTTTTTCTTTCGTTTTTTGCTGATCAACTCTCTGACGGTGACCTAATTTTATTCCATTAACAGGGGTGTTAGTGAGTGAGCCTGCCTCTATCCTGGCCACAGGATGAGCCGAAATGGTGCTGGTGGTGGGCCCGGGATCCATATGGAGATGGATGAACATGATGTCAGTGTGAGGATAGGGGTCGGTGTTGGGCGGCTCTCTGAACCAACTATTAGTAATCATGGGGTTTTATTTAGAAGCTGATCAAGAATAAGAGAACTAGCTGGCTTCTCCTCTCTTTTCCAGAAAAGCACGAGAACAAGGTGTGGAAAATATGGCATATTCTTCAATCATACGACCGAATTATGTAGAATATTGGAGCACTTATAGGGAAAAACAGTACTGAAGTTAGTGAACAAGAAAATGGTGTAGAAATGGAAAGCGAAAACTGTCAGTGACCAGCCTGGACTGGTGAATTTCAGTAATCCAATTTTGGGGTCCTTGCATAAAGTTGTGGCATATTATATAAATTCGTAAAAAGAGAGCAAAAATAGTAGCACTACATATTGTTGACGAAAAAGCCGTGGGTTGGCTTTCAGCATCGGCACACGCGAGGACCCGGGAGCCTCTTGCTTCGCTCCTGCGCGGCGTTCAAATCGGCTGCATGGTGGCCAGGGCGTGCCAGTCAATTTGACCTACAATTGATAAGCGACAGGTGAAACGTTAAATTACCGGAACGTATCGACTGGTGTTCCGAATTGTTCCGCCACAGGCATTAGCCAAGCGTCCGATGCATCAACAGATCAATCGGCCAAAGCTCCGGCCGATTGTGCAGGTAAGGCAACGCCAAACGGGTTAGCGAGACCTCGGTAAGCAACACCTAGATCCGAACCCGATCGGCTTGGCGATGAGCAACAGACAAACTGCGCGTCGGCAGATAGTATTTAGATCTAGGCTAGATAAATTATGGTCAAAACTAAATAAAAATAAGATTAAACGAGTCTAACCATGTCAAATCTAGCAAATACCAATAACTTGTGATAACAGCAAGAAACAAGCTAGACTAAGCAGATTAATCTAACAAGAACAAGCTGATATCGATAAATTGGTGAACAGATCTAGATCCAATCTGCTCGATAACTTGAACTAATACAGGATAGATGAAGAAGTGATGCGCCGTCAACCTTGAGCCTATCTGCCTTGTTCAACGCGGAACTTACCAGCAAGTTGGGGATCGAAGTCGATGCAACCCCACGTGCAGGAAAGAACTCGTAAAAGAAAAATCTACTGCAACTAAGGCGAAGCCGCCGAAAAGAGAAAAAAGGGAAAAAAAGTTTGTGTATTGATCATTGTATGGTCTTGGTAGATGTCCGAGGGTAACTATTTATAGCCTAAGCTACAAACCCTAGTCGATTACGACGTACAATTTACTTAACAACAAAGAAAATAAACTTTTTCTAAATAAGAATCTAAAAGATAACTTGTCTGACGTAGCTTCGCTAGCTCTTTTCACGCTCCATCGGCCGCGACGCTCTTCTTTCAGCCCAATATGCTTCATCCCTCGCTTTCCAACCAGCGTCGACCCATCTTTGGCCCGCCAGCTAGGACGCTTTCCTTACGGGCACCAGTCTCCTACCTTATCGGCAATCATTCAATCTCATCGGCTTTCTCCTCCGATAATCGCCCTTCTACGCCGATTCCAGGCCCTTTGATCAACTCTTACCTTCTGACCACGGTTTTAACCAATGTGCAAAAACGGTGTCAACACATGCTCCCCAATTTCGGAATAAATGTGCTTTGTTCCGAAATTCCAATCAAAGTCCTTCCTCCGCACCCCCTCGATTTATTGCAACTCTTTGATTTCTGCACATTCATTTTTTTTTGCATCTTATTGGCGCGAGAACAAACAGCCAATACTGTTTAACCTTTGACTTCTCGGCTCCCCTCATCATTACTCCTCTGTGGGAAAAGTACAATCGGCCATATATCAACCACCCCATCTTGCCAAGTAACTCCATGACCCCTCGATTATCGGGATGGTAACTAGAACACGTCTCTGACTCTTCCACTTCCATTTTAACTGCAACCGTTCGGCCTCCAGAATTCTCTATTCCCTTTGCTATAAATCAAAGAATGCAGTAGAGAACGAGGAAAAAATTCCAATCCTGCTCTTCTTTTTCCTCAGCTTTCACCCTTATCTGCTCCTTGCTTCAACGCCTCCTAGCCACCCATGGCCGATTCCTCAGCTTTCACCCTTATCTGCTCCTTGCTTCAACGCCTCCTAGCCACCCATGGCCGACAACAGGTACCCTACTGACGACGCCCCCAGGACAACTCAGCGCCTGCGAACAACCTTGCGCCGACAGGGTAAGGATTCTTTAGCTTTGCAGTCTTTCTTCCAGCCTTTGATCTAAGTTTCCTTTTTCTTCCATTACTGCAGGGCCATATCAATGGCCGATGGCGTATACCATGCCAGTACGTCATCAAGGCCCACGCCAAGCGCTCCCGCTGCGGATTCTTCCAGCTCCGATTCCGACAACTCCTCGAACCCTTGGGTGATTGAGTTGGAATCTTCCCTGCGCGCCTCCTGAGCCGCCCTAGCAGCTGCACAAGCAAAGCTTACCACAACCCGAGCCATGTTGGAGACATCTGACTCAAGAGTAGCAGGTTGGCCCTTTTGCAGCACATTCTTTGACTTTCTTTTTATCTCCGGCTTCAGATTTGCTCTTCTGATCTTCAAATTTCTTCAGCTCTCGAAGCCCAGCTTCAAGGTCTTCTGCTATCGGCGAACCAGGCTGCTGACTTTATCAACGCTCGAGGTACTCTGCTCGTCGACCGTCTGCAAGATGTCCCCGTCCGCATCCGGAAGATCGCCGAAAATGGCATCCATGTCGGAGCGGCTACAGCTCTGGCCACAGTAAAGATCCAACTAGATTATGACGTCCAGTACCTGGAACCCGTCCTGTAATGCCCTGTATTATAAGGTTTCTAATTAAGTTATATTAATGACAATGTTAGGTTAATAGGAGAAATTTATTAGTCATTCCGGTTGCCTTTGATTTCTTAGTAAAAGAAATTAGAATATAATTTGCCACATGTATGCATATGCATGTATAATGTGTGCACCTTCTAGGAAAAGTTTGTAGCTGATTTTGATTTAAATATTTTGAAGGGCCCACCTGTCATGACGCATGTTAATAGGAGAATGTTTCCCTCTACAGGCATGCATATGTATGTGTGAATAAAATACCATCTCCGCAGATACATGTCCATTGCTTGATGCTATGCGCTAGTGTGGTATAGGCCATAGCCATTACTTGAGAGGCATTAGCTAAACCTTATTAGAGTGCTTGTGGAACCTAGCCGTCTTAGGTAGGGTCCATAGTTAAGGTTAGTCTTAGCTCAATAATATCCGACGAGAGAGTACAATATTCTTATCTCAGGCTATCCACCAATGTGTCCGCTTGCATGTAAAAAGAAAGATTATCTAGACATACAATAACTATAAGTGACTTGCTTTATAATTAAGCTTACTTCAAATAAGTACCATGTCAGGCTAATGATAGTTAAGAAGGCTTAAGTCCTCAAGATAGGTGTGCATGTGTGAACAGTGGCAGCTTGCAATTCGTAGCCTTGTTTGATTATTTGCAACCATGGGGCCTACCTGTCATGTGGTGATAGGTTACTACTCCATGAGTATGTGCATGTGAGAATATCAATCTACTTGCATGTACGCATATAGCTTGCTAGTATTGTGGGACCCACAATAAAGTAACAAAAGGAAAATGACCGGAGTAGATGATGAGTATTACTGCTCGACGTAATTAAGGGAAAAATGGAGGACAAGAACACCGGTTGGAGTCTTGGAGGCCGTGCAAACATTAATTTCCACTCCTTAATTATGGTGGACGTGATTTATATGCACATGCATAAGCATATTATTAGTACGTGTGCGTGGACAAGAATTAGAGGGTTTGTTTGTAGCAGACTAAATGCTTACGTATTGCTTGGCAGCTGTCAAATGCAAGCAGGATCGTTATCTCCTTTCATAGTAAGCTAGAGACAAGAGCCCGCAAACAGCAGTAAATATTAATAGATAATAAAAGGAAAATAACTAGCAAAACAAATGGAGTGGATAATACCAGGACCTGAGCTGACTCTGGCAGGTTCCACGTTAGTCCACGGTGCTCTGGTGTACTCTCCACTAGCCTAGACTTGGCTGCCCGGTGCTGCCCGTTTGCTGCCCGATGCGCTGACCGGCGTAACCAGTCACCATGACGAACCGCCTCCAGCGTCCTATAAATAGGATCCGAAGAGGGCACTTCTGCTCGACACACCAGCAGTCAGTAAGGTGCACGAGTGAGCGTTAGAGCTCAGCTCGAGCTTAGTAAAGCAATACGTTGAAGTACTGTCAGCTAGAATAGGTATGGTAGTAACAGTAATCAACGTTGCTATGCTAGTAGATCATACTGCTATAGAGCTAAGAAGTTATTAGTTGAAAAAAGGAAGGATAGTTAAAATGCTGCCAAAATACTGCCGGGGAACAACAAATAATATATTTGATCGTGCTGACAAGGCAAGCAGCCTATACGATATTAACTCACTAATGTTGTGTTAACATTTATATTTCAATATTTATATTTTAAAGCAATCTGTCTGCCACTAACCTGCTGACATTGCACTAACTTATATATTCCAGAATTTATATTTCATCGTACTACTAACTACTGACAATGCACTAACCTTTATATTTAAGCATTTAATTTCGAGTACACTTTATATTTTCGTGTGTGTTTTACCTTTCCCGTTGTGGTGTTGCTCTTACCTTTCACGTGCGTTTTGTACTTCCGATCCACTTGTGGTGTTTACCTCCTGTGTGTTATTTAAATACCTCGATATTTACATTTTGTATGCGATTTATAATTCCAATATTATGATTTTGTACTATTGTAATGCCTACAATTTGAGTGCATTTCTATTTCTACGCCATTATGCTGACCGTGTGGTGATTTATGAAGCTGATGTTGCAACGACAATTGTATTGTACCGGTCACGGTTCAGGAATGGTACTATCTGAGTTCTCAATTGGAGATGGCTCTTGTTCCGAACATGGTGCTTGGTGATGGATCTGTAGGAGCGACCATGCACTAGTAAGTCGAGAGATGTGATCTTCGGACGGTCAAAGAGCTCTGCTCTTCTAGAATATTCATGGACGCATGGTATTCTAATAGAGACTGTTGATGTCGGAGTACCCCTCCGTAGAGTATTAAAGTGTAAAATTTCACCAATGTGACTCCCAGGTTGGGAAGCTTGCGGTCATATGTGACATCAGCTTAACTACTGTTTGTTTTAAAATATATTTTGAATGATATGTGTTTAATATTTCAGCTTTCGCTTATCATGTTGATTTGGTTAATATCATATACCTGTTTGCTGGGTATGATCTATCCTACTCACTCTTGCTTTAATTACATTTTTACAGCTTATGAACATGGACTGAGCTAGGAGGGAAGGGAAGCGACTAGATGTAGCTTTAGTTGTAGTTATAACATATTTGTTTTATCAATATGTAAAATATCTCTTGAATAATGTAAGTTGTACTCAAAACATGAATTAATAAAGAGGAATGGTTTTTGATCCACTACTCGTCTATGTCTAAAATACGCCTTGCACGGTTATAAGCTAACTCTTATAAGCATGCGGCGACTGTCCCGTCTAGGCCCTAGTTGGGGGTGTGACACGTCCATGCTGAAGGAGAAGCTCTTCTTGAATTTCTGGATGTCATGGAAGATCTTGAGCACACAGCTACGGGCTTAGCGAGGATGCTAGTGTAGACACTGTAATTAGCTTGGTTTTCTACGATGATTAAATCATCGTATGTAATAATGTACTGGCTATGCATCCCATGAACCTTGGTGTCTCACTTTCTTAAACATATTTCTTCTTTTAATCCATGCGCACTTCATCAAATGCCGTGACATATATTTTGTTTCCAACAATCAGCCAAAGCACTAACCATAACTCAAAAGACAACCGATAAAGAATCATCGGCCTTATACTAATTTCTGTTGACAACCAGAAACAACATTTAGTCGTATATTTTTTGCACTAAGGGCGATACATATCGTATCGGCCATTTGAGCCTAATCAACACGACCGGCTTTTACAAGACTAATTCATCGGCCAGAGATTCTTGCGTTGCTTCTCCTCAGCCGATGGGGTGCTTGTTCAGACTTCTTTACGGAGCAAGATTTCCTGAACGGTCTCCTTGAACTGGGTCAAGACCAAAGTCTTCCATCTTCGAGAAATCTTCTTCCCAAGTCTTCCCTGATATGCACTCCACACCATCAAATCCCCAGATTGGAGGATCAACCCATGCAACACTAAGAGATGATCCGCATGTACTACTTCGACTGAACCATCTTTTATCCACTGAATAAGGCATTGATGCAACGTGGATGGATGCAGCAATTAGCGTGGATCCAATCTCGGCCCAAGAGTAGATTATATGAACCATTGCCGTCCATAACAAAGAAAACAGTAGGTAGGATCTTGCTTCCAATCGTCAGATCGACAGAAATTGCCCCCCGAGCGGGCGAGGTCTTCCCCTCATAGTTCTAAAGCATCATATCAGTTCCCATCATATCCTCTTCGTCATACCGAAGCTGTTGGAGAACAATATAAGGCATGGCATTGACAGCGGCTCCTCCATCGACCATCATTTCAGTCATCGGCCTGCTGTCAACATGTCCTTTCACATATAAAGGCCTTAGATGTTTTCGCTCCTCCTCAGTTGGCTTCTTGAATGATGCTTGGACTGGACTCAGTGCAAGTTTCGTCGCTGCTTCCTCACCATCACCAAGCACTGGTGTTTCGAATTCCACGCGCAGCATACAAACCATATTGACCGATGTTGATGGGGTAGTTTCATCGGTCTTCACGTGCCACACTTGTGATTTGACTGTCTTCTTCTCGTAGGCACGTGCTTCTTCTTGTTCCCGGTGACGGAGCCTTTGAACCCTCCTCTTCTAAGAACGGGTTAACCCCTGAATGCACCAACCCGGGTACTCCTCTGGATCATACCTGTAGCTGTCATGACGCTCGAGCGATCGATCCAGAGGTGCCTCATCAGGTACACGTTCTACAACTTGTTCTTCAATTGTTGCTTGTTCAGGGACACGTGGACCCAGCCGATCATGAACAGAGACACGATTGTGCTTGCCTTTGAAAATCGATTGTTGATGGTTGTCTTCATGGCACTGCATCTTGGAGTCACATCGGCCTTCCTATGCCCCATTGCATTCGGGACAATCATCGGCCGATGGCAAGCGCAAGCCCTCGTTCCAACAGAACGCAAAGAACGGGCATCGCCAGTGTTCTGCATCACGCCTGTCTCTTTCTTCTTGACGGCGTCTCTCTCTTTCTTGCTGGCAATGATATTTGTTCAGAAGCATCTGAGATGTAACAACCCTACGTGACCTCCTGAAACTTCCACCTTCTTTGTATCGGCCTTGGTCCCCCCTGCCGTTGGCCGATACACGAGTCTTCGGACTTTCGGTATCATGATCAGGATGATCAGAAGGTGATACCTTTGCACTTTCGTCAACTTCCTAGGCCCCCACGTCAACTGCACTGGGTGGGAAGGGGTGCTCGCCAATCTTCATCGGCCTGTCGAACTTGATCCTTCCTTGCTCGATGGCCGTCTGGATTTCCTTCCTCAATGTCTTGCAGTCATTAGTATTATGAGTGACAAAATGATGCCACTTACAATACCTGCGGTCCTTTATTTTGTTGGCCGATGGGATCACATGGTTGGAGGGCAACTTGAGTTGTCCTTCTTGCAGTAGCAGATCAAAGATCCTATCGGCCTTTGTGATATCGAACCCGTAGCTTTCAGCTAACTTCTTGGCGAACGGGCAAGAGATCGGCTTCTTGGTCTTGACCCATTCAGCAACGTTGATCTCAGCCTTGCTTTCTGATTCAGAAGAATCCCCAACATAGTTGACCCTCTTCTGGAATGTGTTCTTCCTGGCGTCGTGGGCTCGAACATCAACATTGGCAAGCCTGGATGCCAGGTGGCTCAGGCTCTCGAACTCCTGGGATGAGAATTTCTCCCTGATGTGCGGTAGGAGTCCCTGAAAGGCCAATTCAGCTAACTGGCCATCGCTAAGAGACAAATTAAAGCAACGGCTCCTGACGTCCCTGAATATCTGAATGTAATCCGGGACAAGCTCGTCATTCCTCTGTCACATCGCAGTTAAGACGGTGATCTTCATCTTTTGTACCCCGATGAAGCAGTACTTGTGGAATTGCTTCTCGAGATTTGCCCAAGTGATTATGGAGTGTGCTGACAGTGATGAAACCACGCAATGGACGACCCAAAGAGAGAAAGCGGGAATAGGCGGATCTTCAAGGCATCTATCATTGTTGCTTCCCTGCATTGTACCAGGAACCTCCTGACATGCTCAATGGTCGACATGTTGCCCTGTCTAGAGAATTTAGTGAAGTCTGGCAACTTGTACCGATGAGGCAGTGGAATCTGATCGTAGGCTTCTGGGTAAGGCTTCCTGTACATGAATGCAGGTTCCTTTGGCTTCAAGCCGAACTAATTTTTCATCACATCGGCTATCTTGCTGGCCCAATCAACTTCAGGTTGCTGCACCATGAGGTTCGGCATCTGAAAGCTTGCGTCTTGAAGGGCCCTCTGAATTTGGGGACTCGTCGGCTGTCCCACAGTATTGTCTATCGGCTCGAAAGCCGATGCATCTATGCGATGCCCCCCAGTCTGGGTCGGCACCTGCGGAGTCTGCAGATGCTGGATCGTCGGGGCAGACGGCACCAACGGCAATGTAGTAGCAGGGGAGTTCATCGTGTTGTTGTCTTGTTCGAACATTCATGGATAGATGTACGACCAGAATTCCATCGGCATGCCCAACGTAGAAGGTACAAATCCAGTTGGGGTGTTGAACATGCCTCCGCTTGGCGTCGACGCGTTCATCACAGGATTGGCAGTAGCTGCAGGCGGCGATGAAGTGTGTGCCGCTGAAGGTCCCGGGCGCCTCAACACATATGGTGATGAGCTTGTTCCAGCGCCGGCCATCGGCACACTCGTCGTACTGGGCAGGGTACCATCTGCCGTCATTGCTGATATTTGGGCACCAGCTGCGGCCGATGTTCCTATGTTGGAGTAAGATGGTCCTGTGTTGCCTCCTTGAGTGCCCTCTGCTAGGACGTTCTTGATAGCGTCCATGATGGTCTCGATCAGAACCCCTGACTTATTAATCAGCGCATGGATTATAGACTAATCGAACATCTCTTTGAACTTGGCCTTGTCTTGAGTGATGGAGATGCCCCCCGGCTCTGGTAGCGGCTGCTTCTTTATTGCCTGCCCTCTTCTGGTCAAGGTGAACAACCTGAGGCAGACGTCTTGAGTTTGCTTCATGGTTTCTTCAACCAGCCGCCTTTGATCTTCATCAATATCCTCCATGGTAGGACGTGGGATCTTGTCATCATCCGTCCCGTTGTTCCCGGTCATCGTGGTGTCATTGTCGTGTCCCACCGAGCGTGTCAAAAGCGTGTTTACGCAAAAAGCCGGGGGTCGGCCTTCAGCATCGGCACACGCGAGGACCCGGGAACCTCTTGCTTTGCTCCTGCACGGCGTCCAAATCGGCTGCGTGGTGGTGTAGGACGTGCCAGACAATTTGACCTACAATTGACAAGGGACAGGTGAAACATTAAATTAACGGAACGTATCACCTGGCGTTCCAAATCGTTCCGCCACTGGCATCGGCCAAGCGTCCGATGCAGCAACAGATCAATCGGCCAAAGCTCCGGCCGATTGTGCAGGTAAGGCAACGCCAAACGGGTTAGCGAGGCCTCGGTAAGCAACACCTAGATCCGAACCCGATCGGCCTGGCGATGAGCAACTGACAAGCTGGGCGTCGGCCGATGGTATTTAGATCTAGGCTAGATAAATTGTAGTAAAAACAAAATAAAAATAAGATTAAACGAGTCTAACCCTGTCAAATCTAGCAAATACCGATAACTTGTGATAACAACAAGAAATAAGCTAGACTAAACAGATTAATCTAACAAGGACAAACTGATATCGATAACTTGGTGAACAGACGAGACCTAGATCCAATCTGCTCGATAACTTGAACTAATACAGGATAGAGAAAGAAGTGATGCGCCGTCAACCTTGAGCATATCTGCCTCGTTCGACGCGGAACATACCAGCAAGTCGGAGATCGAAGTCGATGCAGTCCCACGTGCAGGAAAGAACTCGTAAAAGAAAAATCTAGTGCAAATAAGGCAAAGATGCCAAAAAGAGAAAAAAGGAAAAATGGGTTTGTGTATTGATCATTGGATGATCTTGGTAGATGCCCGAGGGCAGCTATTTATAGTCTAAGCTCCAAACCCTAGTCGATTACAACGTACAATTTACTTGACAACAAAGAAAATAAATTTTTCTAAACAAGAATCTAAAAGATAACTTGTTGACGTAGCTTCGCCAGCTCTTTCCACGCTCCATCGGCCGCGACGCTCTTCTTTCAGCCCAATTGCCCAATATGCTTCATCCCTCGCTTTCTAACCAGCGTCGTTCCATCTTTAGCCC
Source organism: Panicum miliaceum (assembly GCA_032594955.1). Lineage (NCBI taxonomy): Eukaryota > Viridiplantae > Streptophyta > Magnoliopsida > Poales > Poaceae > Panicum > Panicum miliaceum. The sequence goes on along the minus strand of CM064057.1, from coordinate 46,101,810 downwards.
ACCAGCTAGGACGCTTTCCTTACGGGCACCAGACTCCTTCCTTATCGGCAATCATTCAATCCCATCGGCTTTCTCCCCCGATAATCGCCCTTCAACGCTGATTCCAGGCCCTTTGATCAACTCTAACCCTCTGACCACGGTTTTAATCAATGTGCAAAAACCGGTATCAACACATACCACAACACAAAATTAACGACCGACATCAGTCACTAAAAATCATTAATGGCCGATGAGCTATCTATCGGTATAACCATATAAGATATCTACGTTCAAAAAGAATGTTTTAAATTCAAAACACGGCGGGTTTCATATAGTAAAAGTGAACCAACAAAATCAACGTGTTTCTCTACTCCGAAATACAACAGAAGTTCATGCCATATTCGACAAAAAATGGGGAGGAATTGGAGACTATTTTACCAATGCATAACATGTGAAGACTTCTCATTCTTCATATGCTTCCTAAATTATATATGGTGAAACATAAAATTTGTTGTTGAGCTGGATAGCATGATATATGATATATCTCATCTAGTATGAACCTGTAAGACATCCAAATGTGTATACCCACAAGAAAGTTGTGTGTTCATTGTAAAACAGCTAGTCATGAGCATGCACCCAACTTTTCCAAAATCAAAAGAAATAAAATGCATTACAGCTTAAACCTTCATGGACCTTCAACCCTATAAATATAGGCCCCATGGCATCCCCAAAACCACATCGCAGCAAGCACTCATAGCTTGTCAAACAGCTAGCTCTTGCAAAAACTAGCTTCTAGCAATAGCTTGTTGCCAAGCCGCGCAGATGGGCAAGGAGGTTGACGTGTCCACTCTGGAGGCCGACGGCGCCCGCGACTACGCAGACCCACCACCAGCGCCGCTGGTGGACATCGATGAGCTCAGCAAGTGGTCCCTGTACCGCGCCGTGATCGCCGAAGTTGTGGCCACGCGGGGTGCATCGGCGTGGGCATCCTTGGCATCGCGTGGGCATTCGGCGGCATGATCTTCATCCTTGTATACTACACCGCCGGCATCTCCGGTGGCCACATCAACCCGGCCGTGACGTTCGTGTTGGATTGATCTCGGGCTCGGTCCAACGACCGAGTCGGAGCCCCTTGACGCACCTTGATCAGGGGCGCCAACCAACCGATGGTTCTGGGCCCCTGTCGTGCAGCGCCATATAAAATAGAGGTGGGGGCCATAGGGGCACGCACGCCAAAGTTTGTCGTGCCCCCTAAAGCCACCAACAAACCCTAGCCTGATCCGATCGGGGAGGCGCTAAAGCGATGGGAAGCCCGCCGCCTCTGCACCACGCCGCTGACCTTCGTCCATGACTCCGGCCGCTGATTCCTCACCACACCAGCGCCCCTGCACCGCGTCGCCTCATCCACGATTCCGGCTCGACTTCGCCGACGAGATGGCCAACAACGCCGAAGCCGGATCCTCCAACGGTGGTATGCACACTCCCCTCTACCTCTCTATCCCTTTGTCTCTTAGTTGTAAATCAAAAACACCATGTTTACTCTTTGTTGGTGCAAATTACACCTGTAGATCTACTCCTAGTCGATCCTTAGTATTAACAATGGTATCAGTTAGCCTAGATCTAGCGAGTAGATCCAGATTGGGGTAGAATTTAGAAGGAGAAAGAACCGACTTCGATGCAAATCGAAAGAAGACAGAGAGCCAAAACCCTAACCCTAGCAAGAACAAGGGCCGGCGGATCTTACCATCACGCCGGTCGCCGCCACCGTCATCCATCGTAGACGCGGCGCGGGAAGGTCACCCAGAGCACCGGCTTACCGGCGCTCCACCACCGCCGTGCGGGTAGAACCGGCCGAGCCGTGGCATGACGCCGCCTCACCGGCGCACGAGGAACCGCCACTGGACCGCTCAACGGCGGCGAGTTCACCCCACGGTGAGTGCACGCACCGGCGAGGGGACCGGCGGCGGCAGTGCCACCTCCTCCGGCCGCCACGGGCGGCCGCCACTCAGGAACTGAGAGAAAAAAAGGGGGAGAGATGAGAAATGAGCTAGGGTTTTGGGGAGCTCACGCCGCACCTGGGTTTTGACCCAGCAAAACGAGCGGACGGTCGTCCGATGATGATCGTCGGCCAGGATCTGCCGACCGCTGCTGGGCTGGTTTCAGCCCAGGCGGAAGGGTGCTTTCCCGGCCTAGGCCCAGGTTGCCTGGGGCGCGGGGGGGGGGGGGGGGGGGGCACGCGCGCGAGATGGGCCGTGGGCCATTTCTCTCGGCCAAGCCGCAAGTACAGAAGGAAAAAGAATTAGTTTTCATCATTTTCAGAGGCTTTTTCCTTGTTGCTTTGATTAGTTTTCATCTCTAATTATTTTGCACCAACGTGTTTAATGTTTAGAGAGTAGATAAGTTTCAGGAAGAGCTTCTGAAATAGTTTATTCATGTTCCGCTGCTAGAATGTTTATGTTTATCTTTTAATTAAATTTGAACCAACGGGACATTTTAATTGGAAGAGTAGTTATAATTTTCAAGTTAATTATGACATTGTTATTTTCTGACCAAAGTTGATGATAGCAGTATTATAATTTTATTTCATGAGTTTTCATGCATTATTTCTATTTCTGCCCAACGGTGATGTAGAATTAATGTAGTAGTATCTTGTATGTTTTAATTTTGACCAACGTTAAATTAAAGCATGCAAGTGTTATTATTGAATGTTGTCAACCTTTTCTAATTTTTTATTTTAGGCTACAACCCAATGGCATTTATCTCGTCCATTGAGCCCCTCAATGGAGGAAACTATGGCTCATGGAGGGAGAAGCTTGAGATGGCACTTGTGTTGGCAGAGATTGATCTAGCATTGACCTCACCATGTCCCACTAAACCTGTGGACTTGGTGAGGGGAGATACTGAGGCCGAGGCTGCATGGGCCACGCGACAACGTGACCATGCATCGTTGGTGATAACAATGATTTTGAAAAAGCAAAATGGGATAAGTCCAACCGCAAGTGCTTGATGGTGATCAAGAGCTCCATTGTGGAGGCCATAAGGGGAGCAATCCCAGACAGTACCACTGCCACTGATTATCTCAGGAAGGTGGAGAGTTAGTTCACTGGCTCTTCAAAAGCTTATGCAAGCACTCTTATAAAGAGGTTAGTTACTGAGAAATACAATGGCGGGGGGATAAGAGAGCACATACTGAGGATGAGCAACATGGTATCCAAGCTTAGGCCTATGAACATGGAGCTCCCAACGGAGTTCTTAGTTCATTTGGTTTTTGCTTCTTTGCCTAAAGAGTATGATTCGTTTGAGGTTAATTACAACCTCCAACCAGAAAAGTGGGATATTGATAAGCTCATTGCCATGTGTGTGCAAGAAGAATAGAGGTTGAAGGGCTCACATGGTGATTCTGTTCACTATGTGAAGCAAAGCAAGAAGAGGAGCTACAATGACAACAATGCTAAACCACAAGGGAAACCTCAGTGGGACAAAGGCTTCTCTTCTAAGTCACAAGGAAAGGCCCCACAGCAAGTTCACCATCCCAAACAGGTCAATGAAGAGCCAGTGACCAAGGACCAGTGCAAGTGGTGCAAGAAGAAAGGACACTGGTAGTCTGATTGTTTGGAGTTTATGAAACATCTGAATAGAAAGGGTGAGGACTTTATTACATTTGTAGATGAATCCTTGTAGTTATGTTATGATAAATCTACATGGTGGATTGACTCAGGTGCAACTGTTCATGTTGCAAATTCTTTACAGGGATTCAGTACGAGGAGGACCCTGCAAAGAGGAGAAAGAACGCTTAGAGTCGCGAATGGCGTCGAAGCTGAAGTTGAAGCGATTGGAGAACTCCCATTAGAATTGAATAATAGCTTCATACTTCATTTACAGAATGTTCTCTATGTACCCTCTTTGAGTAGAAATTTGATTTCAGTTTCATGCTTAGCGAATGATGGATTTAATTGCCATTTTGGCAAAGAACAATGTTTGATTAAGTTTAATGATAAGTGTGTTGGTCTTGCGTTCCTGCAAGCCAAGCTTTATATGTTATCTATGCATGAGAATGTGAATGTTGTATGAAATGAAGAAAAGAATGAGTCTTCCTCGACTATGAATGTACAAAACAAGCGCAAACGATGCGATAATGAAATATCAGCGAAATTATGGCACTGTCGTTTAGGCATATTTCGAGGGGGAGAATTGAACGATTAATCAAAGAGAAAATTCTGCATTCTCTAGATTTTATAGACATAGAATATTTCATCGATTGCATTAAAGGAAAGTATGTTAAATAAATTAAGAAAGGAGCCAAACGAAGTGCAAGGGTTTTGGAAATCATACACAGATATTTGTGGTCCATTCCCCGTAAGGACTGTGGATGGTTATGATTCATTCATAATATTTACAGATGATTATTCACGTTATGGCTACATTTATCCAATTAAAGAACGATCAGAAGCATTGGATAAATCTAAGATATTCAAAGTTGAAGTAGAAAATCAGCTCAACTTAAAGATTAAGATAGTGAGATCCGACCGTGGTGGGGAGTACTACGGTCGACATACCCCATATGGACAAGTTCCTGGACCTTTTGCAAGGTTTTTACAGGAAAATGGCATAGTCGCCTAGTATTCTACACCTGGCGAGCCTCAGCAGAATGGAGTAGGTGAAAGACGTAACCGTACCTTAATGGATATAGTGAAAAGTATGATGAGTTACTCCACGTTACCGATTAATGTGTGGGGTTGTCCAGCTGAGGCAAAAGTGTTTAACCCAAACATTGGGAAACTAGATCCCAAGATGGTCAGTTGCCATTTTATTGGCTATCCAGATAAGTCAAAACGTTATCGCTTCTATTGTCCTGACAGACATATGAAGTTCGTAGAAACAAGACATGTTGTCTTCTTGGAGGATGATATGATCAGGGGGAGCATGGTAGCACAGAAAATTGATCTTGAGGAGAAGCGGATTTTTGTGCCCACTCCGATGATTCAGGAACCATTCTTCGTGTTACCTGTTGTCGCTGCACCAACAGTGCAGGACATTGTAGTGCCAGCGCATGTTGTTAGTTCCCCAGTTGTGGCAACAAGTCAGAATGAGGAACCTGTCCTTCAGGATCCTATAGAACCAATTGCCGCACATGAGGGGGAGCAACAGCAGCCTCAAGTAGAAGAAGTGCCAGTAAATGAAAGCCCTAGTAGGTCACAAAGAACGAGAAAATCAGCTATCTCTAGTGATTATAAAGTCTATCTTAGCGAAGAAATTCAAATGAAAGGTGATCCTACCACATTTGAAGAAGCCATGAGAAGCGCTCAATCATCAAAGTGGCTTGAAGCTATGGAAGATGAGATGAAATCAATGAGTACCAATAAAGTTTGGGACTTAGAAGAAATTCCTAAAGGAGCCAAAACAGTAGGCTGCAAATGGGTCTACACAACGAAATGTGACTCCAAAGGGAATGTGGAGAGATACAAAGCGCGACTTATGGTGAAAGGCTTCACACAAAGAGAAGGAATAGATTACAATGAGACATTTTCTCCAGTCTCATGCAAGAATTCTTTTAGAATTATAATGGTGTTAGTGGCACACTATGATTTAGAGTTACATCAGATGGATGTAAAGACGGCATTCCTTAATGGGGATTTGTATGAAAATGTATACATGACTCAACCCAAAGGTTTTGTCGTGGAAGGAAAAGAAGATATGGGATGCCGCTTGAAGAAATCTATTTATGGATTAAAATAGGCCTCTAGAAGTGGTACTTAAAGTTCGATGAGACAGTAAGAAAGTTTGGGTTTAAAGAAAATGAGGAGGACAATTGCATTTATGCAAAGTTTAAGAATGGGAAATTTATTTTCCTTATCCTATATGTGGATGATATTCTGCTTGCTAGCAGTGATATTAATCTGCTGCTGGAGACGAAGAAATTCTTGTCCTCAAAATTTGGTATGAAAGACGTTGGTGAAGCCTCATTCGTTCTGGGAACTGATATTCGCCAAGATAGAAGAAAGGGGGTATTAGGATTATTGCAAGAGACATACTTGGAAAAGGTACTAAAGAAGTACGATATGCATGCGAGTAAGCCAACACCTGCTCCTATAGTCAAGGGCGATAGTTTTGGGAAATTTCAGTGTACCAAGAACAAGTATGAGATAGATCAAATGAAAGTGTTACCATATGCTTCAGCTGTCGGAAGCTTACAATATGCTCAAGTATTTACACGTCCTAACTTAGCATTTGTTACCGGGGTATTTGGCAGATTTCAGAGTAATCCAGGGATAGAGCACTGGAAAATGGTTAAGAAAGCCTTGCGGTACGTGCAGGGTGCGAAAGGTCTCATGTTAATGTACACGAGATCTGATTCCCTAGAGATAGAGGGTTATTCAGACTCAAACTTTGCGGAAGATATAGATGATAGAAAATCCACGTCAGGTTATGTATTCACTCTCGCAGGTGGAGCTATATCATGGAAAAGCTCCAAACAGTCAGTTACTGCATCATCTACGATGCATGCAGAATTCGTAGCATGTTATGAGGCCTCAGGGCAGCTTAAATGGCTAAAGAAATCTGTACCCGGGTTGAGAGTGGTCGACAGCATAGAGAAATCACTCAAGATGTACTGCGACAATGAACCCGCAGTGTTTTATGCTCACAACAACAAGTCAAGTGGTGCTGCTAAACACATTGACATCAAGTTTTATGTTGTGAAAGAGCAAATCCAGGATCATACCATTAGTCTTGAGTATATGAGCACAAAGAAGATGTTAGCGGATCCGTTCACAAAAGGCTTATCACCCAATGTGTTCAGAGAACACTTAGCCGACATGGGTTAAGGGAAAGCCTATGATTCCTGGATAATAAAGGACTAGCTGAGAAGCTGTTTCAGAACATAAAGGTGTGTCATGGTTGTTAATCCAATGGTATCAACTGTTGTGACAAGGCATATCATATGCACTGATCTCCAATGAAATGGAATAGAGAAGTAAGTAAATAAGATGAAATCAAGGGGGAGAATGTTGGATTGATCTCGGGCTCGGTCCAACAACCGAGTCGGAGCCCCTTGACGTGCCCTGATCGGGGGCGCCAACCAACCAATGGTTGTGGGCCCCCGTCCCGCAGCACCATATAAAATAGAGGTGGGGGCCGCAGGGCATGCACACCAAAGTTCGCCTTGCTCCTAAACCCACCAACAAACCCTAGCCTGATCCGATCCGAGAGGCGCTGAAGCGACGGAACCCCGCCGCCACTGCACCACGCCGTCGACCTTCGTCCACGACTCCGGCCGCTGATTCCCGGCGCCCCTGCACCTCGTCGCCTCGTCCATGACTCCGGCTCGACTTCGCCGACGAGATGGCCAACAACGCCGAAGCCACCTCCTCCAGCAACGGTCCGCACACTCCCCTCTACCTCTGTGTCCCTTTGTCTCTTAGTTGTAAATCAAGAACACCATGTTTACTCTCTGTTAGTGCAAGTTACACCCGTAGATCTGCTCCTAGTCGATCCTTAGTATTAACAGTTCGGGCTCTTCCTGGCGCGCCATCCTGTACATGGCGGCGCAGTGCCTGGGCGCCATCTGCGGCGTCGCGCTCGTCAAGGGCTTCCAGAGCGGCTTCTACGGGTGCTACGGCGGCGGCGCCAACGAGGTCAGCGCCGGGTACTCCACCGGCACGGGGCTCGCTGCCGAGATCATCGACACCTTCGTGCTCGTCTACACCGTCTTCTCCGCCACCGATCCCAAGCGCAACGCCCGCGACTCCCACGTCCTGGTAATTATATTGCTGCACACACTCGATCTTGAGTTGTGATTTTATTTACACATTCCATTGCAAGAACTCGCCGTGCTGATGCGTGCCGACGAATCGATCAGGTGCTGGCGCCCCTGCCAATCGGGTTCGCGGTGTTCATGGTGCACCTGGCGACGATCCCGGTCACCGGCACGGGGATCAACCCGGCGAGGAGCCTCGGCGCCGCCGTCGTGTACAACAACAACAAGGCCTGGAGCGACCAGGTATTGCATCTCTCCCTTCGCGCATTCTGCAAGATTGCAGCAGCTGACAATTACGGTGAACTGACAATTTTGTTCATTATTGCAGTGGATCTTCTGGGTGGGTCCGTTCATCGGCGCCGCGATCGCGGCGCTGTACCACCAGATCGTCCTCCGCGCCAGCGCCAGGGGCTACGGGTCCTTCCGGACCAACGCCTAGGCCGGCGACCTCGTCGTCATCAACATCCACGGCCGGCCAAGCCGTGACTGAGTTCTTCCTCCTCCGGAGTTTAAGTTGAACGGAGAGCGAGAGCCCCGGCGTGGTCAATGTAGTAGCAGTGGTAGCTTCAGTCGAGTGTGAAGCGTGCAGTGCAGGTAGCACAAGTGTTTGTGTGCGCAATGTGTGGTGCGCGTGCTGCGGAAAGCGAGTGTAATTTTTGCACGCATGTGTATCCATATGCCTTAAAAGTCAATAAATAAGGAAGTTGATATACTCTAGGAGACTGATTTTTTTTTTACCAATCATCCCACGTTGTCGGTTCTAAACTGCATTCACCTACAAAGTTCACCTACTTTTATGCAACTGCATTTACTAAAAAAGTTCAACTTAAAAGCTTGATGCAGCGGCAATTCATTTTGTACTCCAACACTCCGCTCACTTGGAGGCTCGCTCCTCAAGTCTCAAACATACCTGGAATTAGAAGTCAAGTCTCAAACATACCTGGAATTAGAAGTCGGTAATAATAAATCGTCCCATTTTTTGAACTTGAGAGCTAGTATCATACTGAATTGCATGCACATTCCAGTTCAACAAAAAAAACTAAAGCTGAAGAGGAAAGTTGGGCGATTCACCTTATACGTTAACACCTCTAAAGCCTATTGACAATGGAAAACCCAATCATCAAAGTCTGACTACCCAAACCCCGGCCATTAAAATGGCATCGATTGAAACCCTACCCATTTGTAGATGACTGAGGTGTAGGAAGCAGAATTATAATGGGGAAATGCAAGTGATGATAAGAATACGAATGCGCTCTTCTTAGGATCGAAATAGAAGTGCAGAACATGTTTGCTTAATCCCGCTATCGTTCTCATTTCCGCCGGTTTGTCAAAGGTCCAGCCTCAGTTTTTATAGGTTAACAGAAGCTTTGCTCCAGATAAGTCAGAGTTTCAAGAAGAAGAAAAAATATGAACCCCGTCAAGCTCATTTTGTTCTCCCACAGCTTTCTATGCTAAGCTTATCTAAGCTTCATTTTTTAGTCTTCCGTCGCCATAATCCAACACCAGAATTCCGGAAAAGGTAAGCATCAAGCCTATTCCATCTCCTGGTTCCTGTTCCTTCACAGGTCCCTGTCTGGCTTGACGAGACCATATGTATTCCAGCAGTTAAAAAGCACAGAGCCCAACTGCTGAGCTCCAGTTCTTAGCAAAGGCTTCAGTAGTTTTCATCCAGTTCATGACGGTGAGTCGGTGACCTGTACTCAGCCATCCATTCCGTGGTCAATTGTAACATGTCCACTGAAATTTATGTCTTCTCCTTCAGACGCAGCTTTCGAGTATGTAATAATAATAATAATGTGGGCCCGGGGGTGTTGATGTCGGCAGCTGCACTGCCGACAAACCAAAATTATATGGCAGCAATCAAGACCAAAAGAAATCTTCGTATCCGTTTTAGGAACCTAGATGCAAAAACTATTTTTTTCTTATAACAGAAAGCTGATGAACCTCGAAATGATGAGGTCTGACCATGGTACAAGAACAGCCGAGTTAGTTAGAACTATGGCGCCTCCCATCCACTCAGCTATGCGATCCAAGTTTGGATGGTCAACTTCCACGCGCATTTAGGTGAAAAAGAAGATGTATTATTGGATGTTCAAAAGAAGGGTGACACCGAAGATCTGTTGTGCCTTAGTATCCCCAGTAATCATTGCGAATCTCATCATCAAATTTCTGTTTGAGTTCAGGGTGCTTCGCAAAGTACTCATCTGCGGTCATCGTGCTGATCTTTTTCTGTGTACACGAACATCATGTTAGCATGAATGTGAAAGCAGCAAGTTCCATGTTTGTGAAAGAGCACCCTCACCTTCATCTCCTTCATTTCAGCAATTTCTTTCTCTATCCTCTCTGATTCCTTTAGTGATGCCTTTTCCGCTTCCTTCATTTCGACCAACTACATAAACCATACAGATACAGCAAATGTCATTAATATCTGAAGGAGGCAACAATCAAAGTGATAATTCAGTTCAGTGTTCTTTAAGGCGTACCCAAGGCGCCACAGGACACCTTGTCGCCTTAAGAACCATGATTCAGTTTAGCAATGCAGTGACTGTCAGCACAGAATAGGAAGGTGAAAATTGTAAAGAGAGCAGTTAATCCTCACCAGAGCATCAAACTTTGGCTTGTACTGAGGAGTGACAGTGTCAACATACTTGGGGATCTCTATACCTGCAATGTTTCCATGGTTCACGCCACATTAAGAGGTTAAATAGGTGAAAAGTGCCTACAACCCTAAGAATATTTGATATCTCGAAGACTAGCAATCAAGAGCAAACCAGTACTAACCATTTGGAAAGCCAGGTCCATATTGGAGTTCGATGTTGTAATGTGACATTTACGCAGCCTATCATTACCATTTTCACTAATTTCAATTGGACTTTTTAACCGAACACGAACATATACACAACATATGTTTCTAAAGACCGCCTGATATTAGAATGCACACATGAAGTGCCCTTTATTTACACAATACTGCTATAGAACTTTACAAACAAAGAATAAGGAAGTGGCATCTGCAGTGCTAATCAATATTCCAAACTAAGCATAGATCACAAGTTTAAAATCATAAAAACAACGCAATCAGTCTGCTTGCAAGTTAATAGCCATAACAGTTCCCAGAAACACAAGTAAGACGGAGAGGAGAATCCATACTTACTTTCGTAGGCCTCCTTGTACATATTGACAACTTTTGATCCGATTCCTTTTCTGTAGTACTCCCAGTCAATTGGCTGGGGTTCCTGCAAGAGTAATTGAAGTGATACTGAGAAGATCGCCCCAACAGGCCAAATGTCAGAAGAGATAGCCCATGTTTCCAAGGTTGACAAGGTGCATCAACTCAATGTACAACTACAATTGAAATAGGACTACAAGCATTTAACATATCAGAGGACTGTCTACTTAAATACAAGCCAATGTTGCTTGTCAATGTGAATGACTTAGTACAAGCCAATGTTGCTTGGCAATGTGAGATACTACTAGCATGGACTGCCTGCTCAATACAAGCATTTAACATGTCAGAGTATAAATCTTTGTACTGACATCAAAACAATTTGTAATCAACTAATCATCAATCGGATGGATTACATGCATCAGAAGCGAAAAGGCCATATGCATTGAACTCTTTTTGTTGGTACCTATAAGGAACATACAGCATCACAATTACTGAAAGCAAAACAGACAGCAACCATTTGGGCAGCCTTATCGCAGAACGGAAACTTTACCCGGAACCCACAACATTCAGCATTGTCTGGTAAATTCAGTATCAGCCGGTAGTACATAGACCTGGGTTTTCACCGATCTGTCGAAATGTATGTCTAAGAAATGCAACAAACGGCCCTGATTCCACGAATAAATTGGTACTCCGTGATGCTATGGATCACCAGAAGCAAACGCCGATTCGACCAAACCTGATCTAGGGCAGATGAGCCAGATCCTAGGAGGGGTATAGACTGGGACGAGTGCCTGCGAGAACTTGGTCTGGAGCTGGTGGTTGACGTCCTCGAAGGTGCGGCGGAGGGTGGCGAACTCCTTGCGGGCCTCCACGGAGACGAGCATCTTCCCCAGGCCGTCCCAGTCGATCGCCCTGCCTGCCTTCGCCGCGGCGTCCGCCACCTTCTTCACCACGCCGTTCCCGCTCATCCTGCTCGGCTCCCCTCTCTCTCTTCTACGTTCGCGTCCGTTGATGGAGCGGGCGGACAGCCTGTGACGGGGGCGAGTGCGCGGCGCCGAGCGGATCCTTTGGATTCTTTCGTTTGGGCCTCCTTGGTGGGCTCAGATGGGCTGGCTTGGATTTGGACCAGGTTAGTGTGTATAGATGCTCCCCTCTCCCTTTTTTCAAGTTATAAATAAAATACTGAAAATGTTTTAAGAAACTGTTGACCCGGTCAAATCTTTTCACCGAAATCGAATCTTAAAAAGGCCAATATTATCAGACTTTGATCTTCTTTTGCGACGAATATATGATTGGACGACCAGGACTTTTTGGTACCTTGCGCACAACAATGACTAGGCCCGCTGTGGCTAGTACGTACTAGATTCTGATATGTTAATCCTAGGCTGCTGGTCTTTATTAGTTGGGAAACAGCAGGTGAGCATTACCTCACGCTTCCATTACGGAGCGGCCAAATAAAAACACTCTCGCCACAAGGCGCCAATCCTACTCCAGCCACAATACCATTAATCAGTCCACTAAAAAAGTAGATTTCAGTACCGCCACAAAAAGCCTAGTGTTCCTGCCGGATATAATAATTTGGACTTCAAAATCCTCAGGAAAAGAATGTCTTGATTTTCAGTATAAAATTCAAAATAGTACGCAATTAAACGTCCCTCTATGTATGATTGATAGCATCTGTTCTCCGGAAAACAGTTTATATATTTCCAGCAATCTGACCCGCCGGGAGGTAACTGATTGCCAGTCTCTTATTTGAACCCTAACTACTGACTTGACATGCCATCCTAGACATTACTAACCTTCCTGGCATTTCATCAACGGAAAGTTAAGATTCTCCGGAGGTAACTGATTGTCGGAAGCGCATGAAAAGAAAAATCCCAGGAACAGGAAGAAGCTAATCACCAATCATGTCACCGGAAATCTTCAGCACATGGAGGATCATCCGTCACCGATCCTAGTCTTGAAAAACACGGTGCCACCGCACGAGCAGCCGCAGAATAATCCAGGAGGGCCGAAAAGGCAGCCGATAAAGGTCGCGGCGCGTGACGTGGCGCGTACCGGAACGGGACGATCCGTTTAATCGCCGTCCCCAGGCTGGGGTGGGGTCTTTATCAGTTGGGGAACAAACAGCAGGCGCTGTCACCTAACCTAATGCTCCTTCCATTACCGCTCCAATCCAGAGCATGCCACTATCTAAAAAAAAAATCCGGGGCATGCGAGACGACGCAACCGCCCCGGCGAGTCCCGCCACCCCAAAGCCATTCTCCACCATTTCCACGGCGAGGAGGAGGACGTACGACCGCGCTCGCGGCTGCCGTTAGCTCGCGGGTCGCTGTCCGTTCCCCAATAATCTCATCCAAACCACGGGTTTAGAGAAAAGAAAAGGACGGTCGCTGTTCTTGTCCTTGGCCTCCGGTTTATTAACAATCTTAAGCACCATGCTCTCATTTTCCGTTTTGGCCCAGCCCTCGCCCAAGACACGGAAACTGTTCTGTCTGCGTTTGCTTTTCCCTTTCTGATCGTATACGATCGAGCTTGCAACAAGCCAACACCAACCGCAACTTGGCCCCATGCGGTGCGATCATGCGTCGCTGTAAAGGGAGAATGTTCCGGCAGGGTGAGAACGTTAACGAGGGCGTTGAGATCATTCCTTGCCCGCACGTCTTTCCGGAACTGGTTGTTGCGGCGCGCCGCTGAAGCGGAAAGCCGAAAGGTTCCAGCACCCTCTCGAGTCTCGGCCTCTCCGGCTCTCCGGAACGTGCGCGGCCGCCGGCGGTGCCCTTTGTCGCCGTCGTTCCATGGCCGCTCCCAGCAGGCCAGGCCAGCAATTATTGGGACGCTCTCCAACAGGGCATGCAGCGCCGGGCCGGATGGATGCGTGGTCACATCACGTCGGCCGACCAGAGGACTAAAAGCTACTCGTAAGCTTGGTCGCTCTGATCTGGCCGGGCGCCGGCCGGTGGATACGCTCTGGCCGCTTGCGAGGTCGAGAGCCGTGCCTGGCGTCTTTCCTTGATCCGAACCATCAAATCGGCTTTCTTAGAGAGGCAATTGCAGGACGCTGGATGCAGCAGGTAGCGTCTCTCTGATGGTCGGGTGCTGCTACGTCGATGATGCTGGCCACTGTGCTAATATCTTTGGAGAATCGTCCTGGTTTGATGCGATTCTCGAGCAGTTTACTGCGCCTGCTATCGATCAGTTGCTGATTGTGGACTTGTGGTCTGGGTTGGGTAGGCTTGCTCGGCTCCATGTCACGGCCATGTTATCCAAAAAGCAAGCGCATGTCGGCCGGTGGTCTAGCTGGAGGAGCGGGGCCACGGCTCTCTCGATGGACTGATGGCCGTTGCGTTGAGCGCCGTCGTGTACCTTGGACGAGCATCAACGGATACTCCTCGCGATTCATGCATGAAATCTGAAGACTGAAGGAAGGAACTGGTTGGCTACGTGCAGGTCCAACCAACAGCACCTGCCTGCCTGACGGTCTCCGTCCGGCAAATGGGTCTCTTTGTCAGAGCTGAAACCCAGGACGACGACGAGGACAGCAGGAGACATGCTGTAAAAACCGGCGCCGTACCGCGTGGGCAAGTTTAAAACGCGGCGCCACCCTGGCCGCTCCTGAAACCGATCTTTTCCTGACGCCATGGTTGTGAGCTCGGGCTTGGGAGCGGGGTGGCATCGCATCACATTCCAAACGACGAGAGAGCAGGCGGGCTGGCAGGCAGGCCAGGCCAGGCCAGAGGGGTTCCGGCTCTGGCTTGCTGCACGCCGGTGAAATATTCTCTCTCGGTCTTCTCCTTTTTACGGCACAAACACTACTGGACAGTGAGTACTCCTAGGTCACCACTTGCTGCTCGGAGTTGAAACCGGGGAATAAGCATGATCAGCTGAGTGGCCAGCAAGAATGACCGCCGATCTGCACGAGACGATGCGGCAGCAGTTGCACGAGATGATGGCATTTAGATAATGTATACACACTATAATTCTGCGTAACCACTACACGGTTTTATCTTCTGCAACAGCTGCAGGCTTCGTTCGTTGAAATTCGCTGGACCATCCTTGCCATTTTCTGCCTGAAGAGCGTGCTCTGTTCGTGGAATCCCATCCCATCTCCACGCATGTGTAACCTCTCCCAAGAGCA
Source organism: Panicum miliaceum (assembly GCA_032594955.1). Lineage (NCBI taxonomy): Eukaryota > Viridiplantae > Streptophyta > Magnoliopsida > Poales > Poaceae > Panicum > Panicum miliaceum. The sequence goes on along the minus strand of CM064057.1, from coordinate 46,086,771 downwards.
TGTGTAACCTGCTGCATGCGTGGAACATGATCGAGCTGTATTTTTTCCAATTTTTTTTGTCAGCGGAGGTTATCAGGCGATAGAAGAATCATCTTTCTTTCAAAAAAAAAGGATCGAAGAATCATCTACGTAAATTAAAAAAAGACAAAAAGGGAAAAAAAAACACTCGGCAATCATTAGCTTGGCCTTGTCTCCGTGATGATGTGGTGGTACGTTCCTTTCCATGGTTCTGGAAATGGTAGAATGCCTGAGAATGAGAATCGCATCGGCGGTGCGTGCATGCGCAGAGGATCCGAGGACACGGCGGAGGCGAGAACCATAAAATACGCCTGGCTCGCCCGGCCATCCAGCGCCGCGCCACCGGCCACGGACAGCGACCGCCGGCGACGGCGGCCCCGTGCAGTGTGGGCGACGGGGAAAGTCACACCGCCGTGCGTCCCCCAGCCACAAAACCCAGGGCCGGCCGGCCCCTCGTTGATCCTCCCGGGGTCTGCCTCGTCTACGACCTTAACCGGCGTGCGTACTTGTTTAACAAAATTTCAGGATGCGTGCTCCCCCTTTCCTCTCTGGTAGCAGGTGGGGCCCCGCCCAGGAACTCGAGCTCCTTCTGGCAGTCTCCAGAAGCGTCCATCCACGCCCCTATCCGCGAAGAGGCACCGAGCCGATTCATCACGGACTGCAGGTCTGCAGCCAACCGTCCGTCCATCCAGAACAACAAATCTGAATGCGCTCTTAAGATCTTAAAACCTTGCAGGAAACATTTACACCTGGGAAACCTGAGAGTCCTTGAAGCCAGAGGTCGAGGACACACACGGTACCGCAGGGTCACGCAAGATCCACGTGCTGGGTTGTGCAGCAACACGGGGAGTCGGGGAACTATTAGCCTTTTGCTTTCGCAAGGTTCGATCTGTCTGCCCGCCCTGGAGCTAGACAGCCTTGCCGTGCCGTGCCACCAGCTCCCACTGCTGTCCGGAACCCGAAACCAGCAGCGCGCCCAAGTGCCCCGTTCAAAAGGACGGCGGCGTCGGCGTCAGCATCAGCAGGAGCAGCAGCGGACAGGGTGAATCATCCGTCCGTCAGCCACACATGCGCGACCCGCCCGCTCACTTCCCTCGCACGGCCGCGACCACCGCCGGCCGGCCGGCTTTCGGCAGCAAGCAAGTGCGCTTCCCCCGGTGGCGTGCGTTGCATTGCCTTGCAAGCGATCTCGCACGCCGGCTAGTCGGCTTGCTTCGCCGGTCGCCGCGCTTTTCGGGCGCCGAGTGGGGGACTCGGGCGGCGAGTGGTGGGGTGGGCGCGCCATTTCCCCTGGCTGCCTAGCTGTGCCGTGGCCGTGAAAGCGGGAGCGCGAAAGGCACCTCCATTCTTACCGTAACAGGCAGGGAGCGCCACAGCTCAGCGGGGAATAATGGATGCTGACCTGGGCTGCAGTAACCGGGATCGGGACCCTACCCAATCTTTGATTGTTCGTCGGGAATTCAGGTTTAGGAAAAATGCTCGGTAGGGCTCGGACTTCTTTTAAAATAATGACTCCAGCTTTAATGACGATGACGGACTATCTTTTTAGCAGAGTTAAATCTATTTTGAAAAATATTTAGTATAATGGTTTCTCAGTGGCAATGTGGATAATTTTAGAAGCACCTAGCTAATTCTTGAGAATGAAGGGAGGAGAAGGCACCTTTTTTCCTCTACATCTCATTAGTATAATTCGTTTTGTGACTTTTCGTTAGCTTTGACGGTGTTGTCATTTTAAAGTTCACCTACCCCTCATATATACATTTTTACCCTTTAATAATTATATTCCTCAAATATTCCAGAATACTGATACGGTAATTTCTCTAGAGCTCTACTTTACAGCTCAACATGCCCTTCGGTTCTGTCTCGCCGCACAAAACCCCTTCATCGTTGGCCTGGGTTCTCGACCTTCGTCCCGCCTTTGGTGATTCACTCGAAGCTAAGTTATTCCAACAAGGTGTGCCTCCGAAGCCCTTTGCCATTTTTGATGTCCGACTGGAAGTTGGTTGTAGCTTTCGGTTTTAACCTTCGATTGTATCCGAAGGTGGTGTCTCCAGATCCCAACAAATATTTTGGTTTACCAAAATAATCTATCGAGTTTGTAGCAACAAATTTTGCAAGGAGACTCATGCATCGTGGTTCAACACCAGCAAACAACCTCCATCAGAGTTGAGGTTCGGTATCTTTGAGCTAGAGTTTTAGATCCATCAAACCCGATTCGTTCGTCACGCAGGCTTGCAGATCTGGTCCTTGTATTTATATAATCATACAAAAAATTTAACGTGCAAGCATCATGCTAGTGTACGCGCACAGATGGAACTTGCTTGAAGATGTAAAACATTGCTTTAAAATGTGTTAAAGGAGAGGTCACTGCTAGAATTATCAACATATGTACCAATGGGAACCTTTGATTCGTACCGGTTCCCCGCCCGGTACAGCCAGGCCGGTACTAACCTAGTATGAATTTAGTACAGGGCGCTATGACCAGTACTAAATGGCGTGTTTAGTACCGGTCGGTAACATGGACCGATACTAAATGGTTTTGCGCCAAAAAATAAAGAAAAAAACTGATGAAACCCTGGGAGGCTCCCGCACACGCGCATCGTCGCAAGTCACGCGAATTTCACGCGTGCGCGGTCCGTGGGATTCGAACTCACGACCTCAAACCTCGCGCGAACCTTCCTTACCATTCCACCTATGCATCACATGTGATTGGGTGTAAGGATGGCAATTTTACCCGCGGTGCAGGTACCCGCGGGTACTGGCCCCGTTGGGTGAGGGTATGGGTATGAAATTTTACCTGCGGGTACAGGTACATGTACTGAATTTTACCCACGGGTAGAGCACGGGTAAGAATTTTTACCCGCGGGTACCCGCTGGGTACCCGATTATACTCAAAATACAATAATTTTAATATATTGAACTCATATCATTCTCAAATTTTAAGTCTCATTTCCTGTGATTGTATGAAATACATAGACTAATAATGAGATTGTGTGAACTGACAAATATGAAAGTGACATTGAAATTTTGCTTATTGTTTGTAGTGAAATGTATGCATGATTATTACACGTTTTAGATAAAATACTTAGCTCGAACTGAAAGCATTTACTTACATAAAACTACAAAATAGATGCTCAAGATAAGAAAAAGAACGGTGCATGATGAACCGTTTAGTTCTCCATTTTACTAATGCTTTGCATTTGCTGGTATGGATGATATAAATTCAAAATATGCTAGTCTATATGACCAAATAACATGTTACTTAAGCTATCACTAATAGACCCGATGGGTACCCGAAATCCGACCGGGGACGGGTATGGGTATAAAATTCTACCTGCTAGGCTTTGCGGGTACGAGTATGCCTTAGAGTTTCGGGTATTGTCGCGGGCGGGTATTTACTCTACCCGCACCTTACCCGACCCATTGCCATCCCTAATTGGGTGAGAGATACTTTTCTTTTGAAGTAACCCGTGGGGGACCATTTAACCCGGTACTAAATATCGCATTTTAGTACCGGACTGAAACACCGCCCGATACTAAATAGCTTCCCGGGTATAGTTCTTTTTGACCGGTACTAAATTCATGCGTTAGTAACAGCTCTAAATGTAGCCGGTACTAACGTCAGCGACGAATGTGAAGTTTTCTGGCTATGGGTTAAACATAAACTTTTAGTGAATTTGGGTTTTCCTGGCGATTTGCATTATAAGTACATTTCCTGATTTTCTGATGAAGATGTTTTGCAGCAAAGCTTGAAGGTCTCCCCCGTGGCATTAACTGTACACCGGTCATTAGCAACAGCAGCGTGTCATGCACCGCCCCTGCACGTGCATACTACATGATGTCGAATGCCAGACGACGAACCGCTTTGGCAATAAAGAAGAGCACGTGCGGAATTTCCGCACGGATCGGACAGGCAGCGCGCCCGGCATGGCCTTACTACCCGGCCGCACAGGCCGGCGTGCGTGTTCACATACGCTCTCGTTTCGATGGAATGGAAAACGCGTGTGCACGGAGAGTGGAGACCGAGTGCCGCGAGGTGAGATCGATGATGGATGGCGTTCGCGGTCCGTGCCGTACGTGGATTCGATCGGACCCAAGCGACGAGAGACGAGAGACGAGAGCCGAGAGCCGAGAGGTGAAGAGGGTGAGAGACGTTGCGGCGGTGCCAACGGCAGCAAACAGGCGTGCGGCACGACGGCATGGTCGCGGCTCGCGGAAGCAAATTGCAGTAGCGGAGTACTCTACAGAGTAGGGCTGGTACTGTACTGGCTGGTGTAGGAAAAAGTTTTCAAAGGAGGTGTCCGGACCGGACGTATGCAGACCGACACCGCTCGCTGGCATCACGTACAGTGACGGCGCTGTGCACGGCGGAATAACATATATGCCCGGCCGTACACGAGCAGGCACAGCTACCTACAGAGAGAGCAGAGGCTGGACGACGGAGAGCAAGAGCATCCACGCTCTCTGGAAGCGTCTAGTGGTAGTACGCGGCCGGCCGGGCGGGCGCGACGTGGCGTCTCAGGCCTTCCTGTCCGAGACCAGCAATCCGGTGACGACGTGGCACGGCCTGGATCGCCGCTCCACCACAAGTTGGTGCGGGTCCCGATGCGCGCGCCTTTGGAGGCATGCAGGCAGGTCGCTACAGTCCTAGCCCGGGGTGGGGAGGAGAGGAGGAATCTCACCTCACCAGTGCAGATGCACGCGCAGCGGTGCGTGATGCAACGTGACTGGGCTCCTCCTCCATCCTCATCAGCTCCCTCCTGCGTGCCCTCTCTGTTTTTTTTTTCTTTGATAATCTGCCCTCTCTGTTGGGGGAGCTGACAAGCTGAGCCAGAGAACGCGGGGTACGGTCAACAAGGCACGCTGACTAGCAGCTGCCCGGCCACCGGATGCAAGGATCACGATCAGCACGCCGTGCTTGTGCCCACTGCCCAGCAGCAAGCAATAAACAAGGCTTCCCAGGTAATGTGGCAGCTCAGCAGCGACCGCACATGCAGACGCCGTCGTAGTGAACAGGATTGTTAATCCTTTCGCAAAAAAAAAACAGGATTGTTAATCCGTGCGATTGCGGATGACGCTTAACCTGTGTGGCCGTAGGGACAGGGATTATCTCGGAGCTCCCGCTGCGCTTTCCCGTTTTGGGATTCTCGGTTAGTAAAAGAGGCAGGGGGGATTGTTAATCCGTGCGATTTGTGGATGGCGCGGCGCGGCCTCGTCCTCGTCCACGCCACGGCCGGAGATACGGGGATCGGGCATGTCGGGGTCCCGTGGACAGGTGGGCGCCCCCGTCGCCAGAAACCGCCCGGAGAAAAGAAAACGGAGGAATCACGCCACACGCAGAGAGAAAGAGAGCGATCGCAGAGCATCATCTATGGCCTTGGCATGGGGCGGCAGAGTCGTTGAGTACTCGCGCTCCTCGCATCGGCGGGGCAGTGCTGGCACTCCACTGTGCGCGCGCACGAGATCAATGTGCGGGCATCTCGAGGCAGGCGGGCGGAGGGGGAAAAGAGGAATTGCGGCGCGCGCGCCGAGGCGCGACACGTAGCCGTTGCGGCCACCGGGGCCGGGGGAGCGTGTGGCTGCGCGCGGCGTGGCGGCCCGACGCGAGAGGCCCCGGCCGCTGTCGGCGTCGCCGTTGGAACAGTGAGACGCCCGCCGATAGGGATGGGGGAATTCGGACCTGTGGGAGGGAGGGTCGCTGGCTGGCAGAACAGAACGGTCTGGAAGGAGCGCAGCGGTGCGGAGGCCGACCCCCGAGCCAGAAGGCGGTGCGTGGAATTGCAGGACCTGGCCACAGCCAGCCGGCCGGCAGGGGGGCGCCCACCGGCGCTGGCTGCAACCGCCGCCGCAGCATCCACGCGGGCCAGGCCGCCAGAGCAGCCTATGATCGCTCGGACGGAGGAGTAGGTGGGCGCGCCCCCGCGCCTAGGTGAACGTTGGTGGCGCCGTGGCCCCGCCACCCTGGCTGGCTCGGGGCCGCGCGCGTGCTGACGCGACGAGACGTGCCCCGGGGATCCGCGGCGCTGATTGGGCGGCCGTCGCGGGACAGCCAGCTAGGCTGGCCCTGGGCCATGGCCAGGACCATCCCCGATCTCCCATCGATCGTTCATCGTGGCGGCTTGGCCTGGCTTGGGGTGGGACGATCTCCTCCTCAGTCCTCAGCATCGGCAGGACAATCTCCGTGACGCCTACCTGCATGTGTGTGCAGGGCGATCCCCTCCTCACCGTCAGCGTACTCCGTTTTGTTTTCTCGTGCTGCCGCCCGTGCTACGATCCGGACTGCGATCTACCAGAGCAGTGAGTACTTGGGAAATGACGGTGTCAGCACCCGCAGCCGATTCACCATCTCCCCTGAGGCCTGAGCGCCAGAGCCCTTTTCTACCGTGCAGCGGCCACCCGGGGTCGGTCACCCCTAGCTCGGAGGCGACATGACGACGCGTCCCGGCCGGGACCGCGCGCGCGGCGGGGCGGGGCGTACGGCTCCTGCTCCGGCTCCGCTGCCTGGCCTGGCCCCGCGCGCGCAACGGCGGCTGCCTGCTGCTGATATGTCCTCCATCCAGGCCCGCGCCGCACATGCGCGCACGGAGAGGCGGCCTCGCCGGACTAGGCTGGCCGGTCGGCCGCGCGCGTCCCCCGCCAGCGTTGCGTATTGCGATCGCGAGCGCGCGCTGCGGCCAGCCAGGCTGCATGCAGGCCGTTGCGGGCGGGCGGGCGCCATGATTGCGTGGCGCCAGGGGATAAGATCGGAAAGGAGCGCTATGCTGACCGAGCGTTTAACCACTAATTAAAAGTATTAAACGTGGATAACTTACAAAACTCATTCTATAATCTCTAGGTGAAATTGCGAGACGAATCTTTTAAATCAAATTGGACCATGATTAAATAATATCGTGCTACGATAAACAACCTCTAATGATGGATTAATTATGCTTAATAGATTTATCTCACGATTTCCAGTCCATCCGTATAATTAGTTTTATAATTAAATTATATTTAGTCTTTCTAATCTTCGGTTGAAAATTACTACAATACCTCATTGTCTCTGCTCTCTGCAGGCCAGCCAAGCCCGACGCCGTGCCGCGCGCAAGTCGGTGCTGGCCGGCCGGATCACGTATGCCCAAGGGCGAAACCCAGTTAAAGCCCGTGGGTGCACAGGCACCCAGGCCCAAATCGAAATTCGGCTATTGCTATCAATTTTTCACTATATAGGCACCCCCCTTGGCCCAATTCTGTGCACCCCCCACCAGATCCATCAGACGAGATTGAAGCCCAATTTAATCTGCTAACAAAAGCTCAGCTGCCCAGCTGCCTTCCAGGCTTCCAAGGAAAGGGAATCCATCCCCAGGATTACGCACGCCAATTAATTCATCCGTCGCCCTCGCCCGGACGCACGGCCGCCCGATGCTTCATCTTTTTTTCTCCCTAGCGACGCTTCGTGTGCTCATCTGCTGCCGACCGTCTCCCATGGAAGATGGAAGCACGCTTGCCCTCTCTCTAATTCTTTGTTGAGCGTTGACGCCTGACTGTTGTGCTAAGCAAGTGGCCAAGAATCCAAGATTGCTTCCTCTGATTGGCTGGCGGCCACATCTGCACAATTCGATTCAACAGCAACTCAGCAAGGTAAGAAATTTCTACGATTCAATTTAGATGGTAGTCCTGCATTGTGTAGAGTTAGAGTTTTAACTAGGAATTTCTTGATTAGTTGATTAAATGAATATAATGACAGCAAACAACTGAGATTCAATTTTCTTACAAATGATAGGTAAATCATGGAAAGGTTTTATAAACGGAAAGCACCAGAACCTGATGGTGATCACAGTTCAAGGAATCCATATCCACCTGATATCAATTGGGAAGAAGAAATCAAATATGATCCAGGAGTGAGGAGGAAAATTGATAGTTATCATCCTAATCATAGAGAGAAGGTGAGAAGGAAATATTTGGAGAATGGGCCTTGTCAGCCTCGCACTTGCAATTTTCCTATTTCATATATTGGAGACAAGGCGAGAAGGTTTATCCCGGAATGGTTTGACGAGTTTGGAAGTTGGCTTGAATATAGTGAGTCGAAGGATAAGCATATTGTTTTTTCTGTTTCTTGTTTAGAGACAAAAAGGATTTGGGGTATGAAGCATTTGTCATTAATGGTTGGAATGGTTATCATAGGAAAGAAAGGTTAAAGTCACATGTTGGTGCTGTGGGTGGCTCACATTATATTGCCATGAAGAAGTGCGATGATCTGTTATAAAGGACGCAACACATAGATGTTGCTTTCAAAGATCTTAGTGAAGTTGCTAAGAAGGCTTATTTTACTCGGTTGAATGGATCCATTGATACAGCAAGGCTATTATTGAAGCAAGGATTGCCTTTTCGAGGCCATGACGAGTCAAAGGACTCCTACAACAAAGGGAACTTTAAGGAGTTCTATGATTGCTTAGCAGAGCATGATCCAAAGTTGGGCGAGGCAGCGAGTACAAATGCTGCAGGTAATAGTTGTATGTTGGCCCCTGAAATTCAGAGACATTGTTGAGTGTTTTGCCAATGAAGTTCTACATTCTATCCTAGAAGAACTTGGGAATGACGTGTTTTGCTTGTTAGTTGATGAGTCAAGAGATGTTTCTTGCAAAGAACAAATGGCCGTGGTCTTGAGATATGTTGACAAACTTGGGATCGTGAAAGAGAGGTTTGTTGGTCTTGTGCACATGAAAGAAACAATTTCTTCCCACCTTAAGTCATCTATTGATTCTCTATTTGCAAAGTTGAAACTAAGCTTAAAGCAAGTTAGAGGCAAAGGATATGATGGTGCTAGTAATATACGAGGTGAGTTCCATGGCTTGTAATCATTGATTCAGAGAGAAAGTAGATCATCTTACTATGTGCATTGCTTTGCTCACCAACTTCAGCTAGTCATTGTGGCAATTATGAGAAAACATAAGGGGATAAGCAGTTTTTTGTCCAGAATTTCTATCTTATTGAATGTGGTGGGTGGATCAACCAAGAGAAGGGATATGATCAGAGATATCAATCATGAACAAGTGAGCAAGGCACTGAAGTGTGGGCAACATGAGATCGGGACAGGGTTAAATCAAGAGCAATGCCTTCAAAGACCAGGAGATACTCGATGGAGTTCCCATTATAAGACTCTTAAAAGTTTGGTCAATATGTTTCCTACAATAGTTGAAGTGGTAAAAGTTGTGGAAAAGGATGATAGAGATCGGAAAAATAGAGATCAAGCATCAAATCTTCTAGTGTATTTCAGATCATTTGACTTTGTCTTTTATTTGCATCTCATGTTGACTATATTATCAGCCACAAACTCCTTATCATTAGCTTTGCAACGCAAGGATCGGGATATTGTGAATGCCATTGGATGTGTGAGATCAACAAGACTCCTTTGGATAATATTAGAAGAGAAGGGTGGGATAAATTATTAGGTGAAGTGAATGAGTTTTGTGACATGCATGAGATTCACATATTGGAAATCGAAAATACATATATTGATCCCCAACAGCCTAGGAAAAAATCTGGAATTACCAACAAGCATCACTATGAAGTGGATTGTTTTAATGATGTTATTGATTGGCTAGTTCAAGAGCTTGATAGCCGTTTTAATGAGACAAGCTCTCAATTGCTTGTTTGCTCAGCTGCATTCAATCCGAGAAACAATTTTCAGGATTTCAATGTGGAGAATTTGATGAGCCTAGCAAAACTATATCTTGATGATTTTAATTCTGGACACATGAGGGACCTTCGGGACCAACTTTGCCTTTACATTGCCGATGTGCAAGCAGATGGTAGATTCTCCAACTTAAATACTATTGGTGAGCTTTCTCAAAAAATGATCGAGATAGGGAAAAATCTTTGTTATCCTTTGGTTTATCGACTTTTGAAGCTTGTTTTAGTATTACCTGTCGCTACTGCAACAGTGGAGAGATGTTTTTCAGCCATGAAACTTGTGAAGACACAACTGTCTAATAAAATTGGTGATGAGCACTTGAGTCATAGACTTATTTGCTACGTGGAGAAAGAAATATTTAGCAAAGTTACCAATGAGATTGTGGTTCGTCGTTTCATGAACATGGAAGGAAAAAGGCACAAATATGATCTATAATAGGTAATGCATTGAACTATACCTATTTTCTAATGAATAATCATACAATTTATTAGGTATAAAATACTAATTCATTTGTTCTCTTTTCTTTAGGCGGGTGGGATCTTGAAGTTGGATCACATATTTTGAATTTTGCCGTGTCAGCCAATATTATCTCCATTTTGGTAAATAATATTGTCGGTACTTTGAATTTGTCGATCTTTTCAAATTTTCATTGTTGTTCTTGGCTTATCACATACGAGTATACTTTAAATTTGTTTAAAACTTGGTAGATACCGCTAAATTAGTCATGATATACCACTCAAACATCTTAACATATCGCTGTGCTTAATAAATCAGTGCACCCCTCCAGTCCGCTCTATCTTCGCCCCCGCTTACGCCATCGTGCGCCGGCCAGCCCACTCGCCTACCTACCCTACCCACGGGCGCACGTACCGCCGAGCAGCCGCCCGCCCGATCGCCTCGAATTCCATCCCCCACGCGCCCGCGAGTCCAACGCGGCGCGCGGGCACGGTAGTCGCAGGCCGGCGGCCGCGCGCGATCGGGTCGGCTCCGTGCGGCGCCAAGAGACGCCAGCGCATGCTGTACGCCGGCCGGGCGGGCGGCTCACTGATTGCGAGAGGCCGCGCGGGAATGATGCGCTGCCAGCGACGACGACGGCGAGTAGTCTAGCTCTGGTCCGGTCCGCCACATGGCCAGGAGATTTCGGGTATCCGCGCCGGTTATGGTCGTTACGTTAGACACCGTATAAACTATCCCTACACGATAATATAAACCAACGCCCCCCCTCAAAAATTCAAAAGAGATATGCATATATAATCAATACACTACTTCAACTGCCGAGCTGCTCTTCCATTGTTTTTAGAAAAAAAAACATTTGATTGTTAGGATACAGTACATCAATAAGGAGCGGAGGATGCGTTGGAGGCGGAGGCGCACCCTCCCCTGCCGGCTCCATGCCGTCGCGGACGTACACGGCTCACCGGAAAATTTCGAACGAACGTTCTTTACCGGTGACGTATATAGGAAGAAAAATGGACCATGTTATTACATAATCAAGGCTGTGACAGCAGACACGTACCACGTATGTCTCAGAGATGCACAGTAGCTTAGGCTCCGCTCCGCATGCAGTACCACCTTTTTCCACATTCTGCTACGACAGTTAGGGTGGAATGAACATTGTTGCATTGTCTGGTCACGGATGATTTTAAATAGAATCGTGGGTGATATCATGGTGTCAATTACCGAGGAGAGATGATTATAATTGGAAGGGCCGTCCGCACTATGGCTGTAGTCACGTATGCTCGAGGTCGGTGCCATATCAGACTTAATTGAAACCCTGTTTTCTCGACGGCTCTCGTCCGCTGATAGGGACATGAGAGATAGAAGTCATGTGGGTCAATAACTTTTTAGCAATTTGATTTATCGGACAATAAAGAAAAACTACTTGAATCCATAAATAGGAGAACCAGAAAATGTATCTTCCATGCGGGGGCCAAACGCTCAACGGTCTACCGTATTTCTTTTAAAAACAAATCTAGGTACATTTCTTCTCATTTCCATTTCCCAGGATTCCATCCCTGGAAACTTCTATCCATTCTTTTCCTTTGACGAAGAGAAAAAAAAAAGCCCATCCGTGGGTTGTGGGATCCCTCGGCTTTGCAGCACGAACCCCAATAGCGTATCCAACCGGCATCATTGGAGCAGGAAAACAAAAACCAAAAGGCGGACCCTCTCATCATCAGAAAATAAAAACAAGAAAGAAAAGCCTCTTCAACCTTATCAACAGACCAAGAAGAAGAAGAGAAAAAAAATATTCGGAATTGATGGAAGCTGCTCAATTTCCTGTTCCATCAAGCAATAATCAGGCGGCCATGCCCCACCCCCAGCCTTGCAGCACCCTGTCACTTACCTACTCTCCCCCTCCCTCCATAAATACGGCCACCCTCTCCCTCTCACTCCCCCCCACAACTCTCATCCCATTCCTTGCAAGCCACCTCTCTGCTCTGCTCACTCTCTTCTCCCCGCGGCTGCTAAGCTAAGCTTAAGGCAAGCTCGGCGCCATGGGCAAGGACGACATGATCGAGAGCGGCGCCGGCGGCGGCGAGTTCGCGGCCAAGGACTACACGGACCCGCCCCCGGCGCCGCTGATCGACTCGGCGGAGCTGTGTTCCTGGTCGCTGTACCGCGCCGTGATCGCCGAGTTCATCGCGACGCTGCTCTTCCTCTACATCACCGTGGCCACGGTCATCGGGTACAAGCACCAGACGGACGCGGCGGCGTCGGGCGCCGACGCGGCGTGCGGCGGCGTGGGCGTGCTGGGCATCGCGTGGGCCTTCGGCGGCATGATCTTCGTCCTCGTCTACTGCACCGCCGGCATCTCGGGCGGCCACATCAACCCGGCCGTCACCTTCGGGCTCTTCCTGGCGCGCAAGGTCTCCCTGGTCCGCGCGCTGCTCTACATCGTGGCGCAGTGCCTGGGCGCCATCTGCGGCGTCGGCCTCGTCAAGGCGTTCCAGAGCGCCTACTTCGACCGGTACGGCGGCGGCGCCAACTCGCTCGCCTCCGGCTACTCCCGCGGCACCGGGCTCGGCGCCGAGATCATCGGCACCTTCGTGCTCGTGTACACCGTCTTCTCCGCCACCGACCCCAAGCGCAACGCCCGCGACTCCCACGTCCCGGTGAGCACCCGACCAACGCCACCGCCTATCTTGCTTTTTAGTTAGTTTTCATTTTTTTTCCTCTCTCGTCTGCTACCTCGCTCGCTCGTCTGCTAGCTCGCTCGCTCTTTCGCTGGGGTGAAAAGGAAAACAATTATATATATAAAAAGTAGGTGAATATCCAGCTTATCTTTCATCAAAGGCAGCGTGCGGGCAGAAGGAACTTCTTTCCCGTAGAATAGAATTTTTTTTTGGTGGGGGAAAGAGCGATTAACTTTGGATCCATTTTGTTAGTGGGTACCTAGTTGGCTAGTTGCACGAGTTGAGAGTAACAAAATCTTGAAATTCTGTTTTTTTTTTATGAAAAAGCTTGAAATTCTGCTGAACTCGTGCAAAAGATCGAAAGAACCTTCGGAAGAGATAGGTGTGTGGATGCCTGAGCTCCAGAGATATTCCAAATAGTACAGCTTAATTTTCAAAGAGTTAGTACACAGGGGGTGCTGTCAATTGTCATCAAGGCTTCCATAGTCTTGATAATGACCGTTATTAACACACACTTGCTGGAACGTTCAAGTACATCCACAATAGCGTCCGGCAGCACACCATCCCCGTCACCCTCGCTAGCCATGCCTCCCCGGCCGGGCCTAACAGTAAATACATACAGAGAGGGGGCTAATCAACTCCGACCTTTATCTCTCTCTCCCTACAAAATTACCACTGCAGAAGAAAGCACTGTAATTTTACGTCGTGCAATTTTTTTTACCGCGCCCATCACCTAGCTCCCATGATGCACAGTGACACTCGTGTGTGTGTGGTGTGGGATGGTACACCTGGGCCCACGGCGCGCGTGAAAAGCTGAGCTGGGCCCGGCCCGGCCCGCGTCGCACTGTAGCACATGGATGGGGTCCGTCCGTCGGGTCCAGTCCCTTGTCGTGCGATGCGCTGGTCCGTGCACGCTCGCCCGGCCCCCTCCCTCGTGTCCCATGCCATGTGAGCCGCCTCCAGCCTAGGTTAGTAGGTGGGGCCCACCGTAGTGGTGACGTAGTACGTACACGACGTGCGGCGTGTGGCTCGGTGGAATTCGGGTCACGAGTAGAGTAGTAGTGGGCATCCCTTTCGCGTCGCGTGAGGTGCGGGGACACCGGCCGGCACCGGCGAGGCGACGAAACGTGATGGTCAAAAGTATATGCCGTGGTGGTGACTCCGGTGGTTCGGTTCGTCGCCGGCGAGCGAGGTTCGGTCGTGCGCTAAAGCCGGAGGCCACGAGCGGAGTTTGGCGTGTGGCCAAAGGGGGTTGGGAAAAGGGAGGAGTCACTTGGCTTGTTCCGATGCAGTTCATTCTTCCCTTGAGGCGGCAGGACGGGATGGGATGGGCTAATCTTCTTAGCCACTCACTCACAGATCGTCGTTCCAGGTTCCGTCACGAACAGCCCCTCTGAGGCCCTGACGCTGACGGACTAGTTAGTAAGCTTGGGAAAGTGCCATGCCTGCCCACCTGAAAGGTGGCATGGCATCTTGTCTAGGACTGGGGAGTACTGTTCGGCGCCGAGCGTTGTGATGTGTCTAATCTTGTGCCGAGACTGCTTTTAGTTGTGCCAAATGAAGGGTTCTTTCCTTCTTCTGAAACAACGCATGCTGCTTGATTGGTTCCGAGCTAGGTGGTTGATTTCGCTGACCTGTTCGTGCGCGTGTGTGTGAATTTCTCAGGTGCTGGCGCCGCTCCCCATCGGGTTCGCCGTGTTCATGGTCCACCTGGCCACCATCCCCGTCACCGGCACCGGCATCAACCCCGCCAGGAGCTTCGGCGCCGCCGTCATCTACAACAAGGACAAGCCATGGGATGACCACGTACGTCCTGTTCCCTTCCGCTCATGCTAAGATTTTATATTTTCACGGTTCATGCATGCTTCACACCTCACCTTCCACTCACTCACCAATGCAACTTGCTCCCCCTCCCTCCCTTTTCTTGGCAGTGGATCTTCTGGGTCGGCCCCCTCGTCGGCGCGGCCATCGCCGCCTTCTACCACCAGTACATCCTCCGGGCCGGCGCCATCAAGGCCCTCGGCTCCTTCAGGAGCAACGCATGAGCCTGCACTTAGCCTTGTTACTGTGTTGAGCTCGCGGAAGGCTGCTTGTTGAAGCAATGGCGGTCGACGCTGGGGAGGAGAATAAGTTTGCATCTGCCATGAACGATGAAGTTGTGCCGCTGGTCGTCTTGTTTCAGCAGCTTCGTGCGTGCGTGAATTTGGCTCCGTCTTCCCTTCCTCCTGTAATCAATCAAACCATGTGTACGTCGTGATCCGTCTCTCGAGGGATTCTATCTACCATCTTTCTTCTTCTCCTAGCATGTACCTCTATTTAATTATAATGTGGCGACGATCGCCATCATCATCAGCGACAACCTTACTTCTGTCTAAATCAAACCTGCTGTTGCTCTTGGGACCCTTGCTTCCGTTTTCCTTTTCCTTCTGAGTTTCTTTTCAACTTCAGATGGATTTTATCTACAAAGTGGGCTTGATCTCTTGCATGTTTCATCCTCCATTTGCCAGGCTGTTTGGGCACTGATCTGTCCACCCTATCTCTACGCGTAGCCGTGCACGCGTGCTCGCGTAGTGCTCTTGCTTTGAGCCCCTCCGACCTCCCAAGAAACCAACCAAACCCATCGAGTTACTCACCAGTTCACCATGCCACTGCGAGCGAGACACGGTGACGCAGCTGCTCTCACTCGTTGCGCTCCCCCTCCATGGATTCCTGATTCTTCTCTGCATGCGCGTCTTCCTCCACTCCTCCCCTCTCACCCTTTGTGTTTCCTTTCGTTTGTTCTGAATAAAAACGCTGTCAGCATCGGTGGCAGCTCGGCCTGCCTATCAGCGAGGATCATGGGGTGCCGGCTCGTGAACCCGTGTGTGCCTGGTGACACCTCCAGCTGTCCTGACCTGTGCCGCTGTGCGGTTGGGTGCCCCCCTCCCCCGGCCGTTGTCACCTTCTCCCGTAGTGGTGCGTGGGGACGGCGCCGGGTGCCCAGCCCTGGCCTGGCCTGCCGCGATTTTAGCAGTTGGGACTGGGGGAGAGGACGGAGCAGGGAGGACCATGCGCGTTGCGCGCGCAATTTCCCTGGATGCCGATGGATCGACGGGCTCCTGCTGGGAGATCATGGTAAAGTTGCTTGCTCCTGTCGCCGAATCATCGCGGCATGCGAGGCGCGGATGATCGCTGCAGCGCTAAAAGCGAAAAGAGATGAGCAAGCACTCGGGGTCTCTCGGCTGCTGCCGCTCGTGCTTTCCGAGCTTGCACTCATGGCCCTGGCTGACGTCCACGACCAGTTTGGATAAGCCAGCCCTGTTTTTTTTTTCACTTCAAGTTTTATCACTGGTAAGGCATTCAGTTGGAACGTGGCATTGGTATTGCATTTTGTAGTCGGATGCAGCCAACTATAGTTGGCCATCTGGGTCGGGTTAAAAGGGCGGTCTGAAACCGGCCCGACATGATGGGAATAGTGCCTGGGCCGGCCCGGCACGATATAGCAGGCCGTGCCTAGGCCGCCACCACGGCCCGTAGTGCCGACTCGGGCACGGCCCGACTAAAGGGTAGGCCCGATACTGGCCTATTATTAGTTAGCAGCCCACACTTTTTTTTTATCTCCCTCAAGTTGATCGATACTGGCATGTTAAAGGGCTTTAACCCTAATTTTCACCCACTTCCCTCCCTCCCCAGCCGCCACCCGCCTCCCGCCTCCGCTCTCTTCTCTCTTCCACCTCTTCCCCTTGATGACCGGTGGCCTCCCCCGTCGCCGCTCCTCCGGCCTCCCTGCGCCTCCACTCTAGCCGCCGCTGCTCCGGCCTCCCCTCGCCGCCGCTCCGGCCGCCGCTACTCCGACCTTCCTACATCGACCTCCGCTCTATCCGCTGCCGTTCCTCCGACCTCCATGCGTCGCCCTCCGCTCCATCCACCGCTGCTCCGGCCTTCCCTTGCCGCCGCTCCAGCCATGGCGCTCCTCTAGCCTCCTTGCACCGCCCCTCCAGCAACCCGGCGCCGCCGCTCCAACCTCGCCGCTCCTCCGGCCTTCCGCATCCCTCCAGCCAGGAGGCGGCCGCCCAGGAGCCTCTCGCGAGCTCGCAGGCCGGCCCGGCACGATTAACTCGCCCTCAAGCCGTGCCTGGGCCTTTGGAGCGGCACGTCGGGCGGCCCGGCACGGTCCGTTAACGTGGTCTTGCCGTTTCGAGCCGTGCCGCGATCGGGCCCGTGCCGTGCTGGGCTGGGCGGCCCATTTGGCCATCTATACAACCAACCCAGCCAGTCAGGCACGGATGGGTGGGCCCAAGCAAACGTTCCTTTTTTTTGTAGGACGTACTTACGCGTAGGTGTGGGATAATACGAACAAGATCCGGCGTCCTGGCGTTCGAAATGTAATGCGGCAGGTGGAGGGCTTTTGGTGACACGCGCCTTTTCAATGTACTTGCCATGAGGCCAGCGCTGAGCACAGCAGCAGGCTTGGCGAGCAGTGGTAAAAACGGTAGTAGTACACTGGCCCTGTTTGGATCCATGGGTTAGAGTTAGTTTGAGCTAGTTGGGGCTCAACTAACCCTAAAGTATCCAAACAGGAGGGTTAGAGTCGGGTTAGTTGCATCTAACCCACCCAAAAAAACTATCCCACCCAAGAGGTGCTAATTGGGGTTAGTTTCAGGTGGGGCCCACTAAATCCCTTCCCCACCCGCGTCGCCGGTCCTGTTCCCCCACCCGCACCGGATCCCTTCCCCACCCGCGCCCACCATTCCCCACCCGCGCCCCCGGCCCCAACCGCGCCCGCGCCGCCGTCCCCCACCCGCGCCGTCGGCCCGCGCCCCCGCCCCCAACCGCGCCAGCGCCGCCGTCCCCCACCTGCACCGCCATCCCTCACCCGCGCCGCCGGCCCCCAGTCCCGTTCCCCACCCGCGCCGCCGTCCCCCAACCGCGCCGCCGCCAGATCCAGACGCGCCTCCCCCATCGGCATTCCGCGCCACCGGAACCAGACCGCGCTTGGAGCCCGACGATGGACGGAGGCGGTTTCGACGTGGGTTCGCAGCCGTCGACCAATGGCCCCACCTACGCTCTCGCTACCCACGTCGGTCTCGACCTCAACTCGCAAGCGCCGGCGGCGGAGGGGTTCCCGGGGCTTGGGCTGTATGGAGCCTTCCTCCATAGCGACGACGACGACCTCCTCCCTGGGCGTGTCAGGGGCTCCAGGCTCCCTCCCTATCGCGCACCGCGTGCCGGAGCCGGAGATGGAAGGGCAGGTGTGGCGCAACCCTACGCTCGGCAACTGAACTTTGGCAGCTCGTCCTCGGCAGCAGCTGGTCGTGGAGGAGGAAACGATGGCGTCTTCCCTGGCGGGTCGTTGTCGGGGGAAGGCGGCAGGCACGCGAACTCGGCCACCGCGGCACCCGGCCGCCGTAGCCAGCGCACCAACACGGCGTTCCGTGGCGGCGGCAGCGGCCAGCGCGTACCGCGTCCCCGGGCACCGAGGAGTGTCGTCCGTGGGCAAGCATCCGTCTCCGGTGCTCCCTTCGACAATGGTGACGAAGAATTGGAGGAGGATATGGAGGAGTTAGCGAGCTCCGGAGGTCCCCCAGTGAGTGAGCCAATCGAGTCGAGCCCACTGGAATGATGCTAATAATGCTTGCTTGTTGGAAATGTGCATAGAGCAACGTGCAGCGGGAACATATAATGGTGCACAAATGACTGGTGAAGGGTACCAAGCCATTGTCAACGGCTTACTTGCTAGAAAGGGGTTGGTGTATACCTGTTTGCAGGTGAAGAACCAAATAGGAGTACTCAAAAACACCCACTCTTTCTGGCGATACATGCAAGCGCACACAGGGTTGGGTAGGAAGCCAGATGGATCCATTGATGCCGACTCTGAGTTCTGGAAAACAAACACAGAGGTACACTGTTCACTAGAATTGCTGATTTATTTTAGTAACTGTTGCATATTCACTGTTAACAGAAAAATAAAAGCATCTTGGTAGAAGTTAACAAACCAGTAGATCAAAGCGCTAGTCCAGCTAAATAAGGTTGTCTTCATATTTTATTAATATTCATGCATAAATGTTTGTGAGCATTGTATGCATTGGGTACTTGATATCTTGATCCTGAGTGGAGAAGTTGTTTGTGTTGTGATTTTTTTATTCAGCACTTTTAGCAAGTCAATTCTGCATCGTGTATCTTGCTGATATGTTTAGCCATTTATCATTCCAATGTATTATTTGATTGTGCCAGGATTCACACATTAGCTGTTTACTTCACTTATTGGTTATTAGTCCACTTTAGTTTATTTGATGTTCAGTTTGCACTTCAGTTTATTAGTCCACATGCAGTTGGCTTTGTTTGCAGCTAGGATAATCAGTATAAATGATGTCTGGTATACTGCAGCATCATCTAGTTAATCTTTCAATGAATTGCTGATTTATTTCTCTGATCATCTTATGCTGCAGAAGAAACCATACCTAAAGGAGCTGTAGTGGAGTCCTCCAGCAAACGAGGATTTGCTTGATCAACTGTTCAGAGGGTACACTGTGGATGGAAGCACATCCTTTGTGCCTGGAGACGATTATGGTGAGAACCTGGAGCAAGAAGAGGAAGAGGAGTTTCAAGCAACACCTACAAGTTCAACCACCTAGATGAACAAGAGGAACAAGAGGTCATTTAGCAGTACTACAAGAAGCACTTGCACCAGTCCAGTGAAGAAGAGCAAGAGCCCAATGGTGAAGATTGTGAAGGACATAGCCAGTACCTACAAAGAGTCTGTTGCAATCAACACTAAGCAAATGCAACAACGTGCAAGTGACAAGGCTGCATTTTCTGTCAAGAGGTGTCAGGAGCTGGCATTTGAGTGTGGCGTTGAGAAAACAGTTGACTCCATCTATGCTATGTCCAAGATGTTCGAATCAGAGTACCAAAGGGAGTTCTTTTGTGGCCAATTATCTCTTGACCTTAGGTTGGGTTACATCAAGAAATGGTGCAGGGACAACAATTTGGAGTAGTTAGGATCTATTTGCAACCTAGGTCCATGTGTGATGTGTTGAACCTATTATCGTGTGTGATGTGTTGAACCTATCATCTGTGTGCGATGTGTTGAATCTTTTTATCTGTATGATGTGTTGAACCTTTTATCTATGTGTTGAATTAAATTAATTTGCTTACACTTATTCAAGGTTGAAATCTTATTTTTACATTATCTGTGGGCTTACACTAATTTCAATTGTTACATGTGTTGAATCTGGAAGAAGATCATGGCCCCATGTTCGAGGAAGAAGAAGATGCAGACAACACAAGTGAGGATGAGATTATATCCATGTGCCGCAACAATTTGGTGCAGACCGAGAATTTGATCTTGCAATTGATTCCTATCTTGGGTATGTACTCTGATAACTACTTTGTGAAACTACATATGAGGGTCAATGGAGATTCTGGTTTATATTGGGTCATGGATACACTAGCCCGAGATACCCAATGCTATAACATATTTAGGGTGGAGAGACTTTTATTTAACAGGCTACATAATACTTTGGTACAGTCATATGGGTTGAAGTCCACTACAAAAATATCATCTGTAGAGGCTCTTGCTATGTTTTTATGGATTGTTGGTTCACACCAGTCAGTTAGATAGGCTGACAACCATTTTAGGAGGTCTATGGAGACAGTAAGCAGGACATTTAACAGAGTTTTGAGATGCCTCCTTAGGTTAGCACATGACATAATTGTACCCAAGGATCCAACATTTTCAGAGGTGCACCCGCACCTAGAAAATCCAACATTTTGGCCACACTTCAACGACTGTATAGGAGCCATAGATGGGACACATGTGAAGGTTGTGGTGGATAAGATTAAGAGGATTCCATATTTGAACAGGCACAATGAAACCAGTCAGAATGTGCTTGTTGTTTGTGATTTCGACATGAGATTTACCTTTGTGTTGTCGGGATGGCCTGGTTCGGCACATGACATGAGAGTTTTCAAAGATGCTGTGAGTATTTATCAGCACAAATTTCCACATCCACCACCAGGTTTGCTACTTGAACTGTCTTGTAACAATTTTTATCCAATAGCACCTGTTCATCTAAGTCTCATTGTGTGTCTGCCTTTCACAATATGTAGGGAAGTACTATGTGGTTGATGCGGGGGTACCTTTCACCATATAGACGTACAAGGTACCATGTGGAGCAATAGCACAATGGACCGCCGCCACAAGGTATGAAAGAAACCTTCAACCATGCACATGCCAAAGTTAGGAATGTTATTGAGCGATCTTTTGGAGTATTGAAGATAAAATTTCGGATTTTGTTGAACATGCCAAGTTTTCCGGAGGACAAGCAAACTAGAATTATTGTTGGTTGTATGGCTCTCCATAATTTCATTCGAGAGAGCAGACTTGCAGATAGGGAATTTTATGCCTGTGATGCGGATGAAAATTATAACCCAATGCCTAGTTCTTCTGCATCCGCATGACCAGAGGACGAACCTCTTGTTGAAGATGTCAATATGAATACCTTCCGTGATGAGTTAGCTCATGCTTTGTTTTATGGAGTAACTTTTTTTTGTTAAGCTTCATTGAGGACTCGTATGTTTAAGCGGGACTTCTCATTTGTTTGGATAAAATAAAATTTATCGTGTTTTGGATCTTCATTTGTAAAGATGATTTGTTTGTGTCATTTGAGAGCGAGAGGAGGCCACGCAGCCGCCAGCCACACGAAATTCTGCTGGAAACGAGCTTTAAATGAGTCAAATGATCGAGAAAGTGCATTTATTGTCAATCTAACCCTGTCATCCAAACACCTCTTTAACTAGAGTTAGTTTAGGGTTAGAGTTAGCTAGAGTATCCAAATAGAGCCACTGCCGCTGCGCGCGCGGAAGATGGCAGAGGGAGAAACGGGGGATTCGTGGTACGGGCGTTGAGCCGCGCCGGCGAGATTCAATTCCAAAGGGAGCCGGCGCTTGCTTGTTTCCTTCCGGGCGGATCGGTGGTGGCGGTGTACGGGGGGACATGGCGGAGTCTGTGACACCAATCCTTCTTCCTCCTCCTGCCGCTGCAGTCTGAGACGCTGACGGAGAGAGTAAAATAGGCGTCGTGGCTAGGACCTTACAGTAATCGTGGCTCGGTGCCATGCCGCTGTGCATGCCTGTATGGGCGCGCGGCACGCCTTCAGCTTCACAGTGCGGTGCGCCAGGATTTGACCGGCCCCGGTGGCCTGGCCGAGAGTCCGACGGGCGGATCCATGTGCCCTGCCTCTGCCTGACGGCCTGCGCCTGCGCGTCCTGCTGCTCCGGGGCAACAAAACTGACGCCATGTGGCGGGGCTTTGTACCGGCGAGATTACGGTTACGGCCTTATTTCTGCCTGCAACGGCGAGCGATCGGCCGCTCCGTTGGGAGAGCCCAGCACACCGATGCGTTGGCGCGCACCTGCACGCGTCACAGCCGATGTATGTAGGTCATCGTGCATAGTGACTGGTTAGGGAGTGCTTAGTTGCTTCGTTAAAAAAAATACTAAAAGGTGAGTATGGGTAGCTGAAGGACAGCCGCTCTGCCGTTGGCGATCCTGCGCCCAGCAGGAATATGCCGACTTGGAGCCAGGCCAGCCAATCATCGGGGAGTGCCGCCCGATTAGCGCCTTGTTTATCCGTTCCGGGCTATGATTAGGTCACGAGACAGAGCGGGACGTCCCACCCAACGGCGCTAGGCCACCACCACTCCTGAGCTGTGACGGGCCTGCCGCCAGCGGCTGCCGGATGCAACGGAATGTGGATAGGGCGAGAAGATGAGAAGAGAATAATGTCTCTGGGTGCTTTGTTTAGTTGCACATCTTCTTTTCAATCTTTTTAGGGTTTAAGCTAACCTAATCCGCTGCGTTGGATCAATAATTGCGTCCGATGATGCCAGGGACGCTGGCACAGTACTACTAGAAGGATCAATCCATGGTGCTGGCTGTGGCTGTTTTATTGAATGCGTGCATTGTCGTTTGACTGCTGTCAGTTTTTCCAGCGTTACAATAACTTCGGGTGTTTGATCACTAATTAGGAGTATTAAATGTGGATAACTGATAAAATCAATTCCATAATCCTCAGATGAAACTGCGAGATAAACCTTTTAAATCTAATTGGACCATAATTAGATAATATCATGCTACAGTAAACAACCTCTAGTGACGGATTAATTAGGCTTAATAAATTCATCTCGCGATTTTCCGTCCATCCGTGTAACTAGTTTTATAATTAGATCATATTTAATTCTTCTAATTTTTAATTAAAAATTACTACAGTGAATTTCGTCCAAAATTTTTCAGGAACTAAACATATCCATAAACACACACTTCCGGAGCTCTAGTTCTGTCTACTCGGCCAAGTGGATGGCACGACAATTTGTTTTTCTTTTCTGAAGGCCAAAGGCTGCTTCGGCCTGCGGCTGCTGTTGCACTCTTGCTTGGCTCTCTCCCCTCCCGAGAGAAAGGTCAAAGGCTGCCAGCTGCAACGTTGGCCCATTCTGATTCAGGCAGGTCTGACACCAGGTGCAAAATCATGCAGGAGAACAGGACGAGCATGGCAGATTAAAAAGGCCTAAGCACGAAAACCAGGAAACAGGCCCACGGAGTTCGCAAGAAAACCAGCGGTCATGGGCCCAGATAGGGCAAGAACCAGCCCAAAGTCACCCGGAAACAGGCCCACGGAGTTCGCAAACCAATAAACCGTGATCGTGAGATCCTCCGCGCCCAGAAAGCATTGGCATGGCGATTGGCGACCATGGTAGGCCTACGAAAACCACCCCAAGGTTCGGTTCTATCGGCCAAGTTGCAACGACGAGGACCGGCAGGTTACCGCCAGATGCGGCCACGGAAACCAGCAGACATCTTACCACCACCTCCAACTCCAACACGAGCGCATTCCACGAAACCAATGGAGTGACTTGTGCATGCGGCCACTGAAACGGGAGGCCACAGTACAGTTGCATTTGGGTACGTTGTTGATGCTAGTCCCAGACAGGTTATCCCTGAACGACGCACGCAAGAGGGGAAAGAAAGAGACCTTTCACTTTCATCTCTTGTTACCGCTCACCTACTACATCTGGATTTACTGTATTTCGTATGTTTACGTTCATTCTTTTGTTCATTCATTTGATACCTGCACTGCACGACGGCACTTGAGATAGAAAAGGTCCTGCTGTCCTTGCTCTGCTTTTTTATTGAGAAACCGGGATTGCATTTCATATACAGAGGATAAGGTTTACATTGCAACTTTTGCAAAGACACCCTCGGTAAACAAGAAAATTTCAAAGCAGTCCAAGCAAGTGTCTCCCGGTCGTCTTCGTCGCCGACGCCCAGAGCAGCCTCCCGACGGACCTCCACCGCACCAAAGATTGCAAGAGGAACGCGTCGAGGATGCAGCTTGAAGCCGAAGCCCTTCCCGACGAAGAAACAAAGTTTTTGATTGCCTCACCGAGTAGCACATTGAAAGCATCGACATGTCGTAGAAACGTTGAACGCCCTAGCAGCAGAGGATGACCACCGGCCATCACGACGCCGAGGAACTTGGGTTCTGTCGCCACAAGCTCCGCTGGCCACCCCAACACACCGAACAACCGAGAACCGAAAGGGAAAGACCGCCCAAGCAGTTGCAAGTAAACCACTCCCCTGATTCCTCAAGAAAGTGGTAAGCAAACCTCCCTGGATCCTCGCCGAAGATGGCATCGACGGTGGTGCCGTCGCCAGAGAAGACGTGGGAGGGACAAAAGAACTCACCACATCCGGCGAGGATGCAACACACCAACGCTTCGCCTATGCCATACCGAACACCGGCGAGGTGGAGAAGGGGTCCAGCTCCTCGAACTCGTCATCCTCGTCGTTCCCCACCACGCACAGGCCCAGCACCCGGCCGGAACATGCTGCCAAAGGCACGGACAAGGCGGAGCCGAGACGAGTGAATGGCTGCGACGAAGAAAGCTGGCAGATCTAATCCTAACTTATTCAAACTAGAACTAATAAGCAAGGGAATATACAAATCCTCCGTTGATTCATCGAGTCCCCCTCCTCCTCCGATACTGGCAGAGCTGTTGGAGGCGAGGACGACGACGAATCGACAGGGGAACGGAAAATCGCCTCCAACCGCCGCTCTGCTTGTAGCGGGTCTTGGTTTTAGGAATGTATTAGGCTTCCTAGCTTGATGGGCTGGTCTAGGCCAGCCTTATGGGTACGTCGATCCTTAATGGGCTGGTCTAGGGCGGCCTCATGGGACCCGTACATTTTTCAGATAATGGGAAAAGAGTACCCGACCTTGACCTCAGGAGAGGCTACAACCGATTATTATAAAGTGTGCAGCTCTTCTGTCTGCGAACACACTCACAAAAGAGGCACAAAACCAAGCCGAAAGTTTGATGAAGACACTTATAAAGAGCCAATCCTATTCCTAAACCTCCATCCGTGGTTGGTGAATATCTGCATGACCAAAATCTCCATGGTTTGACGTGCCTTCTGTATCGCCTCCTTGTCTTCATCACGCTTTTGTAGCTGTCTCCAGAATCTGAGCCAATGGGTGCCCCTATATAGTACCTGCATATAAGTTTTAGTTGGAGATTTATCAAACACCACATCATTCCTACTAAGCCAAATAGCCCAACATAAAGTAGATGCTCTTACTAACAATTGTCTTTTAATCTTGGTTCCAACCCCCCTAAGCCAGTTACCAAACAAATGAGTAACGCTACTGTTGGCATTTCATAATGCAGTCACCAAGTATGGATATAAAATCCATTCCCCGGCAACAGCCCCAGAAATGCCTGTTGGGTATTTCTTACGTTACAGAAAGATCCACAAGCGCACGGAATACCGTTGTAGCATTTTACCCGTGAGTACGGGGTCATATTTATATTTCCGCAAGAAGGCGGCGGTTATTGGAAAGATTAGTGTGTTGATTAGTTCTAGCATGGATATTCTATTGAATAAACAGGGGTAAAATAATATATAGTAAAGAGGTAGTGTGACACACAAGTTACTCAAGTTCTACTCTATGCAAAGCTTACAGGAAAGGAGAAAGGAAGAAGAAAGCTAATTGAAGGACTTTTGTACTCCTAACTAAGCATACAGTCTATACTAAGCACTCATATACATACACATGATTAGGAACAGGCTCTAGGCTCCCAGGCATCACCGGGAGACCGCACAGGATATGGCTAGGTGGCCACTGGATCCTCACGGCTATTTTATGCACCTCCTACAGCTACTACACGAACGGGGAGGATTACGCTGGACGGACAGGGCTGTCACCACCTGCCGCCTACCTCATCTAACCATGGTATAGAGCCGCATCCAGCAACACTGATTAGCCCAGACACCATGTCTACACTAATAAGCGATACTCTAATGCCCCGCGCGGAGCCCCCACCCTTTGGATGGACAGACATCACACTAGAGCAAACATGTGAATACTGGAACCGATGCCGTAACCTAGATGTCTTACCACATCTAATCATGCAAGATATAAGTCCTAGATATAAACTAAGTATAGCATACACATCCGAATACACAGAACACATACTATACGAATACGCTAAACTATACGAATATGCTAAACTAGAAGATAACTCTATTAAGGAATTCCGAATATTACAAAGGAGAGGAAGAGTAAAACCCATACTGAACACTCCTAGGCAAGACTCGGGAACCGAAGAAGAGCTACTTCACCAAAACTCCACTATCCTGAAGACTAAGTAAGAGAGAAACTTAAGAGAGACTTCAACTTGTGGTCTGTCTCATTTAGTAGCACCCCCTCATATTTATAGAGGTGAGTGAGGGGGTGTGCAGCAGCTTCTCGGCGCCCCTTCACCCCCTAGCACCCTGAACCGACATGGACGACCAATGGGAGAGCTCCACGTGGAA
This sequence comes from Panicum miliaceum, assembly GCA_032594955.1. Classification (NCBI taxonomy): domain Eukaryota; kingdom Viridiplantae; phylum Streptophyta; class Magnoliopsida; order Poales; family Poaceae; genus Panicum; species Panicum miliaceum. The sequence continues at coordinate 46,060,086 of CM064057.1, read as the reverse complement.
GAGGAAGGTCAGTGGGGCCCGGCCTGGTTCGGTCGTCTCACCTGGTTCGGCCGAACCAGGTTAGGCGCCCACCGCCTCCAGCTTCTTCTGTGGTGCTGACACATGGGCCTTGGTCACTTCTGTGGGTGAGTCGAGTCTGTCCTAGGTCGGTTGTGCTTGTTTGTGGGCCCTTTGATCCATGGGAGGCTGAACGACGCGCTCTGATTGATCGACGCCATTTGCATTGGATTGAAGTGCTTGTTTACACTTGATTTCTGCTCAATTTTCCTGCATTGCAAATTCTCCAAGGGGAATGTGAAAACGATATTATTCTAGATAAATATGCAAGTTAAGTATGCTAGTCATCCCAATTTTCTGATCAAATTGACGCTCAAAATTGGTCCGTAGCAAGCGTCAACAACTACGAGGTGGATGTAAATCAAAGACAAACTGCACGGCTCCCCATAGGAACTTGGCTTCATGACAATCAAAAAAGAGATGTTTAATAGTTTCATCACTAGAACAAAACCAACACGTTTTGTTACCATTCCAATTCCGTCTTGCTAGATTATCTTTAGTAAGAATAACACCTCTCTTTAAGTACCACATAAATATTTTAATTTTTAGGGGCACTTTTAGTTTCCACAAATGTTTGTGGAACTGGACGTTACCACTGCTAATAAGTGCAGAATACATTGAGCTAACAGTAAACATACCAGTTTGATTCAAATTCCAATGGAAAACATCAGCATTATTATTTAAATGAACATGACTAATGCGAGCAACCAAATCATGCCATAAAGTAAGTGTGTGACCAGTCAAAGTTCTTCTAAAAGATACATTGAGAGGTATTCTATCAAATACTGATGCTACCGTCGCGGGCTTTTTCCGCACAATATTAAAAAGGGTAGGATATTTCTCTCTAAGAGTATGGTTGCCTATCCACTTGTCCTTCCAAAATCTTATTTGATTGCCATCATTTAATTGAAAGGATCCATAGTTCAAGAATGTATCTTTAACCTTCATAAGACCAGCCCAGAAATGGGAGTCCCCAGGTTTCTTTTCCACTTGAGCAATAGTCTGGTTCTTTAAGTACTTATTCCTTAATAAACTTTGTCAAATGCCCTCCTCATTGATAAGTTTAAACAACCCTTTACTCAACAAGCACTTATTGTATATCAAGGTTCTTAATAACTAACCCTCCAATTTCTTTTGGCTGGCATAGGATACTCCATTTGGCTAATCGATATTTCTTCTTATGTTCGTCAGAATGCCAAAAAACCCTTGACCGATAGTAATCCAATTTTTCAAGTACCCCTTTTGGGACTTCAAAAAAAGATAACATAAACATCGCTAAACGTTAAGACAGAATTTATTAGAACCAGTCGTCCTCCAACCAACATGTGTTTCCCTTTCCAACTACTTAGTTTATTCTCAAACTTCTCCTCTACGATCTGCCAATCTGCACTGCTGAGTTTTCTAAAGTGCATTGGAATGCCAAGATATCTAAAAGGGTACTTCCCAGATTGACATCCAAATAATTGTGAATAATGTTGTTCCATCTCTTTAGCTTGTCCAAAACAAAAAATTTCACTCTTGTGAAAGTTAATTTTAAGACCTGATAATTGCTCAAAAGCACATAATGTCATCTTCATGTTAATTGCTTTTTCAATATCGTGGTCCATGAAAAGGATGGTATCGTCAGCATACTGCAAGATGGACAAACCGCCATCTACAAGATGAGGAACAATCCCCGTAACCTGACCCTCGTCCTTAGCTCTGTTAATTATGACAACTAATATATCAACAACAATATTAAAAAAAATAGGTGATAGCGGATTGCCTTGTCTCATGCCTTTCAAGGTTTGAAAATTTTGGCCTATCTGATCATTAATTTTGATACCCACATGACCTCCTTTGATGAAAGTTTTGATCCATTCACACCATTTTTGGGAGAAACCTTTCATTCGTGGCGTTTGTTGGACGAAACTCCATTTTACTTTGTCATATGCTTTCTCAAAATCAATCTTAAAAATGACTCCATTCTGCTTTTTCCTGTGTAGTTCATGAATGGTTTCGCGTAAGACAACGACCCCCTCCATGATATTCCTACCAGGAAGAAATGCAGTCTATGTGGGGCTAATAACCTTCAGTGCCACCATTGAGATCCTATTAGTAGCCACTTTTGTATAGATTTTAAAGCTAACATTAAGCAAATATATGGGTCTGTATTGCTAAATTTTGATAGCTTCTTTACATTTTGGTAGTAAGATAATTGTTCCAAAGTTGAGGCTCTATAAAGGTAGTTGTCCTTTGTGGAACTCTGAGAACAACACCATTAGGTCCCTCTTAATCGTATAACAAAATTCTTGATAGAATTCAGCTGGAAAACCATCAGGCCTTGGGGCTTTATTATGTTCCATTTGAAAAATAGCCTCTCTCACCTCCCGTTCTATGAACTCCGACGTTAGAATCTCGTTTTCATTATCTGTTACTTGGGGAATGTCTTCAATTCGAGTCGCATCCAGGATGAAATTATTATTATCCGGTGGACCAAAGAGACCTTTATAATATGTGGTGATGTATTTCTTTAATTCATCATCACCCCTTATCGTATGATTCCCGTCTTGTAGCTGATAAATCCTTGTTTTCCTGTGTTTTCCGTTGGCAATCAGCTGGAAGTACTTGGTGTTTGAGTCACCTTCTAGTAACTCCTTAACCTTTGCCCGTTGGTACCACTTAATTTCTTCCTCTTTAAGCATTTCTGCTAGTCTATTCTTCATATACTGTTTTATATCAACCTCTTGTGGGGTTAAAATAGAGGTTTCCGCTTTTTTATCTAGACTGTCTAGAATTTTTTTCTTTTCTTTTTTTTAGTGCGCCATTTGTGTTCTTAGCCCACCCCCGTAGGTGTTGGCGAAGTCTCCTAATCTTAGCTTGCCATCTTTCCATCGGAGTGGAGCCGGAATCTACACTCTCCCAAACCTCCTTTACCATGTCCATGAAACCATCACGAAGCAACCATCCCAATTCAAACTTGAATTGGTGTTGGTTAAAATTCGAAGATGAGTCTCCCGTATTCAACAATAAAGGGGTATGGTCCGAGATATCACGAGTGAGTGCAATGACATTTGATAGTGGAAATTTTTGTTCCCACTCCGTTGTCATTAAAATTCTATCCAATTTCTCATAGGTCGGTGTTTGCAGAGAATTAGCCCATGTGTATTGCCTACCTGACATCTCCAGCTCCCGTAAATTAAGACCATCAATTATAGCATTAAAAAGAAAAGGCCAATGATGATCATAATAATTATTATTTTTTTCATTAGGACTTCTTAGAATATTAAAGTCGCCACCAATTAAAATCGGAAGGCGCTCATGGCTACACAAATGTTCTAACTCTGTTAAGAAATTTTCTTTGTATTCAGTTTGAGCAGGACCATAGACTACAATCAGCTCCCACTTGAAGCTATCATTTTTATTGCACAAGTGGAATTTCACATAATAATCTCCTTCATCTATTGCGCCAATGTCAAAGACCTCTAGATCAATACCAAGTAAGATACCACCTGACCGACCTTTAGGTTCTTTGACATGCATAGGTAATTCTTACCACTACACAGATTTTTTAGGAAAGGATTATTAAAGCTACTCCTTCGTGTCTCTGAAATAGCAATAAAACACAAGTTGTGTCCCTTTATTAAGTCCGAGATAAATCTATGTTTCTTAGGTCCTTAAACCCGTCACTGTTCCAAAACACTCCCTTCATTTATAAAAATTGGGATGTTTAGAGACATTAGTCTCCAGTACTTTCTTGCCTTTAGAATTTTGATGTTTGGTTTTGGATAGTAGTACAGTAAGATCATTAAGATCACTGCTGGCATCCATTACCTCATCCATAATTTCCCCACAAAGATGATTTAAAATAAATGAGTCTATTTCCTCTTCCTCAGCCATATTCTTTTCCTCTTTATCTAAAATATCTGTTTTCCAGTCTATGCTACGGGTCTCCTTCATCCTGTTTTCCTCATTCTTTTTCATTTTTAAAACTGAGTTCCTAATGCTAGTATCATCAGATCCTAAATTAATACCAATACTACTGAAGCAAGAACGAACATACTCATCAGAAAAATCTGAAAAAGAAGGCAAATTGCAAATGTCACCTTTAGTAGACTGGACCTCCGTGTCCTTGGCAGCCTTCAACTTTGAGGCCTGGTGCAGCACCACCTCATCGCTGCTGTCTGCCATGCGTTTGCTGCGACGGAGCTCAGCGCCGGGGTTGCATGTCCAGCAACACCGCCGGGGTCGGCCCAGGAGCATTGCAAACGGCCGTCACAGGTCGCACCCCAACAACTGTGTCTACAGCCGTTGTCTGACGGCCAGCGCAGTTCTTCGGTGTGGTTCCTTTGGTGTTGCTCTGCTGCGTATTATCCTTTGGCACATCCTTTCCCATGCCACCATCAGCCGGTGCATTGTTCTTCTTAGTCTGATCACCTCTATCCTGCCCTCCCCCATTGCCGTCGAACCCAAAGTCCATATCCATTGGCTCAGGGTTATTTTCATCCATGTTCTCCTCAACTCTAAATTGGAGTCCATATAGATAATCCCCAATCACTACATCCACAAACTGAGGTATAATATTGGGGGTCCAAAACAAGCACTTGGAGGCGACAGACACCATGCTTCCTTGTGAATTTCATATCTACTGCCTTGGACACGCCAAGGATTGAACCAACCACCCAAATGATCACAAACTCACGAAGCTCCTTTGGCAGCCCAGTGAATTGCACCCACACTTTGGACATCGCATACTTGATCTCATCACCACCCACTCCTTCAAATCTCAGTGTTGTACCTGGGAATTTGGTTTGTAACACTCCCCACTCCACCATGCGCTGCAGCTCCGCCCTGGACGGAAACACGGTTCTGAAAGTATTTGCACCGGTCTCCTCCACATTCCAGCGCCATCCTCCAGGAAACAACCTCTCCATCTCTGAAGTCACATTGGCCGAAGTGAGTGGACCTCCATTAACTCTAATCACGGCCGTTTTGGATTCCACCTTGTTCTTGAAATTTTCAGGTGAATTGATGTAGTAAAAACCTAGGCCTTCCACCGCATAACCACATGGCATAGCAAAGGCAGTAACTTTCTTGTTGTCAGGCTGCACCGAATGGTAGATAGGACACCGTTCCGTGGCGTGCTCAGTGCAGTCACATATTTCACAGTAAAGCTTCACTATGCACTCCTCCATCTTGTGGCCTTTGGTGTAGCATCGGTAGCAGTATGGAGTTTTGCCGCTACCCTTCATTGCTCCCTGCACCGAAGACTCAGGTTTATTGGCACAAGATGTAGCCTTGGTCATAGAATCAACCTTCTCAACCTTACTAGCGGACAGGTTGGCCTCAACAGCAGTGGCGTCTTGGCCTGGTATTTGCGATAGAACACCGCCTTGCATTGCTACGAATGCCTGCTGCAGCAATGCCGCCGCCTGTGCAGTGTGATCTGCAGACATCGTTGCCATGCCCCCAGCACCAGCAAGGTTCTGCCCCGTCTGGGCGATCTGGGCATTGGCGGTTCCGGTGTGCCCGCCTCGGCCGCTCCTGCCAGCAAAACCACTACGAAATCTTCCATCGAAACCGCATCCACCCGACCTGCCACCATTGAACCGACACCTGCCTCGACCATCAAAACCACCGCCGTAGCCTGGGTGGAAGGTAGACGGCCTGGCCATTGGTCCTTCCCCTTCCCCGATTGACAGGACCACCCCGTTGAGCACCTTGATTCGATCCACCGTTCTCCATGGCAAAGCGTGCGACCTCTGAGTACGAAATCGCGAACTTGCAGGAGGCGGCGGAGTGAGGGGCTCTAGGGTTGCGTGTTCTTGTGCCTGTACGTGAGAACAGAGCAGCGAGACCCACGGTAGGCCGATACGGCACCGATGGATTGAGCCACATCCGTTTTGGACCTTTCGATGGGCTGGGGCCCAGAGATGTGTCACGTTTCGAATTTGAAACGCATGCAAGATTTGGAACCGTCGTTTTCCCTAAATTCCACCCGAGAACACCGCTCGCCGCGGGTCTCGATGGCTGCACCAACTCCGGCGCCGATGCAGACCGTGCCGGAGAGGAAAGCTTGGTCGGGGAAACATGGAACCTTGTGTTATGAAGAGCTGGAGAAGATGAATTGCTACAAACCATCGCTGAAGCCAACACATCTCCGATTGTTCTCGGGGGAGAGACTCTCGGTGCCGGAAGGGGACCTCGCCAAGGCCGTCGATCCTGCCGGCGACGAACCATGGCATCAATGATTTTCTTGGCCAACGTACCTTCCTTTGGTTGCTCAGAACATGGGCAATCATCAAGCTCCATCTCTGCCGCCTTCATCTGTGGAATTGTGAAACCCACTTCCTGAGCTTGCTTGACAAACTCCGCCGTATCAATCGACACCACATGGGACCCGTACGTGGCATAAAAACAAAAAACCATGGAGTCTTATCTACATTGTACAACTGTCAAACAAATACACTACTTCACCAATGTTGAGTGCAGGTAATACAGGCGACGAGGTGAACTTGCGACAGTTCGACACTCCACATATTGCATTTCCAGGCCAAAAAAACATGTTCATCATTTGGTCTCGTACAAATATCGGAACAGCTGACGCAGATCAAATCATAAGGATAACACAGAACATTCCTAATGGTAACTTCTGGCAGACAGCTTGGGGGCAAAGAACAACTTTACCATCAGCTTAGAAGAGAGAGGTTCCCTTGCCCTTCTTGTCGCCACCGATCTCAAAGTACTTGCACCTCTGAAGTTGCAAAGAGTCAGATACCAAAAACACTAGATACAGAAGAAATATGAAGAAACTACAACAAAGCTGAGGCAAAAATACCTTGATCGGGTGCTGAGAGTAGTGCTTGCAGCTCTGGCACTGCAGCTTCAGCACAATCTTCTTTGTTGTTTTGGCCTGAAGTGCACCAGTGTATATTAGTTACACTAAGTAAATAAACCTCACTGGAGCAACATTAAGATTCACGTAGCAGCATTCAATCACAATCAACAAATGTGACAAGTTGGGATTCGTATGAAACCTTCTTGTGGAAAACAGGCTTTGTCTGACCACCATATCCTGACTGTTTGCGCTCATAACGGCGCTTCCCTTGAGCTGAAAGGCTATCCTTTCCTTTCTTGTATTGGGTAACCTTGTGCAGGGTGTGCTTCCTGCAATCCTTGTTCTTGCACTAGGTCTTCTTGGTTTTCGGAACGTTCACCTACAAAATAAATGCAGCATAATTAGTTCAACATGAATAAATCTAAGTATAAACACTTATGCTAAATAATCTAAAGAACAAACAAACTTAATAGTAGCTCAGATTGTAATAATTCATATGAATAGGTAATTTGGAGTTAAGCATCACAGGATTCAAACCAAAAGAACAATTATTGGCACAAGCATTGCACAAAAAGGCTGAATTATATTGGAACAGAAACAAAAGACACCAAATGCTGTACAGAAAAAAGCAGCTTAAAAAATGAGCATGAAACAATAAGGTTTGAAGTTTCCAGCACAAGTACACAACAAATAGTAAAACGACTACACATAATCTAAAAAAGGTTCCAGGAAAAACATGGACATGGTGACCTTATTAGAAGAGATCATGGATGTACTCAAAGGCATATCAAAAAAGTTATATGTATCGCTAGTCAGCAGTCACATAACTAAATTAAATTAGCTTGTAGCAGGATGAGATATTGGGAAAGTATGTCCGACAAGTAGCATACAAGCTAGTCAGAAGCTTGAATGACATTCGTTAATTGGGGAAATAACAATCTTCAGATCCAGAAGAAGATGAGGAGATTCAGTACATGTGTAAGAGGAACAATAAAGAGCATGTATAACAGTTGGTATGAAGAATCATTCCCAGGTTCGCACAAGTTCAAACATCAAACTATGGATATCACAGATAATCTATTAAAAACATAATGTAGACACAGAAATTCAAACAATACATAGTTACATACTCATTTTCACCTTCTATAAACAACATTCAGTTCTAGTGTTATGCTTCCTTGCCTTTCTATATTCTGTTTCCATTGCATAATTAAGATATACGAGTGGTTGACTAGCAAATGTCGCATGATAGTTGGGTGAAAATTTCCTAACTTGCAATCTGATAGTTTGGTGAAAATTTCCTAACTTGCAATCTAGTCAGGAGTTTACTACAATTGCATTACAGGTAGTCAATCACAAACACAATACCACTAAATTTCACCAAGAAAGATAGTACAGTGGGCATCAACTGATTCAAGCTTCACTTGAAGTAACAAGTAAAATATCTCTCTACTACAAAATGGCTATAACCAGCCACTTTGACAGCCTATGCAACCATTAGCTAACATGATTATCTATCATTGTAACAAACGAACTGGAGGATAATTGATTACAGTCTCATTCATCACAATTACTTTGAATCGAGCATTGCACAACAAAATAGAAGGAATAACTACTAAAAAAGGATTTGTAGCAATGCCTCGTTTTTTCGGGGCGGATCAAAATGTCACCCGTTCCTACAAAGGGAGCGGAGCTACTGTAATATCTGACCCGCCCCCTAGAAAAGATTTTTAGGGGTGGGTCACCCCCACCCGCCCTTAAAAATGGGTGACATTTTCAAGGGCGGGTCACAATGCTATTTTCAGGGGCCGGTCACCCCCACCCGCCCCTAAAAATGGCCGACAAAAGCTACAGACCCCCTTCTTCCTCCTCCCGACAAGCCATTGTCTGCTCGGGGGAGGTGCTGTCTGAAAATCGAAAAAAAAGTGAAAAAAGCGGAGGGAATGTTTTGAACTTGTTTTTTTTCGAGTTGGGGGCTGTAGGAGGTAAGTTGATGCTAATTCCATATCTTTTCTATGCTTTTTTCAATAGTTTTAAGGCTCAAATGGAGCTCTCTTTGCCTATAGCTAGATCTAGATCTCCATGGTATGGATTTGCCATTTGAGTCTCCATTTGCCTCAAACTTTCGGATGAAGTTGTGCTATTTTAGTAGGAGAACATGATTATGTAATCATTTGGGCACAATCTATAGGATACAAACAAGTGATGCCATTACTTTAAGGAAAAAGGCTTGGTACCTTGACCCTGTAGCTACTTGCGAGTCCTTGCACGCCGGACCAAGTTGGTGGAAGGACGGCGATGACATACTAAAGCCGTATAATACGCGCAAGGAAAAACAAAAGGCACGAGTTGAATTTCACAAAGAGACCATGAAAAGGGTTGCGGTCTACATATCGCTTATGATGCAACAATGGCAAGATATGGATGTCATATATGCGCCATACCACACCCAATATGTCTAATATCAATCATTTGATATAATAAACACTTGCTCTAATCCATGCCTAAAAATTGTATAAAATATTTTGTAGAAATCACTGGATTGCTTTCCTACTACATCCAAAGTTTGGAAAAGTCCTCGTATTGGACTCCTTGGATTGGCCACAAAGTCGATACAAGGAATTCGTAGACATCATCAATCTGTAAGCGAATTTCTTATCTTCCATATGTATATCATGCTAATTTCTTCACAAAAGTATACATATATAAACCAACTTCCTATTTCTTTCTTTTTAAAACAGGGCTTACCGGCACTACATTTCCAGAGGAGGAGCTCATCTCGCCGATAGACCAAAATAATGATTGTGCGCACAAACTTTCCATGCCACAAGCAACCTTTTGATTCTGTATATTGTGGGTACTACATGTGCAAGTATATGAGGGTGTAAGGGAGATATACTACTGATCCCGAACGTGTAAGGGACTACTCTTATTAGGAATAGATGCATATGTGTATATTGTTCTTGACTCTAACTAACACTTGCTTAATTTTTCTGTGGAATCAATAATTGCAGATTCACCCGGAGTAGCACCGGACTCAACTCCATGAGAAACAACTTCTAAATGTAGTCGCAGATTTGTGCAGATTCATTATGCGTGAGGTGGTCAACGTAAGGGGCAAATATTTTTACGATGCACAGGAATTAATGGACCCTAAATACATTTCTCTTCGTGAGTGGGAGAATCAAGAGCACCGTGCCGGCTCTAGTAGCGTTCGTAGGGAATAGGGGAAAACTTGTATTCAATGCCTACTTTAATGATGCTCTATAATGGTGTTTTATTTCCAAATAATTTAATTTTGTATGCGTAAGTATTTATATTTATATTTATCAAACATGTTCCATGTCTCGAACATTATCTATCTTGGTAGATCAAAATTGGTGGCAATCCAAATTTATAAAAATAACAGGAAAAAGAATCGAAAATTTCAAAATCAAATCGATGAATTCTTTGGTAGGCTGGGAATCAATTTCCAGGGGCGGGCCACCCCTCACCCGCCCTGGAAAACCTATTTATAGGGGCAGTTGAGGGGGTGGCCCGCCCCTGGAAATTTTCTAGGGGCGGGCGCGGTACCCGCCCTTGAAAACGAGCATTTTTAGCAGCGAAAAGCAGGAGCGGGTACCGTACCCGCCTCTAAAAATACGTTTTTACCTGCTCCTAAACCCTTTTTTGTAGTAGTGAATACATGTGTAAGAGGAACAATAAAGAACATGGGTAATAGTCGCCAGTCGGTATGAAGAATCGTTCCCAGGTTCGCACAAGTTCAAATATCAAACTATAGATATCACGGATAATCTACTAAAGACATAATGTAGACACAGGAGTTCAAACAATACATAGTTACATACTCATTTTCACTTTCTATAAATAAAATTCAGTTCTAGTGTTATACTTATTTGCCTTTCTATATTCATATGAACTGAAACAAGTTCTGTTCCCATTGCATAAATAAGTTATACGAGTGGCTGACTAGCAAATGTCGCATGATAGTTTGGTGAAAATTTCCTAACTGGCAATCTAGTCAGGAGTTTACTACAATTGCATTACAGGTAGTAAATCATAAACACATTACCACTAAACTTGACCAAGAAAGATAATACAGTGTGCTTCAATTGATTCAAGCTTCACTTGAAGTAACTAGTAGAACGTAATCTCTCTTCAACAAAATGGCTTATAACCAGCCACCTTTACACATGCCAATGCAACCATCAGCTAAAATCTTTTTCTATTGTTATAACAAACGTACAATCTCGTCCATCATAATCATTTCTTAGTCGAACATTGCACAACAAAACATTCCGGAATACATATTTCCAAACAACCAGAACTCGCATCTCTTAGCAACTCCAATACACTCAGAAGCTACAACACACAAAAACCTAAGTTACCCACCGGCCAACCAGCGGCTGAAACAAACCACCCAAACTAAACTGCTCAACATCTCGAGCTAGCACCGGAATCAAACCAGGAACAAGAGGAAACGCTACCCCCGCAAGCATCCAAGGGCATGTACGGTAGGGGCAGACATAACAGGAAGAAGCTGATTCGATCCTTAGATTAAAAGACGGGGGGGGGGGGGGGGGGGGGGGGTGGGGCGCGGGGGGCTGGTCGCTGACCATGGCTGCCGAGCTGTAGCTTCCTCGTCCGTCCGAGAGTCCTGGCGGCGGCGCGAGATCAGAGCCGAAAACCATAGCTGCGCTCGTCCGCGAGGCTGATGGGCCAGTTCCTTGATCTGACGTGGTTCGGCCTGTCATGTAGATTCCCGGCCCCTTTCCCATTCGGCCCACGAGCAAATGGACGAAGCATTGCATTTCTTTCTCATATATATATACACCTCTACTGGGTGCGAGAGGCACAGCCACAAAATGGAGCATTGGTCCCATGCGTAAGTACCGACTGCAACAAGAACCATACTAATGCCGGCATTTAGTACCGGACCGTAGTAAAAGTGCTCCGGGTAGCTATTTAGTACCGGCTGGAGCTTTCAGCCGGTATTATAGTGCGCCACCGACGCCGGCTGGCAACGGCTAGTGCCACTTTAGTACTAGCTGGTGGCTCCAGCCGATACTAATTGGCGCCGAAGAAATTTAGTATCAGCTGGTGATCCTAGCCGGTATTAAATGTAGAGATTTAGTACTTGGTCAGTATATCTGCCTATTTATTCCTCCTCGAGGCCGAGTCAACCATTTGACCGAGCTCGGGCTTTTTCTTCTTCATGGCGTTTTAGAGAGGAGGTGCTGCCCATTTTTAACAAGATTTGTAGGGATTTCACTCATCCAAGTGCTCAAAAGATTAACAACTTCATTCTCTCTTCTTTCATAGTCTTTATACTTCGTTTCAGGTTTATGCTTAGAAAAAATTGTATTTATTAGAAAGAATGAGAATGAGCACAATTTTTTTTGATATTTTTCCGTTTATTCGATATATAGCTAGAAGTGATGACTAGAATTTAAATGTGGTTAGTTTGCATGTGAAAAATGTAGAGTAATTTTTCCAATTAATTTCAAGTGTCACATATATAGCCATTATTTTTTATGCTTTGAAGTTCGTGAAATTTATAATTAGTGAATGCAAATATATAATTTGAATATAGTCAATATTCAAAATAGCGGGCTATAACGCGGCTATAGCATTTTGAACATGTAGACGCTACGATATGGTACATATGTCTGCTATCACAGCTAAAGGCGCTATAGCGCAATTTAGTGACGCTAAATAGCTTAGCATAGCATAGCGTTTAGGGCACCTTTCTGAATTTGCTGCCACACAGGCCAAAATCGAAGCCCACTCAAATTCGAGTGCTGGTTTTGGCCCAAATAAGTTCGATGGCACAGAGAACTAACGTCGGCTGCTGCTAACCAGTTACTGCCTATCTATGTTTGCCTATTTGAACTTTGTATTATGGACTCATTTAGTCTGTTTGTTTGATGTTTGGCTAGCTGCTTATGACCTGGATAAGTGTTTAGTTATAAACATTTAGCATCTGTTGAAATACCTGCTGAACTCCATGTTTTTGGAGGGATATATTCCATGTTTTTTTTGGAAACCGCTAAACTGCTTAGCGGCCGCTATAGCGATGCTATAGCTGTCTTAGCGTTTTGAGAAGGGCTCCGCTAAATCCTATAGCCCGTGATTTAAAATATTGAATATAACTAATGAGTATGAGTATATTTTTATTGTAATTCTTAGACTTTATTCTTAGACCTTTTAATTATTCATATTATTTTAATAGTTAAAAATTTACATCTTTGATTAGAGTTTCTTATTAAAATGTGCATCTTTGAAGGCAAGACTCCAAAGTTTAGCGACATTTTCAATCGATAAAGTACTGCAACTTTTTTTTCCCACATGAGGTAAGAGGCCACTACCTTTTATACAAATTTTTGCGGTTTAAAAAACTTTGTGCTTAAGATTAAAATTTTTAAATCATTTGCGTTTAGTGTTTGTGGATTGGGTACAAATTCACCTTGTCTAATTACTGTAGAACGCACGCCATGACTTCCTTGTCACGCATAGGTAAATGCAATCAGTTAGCATAGTGTGAACACCCAAAGCGAACGGCTGAACATAATGAAATCAGTTAGCATAGCTGATTCAAATTCAAATTCAAAATTTACCAGGTTTGAAACATGCAAAAAGAACCTTGCATGCCAACCGTTTATCGACATTATTCGGCCGGCAAATCTGATCTAAAGACAGATACTGGGTCACGTCCATGTACGCATATGCATGTGCTTGTGGGATCACTTCAACCACTAAAAATTCGAAATGGCATGAATGATTACATCATTCGAATATACTTTATCGATTCCTTAAAATCAAAGAAGCTATAGCATGGATAGTTGCTTAGCGCTCCCGGCCACCAGTCAAAAGCAGAGGTTTGATGCAATGCAGGGCTGGACTATAAAAGCATGACATGTATGATATACGCTGAGTATACTCTTTTCATCCCAAGTTGCCTGGATAAAGAGATTCATCGCGTCGTCAGCGATCACATGCGCCGTACACGCAGCATCGAATTATTCAGCTCCCAACAATGTACATAGAAATTGGCATCAACAGAGAGCATAACAAAGTCGCAAAGCACTCAGGGTCCGTTTGGCACGGCTCCGGCTCCTCCAAAAAGCGCTCCAGCTCCGACTTCTTTGATGGAGCGGCTTCTCTGATGGAGAAGAAGCTATTTTAGAAAATTGTTTGGCAAAACAACTTCACATATTGGATTGAGATCATAAAATATCTAAATTACCCTTCCCTATATTTGCTATGTGTAGAGTAATTTTATAATCTAATTGCATATGAAATATAAGTAATGAATATAACTATAGTTATCGATAATATCTCTTTTTATTTTTTTCTCCACTTATTTTTCTTCCTTATCCATTCTCCTTCTTTATCTCTTCTCCCTGCCTCTCAGTCACATGCTACTCTGCCGTTGTTGCATCTCTTCTTCGCTGCCGCTGCTAGCTTCTTGTACTTTCGCGCTTGCTGGTGTTCACGCAGGAGGTGGCCGTCGTACGGCCGCGCTGAGGTGGGGAACTCGCTCGGCGTGCTCGCAGCAGGGCCAGGAGCGGCGACGCCTGCAGCAGCCGGTCCTCCCGAATACATCCACCGCCGCCGCCGCCTCGAGCTGTCGCGGCCGGCTGTCTCCCACCGCTGCCACCTTGAGCTGCCGCGGCAGACGCGTCGAGCTTCTACGACCATCTACCTCCACTCGTGCCTCTCGTCGCCGTCCAGCCGCTGCTAGAGACACCCGGCTCGCCCGGGCGCTGTCACCGTCGGTGCCTCCACCGCTGCTTGCGCCGCCGGGCGCCGCAGGCACTTCCGCCTTCCTCCTGTTGTTGCTGCTGCGGGCGCCGACGTACTCTGCCGCGCCCCGGCGGGCCCCACCCGGGGGCAAGGCTGGCAAAGGGCGAGGCGGAGCCGGACGTGTCGCCCCCCCCCCCGGCCCCCCCCCCCCCCCCCCCCCCCCCCGCCCCCCCCGAACTGCTCCAGTCACCGGATTTTCCGCGGTTTTGGAGCTTGAGCCGGCTGTGGAGCACCCCTTTGGCAGGGCTTCACGTAGAGCTAGTGTTGGAGCCGGTTTTGGAGCCTTGCCAAAGGAGCTCTCAGTTTGCTGGCAACTACGCATACGTTTGAGAAAGTGGTTTATGATTAAGGCCCCGGTCCGTTTGATAAGAGATTCTGGCTTTCGGCTTTTATAAGCTCTAGCTAAAATAAGCAAATTATTTTTGCAAAGGGGTCGTAAAATCCCATACTGTTACAAACGTTTTTTCGAAAGGAATACTGTTACAAACTTATAATCCAATAATCCAGCTAGAGTAGCTTCTTCTAGATCGTGGCCTTATGGGACACATTTACCCATCATTGACCCACCTCCATTCCAGCGCTCTATCTCCTCGTATATGCTTCATGAATGGAAGGGGAAATAGGGGGAAATGGAGGATCCGAGATCATGGAGAATCTGTTTTATGTTTGAATTGGGCCGAGGTCGTAACGAGAGGAGGATGGGCCATGGACGCGAACCATGCCTATCTCTTTTGTACGTAGTGGGGAGGAAGAAAGAGAGGTGGATAAAATAAAAAGACAAGGGCGAGCCCCAGAGAAATCGAGGAAGAGTTTTTAAACTAAAATCCATACAAGTTGCAGGTTGCTATCTTTTGTACCTTCAGTTTTGTACAATCCACTTCAATTCTTACATTCCTAGCTAAAACAATAACCAAGGTATGGCCTCTCCGTGTTGGTTTTCAACGTGTGCTCATGCATAGGCTAGTTAGAATTAATATTAAAGTAAGATCTATAGCTAATAATTATAATTATCTATCTCATACTCTCTTTCATCTATTAAATATTCTAACACAATACTCTAAAAGATTTATCTGGTTGCAATAGGTTTATTTAGTAATTTTTTTTACTTTCCATCACACCTCCATGTGTGTTTAATATGTATTTAACAGAACCATTTGTTTGAACTATGTGAATAATATGAAAATTGGTATTCTTATATCTTTCCTCATACATGAATACATGGTGACACACATCATGAGCAGTATTTTTATATAAACAATAGCATAAATAATATATTAATAATGATAGAAATATTAATTTAGAAGTTTATATTGGTTCACTTTAATATTTTGTTACAATTATATAATTTAGATTCAGTTTTGTGGGTTACTTTAACTTCTAATAATGACATAATTGGACTTATATGCAAATTTAGGGGGTTATTTGCATTATTCTTATAATAGCATAGGTGGGTAATTTAAATGAAGATTATGGGTTACTTTAGTTACTTTTTATAATAGCGGAGGTGGGTAATTTAGATACATATTTAGGGGGTTACTTTAGATTATATTTTATAATGGCAGAGGTTCCGTGTGAGTAATTTAGATACATGTTTAGGGGCTTACTTTGACCTATTTTCATAATAACAGAGGTATGTAATTTAATGGAAAAGATAACAGATTCAATGGCTACTATGATTAGATATGTCGGATTGATGGCCAGATATTTCTGATTTTTTGTGATAATTTCTAGAATTTCTCTAATTTTTTAAGTGTCCATATAGGATTCTAGGTGGCTTCACGTGGAGGCTTCAAAAGTGCCTCTAATCATAATCAGTAATAGTAGTAAGATAACCATGACATCTCTCCTCAATTCCTCATTACTTATTTCAATTCCTTCCCCAAATTGTTTGTGCGCAAACTATAGATCTCTCTTTTCTCTACAGCATGCATGCATATACTGCAGATTGACATACACTTGTGTCTAAACGACTGAACACCTCAAAATAAAATCTTTCTGTAGTTGAAAAATCATGACACGATTATATAAGCTCTTTGCATTCCGTCTGTCCTGATAAAGGGGTTCATCGCATCGACCACTCACATGGCATTGACCCAAAGGATGAACTTATTCAGCTGCAATGATCATTCGTTCACAAAGCGTCAGCAGAGAGTGCAAAGCGGCGAATCGAACGCAGCAATGCTAGCTTTTGCTGCAGC
This sequence comes from Panicum miliaceum, assembly GCA_032594955.1. Lineage (NCBI taxonomy): Eukaryota > Viridiplantae > Streptophyta > Magnoliopsida > Poales > Poaceae > Panicum > Panicum miliaceum. The sequence goes on along the minus strand of CM064057.1, from coordinate 46,043,208 downwards.
AATCAGACATTGTTGTCCTCGCTGGCACAAGAGGATGCTTGCATTGGGTCGCATCCATCCATCGATCACTCGTGCATGACAGGTAAGTCACGCTAGCCCGGATGATGCGTATGACTGATTACAGAGACGAGAAAGTAATGATGATGAACTGGCCAGCCGACGACCGACCATCAGTCTGGGGAGACGAAGAATGATCAGTAGAGTGTATCAGATGAAGATGGCCAGCGATTCTTCATCAATCCGTGCTATATCAATCCCAACTAACTGGCGACCTAGCTCGTGGGGTTCCAATTCTTTATCCCAATCCTAGCTCGACCGGTTGGTGAACGTGATCGCGTGCCTCCATTATCCGATCCATGGGTTGGCCGGCGGCCTTCGTGTCGGTGTTCATTAGCAGCAATCAATCAGGACGAATCATCTCCTCACTGATCATCGATCACGTGTAAACTACCGCTTCATCATTTCCTTATTTTCATTGAGAATTTCATGTTCGACCTGTCACTGCAATGATATTTGCAATAAATCAGAATTGATATGTCATTGCTATATATGTTTAGCAGTGAGGGATTCAAGGTTTTGAAGTTTGATATTGCCGCGCGCCATTGCTGCTTCCGCATTAGCAATCTTCGTAATAAACAATATAATAATGCTTCCTCCGTTTTCGAAAATATAACTTCAGGAGAAACTGATCAATTCAAATAAAAGGAGTACAAAAAAAACTTATTCAGCTTCAAACTTATTCAGCTTGTGGTGTGGATCGTCTACACTATCTACTTTGTTAATCAGTAGGACTTGTACGGTTTTCATACATGTGAAACACCAGCGTTCAAGATATGGATCGACGGGGCATTTCAGCTTAAGTTTGGTGTTTGTTCTTTCGTAAAACTTTAGGATAAACTAGAGGTATATATATTGCTCTTGTTTCACATAGAATGGGTGAAAGCTGCATGGGTTGGCTTAATACAATTCATGACAGCTAAGGCTGTTATCATGAAAACACGCTTTATACTACTATCTACAGCAAACGGGCCTCTAGCTGAATTAGTTAGATGGCTCCAATAGCACTCATGAAATCCAGAATTTAACTCCCCGTGGGAGTGAATTTTAGGCTGGATTTAAAAAAAAATCCCCCTCGCCGGTGCAGCCAGGGCTGGGGGGTTTTCTCGATTGGGATGCCTATTGCTTCCTTTTAATGAAATACGGTTGGGACCATCATACCCCACCTGTTCAAGTTTTTTTTTATAATACTACCTTCATGACTTTCCCAATCGTAGCTCGAAATCTATTTTTTTACACTAGCCTATCAACCCGTGCTCCCGCACGGGCTAGTTAGACTCTCTTTCATCTATTAAATATTCTAATACAATACTCTAAAAAAATACATATTTACCATTATCTGGTTGCAATATATTTATTTAGTAATAATTTTTTTACTTTGTATCACACCTCCATATGTGTTTAGTATGTATTTAATTGAACCATTTATTTGAACTATGTGAACAATATGAAAATCGGTATTCTTATCTCATTCCTCGTACATGAATACACAGTGACACACATCATGAGTAGTATTTTTATATAAATAATAACTTAAATAATATATTAATAATGACAATAATAATAAATTAGAATTTTATATTGGGGCGCTTTAATATTTTATTATAATTTTATAATTTAGATTCAAATTTATGGATTATTTTAACTTTTAATATTCACATAATTGGACTTATATGCAAATTTACGGAGTTATTTGCATTATTCTTATAATGGCATAGGTGGGTAATTTACATGAAGATTAGAGGGTTATTTTAGAATTTTTTTTATAATGGTAGCGGCGGGTAATTTAGATACATATCTAGGGGTTACTTTAGATTATATTTTATAATAAAAGAGGTGGGTAATTTAGATACATGTTTCGGTGGTTACTATAGCCTATTTTTATAATGACAGAGGTGAGTAATTTAATGGAAAAGATAACAGATCGAATGACTACTATGATTAGATTTGTTGAATTGATGGCTAGATATTTCTGATTTTTGCGAGAATTTCTAGAATTTCTCTAAATTTTTACAGTATCCACATAGGATCCTAGGTGGCTTCATATGGAGGTTTCAAAAGGAGTCTTCAATTAGTAAGGGCAAGTACATGTCAGCGGTCTCATAGGTCGAGTACATGCCAGCGGTCTCATAGGTCGTTTTATGCAAGTCGATGTAGAATTTTCAATTAGGTGGCGGAGACAGAGCGAGGATAGAGAACAAGGTGGTTGTTTAGCGAGACAACCGCCTCATAGACTAAAATTTAGGACTATAAGACCACTTTCTAACCGTTGTACGAGTTGTTGCCATGCAACTCACAATGTTTCTTTCACTACTACAATAACTATTAACCGAGGCGGGCAAAAACGATTAAACGAGACATTTTTGGCAACCGCTTCGGATCGAAGGTCACGGTAAATGACCTATTTTCCGAGACGGTTTGCTGCCCGCCTCGGTTAATCAAATAAAAAACAAAAAAAAAGAAAATGCCCGGGGAGCCCATCGATAGGCCCGCCAAGTCCATCGCCGCTCAAGCTGCCCGCCGCCGTGCCCGCCCCTGCTGCCCACCGCCGCACCGCCATCCCCGCCACTCGCCCTCCGTGCCTTGGCCGCCCGCCTCGATGCCCTCGACCACCAGCACCGCCTCACCTCCGCAGTCACCGCCGCATCGGTAGGAAGCTAATAGATGGCGGCTCGTTGAGCCACGGGAGGCCTCCCCGCCGCCGGATCCGGCCTCGCCGGCCCCAGATCTGCTGTCCCCCGCGCCGCGCCGTATCGCACCGCCGCCGGAGGGGCCGCGCCCCACGCGTTGTGCCGAGCTGCCGAAGGGGGCCACGCCATCCGCGCCGCGCCAGGCCGCCACCCTTGCCGCTGCAGCCGGTCCCGAGGTTCCCGTCGGGGCCAATCGAGAGGGGATTCCTCTCCGCGCCCCTTGACGCCGCGCTCATGTCCGGGCCCCTCCCGGGCGCCGCCACCTCCAGCCGCATTGGAGGCGCCGTGCCCGCCCTTCGCTAGAGCCTCTCCCATGGCCGCCGCCGCCGACGTGGCCGCCTGTGGCACTGATTCAGCAAGGGAGGCCGGAGTGGAGAGGGAGAGAGAGGGAGGCCACCGGCTGGAGTGAAGAGGCAGAGGGAGTGAGAGGATGAGCAGGAAACCCTAAGTGTAATACTTATATGCGTCGCTAAGTTAATGGGCCGGCTGGGTTTTTTCTTGGCCTGGCAATATTAACTGAGGCGGACCTTTATAACAGGCCCGCTGTAACACCCAAAATATAGGAGTTGAAACTTTTAAAAGTATATTCATAAAAATTATAAATTCAAATTGTGCATGCAACTTTATTTCTTTTCTTCTCCTACTCTTTCTTTCAGCCCAGCCCAATTCTTTTCCTCTACTTCTTTTCTTTTCCCACGGCCCACTCAGTGGCCGATTTCCTCACCCGACCCTTGCTTCCACCGACAGCTAGGACCCACCTGTCGGCGCCTTCTTCTTCTTTCTTCTTTCCTTACAAGAGTCCAGAACGACTCCGTGTTGTCGTTCGTGCCCCGTTTTCTTTCTTTCTTTTACCCTGAGTCCTGATCGACTCCGCAGCACCGCCTTCCTAACTCTCGGCCGATCCGCCCCTATAAAATCCTGCCGAAGCCCCGCTTTGCAACCCAAGCCAAACTCAAATCTTTTCCTCTACACAACATTGTCGCGCGCCGCCGGAAGCTGCACCTCGGAGGAACGCCGCCGTCTTGTGCCGCCGATTCTCCGTCGACTCGCCGATCTGCAGTTTCTCCGCCGTCATCAACTCCCGCCAGAGCTCCACGAGTTGGTGAGCATCAAGCCATACTAGATTCCCCTCTCTCTTTTGCTCCGCCACCGACCAGAATCCTCACCGCACCCCTGTTTCCGTCCGCCGCCGTACTCACGGTTAAGAGTGGCTTGGACCCTCACATGATAATGAAACTTGAAGATTAATTAAATTGTGGTTCGTGGTATGTTATTGTTGATGGTATCTTTATGATTCTACTAAAGTGGGTTGGTATAAACTTAAACCTAGTTATTAGGTGCTTGATAATAAATATTTGACCAACTAAAAGCAACCGCTGCTGCAAACCTTAGCCTATCCGTGATGGCCTTGCATTTTCACCCCACTTGCTGAGTACCAACCATAAGAGTACTCACCCTTGCCCCCCTGCTGTTCAGAAGAGAACTTGGAAGAGGAGATCTTCGACAACTTCGAGGAGTTCTAGGTCCTGCGTTCACCAGTCATCGCCTGTGGAAGACGGAGTTGTTGGAGACTTCATATAGGGTATAACGGTTTATCGTTAAAGACATTTGTGTCTCTTTTATACGGAGTGTAATATTGTTAAATACTTTATTTAGTTACTTTGAGCATTGTCTTTGATATATTAAACTTTCCGTCTACCATATGTGTGTGAACAAGATCCTGGCGCACATATGAGATGCATCTGGTTCTTTCTAGAATCGGGTGTGACAGAAGTGGTATCAGAGCTATGTTGACTGTAGGACGCTAGCCTAGATAGAAATGGTCGAAATTAAGGACTTATCTTCTAGAAAGCCATATCAGCATCAAAAATCCCTGTTATATTTCCACATAAAAACCTATGTTTACATAAACCTTCTATCATTTTACTTCTTAAAGAAAAATATCCTGAATTTTACTCCCGCTCTGCCAGATGGTCAGAATTCACCAAACTGCTTGCAAGCGCACCGGAGGTCGCCAATTTCACATTGCCCCAGCTGAGCCAACTTCTCCTACCCCAGTTCCAGCCTCTGTTGAAGAGGAGGAAGCTACGGAGGAAGAACCCGAGGAAGTCTATTATTTCGTGGATGGTGAAGATGGTCGCATCATGGCAATTGATGAAGAAGGAAATCAGTTCGCCCCACCGGCATCACCAGTTGTTGAGGCATCGCCACCACCCTTAGTTGTCCCTGCTCCAGCCCCCTCCCCAACACCAGACGTCGCTCAAGGAAGCCCGAGTAACCTCGAAGATATTAGAAGAGATGAAGACGAGGACAACAACAACGATGAAGACAACAACGATCAGAGTGATGAAACTCCAGGGATGAGGCAACTTTGCTGTGTTCGCACTTCGGACAGAGAACCCGGCCACTTGTCTTTGGTGCTACAAGGTGTTCTTCAAGAGTTGGGCAACCGCGTGAGACCTCACTACCACACGCATCACTACACCGACCCCGCGCTCGGCGACTACTACCTCTCTCACGTCCACATCAGGATGAAAAGTGCCAGAGGCTTGAGGACTCTCACTGCACACGACTCCGCCACACCCCACGCTACATACGACGCAGCCGTCAGCAGTGCCGCCAGGAGAGCTCTATGGTCCATCTGCCATACCTACCGCCAGGAGCTTCAGAACACGGAGTATCGCCACCTTCCTCGCTGCCTCAGTGGAACTGAAGAGACTATGATCACTCTGGGTGAAGATGATGAAGACCGCCTCAACACTCTTGCTCGAGTCACCGCCGCCCTTAACACTGAGCTGGAAAGCGTCATCACTGAGTTGGACGATACTCAGGACAAACTACTGGAGGCCCATGAAAAGATCCGTATACTGGAAGCTCGACTTGAGGGAAGAGCGCTGCCACCCCCCACAGATGGATGAACCCCGCTTCCCCGCGTTGTCACCACCCCGCAAGAAGCTTCGTCGCGGTGAACCCGGCTCCATAACTCGCCCCGAGGAATAGGCACTTAGGCTCTTAGGCTAGAATCTCTTAAAGTTCTCGTTAGGATTATTTTCACTTGAGAGGACGACGATGTAATGATGATTGCTTGAGAACAAATGTTTGCTTTGAGTGCTATAAGAATTGCTTGATATAATATATACATTAATATCAGTTGGAGTCTTATAAATCCATATTTTCTTCTGTCTACCTGTTGACGCTAGATTTTGACACGTGTTGAATCGGCGTCAGGAGGAGAAGATTGGCCGATGCGGCAGATCTGAAAGCTACAGAAAGGAATCGGCCGATTGAAGTAACAATTGGAAATCGGCCGATTGGTGGCGCAGCCTATGCCAACAGGATGGGATTATTCCAGAAGTTCCTGGTCAAAAGCTGGTCAACAGGGCACGCCAAGTCGGTCAAGGAGCAATTGAAGGGAATCCCGATTGGATTAGGGAACGGCGGCGGAAGATTCTGCGGGAGTCCGTTTCCTTTAAAAGTTCTTATAGATATAGTAGTTTTCCTGTTTTTTTTAATAAGATTGTAACAAGTCGTGATCGACCAGGAGTCCTAGCTTTAGGGTATAAATAGGAGTCGTCAGGGTCTTGCAAAGACATCAATCAAGACATCAATCAACAATAGTACTTCTACTTTTCCAGCAATTTACTTTCAAGTCGGCGACTTCGCCAATATTTTCTTCTTCCACGAGTTCGTACGGATTGGCAGGGCAGCATCAACTTGATCTCCGGCCAATTGGTAGGTTCCGCTTACCGAGTAATATCCGAGCTTTAGCTACGGGCGCATCGCTGTGGCTTCGTTTGGATTTATTCACCAGTTATCGATATTTACTAGAATTGCAAGTTTTACCTGTTATTCTAGTATTATCACTAGTTATCCAGCTTGAGATCAGGATGATCGGCTTCGTCATTGTTCTCCTTCGATTTATTATCTCACAGCCGATTAGATCTATTTCAAGTATTGTCCTTGCAGTAGTCGTCTAGATCGCTCCAGCAGTTTTCTTTACGATTACTATACGATCATCGGCTGATCCATAGCCGATATTCTCTACAGCAAATCGGCCGATTCGCTGCCGACGCGCTCCTCAGGACAGATCGGAACCCCAGCCGATCGACGCGCCTTGAATTTAATACTCTATTTCCTTGTCAATCAATAGGTCAGATTGACTGGCACGCCGCGCGAACTGCACCAGGGCGATAACCCGAACAGGAGCTAAGCAGATTCTCCTGGGTCGTGTGTCCGACGCTGAAAACCCATCGGCCGATTCCTATCCGGCCGATTTTAGCGCCAACACACTTTTGGCATGCCCGGTGGGACCATCCAAAATCTGATATGTCGAAGAACGCAGAAATCTCCGACAGCAACATCATTGAGGTCACAGAAGCTGATCTCAAGGACGACCAGAGGGAAGAACTGGCCAAACACCTAGAAGACTACAAGAAGATGTACCTCCAGTCGTTCAGTCGTACCAGGAGCGGGGAGGCAGTCAAGAAGGCTCCTGTCCTAGCGCCTCGCCACATCACCATTGCTGAGGACTCGGGCAAGATGTCAGAGATGATTCAACAGTCCGTGTATCAAACATTCATCGACCAATCCTCGGTGATGAGCAACACGGTGTATAACGCCGTCGTCAACTCTCTGGCCCGCGGAGCCGTCCAAGGCTATCAGGGACCGGCATATGCCCCTCCAACTACTCTGCCAGCCAGAAGCCTACCATACACATCCCAATCGTCTCCTCAGCCGATATTGACGCAACGCGAGGGGTACAGCTCTCCACCACCTCCGGCGTCTCCAAGATACAACGGTGCACCATGTCTCCCGTTGCTAGCGCCGCTTCAACCCGTTCAGATGGCTTCTGTGCAAACACTACCTACAAGCTCAGCGTCTTGGGGGACGTCAGCCACAGCGTATTTTCCCGAGCCAGCGAACGGGCATGGCACTTATTCGGTTCAGGTGCCATACCAACCGGCCGCCCGGCCGACGGTTTCCCAGTATCAGCCGATTTTACCAGAAATCGGCAGGGGGCAAACACTGTGGAAGCATTCAGAGGCTCGGCGCCAGCAGTGACGTACGAAGGGGGTGCGGACTCGTTTCGTCATCAACTATCGACCGCTCAGCAAAATTCGCCGATTCATCACCCGGCCATACCAGCCCTTCAGCATATGCCTGCGCCGCGAACAACTGTTCATCAGCAGCAGGTGGACTGGACGGCAAGAATAGCAGAAGTAATCCAGGATCAGTTTGGACTGAAGCTGAAAGTTCGAACTTATACTTACAAGACGCCGTATCCATCGGCCTATGACTCGCTGCCATTCCCACACCGATACAAAGGTCCTGATTTCACCAAGTTCTCAGGGACGGACGACACATCCACTGTGGAGCATATCAACCGATTCATCATCCAGTGCGGAGAAGCTGCCACGCAAGACGCTCTGAGGGTGCGTTTATTTTCATCATCTCTCTCCGGATCGGCCTTCCAGTGGTTCACCACTTTACCGCCAAATTCTATCGTCACGTGGGCCGATCTGGAGAAACAATTCCACAAGTACTTCTATGCAGGAGTACACGAGATGAAGATCTCGGATTTGACCAGCCTCAGGCAGAGGAGCGATGAACCAGTGACAGGGTATATACAGAGGTTCAGAGAAATCAGGAACAAATGCTACAGTCTGGCTCTGACCGATGCACAGTTGGCCGATATCGCTTTCCAAGGCCTCTTGCCACAAATCAAAGAGAGATACGGCGCCCAAGAATTTGAAAGCCTGAGCCAAATCGTCCATCGATTGTCAGGGCAAGAGGTCCGACCGTTCGAACAGCGGAGGAACTTCCAAAAGAAGGTGGCATACTTGGAGGGTTCTGAATCCGATGCGGAGGAAGAAATCGGCCTGGCAGAATGGGTAAAAGGGAAAAAACCAATATCTTGCCCCTTTGGCAAGAAGGAGCCAGAGACATTCGGCTTTGACACGTCAAAGGCCGATAAAATTTTTGATCTACTGCTTCAAGAGGGGCAGATTAAGCTGTCTCAACATCACACCATCCCTACGGCCGATCAACTTAAGAAGATGAAATACTGCAAGTGGCACAACGCTACTTCTCATGATACAAACGAATGTAAAGTCTTCCGCCAGCAGATACAATCGGCCATTGAACAGGGGCGGCTTAAGTTTGACACTCCAACCAAATCAGCAAAGCCGATGAAGATAGATCAGCATCCCTTCCCGACCAACACAGTCAACGCTGGGGGAACCTCAAGTCAAACCAAGGTGCTGACGTCAGAATCGGCGAGAAGAGGCGGCGCTGTCGACCCTAGGAGGCAGATCACGACGGAAGAAATCAGAAGGAACAGGCGAGGGCCAGAACGACCACGCAGGCCCGTCACCTCCCAATTCTTACTAAGTAAATATCGGCAGCAGCAAGAACAGGCAAGATACAAGGAGGAGACAATACGCCGGCACGAAGATCACTGGCAATGTCCGTTCTTTATCCACTGCTGGGAGAACGATATCAGATTGCCAACTGCCGACAACTGTCCGGAGTGTAACGGATTGAGCTGCAACGATCGCCCGAGGCCACACTCTAGGGACAGAGGATCAGAGCCGATCAACAGAAATCGGCGCGAGAAACGGCGCGTTTCGGTGCATGATCGGCTGGGGGGCAGAGTTGACCAGTGCAACAGGTCAAAAAGCAAGATCGGCCAGCATGATGGACTGGGGGGCAGGATCAGCGCGCACGATCGGCTGGAAGAGATGGCCAATGATAGGGTGTCAGACGAAGATCCCCTAGGAAGAGAACCAGATTGGGAATACGCCAGATCATCGGCCAAGCCAGTGAATCCCAGGTGGTGTCCCGATGGCCTATCCAGATCCCAAAAGCGAAGGATCCAACGCCTACGCCAGTTGGAACATCAAGAAGAAGAACAAAGGCAGGCGCCAGAGAGAAGGAATGTGAAGTCTCGAGTTTGGCGCCCAAAGAAAAACGATCAAGAAACGAGCAACCAAGAATCGGCAGCCGAAATCGATATGGTATTCATACTGCCGATGGAGTTCATGGCGCCCAACGATCGGGATAGAGTAACAAGAACAGAGGAGGAACAAATGGCACAACTAGTGTTAGAGCCGATGACGGCTACGTTTGAGAAACCAGAAGAGGAAAAACGACAGCATCTTAAGACCCGTCACCAGATTACTGGTAGATGGAGGCGCGGCAGTCAACATCATGCCGTATTCCATGTTCCGCAAGCTGGGCAAGGGCGATGACGACCTCACCAAGACGGACATGATGCTGAAGGATTTCGAAGGCAACGTGTCACCTGCCCGCGGAGCGCTCTGCGTCGACCTCACTATCGGCAGTAAGACCCTCCCTACTACTTTCTTCGTTATTAATGGCAAGGGGTCCTATAATATGCTACTTGGTCGCGACTGGATACACGCAAACTGCTGTGTCCCATCTACTATGCATCAATGCCTTGTGCAATGGGTCGGCGACAGTACAGAGATAGTCGCTGCCGATTCCGTCTACAGCGTTGCAGCGGCCGACACACAACAGTGGAGCTGCGAACACGTCAAGTGTATATCTGGCAGGACTTGGGACACTGACTTCCTGACCATCATCCTGGGCTATATTTCTGGAAAGATCCGGTCTAGCTCTATACGAATACTGATGGGGGATAGGGTAAAAATTGAAGTAAGTCGTTATGATTCCAGCAAGGGGCGTATAATTTATAGACTTCCCCATAAGGATTCGAAGCGTATCTTGGGTTTAGTTGCCCTGCCTGCTTTGTCTCAACGAAAGCTTTTTTGTAAGAAAAGGCTCTTAGCCACCGGTAACCGGCTCAATGATCCCCTTTGGGCTGCTATTTCTCTGCTGCAAATGAAGAAGAATCTGGAATCGCTTGACCGATCGACAAGTTCTCTTCTTTATCTACGATCAAAGTAAAGTGAGGATCCAATCTGGAAAAAGGGCTACGAGAATCAAAGTTGACAATGCGCCCGTTCACTTAGCCTAAAAACTACTAGTCCATAAGTAGGTAGCCCATATGGAAGAAAGGAGAGCTAGGCGAAAGCCACAAAGAAGGCAGTGCACCCATCTCTTCGAGAAAGAAGAACAACAGAAACAAGAAAAACAAGAGAGATTGTCTACCTCGGTAATGGAAAGATAAGAATGATTGTGAATAGCCCCCTAGTCGTGAGGGACTGATTCTCTATAATCATATCAACTTTCACCCTTACCTTAAAGAAGAAAAGAAAACATAACTCTCTCTCCTGTAAGGAACAAGAAAAACAAGATTAGTATTTATCCCCGAAGGGAAATCAAGCTTCGGACAGGTAGAAGGACTAATTAAGTCTATTGGGTTCGGCCACACCAATAAGAGCTTGTATAGTTTGTATAGCGAACAAACGCTAAGAGAGTGTCCGATTTTGGTCTACAGCCGATCCAAGCAGTCGGCTCTGAAGATTCAGAATAAATGGATCAACTCGTCCGAGAAGATGGGAAGCTTGGACATGGGTTTACGTCGGCCGATTTTTTAGAGTTGGTAGATTTGGGAGATAGCAGCAAGTCAAGGCCGATGTACATTAGTGCCAATTTGGATTATGAGTACAAATGTAAGTTGGTAAGTTTATTAAAAGAGTTCAAGGATTGCTTTGCTTGGGAATACCATGAGATGCCTGGACTAGACCGGTCTATTGTTGAACACCGGTTACCTATAAAATCAGGATATCGGCCATATCAGCAACCTGCTCGACGGTGTAACTCCAAAATTCTACCTGACATAAAGGCCGAAATTACAAAGTTGATTGAGGCAGGATTTATTCGGCAGTGCCGCTACGCCGAATGGATTTCTAACATTGTGCCTGTATACAAAAAGAATGGAAAATTACGTGTGTGCATCGATTTCAGGAACTTGAATCAGGCTACGCCGATGGATGGATATCCGATGCCAACGGCCGATATCTTGGTGGATGCTGCCGCAGGCCACAAAGTCATAAGTTTCATGGATGGGAATGTCGGGTACAATTAGATATTAATGGCCGAGGAAGATATTTCGAAAATGGCTTTTAGGTGTCCAGGCCATCTTGGTTTATTTGAATGGATGGTTATGACTTTCGGCTTGAAGAACGCCGGCGCTACATACCAACGGGCCATGAACTACATCTTCCACAAGCTCATTGGTTCTTCGGTGGAAATTTATATAGATGACGTCATGGTCAAGTCAAAAGGTCACCAAGATCATCTGGCCGATTTACAGGAAGTGCTGGAGTGCACAAGGAAACATGGGCTGAAGATGAACCCAAACAAGTGTGCATTTGGCGTGTCGGCAGGGCAATTCTTAGGATTTATGGTCCATGAGCGCGGGATAGAAGTCAACCGCAAGACCATAGACGCCATCAACAAAGTGGTGGCCCCACAAAATAAAACTGAGCTGCAGTCCCTCATCGGCAAAGTCAACTTCATCCGAAGATTCATATCCAATCTGTCAGGACGTATTCAGGATTTTACCCCTCTGTTGAAATTAAAGCCCGACCAGGAATTCATATGGGGAGAAGGACAGCGCAAGGCACTGGAGAATATCAAGCAGTATCTGGTTTCACCTCCAGTATTGGTTCCACCACAGCCTGGTAAGCCGTTCAAGTTATATTTATCGGCTGATAAACAGGCTATTGGATCGGCGTTGGTACAGGAGTTTGAAGGGAAAGAACGAGTGGTATACTACGTCAGCAGAAGACTTTTAGATGTCAAAACAAGATATTCCTCGGTGGAGCGACTATGCCTGTGCTTGTACTTTTCATGTACTAAGCTCAGGCACTATTTACTGTCGGCAGAATGCATAGTCGTGTGCAAGGATGATGTGGTGAAGTATATGCTATCATTGCCGATTTTGAAAGGGCGGATTGGGAAATGGATCCTGGCTCTGTCAGAATTCGATTTAAGGTATGAATCGGCCAAAGCCGTCAAAGATCAAGTGATGGCCGATTTCGTAGTTCAGCATTGCGAACCAGAAATTGCCACCGTTGAACCAGTTCCATGGACTCTATATTTTGATGGTTCTTCATGTGGGGTCGGATCAGGAATCGGCATCGTTCTTGTGTCGCCTCGGCGGGCAACTTATGATTTCTCTCTGCCGATAGAAGCCTCTGCAACTAATAACCAGGCGGAATATCGAGCTGTTCTAAAAGGCATCCAATTATTAAGGGAAGTCAGAGCTGATGCAGTCGAAATCTTTGGGGACTCCATGCTCATTGTGGATCAGTTAACGGGACGATCTGAGTGCAAGGATGACATCTTGAGGATCTATTATGAGGAGTGTCTTCAACTTTTGAAGGAATTCAAATCTGCAATAATTGAGCATATCCCCAGGAATTATGATGAAGAAGCCAACAGACTGGCCCAACATGCTTCTGGGTATCGGCCGATTCGGGGAGCGATGTCGCTAGAGCTCGCGGCCGATGACTGGCGAAAGGATATCACCGATTACCTGAGAAATCCATCCCAAAAGGTGAATCGGCGAACACGTTTCAGGCTACAAAGTATGTGTTGCTTGAAGATGATTTATTTTATCGGACGATTGATGGAGTTCTTCTCAAATGCCTGGGAACAGAAGAGGCAAGGGTTCTGATGGGAGAAATCCATGAAGGCGTGTGTGGAGCTCATCAATCGGCTCATAAAATGAAATGGATGATCAGGAACAATGGATATTATTGGCCGACCATTCTTGAAGATTGTTTCAGGTACTACAAAGGATGCCAAGACTGTCAGAGGTTTGGCAATGTGCAGCGCGCACCAGCATCGGCTATGAATCCGATAATTAAGCCGTGGTCGTTTAGGGGTTGGGGAATAGATCTCATCGGACAGATTCATCCTCCATCTAGCAAAGGGCATAAGTTCATATTGGTGGCTACAGATTATTTTACTAAGTGGGTGGAGGCAGCTCCTTTAAGGAACGTGACATCGGCCGATATGATTGAATTTGTTAAAAGCCATATTATATATCGATTTGGTATTCCTCAAACCATCACAACTGATCAAGGGACAATGTTCACTTCTGGAGAATTCGGAGAGTTCGCCGCCGATATGGGGATTAAATTATTAAATTCTTCTCCATACTATGCTCAAGCCAATGGCCAAGAAGAGTCGTCTAACAAGGGGATAATCAAGCTAATCAAGAGGAAGATAGAAGAGCAACCCAAGAAGTGGCATATGTCTTTGGCTGAATCTTTATGGGCGTACAGGATGGCTTGTCATGGGGCCACTAAAATATCCCCTTATCATTTGGTTTATGGTCATGAAGCGGTCTTGCCATGGGAAATAAGGACAGGGTCAAGACGTATATCGTTACAGGATCAGTTAACGGCCGATGACTATTCCTTTCTCATGAAAGACGAACTTGACGATTCGGCGGGTTTGTGGTTAAGAGCCCTAATTAGTATAGAAGAAAACAAGAAAAGGGTGGCCAGATGGTATGACAAAAAGGTCAAGGTTAAGCAGCTCTCTCAGGGGGATTTGGTATGGAAGTTGGTGCTGCCGATAGGGTCTAAAGATTCCAAATTCGGTAAATGGTTACCCACTTGGGAAGGGCCGTATAGAATCGGCCGATGTGCCCCTGGGAATGCATATATTCTGGAGACAGTCGAAGGAGAGGAATTTCCAAGAGCTTTAAATGGACGATATCTGAAGAGGTACTATCCAAGCATTTGGGTAGACGCATAACTTACAGCAAAATATGTCAAGGTAACATGGCTGATTTCTCATCGGTTTTCTGGCTACACATCTGGTGAAAGAAATATTGGGGTTCATTATTGAATGGAAATTACAGATTACATGGCCGACATGGTAGAAGTCGCCCTTAGAATAAAAATGCTGGTGTGTCTACTGATTACGCCTACGCTGGATTTCTCTCTCGATGCGACCTAGTTTTATCATGAGGGTGAGCCTTTTCTCTTAAGTCCTCTGCAGTGGCTCCAGTTTCAGCTTGGTTGCAGAGTTCTTTCAGCAGGCGGGTCTTCTCCTCTTCTAGATCTTCCATGGCAACTTCAGTTGTAGCTTTACAAGGAAGTGAAGAATTTTTGTTGGAAGATAGTCGTTTGCGGGCCAAAAAATGAGCACTTGTGAGGTCCGAATATTCCTGGACAGCGGCAGGGACATGATCTCTGAGTTCCTCAGCATGAGTCCTTATCAGATTTCTGTCTGCCTGTGATAATGCCTCTTCTGAATGCATGATTTCTATCGCTCGTTCTAGATCAGGGCTGAGACGGTTTGGCTGAACAGAGATAAAAGGAGTTACCCAGTATTGGAGCAATTTGAAATGCTTAAGAAAAAGGTAGAGGGGGAGTTCATACCTGGTTGACAGAGAAAGAGGATGAAGAGGACGAACAAGACATCTTGACGTTCAGTTGGGACAGTAAAAGAAGAAGAAGAGATAAGTGATGCGTGTGCCTCTAGAGATGGTGAACGGTCTGCGTATAAATGAAGAGGAGGTAGATGGATGGTGAAACACGTCCTATCGGAGTAAATGCGTACATAAATGCGAGGCAGACTGAAAAAGCAGTTCAAAACCAAATCGTCGCAGTGGCATTAAAGGAGCAATAATGTTTAACATTTTTTTTACAGCCCAAGAAAAGCATCTATGGCTACAATCGCTCGTCGTCTAATTTGATCGGCCGATTCTACTATTCTCTGATCATTTTCGGCCGATCCTGGTACTTCTGACACGTGGCGACGGAGCCTTATTGTTTCACGTGCCAGATTTTGTCTTTCTTGCTTCAGCTCGCTGATCATGGTTGGGAGTTCTTGGAGCTTCTTCTCTTCAGCAGCTATCTCTTTGGTTATCTGTTCCATCTCCTTGGCTAGTTCTGCTCTCCTCCGTTTCAGCCGATCTATTGCGCCGACGATGTCCGGACGGTAGTTCTCGAGGAAATTGATCCTGTGGTGTACTTCCTGAGTCCGGTGCTTGTACGAGTCGACCTCCTCCTGAGTTTTGGCCATCTGAGCACGATCGGTCATACGTTGGAGCGCCCTGGAGACCGGAATCTGCATGCCCTCTATATAGGCAGCATACCCCAAGTCTTCCGACACTTCATCCGGGATGTGATCTTTGACCTCGTTGAAAAGTTGTCGGATCGGCGATGCATCTTCCACCAATCGGCCGATGTCACCTTGGAGGAGAGTATGAATGCTTTCGAGCTTAGAGCGGACATCGTCGGAGGTAGAGCTCGATGGAACTGCGTTTGAGGCGATTTCTTCTTCATCGGCCAAGGAGACAGCAAAGGAAAAGATGCTATTGTTGGGAGTATCTTGCTCCTGTAAGGGAACAAAGCAAAGGGTAAGCAAACGGTGAAAGGAAATCGGCTGATTCTGATGGTAAGATTGTTACCTCTTTGAAACGACTCTCTCTTGCCTGCGCCGGTGGAAGTATTTCCCTTGTTTCAGGGACTGGTGCACTTGGTTCGCCGGAAGAAGAAGATTCGATCGTTATCAGTGCTCCGCTTGGGCCAGCTTCCTGAGAAAGACATAAATTCCCGTGAAAATATTATGAGAAAATGAAATTAGATGGTAATGGAAATTTGCCATGCCTCTGTGGGTTTCCCGGCCAATTCCTGCTGTGGAGTTATAATCGGCGTACCCAAGTCGACCTGCATCAAAATTGGTTAAGTTTTCCGAATATTAAGGATGCAGGGTAAGAGATCGTGTACCTCGGCAACAGGAGCTGCTGTAATCTCAGTCCCCACTTGAGACGTGGCCGATAATTGTGGGGACTGTGGTGAGACAACTTGTGCAGCCTGGCAAAGGAATGGAATTGATGTTAGTAGAAGATTTGGAGAATATATGAGATAAATAAGGTTACCTGGACAGCTTCTACTAATAGTGATGCTGCAGCAGCCCCGGCTTCGGCAGTGACTTGGGAATCGGCCGTCTCAACAATTGGTAGGGGTAAAGGACCTGAGGCCTTGGCGAGTATCACCTCCACTTGATCGGCCGATCCAACACGGGGAGTTTCGGCCGATACTGCTGCCGTCTGGCTAGCCGATCCGATGCGGGAGATTTATGCTATTATCGCCTGATCGGCCGATCCAATGCGAGCTCGCACCCGACGGCTGGTTATCTTTGATGTTGGTCTTTTTGGCGCTCGTCTTGATCGGCCGGTGGAGATATCTCTGATAGATGGAGCATGGAAGCCGATGAGTGGGTACGGTGTGTATTGGTGATGGCTATCAATCGGCCGGCCGCTTCGGCTCCGCATCGGGGGAACATGGCTTTCAGACTGAAGGGTAAACATAAGTTAACAACGAGATGATGATGCAACATTGAAATCGGCTAAGGAGAAAAGGACATACCGCTGCATTTGGGTCGATGTTCTCTGGGTCCAGAATGTTGCAGTAAGTTGATGGAGATTTACAGAAAAGATGCTGCTTCCATTCTGCCCACCATAATTTATACTGTTGGGTGGCGAAAGAGGCAACTGACCAGCCGTTCAACTCAATGGTGCTGGAGTCGGGTACTAAATCGCACAATCGGCTGTAGTCAAGACTTGAAGTTAGTCCGTCTCTGAATTTTGCTTGGCCGGCGAAATAGACTCGAATCGGCAGTTGGCCAAAACCCAGTTGCCTTGCTGCGGCCGACGGACAGTAGAACTCATAGGTGGGTGAGTCCTTTCCTGAGAAGAAGTTGGCCGGCAGAATTCCCGGCTTGATCAAGACGTCCATTAATTCTCTGTCAAATGTGTGGGTGGAGAAATCGAAGCATACAGGCAATTCGAAAATCGGCTCTGCAGTCTGATATGGATGCCAGATGATCATCTCCTCACTAAGTCCATTATAGAAACATCTGAAGTATTCAGCTACCCGGGTAGCAGTGAATTGGCAGCCAGGAAAGGCTGATACCGCTTCTCCAAAAGATCTGCAGCGGCGACGAACCGATGGATTCTCCTCTGACTCGATGTTGGGAAAGGTCTTTGTCTCTATCCGCTGCTGAGAGACCTTGCTCATGTGTAGATTGAGCCAGAGGGTGATGAACCACCAAGGACCGCCTGGATTCCCTATCGGCTCTCCTTTCGACATCTTAACGCCGATTTGGTGCATCAGATGGTATGCCGATCCCAGCAGATGTTTACCGAGGGGGATGGCCGATCCTTGTGCAAGAGACTCTGCCAAAGCTTGAGTGTTGGAAGAGGGGCCGACCGCTCTGCCGCAGAAGAAGTGTTTCTCTAGCCACATCATCAAGAAGGCAGTGTGCTCCCTCTGTGAGACTGTCCCTGTCTTCATGTTTTTACTGATGTATCCTTTCCACCCGCCGATTCCTTTGGTCTCCAGCCGATGAGATGGCTTGAACAGATAATTGAAGGGGGTATCGGCGGAGGAAACATCTAGGCCGGTCAGCAGCAGAACATCGGCCAAGGTCGGGGTCATGGGTCCGTGTCCAAAAAGGAATGCGTTAAGTGCATCGGACCAGAAGTAAGAGGCTGCCATAACCAAAGGTTCGTTCCTTTCCATCTGAGACAGGGATAAGTCTATGCATTGGCCGATTTTGAGTTCTTCCCATTGAACCTTCCAAGACCCGGCTACCCTCTGGTACCATTCTCTCCACCCGGGTGTCTCATTCAGCCAGGATCTGAAAGTGCCTACCCAATGATCTAAATCCATGGCTGACTGCTTGAAGGGGATCCTATGAGTTTCTAAACTGATCAGATCCGTTGGATCAGGGCTCCCCATAGGGCCAGACAGATAAGGTCAGGGGATTCTGAGAGAGGAATGGTGATTCTGTGCCTAAGTGCCTAAAAAAGGGAGAAAGGGAAGAAGCTAAGAAAGGCTCCAGAAAATACTGAAGCAGTAGAAAGGCAAAAAGGGGAAAATTTCGAGCATTTACCTCTGGGATGGAAGCCATCGTCGCCGATGACGCCGCTGGGGAAGCCGCCGATTGGGCCGCTGCCGCCAAAGGAGCAGCCGATGGAGCCTCTGTAGATGGGGTGGTCGCCGATGGAGACGCCATTGGGGGTCGGAGTAGGCCGCGGATGAGATCGCCGGAAAAGGGGAGCACTTGGAAATCGAAGGAGCTTGGAGGAAGACGAACAGTAATGCGACGGAGAAAATGCTGGATTCGTGGAGAAGGAGAAGCGGTGAAAGCCAGTACTTAAGAGAGATCAGGAGAGCAAGGGCAAAGATGGTATTTTTACCGCGCCGTCTACACGAGTTCCAGGGGAGCGGTCGTTTCGCGCGCCCGGTTCGAGGAGATTGCAATCATTGTGCCGCGGAACGGAAGGAGATTTTTACTGCGCCCATTTCGGAGGAGAGGATTAAAGAAAAGAGTTTCGAAGGAAAAGTTATATTTTACTCCGAAACTGGGGGGCATGTGTTGACGCCAGATTTTGACACGTGTTGAATCGGCGTCAGGAGGAGAAGATTGGCCGATGCGGCAGATCTGAAAGCTACAGAAAGGAATCGGCCGATTGAGGTAACAATTGGAAATCGGCCAATTGGTGGCGCAGCCTATGCCAACAGGATGGGATTATTCCAGAAGATCCTGGTCAAAAGCTGGTCAACAGGGCATGCCAAGTCGGTCAAGGAGCAATTGAAGGGAATCCTGATTGGATTAGGGAACGGCGGCGGAAGATTCTGCGGGAGTCCGTTTCCTTTAAAAGTTCTTATAGATATAGTAGTTTTCCTGTTTTTTTTTAATAAGGTTGTAACAAGTCGTGATCGACCAGGAGTCCTAGCTTTAGGGTATAAATAGGAGTCGTCAGGGTCTTGCAAAGACATTAATCAAGACATGAATCAACAATAGATACTTCTACTTTTCCAACAATTTACTTTCAAGTCGGCGACTTCGCCAATATTTTCTTCTTCCACGAGTTCGTACGGATTGGCAGGGCTGCATCAACTTGATCTCCGGCCAATTGGTAGGTTCCGCTTACCGAGTAATATCCGAGCTTTAGCTACGGGCGCATCGCTGTGGCTTCGTTTGGATTTATTCACCAGTTATCGATATTTACTAGAATTGCAAGTTTTACCTGTTATTCTAGTATTATCACTAGTTATCCAGCTTGAGATCAGGATGATCGGCTTCGTCATTGTTCTCCTTCGATTTATTATCTCACAGCCGATTAGATCTATTTCAAGTGTTGTCCTTGCAGTAGTCGTCTAGATCGCCCCAGCAGTTTTCTTTACGATTACTATACGATCATCGGCTGATCCATAGCCGATCATCTCTACAGCAAATCGGCCGATTCGCTGCCGACGCGCTCCTCAGGACAGATCGGAACCCCAGCCGATCGACGCGCCTGGAATTTAATACTCTATTTCCTTGTCAATCAACAGGTCAGATTGACTGGCACGCCGCGCGAACTGCACCAGGGCGATAACCCGAACAGGAGCTAAGCAGATTCTCCCGGGTCGGGTGTCCGACGCTGAAGACCCATCGGCTGATTCCTATCCGGCCGATTTTAGCGCCAACACTACCTATATGTAGTACACCTGTCTTATCCTGGGTTTATTCCCTAACGGTCAGATGGTGAACACCAGGACAGGTGGAGGACAGAATATCCCTAGCTCTAGGCGTGCTCGCGTAGTCTACCGACAGAGTCAGTTGCCACCACCGCCCAGTCCAACAATGGAGCAATTCTTGGCAGCACAGATGCAGGTGTTGCAGAACCTCACTGCCACCATCCAGAACATACAAGCTCAGCAGAATTAGCAAGCACCACAGCAAAACCCGCCGCCAAGAGACAAACACAGAGAATTCATGAGCCACCACCCTCCTACCTTTTCTCACTCTGTGGACCCCTTGGACGCTGATGATTGGTTGAAGGTCATCACTAAGAAGCTGGACATCACGCAGTGCAGTGATCGTGAAAGGGTCCTGTATGCTGCAGGACGTCTGGAAGGTGCAGCCGCTGATTGGTGGGATGCTTTCACTGCTGCCCACGCCAATGCCAACACTATTACCTGGGAGGAGTTCAGAACCAACTTCCGCAGCCACCATATTCCAGCAGGACTAATGAAACTCAAGCAGAAGGAGTTCCTGAACCTGAAGCAAGGTAGCATGACTGTCAGTGAGTACCGGGACAAATTCACTCAGTTGTCTCGTTACGCGCCCCATGAGGTGGATAGTGACGCTAAGAGGCAGGAGCGCTTCTTGGAAGGTCTGATAGGGCCACTCAACTATCAGCTGCATAGTCACACTTTCCCAAACTTCCAAACCTTACTAGACAAAGCCATTGGTCTGGAGAGCAAGCGCAAGGAGCTTGGGGAACACAAGCGAAAACTTCAGTCCCAGGGAAAATCCAGCAGCAACACCCGACCCCGCTACAACAAACCCTAGGGATTTCAGTCGCGCTTTGGAGGACAAGGTGGAGGATATCCGCAGAACCAACAGAATCAAAGAACTCCACAGCAGCCTCAACGCTACAACCAACAGACTCAACACAACTCCAACCCACAACCGTACCGTCCAAGCTATGCCATAGGTTCACCCGTGCGGACCAACAATCCAGTCACCCCGGTCCAACCTAACGGATGTTTCAAATGTGGAGAACTGGGTCACTATGCTAACAACTGCCCAAAGCGTAACGCGCAAACTCCTCAGAATCAGAGGAACAGTGGACAAAGGCAGACTCCTCAGCAGCAGCAGCCGCGCAACAGCATCCAGACACCACTGTGTAACAAAGGACAACAGAACTGCGTGCGCGGAAAGGTGAATCATGTGGCTGCAGAAACAGCTGAAGAGGCTCCCGACGTTGTGCTCGGTACGTTCCTTGTCAATTCTGAGCCTGCATCAGTTTTATTTGATTCTGGAGCATCACATTCATTCATTACTGAGCAATTTGCTACAAAACATAATTTACCAATGGGCCCTATGAAACAAATATTATTAGTAAGCTCCCCGGGCAAGGAATTGAAAGCAAGCCACTTATGCCCAAGGGTCAGCATGAATATTATGGGGATAGAATTCCTAGCCAATCTAATAGTCCTAAAGACTAACGGCATCGATGTGATCCTCGGAATGGATTGGTTATCAGGATGTGATGGTGTTATTCAGTGTCGCAAGAGATCAGTGCTCTTGACCAGTTCTCAAGGAGATAAAATAGAGTTTGTGGCATCAGCTTTGCCCAGTGCAGTTGGGACAGTGAACCAAATGAAGGGAGTGCCTCTGGAAGATATCAAAGTTATCAGTGAGTACCCCGACGTCTTTCCAGAAGATTTACCAGGTATGCCACCTGTTCGTGATGTTGAGTTCAGTATTGATCTTTTACCTGGTACCGCACCTATCTCTAAAAGACCCTATAGAATGGATGTTAAGGATCTAAGCGAACTAAAGAAACAAATAGAAGAAATGTTAGCTAAGGGATTTATCCGCCCCAGCTCATCCCCGTGGGGAGCACCCGTGATCTTTGTCGATAAGAAAGACGGCAGCAGAAGGATGTGTGTAAACTACAGGTCACTGAACGATGTGACAATCAAGAATAAGTATCCATTGCCCCGGATTGAAGATTTGTTTGATCAGATGAGAGGTGCCAAGGTTTTCTCCAAGATTGATCTGAGATCAGGATATCATCACCTAAGGATCCGACCAGAGGATATACCCAAGACAGCCTTCACTACCAGATATGATATGTACGAGTTTACTGTGATGTCATTTGGATTGACCAACGCACCAGCATACTTCATGTACCTGATGAACAAGGTTTTCATGGAATACCTTGACAAGTTTGTGGTTGTGTTCATTGATGACATCTTGGTGTATTCGCAGAACGAGGAAGAACATGAAGAGCACTTGAGGATAGTGTTACAGAAACTCCGAGAGAATCAGTTATACGCTAAGGTGAGCAAATGTGATTTTTGGTTGAGAGAAGTTTCTTTCCTTGGACATGTTATCACAGATGGAGGAATTGCAGTAGACCCTAGTAAAGTTCAAGATGTTCTGAATTGGAATCCACCGAAGACGGTGCCTGAAATCAGAAGTTTTCTCGGACTTTCAGGCTACTACCGCAGATTTATTAAAGGCTTCTCTAAAATCATGAAACCTATGACTTCTCTGTTGGAAAAAGGGAAAGAATTTAAGTGGGATGATACATGCCAGAAGTGTTTTGAAGAGCTGAAGACAAGATTGACCACGGCCCCTGTGTTGATAATGCCAGATATCCACAAAGGGTTTGATGTGTATTGCGACGCCTCACGGATGGGTCTTGGATGTGTGTTAATGCAAGAAGGCAAGGTTGTGGCCTATGCTTCAAGACAGCTGAGAAAGCATGAGCAGAACTATCCTACCCATGACTTGGGATTGGCTGCCGTCGTGCACGCATTGAAGATTTGGAGGCACTACATGATCGGAAACAAGTGTCAGATCTTCACGGATCATAAGAGTCTGAAGTACATCTTCACGCAACAGGATCTTAACCTAAGACAGCGCAGATGGCTAGAATTAATCAAAGACTATGATTTGGATATTCAGTATCATCCTGGCAAGGCTAATGTTGTGGCAGACGCCCTAAGCCGGAAAGGACAAGCTAATATGATGATTGCTCGATTGATGCCTCAGGAATTATGTTGGGAAATGGCACGTTTGAATTTGGGAATTGTCACTCAGGCGAAAACCATGACTATGGAGATGGAACCGACATTAGAACAAGAGATCAGAAAAGGACAGTTGACAGATGCTAAGATCAAAGAGATCAGGATTCAAATTGGTTTAGGCAAGACTAAGGATTTCACCGAGGATGAACAAGGAACTGTTTGGTTCAGAAAAAGGATCTGTGTACCCGAACTTGACCACCTTCGTGAACTCATTTTGAAGGAAGCACATGATTCCGCCTATTCCATTCATCCTGGAAGTACCAAAATGTATCAAGACTTGAAAGGAAGGTACTGGTGGTATGGTTTGAAAAGAGATGTAGCAACTCACGTAGCTTTGTGTGATGTATGCCAGAGAGTGAAAGCAGAACACCAGAGACCAGCAGGTTTACTCCAGCCTTTGAAAGTACCCGAATGGAAATGGGAAGAGATTGGTATGGATTTCATTGTAGGGTTACCTCGTACTCGTGATGGTTACGACTCAATATGGGTTATTGTGGACAGATTGACAAAAGTCGCACATTTCATCCCAGTCAAGACAACCTACACCGGAGCCAAGTTAGCAGAACTGTACATGTCACGAATTGTGTGTTTGCACGGTGTTCCAAAGAAGATAGTGTCTGATCGAGGTACTCAGTTCACGTCGCGTTTCTGGCAGAAGTTACATGAATCCATGGATACAAAGCTCAATTTCAGCTCCGCATATCATCCGCAAACAGATGGTCAGACTGAGCGAACGAATCAAGTATTAGAGGATATGTTGAGAGCATGCGCCCTCAAGCATGGAGGTAGTTGGGATAAAAGTTTGCCATATGCAGAATTCTCCTACAACAACAGTTATCAGGCAAGTCTCAAGATGGCCCCATTTGAAGCATTATATGGAAGAAAATGCAGGACACCCTTGTATTGGAATCAGACAGGAGAAAGTCAAATTTTTGGACCAGAGATTCTTCAAGAAGCGGATAGACAAGTCCAGATAATCAGGGATAATCTCAAGACTGCCCAGTCACGATAGAAAAGTTATGCTGATACACGGAGAAGGGAATTAACATTTGAAGTTGGAGATTTTGTGTATCTGAAGGTATCACCCATCAGAGGTTTACGTAGATTCAAAGTGAAAGGAAAGTTGTCACCACGTTATATTGGTCCTTTTCAGATCCTGGAAAGGAAAGGTGAAGTGGCATATCAATTGGAGTTACCGGCACGATTGTCAGATGTCCATGATGTGTTTCACGTATCACAGTTAAAGAAATGTTTGAGAGTGTCAGAGGAGCGATTACCGTTGGAGGAACTTGATGTGCAAGAAGATTTAACCTATACAGAGCACCCGGTTAGAATCTTGGAAACATCTCAGAGGGTTACCCGGAACAAGGTGATCAAAATGTGCAGAGTACAGTGGAGTCACCATTCAGAGGATGAGGCTACTTGGGAAAGAGAAGATGAACTGATTGCAGAATTCCCTCAGTTGTTCCCTAGTCCTTCCTAATCTCGAGGACGAGATTCTCTTTAAGGGGGGTAGGTTTTGTAACACCCAAAATATAGGAGTTGAATCTTTTAAAACTATTTTCATAAAAATCATAAATTCAAATTGTGCATGCATCTTTATTTCTTTTCTTCTCCTACTCTTTCTTTCAGCCCAGCCCAATTCTTTTCCTCTACTTCTTTTCTTTTCCCACGGCCCACTCAGTGGCCGATTTCCTCACCCGACCCTTTCTTCCACCGACAGCTAGGACCCACCTGTCGGCGCCTTCTTCTTCTTTCTTCTTTCCTTACCAGAGTCCGGAACGACTCCGTGCTGTCGTTCGTGCCCCGTTTTCTTTCTTTCTTTTACCCCGAGTCCTGATCGACTCCGCAGCACCGCCTTCCTAACTCTCGGCCGATCCGCCCCTATAAAATCCTGCCGAAGCCCCGCTTTGCAATCCAAGCCAAACTCAAATTTTTTCCTCTACACAACATTGTCGCGCGCCGCCGGAAGCTGCACCTCGGAGGAACGCCACCGTCTTGTGCCGCCGATTCTCCGTCGACTCGCCGATCTGCAGTTTCTCCGCCGTCATCAACTCCCGCCAGAGCTCCACGAGTTGG
The DNA here is from genome assembly GCA_032594955.1 of Panicum miliaceum. Lineage (NCBI taxonomy): Eukaryota > Viridiplantae > Streptophyta > Magnoliopsida > Poales > Poaceae > Panicum > Panicum miliaceum. Next base: position 46,017,827 of record CM064057.1, on the reverse strand, counting down.
TGAGCATCAAGCCATATTAGATTCCCCTCTCTCTTTTGCTCCGCCGCCGACCAGAATCCTCACCGCACCCCTGTTTCCGTCCGCTGCCGTACTCACGGTTAAGAGTGGCTTGGACCCTCACATGATAATGAAACTTGAAGATTAATTAAATTATGGTTCGTGGTATGTTATTGTTGATGGTATCTTTATGATTCTACTAAAGTGGGTTGGTATAAATTTAAACCTAGTTATTAGGTGCTTGATAATAAATATTTGACCAACTAAAAGCAACCGCTGCTGCAAACCTTAGCCTATCCTTGATGGCCTTGCATTTTCACCCCACTTGCTGAGTACCAACCATAAGAGTACTCACCCTTGCCCCCCTGCTGTTCAGAAGAGAACTTGGAAGAGGAGATCTTCGACGACTTCGAGGAGTTCTAGGTCCTGCGTTCACCAGTCATCGCCTGTGGAAGACGGAGTTGTTGGAGACTTCGTATAGGGTATAACGGTTTATCATTAAAGACATTTGTGTCTCTTTTATACGGAGTGTAATATTGTTAAATACTTTATTTAGTTACTTTGAGCATTGTCGTTGATATATTACACTTTCCGTCTACCATATGTGTGTGAACGAGATCCTAGCGCACATATAAGATGCATCTGGTTCTTTCTAGAATCGGGTGTGACACCCGCCTCCGAAAATAGAGGTATTTTAGGAGGCGGGCTACTTATAAGGCCCGCCTCGGTTAATCAGTTAACCGAGGCAGTTTTCCTGACCGCCTCGGTTAATAAAAAATGACCGCCTCGATTAATCCGAGGTATTAACCGAGGTGGTTGGGTTTCCTGCCTGCCTCCGAGGGCTTTTTTAAAGGTAACAGTTAATATTTTTTTAGTAGTGTTTTTTCTATACATAAATTATGGAATTATGTATTTACTATGAGACAACTTATAAGATAATCCATTGTATATATTGTCTGTTATATCATCTCAAGATGATGTGGCAATGCATGAGATCGCCTATTAGACTAGACCAATGTACTTGCTCTAATAGTAAGATGATTGTAGCTTCCCAGTCCCCGGAATACACACAACAAATTGCCATGGTGACCGGCATAGGCTGGATCTTTGGCATTGTTCTATGCATATATGCTAGATTGCTAGTACTTACTACTCAACTTGCACAATATATTGGTTTTTATCACTAACTACTGGGAACAACATTCGCCTACGAGTACGAACTTAAACGGGTTAAATTTCACTACACGTGTTCTTCAATTGTATAACAATTCTTACAGGGACGGATTAGGGCCACTAGGGCCGTGGCCAATATCCCCGCTATACCTCTCTTCATTTTACATGGGCCAGCCCAGCAGCCAGCACATCTCCTTTGGCCCAACACGCAAGTGGCCTTGGGCGTGAAAATGATTTTGGTCCGCCACTGACTTCTTATATTTAAGCCATTCTCCGATTGTACCCACAGCCCATTTCTACGTGATCTTCGCTCGCAGCACTCGCCATCCATTAGGTCCTCGCAGATTAAAAATGGTTGGGTTTTATTTATAATTTTTTTCGCTAATACAGCAACTTGTCACGTTCTCCCCAATAATTCGGCCGGTAGAGTCGTCCCAAAAGTTGCTGCGCATCGGTCCCTCCTCGAAGTGCCCTATAAATGCCCAGTTCGTGGCCACTGATCGATGAAGCTCACCGGAGAGCAATCGATCTCACACAAAGCCTCTGAAATCTGAATTGCGAACTCCGCCGAACTTACGAGCAGCAGCAATGGCGAAGCTTTGCACATTGCTGTTGGCCGCGGTGATCGTCCTCTCGCTCCTGGTGAGCCCCATTGCCTGCACCCGCAAGCTCAGCAAGCCCAAGCACAAGGCAAAGCCGAAGCCGGTCAGCCACAGGACGGCGGCGCCCGCGGCCAAGCCGAAGCCGAACCCGGTCAGCTACAAGCCGGCGCCGGCTGCGGCCAAGCCTCCCCGCAGCAACCACACCGCTAAGCACTCGCCGTCGATCGTCTACGGCGGTGCTTGGCTGTCCGGCGCCGGCGCCACGTACTACGGCGCGCCCAATGGCGACGGCAGCGACGGTCAGTACTTGCCTCCCCGCTTTATTTCTTCGCTTTCGGTGGGTGTGGGTTCTCAGTGAATTGACATGGGATGGGATCGATGGCGGAAATTGTGAACGCAGGCGGCGCGTGCGGTTACCAGACCGCCGTCGGGACGCAGCCGTTCGACTCCATGATCGCCGCCGGGAGCACGCCGCTGTACATGGACGGCGAGGGGTGCGGCGCCTGCTATGAGGTACGTCGGGTCGTCGACTGCGTGCTGCCGAGTTGTCGGCTGCCTGGTCCTCGCTGAACAATGCATCCTTGTTCTGCAGGTTAAATGCACGACCAACGCCGCCTGCTCCGGCCAGCCGGCGACCATTGTGATCACCGACCGGTCCCCAGGCGACCTGTTCCCCGGCGAGGTCGTCCACTTCGACATGAGCGGCACCGCCATGGGCGCCATGGCGAAGCCCGGCATGGCCGACAAGCTCCGCGCCGGCGGCGTCCTGAGGATCCTGTACCGGAGGGTGCCATGCAAGTACCCCGGCGTGAACGTCGCGTTCAAGGTGGACCAGGGCGCCAACCCCTTCTACTTCGACGTGCTCATCGAGTTCGAGGACGACGACGGCGACCTCAAGGCCGTCGACCTCAAGGAGGCCGGCAGCAACGTGTGGACGCCCATGGCGCACAACTGGGGCGCCACGTGGCGGCTCAACAACGGCAGGAAGCTCAACGCGCCGTTCGGCCTCCGGCTCACCTCCGACTCCGGCAGGGTGCTCGTCGCCAACAACGCCATCCCCGCCGCGTGGAAGCCCGGGAAGGCGTACCGCTCCCTGGTCAACTACCCCTGAAAAGAGGGATTTGGAGAAGTCCATGGCGGGTAATGTGGGTCCGGGTGTTGCGAGACGCGGCGACGTTCTGAAGAGGAAGAGGAGGTTGAAGAAGAGAATGGTGTTCTTCCCTCCCTCCACGGTCTCTGTATGCAGTCCCCAAGTGATGTGTGACTGTGTGAGCCATGTCTGTAATTTCATTTTTTTTCATCACGATTTTCTAGTTGGTGCTGTACTTGAGGAAACAGAGGAGCTTGTCTGAGTTGTGTGTTTTGCCGTTTTTCGACAATGAACTAGGCCTTTCAGAATTCTGTGTAATGAATCACAGCTTTATTGTGACACTAAAACATAGCAAGAAGTTCATACTTTCCTAGGGAACCGGTAAAAACTTCTGCACAGAAGACCACGACAACGCTGACAACCAAAATACAGCGCCGACAACCAAAAATGGTGACTTCTCCACATTTTTAGCTGAGTCAAATGCACAGCCGGTCCTCTTGGTTCAGAGTGTCATCCAGTCCCTAAATTTTCAAAATGCACATTTAGATCCTCAAACTTGTAATGTATCACGTGAAGTTCAAATCATCATTTTTCTAAGTTATGAAGTGGAAGTGTTTCAACTTATGTGGAACTTATATGTGGGTCCAAATTTTATTTTTGATATTTTCTGCTCAACTCTGATATTTTCTAATTTTTCTCCAAAATTTTTACTTCGAAACATCATTCTGATCTTTTTCCAATATTTCCTCCAAAATCTGTCCTTTTTATTTTCTAACTTTTGTACAAATTTGGTCATATGAGTTTCTTGTTTTACAAATTTTTATACAGATCTTTTGTACTTGAATATATTTGTACAAGAAAATTGGTATGAATTTTTTTGTGTGCAAATTTTGTATATAATTTTTTATTTAAACAAATTATATAACTGATTTAGCCTAATCAACTGTGATTTTGAATACATTATACTATAACAGGGCAAAACCTCCCCATTCTATGAATGTAACTAATTGAATTATCCACAATCAATCAAATATAGTTAGTTTTATTTTTATGTTTTCATTTTTCTATGTTCCCTGGCTTTTCCAACACTAATTGTTCTTCTCCCTTCTCTATGGCATTAGAGATGCGCTAGCTGGCCTGCCTATCCTAGAGCAAGCTGCTGGCGTATGTCCTGCCAATGTCCCTCTTTGATGAGCATTCCATTGAGAGTTCAGAGTTCCATTCTTGGTTTGAATCTTGGTGTATGAGGTGTACCCTAAGCGTTAAAACACTTTTCGCCAACTCTGCCAAGGAAAAAAAAAGAGAATTCGGATACATCTAATTATGGCGACATGGGACCTCTCACTGGTATTTGCGGTCCATTGTTCCTACTTTTGAAGAGCTTTTCGATGACGGAAAAGATGAACGACTGCAAGTGAATGAAGATGCAAAGAAGAAAATGTGTCAAGGATACCGCAAGGATAGACATGGCAAGATCATCAAGCTTGAAGAACCTACACTGCCTCCAAGCCCTTAAGGCAAATCCTATGCGTGTAAATCGCTCCTGAGATGTTGCAAATATGATTGAGGTTGCTGTTAATTCTAGATTAAATAATCATCTAGTGCCACGAATGATAATATAGAAGAAATACTTGTTAATTGTGTGTGTCCCAAATAAAACTTAGACTTGAGAACAATCTCACCAAGAATTTTTTTCTGCTTCTAAATGCTGAAAAAGATAATGGTTCAACCGTGTTGGATGCATAGCAAATTTGCAGATATTTATGGTTGGGGGCACCAATTGAAGGCATACAAATTTTGGCTAATCAGAGTGTTACAACTATTAATGCCTTCACCCCTAATATAAGGGTGCCATATGGTCCAGCACTAGAGTATTAGTATTTCTTATTATGTTGTCTGTAATCTAATATAATTTGGATTTAATTTATATAGATGTTCCTACCAACTTTGGGCATGCTATGTGATATGTTTGCTTTCCCTACGATTTATATTTATGCGCGTGGCATTGTGGAAAATTTAATGTAAATAATGCAAGATTGAATTGCAATTTACGACTAAATCTGAAACTTCCATTTAAACTTGTCAAAACTAATGAGAAAGTGAACTCTACACTGAATTTGCAACAACACAAGGCAGCCATTTGCGTGACGATCTTTCCACATCCAAGAACAGGCAAACAAGCATATATAAAATAGGATTGACAAATTAATGGCTAGACTTTTCAGGCAGCTGACAACCCAGATAGAGGCTTCTCACCCAGATAGAATCTGAATTCTGTATAATCCGCAGCGTAAAGAAAACCTGCATTGCAGTTGGAGACATGTAGCTAGTGCAGTCCCTGGATAGTTGCATTGGCTATAATTTCCTTTGTTTGCAATATTTTATTTTTCCAGCTTAGTAATCAATTCTCCCGTCATGTTGTGCTGGCTTTCTGGAGACCGTGGCAGATGCAGGTCTCCATGAAAGCAGGCAAAAACACTAGTGAGGCTTGAATGTGCCCCCCAACTGATTCATGGTGCGCTCCGTTCATTAATTGAATTGCTTTAATTTATTAAAAAAGGATTCCCAATACTAAAACCTTGGTCATAGTAACATCGTAGGTTCTGTTGGTGTACCCGGCTCTTTCTGAACTGCTTACTGCTTAAGCCGATTGGATTATTGATCATTGCATCGGATATCAGTCTGACGAACCAAGGTCCTTGCCGCGTGTTCTCTATCTGGGTTTGCGTTTTGTTACAAATCCTGTGCCTGATGGTTTAGGTAGAATAAAATGTTAGTACATGAAAGAGGCCATCTGCCTGAATCATCAAATCATTGTGGATTGGGTGACGTTGAAGGACGCTGCTGAGTCACTGTCGGGATCACGATCCGCCATGTGCTGCAGACAGACAGTGTAGTAGTCATACACCGCGACGAGCTGATTAATCAGAATTCTAAAGCAATATAATGTCATCGTTAACAAAGCTGACGGAGCCCCTTGGACCCAAGTGCCCACTGATTGAGCGCATGTTCTGTGGTAGCTCCCTTGGACCTTTTGTCTTGGGGGTGCCATGTGTTCATGTTTGAGCGAAACTGACCGATGAACTAATTGCACGGCTGTCACTAATGTTCAAATTAGTTAAAATAAATTTCTCTCACGAAAAGGAAAAAAAAATCAAAGGGAAGCTACACGAGTGTGAACTATTTTCAATTTGCTCAACGCACCGACAAACTATTATGCAAAGCACACCTCCACAGACACCCTATGGCGGCCGAATCTTCCTCTTTAAGATTAAATATATTCCATTTGTGTCCTGAACAGGAGTAATTGCAAAGAAAAGAAAGACTACCTGATATATCACTTGGATTTGGATTTTAAGATTCCACGCCATACAGTATTTTGTTACAAACGCCCAAACATCGCGCGATTCCACCTGTTTTCGCCAATATGGCGCATTATGTTGCAATGCTTAGATTATGCTTAGTCATTATGTTGCAATGAAGAGATTATATTTTACTGATAACGAACATTGGTGTGACTTCCATTGGCGATTCTTTTGAGTGAAAGCTATGTAAAATATTGGATTTGTACTCTAGAAGTACCTAACTTCGATAAAGACTACATACATCAGTGGCTCTTTAGTATCAAAATGGGCAGAATTGGCTCCATACATGTGTGATTGCCTAATTTTTGTAACAAAACAGAGTAGAGGGGTGGGCCTTTGCAACATAGTATCTTATGGTTGGAATTTCAAAATTAAGATGACATATAAAGGTAACTTTTGCCATTTTAACTTCTACCAAATTAAAGATAATCTAGCAGAAAGACACTAGAATGGGAGTCAAAAGTGTAGATTTTGTAATCAATGTGAAATTATTCTACACCTCTGTTTTATTGGAATTTTTCTATATCAGTTCGGTGAATTGAAAGGATTGAGGATATAACAAACCTAGGTGCATTTCCCATATGTTGGGGAGTTGGGCTTATAAATTATAATAAAAGGATTTCGATCAAGAGTGCCCGCTCTATCACATTTGCCAAGAAAGAATATTATTACATCTTTCTTCATGCATGCAATTTTCAGAGATATGTACTGTCTGACATGCTGAAAACTGATACAGAGGTTGGAGTGCATGGAGGTTATAAACACAAGCAAATAGAGATGGTTGCTATGAAGTTCCTCACCAACAGTTGGTGAAGGCTTAGCGATAGTTACATAGCAAGTCGCTTAATTTACCTGGTTGGAAATAGGATCAACCACACAAGAATCGCTTGAACTAATATTCAATCAATGAATATGATCCAAAAATATACGCAGCACAGCCGTGTGGCTGTGGGGTGGCTTCAACCAATAACAATTCAAAAAGGTATGGATGATTAGATCTCGAATATTTTTGTGATTCCTTAAACTTTATAGTTATAGCATTGCAGGAGTTGCTTAGCGCTACCAGCCACCAATTAAAAGTTGATAAGTTTGGCGCAATGCAGAGCTGAACACCGCGGAAGCTCTTGCAGTTCTAAATTTACAATGCATGATACGATTTGCATTCCCGGCCGGCCCCTTTTCCTGGATAAAGTGGTTCCTCGCATCGACAGATCACATGGCACATGCATGACTGAGATCATTCAGCTCTGATTACGCGTAAAGCGTCAGCTGCAAAGTGCAAAGTCGTAAACGCAGCAACCTGCAATCACACATTCTCCTACTGTTATAGGGGAAAAAAAGAGTTTTTGGAACATTCTCCTTCCTGGCAGGAGAGGATGATCAGTGCACTTGGGTCGCACTGCTCGTGCTCGACAGGTAAGCCTTGGTGGTCTCGTTAGCTTGTATGCATAAAGATGCGAGATTGATGAAGCAGCCAACCATGCGTTTGGGAAAGGGAGAATCAAGTGAAGATGGCCAGCGATTCTTCTCCTTGTTCCAACCGTGTGCTATCCTAACGAACTTCTGACATGCAGTTCTTCATTCCCTCGTGGGGTTCCATTTCATTATCCAAATCTTTGGTCGGTGAACGTGATCACCTCCATTATCGAAGAGTTGGTCTCCTTCATGTTGGGGTTAATTAGAGACAATCATGAAATCGACCTCACTAATAATTTCCATCCCCAAATCGCGTGTACCCTACTGTTAGATAGTTCCTTTATTCCGTTTGAAAATTTGAAGTTTCGTCTGTGTTTCTGCAAAGATAAGAATCAACGGAAATAAATCGCCTAGCATCCCCTTATTAATCCGGACATGAACAGTGTCGTGCGAATATGAGCACTATGGACATTTGTTAACTAGAATGCATCATTTTGACTAAAAGTTGGATTTAATATCTATTGAAAACTTATTTTGTTCCCAGCAGAAAAATGAGCCTTTTTTTGACAAATTTGTATTGGTCTTTTCACACATGCCTTGGTTAATTCCTAGCCATCAGGAATGACCCAGGCCTAAGTAAAAACTCAAATCCCTGGGAAACAACCAGTTTCTATGAAGAAAAGTGGGTTTGCAGTGGCATGAAAAAACAGATTGCATTTGGTGTCTTTCTGTTAAAAGTTTTGAACTTCTTAAACTTCAAAGAACTGAAAACCGCATGAAAACCAGCTAGACTTCGCTTTTGTAAGGAACATGGCCCATTAGACCATAATTATGATTTTGGTGATCGTGTGGCAATATAGTTAATGAGACTAACAAGTTTATGAGATCACATTTGTAGAATTTCTAGATCCTATGAATGGAGTCCAATTCATATACAAGACAGTCCAAATGACAACTGAGATGAATTGGACAAGGTTCAACATGAATGCATACGTCGGTTAAACCGACACCTTGAATTAACAATGGGTCGGTGCATTGAAGATTCAAATGGAGATCAAGTGAAGATATATCAGTTGCACTAGTTAAACCGATGGGTATCACCGGTTTAACCGACGGTACCAATGAAGATGTCGGTGCTTTGGTCGTTTAATGCTCGAAGATTTTTTGGAGTTAGGGATGGCTGCCTCAGCAATGTCTTCAGCGCTGGTTAAACCGATGCATATCGGTGCAAGGCGTCGGTGCAATGACATCAGCAGAAGCAGACCGTTAGAATTTAACGGCTACCAGGCAAGCATAGTGTGACCGGTTAAACCGACGCATGTGATCGGTTTAACTGACGTTTTAAGCTTTTCAGGGAAAAAGCATGCAACATCTAGGAATGGATCTCTAGCTTATATAAGGCCTTACCCCAGGTCATTTGAGGCTGCTGGAGTTCGTGAGAAGCAACAAGACTCTGAAGAAGTTCTCCAAGCCACCCAAGTGCCAATTGACCAAATCCTTAGGCCTTAGCACATGCTTTGAGAGTATTAGTGCTAGGTTATCTCTAGAAAGAGTGAAAGAGCAAGGTGTTGCTACTTTGTGCATGGTTCTTGAGTGAACAACAAGTGTAATCTTGGTGTGCCGGCCCCTTGGAGTCTTGGTGACTCACCGACAAGTTTTCGATCCTCCGGCTTGGTGTGGAGCGGCGACGACGGCTTTATTTGGGTGAAAGGATCTTAGTGATGCCTAGAGGGGGGAGGGTGAATAGGCGAACCTGTAAAACCTGAAAAATTCTTCGCACAAATTTAACCTGTCGAACTTCCGACCCTGCGTTGGAAGTTCCGATGAGTCGGAACTTTCGACAAACAATAAAGTTCTATGCGAGATTCAAAATTAAGCTCGAATCTCAAGAACCTGGCCGAATCAAAAGTTCACCAATGATGCTTAGAGACCCCTACAAGTGATCTTTACGAGCACAACAACACAAGGGGACAAAACAAGCTCTAGATCAACAAGAACTAGATGAACACAATAAAAACAAGAGACAAGTGATTTGTTCCCGAAGTTCACTTCCACAAAGGAAGCTACGTCTCCGTTGAGGTGCTCATAAAGAGCCGGATCTTCCTCTAACCCTTTACCTCACTCAATCAACCACAATGGAGGATTGAGTCACTTACTATGAAATCCACAAATGATGGTAATACAAAGTTCCCGGGGCGCACACACACATGAGAGGACGTTCCACGGGCGACGCCGAACCGTCTAGGAGCAAGCTCCAAGAGTAACATACACGAATCAACGAATGGAGATGCTTCAAGTGCTCTTGAGATGAAGATGGCTGCACTCACAACTCAAATGCTCAAGTCTCACACCTCAATTTTTCTCTCGCGCAAGCCCTAGCTCAAATCAACTCAAGGGTTAGCTCTTGAAGGGAGTGAGGAAGAGCATTGAATGCTCAAGGAGGTGTTTTTCTCGGGTTAGGTCAGCAACCAGTGAAAGGAGGGGATGAAGGGGTATATATACCCGAGCCCAAAAACTAGCCGTTACTGTGCTGGTAAGTGAAATGTCAGAACTTCCAACACGGGGTCGGAACTTCCGACCCAATTAAAACAGCTGGTTGAGGACCCCTGGTCTGAACTCAACAGACAGTTCCGACCCCATGTCGAAACTTCCGACCCTTGCTGAATTTGTAGGGTTAGGTGCTCAAGTGAGTGCTTTGTGTCTCTCATGGATTGTTAGCATATCAGGTAAGCACTTTGATATCTTCACGTCATCTTTTCACATCCCTCTAAATAGTACGGTGTTTCCTATACTCAAATTCAAAATAGAAAATTAATAAAGATCTTCTTTTGAGCTCCATCACCGTCTATCAAGTAAATTGGCGTCTCTTTACGCGAATATTTCATTTTATTGCACTTTAACCTATTCAAAACTCGATAATCTCATCAGCTCCTTAATTATGCATGTCATCAACACCAAAACCCACTTAGAGGACCAAGTGCACTTTCCGCGGGGGACAAGGAGAGCCCTCCTTCGTGGGAAGCTTCGTAGTGAAGATGGCATCAAGGTGATCGGGGAACTTGGCGTGAGCCTTAGTGGCCTAGCCTTTGTGGCAAGTCAAGGGGTGTCCCAAAAGAGACTTGGTGATCGGGAAGCAATGATCTTTGTGGGTGCTTTAACAACGTGGACTAGGGGTAACTTAGTGCATACCGATATCACGGGATAAATTCTCGCATCAAGAGTTTTCTTCCTCCCATCTCCTCCTTTACGTTTTCGCATTTCTTACTTGCAACTTGTATGCCTTTACTTTCTTAGAGTAGCATCAAGGTAGGATTTGGCTATAGGTTGCAAGACTTATTTTGGGATGAGATTTCACACCAGATGAACTGTAGTTGCACATCTAGATAGCATGTTCTAGATTATATTTTGTGCAATTTAGGTTGAGCCATAGGTTAAGGTTTTAAATTTGCCTAATTCACCCCTCCTCCTCTTTGTCTACGAGCACCGATTCCTTTCAGCTTTTGGTTTGTTGGTCAAGGGCCGAGATTACATTTAAATCTGGTTGTTTGAAAAAAGATTACCTTTAAGCCCATATGTATCGCTCCTAGAAATACACAAAAGTCAACAAATATACCATGCTCTTAATTATGATTTCACGGTAGCTCGAAACACTTGCATGATGGTGGGCCGTACCTATTCGGATCAAATTAATTTTCTTTTAGTAGAGAACCAGGCACTTCTTGGCTGGTCAGCCGAGATTGTCCTTTGCCTACTAGGTATCAAACCTCATGTTTGACATCATACTTGTTCTATTAATACGACCATTCATTCATTATATTTTTTTCGAGAGCGTGCCTAAACACATGTATTTCATTAAGAAGAAGAGAATTACAGCGACGTAACTCCAAGAGAACCCTCGGAGTGCTAGGATACAAAGTGTCACCGAGTGACCGTGACGGAGTGACCACACTAAAGAAAGCAAATGACACAACGACAAGAACAACAGAAAAGAAAATTACAATACCACCACCCACCAAAACAACCTAAGATCACGGAAAACCTGCAGGGATAGAAAAGTATGGCGGAAACCTGCACACCCACGAATTGCCTAACAAATAGAGCCAACGGAGGAAGGGTGGAGGTCATGCAAGACGTACGACGATGCCTTCAGGAAGTAAACGACGCCAAAGACGCCCCTACCGTCCATCCATCCACAAAGGAGCAGACCAAGTCTTCACCTGGCAAAACAAATGGATTTGGAGGCCTCCATAACGCCTCCAGCAAGGTGAACTACATCCACAGACGCAACCGTTGTCAGACACCGACCAATGTCGGCAAGAGCTTTCACCCATGGCCTCAAACCCATCTCCACACAATCGACCAAAATGCCCAGATCGGAGGCAACGGGGTCTACGGGCAAACCACATCGATGAGAAGTACACCTGCAAGGCACAAATGAGAAGAAGACGACTCCTCCGGGGGAGCCAGTGCGGCCCCTCCATGACCCTCGCCGGCGACTAGCAACCTGCACAGGCAACGACCACCAGAACGATGACCAGCGACCAAACACGGTGAAAGTAGAAGCGACCAACCTGAACAGGCAACCCCTGCAATAGGGGAGGCCGGTTTCGATGAGCAGCAACCAAGATGACGAAAGGTGGAGCAACGTGGGGTTGCCGCTCCCAAGGAGTTCTCTCCGGCCATGACAAGGGACCTTCGGAGCGTGACCATGGTGGGTGGGATGAGGGGAGGAGGAGAGCAGAGAGGGAAGGGGAGGAGGCTGGGCGCGTGCGCCAGCCGGCACAGGCCGCAGACCATCTCATGCTGCAGGTCACCGCCGCTGCTGGCCGCAGCAGGAGTGACGTTCACCGCACAGGAGCCTGCCGCCAGCTGCAGCGAGAGCTACGTCGCCCGCACACAGGAGCACAGATCCGGGCCAAGGGAGGCCGGATCCGGCGTGAGATGACCGGAGACCCGCCGGAAATGGCGACACCGGCGGCGGGCACGACCTGTGACCTAGGAACAGATAATAGGGAGAGGAGGGGGAGAAGGGAAAGGAACATGCGCGAGACTGACTTCGGCCCGCCACGGTGTGAAATTTTTTAGAAAAATCTTGGTGTGAATGTATTTAATCATCTCTTTTTTAGAGCAATCTATCTATGTCAGGCGAATTCGCTGACCAGAGCTTCTCATTGTATGGCATGGCAAAACCATATATTACTTTAGCAGCTGCTAGCATAGCACACCACAACCAGAAACAAGAGTACACACGGACTACAAGAGGCCTAAGCATATGGGTGAAAGAAAAGAATAAGAAAGGCAAAGAAACTCCTAGAAAGACATGAAAAACCCTCGAGCCAACATATGCAACCATTAGAGGAACAACCACCGATCACTGATGAGCGCTAGAACGAGCTGAACTTACCAACATCCCAAAAGCCATCGTGTTTCCAATCACCCCATCGTCACTGTGCCGCACCACTGCCACCATTCCTTGTCCAACAAGGGGAGGAATCCATGAAGGATGAAGGGCTTGTCCAACAAAGGAAGAATCCACGTAGGATTAAGGGCTTTTCCAACAAGGGGAGGAATCCACAACGGATGGAATGTCCAACAGCAAGGGGGGATTAAGAGTGATAGAACCATGCCGACGAAAGCTCGCCAGATATGATGATATCCCTTCAAGCTAGTGTCAACTGCCAATACCAATAGGCTGACAAACCTACAGAGACACCACCAACATTTGATTTGATTGGACCATGAAAAATAGTTAGGTGAAAAAATAGAGGTGCCAGACGTGGATGGCCAGATCATGTTGGATACCAACAATAGAGTTGAACAAGCAATAATCTGTCCTAGGAAACAAGTTAGCAGAATTGAAGCTAGCGACACGGTGAGCACGCTGATCGATCTCACTATGTCAAGCACAACTTACTTTCTGTTTGAAGAAGCTAAAGTTAAGTGCTAAACTTTAGCACATATTAGTACTCATGCACATGCTAAAGTTTTCCAATCATGGCTAAAGTTTAGCCCACCCAATTGGCACTCCCAGCCCGTTTGGATGAGCTAGTGCTAAAATTTAGCTTTCATCCATTAGTACTTGTATCCAAACAGAACCTTAGTTCATGGTATGTGGAAGTGAAGCACCTCTGCAGGCATCGAGCATGATGCTTGCACTGCACAACACCTAGAGATGTCTAAAGAATAGGGTACATATGGGTTCCAGCGGAGGTGGGACACCTCTCCGCGTACCAAGCTCACGACATATGCGAGTCAGGATTTGAACTTGGGATATATCAGAGAGGTGGGACACCTCTCTGATATCATATTGAGTTGCATACACTAGACAATTCATTTTAAAAGTATAAACTGCTAGAAGAATATAGGCAATTCACTTATACTTCAATCTGTGACTAATTCAACCTCCCCATCAAAATATATCAAGATTGAATTGCCACTGAGTGCCTTTTTAAGATAAAGGAATATTTAATATTCTGGCCTCTACATCACAGTATAAAATATCCAGCCATTATTAAAAAAGAGAACCATATATGGAAGAAAAAACGATGAATTTAGTAAACACCTTATTATAAACAGGGCCCATTACTAAACCACCACCTGTTTTTTTCTTTTTGAAGATTTCCATAGCCATTGACTCTAAAATTCGACAAGTTTCTAATATAGTAATCCTACCTTCCTTCTGAAGCAAGGCCCAAATTCTTATCCAGTGTATCGTCCTGAAAAGGATCTACAAACAAAGTTGTGGGTTCACTTTATCAAAGATAATATCATTTCTGCTTAGCCACATGGCCCAACAAACAACACTTACGCCTGTAAATTTCTTTCCACCTAATCCCTTGTAATCAAGTCCCAAACATATGAATGGCATTGTTAAATTTTGTAAACCAAAGGTATTATGAATTATTGTCCAAATTAATTTGGCCATATGACACTAAAAAAGAGATGTTGTATAGATTATCTATAGTTAGAATAACTCCTTGGTGAAGGAACCATAGAAAGACTTTTACTTTTAAGAGGAGTTTTAGTTTCCACAAAGGTTTGTTAATTGAAATGACTCCCCCTTTTAGGATCTCTCTGTACATTGATTGAACAGAGAAGATTCCATTTTTTCAGGACCATATGAACATGTCTGGTTGATCAACAAGTTGAACACCTACTACCTTTGTTACCAACTCATGCCAATTCACAAGATTGTTTCCCCTTAGAGCCCTCCAAAAAGAAACATTAAGAGGAGTCGAAGACATAACTTTTTTATTGTATCATGCTTCCTAATTACCAGATTATGAAGTGTTGGGTATTGGTTTTTAAGACTAGTGTTTCCTAACCAATTATCTTCCCAGAATTTGATTTGTTCCTCATTTTGAAGTTTAAATGTTCCGCAGCTAACGAAATAATTTTTTATCCCTATTAACCCAGACAATAATGTGAATCCCCTGATTTTTTCTGTACGTATGCAAACGTTTTGGAGCCTAGGTATTTCCTTGAGTAAAATGCATGAATAGCCATTGTACTTGTTCTGTTATTTCTCAATTTGGCCATTGTACTTATAAAATTGAAAATATGGCCATTAAACTAGCTCATACGCATCGATACAGTCATTCCTTCATATTCTTACGTACTTTGTTGATGTGGTATACGTATATTCATGACTCACCATCCACGTGGATGCCCACTTGTTGAGTGCAGCTAAATTATAGCATATATGATATCTTTTATAAGTTTTCTTTTGCATTTGTACCGCGTGCTAGCAATGAACTTAGCATTGAAGCTATTATTTATATTTTAACCAACACACATGTTGAGATGCCATAGAATTGAGATCAAGAAAAAGAAATATTCAGAAATCAAGAGCGGAAAGCAAGATTTTTTTTTTGTAAATTATAGGTTCAGTAAAAAATTATCAGGTTGAGCTCAATTTAACAAATAAACTCCAAATTTACTTGAAACATACATAAGGTGAATGCTTGACATCACGAAAATAAGAGAACCAAATAAGCAAATCAAGATCAAATTGAAGGGAAAATTATGTCTCTTTGCTTCCTCTCTTCGACCATTAACCCCATTAACAACTTCTTTTTTTTCCCTTTCCAGCAGCTGATGCTTTGTTAGCCTCTAAATCTGCTACTCTTTTTTGTGCATGCTTTTCCTGCTCACAGCTGGGGTTATCGCTGTTGAGTTGTGATCCAAATTCATCTACACACGTATAAAGGCTGACTTTGGACGTAGCGAAGCGGAGGCCCGTCGCCAGAGGCTTGGCCCCCCGCGGTGTGGATCGTATGCCTTTTAGGGTTTCACCTTCATATATACTTCTTGTAAGCTGCCGTTCGGGATAAGAGAGTTAGATTGATTATCCCCGGCGTTGTAACCGCACTCGATATAGTGAAGTTTTGCTGGCTGGCACCCGTGGTTTTTCCCTTCTGATTTGGAAGGGTTTTCCACGTTAAATCCTCGTGTCCTCTAGTTTGATTTGTGTTTCTTCATCGTTTATTTGTCATCGGTTTACAACAATAGCTGCCATAGATACGGTGGGTAAAGAGGGGTATGCAAAGGAAGAGAAAGATCCGATACCGATTAAATGAGTAGGCATCCACGTGGACGATGAGTCACGAATATACATATGCCACGTCACCAAAGTACATAAGGATATGAAGGTAATGATCATATCGATACGTACGAGCTAATTCAATGGCCGCAATTTACGATTTCATGAGTAAAATGGCTAAATTGAAATGACCGAACAAGTACAATGGCTATTCATGCCTTTTACTCTATTTCCTTTTTAAGGATTTATCGCCAGATTCTGCCTTCATTAATAAACTTGAAAAGCCATTTACTTAAGAGACTTTTATTCTGCACTTCTAAATCCAAAACTCCTAGACCTCCTTGATCTCTCGGTCTACACACAATATTCCATTTTGTTGTTTTGTGTCCATCCCCTTGCCAAAAGAATCTAGACGTGAAGTAATCCGGTTTCTTAAGAACTTCTTTAGGGATTGCAAAAAAAGAGATCATGTATATAGAAAGATTGCTTAGAACTGAGTTGATTAGGGTTAGCATGTCTCCATAGGAGATCATCTTGCTTTTCCATGTACTCAGTTTTCTTTCAAATCTTTTCGCTATTAGTTTCCAATCTTTGTTGAGGAGTCTAGTATGGTGCATTGGGATACCAAGGTAACGAAAAGGGACCTCCCAAACATGACACCCAAAAATACCCATGTATTCTTGTTGGGCCTCCTTTGCCTCTCCATAGCATAATAATTTACTTTTATGGAAATTTATTTTGAGACCAGAAAGATGCTCAAAAGTTATAAGCACAAGTTTCATATTCTTAGCCCCTTCAAAGTTATATTACATAAATAGAATTGTATCATCTGCATATCTCTACCATGTTTAAAAAACAGTTTGCTTATAGGAGTTCATGATGCTATACCCCCTTAGGAAAGTTCTCTAGTTAGATCCTTAAGTCAAAGAAATACACGATCGTTCATTTTAGAGACCAATTCGATCCCCATTTCACAATCGATTTCTACTGTTCTACATAATTTTTTGCTATACTAGTTTATGATCTGAGATTTGGACGACAACTTTCTCAACTACGTAGCAAGCAGGCTGCGAGTAGCAGTAGCATCTCTTGGGCATCGTGCTAGGTATGCTGATAGTTTGCAACTCGTACAATACTAGCTTTCAGCTCTACCTAGATCGAGTAACACCATTATTCGCCTACCCGTACACACTTGCAGATTAAATTTCTCTACACGTGTTTTCCATTTGCAGTTTCCTTATAGGCCATTGCTCAATTGAACTCACAAACCATTTGTTCATGATTATTTTAGCTCACAGCGCTAGGCACTTGTACAAATTAAACAATCGGTTGGCTTAGACATTTTCCGGGGGACACACCAACTTGTCACGTTCTCCCCAATAATTCAATCGACCGGTAGCATCGTCCCCAAAGTTGTTGTGAACCGTCGACCCCTCCTCCAAAGTGCCCTCCCTCCCTATAAATACCCCAGTCGTGCCCACTGTTTCAGCTCATCCGAGAACAATCGAGCTAGCTGAGCATATCCTATCCGGTTAGCTAGCTCACGCATAGCCTCTGAACTCTCCGAGTGGTAAGCTTAGAAGGAACAAGAAGCAGCAGCAGCAGCAATGGCGAAGCTTGGAATAGTGCTGGTGGCAGCAGTGGTCGTGCTCTCGCTTCTGGCGAGCCCCATTGATTGCACCCGCAAGCTCAGCAAGCACAGGCCAAAGCCAAAGCCGAAGCCGGTCAGCCACAGGCCGGCGCCGGCAGCCAAGGTCAGCCACAAGCCGGCGGCGCCTGCCGTCAAGGTCAGCCGCAAGCCGGCGCCGGCGGCCAAGGCCCACCGCAACTACACCGCCACCCCCTCGTCGCCGTCCACCGTGTATGGCTCCGGCGGCTGTGTCCGGCGCCGGCGCCACGTACTACGGCGCCCCCAACGGCGACGGTGGCGAAGGTCAGTAGTGTGTCCATATATGCCTGTCACGTTGACTTGACGCCGTAGTGTGTACCGTGCATTGCGAGTCGTTGTTGTGGCAGTGCCCGGTGTTCTGACCGACGTCGCTGAAACTGTGAACGCAGGCGGCGTCGATGATCGCCGCCGTCGGGAAGCAGCCGTTCGACTAGATGATCGCCGCCGGGAGCACGCCGCTGTACAGGAGCGGCGAGGGCTGCGGCGCCTGCTATGAGGTCAGCAACTCATATGCTCGTGTAAATTGTGGTCACACGGCCTGCCACTGAACTGTCGTAGCTCAATAATTGCAAAGCTGTCGGCTGGTCGTCTTAACTCCTAACTAAAAAACTTTGGTAAAAATGTGTGCAGGTCAAATGCACGACCAACGGGGCCTGCTCCGGCCAGCCGGTGACCATCGTGATCACCGACCAGTCCCCCGGCGGGCTGTTCCCCGGCGAGGTCGCCCACTTCGACATGAGCGGCACGGCGCTGGGCGCCATGGCGAAGCCCGGCATGGCCGACAAGCTCCGCGCCGGCGGCGTCCTGAGGATCCAGTACAGGCGGGTGCAGTGCAAGTACCCCGGCGTGAACGTCGCCTTCTAGGTGGACCAGGGCGCCAACCCCTTCTACTTCGACGTGCTGGTCGAGTTCGAGGACGACGACGGCGACCTCAGCGCCGTGGAGCTCATGGAGGCCGGCAGCCGGGCCTGGACGCCCATGGCGCACAACTGGGGCGCTACGTGGCGGCTCAACAACGGCAGGAGGCTCAACGCGCCCTTCGGCCTCCGGCTCACCTCCGACTCCGGCAGGGTGCTCGTCGTCAACAACGCCATCCCCGCCGGGTGGAAACCAGGGAGGACCTACCGGTCCCTGGTCAACTACCCCTGAATCGTTCTTGCACTGCCACCAATGGAGGAGCAGTGCGTCGTGAGAAATAGTGCGTCCGGGTTTCGCGAGAGGCGGTGTCAAAGGAGGAGGAGGTTGAAGAAGGGAATGGTGGTCTTCCCTCCCTCCACGGTCTCTGCATTCCCCTAGTGATGTGTGAATCGTGTCGTGCCTGTAGTTTCATTTTTTCCTTGGCCCCTGTTGTGCTGTGATGGAAAAGAGAGAAGAAGCTTGAGCTGCGACTAATGTTGCATGCCAAGTCATCAAGTTGTGTGTTTTTTTTTTATTTTTGTACTTAGTGCGTACGTCGCAAATCCTTTCAGAATTCAAAGAAATGAATTACTGCCTTGGTAATTTTCAATCGCGTGAGGAGTTTGCTCTCTCTTGGTTACCTAAGATTACAACTAAATAGATGGTTTTTTTATATTGTTTGATTCTGTTTCGTCCATATAATTATTAAAAATAAAAGTAAAAAAGTACAAAAATCAATCAATTAAAATATTTAGACATTCCCCTTCTCACTACTGATATCAACAACGTCAACTTCAGTATTCACCTTTCTTTTGGCAAGGAAAGTTCAGTATTCACTTTACTAAGCAGACCTTCTCAAATGTGACATGCAAATTGCAATCTGACTCCTGCCGCAGTCTGGAACAGTATTGAAAAAGTTCTATCGGCGGGACCGGACAAAAGGTCGTTTTTTTATTTTTCAGTGTTATTTGAATTAATTTAAGAAGATTAAATAGTCCTTGGGGAACATGAAAACACTACTGATCGACCATTGATATATAAAGGCCTACAAGTTCACTTTTTAATTTCGTGTTTTTCCTTGAATTAGTGGAACATGTTGCCCGAAATTCTCCCCGTACAACTCTACACCTTTTGTATTATTTTCAAACTTGGGACCCGTGTGTGTTAGTGGAACATGTTCCTCGAAATACAGTTGCTGATTTCTCCTCGATTCAGCTGGAGGCTGATTGTCGCGGTGTAAAGGACATTACACTGATTTATTTCAAATTATGTTGGAACTTTAAATTAAGTTCGAACGAATATGACCATTTCTTTCTATAGTTGGCATCTAGCCTATATTATGCTGAAACCCTCATTCCAATCTGAGAGAGTGAAGCGTACCAGCCACATGTATGTTTGCTTGATTTTCATGAACAAAATGAATATGATTACAAGGATTCTAACTATGATTACTTGGTGAATGTCTCCATGTCCCTTCACAAGCGTTAATTTGAACACCTTGTGCTTATAAGATTATTGTTCTATCTTCTTGGTTTCCTCTAGGATGAATACTCATGGATGTCGCTTTCAAGACTCAGCGGTAGGGCTGGTAGAAAAGCTCGAGGCTCGCAAGCCAACTCGTCTCGTTTATAGGTTCAGTTCAGCTTGGCTCGATCTTTCAAATGAACCGAGTCAAGCCTTGATTTCAGCTCATTTTCATAATGAGCCAGCTCGTGAACCATTCGTGAGCTGTTCGATTTGTTCATTAGGCTCGACAAGTATGACAATACCAACCTTATTTTATTTATACAATGCTATTATTCTTACTGGGCTAAAGTAAACTGGTCATTCAACTTATATGTCAAATATGATACTAATTATCTCAATTTTTTGTTTCCAAATGTGTATGTTATCCCAATTTATTGACTTATGTTATTGATTTTCGTAATAACATCATGAGCTTTACTTTTAAATATTATACTATTAATTTGCTTAAATTATTATATGTTGGTTAGTATCATATTTGATTTTGACGCTAAGTTAAATAATGCTCGGATCATGAGCCAAATGAAACAGCTTGAGGTTTTTGAATGAACCAAGCCAAGCTTAATTTTCAGCCCGTTAAACTTAACAAGTCAAGCCAAGCTAGTTCGCTATCAAACGAGCCATAAAAATCCCAGTTGCCTTGTGAACCACTCCTACTTACCAGCATTTGTTTCCACGATCAAGTTTTTACGCCCAAACTAATCACATTTTCAAAAAGATAGTCCAAAAATGTAGGAAAGATTGAGCCTATACGAAGTCTTTGGTCGAGATGATACAAGGGAACTGTTTCACCAAAATATAGTATATGTACCGGAGATAAGAGCATATCCAGCAGATAGTATATGTACCGGGTATAGTAATTTTTTTTGTCGAGCAAGAAATTGATGATTAAATTTTCGCTCTTATTGTTAAGCTGACTTGGCTTTCTGACGACAATGACATGTGCATTGGAGGTCTCTAGCAAGGACAATTATATTGTGCAGAGATTTGAATGTCGAAGCATTTGATTATTGTTGTTCTCTCTCTTTCTCTGTCTCTCTCTCTAATTATTAGTGAAAGCGTTTTTATAAAGGAAGAGTTATCAATAGTCTTGAAGATTGGTTATGATTATACTTGTCTACATATACACAGAAGCTTCCTTCCGGTGTACTCGGCTTGATTTCTGAACCCGATACGTACTGATCAGAGTCGACGATCAGTCTGGGCATCAGATGCGTTTAAGCCTGTCGACGAATACACGTTCAATCAGGACAACACCTCTTTCCACGAATCAGATTATTTTTTTGGGAATAAAGGCCAAACTACACGATCGGGTGTGTCGATTCCTGCCGCCTAGCTACACGTGTTCTGCTCAGTTGTACAAGTGCTCTATCAGCTGCTGCTGCATCATGCTATCCGCTAGATTCAGTGTCTCCTCGATCACCTGTTTAGGCACGTACACGGAAGCTTACACGAACAGGTCAGACCTATGCAAACTTCCCAATGGAATGGAAGTTTTTGACAAGACGGACAGTTTTTTTTTCTTTTGTTCATTGTTATTCTGTTATTACCGGACCCTGAAAAACGGAAGCTTAACAGTGACACCACAGACAGACCAAATATATATCTTCCCTGCGGCGGATCATAGTTGTTAATCCATCCGGGACCGACTGACGCTGAAGGATTTCGATGCGCATGTGCTACATGGTGACCACTGTACAGTACAGTAGCCATCATCACACCACACACGACGACGAGCTAATCAGTCAGATTTCCAAAATTAATTTGGCATTATCACATACTAAAGTTTAGCTGACGACGAGACCGAGTCCCGATCCAGTGGCCACTGATCGCGCGGCATGTTCCGCGCAATCTTCACCTTCGTCTCGGTCCTTGTCTTTGCCCAGGGGTTCGAGTTCGAGCGGTTGGGTGTGTATATATGCCGACGGAATCGGAGGTGCGGCCGGCCGGGCGGGCACCAACCGAGCAGCCGGCGTGGCGCGCGGCCCTACCGGCGCTAGCTGCTGCACGCGTCAGCGCGGCCGCGTCGCATGTGCGGAGATTCTCGATGGGGGCGTGCGATCGAGATGCGCGAGGGAGTGAATGAGGAAGAAGGAATGAAGGAAGCTGAAAGGAACCCCGCACATGGTGGTCGCACGCGCGCGCGGCCCCGGCCTCCGGCCGGCCTGTTCACGCATGAATTGTGTTCTCCGTAGGGCCAGGGGGACATTAACGTGTTGCTGCTTGGCACATTCGTCGCAGAAGAGAAGACCGACAGGGCACATAGCTTCGAGCACCCACATCCACATGGGCGCCGCCCGGCTTGGCTGCCGGAGTGTGTCCCATCTCCATTGATTTGCCGCGGAATCTGGCCGGAGCCACACTTGTGTCGTCCCCCTAGTGTCGGCGCGCTTTTCACACACACGCCTCGTGCACATGGAAAGATCGATTTCTTTTTACTACTTGCTTGCCGACGGATCGGAGGCGATCTATCCTGGTCCCGCGCGCGACAGCGGCCGCCGTCGACCACCGCCGCTCGCTCGCCGGCCGGCGGTTGCAACGGTAACACCTATCCTGCTTTCGAGCTCCCCTCCGGCCTTTCGGTTTTAATTTTGGCGCGCGGGATCCCGCGGTGGGGACACTGCCACCCCCGCCATTACGGCGCGCCCATGTGAGGCCAGTAAAGAAAGGGGACGAGCGAGGGCAAGGAGATCTTGGCCGCGACGAGGACGACGACAGCGGCCGATGTGACAGATGGATTTGGGTGCAGCCCAGCGGCTCAACAAGGGCCTGCCACCTCTCGCCTCGACTCGAGGCGGCGAGCAACTAGGACATGTTACCGGTGGTTACCACTGGTCTACTGGTAACTGGTTCATAGTGGCCATAGGAGACGGGTGCTGCTAGTACATCTATTTGGCCCAGCCGCTGTATGAACAATGTTAAAAATTCTGAAGTCTAGAGTGCTAGGCGAGAAGTTATAAGGGTTTCTAACAATTTTATATCTGCCAAAGAAAATAGTTAAACCACGTAATAACTTCGTATAGAGTATATATTTTAGGGCACACTCAACAGTGTAGACGGCAGCTGTCTGCAAGCATCTTGAATACCGCATGTAGACAGCAAAATAAACAACTCGTGTAATGGCTCGTCTATTAAGTTGTATGTGTACTATTTAGTTTATAGATGCCAAGATCGTCTATTAGGTTGTGTGTAGTTAGGGGTGGTAAAGGATCTTAATTTTTGGTCTAGCAAATCTAAGGGTCGGGCCCTAAAAAGGCCGGGCTCTAATCTTACACAATTTTGAGCTAAAAATATTAATAGCCAAGTTGGGCTATAAAGGAAGCATTAGGGTCATGGCTTATTACCACCCCTATGTGTAGTACAGTGGGTGTTGAAGCCGTCAACGAGCACGAGCCGGGTGGTGCTGGCTATTGCTTGTGGTGATAGCTTGCAAACCATCACCTGAAGAAGGATTCCGTCGAACTGTTTTTGGGCGGGCAGAATCTAAGGCCAATTTGCGTGATATGTTTCAGCACGCCATAGACTCTCGGACTGCTTGGTGCATGCATACATGCAGGAGAGGATAACAGTCGTGACATCACCCACATGCAAGCAAATCTGAAACTAAAAAAAAGCTATAATTACTAAATCGAGCGTCCAAATTAAATTTGGATTGCATCATTATCTTTCTTATGATAAGATCTTCAAAACAAGACCTCACTTACCTATGTTTGCAAAATATTTTATAAAATTATTTTTTAATACTAAATAATCTATTCTAAATACTGGAACAAATAATTTAACAACACGAACGAAAAATTATTTTTACGAACAAAAATTTAAACATAACTAACAAATAATAATATACAATGAATAAAATATTAAACATCGCAAATATTTGATTGTATAGATTAAATAACAAAAATAAATATCGCGAACAAATGAGTTAACATGGCCGAACAATTAAATATACAAAGCGAGCAAATAAATTATATACCTAGGACAATTGTATTATGAACATAGAACATAATATTACGGTCTATAAAAAATATAATAGATAGATTGAACAACAAGGAGTAGTAGAAGAATATAAAAAAGGATAGTTACATAAAGAAAATAAAATAAATGAGAAGGAAAAAAAAGAGAAGAAGGAACTACCATCAAGACGGTGAGCTGCATGGCTGCATGTGCGCGCAACTAGGAAATTAATGTGTCTAGATGGCTGCATGCACGCATGCATGTGCTTGTATTGAGGCGTGTCAGAACTTATGACAAACCACTAGGAATTTAATTGAAGTCTTCAACGTGAATAAATCAGTATATAGAAGGAGTGGAGCATTCCTCGGTACAACCAAATAGTTCTATATGGTGAATAGTCCATCAAAAATATATTTATTGAGATCTACTGGAATTGTAGATATTTAAGATGAATGATATAAATTATGAAAATAGGAGTAGAAACTAGTAAAAAAAGAAATAAATATAAAATAAAAATAAGTAAAAGTAGATAAAAATAGAAAACTGGTGTACATACCCGATTAAGTTACATAAGATAATCTATATAAGGTTAGAAAGAAAAAATAGAAAAAGAAAAGAAAGGAAAAAAATTAAAAGAATATGTATAGACGGAACTAGAAAGAAGTGAAAACATGGGGAAGAAAAAAGAAAACATAGAAAAGAAATTGAAAAGAAAAAATACAAAAGTGAACGTGTGTTCAGTTTGGCCCGCGGGCAACGAACCTGAACTGGGCCCGCGACCAGAAAAACAGTCTTCGCTTCCTTCTCAGCGCTCTGGCTTTGTTGGGTCCGGGCTCACTCACGTGCACAGATTTGTTTCTGTGGGCTAAAATTAACCCTGTCGGTCTACTAATTTCTTTCATGTGATAGTTTTGAAGTTTGCCACGTAAATAACAATAGTCATCAAGGCACGAGCCGCAGTCGTCCTCTCGTGAGATCTCTCCTTTCTCTAAGATCCAACTCAGCAAAAACGGTGTACGTGGCATCATCCATACGGCTCATTAATTAGCGTTGTACGTGCCCTTAAGTTCCAATCCTACTATCATGCTCAATAGACCAAATCCTGCCCAAGCTTGGGCCATCGTTCGATCGTCCAGGGTATGGTGTACGGCCCATGAGCCCGAGCAGCAGGCAAGACAGGCTACATAACAGGAGGGATAGTCTGGACCAGGACGGTCCACCACCATGCATGTAGTGCACGGCCCATGGGGCACATATATGTTCTTTTCACTATTTTGTTATCTTCTTTCATCATGTTAATACTTAATCCCTTGCTTCTTTTTATAGGAGTTATAAGAATCTTTAAAAATCAAGCTAATAAATTTGGGTATGAACAAGTCCAAATATACGCATATTTAGTGTCTAAAAGTTCAATACATATCATTCTTTTTTTAAAAAATTATCAATTCAACACCTCATAAAACTTAGTTCAACCATTTGGGATTCACATGGTCAGCATTTTTCCATATAGTTAAGGACTAATAATTTTCCATCATTTTAGACACTAGTATAATGTACGTGTGGCACACACACATTTTCAAAATATACTATTGAACATGGATTTTATATTCATACAACATATTTAAGATTATCAATTTTTTTATTCGATTGATGTAAATGACAAGCAATAAGTGAGACTTTGTGGGTTGATTTTTCTCAAGGCATTTGCCCTCCGAATTTATTTTGCTTGCATATATGTCCTTCACCAATCTATTTTCTCCTCAAGAACAAAAAGTGAATCAAACAAATAACTGTCTTGGAGACTCTGATTAATGATTTAATCCGTTTCCTTCTCAAATACAAGAAGTGAATCCAACAAAATATGACCTCCGAGACTTTCTGGCTATTTAATTGGAGAAGCAAGCATCGAAATACAAGAAGCAAACAACTAAACAATCCAACTGATATATACACAAATTAATTACCTACCGACTGGGAACAATAAATAGAGAAGGCAACAAGCAAGCGAGAAAATCAATAGCAGAGGTCAATCACACAAAGATACGCAGCAAGCTGCTTGCCTTGCAATTCGTTCTACTGGAATGTTACAAGTGCGAAAATAATGTTACAAGTGCGAAAATGTGAAAATTTTTAAAACTTTTTATGGTTGGTTGTGCAACTAGTTAGAACACCCTAAGAATAATTCTCACCCTCTCTTTAAAAAAAAAGGGCGTACCCAGTACAGAGCTCCCGCTCTGTGCGGGATCTTGGGAAGGGGTGTCAGTGGCAAGCCTTACCCTCACCTGTGCAATGCCAGGAGACTGCGACTCGAACCCGGGACCTCTCTTTATTCTTCGAAATTAAATGAATTGAATTATAAGTTGTATAATGCTAGGGTGTCACTTGGATTTTATTTGGAATTTATTGGATCTCTCTGTTTAAAATTATTGGAATTTAGTTTGGGTTTTTGTTTGATTGAATGATGTGGAATTCAAATCATTTGGGCCAAAATGATTTGAACTCAAAAACTAACTAACCTAACTAACTACCCCTGAACCCGGGCCATAGCCCACTAACCAACCCAGCCTAACCCGCCTAAACCAGCTAACCCGACCCGCCTAAGGGCCTAGTCGGCTTGCAAACCTAATCTACCCAAGGGCACCCACACCGGCCTACTCCCGCGCCCGCCGGCTGGACCAGCCTGGTCCCTAAGTGGCCCAGTTCAGCGCCACCCCTACCCAACACTTTGCACCCGCACCACTCCTACCTCTCACCCACTCCCCACTTCCTCTCTCGGGCTCAAGCAGCCCGCCGTTGCGACCCACCCCGCGCTGCGACAAGCACCCAGTGGCCTCACCGCGAGCCCCACCGTGATGCCCGCTCGCTTACATCAGGGCACACTCCCGCCCCCTCTCGCGAAACCCTAACCCTAGCCGCGACCGACCCGATGCTCGCCACGCGTCCGGGGGCACGGACGCCCAAATCCCCGGTCGTCCGTACCTTGCCCCGCCGTCAAACCCTAGCCGCCCTCGCATAAAAACCTCGCGCCGCCGAGCCCCCAAACCCTAGAGTCCAATTGGGGTTTTCCCCATCGCCACCGCCTCAAGAACCAAGTGGGAGAGAAGAAGGGAAGGGAGGAGGAGGAACCGGAGCTGCCGTTCGCGAAGAGGAGCCACCGCTGACCGCGAGGAGGAGGAGGAGCCGCCCGAGCTGCACTGCTTCGACCCACCACTGCCTCGCCGCCGCTCTGCGTTGCCTCTTCGTCTTCAAGCCCGGCAGGTGAGTGTCGCCGTGTCCCCCTCCCGACGCTCACCTCCTTGCTGCCGGCCCGAGCCGACGAGCCCTCCGTAGCCAAACCCTAGGACACCCGAGCTCCTTGTGTGCCTCGTCTGCAGGATCCTGTCGTGCCGCCTTGCACCACCGCATCCCGCCGTCGATGACCCCTGCCTCGCTGCCGCTCCATCGCCGCGGGCCCGGAACGCTGGGACCCCGCACGCCCTGGGCGGCCATGCCGTGGCCCTAGGATGCTAGGAGGCCGCGCATGTGTGCGCACCTGAGCCGCTCCGCCTGGCCCACGCCGCCGCTTGGCCGATCGATGACACGCCGCGACGCCGGAACGCCAGGACGTCGCGTGCACATACACGCGCACCTACACGGGCACAAGCTAGAGCGCCACGAGGTTGCCATGGCCACGCCAGGGCCATGGTGACCACGCACGCGCCACAACGTCCTGACACGGCGCGCGGGTGTGCCACTATGGCATTTTGCCGAGCACCCCACTGTTGGGTATTTTAGCGATGTGTGAATAAATCCACAAGCGCACGGATACCGTTGTAGCTTTCACCTCAGAGTATTCCTAGGGTTATCGAAGGGAACGTGTGTGTATCAACTTCTATTCTAGTCGATCCAAGGACACACCAAGATAGGTGGCAAGGGTAGAGAGGATTTCTAACGTAACACTAGAGGTGTGTTAAAGGTCGATCTCTCAGGCAAAATACTCGCTTCGGGCACCGACTTACCTTTGGTCTGCCAGGAGACTCCGGCCAACAGCTCTACGCTATATCCAAACGTGGAGGATTACACGGGACCGATAGGGCTGTCACCACCTACGGCCTACCTCTAACAATCTGTGGGATATATGGTAAACGAAGGATAACCCCTAGTCTAGACACCACGTCTACGGTATTGATTACTACTGCAGTCTAACTATGTATGTCGACCCGTAGCAAACTATAGCACTCTGTATAAATACGGAGCGACGAACCCGCAAGTAAGAGAACTGATCTGACTCAACTACTAGAACTAATAGCATATACTATACACATATATGAGAGCACTCGAGCCTATACTATGATAGCAAGGGAATAAGAATACTCATGCAGCTAAGTATAACACTAAGAGAAGGAATCACGAACACTTACTAAACACTGCAGAATGTAGTAGCATCCGTAGAGGTAAAAGCTGGAGAAGAGCGCCGACAGGCCCAACGCCTAGGGGTGAAAACAAAAACGATAATTCTTGATTATCGGCAATCGTTTTCGAGATTTTATCCGAATTCAGGACAAAACGGAAACGGCAGCGGTTACCGAAAAAACGGAAACGAGAACGGTAAAATAATCCGGAAACAAAAACAAAAACGATTTGAATCTCTTCCGATCATTTTCGAAAAATACCGTATTTAACTGGTATTTTACCGTCGGTAATTACCGAATTTCCGTGCAGCATCCGTAGAGGTACAAGCTGGAGAATAGCGCCGACAGGCCTGGCGCCCCTCCAAACTAGGAGAAGAGCGCCGACAGGCCCGACACCCCTCCAATCTATCCTCTAACTCCCACCCTACTCTAACACAAGCTAGGCAAGGCCAAGACTCACTTGGATGGTGTGTCTCTATTGTAAGCCCCTCCCCTCATATTTATAGGGGTGTACCATGGGGGAGGTGCCTTGGGAGAGTGGACTTCCTCCAAGCCTCAACCCTTCTTCTTGTGCCACCTAGCGCTTCTTATGTCAGTTACTTCACCCTGAGCCTGCCACAACCGCCTTTGAGACATCACGAGGAGCCGACACGTGGAAGATGGGCTCGAGAGGCCACCAAAGTGGGTCGGGCGACCTCAGGGGTCGGCCGACCTGTGGCTGGCTCCCCTCGAGTGGGTACAAGTTGATTGGGGGTAAGTTTAGGCGGTTTAACCCTGATGTGGGCCCTCCAATCTTTGTGCCAGTGCCTGATTGGTCGGAAGGATGCTGCCACGTATTGAGGGGTGTGTTTCCTTGCTCTTTAGGTGTGCTTTCTCCTCTAATTGACCTGCATACGAATGTTCACCGACACTTGTGGAATTTGTTAATAATAACCCCTACCAATAATGTTGATGCTTGTCTTTCCAGTATTTTATGCAGGAATTGATGGCCTAAAAGTGGTACTTAAGCGCCGTCAACACCCGCGTGCGTCCGGCCGCCACCCCCCCTCTGGAGCACACGCACACCTAGGACACGCACCGGATCCGGGCACTGCCACACCGACTTCGGGTGAGACTAACGACTGGGACCCACCAGCCAGTGAGAGGGAGGTAGCTGGCCACCGGGCCCTGCCTGTCAGCCGCAGAAAGAAGGAAGAGAAGGAAGCGGACCGAACCGGGCCAAGGTGGGCCATGACAGGGGAAAGCTCCAGCCCAAGAAGCAGGAGGACGAAGCGTCGTCCATGGGTCATCACCGAGCCCAAGACCCGAGCCAGCCTGCTTACCCGAGCTGACCCAAGCTGGACTGTGAGCCTTGGACCGAGCCGAGCCAGTGAGCCGGCCTGCTAAACCAAGCCGGCCCGTTTCACTTTCAGCCTGATAACCCTGTGTGTTTTTCTTTTACCTTTTAACCATACCCGAGGGCCCCACGTGTCAGCCTCTGGCTGAGGCTGATAGGTGGACCCCACTGACCTGGACTGTTGACCTTGACTGGTCAATGTTGACCAGTCAACGCTGACGTCAGCAGGGCCCATGCTGACGTCAGCTTGGCCAGACCCACCAGTGAGGTCATGCTGACATCAGCATGCCACATGGCACGCTCTGGTGGCGCCACGTGTCATTGCATGGTCTTTTTCATTTCCAAAATTCATTTGTTATTTTGAGAAATGGTTTTAACCTTCAAAAAATTTTGTAATAAATTAACCGGACCTCCGAAAATTATGAAACTTGTTTCATAATTCATCTAAAATAATGATCTACCCGTTAGAATAGGAATTGAGTGATTTGGACCGTCTTTTGGATACTTGTGGTGCACTTTTGCACTTTGGCCTCTATACTTATACGTATTTACGAATAGAACCCAATTCGAGAGAGCTGAACGACGCTCAGGACTACCAATAGGAGCAGGAGTACTACAAAGACACACCAGGTTCACGCCCATCTATGAATTGAACTTCTATTAGACATTGCTTGCTAGAAAGCTATGGCTCCTGAGTTATTTGATGAGATAAACCTGCATAGCCCTTGTTTATCCTGGTTCCTTGTACCCAACTTGATTATATATATGAGATGAACCCCTTGATGTGCATGTGTTTGTGTGGGATGATGTGATTATAGTCTCGGCGTGAGTGGAACTTAACTCGATCTTCGGATCGAGGGCTTGGGTTGTGAATTGGGCACTTCCTACAGAGTACTTGTGGCGGGTACATGTCCTTCGGGACGTTGGGTCCTTCGAGACGTTGGTCCTTCGGGACGTTTGGAGGAGTTTGGAGGGCTATACTAGTAATGGGTGCCGTTGACGGACCGTTGCGCCGGACACGTCGCTGTGGAAGATTCTCGCCTTAGCAACTAAGGCCCGAGTTGGTGGACCTGGAGATGGGACTATGTCAAACGTGCATGCCACTTCTCTGTTATGAGGGCAGATCCGATTCGAGCTAGTGACACACGACACCATGTGTGGCAGAACCACCTGAATTAATCCGGCTCAAGCGCGCTAACCATCACCACAAGGGCAATCGGGGCTAACTCTCACGTCAAACGGAATAATCCATTGGTCTATCGGGCAACCTCCCGATACAACCACGGTTTTTGCCGATCGAAACCACACATACATGTACTCACACGAAGGTGAGCCCAGAGTATACAACATTCCACAAATTTTACACCACAGGGTCCATCATAAATTATTATTACAAAGGAGTTCAAATTCGTAAAACAAGGTACTTCAGGGTTCAAAATAATAGGGTTCTTCAGAGTTCAATGCAGCGGAAAAAATAACGATAACTACTCGACGATACGGATGTCTCGATGAAGCCCATACAAGACATCACTCGGCATTATCACCGTTGGCCGGGGGCGTATCCCATTCCACCGACCAACCAGGAGGAAGGGTACGAGGCCAAGTCAAACTAGCGATCATGTCCTCAAAAGTTTCACCTGAAAACAAGCCACAAGCAAGGCTGAGTATAATAATACTCAGCAAGGCTTACCGAACTAGTGGAATATACTTAGCCGACACCTAGACATGCAAGGCTTTTGGCTTGAGGGGTTTGTTTTGCCGAAAAGCATATATAAGTAGGTCCTTACTTTCAAATTTTAGCTCCAAGTTCTAGTTTTCTTTAACCATTCTAGGTAAGGAACTATCCAATATCATACATGGTGAAAGGATTAATTTTTTATCCAACAAGATTAATCATCATTATTGTTCCTCTTCTTACTCTATGTGGTAAAAGGGTCAAGCAGTCTCAATAACCGCGAGAAACGGACGATTTGAATCGAATTTCTTAACCTTGCAAGGGAAACCTAAACACACATCACGTGGTTACTCAAAGAGTCACACGTGCAACTTTTCCCCTTTCTTCCTGGGTTGTGGATCAGGGCCACCATCCGAGACTACAGAGCCTAGCTCTGTACCCACCATGTGCGCGCATGGAACCGAAGTTGAGATGGTGGGATGCTGTCCACTTGCCGGTCCGGTTAGGTATTTAAGCTTGCCGATTACCATATTCTCGGCATGTGGTTAGTACGTTCAAAGACTTAACCACCACTACCACAGACTGCGGCCTTAGCATTTTTCACTAAAATGACGGGGCCTCAGTAATCAACATAAACATCGTACCATAGCCCCGTCCGTCGACCTTATGATTGCAGCATGTAGTAAACATTCAACTCCTATATTCTCGCGAGTGACAGGAAATCACTTGACTTTTACCGGAGTCCTATTAGCATAGCATTCTATCGAACCTTACATCTAGTGTTCAGAACATAGGTACCTAGGATCATGCGACTAAGTTTTCATCCAACTCCTATAAACTTAATGCACAAGTAAAGTAGAGTAATAAGTTGCATAAGTTTAGGAAAAATAGGGTTCATGCTCCGGGGCTTGCCTTCTTGGGTAAAGCTAGTTTGGGGCTCGTCCGAACTCGAGTTCGGGTCTTCGAAAGCTTCAGTTAGATTCGCTTGAGCTTCATGCTGCTCACTCTCGGACGCAGGCACCAGCTCGTACGTTTCGTCGGCCAGAGTAGTCGATTCTATATGAATGCACAAGTGTAAGTTATAGTGATGGTATATGACGATTATTTTCCTTCACGATAAAGTGGTAGTGCACAAAACATCGATTTGGTTGCGAAGTTACTGAGTTAAGATTTCTTGGGGCAATTGTTAATAGAGTATGACTTAAACTATTAAGTTCATTAAACAAGAAGGGGGTTGTGTTATATTGGAAACTTAATTTTCCAAGCTCAACATGGATTAAACACAACTTCTGGACTAGGTAACTTCTGGTGATAAAATTATTATTTAGAGAACATTATGCAGAGACAAAAGCACTGTAAAAATTTCAGACATTTTCACGCAGCAGAAACATTATGAAAAATGTAATACACAACCACTACTGGAACCTAGTTATTTTTATACAGAACAAACCATTCAAGTATTGACACCAAATATTTTACACAGGATTAATGTACCCATATATGTGTTACTGTAAATTTTTCAGATTTTACTGTGTAATATACAAAGCATAATAAATAGGACAAGATACACATACTTTAATAAATATTAATTTTAACAGGATGTTTTACAAGGTTTCTGTGTATGAAACTTTTTATAAAGTAAGAGCTACTCTAAAGTGTGCTACATTAAAAAGTTGAACATTTTCCAAGCATAGAAACTAATTATTTGAATTAGTGCATTTCTCCTACCACAAAATTGTATAAATAGGCTACAGAAAGTAAAAAGGTTCTAAACTTTTTCTGTGGTATTTAGGCATTAATATAACAGCTCTGGAAAAGTTTCACCACATGAATCACAACATAACAGCAGTTACAAATTAGTTTTATTATTTCATGGCCTAAACAAGGTTTAACAAATAGTTTAGTCAGAGATGGGTTTTGGTCCTAATATTTTTACACTGGCCTAAAAATCAAGCAAATAATCTACTATTAAATTTTTAGGTTTAGCCTTTGTCTACAATAGTGGGTACAATTAAAGTCCATTAAACCTTCCATTTATGTTATAGCAAGATTTAGCAAGCAACCGAAGAAATGCATGTAACAAAAATTGTAGATTTTCATCTAAAGATTCTAGAATAGTTGAGTTTGTATTTTTCCGATTTCTCTACGATTTTATATGAATTTTACAATTTCGCTGGTTTTGAATTCAAAGTTTAAACACAGGTTTACAGATATGCCCCTGGAAACTTGCGTGCAGACTCTTTTAAAGATTTCAATCGTTGCAATTGGGTCCCTAGGCGGTGCTGGCATGGCGGCCGGCCAGATTCCAACGAGGGGGCTCGTCGGCAGCGAGGGGAAAAGGGTCGGGGAGATCCAGGGAGGTGAGAGCTACCTCAGGATGGCCTTGGTCGGGGTTGGGGGTGGCCGGAGGTGGCTCGTCGGCGTGGAGCAGAGGGGCGACGGCGGGGCGGAGCGTCGGCGACGGTGCTCCGGCGAGGAGGGGAGGGTATGGGCTGGTCGATGAGCTTCGCGGCGTCGAGGGAAACCCGTTTCGAAGCTCGGCTTGGACGGAGGAGCTTCGGTGTGAGCTGTCCACGGAGCAGCAAGGGAGCGGCGGCGGCGCGGGCGGCACTGGCGGTGCTCCGGCGGTTGAGCTGGTCA
Source organism: Panicum miliaceum (assembly GCA_032594955.1). Taxonomy (NCBI): domain Eukaryota; kingdom Viridiplantae; phylum Streptophyta; class Magnoliopsida; order Poales; family Poaceae; genus Panicum; species Panicum miliaceum. The sequence continues at coordinate 45,983,553 of CM064057.1, read as the reverse complement.
GGGAAGAGGCCGGTGAGCTTCAATGGAGGGAGGGCAAGCTTGCTGGGCGAAGGGTTTGGGAAGTGGGAGGCTGGGGAGTGGGGCTCCACGGGCGGGTGGTGCACGGCGGCGGTAATGGTGGCGGCGGCGGCGTTCTGGTGTCTGGGCGCGCGAGGGGGACTTAGTGCAGCCTTTTGTAGGTAGTAGAGAGGCGGAAGGAGGGGGCAGGACTGGACTGCGAGGCGCGGGCGCGGGCAGCACGACGGGGGCGCGTTAGTGGCCGCGGCGGGCGGCGAGCAGAGCCGGCGCGGCGTGCGGCGCGCGCGGGCAGGGCGCTGAGGATTTGGCGTGTGGAGCGGGAGATCACGCGGCGCGCGGGTTGGGCGAGGAGCTGCAGCTGCTGGCTTGCCGGGCGGCGAGCGCGGCGACTGGCGGGACGCGGCGGAGACACGGGCACGGCACGGCTTGTCCATTGGGCGCGGCGGGCGGCGGGCAAAGGCGAGCGTCACCGGCGTGCGCGTGGCTTGCGCGGACTGGGGAGGAGCGCGGCGTGCGGGCGCAGCCAGGCATTGGCTTGGCGCCTAGCACTGTCAGGCATCACCGGCCAAGTGGCTTGCGGCGACTGCGCGGCGGCGGACGGTCGGGCGGAGCGAGGGTTGGGCGAAGCGAAAGGTTCGGGCGAAGCCGAGGGTCGGGCGACTGAAACGGTCGGGCGAACGATGGTCGGGCGAGCGGCTGCGTGTCGGGCGCGCGAGGGTCGGGCGAACGTAGGGTCGGGCGAGCGTAGGAAGAAGGGTCTGCAGTGGAAATAGAAGGAAAAGGCAGGGGCTGATTTGCAAATCCAAGTGTTTCTCAAATTTTCGTGTTGCAACTCAAAAATCTCTGAACATGAAAGTTGTTCAAAATTAAAAGTTACACAAGTTTTGTTTCAGGCCAAAGTTCATTTGAGTTATAGTTTAGAAGTTATTTTAAAAACTCGAAAAGTATAAATCGGAGGGCTCGACATTTCCTGGGCAAAACTTTGCATTCTCTCCTAGGCTTCAACTAGACTTTTGATTATCAAGTCAATTACAACGTGCCTATTCAAATTTGTAGCCATGTTTGCCTCATTGTGAAAGTTATTTAAATGGCTTGATTAAAGTACATGTACTTATGCGCATATACACAACTATTTTCAATTCTAGGCAAAAACCAATTTATAACTCATCTCTTTTAAATTTTTCTTAGTTAGTTAAGCATATTGTTACGCTAATGAGGCTTATTTCATAAATTAAACACCTGAGGTGTTACACCATGCCTGTAGGAGGATAGAGTATAAGTGTAAGGTGAGGAGGTGCTGACCCCACGTCCCCCGAATTGCAGGGTCTTGCGTGGCCCGGTGTAGAAGGGCATCACAGTTCCGGGGCGACTTCTTGCGGGAGGAAGCATCCCAAACCTGGGAAGGCAGGTTGGGGGCCGTTGCAGCTAGTTTTGTTGACCGGTGTCTCGAAGTCAGATGGCTTGCTCCCGGTTGGCTTCGACTTGAGTGGGTACAGGTGTACAACCCCTGCAGGGTGAAAACTATACGTATAGCCTCGTACTCGGTCATGTATAACTCTTGATCCGGCTTCGCCTTCATAGTTAGTGTTACCGGACTTCTACCTCTCTCCAGACTTGTTTTCCTGCCTGGGGCAGTTGAGGTGCGAGGAGTGGGAGTTCTCGCACCGACTTGGTGGGTTTTGGAGGTGTGTGTGACCCGGGAACCTGGGGTACTAGGATGGCCCGTGTCGAGGAGATTGGATGACTTATAATATTTTATTGCATAGGAAACCCTTGCCTTTATCCTTGATCTGTTTGAAAACCCTTAGACTAGTCCACTTAAAGCTTGCATACGGATGGTGACGTGGACCTATCCCATTGCTTGGGGATAGATTGGTACGATGCAGGGATGGACCAGGAGCACGACCCCAACGATGACGGTTGGTACGATGACTGAGGGTGGTGCTGCGCTTAAGATGCCTATGGAGGAAGAATCGTTCGAGATGAAGGATGGCCCAAAGCTTAGTTATCGCTTTTCGCTTTCTGTTTGCTCGATTTAGCCCAAGTGGCTTGTAAGGGATCCGTACTACAAATTCTCTTGATTTATGTAATAATTAAACCCTTGAATGCTTTTTAAATCGAAGAATGACTTTGTCTACTGCCTGAAATGAGTTCTGTATGTGATAGCTACTGATCCAGGGACTATCACGACGATATAGGGAGTCGGGTTTTCATTTCGAAAACTCGGTTCATTTCAGTTGGTATCAAAGCCATACTTGACCGTAGCACGAGCCCTAGATACGGCCGATAGAAATAGAAAGTCTATATGACTCCACTACTTTATATATACCCCCTTGACCTATACGATACCTTTACCTTGATTATGTTCCCTTCCTGTTGTTGACTTTCTCTTACCTACGCTGACACCGTTCTTACATTCTTGCACGGTATGGGGGGCGCGAAGAGAGTCGCCATGGAGAGTGTGACGCACGACCCCGCCACCTATGCGTTGCACTGCCAGAGAGGAGCCCTCCGCTGGCTCAGACTTGTCCTAGGAGAGATCGGCATAAACCCGGACTGCATCATGCTATCAGTGAGAGCGACTAAGTGGCGTGCTTACCTCTGTCACACCACCACCCTCGTCGTACTCCCTGACCTAGAGGTGCCAGAGTTCGAGGGAGAGATGACCCACAGCACGTCGACACTCGATGAGACCGCCGTGCAGTCAACAGCAAGGAAGACGATGAAGATCTTACTCACCAAGTTCCGGAAGAGTACCTTCTATGACACCTCCTTCACTGTTCGCCCGCACCGTCTTGCAAGATGAGGACCCAGGAGCGCTAGACCAGGAGGGCCTTACCGTGACTCGAGCCACCGGCTCGTACCTCGCTGACCTGGACCACCTGATGGAGAGCCGAGACCGTGAGGTCGAGGTGATCCACGACAGGTTCTACACCTGTACCAGACTTGCCGAGGAGTACAAGAAGGATGCTCGCTATTGGAGAGCGTTCAACGTCACCGCCATAAGGAGAGCTAAGAACGATATCCACACTCGAGTGGACGCACAGCTGAGTGAGGAGGCACACCGACAGGCCCGGATTCAGGCTGAGGAGGAGCTACAGAAGGCCAAGAAGGAGCTCCAGATCCTTCGCGACGAGAAGGTTGAGTGGGAGAAGAAAGAGAAGACTACGTCACTGCTATCAACAAGTTGGAAGATAGAGTGACGGACCGGGAGGCAGAGTATCGCAGTCTTCAGGGAGAGGTCGACGACCTGCAGGACTACCTCGAGAGCAGGAACAACACCAAGGACATAGAGTACCGCTCTGAGTGCGACAAGTGGAACATAGCTATGCTCACTCGCACCACCGTCTTCTACCGCGACAAGGCTGCTCGTTCCCAACAGACGTGGGAGTTGTCAGACTCCATCCGCGTCGGAGAGCTACATGAGCTTCGAGACCGTCCACCCCTGAGGAGAACCGTCCACCGCTGAGGAAGGAGAACTTCAAGGTGATCCCCACCGAGCTTCACCTACACGAGTGTGGCAGAACCACCTGAATTAATCCGGCTCAAGCGCGCTAACCATCACCACGAGGGCAATCAGGGCTAACTCGAACTTCAAACGGAATAATCCATTGGTCTGTCCGGTAACCTCCTGATACAACCACGGTTTTTGCCGATCGAAACCACAAATAAATGTACTCACACGAAGGTGAGCCCAGAGGATACAACATTCCACAAATTTTACCCCACAGGGTTCATCATAAATTATTATTATAACTGAGTTCGAGTTCGCGAAATAAGGTACTTCAGAGTTCAAAGTAATTGAGTTCTTCAGAGTTCAATGCAGCGGAAAAATAATGATAAACTACTCGATGAAGCCCGTATGAGATATCACTCAGCATTATCATCGTTGGCCGGAGGCGCATCCCATACCACCGACCAACCAGGAGGAAGGGTACACGGCCAAGTCAAACTAGCGATCATATCCTCGAAAGTATCACCTAAAAATGAGCCACAAGCAAGGCTGAGTATACTAATACTCAGCAAGGTTTACCCGACTAGTGGAATATACTTAGCCGACTCCTAGACATGCAAGGCTTTTTGGCTTGAGGGGTTTGTTTTGCCGAAAAGCGTATACAAGTAGGTCCTTACTTTCAAATTTTAGCTCCAGATTCTAGTTTTCTTTAACCATTCTAGGTAAGCAACTATCCAATATCATACATGGTGAAAGAATTAATTTTTCATCCAACAAGATTAATCATCATTATTGTTCCTCTTCTTACTCTATGTGGTAAAAGGGTCAAGCAGTCTCAATAACCGCGAGAAACGGATGATTCGAATCGAATTTCTTAACCTTGCAAGGGAAACCTAAACACACGTCACGTGGTTACTCCCAGAGTCACACGTGCAACTTTTTCCTTCAATTCCCGCTTCACGGAACAGGCCCACCGCCCTCGACTACACGTCCCCATGGACCCGGCCATGGCGGCACATGCACCCGCCATTAGCTAGATGTGAACGAATTCAAGACGGTGGGGAGTATATTCCGGCCTCGGTTCAATCCGGTACTTAAGCTTACCGATTACCATATTCTCGGCATGTGGTTAGTACGTTTAAAGACTTAACCACCACTACCACATATTCCGGCTTTAGCATTTTTCACTAAACAGACGGGGCCTCAATCATCAACATAAACATCGTACCATAGCCCCGTCCGTGGACCTTATGATTGCAGCATGTAGTAAATATTCAACTCCAAAATTCTCGCGAGTGACAAGAAATCACTCGACTTTTACCGGAGTCCTATTAGCATAGCATTTCTATCGAACCTTACATCTAGTGTTCAGAGCATGGGTACCTAGGATCATGCAACTAAATTTTCATTCAACTCCTATAAACTTAATGCACAAGTAAAGTAGAGTAATAAGTTGCATAATTTAGAAAATAGGGTTCATGCTCCGGGGCTTGCCTTCTTGGGTAAAGTTAGTTTGGGGCTCGTCAGAACTCGGGTTTGGGTCTTCGAAAGCTTCAGTTAGATTCACTTGAGCTTCACGTTGCTCACTCTCGGACGCGGGCACCAGCTCGTACGTTCCGTCAGTGAGAGTAGTCGATTCTATATGAATGCACAAGTGTAAGTTGTAGTGATGGTATATGACGATTATTTTCCTTCATGATAAAGTTGCAGTCCACAATAACATAGATTTGGTTATGAAGTTACTTAGTTAAGATTTCTTGGGGCAATTGTTAATAGACTATAACTTAAACTAATTAACTCCATTAAACAAGAAGGGGGTTGGGGGTTGTGTTCTTTTGGAAACTAATTTTTCTAAGCACAACATGGATTAAACACAACTTCTGGACTGGGTAACTTCTGGTGATGAAATTTTTATTTAGAGTACATTATGCAGAGAAAACAACACTGTAAAAATTTCAGAAATTTCTGTGCAGTAGATTAATTTTGAAAAATGTAATACACAGTCACTATTAGAACATAGTTATTTTTATACAGGACAAACCATGCATGTTTCGATGCTAAAACATTTATAAAATGTTAATCTATCCATATATGTGTTACTGTAAATTTTTCAGATTTTATTGTGTACGATACAGAGCATAATAAATAGGACAAGCTACACTGATGTTAATAAAGATTAATTTCTACAGGATGTTCTAAAGGATTTCTGAGCATGAAAATTTTTATGGGGGTGGCCGGAGGTGGCTCGTCAGCACGGAGCAGAGGGGCGGCGGCGGTGCGGAGTGTCGGCGACGGTGCTCCGGCGAGGAGGGGAGGGCGTGGGCTGGTCGATGAGCTTCGCGGCTTCGAGGGGAACCCGTTCCGAGGCTTGGCTCGGACGGAGGAGCGTTGGAGTGGGTTGTCCACGGAGCAGCAGGGGAGCGGCGGCGGCGCGGGCGGCGCTGGCGGTGCTCCGGCGGTCGAGATGGTCGGGGAAGAGGCCGGTGAGCTTCAGTGGAGGGAGGGCAAGCTCGCTGGGTGATGGGTTTGGGCAGTGGGAGGCTGGAGGATGGAGGTCCACGGGCGGGTGGTGCACGGCAGCGGCAGTGGCAGCGGCGGCGGCGTTCTGGTGGGTTGAGGCGCGCGCGACTGGCCTTGTGTCGCCTTTTATAGGCTGCAGGAGAGAGGGAGAGGGCCGGGCAACACTGGGGAGGGGCGGCACGACGGGGGCGCGTTACTGGTCGCGGTGGGCGGCGAGCAGTGCCGGCGCGGCGTGCGGCGGGCGCGGGGAGGGGATTGGGCGCCGGGGATTTGGGGTGGGGATGGGGGAGATGACGCGGGCGCGGATTGGGCGAGGAGCTGCAGCAGCTGGCTTGCCGGGCGGCGAGCGCGGCGACTGGCGGGACGCGGCGGGGACTCGAGCACGACGTGGACTGGCCATTGGGCGCGGCTAGCGGTGAGTAGAGGCGCGCGTCGCTGGCGTGCGCGGATTGGGGAGGAGCGCGTGCGAGCGGGGCGCGGCCAGGCATTGGCTTGGCGCCTAGCGCCGGTCAGGCATCGCCGGTTAAGTGGCCAGCGGCGACTGCGCGGCGGGCGGAGGGTCGGGCGGAGCGGAGAAGGGAGGGTCAGCGGCGACTGCGCGTCGGAGGGTCGGGCGGAGCGGAGAAAGAAGGGTCTGAAATGAAAAATAGAGAAAAAGACAGGGGCTGGTTTGAAAATTCACGTGTTTCTCAAATTTTTTTGTTGCAAGTCAAAAATCTCTGAACATGAAAGTTGTTCAAAATAAAAAGTTACACAAGTTTTGTTTCAGGCCAAAGTTCATTTGAGTTCTAGTTTAGAAGTTATTTTAAAAACTCAAAAAGTATGATTCGGAGGGCACGTCATTTCCTGGGAAAAAATTTGTATTCTCTCCTAGGCTTCAACTATACTTTTGTTTATCCTGTCATCAATGGTGTGTCTATTAAATTTTGTCGCCAAGTGCATTGAGGTGAGAGTTAATTAATTTGTTTGATTAAAGTACATGTATTTATGCACATATACACATCTATTTTTAATTCAAAGCAAAACCAATTTATAATTCATTTCTTTTAAACTTTTCTTAGTTATTTATGCGTCGTGTTAAGCTAATGAGGCTTATTTCGCAATTTAAACACCCAAGGTGTTACAACGAGTGCCCCCACGAGGAGATGCCAGCACCCGTTGAGACCGAGGAGGTGACCGAGGCCATCGACGCGATCGCCATCTTCCCCTAGGGCTACCCCGAGGAGTTCAAGCGAGTACTTCCCTACAAGAAGCGCCGTATCCTTCAGCAGTGAGAGTTAGATAGGTAGTCTCATGAGACTTGTAGTAGAGCCAATGTCATGTACTAGCGGAGTTGTTAGAGTTTCCATGAGAGTCTAGTTTGTTGTACTAGGAGTTCACCCTTTTGTACCAGTCGCGTTGTACCCTGGAGTGTGTGTTGGGTGTGAGATCTCCAAGGCTTAGGAGTTGCCTCAAGATAGCCCCAGTGTTTCTCTTGTACTGTATGCATGAGTGATTGGATCTTATGATGTTATTCTAAACTGAATTTCATGGATTTTCTCATTGAGTGATTGTAAATCTATTTTATATGTTTATATACGCCTATGTGGTGAGAGCCGTACCGAGTGTAAACCCCCACCTCTTCTGTTCAAAAGATGTCTCTCAGAAGATCCAACCGCCTAGTGGCCTGCTTTGAGGAAGCCGCACGTGAGGAAGCCGCTAATGTTGGATGCGCCCGTGGACGCCCTGCCGGCCGTGGATGTGGCTGTGCACCTCAAGTTCCCGCACCTGCTGCGGGTCGAGGAAGGGAACAAGCTCGCACCCCCGGCGCCGCGCCACAGCAAGAGGAGCAGAACAACCACGAGGAAGAAGAGGAAGAGGAGGTCGACGAGGAGATTCATGCTGAAGCCAAAGGACAACCATTGCATGGAGGCAATGGGAATGCCAACCAACAGCAGATGCCGCCACCACCACCGAACCTCACTGAAGTCATGGCCGCACAGACCCAGCTGCTACAGCGCCTGGCTGAGGTGGCCGAGCACCGTCACAATGGAGGCAACCGCAATGGCCCACCTGGGGAAGATCTCCAGCGGAAGATCGAGCGCTTCATCCGCTTGAAGGGCCCAACCTTCAGCTACTCTGATGATCCTATGGATGCAGACAATTGGCTGAGAGTGATTGAGACGAAGCTTGACCTTACTAACTGCACAGATTAAGAGTGCGTTGCCCTAGCTGTGCACTAGCTTGAGGGCCCAGCAATGTCCTGGTGGGATAGCTACTGGGATTCCCACGAGAACCCCGTTCACATTACCTGCGATGATTTCGCCAAGGCCTTTCGCGACCATCATGTGCCATGGCAGGTTATCATCCAAAAGGCCCTAGGAATTCCGTACGATGACACAGGGCAGAATGAAGGTGGAGGAGTATGAACGCCATTTCACGAAGATGATGAGGTATGCACCAGATGACACCAACACCGAAGAAAAGAAGCAGTTTTGGTTCCTCCGAGGACTACACCATGGCATCCGTCAAATCATGATGGGATGCGAGTACCCTACGCTCCGCAACTTGGTGAATTGTGCCATAGCCGTGGAACATGGGAGGATGACCTGGGAGGATCGTCAACGCACCAAGAAGAGAAGGAATGAGCAGCCGCACCGGGGCAGGAACAACCTAAGGCCCTGAAGCGCACCACCCCTTCCACCCAGAGGCAACTTCCGTTCGGGCCCCAGTCAGCCGAACCGGAGCTTTGGTGGAGGAGGAGGTGGCCAGTACCCCATCCACAGGACCTCTGGCGGACAAGGCCAGGGAGGAGGAGGAGGCTATCAACGCCAGCAACCACTGCAGAGGACCAATAGTGACCTCGCACCGCTTGTGTGCTACTCTTGCCACAAGCCGAGTCACAAGTCTTTCGATTGCCCCGACAAGAAGATGCAGATGCCAACACGCGCATTGGGCTCCGCCAGCAAGCCAGCTCAGGCACCGCGCACCGCCGACCGCGGCCGCCTGAACCACCTGACCGAAGAGGAGGCACGTGACGCACCGGATGTGGTGACAGGTGAGTACCTCATAAACGGTACTAAAGCTTTAGTTTTGTTTGACTCTTGAGCCACTTGCTCTTATGTTTCTACAAGATGTGTTGCACTAAAATCCCTCAATGACCTTAAGAAATCGTCCCATAATAACTAGTTCTCCGCTAGGAGATATCAGCTGCACCCAGATATGTAAGGGAGTAAAAATCATGATCCAGGGTTTACCCTTCTTAGCTGATCTAACCGTGCTGAAATCAGACGGGATAGATGTAATCTTGGGTATGGACTGGTTGACCAAACATAAGGGAGTCATTTCCTGCTCACCTATATTAGTGACCCTAGTGCACCCCTGTGGAAGAAAGGGGAAGTTTAGCCCCTGAAGTTCAGTTAGGTACCACAGGCCTACAACCTGAACAACCTAGAGAGAAGAGGTACCCGTAGTCTGCGAGTACCCCCGATGTGTTCCCAGAGGAGCTGCTAGGACTACCGCCAGACCAAGATGTTGAGTTTGTGATTGATCTTGTGCCCTGCACCGCACCGATTGCAAAGCGACCCTACCGCATGTCTGCTAAAGAGCTTGAAGAATTGAAGACACAGTTGAAGGAGCTGTTAGACAAATAGTACATCAGACCTAGTGCTTCGCCATGGGGATCACCGGTGTTGTTTGTAAGGAAGAAAGATGGATCCATGAGGTTGTGTATCGACTACCGATCCCTGAACGTAGTGATCATCAAGAACAATACCCCCTGCCCAGAATAGATGATCTGCTTGATCAGTTGAAGAAGGCCAAGTACTTCAGCAAGATTGATCTGAGATCCGGTTATCACCAGATGAAGATCAGGGAGAGTGATATCCCGAAGACTGCTTTCGTGACTAGATATGGCCAGTTTGAGTTCAATGTGGTGTCCTTTAGACTCACTAACGCACCAGCCTACTTCATGAACATGATGAACAAGGTCTTCATCGAGGAATTAGACAAGTTCGTCGTGGTCTTCATCGACGACATCTTGATCTACTCAGAGACCACCGAAGAGCATGCTGAGCACTTGAGGTTAGTGTTAGAAAGATTGACGCAGAACCAGCTATACGCCATGTTCAGCAAGTGCGAGTTCTGTTTAGAGAAAGTGGCATTCGTAGGTCACGTGTTGACCGCAGAAGGAGTAGCTGTAGACCCAGAGAAGATTGTAGCAGTGTCAGGATGGAATGAACCCAAGAAAGTCACCGACATCAGAAGTTTTCTGGGATTGGCTGGATACTACAGAAGGTTCATTGAGAACTTCTCCAAGATTGCCAAGCCGATGATAGAATTGCTCAAGAACAACGTATCATTCATCTGGTCACCGAAGTGTGAAGCTAGTTTTCAAGAGCTTAAGTCCAGGCTCACTACTACCCCCATTCTTACCCTTCCTGATATCCAGAAAGACTTTATAGTGTATTGTGATACCTCGCGCCAAGGACTCGGCTGTGTTTTGATGAAAGAAGGCAAGGTCATAGCTTATGCTTCGCGACAGTTGAGTAAGCACGAAGAGAACTACCCTACTCATGACCTTGAGTTTGCAGAAGTTGTGCATGCCCTGAAGATATGGAGACACTACTTGATTAGCAACAAGTGTGATATCTACATCGACCACAAGAGCCTAAAGTACATCTTCACCCAGGCAGAGCTGAACATGAAGCAAAGAAGATGGTTAGAATTGATCAAAGACTATGACCTGAACATTCAGTACCACCCAGCCAAGGCCAATGTTGTAGCAGATGCACTGAGCAGAAAGAGCTACTGCAACAACCTGATGGTTCGCGTAGAACAACCCGACCTATGTGAAGAGCTAGAGAGGCTGAGGCTTGAGATTGTAGAACAAGGACAGTTGAATGAGCTAGTCGTCAAGTACGACCTGGAGGATCAAATCAGGCAAGCCCAGAGGAAGTGCCCTGAGATCGAGAAGCTCAAGAAGCTGATGCAAGAAGGAAAGGCAACCGATTATAGAATCGATGACCAAGGTACCATATGGTTGCATGACCGTATCTATGTACCTAATGACCAAGAGATTCGAGCGGAAATCTTGAACGAAGCTCACAATTCCAAGTACTCGATACACCCTGGGTGTACCAAGATGTATCAAGATCTGAAGGACCGATTCTGGTGAAATGACATGAAGACATATATAGCAGAGTTTGTGGCCAAATGTGACATTTGCAAAAGAATCAAGGCAGAACATCAGCGTCCCGCAAGACTACTCAAGCCACTAGAAGTACCAGTGCGGAAATGGGATGACATCAGCATGGACTTCGTTGTTGGATTACCTCGTACACAGAAGGGACATGATGCGATATGGGTAATCGTGGATAGACTGACCAAAGTAGCACACTTCATACCGGTTAAGGAGGACTACCGACTAGACAAGCTAGCAGAACTGTATATTGACACTAACCTGAGATTGCACGGAGTACCGAGAAGCATTGTGTCTGACAGAGGACCTCAGTTCACCTCTAGATTCTGGCAGAAGCTGCATGAGTCGATTGGGACATCTCTAGAGTACAGCACAACTTACCACCCGCAGACTGATGGCCAGAATAAGAGAGTGAATCAGATTCTAGAAGATCTCTTCAGAGCATGTGTCCTGTCCTATGGAACTGATTGGGAAAAGAGTTTTCCTTGTGCTGAGTTCACGTACAACAACGACCACCAAGCTAGCATCCAGATGTCGCCATTTGAGGCTCTGTATGGCAGAAAATGTAGAACACCATTGATGTGGTCAGAAACCGGAGAAAGACCCTTTTTCGGCCCTGACATGATTAATGAAGCCGAAGAAAATGTGACCAAGATCAGAGAAAGCTTGAAAACAGCCCAGAGCAGGCAGAAGAGTTATGCGGACAAGAGAAGAAGAGAACTAACCTTTGAAGTTGGAGATTCGTATACCTGAAAGTATTACCACTTCGAGGCACCAAGAGGTTTCACATCAAGGGGAAGCTTGCTCCCAGATACATTGGACCCTACCAGATCATTCAGCGAATCGGAGAATTAGCATACAAGCTGCAACTACCAGAAGAGCTCACCGGAGTACACCTAGTCTTCCATATATCCCAGCTACGCAAGTGTTTGCGAGTGCCAGAAGCAGAAGAAAATCACCAGAGGTAGTTGACCTACAAGGAACCTTAGAGTACGTGGAGTACCCTGTTTAGATACTAGCCAGGGCTGAGAAGCAGACAAGGAGAACTACCATTCCCTACTGCAAGGTGTTGTGGAGCAACCACACCGAATGGGAAGCCACATGGGAGAAAGAATTAGACCTAAGGAAGCTATACCCACACCTCTTCGAGGACTAGGTAGTCCTTTAATCTCGGGGACGAGATTCTTGTGAGGGGGGGGGGTCTGTAACATCCTAGCTTTCTACTGGAATGTTATAAGCGCGAAAATGTGAAATTTTTTAAAACTTTTTATGGTTGGTTGTGCAACTAGTTAGAACACCCTAAGAATAATTCTCACCCTCTCTTTATTCTTAGAAATTAAAAGAATTGAATTATAAGTTGTATAATGCTAGGGTGGAATCACTTGGATTTTATTTGGAATTTATTGGATCTCTCTGTTTAAAATTGTTGGAATTTAATTTGGGTTTTTGTTTGATTGAATGATGTGGAATTCAAATCATTTGGGCCAAAATGATTTGAATTCAAAAACTAACTAACCTAACTAACTACCCCTAAACACAGGCCACAGCCCACTAACCAACCCAGCCTAACCCGCCTAAACCAGCTAACCCGACCTGCCTAAGGGCCGAGTTGGCCTGCTAACCTAATCTACCCAAGGGCACCCACGCTGGCCTACTACCATGCCCGCCGGCCGGACCAGCCTGGCATGCTAGCGGCCCAGTTCAGCGCCACCCCTACTGAACACTGTGCACCCGCACCCCTCCCACCCTTTCTCCGCTCGGGGTCGCTGATAAGTGGACCCCACTTGTCAGCTTTACCCCCTACCTCTCACCCACTCCCCACTCCCTCTCTCGGGCTCACGCCGTCCATAATCACGACCCACCCCGCACCGCGACAAGCACCCAGTGGCCTCGCCGCGATGCCCGCTCGCTCGCCTAAGTCAGGGCGCACTCCCGCCCCCGCTCGCGAAACCCTAACCCTAGCCGCGATCGACCCGATGCTCGCCACGCGTCCGTGGGC